>JAWQJV010000003.1:0-1287311 GCA_034638275.1 Colletotrichum lini | reverse complement strand
GCGTCCAACACAGACCTCATGCTTTTGTCTGGACCGCACGCCCGAAGAAACGGTCTGCTCGTGGACAACAGGTCGAAAACTGGCTCGAGGTTGGACTTGCAGAGGGAAGCACATGCCTGACCACCGGTGTTGTGCGGGACGTATCGTGGGCTGTTGGCGACAAGACAGTTCGGTGCGAATTTCACATACTGAAGGATCTCTGCGTGGACGTCGTCGTGAGCAAGGACTATCTTTTCGACTTAGACATATTTTCCACTTACCTAGAGTGGTTTATTGACATCGACTCGGAGGAAGAGGGTTTCCACTTTTTCACCACTCGCCTCCTTGGCAGGTACGGCAGTGAGTTGAATGCCTTGGAGGAAGGCTACCTAGTCGATTGTGAGCAGCCCCTGATATCCGTACGCCCGGATTACTCCACTAACATGCTAGGTAGTAAACTCGCCCAACATTCGACGCGATGAGCATTCGGCGAGAGCTGGCGAGGAGAGATCTGATACGCGACGGAATCATGGCCCTGCCCGAGGACCAGAGGGAAGAGGCTTCCGAGAACGAAACAAAACGGCAGAGTGATTGGGAGAAGTACAGAGAAGACCACCGAAGGAAATGGAGGACGCAAACCCATGCTCACCAACCAGATCAGGTTGCCCAGAGAAGCCGAAAGAATCGTTGGGGGGAGCAAGTTTGCGATCACAAGACCGTTCAGGCAACTATTTCTAAAATCTCGGAGGAGCTCATCTCCCGAGGCGTACACATCTGGATGAACAAATGATGATTCGGGGCTAGGGCTGTGTACTATCAAGAACAGGCGTCCTTGTTTTGTTAGATCATTGTGCGGCTTGGCAGCTGCGCTGCGCATCTGCTGACGAGGTAGATGTTTCTATATTGTCACAAGTTAGAGCACATAGTAAGGCATAGGAGAATAGGGGAGAAAGATGCTTATTCTATATAATGTAAAGAGAGTGAAATGTAGTCTAGTTATATAAGTCTAACTACGTAAGACAGTACGTAAGAAGACTAATTTAGTAAGCTTTAATATATAAGAGTATTCCTATAATATACCCCCTAATTATTTAAGCAATTAAGCAATTGTTTCCCTTATGCTAATATATAATAGCCTTTTAAAAGTAATCCCTTAGGTGCTTATATAATAAATAAATAAAAGAAATTAAGAATAAGTATATTATAGTAACGTACTCGCATAGCGAGTGGGCCAACATAGCGAGTGGGCCACCTTCCTCTACCCTTCTACCTTTCATATAAGTTAATTAAACTACAACGTACGAAATCAATTAAAACTACTCCTCATCCTCTTCCTCATTACTGTCCCAAACTACTTCACAGGTTCGTGCGTTATGTCCAGGCTTTCCGCAATTGCCACATCGTCGCGCGCGTGGTTCAGCACCTTCCGTACGACCCTCCTTCTGAGGGTTATTCTGTCCTCCAGCATCAACACTACCCTTTTCTACTTGTAGTGCCTCTGCTTCAGTAGTATTAAGTGACCCTCCAAGACGTAGTCTAGTCTTTTTTGCCCTCCGGCGCTTACTTAGTATCTCTATCCCCGTACGAAGCTTACGGTTCTCAGCCTCAATAATAGCAAGCCTATGGGCTAACTTGCTAATACCTCTGGCCTGGAAGTCAATTACTTCGTACATTGGTGTTGGTGAGCTACCTTGATGTGCCTGGATCTTCTTTTTAAGGGAGGAAGCACTTCGTACGCCCTCTAGTGCTGTGGTTGGTGTCTTTGCGTCCCAGGAGCCTTGGCTGCTTGGCCGTGAGGTTGAGGGTGTTGGCGTCTTTGGCTTGAAATCCAACCGAGAAATAACCACTTCAGGGTTAAAAGGTACAAGGCCTGCCTGTCTAAAACCAGCTCGTACGTTATCTTCCCCCATTGAGGCAAAGAATGCTGCTTTAAAGGCAGGAAAGAAGTCATCCTTGGTAATATGCGAAATCTGCATCCGCATCATCTTCTCAATTTCCTTGCCGTACGAGTACTTTAACGGGCTAAAGCACCCAACATCAAGAGGCTGGAGCTCGTGCGATGAATGGGGAGGCATGCAAAGAGCAATAATGCTTTGTTCCTTGCAGTATTCGTCAAAGTCGGTCGATTTATGACTGTTGTGACCATCAAGGATCAAGAGGCGATGAGAGCCCTTCGTACGAGTCCGTGTGCACTGATTAAAGTGCTTTAGCCAATCTAGGCCAATATCATTTGTCGTCCATCCATTTTCGCTTGGATGGATACGCTATGTAGATGGGAATTGGCCGTTGGCGTACCAGGAGAGGAGGTGATATTTGCCCTTCACGATGACGTACGGAGGCATCGCCCAGCCATCCGCACACACACCCTGAATGACAGAAACCCATTCCCGATTGCCAGGCTGCTTCGTACGAGGCCTTCCCTTACGGTCAGACGTTGTAACAACCTTTGCATGCAACAGCATTCCCATTAGGAACCCAGTCTCATCAAAATTGTAGATATCGTCATCAAGTATTCCATACTTCGCAATTGTGTTTCGCACGAGTGCAAACCAGCCTTGTATAATCATAGGATCCTCAGCTAAGGCCCTTTGATAGTCGATTCGGCGTCGAAATCGCATTTTCAATTCGGGGACGCGTCGTACGAAGTTCTCTGCCCATCGGGGTCCCGTACGCGTCCCGTCGCGCGCGTTTAGGAGTTGGTCGGCCATTTCTCGTACGTCTTCTTGTCGCGGAGGGAACCCTCGATTGATTAGGTCAATAACTCGTTCAAGAATCACCTCCTCTTCTGTTATAGTCATCTTCATTGAATTTGGTCGTCTTTCAGGTCGTGCGACGCGTCCGGCGCGTCGGTTTTGGATTGACGTTCGAGGGACCTCAAAGGTTTGGGCTGCTTTTCGTACAGACATCTTTGGGTCTTTTTCGATAGCCTGGATGGCAAGGATGATACGACTTTCAATTGAGGAGGATGGCATGTTCGTACGTAGAGGAAAGTTGGTGTAAAGGTCAAAGAGGTAGAAAGTTGGAAAAGTGGCCCACTCGCTATGTTGGCCCACTCGCTATGCGAGTACGTTATATTATATTACTTTTATTAATAGTCTTACTTTACTTATATAATTCTTTTTAAAATAGGTAAAGAGGTAACGTAGTTCACAAGCAAGTGAATCACACAAGCTAGTGAATCACTTTCTAATTATTTCGTACGCATCCTCTTTCTCCTAGTTTTTCTCCACCAACAACTATGGGACAGCAATCAATTGAAAGTGATTTAGTCCTAGCGCTTAATGCGCTCCAATCCAACCCAAAATTAAGCGTACGAAAGGCTGCATTACTCTATAATGTATCATTCTCTACCCTCCAACGACGAAAACACGGCCGACCTGCGAAACGCGACATCCGACCACATAACCAGAATTTGACCTTGTACGAAGAGGAGAGCATTGTACGATACATAATCGACCTAGATTCACGATCATTTCCACCGCGCCTTAGTGCTGTTCGAGAAATGGCCGATCGACTGCTTCGCGACCGCGGCGCGCGACGCGTCGGAACAAACTGGGCCTCAAACTTCGTACGACGACGACCTGAGCTCCGAACGCGTTTTAATCGAAGAATCGACTATCAGAGAGTCCTCTGCGAAGGTCCTGACGCGTATCGCGCGTGGTTTTCCCTTGTACGAAATACAATTGCGAAGTATGGGATACACGATGACGATATCTATAACTTTGATGAGACTGGGTTTGCAATGGGCAAAATGTCCTCTGAAATGGTTGTTACAGCCTCTGAACGACGTGGCAAGCCAAGAGGAGCACAACAAGGGAATCAGGAATGGGTTACAGTAATCCAGGGCATTGGGTCGTACGGCTATTCTATCCCACCGTACATCATCTTTGCAGGCAAAGTCCATCTTGACTCCTGGACGTACGACAGCCCCCTCCCACCCAACTGGGTAATTACCCTTACAGAAAACGGTTGGACGACAAACGAGAAAGGCCTAGAATGGGTAAAGCACTTTGATTTCCATACAAGAAGTCGTACGAAGGGTGTTTACCGCCTCCTTATCCTTGATGGCCATGAAAGCCACCATTCTGTCGATTTTGAGCTATACTGCAAGGAACAGAAGATTATTACGCTCTGTATGCCACCTCATTCATCGCATAAGCTCCAGCCTCTTGATGTTGGGTGCTTTGGTCCCTTGAAACGGGCGTACGGTCAAGAAATCGAGGTCCTTATGCGGGCGCATGTTACGCATATTGCAAAGGAAGACTTCCTCCCAGCTTTTTCTAAGGCGTACGACAAGGCGATAACTAAGTCAAACATTCAAGCAGGCTTTAGAGCAACTGGCCTTATACCGTACGACCCTGATTATGTGATTTCACAGCTAGATATCAAGCTTCATACGCCAACACCACCAGGTTCTTCTGCTGGCTTACCACCAGCTTGGGTACCAAAGACACCAAACAACCCAATCGAAATCACGTCACAATCCGATTATATCAGTAATCGCATCGTACAACATCAAAATAGCTCCCCAACATCAATTCTTACAGGTATGCAGCAGCTGAAGAAAGGGATGATGATGATGGTGCACGAACAGACCTTGATGCGGGAGGATTTGGCTGAACTTCGAGAGGCAAATGACCGCCTTAGCCGCCGTCGGCGTACGAAAAAAAAACAGCTACAGCAAGGAGGGACACTTACAATTAACCAGGCAAAGGATTTAAAGTCTCAAATAGATGCGACGGAGCAGTTAAAGGCAGAAACAAGTCAGAATGGTGGTCGTACGAGGAGGCAGGAAACGCGCGCGCGACGATGTGGTATCTGTGGAGAGCCTGGCCATAATGCTCGTACATGTCAAAAGGTTGAATCTACATCTGAAGAAGAGGATTCCAGTTAATTTAAATTAGTTTAAGGCGTTGTAGTTGATTTCTCTTACATGTTATTGTACGAGTAGTAGAAAAGTGATTCACTAGCTTGTGTGATTCACTTGCTTGTGAACTACGTTATAGTTAATATAGTAACTATATTCTAATATACTACTTTCTACTATATTAGGCCTCTAAATAGATAAATAAGATACCTCTAAGATAACTACCTTATTAATAGGTTGTCTATAACGTACATGATAAGCGAGCGCGCCAGACAAGCGAGCGCGCCACCTAACCGCAACCACATCACAAATATAACCCCCAAGCAACAACAAAAAGATCAAATCAATTCAAACTACTCAGAATCCTCTTCTCCAGACATATCTTCATTAAAATCACATGTTCGCGCATTGTGTCCGGTGTTTCCGCAGATGCCACACCTCCTTTGGCCTGTTTCTGTCCTCGGCTTCCGACCACTACTCCGACGTATTTCCTCTTGTACCTGGGCTGTCGCCTCTCTCTGCGACTGAATATCCTGTGCATCAGCTACAGTAAGACTTCCTCCTTGCCTAAGATGAGTTTTCTTAGTCCTTTTGCGTCGGTTAAGTAGGCTGTTTTCCTCCCGAAGGGCTTTATTCTCAGCTCTTAAGAATGCATTCTCATGGGCAAATCCCAGTGCTCCTTTCAGAATATGCTCAACATCTGTACATCCATGTGTTGGAGAGCTGCCTGGATGATTAAGGAACCGATCCTTAAGTAGAGTTCCTTGAGAACTTAACTCTGTTGCGTTCTTTGGTGTCTGGGAAGTCCAAGGTAGTGGTGTTGTTGGGAGGGATCCTGGAGGTGAAGGAGTGTGGAACTTGACATCCAGCTTAGATATCACACTTTCTGCACTTAGAGGGACAAGTCCTGCCCCTCTAAAACCCCCTTGGATGTTTTTTTCTGTGAGAGCTCGCTTAAAGGCGTTGTGAAATGCTGGAAAGAAATCGTCCTTCGTAATATGGGTATTACCCCGTCGCATCTTATCCTCAATTTCTCGACCGTACGCCAACTTCAAAGGCCCAAAACACCCTACATCTAAGGGCTGAAGTAGATGAGAAGAATGAGGCGGCATACAGAGGGTGACGATGTTGTTTTCCTTGCAAAACAGCTCAAAGTCTGTGGAGTGGTGACTTTCGTGTCCATCGACAATAAGGAGGCGATATTTCCCCTTCGCACGCGACTTTGAATGCTGATCAAAGTGCTGGAGCCAATCTAGGCCTCTTTCATTTGTTGTCCATCCATTTTCAGATGTTGCGATAACCCAGTCGGGTGGGAGACCAGATTCGGTGTACCATGTGGAGAGGAGATTTTTGCCTGCAACAATGATGTATGGCGGGACGCTATAGCCAGACGAACTGATGGCCTGAATGACTGTAACCCATTCTCGATTGCCAGGCTGAGCCATTTTTGTGTTTGAATGTCTTTCAGCGCTTGTAACAACCATGCCGGATGCAATCTGGCCCATCATAAAGCCAGTCTCGTCAAAGTTGTAGATATCTGACTCCACGATGCCATATTTCGCGATTGTGTTCGCCACAAGGCGAAACCACGCGTTTATTGCCTCAGGATCTTCGCATTTAGCTCTCTTATAGTCGTATCTTCGAAAAAAACGCGTTCGGAGCTGTGGTTGTCGTTTGACAAAGTTTGAGGCCCAGCGCTTGCCGACTGGTGGCTTGTCGCGGTCGGCAAGCAGTCGATTGGCCATTTCTTCAACACCAGTAAGCCGGGGAGGAAACGATCGGGCATCTAGGTCGAGAATGTACTCGACTAGCTTCTGCTCTTCAAGCTCCGTCAAATTCCGTGAGTTCGGCATGGTGTCGCGTCGTGATGCTGTTCCCTTTAGTCGACGCGTCACAATGTCGCGGCTGACGTTGTACATCTTTGCTGCAGCGCGAATGCTGAGTTTTAGGTCTTTTTTGTAAGCTTGGACAGCCAGCTGTACCTGAGCTTCGTTGCTAGTGGATTGCATTGTTGTTCGTGGAGAAATGAAAGGAAACAGTCAGACAGACGCGTCTGGCTGGTTGGGTGGCGCGCTCGCTTGTCTGGCGCGCTCGCTTATCATGTACGTTAACGTAGTTCACAAGTGAGTGAGCCACACAAGTGAGTGAGCCACTTTTCTAGAATTTCGCACAACCTACCTTTCCCTTTATTTTTCTCCACCTACAACTATGGTACAACATTCAAATGAAAGCGATTTAGTCCTAGCACTAAATGCGCTCAGATCCGACCCAAAATTAAGCGTGCGAAAGGCTGCATCTCACTACAAAGTATCTCGTGCAACCCTCCAACGACGATACCATGGCCAACCTGCTAGACGCGATATCCGACCACCCTGCCAGAATTTAACCTCGTACGAAGAGGAGACCATTGTACGATACATCGTTGACCTGGATTCGCGAGCATTTTCGCCACGCCTTAGTGCTGTTCGAGAAATGGCTGATCGACTGCTTCGCGACCGCGGCGCGCGACGCGTCGGAACAAACTGGGCCTCAAACTTCGTACGACGACGACCTGAGCTCCAGACGCGTTTTAATCGAAGAATCGACTATCAGAGAGTCCTCTGCGAAGATCCTGACGCGTATCGCGCGTGGTTTTCCCTCGTACGAAACACAATTGCGAAGTACGGGATAGACGATACCGATATCTATAACTTTGATGAGACTGGGTTTGCGATGGGCAAGATGTCCTCTGAAATGGTTGTTACAGCCTCTGAACGACGTGGCAAGCCAAGAGGAGTACAACAAGGGAATCAGGAATGGGTTACAGTAATCCAGGGCATTGGGTCGTGCGGCTATTCTATCCCGCCGTACATCATCTTTGCAGGCAAGGTCCATCTTGACTCCTGGACGTGCGACAGCCCCCTCCCACCCGACTGGGTAATTACACTTACAGAAAATGGTTGGACGACAAATGAGAAAGGCCTAGAATGGGTACAGCACTTTGATTTCCATACAAGGAGTCGTACGAAGGGTGCTTACCGCCTCCTCATCCTTGATGGCCACGAAAGCCACCATTCTGTCGATTTTGAGCTATACTGCAAGGAGCAGAACATTATCACGCTCTGTATGCCCCCTCATTCATCGCACAAGCTCCAGCCGCTTGATGTCGGGTGCTTTAGTCCCTTAAAACGGGCGTACGGCCAAGAAATCGAGGTCCTTATGCGGGTGCACATTACGCATATTGCAAAGGAAGACTTCCTCCCAGCCTTTTATAAGGCGTACAACAAGGCAATGACAACATCAAACATTCAAGCAGGCTTCAGAGCAACTGGCCTTGTCCCGTACGATCCGGAATATGTGATTTCACAGCTAGATGTGAAGCTTCATACGCCATCACCTCCAGGTTCTTCTGCTGGCTTACCAGCAGCTTGGGTCCCAAAGACGCCAAACAACCCAATTGAATTCGATTCACATTCTGATTTTATTACGAATCGCATCGTACGACATCAGAATAGCTCCCCAACGTCAATTATTGGGTATATGCAGCAGCTGAAGAAAGGAATTATGGTGGTAGCCCATAACCAGGTTTTAATGCAGGCACAAATGACTGAGTATCAAGAGGCAAATGAGCGTATGAGCCGCCGTCGCCGTACGAAAAAAAAACAGCTTCAGAAAGGTGGAACACTTACAATCAATCAGGCAAAGGATATAAAGTCTCAGATTGATGTAACGGAGCAGTTACAGGTAGAAACAGGTCAGGGTAGTAGTCGTGCGAGGAGGACAGAAACGCGCGCACGACGATGTGGCATATGTGGAGAGACTGGCCATAATGCTCGCACGTGTCAAAAAGTTGAATCTACCTCTGAAGAAGAGGATTCAGAATAGTTTAAATTAATTTAAGGCGTTGTGGTTGATTTCTCTTATACATTGTTGTACGGGTAGTAGAAAAGTGGCTCACTCACTTGTGTGGCTCACTCACTTGTGAACTACGTTATACATCTTTATATATAAAAGATCTAGTAGAATGTTACGACCCGTCAAACATAACAGGACCAGGGGACGCCCCCACAGGGCGCCTGGCGGTTACGGACAAGTTATAAGCAGGCAGACACGGGAAACAAGGGTGACTCCTCCGGAACGGAAGAACTATGGTGCAAGGTCACGTGGTGATAAGGGAGTGAGCAACTGATTATGCGTGAGCACGATTGATCACGACGTGAGCGCTCACGCGCCCCACTTCGAGTGATCACTCCATACAACACCTGGATTACTGGTAATCAGGTGTAAGCCAGATCTCAGCAACAGACACACGGGACTTGTATATAGGATGGACTTGGACGAACTCAAGGACAGACTTCCATAGCTCTTCAGCAATCAACTTTGTGATTATCCCCTCGGATACTCTCGGCACCCTTCACTAGTGACCAACGTTACAACCCCTTGTTGAGTATACGACTGATCACCGTATCCTCTGAAGACCTGATCCTTTCAGCACGACTTACAGCACTGTTCTCCAGCTTCGTTGCCTCAGCTTCTGCTAATAGACACTACCACGGAAAGCCGACCGTAACATAGAATAAACGTAAGACCTTAATCTAGGTTGTTAATTTGCTACTTAAGTTATACATTTAAGGCTTTAATATCTTTTGCTTTTAGTTGTTTTACCTAGGCAGCAACTAATAGGTTGTATAAGGCTTCTAGTTAGCAAATTAATATAAGGTATACTCCTCTTACTCTCTATAAGATGTATTGCTATTAAGCGTTGTATGCATCTGCATTAATAATTTAGAGTTAGTTAACTTAACCCTTCTAGGTAAAGGTAATAGAGTTATTATATAACTATATTTATCCTCTATTAAAGTTAATTCCTTATCCTTATTATAGAATAGTCTTTAGCTTTATATAAAGCCCCTTTTTTAATAGTTTAGCCTCCTCCTTTTGTAAGAATAGTAGTATTACAAAACTTAAGGTGTTGTCTGTTTGTATTACTGTAATCCTAAAGGTGTTTAGTCCCTTAGTAGTATAGAGAAGGTAAGAGTTGTATGTAGACTCCTTTATACCTAGATCTACCTTATAGTATTCTAAGTAGGTCTTATACTAGTAAAGCTTAGACTCTATAAGTCTATATAATAGCTTTATAACCTAAAGAAGTATCCCTTTAGGATATTAGCTTTTAAGCTCTTTTAGCAGCCTTATAATAATTATATAAGTTAACTAGTTAATAGCTTAAGTATAGGCTTATATAATGTCTTATATTTCCCTATAACATTTATAGTGTTGTATAAGGGTAGGTCTAAAGGTAAGAAGTAGCTGTTAGCTTATCCTTTAGATTATAGGTGCTTAGGTAAGGAGCTCCTCCTTTTCCTAATCCCTATAGCCTTAGATTATAAGTCTTAACTTCTTGTACAGCTTAGCAGATATATTCTTTATCTCTTATACTATATATATACTGTAAATACAAATGTTGCTATGCTTATCTAGATTATATAGGATAAAGATAAATACTCCTTAGTTAATTAGAGAATTAATCTTAATCCTATTAGACTCTTTATATAGTGCTTCTAGAGCTGTAATTGTTGGTATAACTTTCGGATCACAGGGGCAGGGTATTAATCGATGAAGCTATTCACAGATATCGTGATGATTGCTTCGGTGATTCGGTGGGTGGTTGCTTGCTTAACTAGGTGAAAGTGGAAGGTGGGCTTGGCGCCTGCCCAGGCGAAGGATATGGGCCTGCCGCCCCACTTAATCGCCCGGGCCACTTATTGCCCGTACCTTCCCTCGGCCGGATTAATCCCATGCCGAGGTCGCCGGTTCGATTCCGACACTGGCAATCTCTCTTTTTGTCGGAAGATTGCTGGAATCGAACCGCCGCATTAATCGTACAATTGGCCCTCTATCTGGCCCTATTGCGCTCAATTGCGCGCCCTTATTATTCCTCAAAAGTTAATGCCTAACTCAATTAATTCGAAGTTAGGCATCACTTTCCCTAGGTTTTCCCCATGTCCCCGCGTTCTCCTCCGCCTTCCATTCGAGTCCGTCATCCTCCGAATGGCTCCGTGACCGCCGCCCTTCATCTTCCTTCCCGCTGCCTCCCTTCAGGTCCGACTGACCCATCCCTCCATTCGAATCGTGAGGGTATTCGCGGTGACAAGGCGCTCCAGCGCAGGATTTGGGCTGCTCTTGGTCATCGCGTCAGCCGGGTTATCCCTTCCGTCGATCCACCTGACCTCCGTCAGCTCCCTTCTCTCGTATGACTGCCGCAAGGCCATGATGTCGATCATCAGCCTTTTCTCCTGTGTGGTCCCCAGCTTCACCAGGCACTCATAAAGGGAGTATGAGTCGGTGCACATGACGGTCGGGGTCGAGGGTATTCCCAGCTTTCGGGTGATCATTCTCATGGTCGACGAGATGGCAACTGCCATATCGGCGCCGGCGACCATGCCGTATACCTCGGAGGCCAGCACGCTTCGAGTGACTCGCTTCGACTTCGTGGAGCTGAAGTGGATGATATTGCCGTTGATCTCGAAGGTGCCCTGATCGTCGTCAACCTTCTCGTTGGCCAGCAAGATCACGAACCCGATCTGCGACGAAAGGTCGGTGTTGTTTGCGAATGATCCGTCGACGAAGAAGAAGATCTTCGCGGTGGCGAGGTCCAACGGGATGTATTCGAGCCCTCGATCGATCGATCTCTTCTGCCATTCGAGGCGTCGATTGAGAGCCGCGATCTCCTCTGGGCCAGGCTGTTGGTGCTGGGCTGCCGTCGAAAGGTCGAATGAGGCTTCAGGTTGGCAGACTGTTGCGATATAGGCGCCTCTGGCCCGCTGCCTGACGTATTCGCTTGTGGCGGTCGGAGACTCTGGGTCGATGGTCTCGATCTTCAGCCCTTGGCCCTTCTGCTTCAGGATGACCTTTCCATTGTCGCCCATACTCACGATACCCCCGTTGAACATGAGGGGATTCGCAGGCGACAGATAACCCTTTGGTCTCGCTAACAGGCCAGCCTCTTTGAGCTTCTCATTCTCGAGCTCATCGAAGGCGCCGTCGCTGATGCCAATCGTGTCATCGGTTTGCATCCCGACGATCCCGAAGTGCGGGTTTTCGGCTGTGGCGAGCAGAAGGCAGGGGTCGTACGCAGTTGTCTCCATCTGGAGACTCTCTTTATGGTGGGCCATATACGTCGCCCACCAGTGAGTGCCTGCCTCTGCCACTCCATATAGAGGTTTCATTACCTCCATGATGGTTCCTTCAGGGTATTCGCCTCGGATCTCAACCGGAAGGTGTGCCAGGATCGTTCGATTGAGCTTCGAGGCCGATTGGGTATAGGCCTGGGTTATGTCTCGGATCCACAATCTGAATCCCTTGATGGTGAGGATCGCTGCCGCAAGGGCGAGGAGTAGGCGTTGACTTGACCTTTGGATGGTTGGTGATTGCGTCAAAATCGCCATCTTGCCATCATCGGCGTATCCTTGGATGACCAGGCGGGACTTTTCGAAGGGTGCAGTGGTCGTTTTATCCTTGACCTCATTGATGATTCGGGACTTGAAGATGCGAATGCCCCTGTGCCTGGCGGGGTCGAAAAGGACGAAGTCGAATACCCCTCGGTCAATCAGGTTATCGACCTCCTTTCGGTTCGACTCCTCGAAAGGGGCGCCAGGCGTGGTGATGATGCCCTCATTTCGCAGTTTCACAGCGAGGGCCCGGTCGGCGGCCTCCTTCTCGGTCATGAAGGCATCCGTCACCTTATTAGCCCGGTTGCATTGTGGGATTTCGACCACAACGGTGGTCTTCTCGATTTCGCGGAGGTCCCTCTCGGTCACTTGGATCCCTTCATTGACCTTCTCGTTGTCGCTTGAGTCCTCCTGATGGTATGGCTTGACCACAGTAGATCTGAAGTTTCGTGGACCGTTGGCGTCGATTACGCAGGTTTCGCCGTTGACGTCGATAAGTCGGAATGGTCCGGTCCATCCCTTCTTTTCGCGCCACACGCGTACCTGTGACCCGATCGTGAGCTTCTTCAGGGCCGAAGTATCTGGGCCGTTGCGCGTGGCCAGGGCGTCGTTGACCTGTCGCCTCGCGTGGATCTTTCTGACGGCCGCGCTGGCCTTCCGAATGGCCTCAACGCGTCGCGTGATGTCTGGCGATGGAGGGGAGTCATCAGTCATTCGGGGGTAAGCGCCGAAGACGAGGAGGGTTGGAACAAGGCCGTCGGGTCCGGCAGTGTCGTTGACGGACTTGATGGCGCTTTGAAGGGCAGAGTCTCTCGGCAGCGATGGGCATTCTTCCCGAATGATCTCGTAGGCCCTGCGCACAGCGGCGTGGTATCTCTCAACCTTTCCAACGCTGTGGTGGTTCTCGACGGGGATGATCTTGACGTCGATCGACATGGCCTTGGCCTCGTGGCGAAATTCGGCAGCTGTGAAATTCCTGCCGGCATCCGCGATGATCCAATCTGGAGGTCCTTGGTACACGTCGATCCAGCACAGCCGAAGTGCCTCCCATGTGGTCTTTGCCGAAATGTCCTTCAGGAACCTTGCGGCATTGAAGGCAGTGGCAGCGTCGACGACGTGAAGGACAGGCTTGTTGCCCTCAAGGTACATGACGTCGACAATGATCTCATGGTTGAAGGCGTAGTCTTCAGCGTCCTTGATGGCGAATCGGAAGCGGTGGGGGCTTTGGCCGTGAAGTTGGCAGTGATGGCAGTACTTCGTCAGCTTCTGAATGGCGTCAAGGTGGACGTCTTGGCCGGCCTCGCGTAGGAGCTTGTGAAGTCGATAGACGGAAGGATGGCCGAAGCGGCGGTGAAGGCGCCTCAGCTCGACTTCAGTCATATGGTTTCCCGCAGCAATGACCCTTTCCGGTGGGCTCAAGAGCATCCATGGGTGACCCCATTTTCTCACGATCGGCACCGTGACGTCTCCCTGGCGAAGAACGTCATTGAGGTTGTCGAATTGGATCCTCAGCTGATCCATATCGTGAAGGCAAAGGAGAAAAGGGGTATTGACGGGCACGACGTGAAAGTCGATCGGTCCGAGCGGGGTATCGACGGTGACCTTTCCAGAAGACTCGATAGGCTGCCCGCCGCCGAAGCGAACGGTCACCTTTTCCTCCGGATCAATCTTTGCTGGTTGGATCCGTCGAAGGGCAACGACTTGAGGGTACCCGGCCGTCGAATGGCCTGCCGCGCCTGTATCTGGCAAGATGCCCTGAAATACCTCTGACGAATACCGATCGAGAAGGAAGCTAGACGAGGGGGCCGACGGGGGGGTTGTCGATGACTTCGAATCGGTCAAATCGTTGATCGGGCCCGAAGGCTGCAACTTCTGAATGTGCTGCCGAATACTGGGGTCAGCCTTAGTCAGGTAGTGGGTAAAGGATTGATCAGCCAACTGGCCCATGATGGCCTTTCCATCAAAGTTGGTCTCGCCGAAGAAAGCAGTGGTCATGTGAAAGGACTCATCGTCGTCGGTCTTGGTTGGGGGTGCTCTTTCTTCGATCGTGATACCTTGGAGGTATTGCGTGAGGTCCTCCTCACTATTCTCGTCAGTGAAGGAAGGGTCTTCGCCTTCATAGATGGTCAAGAAGGCATGGTACGCCGCGTCACCGGTTTTGCCCTGGGTGTGCTTGTTGGCCTTGTATTTGTCATATGCCACACGCCTTTCCTCAGGGGTATGCTTCGTCGAATAGCAGCCTTGCCGCTTGCAGACGTAACACTTGCGGTCGGTCGGCGTAGGGCGGTCGTTTCGCCGTTGACCTTGGCCCTTGCCTCCGTATCGGTTATCCTTACCGTTGCCGTGGTATGTGCGATCGGTGAAGTGCTGCCCGTGAGGGGAATGGTAACCGCCACCATGAGGCTCGTAGGTGACGAATTGACGGGCCACTTTTGCTTCGTTCTCAGCGGTCGCAATGGCCGATCGAAGCTGGCTGCAGACGCCTCCAAGCGTTGCCGATGGGTTGAAGAGGCAAAGTCGGGCTTCAGGCACGCCTCGGCAGGCGTTGAGGAGCTGCAGTCTGAGGAAGTCGTCAGTCTGGTATAAAGAAGGAAGTGCCCTTTGGATGACGTTGAGGCGAGAGATCATCAACTCGAGGATCTCGGCCTTCGTTTTTCCTGGCTCAGATGCCTCGATCTGATGGAAAGTGATCTGTTGCCACTCGGCGAGGTAGGCCTTGACGGTTTCTTCGGTCTCGAAGTGGCTTCGGACCGCGTCGGCCAGTATGAAAAAGTCACGTGGGCCACGGCCACAGAGACGCTGAAAGTAAAAATCGGCAGCCTTGCCTTTGAGCATGGTAGGGAAGGCAATGCCCAGGTGAAGGGGGTCATTGATGATGCCCACGTTGTTGCAGTTTTCTCGAAAGATCGTCAACTTGATCTCCATAACGTCGTATTTTTCGCCGCCGTATTTCATCTCGGCGCTGGTGTATAACTTCACGAGATCGTTCAACTGCTTCGGCGTGGGTCGATCGGGCGGCGTAAGTTCAGGAGGGTATCCGCCACGTCCGCGCTGATCACGTTGTTGATGCCCTTCGAAGGGGTACGATCGTCGATGGCCGTGGTTGATCGGAGGGTCGCTCGAGAATCCCGGAGGAGCCTGGTGATTTGACTGTCGATTGAATGGGGTCCCTCTGCCCTGGAGGTGAATCGGTGAGGGGACGAAGGGTGAGAGAGGGCTCGGTGTGCCCGGAAGGTTCGGGCTGGCCGAGGCTGGCTGTCGTTGCTTCGCCGCCTCGCGGGCTTCCTTTCCGGGCCGCGGAGGATTCATGATCTCATTGACGAAGTGAGTGTCGGCGCAGTGGGCCGCAAAGCTGGGATCTTTCTCGTAGATCACGTCAAACTCATCCTCCGTCCAGTATCGAAAACGCTCGCGATTGAGGGCTTCCTTCAGGCAGGTGGCTCTGCTCTGATCCCTTCCCCACTCAACGAGTACTCCATACCGAAGGAGGTGCTCTCGGAAGGTCTCAAGCAGGGCGGGATGGGCCAGAGCGAAGGTCTCACCGGTCCATCCGTCGAACTCAGTGACGAATCTCGCCCATAAGGCCCGGCCGAAAGTCCCTTCAATCCGCCACTCGGTCATCATTCTGACGATGAAGGTGGAGACTCGAGTAGTGGTTGCCTTGTCGGGAGCAAAGTTCGGATCGTCCCACAGCTCTGGGTTGACGTATTTCGAGTGGTTCGGCGGGATCAGGATGGTCCCATTCTCGCCAACGTCAATTCGGCCGGCAGAGTTGATGGTCGACATGATGATTGATGATGATGATGGATCTTCCCTGGGGGGAGGGTGAGATGAAGTTGAATGTGATGAGGTGAAAGAGGTGGAAGGAAAGCTGAGGGATATGAAGGACGCAGTCGAATAACGTCACGATCACGGGCGTTTCCCCTCAGCCGAAGCGTCGGGGGCGTATACGTTCGTTTGACGGAGAAATTACCGCTGTCGGTCCCTCAGTTCCCTTGGTCAGCAGTGATGAAAGTGAAGGTATTCGGAAGGCGGTTCAGCAGGTGTGAACGGTGCAGCTGAACCGATCGGTCGGACGATTCGGAAAGTGAAAAAGTCTGGACCGTGGCGTGGGTGAAAGAAGAAGGAAAGTTTTTTTCGCTCCTGCTGTTTTTCAGCGAAGTTGGTGATCGGTCGAAGGATATGGTGAATCAACCGTCAGCGAAGAGGTCGAAAAGTGAGGGTATTTTCAGCAGAAGATTGCCTGATCGCAGGGTAGTCGAACTATGCCTGTGATCCTCGTTCTTGAGGCTGCTGAAAATAGCGTGATGGACGCGTCAGTTATCGAGGGGACTGGTGCCCTTGTCGATGACTTCTGTTAGCGCGACAGGGGGACGAACCCTTGCTGCCGCCTCGTCTGTGAAGATAATTACCCTTGCCGGTCTGTGATAACCTGTAACAGTTATCACTGATCAGTGTTGGTATAACTTTCGGATCACAGGGGCAGGGTATTAATCGATGAAGCTATTCACAGATATCGTGATGATTGCTTCGGTGATTCGGTGGGTGGTTGCTTGCTTAACTAGGTGAAAGTGGAAGGTGGGCTTGGCGCCTGCCCAGGCGAAGGATATGGGCCTGCCGCCCCACTTAATCGCCCGGGCCACTTATTGCCCGTACCTTCCCTCGGCCGGATTAATCCCATGCCGAGGTCGCCGGTTCGATTCCGACAGTAATAACGTTATTAAGTTAGAGTTTAATAGTAAGGTTATAGTAGTCTTTTTCTTTCTGCAATAAGTATACAACATACACCTATAGTAATTATTATATAGTAGGTCTTTAGCCTTTCTTTAGTCTTCCCCTCTTCCTTAGTTGTTGCTAACAAGTTAGTTATACAATATTAAGGTTAACCTCTTTATATAAAGGTTTTTTATAAAAGTAGGGCTTAATATATGTTGCATAAAACTAAGTAGGGCTATTAACTATCTTAACTATTACTATATATCTATCTATACCTTAGATCTTATATAGTTTAGTCTAGCCTTTATTCTCTCTCTATACTAGGACTTTACTCTAGATAGAGAGTAAAAGGACCTTCTAGATGTTAGGACTATTTCTAGTATTAATTGCATAATTAATTTTAACCTCTGCTTAAATGCCTTAAAGCATCTTTATTGCTTTCTAGATAGCTTCTGCCCTTTATACAACGTCTAGTAAGGGTAGTAAGTCCTTATTAATCCTTAAGTATATGCTAAAGATAAGGAGAGTTAGTATAATGCTATGCAGACTAGTAGTGTTGTTTAGGGCCTTAACAGCTATCTAAAGGATTGTCTCCTTATCTATATTATATTTAATCTTATAGTATAGGATATTATACATACGCCTAAGAGGTGTATATACCCTTTTAACCTTACTAACAGCCTAATAGGCTTTAACTAGCATTTTATTATATAAAATCCCTATAATTTCTGCATAATTTTAAAATTCTATAGAGGTAAAATTAATGCCTAGATTATATATAATATAGTCTAGTAGACTAACGTACATACTAATTTAATACTTACAGAGGGTATTTTAGGTGTTTTATGTAGATAAGGATTTTAGGAATGTAGCCTCTTAGAATCTAGTCTTTATGTTAATAACATAGAGGGCGTTCTTCTCCTCTAGTTGTATAACGTCTACAACTATCTTATAGTTAAAGTAGCTTTTGTCTTTTAGGGAGAATTTGTAAGGGTTTAGCCGAGCGACCCGTCGGAGAAGCCTCGGCTAAGGCGCACGGAGGCCCTCGGCTAAGGTGCACGGACCACAACCACTCTCCCACATCATGAAGGGAAGATTCGACACGTAGTTAGAATCTTCAAGCAAAAGTACACGCAATAGACCAGACCTACCTCTCCACAGAGAACCCTACCTAGTTAAGTGCCTACAGCCATACTCTTACAATTCTTTTGCTTCCACCTCTTCGGAGTAACTAGCACAGGTTCAAAATGGAGAGGAACAACGAATTTTCCTCAAGCTCACGTAGACGTCTGACGGGCGCTCGCCGAAGGGCCGCCAGCGTCGACGAGCTGCAACTCCCGACATTCACGGAACCTGGGCGTTCCCACTATCGAGCGAGATACGAGGCATCGCCAACTCCCAGCCGAATAAGGAGGGACTCGATCGACTCGGCGGAAGGGCCCCTAGGACGGGTTCCCTCCGAGGGAATAGCGACCCCGGGTACGCAGCAGGAGGATATGGACCATGCGTTCCTTGGCGAAGGCTCGCCGGCACTCTACCGTCGAGACGGAGGTGCAGACGAGGCGCCGGAACCCGAGAATGGGACAGTTATGTCCATAATACAGTCTATGCAGACTACTATGAAGTTCATTATTGAACAAAGCGCCGCAGAGCGTGAACAGCGGCGGCTCGACCGTGAAACTCAAGAGCTGTTGCTCCGAGAGCTTGTCGACCGTTCGGCGCAAAGACCGTCCCGACGGGACTATGAAAAGCCTCCAGTGTATAACTGCAAAGTTATTGGAGAAGAGGCCACCAGCGCCCAAGTAGCTGACTGGATTGTTGCCATTGAGGCCGGAAATCGCCTTCGTACAGGCAGTACGGCGGAGCACCATATAGAATGGGCTCTTTCTAAGTTATCCCCGTCGTTGCAGACGCAGTGGAGAAATCACGAGCGAAGTCTCGAAGAACCTCCCACATGGGAATTGTTTTTGACGTTCATTCGTCGACAGCACCTCGACCAGGATGCCCAAGAAAGGGATTACCGGAGGGAGCTGCGACGAAAGCGTCAGCAGGATGGACAGACGCCTAGCCAGTTCTTCTCCGAATGGTTGGCGATCCATCAGAACTTGGGTACAGAGAATCTGTACGAATCCAAGTCGGAAGCTTATAACTTCTTTTTTGGCCTCCCTGGTTACCTTCAAGACGAGATGATCCGTCAGAAGGTCCCAGTTGAGAAGGTCCGACATGTGGCCCAAGAGGCAGAACGCCTGTGGTCAGTCCGTGACAGGAGGGGCGCCGAGGCGTCGCGGAAGGATGGCCGGAAGAGGGGAGCAACCACAACGGAACCGCCCCCCAGGCCACATCCATTCCAAAGATCCCAGTCACGTGACAGTAGGAAGGATTCAAAGGAACCTTCACAACCTCGCCGGGAATTTACCCCGCGTCCCCGCTTAGGCACAACGCCTATGGAGCCTATGAAATGCTTCCATTGTGGGAAGATGGGCCACACCAAAGACAGGTGTTTTCAGCTTCAGAATCTGAAGAAGTCGGACGTCAATAGTACGCCGACGGGTCAGCGAAACAGCTACCCTCGAGCCAAGGTCCAAGCGACCCAGGCGCACCCCAAGGAGGAAGTCGACTCGTCGGAAAACGAGTAGGCGCAGTGGGGAAGCCCTCCCCTACTGTGCCCACAGACAGAGTCCCTATTGGGACTACTACCACGGGCAAGGCGATTGTTCTCCGCGGGCTCCACGAGCAGCTAGTGCAAGTGGATATGGACACATGCTCACAGGTCGATCTCATTAGTTCGCGCCTAGTGCAACGTCTAGGATTGAAACCTGCGGAGGCAAAGGCTCCAGTCCTGGAGTCCTTCTCTGGCAAGACGTCGAAGCCAGGAAGGGCATACTGGCTGACCTTCTTTCTTATTGATTCCCGAGGACATCCTCGGAAGATCCGGCGATTGTTCGCCGAGGCCCCGAGGCCAAAAGAGGCAGCAGATCTACTGCTAGCACGACACTCAATGGGCCAAGAAGGCATCATTATTGACACAGCGTCAAACTCGTGGAGTTATGAACGCATTTCTATCGCTGAACCTGCGGCGTTTGCACAGGAGGTGATTGAGAATGGCCAGAAGGCCTACGTACTCTACATTTCTGGAAACGGGAAGTTGACAGCTGCGGCTGCACTACCGTCTAAGGATGCTGAGGTGGTCATACCACCAGAACTTTTGGACTTAGCCGACGTCTTCGACGAAGAAGCGGCGAAGAGTCTGAATGAGCTCGACGGCGCAGAACATGCCATCGACTTGATGCCGGGGACAAAACCCCCTTTCGGCGCCTTATACCCACTGGGGGAAAGGCAGCTAGAGGAACTTCGCAAGTACCTTGAGGAAATGAGATCCCAAGGGCGAATCCAGCCGTCAGTGAGCGAGGCAGGGGCACCGGTCTTGTTCGTACCTAAGAAGGACGGGTCACTACGCCTCTGCGTGGACTACCGTGGCCTTAATAAGGTGACCATTAAGAACCGTTACCCTCTCCCACTGATCGGCGAGCTGCTGGACAGGCTCAGTGGAGCCAAGTTCATATCAAAAATAGACCTCAAGGAGGCGTACCACCGAATTCGTATCAAGAAGGAAGACAGGTGGAAAACAGCCTTCCGGACCAGATATGGTCACTTTGAGTATACAGTGATGCCGTTTGGGCTCACTAATGCACCAGCCACATTTCAGGCGTATATTCACCGAGCGCTCGCCGAGCTACTCGATTCATGTTGCATCGCCTATTTGGACGATATCATGATTTACTCGCAAACGCGCGAGCAACACACAGAGGATCTCCGCAAGGTTCTCCAAAGGCTAAGACAATTTGGGCTATATGCCAAGCTGTCGAAGTGCGAATTTTATAAGGAAGAAATCGAATTCCTAGGGTATGTGATTACTCGGGATGGGGTGAAGATGGAGCAGTCCCGCGTCCAGGCCATCGCCGAGTGGTCGACACCCACATCCATTAAGGACCTCCAAGTCTTCCTTGGGTTCTGTAATTTCTATCGGAAATTCATCGCCAAGTACTCGGCGATTGTAGCCCCGATGACAGAGCTACTGAAAGGCACTGACAAGAAGTCATCCTTTATTTGGTCTGAGGCAGCAGGAGAGGCCTTCAACCACCTGAAGCAAGCTTTCTGCTCTGCAACTATATTGACGCACTGGAACCCTCTCCGACCATCAAAGGTCGAGACGGACGCGTCAACCAGGGCAGTCGCCGCCATCCTGTCCCAGATGACGGAAGGACAATGGAGGCCTGTCGCCTACTGGTCGCGGAAGCTATCAGATACAGAACAGCGATGGCACACTGGGCAACAAGAATTGCTTGCCATTGTAGAGGGACTGGAGCATTGGGCCCACTACCTACAAGGACTGTCGGACAAGTTCCTCGTCCTTACAGATCACCAGGCGCTGAAAGGTGTCGTCGACGCCCCAGCGAGAGATCTCCGAGGGAGACTCGCCCGATGGGTGTACAAGCTCTCAGCGTTCGATTTCGACCTGGAGCACCGGCCGGGAAAGACCAACCCAGCGGACGGTCTGTCCAGGAGGCCAGACTACATGGAGGGGGATGTGCCCTACGCGGACGTCCTCCCAACTTTAGCCCAGAAGCTGAATCTCGTCGACGAGCTTCCGGAGGAGATGCGTCGACAGATCGCGCAGATGGAGAGCAACAACAAGGTCGTACAGGCGTATGTTAACGCTGTGCGAGTGTCTCTCAGAGTCCCTGACGGCAAGATGAAGGCCAAGTCAGAAGACAAGGGTTCCTCACCCTTGTATTGGTGGCGTGCTACAAGGCGCACCAATGAATGTGCAAGTATTGCAGTCGTTAATACCCGAGGCCAAAGAGCAAGGGAAAGCACGACAAACGCTCGCCGACAGCAGTCCGAGGACGCTGGGGAGTCGGACGGAGCTGGGGCTGTTGTTCCGGAGCAGCACATCCCACGTCTAGTCATGAGACAACTCGTGACTGGCGAAACGGCATTCAGCAACCAACCACTCGACGCTCTGGAGGACACAGTTCGCGGACTGCAGGCCAAAGACGAGTTCTGCCAGACACAAGCGGCGAGGGTTCGGAGTGCAGCCGGAAGCGGAAAGAGTTACGCCCTTGACAGAAGGGGTACTCTCTTCTTCAAAGGAAGATTAGTCATTCCGCAGGTACCAACGTTGCAAACGGAGATCCTCCGGCGACACCATGACGACCCTAGATCGGGACACATGGGTACTGCAAAAACATTGGAGCTGTTAACAAGAAAGTTCCACTGGGAAAACATCGGGAAGTCAGTACAGGACTACGTGCGGAGTTGCCAAGCGTGCCAGGGCGTCAGGACCCCGCGGCACAAGCCGTACGGCCAACTGCAACCGCTCCCGATGCCATCACATCCATTCCAGGAGATCTCGATGGATTTCATTACAGGTCTGCCGCCGAGCTTTCGCGGAGACGGCGTCGAATATGACTGCATCTTGGTCATCGTGTGCAGGATGACTAAGTTCGCAATGTTCATACCGACAGTGAAGACGCTGAATGCAGCGCAGTTGGCACATCTCATCTACGAAAAGATAGAGTGTCGTTTTGGTACGCCAGAAGGCATCATAAGTGACAGGGACAAACTGTTCACAAGCAAGTTCTGGGAAGAATTCACCCGAGAACGGGCGATCAAACGCCGACTGTCAACGGCACATCACCCGCAAACAGACGGACAAACAGAGAGAGTCCACCAGACACTGGAGAAGTATCTCCGCATCTACGCCGACGGCTCGTCGGGAAGATGGGCAGTGCAGCTGGACGAGGCAGAGTTTGCCTACAACAATAGTCGCCACGCTACTATTGGAACTTCGCCAATGATGGCACTCTACGGGTATCATCCCCGGTGTGTAGAGTATGTCCCGGCGAGCAATCGCATTACTGTCGCTGGTGTGGAAGAAAGGATCAGACACACCAAAGCAGTAAGGGATAGGGCAGTGCAGCAATGGCACGTTGCCACAGAATCCCAGGCCAAGTACTACAACCAGAGGCATCAGCCTAAGGAGTACCGCCGCGGAGAGATCGTAGGACTGTCAACGAGAAACTTCCGGTTCAAGAACAGGAAATTGGCACCTAGATTCATTCGAGCTGCAATCGCAGAAAGGATTGGCACTCAAGCCTACCGGGTACATCTGCCAGGGCAGTACCGGAGGATGCATGACGTCTTCTCAGTAAGCCTCATTGAGCCATGGACAGGTCGCCGAAAGGACGACGAGAGTCCGGCAAACCTCCCCGAGTTGGAGGAGGACCCTGATGAATGGGAAGTTGAGGAGATTGTATCTCATCAAGGGCAGGGCGACGACCAGAGGTACTTGGTCAAGTGGGCAGGGTGGCCGGTGGAATACAACACCTGGGAACCACTCCACCACTTGGAAAACGCCCAAGACAAAGTCCAAAGCTACCACAGGTACGCACAAAAGGCCCATAAGAAATGGGATGACACTTGAATTTGGACGGCGTTCTGTCGCCGAGCTACAGGCAAGACTGGCCATAGCTACTATGAAAACTGGTAAAATACCAGCAGATTACAAGCAAAAACTGATTGCGAGCTTGTCGACGAACCTTCGTCAAATACCCGTTGTTGTATAATTGGCCGGGACCGCCAGAAATAAGTTCAACACAGGAGAAACATGGAGTCCATCGATGAACCGTCGTCGAAGACTAGGCATCCTCGCCACCACCCTCCTCATCCTCAGAATCGAACCACTCCAAACCGAGAGCGACAGTCTCCGCCTTGGCCTCTTGCTTGCGGTCGTCGTACTCTCTAAGACGGCGACGATAAGCGCGAGGGACAGGAGGGACCCGACCGGTAGGGTTGACACCGTCACGTCTGAGAGCCGCGCGCGCCTCCGTGACGTCGTCGACGCGTCGACGAATCTCATGAATCTCTGCCATGTCCTCATCGCTATAAGTGTTGAAGAAGGCCAACGAGAGGGGGCGGAGATCCCAACGAGGATTGGGGGAAGCGGAGCGACTGCTCGCCGACCCAACGGAGACAGGAGGAGCGGAAAGAACTCACGTTGATCAGAGCCAGGAGGCTCAGATGCTCGCGATTGGAGGCAAGTTCCTGGACCGTCATCTGACCGATGTTGACGCCACGGAGACCACCCTGCGACGGGTCGGCAATGTACTGGGCCACCTTGACCCAGGCAGCGGAAAGACGCTCGAGAGCATTCACGAAAGTATTCCAGGTCTTCTGGGCAGCACCCCAGAGCTCGCGAGGAACCTGGAAGAGAGTCAGTATCGACGAACGATCGTCGAGGGCAAGGAGAGGAGACCTACCGCGGAGCACTTCTTGCGATCGACGACACACGCAACACAACGAGCCGTATGGTTACCCTGGCAGCAGCGAAGCTCGGTAACGTCACGATGGAGCCGACCGAGACAATTGATGCAGGGCGGACCGTCGCCGTTGACCTCGGCGAAACCCTCATCGGGATTGTACTCGGCCTTGACCACGTTCGCGATTCGCAGAATGACGCTCATGATGGGCGGAAGCTCGTCGAAAGCAGGACGATGACGGGAATATGGAATTGATGGAAGAAAAGGGGCGGAAAAGCCGGAAGAAATTGTCGTTCGACGAACCGTTGACGAGAGCACGCAGGATGAGCGTGAAGAAAGGAGAAAATTTTTCAAAACGTCAACAGAACGGGGGGCCTATTGAGGCAGACACGCGAAGGGAGCGTATTCATCTCAACTACCTCCACGTGACGACCGCTCGGAGGACCGTCGCGGGCAGAGAGGGAGGCAACCATCACGGCAACAAAGGCACCCACCCACAGGGAGCGCAAGGCAACACGAGAACAGCGATACAAGGGCGTCAATGGACACATTGCAATCGCAAGGGGACAGGACGACAAAGGCAACATAGCAGAACCGTCAGCGACGCGTAGGCGACGCAAACCACCCCTAACAGACGCATCACGACGTCGGAATACCTCGACGACGTTGGCACAGCAACACGACGCCGGAGGAACTTTATTCCGGACCCTACAGCCTTGGGGACCAAGGCCTGGGAGAGGGAGGCAATTGTAAGGGTTTAGCCGAGCGACCCGTCGGAGAAGCCTCGGCTAAGGCGCACGGAGGCCCTCGGCTAAGGTGCACGGACCACAACCACTCTCCCACATCATGAAGGGAAGATTCGACACGTAGTTAGAATCTTCAAGCAAAAGTACACGCAATAGACCAGACCTACCTCTCCACAGAGAACCCTACCTAGTTAAGTGCCTACAGCCATACTCTTACAGAATTTAAATTGTTTAGGTGCTAGGTTATACAACTAGCAATAATAGTAAAACCTCTAGATCTTTTCTAAAATAGTAGAGTTAACATTATTATATCTAGCATTCTTTAGCAGTTAGTAAAGGCAATCTATATAAAGGTATCTAAATTGTCTATAGAGGTATTAAAGTTATCCTTTATTAAAGAATATACTTACCTCTATATAACTAAAGTTAAAGAATAGGTAGCCCTATTTCTATATAACTAGAATAGGTAGTCTATTCTTTTGTATAATAACGTTATCTATATTATTAAAGTATAACGTACACGCATAGCGAGTCGCGGATCATAGCGAGTCGCATATCTCTTATCGCTAGCAAAAGCCCTATTTTCACCTATTTATTAAAAACCGAATTCTTAACTAAAAAAGGCCTAGTTTTGAGATTTAAACTACGATAAGACTTAGAATATAGTAAATAATAGTATAGAAATTATTATTCCTCTCTAATCCTAGGTTTATAGTAATCCTCTTATCTAGAGACCTAGATAAGAGGTAGGGTTACTTAATAAGGCTAGGGTAGGACTATAATTTCTACACTATTATTTACTATAATCTAACTCTTATCATAGCTTGAATCTTTAAACTAGGCCTTTTTTAGTTAAGAATTCGGTTTTTAATAAATAGGTGAAAATAGGGCTTTTGCTAGCGATAAGAGATATGCGACTCGCTATGATCCGCGACTCGCTATGCGTGTACGTTACTTTAAGTCTATTAGCATTATATAAGGAAAATAGGAAAGGTGTAGGTATATCTAAGATGTAGTATGTTACGCTCCTAAGGGGATTCTCTATATTTATAGTCCTTATAGATGCAATTAATATATTAGCACTAAATTATATATAAGTAGATCCTAGAACCTAGGATATCTTTATATAAAGGTATTCCCTTAAGTATGCTAGTACTTAAGGTTTCCTAATAGTTAAAAACTTAACTACACCTATATCCTATAGTTCTCCTTAGTATACTGCACTATAGAGGTTATATAATAGAAATTAACTTACTTTTAATGTCTTTAAAGCTAAGAAAATGTCTTTACCTATTATATAATAAAAGAAAGCTAAAGACATAAGGAAGGTTAATGCTTCCTTATCTCTAGAGTTAGTATCCTAGTCCTTATTATATAAGTCCTTAATAAGGTTCTCTCCTTTAACATCTAGAAGATATAATATAAAGTTATTATATAGCTCCTAATAGAGGATAGTATATGCCTAAAGGTATTAGTCTTTTGCATGCTTACGTTTATTATTAGTATAATTTGTAGACTAACAGCCTTCCTTCTTACAAATAAAACATCTCTTATTACCTATATAAGTAGGTTCTTACCTTAGAAAGGGTTAGCTTTTCCCTCTATTAAATAGTTATCTAGGATAACCTCTATTATATAGCTGTTTAAAACATCCCTTATAATTAAAGTTATACCTTCTATCTATAAAGTATATATTGTATAAAGGTGTCTTTTAGTTAAAGGCAACCTAAAGGGATACCCTTAGGTTAGAGAAGAACTCTTTATATATATAGTCTGCTTTAAGATTGCTAAAAGCAGTCTTAAGTTTAGGTACTCCTTAGCATACTTAGGTAACTTACGTATAAAGTATAACTTTACCTTAGAATCCTAATCTAAGAGCTTATTGTATAAGAGGTATCTTATTAAGAAGAGTTTTAAGCACCTCTATAGGTGTCTTATTAGGGTTCTTCTATCTAACTTATGTAAAGGATATTGTAGTCTAATTAGCCTAATAGAGGCTATAGTTAATATTAGTATTAAAATGCTTATCTAGCATATTATACATCTTATCCTACCTCCTAGTTAGGCTAATATAATGTAAATAGAATTCTTCTGCATAATCTTTAAGGATATCTAGAAATATAGTATAGTATTAATCCTCTATAATGTAGAGTTATTAATAGAAGCTAATAAAAACTTTAGCCTTATTATATAAGATGTTATACAGCTTGCTAGTATAGTTTCTATCTTTCTGCTATCCCTTTTAGAAGATAGATACTATACTTAGCTTATATAGTCTATTCTAGACTATACGCTTTAGTAGAAGGTTATAGATACTATCTCTTTAATAGAGAGGTATTATACAACCTTAAAATTATAGGAAACTATTAACCTCTTAGGTAAACTGTATTTCTAGTAGTATGTTTTATACAGCTAGTTGCTAATCTTAGATAACTAATTCTTAACTTATCTGTATATTGTATAAGTGTTTAATAGAGTCTATTGCTAGTTTAGCTGTAGTCTAAAGAACAATTAGTTTTAGGTTTTAAATAGGTGTATTTGTAGTTATTAAGATTTATCCTAAAGTAATTACTGTATAAGTGTAACGGGCTGGGCCCATATGAGGCCTTGCCGAACATCGCGGCCAGGATCACATCTGTGATACCCACAAGCCAACCCTGATCAGGCCCACCACGGAATCCACGATGCCGATAGTCCGATGGCCAGTGCGGCATGGCCCTGATCAGGCCAGCAGTAGGGTGGAGATTCATAGTTTTCCTTTCTATTCCTCATCTGAGGATACTCGTAGTAGTCGCCATAGCCTGTTGCAAATATACACGCCTTGGACCGTTACATTATCCTCAGATCAAAACCAGAGACTAACCGCTCAGACGGAACGTGACCGTCTAGCGGTTATATAGAGAAGGAACCCTTGGTTGGGTTGCAAAAGAGCCTTGTAGTAGCTGGTAGAGTCACCAGCGGAAGACAGCTACAAAACCCCTTTGGTCAAGGGACGTCGATCGTAACAGACGTCAACAGACTCGCAGACCTGATCAGACAGAGCTGGTCAGGTATACCCCGTCTAGCCGGAAGAAAGCCACCTCGTGGTTGTTAGGCAGAGAGAGAGACTGGAAGAGCCCTGAAAAGACACAGTGTGTTGAAGGCGCTATCAAGATGGAAGGCAACGGCAACGCCAACCCATCTGAGACCCCGCAGCAGATGTTGCAGCTGGTCGGACAGCTAGCGAGTCAACTACAAGAGATGCGGAACACCCAAGCGGCCGAACGAGAGGCCCAACGAGAGCAGAATCGAATGCTACAGCAAGCCCTCGCAGAACTGAGGCACTCAACGACGACCCCGAACGAAATCCCAACGCCGACTACAACCCCGGGTCCCCCTGATCAGACCCGAGATACCACTACGAGGCGCAAGAAACCCCAGATACCCGACCCCCCGAAGTTTAGCGGAAACCGTCAGAAGTTCCAGCAATGGCACCTCGAGATGAAAAGCAAAGTAGAGATAGACGGCGAAGCATTCGAATCCGACCGAGCCATATTTGCGTACATCTATTCTCGACTAGAGAAAACCGCGCAGTCTATGGCGAGCGCATACTATGCTCAAGGAGGAGCAGACCACCGATACAACCCTGATCAGTTCTTAGGCTACTTGGAGGGCTGCTATGGAGACCCTAACGCTAAGGCCCAAGCACTAGCAAGACTACGGGTGATCAGACAGAAAGGCCATGAAAGCTTTGCAGCTTTCCTACCGAAATTCGAGAAGGAACTGGCAGAGAGCGGAGGCGCGTCTTGGAACGACGAAGTGAGGATTAACTACCTGGACGGTGCATTGAACGACACACTCCGTGACGCCCTGATCAGCGTAGTTAGCATCCCAGGAGCCTACGCTGACTATACCCGACTTCTTCTGGAAATCGGGTCAAGATTGGACAGTCGTAACCACCAAAAACGACGAGAGGAGACTCGACGGCGTCCTACCACACCTGATCAGACCAGGCCCAAATCGCCAGTCACCCCCAAAGGAGACAAAATGGAGTGGGAACCTACCAAAGTCAATAGGTCGATAGTCCCCGAAAAGAACAAGAAGAAGAAGAAGAGGGAAGACCACCAGAAGGAGGAGCGCAGGTGCTACAAGTGTGATAAGACGGGGCACCTCATCAAGAACTGCCCGCGCTGGGAGAAGGCAAAGATCAAGAAAGCAGCCCCCAAGCCTGCAGTCAACGACAGCTCGACAGAATCGAGCGAGCCCGAGTCTGATCAGACCTCAGAAGACTCGGGAAAAGATTAACTCCTGGCGAAAAGCGCCGCCAGGAGATCGAGGCAAAGAAGGAGTGGCAGACTGTAAAGAAAAGCATGGATAGCGAACCCTTTTACGTCAACGTAGGAATCAACAACACCCATTACACCTACGCCTTAGTTGACAACGCATGCTGCACCTACGGTACTGTTAGCGAAGCACTCGCTAAGAAACTCCAATTGCCGCGTATCCCGATACCCCCACGAGCACTCGAACAAGTTAACATTACAATACCTGGCGCTATCAATAGCATTACCTATGCTAGTATCGACATAGATGGGTATAAGCGACGCAGATTATTCTTCTATATCATTCCTGATCAGGAAGAAGACGTAATACTAGGCCAGTCGTGGATGATAGACGACGATGTAGTAATCCGACCAGCGGTCAACTCGCTACACATCGGAGTTGCGAACCATATAGTGCGCGGTCGAACGCCCGGACAAGAGAACACCACTTACCCCCTAGAGAGACAATTGGGATCAGTGTTCGCAGCCCTGATCAGGCGCGAGAGACGAAGAAGAACCACCAACGAGTACAGCTCGCGGGTATTCGCAGCGAGTATCGCAGACATCGAAAAGGCCCTAGCACCCAAGAAAAAGTCGGACCCAAAAGACAAGTTGCCACGACACTACCACCAGTTTTTAGCTGTTTTCGACCGTGATCAGGCCGAGAAGCTCCCACCCCATCGGGAAGGAATCGACCATGAGATCCCCTTAGAGAAAGACGACAACGGGAGAGAACACCCCGTTCCGTGGGGACCACTATATGGAATGTCGAGGGAAGAACTGATCGTGCTGCGGAAGACATTAACGGAGTTATTGGATAAGGGATTCATCAGAGCTAGCAGCTCCTCAGCATCCGCACCCGTGTTGTTTGTAAAGAAGCCGGGTGGGGGCCTGAGGTTCTGCGTGGACTACAGAGCGCTGAACGCGATTACGAAGAAAGATCGATACCCATTACCCCTGATCAGCGAGACATTGAGGGCTGTCGCCCAGGCGAAGTGGCTGACGAAGCTAGACGTTATTGCCGCGTTCCATAAGATCAGGGTGAAAGCAGGGGAAGAATGGAAGACAGCATTCAGAACAAGATACGGATTGTACGAATGGATGGTCACGCCCTTCGGGCTAACAGGTGCGCCCGCTACCTTCCAACGGTACATCAACCACACCCTGAGGGAGTTCCTCGACGAGTTCTGTTCCGCCTATATTGACGACATATTGATCTATTCGAACGGATCACTCGCGGACCATCGAAACAAAGTCAAGAAGGTCCTGATCAGGCTACAAGAAGCAGGACTACAGATCGATATCGACAAATGCGACTTCGAGGCGAAGAGTGTGAAGTACCTCGGGTTCATTGTGGAAGTGGGAAGAGGCATTAAAGTTGACCCCGAGAAAGTCAAGGCTATCCAGCTGTGGGAGGTCCCCCGTTCAGTGAGAGGAGTGAGGTCCTTTGTAGGGTTTGCGAACTATTACCGACAGTTCATTCCCCAATTCTCTACGATAGCACGCCCGCTTACAGCCTTAACGAAGAAGGACACTCCGTTCGTATGGAGTAAGGAATGCCAGGACGCCTTCGAAGACCTGAAGGTACGCCTGATCAGCGCACCAGTATTGGCACACTGGGACCCGGACAGAAGAACAGTACTCGAAACCGATTCTTCTGGTTACGTAGTGGGAGGCTCCCTATCCCAGTTCGACGACGAAGGCCTACTCCGACCTGTAGCGTTCTTCTCGAAGAAGAACCTTCCTGCGGAATGCAACTACCCAATACACGACAAGGAATTACTTGCTATCGTGCGTTGCCTAGAGCATTGGGACGCTGAACTGAGAAGCGTTAAGGAGTTCACTATAGTGACGGATCACCTTAACCTGAAGTATTTCAATACGAAACGACAATTGAATGAACGACAGATCCGATGGGCAGAGACACTATCGCGGTACAACTTCACAATACAGTACAGGCCTGGGAAGTTAGCTACAGTGCCCGACACCCTGTCGAGAAGAGAACAAGACATGCCCCATGGGGTTGAAGACGACAGACTGAAGGGACGCGAGATATGCCTGCTACAAGGAAACCAGAAAGCCCTTCGCGTGAACAAGACCATAGTTTTTAAGGACTTACTGCACCAGGCGAGCCCTGATCAGGTAAGGAAGACTAGCGTTAGAGCGGGTTTCGTTACAGGAGGAGACGCAGATGGGGTTAACGACGAAAGCCCGGACCAGGCTGAACCGCCTGGCAATCCGTTTGAGGAAGACCCCCTACGAAGCCTATGGGACGACGGGTTAAAGAAGAACGCCCGTTATTACTTGATCAGAGACGCTGTAAGACAAGGTGCCAGGCAGCTACCCCCAGCGTGGGGAATACCTATCATGCTAGCGGAATGCACTATAGACGAGGACCAGCGCCTGCGCTGGCGGGACAGGATATGGGTCCCGCATTACGAACCCCTGAGGACACGGTTAATACAGAGCATGCACGACTCGGTATTATCAGGACACCCAGGAAGAGACACGCTGAAGGCCCTGATCAGCCGTACCTTTTATTGGCCAGGGTTGTCCCAGGATATACGCCGTTTCGTTCGCAACTGCGATATCTGTGGTCGGAGTAACGTTTGGAGAGAGAAGCGACGAGGACTGCTTAAACCCTTACCGATACCTGAACGAATATGGGCCGAAATCTCGATCGACTTCGTTACCGACCTTCCCCGAACCAAGTCAAGGGACATGACGAACCTCTTGGTCATTACTGATAGGCTATCGAAGACTGTGATTCTGGAGCCGATGAAAGACATATCGTCGGAATCTACAGCTTCCGTATTAGTGACAGCCCTGATCAGACATCACGGCATCCCCAGAGCCATAGTTTCGGATCGTGGCACGCAGTTCGTCAGCCGGACATGGAGGCGCCTATGCCAACTGACGGGAATCAAGCAGAGGCTTTCTACAGCCTACCACCCCGAGACGGATGGTGCTACAGAGAGAGCAAACCAGGTAGTAGAGACCTACCTCCGAGCGTTCTGCGCTTACGCTCAAGACGATTGGGACGAGTTGACCCCAGTTGCAATGATGGCTATTAACAACCGACCGGCCACCTCAACGGGGATTAGCCCGTTCTTCTTCACCCACGGATACGACATAGACCTGATCAGAGTAAAAGAAACGCTGAGAACGGAAGAAGACACCCCAATTGCAAGGGCTGAGGGATTAGTCCAGAAGCTCAGAGACGCAACCGAATGGGCACAGGCAGCTATAGCTGCAGCCCAGGAGAGACAAGAACAGTACGCCAACGCCAAACGACAGCCGTCTGATCAGTTCAAGCCGGGTGATAAAGTCTGGCTTCGATTAGCAAACGTCAGATCAGACAGACCCTCGAAGAAGTTAGATTGGATCAACGCCAAATACACGATCCAGGAGCTGGTGGGCACGCACGCGTGCCGGTTAGACACACCGCCAGGGATACACAACGTCTTCCATGTATCCCTACTGAGGCATGCTGGGAACGATCCCTTCCCATCTCAACAACAGGACGACGCACAGCCTGCTGCACTTATCCCGGGGCCTGATCAGGAGTACGAGGTCCAAGAGATATTAGACAAGAAGAGATACGGTAGAGGATGGAAGGTGCTTGTAAAATGGACGGGTTGGGCGAAGCCAACGTGGGAGCCTCTAAGTCAATTGGAAGATACAGTGGCATTCGCCGAGTATGAGCAGAAACATAACCCCCGCTAGAGAGGGGAGGGAGGGGGGTATTGTAACGGGCTGGGCCCATATGAGGCCTTGCCGAACATCGCGGCCAGGATCACATCTGTGATACCCACAAGCCAACCCTGATCAGGCCCACCACGGAATCCACGATGCCGATAGTCCGATGGCCAGTGCGGCATGGCCCTGATCAGGCCAGCAGTAGGGTGGAGATTCATAGTTTTCCTTTCTATTCCTCATCTGAGGATACTCGTAGTAGTCGCCATAGCCTGTTGCAAATATACACGCCTTGGACCGTTACAATAAGGAGTAAGTTGCTTATTTTAAGCATTAAACTTCTGTAAAATTACTTAGATTAAATCTATAATTTATTATATTAAGCTTTATATAGAGTTAAAGTAAAATCCCTTTAATTTAAGGATCTATATAAGCTCTACTCTATAGGGTTAGCTAATATAGTCCTACTAGGTTAATATCTAATAATAAAAGTCTTTATATAGAGTTGTCTTTAGTAGATCTCTTTTGCTACTAATATAAAGGATCTCTATAATAATGTATCTAACGTATGTAGTTAACTCCTTTGTTACGGCCAGCTAGTCGTGGTGAGTATGTTTGCAGAAGTTTAGGCTGCGAGTACTAAGTAAACAGTGTTGTAGTCGTGGATAGCTTCCCTGAAGCTATGTCTGTAAGTCGTAAGATAGGTAAGGCTTCGGTGATCAATCGTAGTCTTATCAGAAGGGGTTCTCAGTGAAAGTAGCTGGAAGCGATCGTAAGATCTGATACGAAGTTGATTGCTGAAGAAGCTATGGAAGTCTGTCCTTGAGCCCGGCTCAAGTCCATACTATATACAAGTCTTGTTCCTGAACATATCCTTTGTGATGTCCCTGTTCACTATTGTCCGACTGTTCACCGAACGGTCGTTCGTCCCACTTATTCACGATCATGCGTCCCACTTATTCACGGGCGTCCGTTCCTTATCTTATCGTGTGATCGTGGTCACGTGACTTGTCCATAGTTTTTTCCGTCCCGAGAGGAGTCATCCTAAGTCCGTTGCTTCTGCATATATGGTGTGGTAGCCGCCGTAGGTCCTGTGGGGCAGGCCCTGGCCTTGTCATGCGTGTTGGGTCGTAACATCAGCTCCTCCTCTCAAAGGTCTAGTCCCTTAGGCCTATAAGTAGATCGGCCATTCCCAGGTTGGGGAATCGTCAAGCGTGTTTCTGTTCGAAAATGTGCTGACACGATGTCAGGTCGAATTGAAAAATCAAAGTCTCAAACAGCTGCGTCTCGTCGTAAACTGTTGCGCATTATTCGTTTTTCCAACGAGGGTGTGGAAATTATGCCTTGTTCGAATTGTCGCTCGCGAGGCGTTCGATGCCTGGTTCTTCCTGATTCCGATGTTTGTGGAACGTGCCATCGCCTAGGCATTTCCTGCGATGCTTCTACCGATGCCATTTGCACTCGTGAGTGTTGTGCTTCTTGCTTGCTGGGTCTGGCTAATCGGGCACAGTCAATCGCTTGGTACTGGAATCTGATCGCCTTGATCGTGAGGAGGAAATGGAGGAGTCGCGATTTTGAGAGAGAGCTGCGGAGTTGCAAAGGAAAGCTGAGGCTTATCAGAAAGCTTAGGCCGAGTTGAATGAGTCGTTATCCAAGTTGGAACGTCTTCGTTCACAGAAGAGAATGGTTTTCAAGAAGAGTTGTGTTGTGTTGGAGGAATTTCCTGAAGATGCTGAGAGTACTTCCTTAGCGGCCCGCGAAGCACAGTCTAGCGGTGCTTTCGGCGTGGTTGATTGGGACGCTGTGATGACTGGGAGTTCTGGGTTTGATTTTGATTTCGGTATTCCTTAAGAAGCTGTCGGGAGTTCTGGAGGTTCGTGATGGGTTCCCATGTATTTTCCTCATGTCCGTAATTCTTCCATTTGATCAGGAATTCTCGTGTTTCGTTCCTAACCCTGTGGTCGATGATTCGTTCGACTTCGTATTCTGGTTCGTTGGGTTCCACGATGATGCAATCTTCTGTGTGTGAACCCTTGGGTGCTGGTTCGAGAAGTGAAATGTGAAAGACTGGATGACACTTTATTGTGTCCGGGAGTCTCAACTTGTAGTTGACGTTTGAGATTTTCTGGATGATTTCGAAAGGTCCAAGTTTTTTATAATCTAATTTGTCGCTTGGTCGTTTCGTTTTGATGTTGCGGCGAAGGAGGTAGGCGCTATCTCCCTCTTCTAAGGTTGGTCCTCCAATCCTTGATCTATCCGCGTTTTTCTTCATGCGTTGGCGCACAAACTCGAGATCTAGAGACGCTTTCCTTTGGATTTCCTTGAGTTTTGCCACGCTTGCTACTGCTTTGATAGCTTGTGGTCCTTGTCGTGTTTCTCCATATACTGTTGGCTGGTATCTGTAGTTCAGGTAGAACGGGGATTCTCTTGTGCTTTTGCCAACTGCACTGTTGTATGCGAATTGGGCTATTGGTAACAATGTGACCTAGTTGTTCTGGTTGTAGTTCACATAATAATGGAGGTATGTCTCTAGAATCTGGTTGATTCTTTCTGTTTGACTATCGGTTTGCGGGTGGAAAGAAGTTGACAGTTTGTGATCTGTACTAAGTTGCGAGATCAGGGATCTCTAAAACTTTGAAGTAAACAGAGAGCCCCTGTCAGAGATAATTTCCTTTGGCGTGCTGTGGTTGGCAACAACGACTTTGAGGAACGTGTACGCTAACTCCTCTGCGCTGCTGGCTTCTTTGTAGGGTATAAAGTGAGCGAACTTGGTGAGTCGATCGATTATAACCAAGATGCTGTCGTACCATACATTCGTAAGTGGTTCTTTAGACTTTGGTAGTTTGACGATAAAGTCCCATGAAATTGATTGCCATGCTTCCGTAGGTGGTTGTAATGGCTGCAGCTCGCCGTAAGGCTTGTGCGGGCTGTTCTTGCTTTTCTTGCAGGTCGCGCAGTCCTTAATTGCTTCCGCAATTTCTGCGCGTGTGGCGGATTTGTCGTAGTGCTGGCGAATCCGTTTCCACGTTTTGGTGACTCCTTGGTGACCGTGTGCGGGTGCACTATGAATTTCCATGATAAGCTCAGGGGTCATCTTTCCAGTCAGGCTGGTGTTAATCCTTCTGGCTATCATAAGAAGCTTCGTAGTTGGTACAAGGCTACCGTCTTTTTCTTGTTTGAGGATAACCTGTGTTTCCTCGGGGACCGTGACTTCGTGGTCAGGTCTTCTGCTGAGAGCGTCTGCTCTACTGTTTTCTGAAACTTTCCGATAGATGATTCGGAAGTTGTATTCAGATAGAAACTCGCTCCATCTGACTTGTCGTTTGTTTAAATTCTTGTTCGTTGTGAAGTTCGTAAGGTTCTTGTGGTCTGTATAGACTGTGACTTTGTGTTTGGTTCCGGATAACTGTGGTCTCCATTCTCGAAATGCTTCGATGATGGCCATCAGTTCTTTGTCGTGGATTTGCCAATTCAATTCTGCTCCGTGGAATGCCTTGGAGTAGAAGCAACATGGATGAAGCTTTCCTTGTTCATCTCGTTGTCCTAAGACCGCTCCCATGGCGAAGTCCGAAGCGTCGGTCTCGACTTCGAAGGGTTTCCGGGGGTCTGGGATCATAGTGATTGGTTCGGAGACGACCATGTTCTTGACCTTGACAAATGCTTCCTCGCATCTGGGATCCCAAACAAATGGGGTATCCTTCCGTGTTAAGTTGTTGAGAGGCCTGACAATGTCGGCATAGTCCTTGAGGAATCGTCGATAGAAGTTGACGAATCCTAAGAATCCTTGTACGTCCTTGACGTTCTGTGGTGTGGGCCAGTCCCTGACTGCTTCCACCTTTGATGCTTGCATGTGGATTTGTCCTGGCGTGATGGTGTATCCAAGGAAGTCCACCTTCTGTACGTGGAACTCGCACTTGGAAGGTTCGGCGTACAGTTTGGCGTCTTGGAGTTTCTGAAATACCATATGGACATGCTTCTTGTGTGTTTCAAGATCGGGAGAGAAGATGAGAACGTCGTCAATGTAGACAACAACAAAGATGTCAACGTACTCCCGGAGTACGTGGTTGACCATTGTTTGAAAGGTTGCCGGAGCATTGGTGAGTCTGAAGGGCATGACGAGATACTTGAAGAGTCCTCTGCGAGTCCGAAACGCCGTCTTCTATTCGTCTCCTTCCTTAATTCGAATCTGGTTGAATGCTTCCTTGAGGTCTATTGCGGTGAACCAGTTGGCTCCGTGAAGTAGATCTCTGAGTTCGGTGATGAGTGGTAAGGGATAGCAATTCTTCTTCGTGATTTCGTTGAGTCTCCTGTAGTCGATGACAGGTCTTTGTTTCTTCACTCCTTTCTTTGGTACAAAGAACAGGGGTGATGCTGCGGGAGATTTCGAAGGTCGAATATGTCCTTTCGCGAGTTTTTCGTCGATGTATTCGTCGAGATAATCTTGTTCTTCCTGGTTCATGGGGTATATGGGGAGGAACCCAGGCTGCGCTCCTTCCTTGAGTTCGATTTCCATGTCCCAACTGCTGTGTTCTGGTAATCCTATTTCCTCGGGTTCCATGAATAGTTTCGAATATATGCGGTACTCCTCGGGTATAGTCTGGAGTCGTTGCGATCCTCGATCGTCGTTACCGCGTGCGAACGCCCTGTGTCCTTCCACCGTCCTGATGAAGGCTATGTATCGTATTTGTTCTCGTTCTTCAGGTGTTGCTAGAAATCCGTTTGAACCCTTTTTCCTTTTAGGTCGTTCAGTGACTGGATTTTCCCATAGGACCTGGCCAGTGGTCCAATCTATCCGTGGGTTGTGCTTTCGTAACCACGAGATTCCTAGGATGACATCGAGGTCTCCAATCTCCGTGATGTCGTACTGTAGTTGGTCTTCGTAATTGTTGATATATGTCGGGAGGTGTACAGTCTCTCGGTTAACATATCCATTGTCGTAGTCAACTTTTTCTCCTTCTACCGTCTGTAGTCGGTATGGATTATCCTTCCATACCCATGGTAGGTCGAGTTCATTCATCACTCTCGGTGATATGAAACTTCCTTGTGCGCCGCTGTCGATTATAGCGCGCAGTCTGTGTCCGTGTATTTCGAGTTTGACCCATAGGTGTGCGTCGTTGCGCTGTCTGGTTGCGCATAGGAACTTGTCTTTGCTTCTTGCCTTTCGTTGTTCCTTCGCGATCGGCTTCCTTAGTTTTTTGACATGCGCTTCTTCTGTCGAGCGCCCTGCTCGTGTCGTTCTAGTTGTTCTCTCCAGGCCTTGGCTTTCCCAACATAGTGGATCTGACATTGGTCGTGTCTGCAATCTTCCTATTCCATGTATTCGCTGTTGAGGCACTTCATGGGGAAGTTGGGGTCTGGACCAAATGTTGCCTTGTCGCTGTCGTTGAAGCATAACAACGTCCAGCTGGGTAGTTGGTCGTCCACGTAGACATCCTTGATGGGTTTGTTGTCGCGTCTTCGTGGGTAGAAACGGCTGTCTTGTTTGGGTGAAAGATGCCAAAGGCACTTGTCGTCTAGGCACTCTGCCCAAAACAATTCCTTGTGAAAGGGGTCTTCGGGGTCGAGTAGAGAGTGATCCTTATCCGTATGGGGGGTCGCTGCGACCTCCTTGCGTTCTTTGGTTCCGTAGAACTGAACGACTTGGTCATCTCTGAACGGATGGATGTGCTTACACCGTGGTTCGTCGTTGTCCTCTTCAGAACTGGTGTCGTCAACGCTAGGCGGTGCCTTGTGATCGATCTCCATCTGAGCACGTCGTCGAGCGACGTCGCAAGGTTCGTCCGAATCATAGGGTGATTCTTCTTCGTCGAGGTGATAGGAGATTGATCCTATCTCGGGTTCGTCGTTCTTGAGTCGGAAATCTACCTTTCCGTCCTTGATTTTGAATTCAAGATCTGGTCTCTTGATTACTTCGATTCTATCTTCGCGTTCTAGGTCTTCAAGCTGTTCCTTGACCTTGCGAATGAATTTTCTGTCGCTGTCTACTCGTCGCATCATACAGATGGTTTTGGTCGGGATTTCGTCTGATTGGGGTCCCTTTATTCTAAGGGATTGTTTCTTGTTGTCTCGTTGTGCTGTGTAGACGAGATTGCTCATGATCTCTTCTGAGTCGGGTCCTCTTTCTTTGAACTTGAGGAGTTGTTCCTTTGAGCTTGCCTGAAGTCTTTGCATGATTCTTTCCTCAAGAAGGTGAAGGGTATCTTTCATAACGGGGTCTGTTTTGGCCTTTTCCTCTATGTTTTTGCAAATTTGCGAGAGGATCGCAATGCACTTGATGTTGTTGTCTTTGAGGGTGAGAGGTCGGTAGGTGGGTATTTCTCCTTCCTTGGTTGCTACCGCTAGGGTTCTGACATGTGGAGTGGTGTCGTATCCGGACCGTCCGCTGTTCTTGGGTTCCTTGGTCATGGCGAGGGTCTTAGTTCTTGGAGGTGGCTTAGGATACCATCCTGTCTGTTCCTTGCTGTCTTGGTGCACAAGGCAGTTGTCGTCGTAGCAAGTTGTCCATGAAAGTTGTCCGTAAGGGACTTCCTTACTCGTGATGTTGGCTCGTTTTTCTGGAACAGGCTGGTGTTGGATACGCTTGGGTTGTCGGCAGTCTCTAGCCATGTGTCCTGGCTTGTCGCAGTTGTAGCACTTGAAGTCTTTCTTGGGGCGGTTGTCTTCTTTCTTGGCGACGCTGAGGTCCATAGGTCCATCATGTTGTCCATAGGCAGTGCTCTGTCGGTTGTTATTCCAGTTGTTACGGGGTCTCTGGTTCGTCTGGAAGCTGCGTTGAGGTTGCCATTGATATTTGCGCCCGGTATTGGGTCGTTCTTTTCTTTCCTTCTTGCGCTCATAGAGTCGGTTGTCGATTCTGATGGCGAGTTCGACGTACTGGAGGAAGTCTTCTGGTCTGTCGAGTTTGACCAGTTCGTCCTTAACTTCATCCTTCAGTCCTTGATAGAACATGAACATCTTGGTGTCATCAGTGAGGTCTAGTTGGGCACTGAGACGTCTGAACTCGGCGGAATATTCCTTTGCCGACTTGGTCTGTCGTAGCTGCGCTAGGTTGCGTTCAGCTTGTCGTTTTTCGTTAGGATCCTGGAACAAGGACCTGAGAGCTTCTTCAAATCCACTGAAGCTGCAGTAGATGTCGCGTACTTCAGTAGAGCACTCGTCGAGAGTCTCTTTGCTGAGGTATTCTTCCTGAATAGGTTCGAACCATCTGAGGGCTCGTCCCCTGAGGAAGCTGGCAGCGTGTACAACTTTCTCAGTTTCGCTGGTAAAGTCTCCGTGGTGGAAGTTCTGGTAGTTCTTGACTTGAATCAGAAATCCTTTGAGGGTACCCGGGGTGCCGTCATAGGTAACAGGTGCGTTGAGCTTGAGTTTCTGTCGTCCTCCCTGGAGGGGGGTGCCAATGATATTGGCAGCGGCTCGAAGGGTGTTGACTTCTCCTTGGAGAGCCTGGGCGTTGTTGTTCGATTCTTGTTCTCTGAGCCGAATGACTTCGTTTTCCAGGTCCTGAATGCGCTGAGGGCCATTCCCGAACTGCTGGAACATGACCTTGAGGTTCTAAAGCTCGTTCGCAGTTTCATTGTACATGGTCTGTACCTTGGCAATGTCTGCGTCTCCTTTCTTGACTCTCTCGCGGAGTCGATTGTAGACTTCCTTCTTGAGGGTGACGTCGTCGTCGGAGTCAACGTTCATTGGGGCTGTCTCTATTTCTTCGGCCAAGCTTCGAACGGGTTGCTTGGAAGAAGCAGAAGAACCCGGAGTGGGTGACTTGGCGGAGGCGCAGGAAGACATTGTTCGTACTGTTTAGTTAGTCTTTTCGTAGAGTAAACTTACTGAACAGGAGCAATCAAAGTGTTACGGCCAGCTAGTCGTGGTGAGTATGTTTGCAGAAGTTTAGGCTGCGAGTACTAAGTAAACAGTGTCGTAGTCGTGGATAGCTTCCCTGAAGCTATGTCTGTAAGTCGTAAGATAGGTAAGGCTTCGGTGATCAATCGTAGTCTTATCAGAAGGGGTTCTCAGTGAAAGTAGCTGGAAGCGATCGTAAGATCTGATACGAAGTTGATTGCTGAAGAAGCTATGGAAGTCTGTCCTTGAGCCCGGCTCAAGTCCATACTATATACAAGTCTTGTTCCTGAACATATCCTTTGTGATGTCCCTGTTCACTATTGTCCGACTGTTCACCGAACGGTCGTTCGTCCCACTTATTCACGATCATGCGTCCCACTTATTCACGGGCGTCCGTTCCTTATCTTATCGTGTGATCGTGGTCACGTGACTTGTCCATAGTTTTTTCCGTCCCGAGAGGAGTCATCCTAAGTCCGTTGCTTCTGCATATATGGTGTGGTAGCCGCCGTAGGTCCTGTGGGGCAGGCCCTGGCCTTGTCATGCGTGTTGGGTCGTAACATCCTTCTAGTTTAGTTCCTTATTAATATTAATTAGGTTGCCTTAATATTTTAGATTTATTACTTTCCTCTATATAATAAGTAGGATTTAGCTTTTAGCACCTATCTCTTTATATGTAGGTAGGTAAGGTTCTTTTTCTTAGGTTTAACTCTATTAGCCTGCCTTTAGTTCTTCTAAAGTAGCTATAGTAGTAACTATATTATATTATATAATATTAAGCTGTTATTATTATGGGAATTGATATACGGGCATGAAGAATTGATACACAGGCATGACTCTTATCCGGGCATGAAAATTCCCTTCTGTGATTGGCTAAAAGCTTTTCTGTTAGCTTGCCTAAATTCTGCCAAAAGCTCTCAAAGTACTGCCCCCACAACAAGCTCCCTTAACCTCTCTATCCCCTATTTTTCACGCGTCTTCTTTGCTTTATTATCATCAACAACCTCTATTATCATAATTTAATATGTCCCAATCCAGCTCAATCTCAGATCTATTACCCTCACTAAGGCGTAATCCTTATCGCAGGTCACGAAGCCAAAGCTCAAGCAACCAGCCCCCTCCTAAACGTCTGCGACGCGACGCCATCCCTAGTTTGCGACCCCCTTCGTCAGGCAGCACTGGAACAAGCATCGGCAGCCACTATGGCGTTGGTGACGAAGGCGCCATCAGCGACTTGCTTTCGAGGACTGTTCGAAAGGCAGAGCAACCAGCTGTCACAATTCAGGATAACCACGAGATCTATTTCGACCGAAGCTACCCTTCCCGACACGAACATCTTCAACGAGTCGCAATGCCAATGCTAGGCCCTGACCCTAATCAAGTCCCCTCTTCCCCAACCGCCCAGCTCCAAGCAGAGGCCCAACAGTCCCAAGCTCCATCCCAGGCTGAGTTTGCGTCTGCTTTGCGCCTAGTCCAGGAAGTCATTGGGGAAGACCGGAGACTTACTCTTGAGCTTGCGAAATCCTACGAACGAGTGCGTCGATGGCGGCAAAGATGGGGTTATTCACCACATGCCTCGGACACATCTACTTCGCCTCCGCCATACTCTCCCCCTCGACAAAGGCAGTCTCCAAGGCTGACTACACCTTACCGATCACCAGCTTTATCACCGTCCTCTGCACGCGAACAATCAAAGTCACCCCTTCCTAATATAATTCCAAACCCACCAATCCCAGGCGACCCAGAGCTATCATTCAACGCTCTATTCGACCGAGTCAATAGTTTTGCAAGGCAACATAGTTTTGGTATTGTCCGGAAACACGGTTATACCTATAAGGGCCGTAAGATGAGATACTCTATCCAGTGCGATCGCTTTGGAAACCCACGCCCCTCTGAAGGTGCTGGGCTACGTAACAGAAAGTCGCGTAAATCTGGTTGCCAGTGGATGATAATTGCAGAGGCCCGAGAGGAGGGCAAGTGGCTATTACGTCAGCATCAAGACCCCCAGCACAGCCAACACAACCATGGCCCCAGCCTTGAAGCATCTGCACACCCCTCTCACCGCAGGCTTACCCAGCCAGTCAAGGATGCTGTTCAAACAACAAGCCGACGGGTTGGGATTCGGGCACGTGATGTACGTGCTGTGGTCCAAGAGCAGTTCCCAGATTCCTCATTCACCCAGCGAGATATCTACAACGCCAGAGCTCTTGTGAACCGGGAGAAGCTGGATGGGTATTCGCCGACTGCAGCGTTGATCAAGTTGTTTGATGAACGAGATATCCCATACGTTGTCAAGTGGGATGAGGATGAGCCAAACCGCCTTGTTGGCCTTGTTTGGACCTTCCCCTACTGTCTCCAAATGTGGAAGCGGTTCCCTGAAGTCATCAGCTTTGATAACACATACAACACCAACCGCTTCAAGCTTCCACTGTTCCAGGCTACTGGACAGACCTGTCTAGGGTCTGTCTACAACGCAGCATTTGGTCTTATCGACAACGAGAGACTGGAAGGCTTCCAGTTTCTCGCTGCAAGCATCCGTCAGCTGGTTGAGCAGCACTCTATTCGCCAGCCTGCTGTTATTATTACAGACTACGACAAGCAAATGAAGGCGGCTCTGAACGAGCATTTTCCCGATGTCCAGCAGCAACTCTGCATCCACCACATCAACTCTAACGTTATGCTTAAGGCTAAGCAGAAATGGGTTAAAGATCGCAGCAGCAATAGCGATAGCAGTGGGACTGACGATGAGGACAACCACCCAGCAACACAAGCAACAGCTGAACTTAGCGACGAAGACCGCGCCTACATTGATACACCAGTGGATGCAGCCACTCCGCATACCTACCGGGGGGTCTTTATGCTGTGGAAACTTGTGGTGTTTGCTGAGACTGAGCACGATTTTGAGAAGGCCTGGTCCAAGCTCTGCAAAGAGTTCGACGACCAACGCCTAATCCTGCAGTACCTCCACACCACATACATGCCCCTAAGAGCACAGTGGGCCCGTTGTTCTATTCGCAAGTACCAGAATTTTGGTGTTCGCGTTACCTCTGGCACAGAGTCAAGCAACAACAACATTAAGGGCTACCTTCTGAATGGTCTTAGTCACCTGTATCATCTAGTTGACGTCATGCAGGATATGATCAGTGATCAGGAGCTGCGCTTTAAACAGGCATGTGCAGAGGATGAGGTTCTTACAGGCCGAGAGTATATGAGTACGCGCTCTGAATACCTTGGCGAGCTTCGAACGATGCTTTCCTCAAAGTGCCTTGAGTTAATTACAAGGCAATACCGATTGGCACGAAAAGCAATGCCTACTGGCAAGAGGCCTTTTCCAGCCCCCCTTGGAGAGTGTGGTGACAATTGTACTGTCTCCGTTGAGCTTGGTATACCATGCTGCCACAAGATCTACTCAAAGATGGCAGACTCGGCAACCTTCAGCAAGTGGGAGGTTCACCCCCGGTGGCGTCTACGAGAAACCTCTTCTCGTGATCCATACCGCCGCATTCTTGATCCTAAGATTGTGATATCCCTCCGTGGCAGACCTAGGAACATGGCGCAACCTGTTCCAGCGCAGCTGGCTATATCAAGCCAGCCAGCCAGCCAAACCAGCAGACCCCATGCTAGTCAAGCCTCAACCGGTCGGAAGCGAGGCCGCCCACCCGGTAGCCGGAACAAGTCAACATCAACTAGGGTCACACAACAGGCAACTCAGGCAAGTCAAAGCCAGGCCCCAACCTCAACCCAGCGACAAACAAGGAGCCAGTCTAGTGTTCTTAGTAGAGGGAGGACAACAGGCAATCGTGCAAGTGGACGGCCCTTGCAGCCAAGTATTCGGAGGCGGCGCTGTGAGTGGGAAATGTTGGTTAGTGACGATAATGAGTATTGGCCTTCGCGACCACGTCGATTAAGGAAGTAGTTATGTAGTAATTTAAGAGGGTTCCAGTCTAGCAAATCGCAGGCAAAGGGAGGGCTACTCTCTCTCCACGGCCGTGAAGGGTAACGAAAGGGGCCCTTTGAGATTTATAAAAATAGAAGTAGGTTAGTTGCTGGTTGAGTTTTATAAATCTCAAAGGGAAGGTTTGCAGGAGTTTAGGAAATGCAGAACAGAAAGAAATGTTAGTGCAGTCGTCTTCACCGCCTTTAGAGGGATGTACCTGTGGGTCATTAAATTTTTAGCCAATCGCAGAAGGGAATTTTCATGCCCGGATAAGAGTCATGCCTGTGTATCAATTCTTCATGCCCGTATATCAATTCCCATTATTATTATCTTTTATACTTTAGCGTATACTATATACTCTAAATATTATATAATAGGGGTCTCTATCTAGTTCTTACTAGAAGGTAACAATAGAGATTCTTTTTGTATAATACTGTAGTAGTAATTATCTTACTTCTAGTACTTAGTTCTTACTAGAAGGTAATAGTAGGTAGGAATAAGGAATTAGCATAAGATGTCTTACACCTATCTACCTAGTTCTTACTAAAAGGTAATAGTAGGTAGGATTAAGGTATATTAACGTATAACGTCTAGTACGTTAATTCTTATCTTTTTACTCTTACTAATTTGTAATTATATAAAGCAATCTTATATAATTACTAAGCAACTACTAATTAGTATTAAATAGGCTTTATATATATATATAGGTACTAAAAATGTAAGGTAAACTAAAGAATAATATCTATAACTATCCTTCCTAACTACAAGATAGGCGTTGTATAAGACAGATATACTGTCTTATCTAGGCCTAAGTTATTTAGGCTAAGCTAAGAGGTAGTTCCCTTACGCATAAGCAAATGCTGCGCTATCTAATCTATGCACTCTTCCCCTAAGTTGTAGGTATTGTACAATTATGTAATTATATTATTCTAATAGTATTATTAATAGCCTATAAGAGGTAGTAATAGAAGATCTTATGCTTATAAATATTACTATTATTAAAGGCTTTTATATTAATATTACCTTAAAAACCCTTCTTCTTAAGAGCAGACTATAGTACTATAGGTAGGATTATACTAACGTAGTTCACAAGTGAGTGAGCCACACAAGTGAGTGAGCCACTTTTCTAGAATTTCGCACAACCTACCTTTCCCTTTATTTTTCTCCACCTACAACTATGGTACAACATTCAAATGAAAGCGATTTAGTCCTAGCACTAAATGCGCTCAGATCCGACCCAAAATTAAGCGTGCGAAAGGCTGCATCTCACTACAAAGTATCTCGTGCAACCCTCCAACGACGATACCATGGCCAACCTGCTAGACGCGATATCCGACCACCCTGCCAGAATTTAACCTCGTACGAAGAGGAGACCATTGTACGATACATCGTTGACCTGGATTCGCGAGCATTTTCGCCACGCCTTAGTGCTGTTCGAGAAATGGCTGATCGACTGCTTCGCGACCGCGGCGCGCGACGCGTCGGAACAAACTGGGCCTCAAACTTCGTACGACGACGACCTGAGCTCCAGACGCGTTTTAATCGAAGAATCGACTATCAGAGAGTCCTCTGCGAAGATCCGGACGCGTATCGCGCGTGGTTTTCCCTCGTACGAAACACAATTGCGAAGTACGGGATAGACGATACCGATATCTATAACTTTGATGAGACTGGGTTTGCGATGGGCAAGATGTCCTCTGAAATGGTTGTTACAGCCTCTGAACGACGTGGCAAGCCAAGAGGAGTACAACAAGGGAATCAGGAATGGGTTACAGTAATCCAGGGCATTGGGTCGTGCGGCTATTCTATCCCGCCGTACATCATCTTTGCAGGCAAGGTCCATCTTGACTCCTGGACGTGCGACAGCCCCCTCCCACCCGACTGGGTAATTACACTTACAGAAAATGGTTGGACGACAAATGAGAAAGGCCTAGAATGGGTACAGCACTTTGATTTCCATACAAGGAGTCGTACGAAGGGTGCTTACCGCCTCCTCATCCTTGATGGCCACGAAAGCCACCATTCTGTCGATTTTGAGCTATACTGCAAGGAGCAGAACATTATCACGCTCTGTATGCCCCCTCATTCATCGCACAAGCTCCAGCCGCTTGATGTCGGGTGCTTTAGTCCCTTAAAACGGGCGTACGGCCAAGAAATCGAGGTCCTTATGCGGGTGCACATTACGCATATTGCAAAGGAAGACTTCCTCCCAGCCTTTTATAAGGCGTACAACAAGGCAATGACAACATCAAACATTCAAGCAGGCTTCAGAGCAACTGGCCTTGTCCCGTACGATCCGGAATATGTGATTTCACAGCTAGATGTGAAGCTTCATACGCCATCACCTCCAGGTTCTTCTGCTGGCTTACCAGCAGCTTGGGTCCCAAAGACGCCAAACAACCCAATTGAATTCGATTCACATTCTGATTTTATTACGAATCGCATCGTACGACATCAGAATAGCTCCCCAACGTCAATTATTGGGTATATGCAGCAGCTGAAGAAAGGAATTATGGTGGTAGCCCATAACCAGGTTTTAATGCAGGCACAAATGACTGAGTATCAAGAGGCAAATGAGCGTATGAGCCGCCGTCGCCGTACGAAAAAAAAACAGCTTCAGAAAGGTGGAACACTTACAATCAATCAGGCAAAGGATATAAAGTCTCAGATTGATGTAACGGAGCAGTTACAGGTAGAAACAGGTCAGGGTAGTAGTCGTGCGAGGAGGACAGAAACGCGCGCACGACGATGTGGCATATGTGGAGAGACTGGCCATAATGCTCGCACGTGTCAAAAAGTTGAATCTACCTCTGAAGAAGAGGATTCAGAATAGTTTAAATTAATTTAAGGCGTTGTGGTTGATTTCTCTTATACATTGTTGTACGGGTAGTAGAAAAGTGGCTCACTCACTTGTGTGGCTCACTCACTTGTGAACTACGTTATACACTATAAGATAATTAATAATAGTAATATAGTTATTAACCTATAACGTACATGCATAGTGAGTCGGCCATCATAGTGAGTCGGCCACTCCTCTTTACTTCTACACCTTTCCTCTTTATACTAAGTTTCCTCTACGTACGACTATGGAATCCTCCTTAAAAGAAAGCCGCATTATACTTGCACTTCAAGCTATCAATAAAGACCCAAATCTTTCCGTACGAAAAGCAGCTACTATCTACAATATCCCAAGAACAACACTTCAGGACCGACGCATCGGACGACTACCACGACAAGAAACGCGATCGAAATCAATGAAGATGACTGAGCTAGAAGAAACAGTGATTCTTGAACGAGTTATTGACCTAATCGATCGAGGATTTCCACCGCGACTTGACGACGTACGAGATATGGCTGATTGCCTCCTTGACGAACGCGACGCGACGCGTGTCGGACCCCGATGGGCAGAGAACTTCGTACGACGCCAACCACAACTAAAGACGCGTTTTCGACGTGGAATCGACTATCAGAGGGCATTAGCTGAGGATCCTGCAATTGTGCAGGCCTGGTTTGCCCTCGTACGAAACACAATTGCGAAGTACGGAATCCACGATGACGATATCTACAATTTTGATGAGACGGGCTTCTTGATGGGAATGCTGTCGCACGCAAAGGTTGTTACAACCTCTGATCGCCGTGGAAGGCCTCGTACGAAGCAGCCTGGCAATCGCGAATGGGTTTCTGTCATTCAGGGCGTATGTGCAGATGGCTGGGCGCTGCCTCCGTACGTCATCGTCAAGGGCAAATATCACCTCCTCTCGTGGTATACCAATAGCCAATTCCCACCCCAATGGCGCGTCCACCCTAGCGAAAATGGATGGACTACAAATGAGATTGGCCTAGATTGGCTACAGCATTTTGAAAAGTGCACAAAGTCTCGTACAAAGGGTGTTAAGCGGCTCCTAATCCTTGATGGCCACAACAGCCACAAGTCTACCAAGTTTGACGATTACTGCAAGGAACACAGCATTATTGCTCTTTGCATGCCTCCCCATTCATCGCACGAGCTCCAGCCTCTTGATGTTGGCTGTTTTAGTCCGCTGAAGGCGTCGTACGGCAAGGAAATTGAGAAAATGATGCGGATGCAGATTACGCACATTACTAAGGACGACTTCTTTCCTGCCTTTAAGGCAGCCTTTTTCACTTCAATGGGTGAAGAAAACGTACGAGCTGGCTTTAGACAGGCTGGCCTTATCCCTTTCAACCCAGAAGTAGTTATTTCCCGCCTGGATTTCAAGCCAAAGACGCCAACACCATCCAACTCACGCCCAAGCAGCCAGGGCTCCTGGGACCCAAAGACACCAACTACAGCACATGACGCCGTACGAAGCTCTGCATCACTTAAGAAAAGGATTACCAGTCATCAAGATAGCTCACCAACCCATTTGTACGAAGTAGTTGACTTGCAGGCCAAAGGTATTAGCAAGTTAGCACACAAACTAGCTCTTGTTGAAGCTGAGTGCCGTGGGCTTCGTACGGCAAATGAGATACTAAGCAAGCGTCGGAGGGCTAAAAAAACCCAACTGCGTCTTGGAGGGTCCCTTAATGCAGCTGAAGCAGAGGCAATCCGGGTAGAGAAGGGGGTTGTTGATGCTGGAGGCGAAAATACACGTCAGGAGGGGGCTCGTACGGAGGGGGGTGAATTGCGCGGTCGGCGATGTGGCAATTGCGGAAAGACTGGACATAACGTACGAACATGTCAGGTAGTATGGGAGACCTCTGAAGAAGAGGATGATGAGTAGTTTTAATTGATTTCGTACGATGCTGCTTGATTGACTTACATAAATAGCTGGAGGGTAGGAGGAGGTGGCCGACTCACTATGATGGCCGACTCACTATGCATGTACGTTATAGGAAGTATAACTTAGTCTTTATTTAATATAAGCTAACTTCTAACTACTTATATGCTTATAAGAACCTTATTCTAATAAGCCTAGTAGGCATCCTATTATTTATAGGCTAAGGGTTATAAAGGAGAATATATTAAAATATATATAAAAGAGCTAATACTACACTCTTTTAGCATCTTAGATTAGGTTACCTTAGTCTAAAGGGACTTTACAACTTAGTCTAGAGGGTAAGAGGTATATAGATTAAAGGCCTAAATTAGCTTAAATATAAAGACTACAGCATTATATATATAAAGACTATTATCTTAAGAGGACTATCTAAATTAAAGGTAATACACCTATAGTATAAGGTTTACTAAGATCTTTTTAACTTCCTAAAGTTACTATTAGGGATAAGATAGATCTTTATAGCTTATAATAAGTACTTAGGTTTTATTATAGCCTACGTACTTATATATAAGACTAAGTCTTTTATACTTAGTGCTCTTTAGATAATTAAGGCTTAGATATAATATAAAAAGGGTCTTAATATATGTAAGTTCTAGTATAATAATAAGGCAGCACTCCTTAGCCCTAAAGTTATAAAGGTATATAAGATGTAGACTTCCTTAATTAGAATTAAAATAGAGATACTACTTTTGCATACTAAGGAGCCTATTAAAGCTGCTAAAAGAGTAGGTTATTTAGTTATTATTAAGTTTATTAAGATGCATACTATAGCAAATCTTCTTAAGGGGCTGTATAATAAGGTAGTCTTTATAGCAGTCTACATTTATAATATTAGCCTATAAGAATTAAATAACTAAAAGTCTTCTATTAAAAAGAAACTTAAATAGTACTAACGTACATGCATAGTGAGTCGGCCATCATAGTGAGTCGGCCACCTCCTCCTACCCTCCAGCTATTTATGTAAGTCAATCAAGCAGCATCGTACGAAATCAATTAAAACTACTCATCATCCTCTTCTTCAGAGGTCTCCCATACTACCTGACATGTTCGTACGTTATGTCCAGTCTTTCCGCAATTGCCACATCGCCGACCGCGCAATTCACCCCCCTCCGTACGAGCCCCCTCCTGACGTGTATTTTCGCCTCCAGCATCAACAACCCCCTTCTCTACCCGGATTGCCTCTGCTTCAGCTGCATTAAGGGACCCTCCAAGACGCAGTTGGGTTTTTTTAGCCCTCCGACGCTTGCTTAGTATCTCATTTGCCGTACGAAGCCCACGGCACTCAGCTTCAACAAGAGCTAGTTTGTGTGCTAACTTGCTAATACCTTTGGCCTGCAAGTCAACTACTTCGTACAAATGGGTTGGTGAGCTATCTTGATGACTGGTAATCCTTTTCTTAAGTGATGCAGAGCTTCGTACGGCGTCATGTGCTGTAGTTGGTGTCTTTGGGTCCCAGGAGCCCTGGCTGCTTGGGCGTGAGTTGGATGGTGTTGGCGTCTTTGGCTTGAAATCCAGGCGGGAAATAACTACTTCTGGGTTGAAAGGGATAAGGCCAGCCTGTCTAAAGCCAGCTCGTACGTTTTCTTCACCCATTGAAGTGAAAAAGGCTGCCTTAAAGGCAGGAAAGAAGTCGTCCTTAGTAATGTGCGTAATCTGCATCCGCATCATTTTCTCAATTTCCTTGCCGTACGACGCCTTCAGCGGACTAAAACAGCCAACATCAAGAGGCTGGAGCTCGTGCGATGAATGGGGAGGCATGCAAAGAGCAATAATGCTGTGTTCCTTGCAGTAATCGTCAAACTTGGTAGACTTGTGGCTGTTGTGGCCATCAAGGATTAGGAGCCGCTTAACACCCTTTGTACGAGACTTTGTGCACTTTTCAAAATGCTGTAGCCAATCTAGGCCAATCTCATTTGTAGTCCATCCATTTTCGCTAGGGTGGACGCGCCATTGGGGTGGGAATTGGCTATTGGTATACCACGAGAGGAGGTGATATTTGCCCTTGACGATGACGTACGGAGGCAGCGCCCAGCCATCTGCACATACGCCCTGAATGACAGAAACCCATTCGCGATTGCCAGGCTGCTTCGTACGAGGCCTTCCACGGCGATCAGAGGTTGTAACAACCTTTGCGTGCGACAGCATTCCCATCAAGAAGCCCGTCTCATCAAAATTGTAGATATCGTCATCGTGGATTCCGTACTTCGCAATTGTGTTTCGTACGAGGGCAAACCAGGCCTGCACAATTGCAGGATCCTCAGCTAATGCCCTCTGATAGTCGATTCCACGTCGAAAACGCGTCTTTAGTTGTGGTTGGCGTCGTACGAAGTTCTCTGCCCATCGGGGTCCGACACGCGTCGCGTCGCGTTCGTCAAGGAGGCAATCAGCCATATCTCGTACGTCGTCAAGTCGCGGTGGAAATCCTCGATCGATTAGGTCAATAACTCGTTCAAGAATCACTGTTTCTTCTAGCTCAGTCATCTTCATTGATTTCGATCGCGTTTCTTGTCGTGGTAGTCGTCCGATGCGTCGGTCCTGAAGTGTTGTTCTTGGGATATTGTAGATAGTAGCTGCTTTTCGTACGGAAAGATTTGGGTCTTTATTGATAGCTTGAAGTGCAAGTATAATGCGGCTTTCTTTTAAGGAGGATTCCATAGTCGTACGTAGAGGAAACTTAGTATAAAGAGGAAAGGTGTAGAAGTAAAGAGGAGTGGCCGACTCACTATGATGGCCGACTCACTATGCATGTACGTTAGTAATACTTCTATTAGTAGTAAGTAGACTTTTTAGTACTATAATATAAGCTACTATAACTATACTAAGGAGGCCTCTATATATATAAATGTAAGGTATATTTATTGCAAAGGGACTAAGAGAAAGGTATATAGAGAAGAGATTTTAAAGTGCTTTCCTATAGTTATATTAGATACCTTATTAGTTACATACTACAAACGTATAACCTATATAGAATTTAGGTACCTACGCTTAAGTAGGTTATAATAATATACAATATATAGTTTAATAAAAGCGCTTTCTATAGTAAAGCTTAAGAGAAGGATGCAATCTAAGGCCTTAAGGTATAATAAGTAACTAAGGTTATTAAGGAGTCTATTATAGTTTTAGATAACCTCTTTAGGTTACTTAACATAATTGCTTCTAAAGATAATACTACTTCTATACTAACTATATTGCAACCTATAGTTAAAGATTACTAATAAGCTAACCTTACTTAAGACGTTAAGTATATAGGAGAGGTAAAGGTAGCATTAGTTATACTCTTTAATACCTCTATAAGTTATACTATACTTAAAGGTAAGATAGAGTCTCCTACTTCTGCAACTAGGTTATTAATAGTTAATAGTAGAAATAGCTTAAAGTCCTCTCTTTTCTCTATAGAACTATTATTACCTTTAACTAGTGTAACTACACCTAGCAGGCTAAATGCTAATAGTAGAGATTAACTACTTATTAATATAGTGCTATAGATTCTAAATAGATAAATACATTATATAATTGCTTATTTAGTAAGGCTAATAATACTACTCTTACTAAAGGTAACATAAAGTAGGTATATTTATATAACCCTTTAGGTCTTTTAGAAGACTGCATATAGATAATACTCCTAAGAATGCCTTTTTAGCACCTTTCTACCTAATTAGCAAAAGGTAGTTAAGGAAGGTAACTTAAGGTATAAAATACTACATAAGGTACTAAGAGGAGCAGTTAATAGAGCCTATCTTAAGCACCCTTTAACTAGTAAAGACCTTAAGCTTTATAAGGACTACTTAGTTAACCTACTAATAAAGTAGAAGGATCTTAATAATCTTCTTTTTATAGTTAAATCTATATTTATAGAAGCAACTATAATTAAGATAGGTAAGATCTAGGATAAAGATATATAAGAGATTCTTGCTTATAATCCTTCTTTTTAAACTCTACTACTTAAATAGGTTTTTACCTATAAGTTTAATAAGAATAGAAACTTTAGCTGCTATAAAGTGTAGATTTACGTTTAAGGAGATCTTTAGCCTTTTAACCTTTTATAGAGCACCTATACGTTAATGCTTGCAGCAAAGGCCTTCTAAATTGTAATAGCTCTAGCAGCATAGTTTAACCTTAAGATCTAATAATTTAATATTATTAATATATTTCTTAACTTAGTACTTAGTAGTAATAATGTAGTCTATATAGAGCTTTTAGAGGGATATAAGATATTAAGTAAAATTGTAAGGCTAAAGCATGCTTTATATAGTCTTTATAATATACCTCTACTTTAGTTTCTTACTTTTATAGGTACCTTTAAAGACCTTTTAATAGTTACCTATAATAAAGACTAATATATCTACTAATCTACTAATAAAAAGGTTATTTTTATATTTTATATTAATAACTTTAAAGTTATATACTATAAGAGCTATAAGAAGGAGGCTAATAGGATTGTTAATAGCATTAAGGAAAGGTTTAAACTTAAGGAAAGCCTACTAAAATACTATTGAGGTATATACATTATCTAAGATAAATAATAAAGGAAGATTTATCTCCTTTAAGATGCTTATACTAAAAGAATAGTAAAGTGCTTTAACTTTATAAATAGCCTTCCTTCTTTAATACTATTGCTATTTATTACCCTTATTCTAAATAATAAGTAGGTAACACCTTAGGAGGTAAAATGCTATTAGGAGAAGGTTAGATTAGTGCTATATTTAGCAGTAATAACTAGACTAGATGTTGCATTTACATATATAACGTACATGATAAGCGAGCGCGCCAGACAAGCGAGCGCGCCACCCAACCAGCCAGACGCGTCTGTCTGACTGTTTCCTTTCATTTCTCCACGAACAACAATGCAATCCACTAGCAACGAAGCTCAGGTACAGCTGGCTGTCCAAGCTTACAAAAAAGACCTAAAACTCAGCATTCGCGCTGCAGCAAAGATGTACAACGTCAGCCGCGACATTGTGACGCGTCGACTAAAGGGAACAGCATCACGACGCGACACCATGCCGAACTCACGGAATTTGACGGAGCTTGAAGAGCAGAAGCTAGTCGAGTACATTCTCGACCTAGCTGCCCGATCGTTTCCTCCCCGGCTTACTGGTGTTGAAGAAATGGCCAATCGACTGCTTGCCGACCGCGACAAGCCACCAGTCGGCAAGCGCTGGGCCTCAAACTTTGTCAAACGACAACCACAGCTCCGAACGCGTTTTTTTCGAAGATACGACTATAAGAGAGCTAAATGCGAAGATCCTGAGGCAATAAACGCGTGGTTTCGCCTTGTGGCGAACACAATCGCGAAATATGGCATCGTGGAGTCAGATATCTACAACTTTGACGAGACTGGCTTTATGATGGGCCAGATTGCATCCGGCATGGTTGTTACAAGCGCTGAAAGACATTCAAACACAAAAATGGCTCAGCCTGGCAATCGAGAATGGGTTACAGTCATTCAGGCCATCAGTTCGTCTGGCTATAGCGTCCCGCCATACATCATTGTTGCAGGCAAAAATCTCCTCTCCACATGGTACACCGAATCTGGTCTCCCACCCGACTGGGTTATCGCAACATCTGAAAATGGATGGACAACAAATGAAAGAGGCCTAGATTGGCTCCAGCACTTTGATCAGCATTCAAAGTCGCGTGCGAAGGGGAAATATCGCCTCCTTATTGTCGATGGACACGAAAGTCACCACTCCACAGACTTTGAGCTGTTTTGCAAGGAAAACAACATCGTCACCCTCTGTATGCCGCCTCATTCTTCTCATCTACTTCAGCCCTTAGATGTAGGGTGTTTTGGGCCTTTGAAGTTGGCGTACGGTCGAGAAATTGAGGATAAGATGCGACGGGGTAATACCCATATTACGAAGGACGATTTCTTTCCAGCATTTCACAACGCCTTTAAGCGAGCTCTCACAGAAAAAAACATCCAAGGGGGTTTTAGAGGGGCAGGACTTGTCCCTCTAAGTGCAGAAAGTGTGATATCTAAGCTAGACGTCAAATTACATACTCCTTCACCTCCAGGTTCCCTCCCAACAACACCACCAGCTTGGACTTCCCAGACACCACACACCACTGCAGAGTTAAGTTCTCAAGGAACTCTACTTAAGGATCGGTTCCTTAATCATCCAGATAGCTCTCCGACACATGGATGTACAGCTACTGAGCATATTCTAAAAGGAGCACTAGAATTTGCGCATGAGAATGCAATGTTGAGAGCTAGGGTTAAGAGCCTTGAAGAGGAGAATGGTCTACTTAACCGACGTAAAAGAACCAAAAAAACACGTCTTAGACAAGGAGGAAGTCTTACTGTATCTGAGGCACAGGATATCCAGTCCCAGAGAGAGGCGACAGCCCAGGTACAAGAGGAAACGCGTCGGAGTAGTGGTCGCAGACTGAGGACAGAAACAGGTCAACGGCGGTGTGGCATCTGCGGAAACACTGGACACAATGCACGAACGTGTCAGTTTGATGAAGAAATGTCTATAGAAGAGGATTCTGAGTAGTTTGAATTGATTTAACCTTTTTGTTGTTCCGTTATGGTCGCATTCGCGATATGGTGGTGGTTTTGTGTCCAGCTCGCTTGTCTGTCCAGCTCGCTTATCAAACACGTTATAGCTTTTATGCTTTCTTACTAACTTAAGAGTATAGCATATTGCAGCTATTAATTACTATATTTAATACCTATACTACATAAGATTTGTTTTACTAACCTATAGCTGTAACCTAAAGGCTTAAGCCCTTCTTATTACTAAAGATGTAAGCTTTAACGTACATGATAAGCGAGCGCGCCAGACAAGCGAGCGCGCCACCCAACCAGCCAGACGCGTCTGTCTGACTGTTTCCTTTCATTTCTCCACGAACAACAATGCAATCCACTAGCAACGAAGCTCAGGTACAGCTGGCTGTCCAAGCTTACAAAAAAGACCTAAAACTCAGCATTCGCGCTGCAGCAAAGATGTACAACGTCAGCCGCGACATTGTGACGCGTCGACTAAAGGGAACAGCATCACGACGCGACACCATGCCGAACTCACGGAATTTGACGGAGCTTGAAGAGCAGAAGCTAGTCGAGTACATTCTCGACCTAGCTGCCCGATCGTTTCCTCCCCGGCTTACTGGTGTTGAAGAAATGGCCAATCGACTGCTTGCCGACCGCGACAAGCCACCAGTCGGCAAGCGCTGGGCCTCAAACTTTGTCAAACGACAACCACAGCTCCGAACGCGTTTTTTTCGAAGATACGACTATAAGAGAGCTAAATGCGAAGATCCTGAGGCAATAAACGCGTGGTTTCGCCTTGTGGCGAACACAATCGCGAAATATGGCATCGTGGAGTCAGATATCTACAACTTTGACGAGACTGGCTTTATGATGGGCCAGATTGCATCCGGCATGGTTGTTACAAGCGCTGAAAGACATTCAAACACAAAAATGGCTCAGCCTGGCAATCGAGAATGGGTTACAGTCATTCAGGCCATCAGTTCGTCTGGCTATAGCGTCCCGCCATACATCATTGTTGCAGGCAAAAATCTCCTCTCCACATAGTACACCGAATCTGGTCTCCCACCCGACTGGGTTATCGCAACATCTGAAAATGGATGGACAACAAATGAAAGAGGCCTAGATTGGCTCCAGCACTTTGATCAGCATTCAAAGTCGCGTGCGAAGGGGAAATATCGCCTCCTTATTGTCGATGGACACGAAAGTCACCACTCCACAGACTTTGAGCTGTTTTGCAAGGAAAACAACATCGTCACCCTCTGTATGCCGCCTCATTCTTCTCATCTACTTCAGCCCTTAGATGTAGGGTGTTTTGGGCCTTTGAAGTTGGCGTACGGTCGAGAAATTGAGGATAAGATGCGACGGGGTAATACCCATATTACGAAGGACGATTTCTTTCCAGCATTTCACAACGCCTTTAAGCGAGCTCTCACAGAAAAAAACATCCAAGGGGGTTTTAGAGGGGCAGGACTTGTCCCTCTAAGTGCAGAAAGTGTGATATCTAAGCTGGATGTCAAGTTCCACACTCCTTCACCTCCAGGATCCCTCCCAACAACACCACTACCTTGGACTTCCCAGACACCAAAGAACGCAACAGAGTTAAGTTCTCAAGGAACTCTACTTAAGGATCGGTTCCTTAATCATCCAGGCAGCTCTCCAACACATGGATGTACAGATGTTGAGCATATTCTGAAAGGAGCACTGGGATTTGCCCATGAGAATGCATTCTTAAGAGCTGAGAATAAAGCCCTTCGGGAGGAAAACAGCCTACTTAACCGACGCAAAAGGACTAAGAAAACTCATCTTAGGCAAGGAGGAAGTCTTACTGTAGCTGATGCACAGGATATTCAGTCGCAGAGAGAGGCGACAGCCCAGGTACAAGAGGAAATACGTCGGAGTAGTGGTCGGAAGCCGAGGACAGAAACAGGCCAAAGGAGGTGTGGCATCTGCGGAAACACCGGACACAATGCGCGAACATGTGATTTTAATGAAGATATGTCTGGAGAAGAGGATTCTGAGTAGTTTGAATTGATTTGATCTTTTTGTTGTTGCTTGGGGGTTATATTTGTGATGTGGTTGCGGTTAGGTGGCGCGCTCGCTTGTCTGGCGCGCTCGCTTATCATGTACGTTATCTTTACTAATAGATCTTTTGCAAATAATGCTAACCTTTCTTTACAACTTAGATTTGTAATTATACTTGTAGAGGAGACTGCTTATATAACTACTAACTTTAAAATCTAAGGGAATATTATATACTAAAGCTTAACTAAGTGCAAAAGGGTTACTAGAAGCGTTCTTATAAGTAAATTATATAAGATAACTACTAGCTTTAATAGTAGTATTTCCCTAAGTATAACGCTAAACTAGATCCTTTATACGCTTTAGGCCCTAAGGATCCTAGTTGTAGTTTGTTTAAACTTACAATCTTTATATAAGTACCTTATACAACTAGGTACTACAGATAAAAAGAGGCTTATAATTAACATTATAAGCCTACGTAAGTTGTATAAAAAGAAAGAGATCTTAGAGGTAAGATAGATTAATAGTAAAGACAACCCTATAGATACCCTTACTAAGAAAACGCTAAACTTAGCACTGCAGCAATTAATTATAAGTAATACTCTGTAAATTTAAGTTAAGGCATACATTAAAAGATTAGGAGAGGAGTATAATTAACAATTAATATATACAAGCCTACCCTTATGCATTAACTACTTAATTATTTACCTTCTAATTTAAAATACTAAATACTAATATAGTCCCTACAAACATTAACCCTAAATATGTTTCTTTATATAACTACCTAGCCTACTACCTATAAGCTATATAATAAGGAACTAAAACCTAAAGATTAACTAACTACTTAATAACTATAGGAGTAGAGGCTCCTTTAAGCTTACAACTGCTTATAATAACCTAAGCCTTATTCTTTTGCTTGCAGCAAGTGCAAGAGTAGGTATAATAAAGATTCTTATCTAAATCCTTATTATTATTATTATTATTATTATTATATAAGCCTTAACTATAATGCTAGCAACAAGCTCTATGCAATTACTAAACATACTTAGTATAAGTACTATTCTAGTATATAGCAATATAGGTATAAGCGTAGAATTAAAGAGTGCTAGCACTATAGCTACACTTCTAAGGGTAGGTATTAACAGCCTAACTGCAGCTCTAAACTAGAACTACACAAAAATATCCTTTACGTTAGATAATCTTAGCAAGGAGGAAAGAGACATCCTTACTAGCTAGAAGACAAATCTTAATATTATAAGACAGCATACAAGCTACCTTATGCTCCTCCTCCTATATTAAAGTTAGCTTTATATAAGCAAGCAAGAAAAAAGAGATTTATACGTTAATAGAGAGTGTAATAAAGAAAGTATAATTGTAAGCTATTAAAGTAGGTAAAGTAACCTAGTAAGTACCTCTAGCATCTATACAAACAGTAATAGCACCTATAGGGGTTATCTAACCTCTAGTAGGGATAAAAGATATAATTACAACTATATTAAAAAGCCTTTAATGCATAAAAGGGTTAGCAGAAGGTTAGAAGCAGAAGGAGATTACTAAAGTATATAAATTGCTTAAGTTTTTAGTTTTCTGCTTTTTCTCCTTATTAGAAAGCTTAGATTTAGTTGCATCTCTATTAATAAAGAGATTACAAGCTTTATAAGTTTGTTTTACTTTATTTATTTGTTTTATTAATAGAAGTTTTATTTTGCATAATAAAGAGATTTAGTGTAGGTTGTAAGGAAGAAAAGAGAAGAAGAAAAAGGAGGAAGAAAAAAGCAATAGGCTGCCTAGCTAGGTAGGGTAGGTAGAATAGGTAAAGTAAAGTTAGAAGGTAAATACTACTTTTATATAACTAGTCTGCTTAACTAGATAGAAAGAAAGGACTATATAAAAAAGGAGGAAGAACAACTAGCATTATTAATAATTCTTATAGTTTAAATCTATTATACAATAATTAGTAGCCTAACCTACTAAATCTATAAATAAAGTTATTAATAGAACAATTAGTATAACCTAATTAACGTACTCGCATAGCGAGTGGGCCAACATAGCGAGTGGGCCACCTTCCTCTACCCTTCTACCTTTCATATAAGTTAATTAAACTACAACGTACGAAATCAATTAAAACTACTCCTCATCCTCTTCCTCATTACTGTCCCAAACTACTTCACAGGTTCGTGCGTTATGTCCAGGCTTTCCGCAATTGCCACATCGTCGCGCGCGTGGTTCAGCACCTTCCGTACGACCCTCCTTCTGAGGGTTATTCTGTCCTCCAGCATCAACACTACCCTTTTCTACTTGTAGTGCCTCTGCTTCAGTAGTATTAAGTGACCCTCCAAGACGTAGTCTAGTCTTTTTTGCCCTCCGGCGCTTACTTAGTATCTCTATCCCCGTACGAAGCTTACGGTTCTCAGCCTCAATAATAGCAAGCCTATGGGCTAACTTGCTAATACCTCTGGCCTGGAAGTCAATTACTTCGTACATTGGTGTTGGTGAGCTACCTTGATGTGCCTGGATCTTCTTTTTAAGGGAGGAAGCACTTCGTACGCCCTCTAGTGCTGTGGTTGGTGTCTTTGCGTCCCAGGAGCCTTGGCTGCTTGGCCGTGAGGTTGAGGGTGTTGGCGTCTTTGGCTTGAAATCCAACCGAGAAATAACCACTTCAGGGTTAAAAGGTACAAGGCCTGCCTGTCTAAAACCAGCTCGTACGTTATCTTCCCCCATTGAGGCAAAGAATGCTGCTTTAAAGGCAGGAAAGAAGTCATCCTTGGTAATATGCGAAATCTGCATCCGCATCATCTTCTCAATTTCCTTGCCGTACGAGTACTTTAACGGGCTAAAGCACCCAACATCAAGAGGCTGGAGCTCGTGCGATGAATGGGGAGGCATGCAAAGAGCAATAATGCTTTGTTCCTTGCAGTATTCGTCAAAGTCGGTCGATTTATGACTGTTGTGACCATCAAGGATCAAGAGGCGATGAGAGCCCTTCGTACGAGTCCGTGTGCACTGATTAAAGTGCTTTAGCCAATCTAGGCCAATATCATTTGTCGTCCATCCATTTTCGCTTGGATGGATACGCCATGTAGATGGGAATTGGCCGTTGGCGTACCAGGAGAGGAGGTGATATTTGCCCTTCACGATGACGTACGGAGGCATCGCCCAGCCATCCGCACACACACCCTGAATGACAGAAACCCATTCCCGATTGCCAGGCTGCTTCGTACGAGGCCTTCCCTTACGGTCAGACGTTGTAACAACCTTTGCATGCGACAGCATTCCCATCAGGAACCCAGTCTCATCAAAATTGTAGATATCGTCATCAAGTATTCCATACTTCGCAATTGTGTTTCGCACGAGTGCAAACCAGCCTTGTATAATCATAGGATCCTCAGCTAAGGCCCTTTGATAGTCGATTCGGCGTCGAAATCGCATTTTCAATTCGGGGACGCGTCGTACGAAGTTCTCTGCCCATCGGGGTCCCGTACGCGTCCCGTCGCGCGCGTTTAGGAGTTGGTCGGCCATTTCTCGTACGTCTTCTTGTCGCGGAGGGAACCCTCGATTGATTAGGTCAATAACTCGTTCAAGAATCACCTCCTCTTCTGTTATAGTCATCTTCATTGAATTTGGTCGTCTTTCAGGTCGTGCGACGCGTCCGGCGCGTCGGTTTTGGATTGACGTTCGAGGGACCTCAAAGGTTTGGGCTGCTTTTCGTACAGACATCTTTGGGTCTTTTTCGATAGCCTGGATGGCAAGGATGATACGACTTTCAATTGAGGAGGATGGCATGTTCGTACGTAGAGGAAAGTTGGTGTAAAGGTCAAAGAGGTAGAAAGTTGGAAAAGTGGCCCACTCGCTATGTTGGCCCACTCGCTATGCGAGTACGTTAGCTATATTAAAGGGATTATACAGTTAGGTTATAAAACAAAAAGTTGTAAGTATTAGAATAATATAATTATATAATTATATAATACCTACAACTTAGGGGAAGAGTGCATAGATTAGATAGCGCAGCATTTGCTTATGCGTAAGGGAACTACCTCTTAGCTTAGCCTAAATAACTTAGGCCTAGATAAGATAGTATATCTATCTTATACAACGCCTATCTTGTAGTTAGGAAGGATAGTTACAGATATTATTCTTTAGTTTACCCTACATTTTTAGTACCTACATATACATACAAAGCCTATTTAATAAATACCTTTAATAATATAAGTTTCTCTTCTGCTTATAGAAAGCAATAAGGTACCTACTTTAATATAGTTATTAGAAGTTAATAGCTTATAGAATTCTAGTTTTAGGAGGCTTTTATTATTAATAAGGTGTATAGTGCTACAGCTGTCTATAACTATGCTCTTAAAGAGTAGATAAGTGCTGCTAAGAGCTATGCTAAAGATTACGCAAAAGGTCTTAAAGATTAAAAGAGGTTTAATAGTAACTGCTATAATGCTACTAAGATACCTTAGGTTATTTACATTTCCTAAGTAGTTTAAGTTAGGCGTTATTAGGAAGAGTCTTCTATTAAGCTTTAGCTACTTATTTAAGATTAGCTTCTAGTAGGTAGATTTCTATTTACTAGTTATAACTTTATCTTAGATTTACTTTTATTACTTCTTTATAAGGTTAGAGGTCTTTTAATTAATATTAACCTTCCCTATAAGGGTATATTATAGGTAAATACATTAGTAAATAGTTTAGCTATAAGTATAACTATAAGGGTATATAACCTTTTAAATCTTATAGGTATCTATTTATTTATTAAATTAGCTAGTAAGTATTAAGTATATACTAGCTTTAAAAGAGCTCTTCTTAGCTATATTATTATAAGTTATAATATTAAAGATCTATTCTAGCTCTAAAACTAAAAGTATTAGGCGCTCTAGCTTAAGGTTTTTAATAAGCATTTTATATATACATTTACCTTAGGTTAGGTTTAACTTAACTTAAACTGCATTAAGGAAGTCTTTTGCTGCAAGCTCTCCCTACACTTTAAAGATGTTATAGGTATAGGCCTAAAGGTAGGCTGCTTGCTAGTCCTTATACTAGTACATAAGGTTAACTTCTCCCTTTATGCGTTTAAGGACTTATTAATATTCTTTGCAGATAGTAGATAAAGTACTAAGGTTGTTAGGTGTAAGGTTTGCTTTTAAATAATAAAAAGTTTATTAAACTATAGCTTTACTATTAATGCTTACCTTTAGGTATATAGTTATAAGAAGCATTATGCTTATAGTCTTTATTATTTAGTTAAGTACTATAACTATATAAACTTTTAACTTAGTAGGCATGTAGTAAAGCTATTATACTATAGGCTTTAATAGTAACGTTTTAGTTCTTTAGGATATCTAATTATAAGATTAAGAGTTTTAATAGCTTTATAAAAGGATATACAGCTTAGTTAGGTAGAGAAGTTAATCCTTTAGTAGTAAGGTAAGAGGGATAAGCATTATCCTAAGCCCTTTTGCTTTCCTTATATATCCTAAGGTTAATTTTATACTGCTAGTTAGAGGTAGCTTATTTTTTAGCTATTAGCTCCTTAATTATTAGGATCCCTTCTTTAGATAAGGCTTTAGAAGGGATATCTTTAAGATTAAGGTTAATAAGTACTTAAACGCTTAGTCTTTAATACTAGGATTTTAGCGCTTAGTATTAAGTTAGTTAGTTATATTAACTAGTTAATTTAACTATATTAAAGAGGGTAGAAGGCTAGTCTATTATATTAGTAAATAGAAGACTGCTTAAGATATACTCTTTTTATAAAAAGGATGTTAATAAATAATTATAATTAACTGCATAATAGCAAGTAAATCTAGGCTTATAACTATTATAAGTTAGAGTATATAGTAAGGTATAGGAGAATAAGGAAGAAAGATGCTTATTTTATATAATATAAAGAGAGTAAAATGTAGTCTAGTTATATAAGTCTAACTACGTAAGACAGTACGTAAGAAGACTAATTTAGTAAGCTCTAATATACAAGGGTATTCCTATAACATATATACTCATCCTTATCTATCTATAGCAAACAGAACCGGCTGCAATAGGAAGGTCACTAGGTCTGCATCTAGATTATACTGTATATCACAAGAGAATCAAGCCTAGCCTAAAGCACAGCTTATCGTTCTCAAGGCTGTGCTGCTTCTACATATTGCTAACCAATGACTCAAGCACGCTCACATAAGGTCTACATGTAGAGTCAGTTACAGAGGGCTCTCTAACTTTCCCAACCCAACGGGAACAAATGGAAATAGACGGCGAAGCAATTGGGTATAATCATACAAAAACTCCACGTTTTCGAGAATACTAGCTTCTTGTTCACAATAAAGACAACTAACAGCTCCCGGTAAATACAGGGCGTTAATGGTTCGTATCGTGCAGAAACGATCTATAAAATGGCCGGCTGTACTTCCATAAATTGAAATTAACGGTGCTTTTTTCTCCATTTGGAGGTTCAAGGTGGTATATCCGAGGAGTCGTTGAAAGACTGCTAGAAGTCACGGTCTATACTGGTGGAATCTAGACATGAGCTGGTAAATGTGACAGTTTGCCGCCAGTCCGCCTCCGACCGGCGTCGGGGAGTTATGCGTCCCGACATGCTCCAAGACCACTAGCTAAACACTAATAAATGGATCAATGTTGTTTGTGGGTGGTAAGGAGGCAACCAAGGCTGGGAAGACTTTCTGTCTGGTATCCGCATGGATTCGGGAGTCTTGGCATGACGGGTGACAGGACGAAATCCCGAGGTGTTCGACGAGGAAAGAATGCCGCATGCTTGTCAAGACGAAAAACTGAGTAGGCTTCTGGTTAGCCGTACGTCGTTAAGGCCGCGGCCAACTACTCAACCAGTGCAGCCTGCTCCATGCCATGCTCTCTTCCGCGGAGACAATGCCAAGCATCTCGACATACAAATGTCCAAATAACCGTCTGATAGAGTTTACCAACCTTGAGAGGTACGCGAGTTAAATTACTACAAGATTTGACGCCGGAAATATAAAACTTACAACATCTTGTTTTGCAAAACTCGCGTCTTGGCTCGGCGACGGCACGTCCAACCAAACATTGGCGGTCGTCAAACCCACTTCGTCTTGGCCACCGCAAATTGTATGGGGAAAACGGTGACGGAGAGGGGGCTGTAGGGAGTCGTGATCATTTAAAGTCACGGGCCATTGCACGTTTTCAGCGCCAGTCAAGCGTGGCACGAGTCAGCCTTACGGAGCTGGCAATGACTCGCAGACCTATAGACCCCTGAGAACATCACCGTGAACGAGCTTCTCGGAGGGCAGTGCGGCCCGGGGTCTGCGGCAACTGGGGCAAGCGGATAGGGCCCCTGCAACATCACATACTGTTTACACGTGCGGAATCCATCTAAGCGTATAAGCATACGTGATAGAGAGGGCAACATGCTTGCTGACACATGTGGCGGGTGGCGCATATCTCGGGATGCTCCCGAGGACCCATCTGATAGGTTACCATCCAGTTGTACATGTGCCAAAGGCTTGAATGGTCAGGAACGAGATTCGGTTTGTCCCTCTGAGCGGCCCTGAGAGACAGAGAATGTTGTTGAAGCTGTCGGTTCCCGTGATTTGCAAGCGCAATCGCGGCTAGGAGGTGGGACGTCCAAGTCACAGGACAAAACGGCATGCAGATTCATGCCCGATGATTTCATAGCTCACAACCTCCCCATTGTGACCATCACGATGCATATGCGCCCAGCCACAACCCACGCAGCTACGGCGAGAACAGACATCGTCGAGAGAAACCCCCACACCCATGACTCAAGCTTTCAAAAAGACTACGGGAGCCAAGCCAGAAGAGCTGAAACACGTAGCTCGCTGGATATGCTTGGCCGAACTGAGCTTGGGAACTTTTGGTTGGGGCAGTTCTCCCTATTAGTTCGTCTAGAGTGGCTCATATGGGGCCGAGGGAGTCCCAATCCGTACACCAATGTGACCCTCGCAAGCGTTTATGGAGAGGCCCAAGACCAACGACCCCTGGCTCGGGCGTAGACGGAACCACCCATACTCTGTATCCGTAAGACGACAGGATTTTAACCGGTCGTATATACTGCACCTTGATTGTTCAGGTGGAATCGTCATTGTCCGTTTCGGTAGTGATTCCCTCCCAACGCCGGCACTACTTGCGCCTCAACCAACACCCAGGGTGGGGGGTGTTTTTGGTCCTGGACAACTCCACCTAGACGAGGAGGAAGTCTCGGGGTGATGAGTAAACGCGCTACCGTTGATGCCATGTTCTCATCCAGTACTCTGTACCTTGCATCGAGTCCATCTCCGGCTGGGGCTCCGTGGAGAGGAGTCGGTACAGAGTCAGCCGAGGTTCTGACCGATTGTATGCGTGCGTTCAGACAGCCCCAACTCTTGGGTCTGGTGAAATGACGAATCTTGGCAGGAAAGGGCGGAGTCCATCCAGTGCCGAAGGGATGTGTGTGTCCGGAGTGGTGACTGCCGTGATGGTGGACTTGGGAAAAGATGGTTCTGGTCATTGATCTCGAGGTCCATAAAGAGGAGCTTGTGTTCCAGCTTTCCGTCTCACTCGAAGTGCGAAATCATCATCAACCGAGTCTTTTCACTCTACTTACTCACCTCTCCTATCTCTCACCATACCTCTCCTCGTTCTCTTCGGTTGCCTATCAGTCTCGACGTGAGTTCAAGATCAGTTTGTCTTGGCGACTTGGACGGCTCGGGGGGTTAACAAGTAGACAGTATACACACACACACACACACACACACACTACCACAATGAAGGCCACCAGCAACATCCTCCTCGCCGGCCTGGCGGCCCAAGCCTCGGCCCTGGTCCAGATGGAAGTCCGCTACAGCGACAACATGATCGACGTGGGCAACCTCGACCTCTTCGCGGCGACGTGGCAGGCCATCTACGCCGAGTCGGGCAACACGCGCGCCATCATGACGGACCGCTCCTTCGGGACGCAGACGAACGAGTGCACGCACGCCGACGACTACGACCCGGACGTGACGGTGCAGGTCAAGATGAACGGCGCCTGGGGCCGGACGCCGGGCCTCAGCGACAACCAGATGCGCGACGGCCTGGTGCAGTCGGCGTGGGAGGTCCTCAGCCGGGCGGCGGAGCCGTACGGCTACGAGGTCTTCAACGGCTGCCGCGGCCTCACGTGGATGGAGAGCGTCGGCTACACGTCGGACGCGGCCTGCGGCCCCAAGAGCGGACGCAACTGCGAGCACGCGTGCCGCAACGAGAACTCGCCCGGCCTGGCCCAGTGCATGAACCACACCTGGGGCCACAAGGTCCCTTCGTCGCTGCGCGTGACGGCCTACATCGACGGCCGCCTCCAGCCGGACGACCTGATCATCGAGTTCGCCGCCAGGTCCAACGCCGTCTCCGGAGGCTGCGGGTGGGTCGGGACCATTGCTGGTGCCCTCGCCGGCTTCATCCCCGTCGGCGGCGACCTGTTCGCCGCCGGCATCGACATTGGCTGCAGCAACTAGATGTCGTCAATAGGAAGGAGACAGAAGAAGGGGGTTTGGGCCAGGTGAATAGACGCTTCGGGCATTCCTGTATGGGTTCGGATCGTGGTTTGTGATTCTGAATTTCCGAATTTCTGTAGATAACTTCTCTGTTTGTTGTTGCTTTGCGCGGCTAACACGTGTACATAAACATCTTCATCCGGAAACGTGTTTCTTGAGGAATAATGATTGTCACCCTGATTGTGAATCTCCCGTAAGCCGCATGATGTCGGTTGCCGGTTGAAAAGCGTACATCGATACTCGGTCGATACAGCGCGATTGCGGTCTTGCCCACCAAAGGGACTTTTGTTGATATCACGATATCACACCGGGGCTGGGCAAACCGTCGGTTAGGACCCTGGCTGCCAAAGCTGGTTAGTGTGCCAACCCAAGCCAGACAATTCCAGCAATGAAATCTCTGCGTTTCCATGCCGGCCATTCTGTTTGGAGATAGGCTGAAGGGATGTGACTGGGACTGTGCCGCAGAGTAATTTCGCGGGTCTTCTTTTCCCTCGCGGGCTAGGCACCCGAATTCAAAAGGGTTGTTTACACTCGACTTTTTGAAAAGCCCCGTTGTTTCTGGTTAACTGTCAGTCATCCTTTAGAAAGCCATTGTACAGGGAACGTCCGTTCGGCCGTGGCGTTTTGGCCGTGGAAAGGGAAAAAAAAACAACAAAAAAACAAGAAGGACAACCATCGGCTTCGACTCTCAACCGAGCAAACTTCACGATGCCTACGCCAACCTTGTCCGGCACGACCATCATCAACCTCGGCCCGTTGACATCATGGACCGCCCCGGCATCGTGCGCCACCACGGCCCCGCCGGTCGCCCTCGCGTTGGCCGCGGTGGAGGGCGTGGTGTACCTGTCCCAGACGTGCGACGTCGACGGCCCCATGGTCAACGACTGCTTCCCGTCGGCCAGCGCCGTCAACTCGCTGTACCACGCCCGGAAGGGCGGGCCGGAGCGCTTCAACTACCTGGTCCACCACTCCCCGGCCTACGAGTGCCCCTCGGGCTGGGCCACCGTCGCCTACGGCGTGCGCGATGAGGCCTCGTCGCACTCCCTCAGCGGCATCTTCGCGGACCCGACGGTCACGCGCACCAACAAGTTGATCTACGCGACCAGTGTGTCGACCGAGATCACGACCATCACCCAGGGGATGCCCGTCTTCGAGCCGCCGCAGAACCTCTTCATGTCGGCCATGGAGCCCTCGGAGACCGTCATCCTGTGTTGCCCAAGGTCAGTTGCCGTCGTCTCCGTCGTCTTCGTCTTCGTCTTCGTCACCTTTCTCGTTCAACCCCGGGAAGAGTACCTTTTTTCTCTACTGACACAGGCAACAGCGGCTACAAGGTCGGCTTGGTCGGCAACTGCTACTCGCCCGTCCCCAGAGAGGCCTACCCGGCCACCACCGGCTGCCAGATCAAGTATGTAAACGAGGAGACCATCCTGATGGTGCCGGTCGAGAGGACGTTCACGTACCACGGACGGGTGGTCACGGGCAGCGCCTGGTCGGCGGGGGACGAGCCGGTGGAGTACGTCGGGACGACGATGGTTGTAGACGAGAGCGCCCGCACGCTCTACGAAGCCATCTTGTACACGCCAGCGATCACGATGGTGAACAGGGGATCTGCCGCTCCCGCCGCCGAGACGTCGCCGGTCGCGACTGCGTCGGCCACGCCGGCCTCGACGACAACGGGACCGGCACCATGGCCTAGCACCGGGTCAGGAAGCAGGACGGCTTCTTCGGCGAAGGGCACGACGCTGGCTGTTTGGGGGGTTGCCCTGTTGGCCGGCGTAGCGCTCATGGCCCCTGTTTGACATGGCATGAGTAACATCTCTCTCTCTGTCTCTCCCTGTCTGTCTTTGTCCAACCAACCAAACTCCTTGTTCTCAGTTCACATACGATATGGTTAGAACACACTCTATCTATATAGATATATAGACATACATACATACATACCCGTATACACTGCCTGCCCATAGCCTAAAAAAGGCCAACAGACATCTAATATCAACACTTACTTGATTGAAGACACCTCGAGTCATTGGGGGACTGACTGAATGACTGACTAGTGGAGTCGCCCTCCACTCCAGCTTTAAGTGGACGGCGCCAATGCAAGCAAAGCGAAGCGAAAGCCTCCTCCATTCAGTTGCGGAGACGACGCACCAAAACGACACGGCGCACAAACAACATTTTGCGGCCATCCTGCAGCAAAAACGTTCCAAACGACAAAAGGTACAAGGACCGACCGCGATTCGAACGCGGGGCCTAGAGATGTTTGCGGTTAAGGAACTGCAATCTCTCGCTCTACCACTGAGCTATCGATCCTAGTGGTTGTTTCTGACAGCTGCAGACGCACGAGAGCTCAAGGATGGAGGACGGTGGGCACACCTGCGGCTTCTCAACCCCCTTTGCCCCCCCCCTTTCCGAAAGAGCGGTCTGGGCTGCAGCAAGCCTGGCGTCAATCAGTCTGTTCAGTCTGTCCATTTGATTTGCGTGGCTACGAATAGCTTCTCGTTGTTTAGGGGTATCAAACAACTCATCCTGTCTCATTGTCTTCCATGGTTCCAACAGAGTCGTTGTTTGAGTCAGTCATTGTTGAGTCAAAATTCAATAGAGTGCAGACCAGACCCAGTCATTGCTCCACCAAGGAAGGGTCATGGTAAAATGACAGACATAAGCAGCAAACCTGAGCGCAGAACAGCAGCCCATCACAAACCGGTTGCTTTCCTAGCTCAATTTGGTCAGAGCGTCCGACTTTTACGTTGTAAATGCCATCGGAAGGCTGTGGGTTCGAGTCCCACGGATCGCGGTCTTTCTTTTGCGCCCTTGCGGCTCGACTCTCCTTTTTTCTCCCTCCTTATTCTTTTTATGTGTTTTGCACCCCCCTTTCGAGGATGGATAGGGAAACGAGTAGTATGGTCGTAAGGATCCTTGAAGATTGGGGCCGAGGCAATCGCTGAAGACGACAGGGAACTGGAAACCTCTCTTTCGTTGCTTTGTTCCCATAGTCGCGGTCGGAATACAGGTCAACCATTCAGAAGACCGAGTAGCCCAGAATGCCAGGCATGTCGGCTTTTCTCAGACAGGCGATCGGTAGCTGCAAATATCATTATCCTTGGTTGTTAATTGTGAAATACAGGATCAAAACAACATGAGGGGACTGAAACCAGGGGAATAATTCAAGTAGAGTTGGTGACTCTGCTTGCTGACCCCCCCTTCCTCTTTTAGCAATAGTCTAGGGTGCCATGGGCATGCTCTCTCTCCATCTTGCGCTATCCTGCAACCGTTCGCATCTCAGACAAGAACAAGCCGCTGGTTGACGGCCCCATCGCAGTAGGGAAGGTCTGTTGACGCTGCAAAGACTCCGACCCGCTCGAATCCGCCTGGCGGTGCGTGACCTCTTCCGCTGGGAAGCAGCACCAAGCCGACGTTCATGGGTGCATCGAATGTGAAACAGTAGTTCTCGGGCGACAGGTCATTCTCCTTGACTCTCATCTGGGCCAATGGCATGAAGTAGAACTCCGAGCCAACCTCTCCGGCCTTGAGCTTGGCTATATGCACTTCACAATCCAGCCAGAACCTGGCGAGTTTGGACTTCTCGCTGGGGATGCCATCTGCTGGGGCGAGCATCAAATCGTCCTCGGTTCCCGGCACGAAGACCCCGGCCGCTTGGAAGAGGGGCGCGTCTATACCGAGTTGGAAACAGCACCCCATTATACCGTCTCCGCTGCTTCCTGGCGCCGGGCAGGATCGAGATACCCATATGAAGAAAGGCGTGTTGAACGAGATTGTGCCGAGCTCGATGCCGGGTATCATTGATCCGGCTCTCTGAATGGTTTGACCCTTTTCAAGAACCATGGACGCCCAAGACCACGTTGGGATACGATGGCTGTGATGACGACGGCTTTGGCTTCCACCGCCGGGCGCGGCGGCAAACTTATCCGAGGCGGGGCCCAAGTTCCAAAGGAGAGACTTCGCCAGGCCTGTCACGTTTGTCGCCGGGAGGGCAGCAATGTACTGCTGCTGTTGAATCGTGCCAACGTAGCGAGTCATTGCTGCCATGTAAACCAGTCTATCGCTGGGGTCGGAGAGCGGAAGGCTCATGTACATATCGAATACATCGCCCAGGCTGTTGACGCAGCCTATGGCATGGAATCTACTTTTTGGGAGGCTGGGCATGCTGTTGAGCTCCTTCAGGTAGTGTTGGTCGTCGCACTCGCACCTCATGCTTTCGAAACATTCCCACACCATCTCTGAACCGTGAAGATGGAGCAGCCGGCGCGAGAACAAAAGGCGTTGGAACGACGGTGCATGCCGTAGGAGTCCCATGCGGCAATCGGCGACGTCTGTGAGCTTGCCGCCGGCCTTGAGCGGTCGCAGCATGCCCATCTCAGCCATGATCCAGTGGCTCCAATGCATGGTCTGGCGGCTTTGGATGGGATATTTTCGGCCACGGTGGCTGACTTCAACCGTGATGGACGCACTCGACTCGTCCGAGTCGGCCTCGGGCGATGTGATCTTGCGGTCCGGACCAAAGTTGCCGAGTCTGAGGTCTTTGACGTCGGTCAGGGCAATGGTGAAATGCGCAAGCTGGAAGATGCTATCTTCCCGGTCCAAATGCCAGACGCGGTCTTGCTCGTCGTCGTGAAGCACGCAGAAGTCTGGAATCCAAGCGTACCGCACGTCCTGTTCATGCGCAACGGCCAAGGCTTCCTGTAGAGCCAACGGGATCTGCCACCACTGGATACTCTTCTGGCGCGCCTCCAGATTTTCGAGTGTCGTGAGCGACGAAGGAGGCGGCAGCGGACCATCAACCCCATGGATGATGGTAACATAGGGGCCGGGAGAGGAGGCGGCATCGACGAGCTTGAGACCGTTCCGGGGATTGCTGCCCAGGTCGAGATACCGCAAAGGACGCAACCCCGCGGCATCATGGATGGGACCATGAATTTCATGACAGAGTGAATGCGACGCAGTGCAATCGTTGACCCAAGCGCCAACGAGTTTCTTTCGAAGCTTGGAATGCAACCTCGGACTGATATTTCTCGCCGGGCCAAACGCCGGCCAGGGAGATGGCTTTCCTGCGGGCCTCGCGTCAGTAACCATTGACCAACGAGCATGCTCAGCACGAAGCAGGCAGAGAGACCTGCCGCGCGTCTCCCACGGCCTCACCTGGTGTTGTGAACATCTCGAAGGTGGTTTGTACGGGAATCATAGTGCCTCCGGGGCCGTTGCAGGCAACGACGGCCGCCACTCTGACGAGGTGCCCGATATAGATGCAAACAAGGGACACGCCGAGCTTTATCTCGGTTGTGGCCGGATCGATCTTCCCCATGCGCATGACAGCCTCTTGGATGGCGTAGCATGTCTGGCATCCCTTCTTGCTGGCTTGGAGAAGTTGTCCAAGTGGGCAAACCAGACTGACAAGAGCATCGTTGGTCTTGGTCGGGATCTTGTCTCGATCCAGGTCGTGGCACACAGAGCAAGGCCGTTTATTTTGCGTGACGGCCGGGCTTAGATTTCCATTGCCCGGCATGGCGAGGACAGGGTGGCTGACTCGAAGACAAAGGCCGAATTGGGTTTTGAGAGTCGTAGTCGCAGGTGAATGAGTTGCTGGAAAGTTGAGGCTTGTGCTCAAAAACCGGTGACAAGCATGTCGCTCTGCTCTCACGTGCGATCATATCACGCTGACATAATCCATTTCTACAGCACCTACCTAGGTAAGGTACTCTGTAAGCTACCTAGCAAAAGGGCCTTAAGCACCTACCCGCAGGTACCTATTTAGGTACCTCACAGGCACCTATCTTGGTACCTAGGTAAGGAAGGCACCTAGGTAGCTAGAATATATCTCACAAGACTACCTGGGTTGTATCCCTGGATTTTATCGCTCGTCATGGATCCCTTTTTCACAGAGTACGAAATGGAGATGTGATTATCAGTATACCAACTGTGTGAGAATCTCATTCCGGACCCCACGTAATCTCTAACGTTGGAAAAGTCCCAACCATATATCTAATTCGGCTTGGCGGCATGCCTGCATGGCGTTGGCCTGATACCACCATCGACATTACTTTTGTGTCTATATGCCATCTTGCTTTCTTATGCTACGCTCCGCTCAAAAGGACACAAAGACCAATCACAACCCCTCTCTTTCCCTGACACTCTCGACGCAGTCTTGCCATCTGATGACCTTCAAGTACACACACTCGATGACGGCAATGACTACCATGCCGCCGCCAAGGCCCAGCCAGGCACCGTCGAGCTCCAGCGCCGGCGACCCCAGCTCGAGCCAGACGGCGATGGGCACCGCGGCCAGATAGTTGACGACAAACACGATAAAGGCCGCCACGGACTGCCGGCCCAGGCCGCGCAGCACGCCGTTGCACCCGTTGATGATGGAGTCGATGAGCTGGAACGCCGCGACGGCGAGCATCGAGTTCGTCGTCAGCCTCTGCACGACGGCGTCCTCGGAGAAGATGAGGCCGAGCTGGTTGCGGAACGCAAAGACCAGGATGGCGTCCAGAATGCCGACGACGGTGAAGACGACGGCGTACAGCGTCGCGGCCCGCCGGGCGGTCGATACGAGGCCGGCGCCGATGAGGTGGCCGATGCGGGTGCTGATGGCGACCGAGATGGAGAAGGGGATGTGCCACATGACGACCGAGATGGTTGTCATGATGGTCTGCGCCGCGAGGTGTTCGGTGCTGAGGTACGAGGTGCTCAGCGTCAGGATCTCAAAGGCGGCCCACTCGCCGATGTTGACGGCCGAGCCGGCGATGGACAGCCGCACCGGCACGCTCCACTCGGTAAAGGCCTCGCGGGAGAGGCCGCCCCAGCACTGATGCGACCACTTGCCCCAGAAGACGATGTACATGAGCAAAAAGACGGGCCGCAGGTCGTTGACGAGGGCCTGGCCCAGGGCGGCGCCCTCGAGGCCCATGCCTAGCTTGAAGGCGAAGAACCAGCTGAAGAGGGCGTTGAGCGGGGCGCAGATGATGAGGACGACCATGGCGCTCTTGAAATCGCCCTGGGCCTGCAGGAAGCGCTTCAGCGCCTCGAAGGCGGCGTAGCCGGGGATGCCGACCAGGCTGACCCTCAGGAAGGATCCGGCCTTGACGGCCAGGTGGTGCTGCTTCACGAACAGCGAGAGGATGGAGGGCGAGAAGATCCAGAAGAGGCCGATGGGCACGGTGGCGATGGCCATGAGGATGAGCATGCGCTGGACGTGTAGGCCGACGGCGGTGAGACGGCCGGAGCCGTGGGCCTGGGCGCAGAGGGTGTCGAGGGCGGTGGCCATGCCCTCGTAGATGGCGAAGCCGACGATGTTCATGGTGGTCAGGCCGATGCTGGCGGCGGCGAGGTCGTCGGCGCTGAGGTGGCCGGCCACAAAGGTGGTAATGACGGTGAAGGAGTACTGCAGCAGGTAGGTGGCGATGAGCGGCAAGGCGTACTGGCAGAGCAGCCATGCCTCGGCCGGCCAGCTGCTGCTGCTGCTGCTGCTACTCGTCGCCGGCTCGATGTCCGGCTTCAGGTGCGGCTGGTCCGACAGCAACGGCCTGGTCTCGCCGGCCCGGTCATCTCGGTCGCGGCGATCCATGGTGGGGTTTGTACGGGCGGAGAAAGGGTATTTTCAGGTTTTGGGGAAGTGAGACAAGAGGGGACGAGAAAAAGGGACAGAGACGGACAGAGACACACACACAGAGAGAGAGAGGGAGAGGGAGAGAACGGGTGAGACCGGGGGGGTGACAGCCTACAGGCGACGTGAGACAAGGGCACGCGCGTGGACGGGCTGAAGGTTAAACTATTGGGTCGAGTTCGGGCTGTCGGAAAGCTTAGTTAACTCTATCTGCACCCTTTGAACCCGGAAGCGAAGGGGAGGGGATCAGATGGTGCAAAGCGTGCGTTGGATTTGGGGGCGTTTCGACCGCGAGAAGGGGGGGAGTGAGTGAAGAGTTAGAAGATTGGCAGGGCAGTGAGAGTGAGAGGGAGAGGGGAGTGAAAGCGAGAGCGAGAGTGAGAATCAGTTTGAGAGTGAGAGTGAGTTTGAGAGTGAGAGTGAGTTTGAGAGTGAGAGAGTGAGCGTGAGAGAACCTCTCCTCTGGCCTCCGGAAAATTCGGCTCAGCGTCCGTGCAACTGCAACCAAAGGAAAAGCTTTGCCCCGGCATTGCGAGCGGACCAATTAGTGGAGCCAGATCTCCGCTGCTCCGGATCCGGCAATCCGCAAAATACCCCTCTCTTACACAGCATAGCTCGGCGAACCGGTGACGGAGGCTGCTTCGTCTCATTCGCTCCGAGGTCGGGGCCCTGTGCCGCGTTGACCCGTTGACCCGTTTAAGGGGCCGTCTTACATTCCCCAGTTCGGAAGCGGCCCCCTTTCTCGTCCGGCGACGGGAACCGGCACATGGACGCCGACTGCTTGAACACAAGCATGGCCCGTTGAATCCTTGTCAAGACCGCTCGCTGCCCATTGACCCAGATTCGTGCAATATCTCTAATTACCTCTGGTAAGAAGACTGAGTGTTGACGCTTCTCCATAAGACTGGCTCCTAGGTCGACACACCCTCTGAGGACCTTTGACGTTCTCCAGAGAGAATTTGACTCATGGCACGCCTAGAGAAGTGACCTGCTGCCATTTGGACATCTTCAGAGAAACCCCCACTACTTACAAGCCCACTCGACTTAGACACGGGAGATATGACCGTTGTCGACTTTTCTTTTAAGTTTCGTACGAAAAGCAGCATGCCAACCCAGAGTCAACCCATATGTGCCTCATCCGTCAGCTCGATCCGAGTCCTAACCTAACCCTGGTGGAAGCAGCCGCATTCCTGACGTCGGCTTGCGCGGGAGATGGGGGTACGCCGGGGTGGCCTCGGTCCCGCTTTATCGGGATGTGGGCGACATACGGAACCCAAGTTGACACAAGCATTGCTAGTGAACTACAGAGTACGTCGTCTAATATGGCGATATTTGACCCGGATCTCGCTGTGTTCGACCGGGGCTGTTCAGTGATTACGCATGCGCCTGTCAGCGTGAACTCTCATAGGCCTGCCCCCCTCGAATATCGTCAATTGTGGTGGCATCGAGTCACCCTTTGAGCCTATTCTTGGCACAACCGTCCCCCCTCCCACTGGCAATGAACATCAATATTTCGCCCCTGGTCGAACCCCCCATCGTTCCCTTCATCTTTGTTTGCCATTGTTTCCTTGCCGATTCACTCCACAGCGGCACCTCGCCCCCTGGGGTTGCGTGCCCCATGCGAAAAAAGCTTGGTATACTTTATTGAGCCGCGCAATGGTTCTTGACACGGGGCCCTGCATCGCCGTGATGTGGAATACCTCCCGTGGGCTATGCCATGGAGAGAGCGGCGGCAGTCGTCGTCTGGCTCTCCCGCCGACTCTTCTACATATGAGGCCAGTGCTTCTCTGCCGAGCCGTTTGTTGCTCTTGATTTGTTGAGCTCCTCATCTGTTCATCTCATCTACCCAACTCCGACAACATGCGCTTGTTCCAACTGTTTTCGCTCGCAGCAGCCGCCGCCCCTGCGTTGGCCAACACTCATTACTTCTTCTCGGGCTTCTTCTCCGGCAGCACTATTGTTGGCGTCGAGTTCGACGACCAAACCCACTCTCTCACCCTCAAGAGCAATATCACCACCGATGCGTCTGCCGGCTCGAAGTGGATTGCCCTCGACGTATGGTCGGCCCTACCACCTCGATACCCCTTGAGATCGATGCTGATCGATATCCTGTAGTCTCGATTGAAAAACTTGTATGTGGGTACCACTGGCTACTTCCAGGGCTACTCCATCACCGACGACCTTGGTCTATCATACAGTAGCAATGTGAGCCTGCCATCAGGCTGTAAGTTTCGTGACCCGAGCCTCCGCAACCGCAGAGACTTACGTACAGCACACAGGTTCCAACGCCAACTTCATCGCATCTTCCACTGCGGCTCCCTACACCGTTTTCGGAACTCCATACGGAGGTGGATGCTCCAGCCTCGCCATCACGGTCGACGAATCAGGCGTGCTCCAAGAGGCAACTGCGAATGTCACCTACGACAGCGCCGCCGGCGTCCACGGAACCTCCTTGAGTCCGCAGAATGACTTCATCTACTCTGCCGATGACATGGGCAATGCCGTTTGGGTCCACTCTTACGACAACACCACTGGTGAAGTCGGAGAGGTCCAGTACCTCGCCGCGGCCGAGGGGTCGAACCCGCGGCACCTGACTGTGCATCCCAACGGCAACTGGGTCTACGTCGTCTACGAGGAGGCCAACTCGATTGCTTCTTACAAGCGCGACACGACCACCGGCAAGCTGACGTTCACCAACACCACATACTCACTGCTGCCTTCAGGTGTGTTTTCCCAGCAATGAGTACGAGAAGCTCCGGGAGTGGGGGAAGTAGCCGGCTGACCTTACTCAAAAAGGATACACCAACACCTCCTCCTACTGGGCCGACGAGGTCTTATTCTCCATCCCCAGCGGCAACGCGAGCGCCGCGGCGCCCAAGTACCTCCTCGCCGCCACGCGCTCCCGCACCGTCGGCGTCCCGGGCTACGTCTCCGCCTTCGCCCTCGACGGCGCGTCCGGCGCCGTCACCGAGCAGCTGTTCCTCCTGCCCACCACCAACAGCGGCGGCTCCGCCAACGCCGTGTCCCCTGCCCCCTTCAGCGAGGACTACTTCGCCATCACCGACAGCGGCTCCAACTTCCTCGAGGTTTGGAAGATCGACGCCGCCGGCGCGTCCGTCACGGCGTCCGCGGTGGCGCACCTCGAATTGGCGTCGGGTCCGGCAAATGTTGTGTGGTACAGCTGAGCCCAGCACTTTGCTGTGGACAGCAACGCTGTCACTTGGCGCTGGTTGGCATATGCCTTTGGGGTAGAGTATAACCCATTCCATAGCATTTTCAGGACAAGAGCAAGAGATTCGAGTTTTTTGTCATCAGTGTATGCTGAATCTGAATTCCAAACTGTGTTACGGGTGGGGTTCTGGGGGTTGAAGCTCTGATGTTCGTCGCATCATGCATGTCGCGTAATTTGCTGGAGAGATGACGAATGTTGGCGTACACACACATGGACTTGCCATAAAAGAAAGGACAAAAAGATAAACAAAGAAGCTCAATGCTGTCGAAAAGAGCGTCCGAAGCTGCTGGTCTTACAATAATACTTGAAGTGTACATTCACATGAGCCGGACGTTTGAGGTTTGAGACATTCTACTGTATCTCTGAACCAGCCCAGGCATCGTTGAACCACGTGAACACGCTCCCTATCAAGAAGGTCAATACTTATATTTAAGAAAACGAAATGATGCCATGCAAGTAACAAAAGGCTTCAGCAGGTCGTTTTGATGTTGGGTAGACAATCGAACCACACACTTGTCTGGAGAACCCAGCCAACCTAACAACGTGTTCCTGTCTAAGGATTGGGGAGTCGAAGAAGAGTACCTAGTAAGCATGCTCAAGACATAGCTGCGATCAACCCTTAATTAGAGAATCTCGTGGCCCAGGGGCTTGAGAGACGGTTCACTGCAGAATGTATTCAGTGTCTTGCATCTAGAAGAGTCCAAAGTCTGCCTGCAATGATACTCCAATTCAAATGCAAGTATAACAAAGTAATAGATAGCTTATAGTTGTTCAGGGTTCAGATGCAAGGCACAATTCTTATGCCATCTATCAAAGCAACTAAACTAATGTCTTTAGTACGGCATAAACTCAGCCAGCCAAAAGTTAAACACTCATACACTACAAATCTGCTGCTTAAGGAGCGTATCTGAAAACTGATCCTTAGGAACCAGTCACGTTCATTTCAAAGTCCGCTGCAGCTTCGACGCCAATATGAGAGTACTACTCATTGTTGAAGCTCCAAGTATATGGGCTGACTGTAGAAAACCACATACTGCAAGCAGTTTTTAATTCCACAAGCTGGATTTCTAGGCTCTTGGGCCGCTTAGTTTCTTTAGTGCAGATATATTTAGCGTTCAGTGTTGTTGGCTTTTTCTGGAAGCAAAGTATGAGTAATGAGCGTCTTTCTGTCCTTGTGAACTGTTACTACCTTCAAAGCAATTAGTGGAGCACGCCGTGATTTGGGCTTAGATGTTGCATATAGAGTCGTCGAATAATCTTGGTTCTGTAATGGCTTCTGCGAAATAGGGAAAATGCACCGGCGCTGAAGTCACTCTACTTCGCATATTTGTCAACACATCTACTCGTAACCTACAGATAGATCTCACAATCCATCAACTGCTGGCCTGTATTGTCAATCCAACTTGATTTTTCTCTTGTTCTAACGACTGAATGATGTAGAAGTAGCCATGTTGAATCACTGATTGTGCGTTGGGAGCAAGTGGTAAGTCTGAGCCAATTCCCGTTTGTCGTTGCGCAACCCGGGGGCCTTGGCGTCAGTCCCGCCTACAACTTCCATGACGTATGGCAGGGCTTTTGTACGCGAACACGATCTAGGCACGGATGATCACTTAGACCAAAGCGCTCTCGGTTCCTAAGTGAGGGGAACCGATGATGCGGAAGTGTGTTTCCGCGCCGGCTGGCCCAGAAATGGCGGGGAAGCCAGGGCTAACCGATGCATCATAGATGGTGGGAGATAAAACGCGGACTTGATCATCCCCGACTACCCATACGTGCGCAGTAGCAATCTGCTTCTCTCAGACTTCCATACCCGGTATCCAAAACCCAACATGGACACACACAAGGCCGCTGTTCTCACGGTGAGTTACCTCAGACTTGTTGATATTATCAACACACCCCGCTTAGTCTGGTCTATAACAAGTTTTCATTCCGTAGTCGCCCCAGGGCTCAAAAGAAAAACCCACCTTCGCTGTTAGGGACGAGGCGCGTCCAGTCCCGGGCCCAAATGAGGTCCTTGTTCGCCTCTCGATGACAGGCCTCTGTGGTTCCGACTTGGGAATGGCCATGGGCCATTTTGGACCGGTGGGCAACATCCTCGGACATGAGGGGGTTGGCCGCATCGCAGCCTTGGGCTCCAACATCGCCGCCCTCGACCAGTCGGTCGAAGTCGGACAGCGAGTTGGGGTTGCCTGGACCCGCGATATCTGCAGCACTTGCGAGTCTTGCGTCGATCTCGTAAACGAGGGCGAAACTCGTTGCGAAAAGGCGCTTCACTCAGGCAAGGCGTACGACGGTACCTTTGCCCAATACACACTCGTACCGCTCCGTTACCTGGCCCGGCTTCCGCCGCAATTCGACAACTTGCCCGATGAAGAGATTGCCCCGATTCTGTGTGGCGGTGTAACCGCCTACAAGGCCATCAAAGGGTGCCACATCACGCCGGGCCAATGGTTCGCGATATCGGGAGCGGGTGGCGGCGTCGGAGCTCTGGCCGTGGCGTACGCTCACGCCATGGGCTATCGTGTAATTGCCGTCGACGCCGGCCCCGAGAAGGGCGAGATTTGCAAAGCGCACGGCGCCGAGCTGTACATCGACGTCACCACGCCGGGAACGTTGGGCGAGAAGGTGAGGCAGGCGACTGGAGGTCACGGCGCAAAGGCGGTAGTTGTCGCGGCTACGGCGACAGTCGCTTACCAAGAGGCCTTTGAGCTGCTTGCGCCGTTCGGCACCCTGATGTGCGTGGGGATTCTGTCGGCTGAGGCCAGGGTCAACTTCAACCCTCTCTGGCTCATCGCCAAGGGGTGGAAGATCGAAAGCTCATCGGTTGGGACCCGTGCGGATATACTGGAGGCTCTGGAGTTCGTGAGACGACGTGCTGTTGTGCCAAAGGTCCACCTAGGAAAGCTTGACGACATTGAGGAGCTTGTTCAGACCATGCACGCGGGCCAGGTAAGAGTTCTCCATCTTCCGAAAAGTTGACAACCAACTGACGTCGAATTAGCTCAAAGGCAAATGGGTTCTGAAGCTAGACTAGAGGTAACCAACAAGTTGCTAACAGCGAATGGCAACTGTTGGTTCGGCAGGATCAAGGCTGCCGGAATGGCGGTTCGGAGTTAAGGGGAGGATCGGGGTTAAGGCGGTAAGTGGGTCCACAGCCCACTTGCCTCCTTCAGCGGCCTGGACGCAGGCACCCCTGTTGTGTTATTTCCTCCCTCCTCCATAGCCGTTCACCAATCCAGAAGTGAAGTTATCACCATTATCGATATATCGAGAAACCTGTGCCAACACTTTTCAATTCAACAAATGAAGGACAATATGCAGAGCAAACCGAACCAATATAATAATGCTTCTGACTAAACAATAGGGTATTCTTGAAATTTATTATTTCATCTGAATCGTAACTCATCCCACGCCATCGGGCCCTCGCTCGTAGCGCTTGTCATCTTCGACGTAGCCATCCGAACACGTCGCCCTTTATCCTGTGCCGCACGTGCTGGTTGAAGCCGTAGGTGATTGCGTTCGCGAGGCCGATGTACTGGCTCGAACTCTGCAGCGCCGACAAGACCCTGCTTTGCGAGGTGTTCCCCGACGCCTCCATAAGTCTGTTGACGAGGCCGGGGATCCAGAGCACCACGTACATGACGGGGTACGCGTTGAGGAGCATCATGCGCTTGATCTCGCGCTCGACTTTCCGCGTCTGCTGGCGGATGGGGAAGTCGCTCATCATGGTCGCAGTGACGTTCTGCGGCGCCTGCTTGACCGGGATGTTGTGGAGGCTCGGGTTCAAGGGGAAGTCCCTCGACTGAAGCTGCCGGGAAGGCGGCAGATGCCACTCCAGGGTTGAGCTGCGGCTTCTGTTGCCCCGCTTGTTGCCGGAGCCGAATGCGAAGGAGTCCATGGCGATGCGTGAGAGTCTCTTTGCCGCTGGAGGCGGCATGTCGCGCTGGAGATGTGATGGTCCTCCCGCCGCGCTCTGATGCAGTTTGTCCTCCTGTTCCAGGTACGAGAACCTTGCCTCGGAAGCTTGGGTCATGTCCAGGTCGTGGTCGTCGAAGCGGGAGATCCTCGCAGACATCTTCCGTCTCGGTTCTTCGGCCAGGGGATCTTCGACGAAGTGCGGCCCCCTGGATTCCGATAGTCTGTTGCTTTGTGCTCTTGCTTCCACGTCGTCGTCTTCGTCCGAGCTCGAGTTCCTGGCCGGGCCGAGCTCATGAGCGTGGAACCCGAGAGCGGCCTCCTTGTCGTGTTGCGGATTCGGTAATTTCTTCTGTGGTTCGCTCCAGGTCGGTTTCGGTCGTTCGAACTGGTCCAATTCCAGCTCTGGTGCTTGGATAACCTCGAATCCCTGCTTCTTGCGTATGGATGATGTGATGACGTCGCCGTTGGAGTCGCCGCTGTTGTACAACGGGTCGGAAGTGCTGACCATGGAACGGAAGTGTCGTCCGAGATACCACCAGACATATAGATAGATGAGAATGGTGGTGAAGATTATGCCGAAGCGCCAGCCGTGAGTGAGCGCGTATCGAAGATCGGATCGGTCTCGTGATATCCAACACCAGTTTCCACTGACAGGCTCCATGGTGCCCATCACTGTCGCTGTGGTGCTGGTAATGATGGGGACAACCCAAACAGAAAGGCAAATAATGATTTTTCTCGAGGTTGAAGTATTTGGCATGTAAGTTTTCCGCTTAATCGTAAGGAACGTGACGACCGCAATAGCGAGAATGGAGAAGTCGGAGGCCTGTACGGAGAGCTGGCCGATCATGCCGTTCAGGACGCACGCGGCACCCGGGTGCAGTTCTTTATCCTTGATGTAGATGATGCCTGAGATACTGTTGCCAAGTGAGTTCATGAACTCTTTTTTTTTTTAAAGCGGTTATCGTCAGCTTGAACTGGGCCCGGAAGAGGGGGGGGGGGGGGGGGGGGGGTGGTTCTGGGGCAATAGGCTTACCGGCCAACGTCAGGTTCAGCACGAGGGCATGGCGAAAGGAACGTTGCTGATCATGGTAGAAAACGAAAGAAATCAAGACGCCTAGTGTTGCTAGAAAAGAGAGAATACTACCCGTGAGGGTAACTGATGCGACTGCCGCATCGAAGGCCATCGTGAGCCCGCACGCCAGTAATGTTGATTAAACGCCACGCGCGACCTCACGGTCGACGTGGAAATGGGTAACATCTTGTACCAAAAGCCGTGCACTCTCTTTCCCAAGACCACGGGCTGGGCGGCACTGGCTCCCCGTTACATTGACTGGGTCACAGGTCAGTTGAGCGAGTCATGATGCCGTCGCGAAGCGTGGGTCTCCCTCCCCTGAGCATTCTATTTATCGAGTGATGGGCGTGATGCCATCCGAACTTGGACAGGCCGGGCAAGAGCTTAAAATGCACGAGGGAACCCAAACCAAAAACGTGCGACTTTTGCAACCGAGACCGACTCAGTGAGCCGAGACTTACTTGATGACCCGATTAGGACCTCACTTGAGGCTTTTGATACATGAGTTCGCCTTGCGGTCTTGCTAGATGCTACCCAATTCTGGAAGAAGAAGAGAAAGAAGAAGAAGAAGAAAACTCTTGCGTCAAGCTGCCTTGTTGTCAAGGCGCGAGTGGGAGAGCCGGGGCTGGTTGTGAAAGTTTCCACATGAAGTAAGAACAGGGTCTCCTTAATCAACATGGGCGTTTTGGAACGTCGTACCCTGTCGCTTCACTCCACTGCATAGTCCGGGAGCCGTTAGCGAAGGCGCAGTTCCACGTGGATTCATGTGTCAGAGTTCGGGAAACAGTAAAAAGACGGCTCCCTCGGCTCTTGCATTGGAAAGGCTTCGCTGGAAAGTTGGCTGAACTTGTCATGTCATCCCAAGCCAGTGCCGCGCGTCTGTCGCCAACTTACCAACCTCTTGGGGCCTCGGGAAGGACGGGCGGGGGGGGGTCCCCTTCGCTTCAAGATGGGCTGCGAACGGTTCTGTCACGCTCTTTGAGACGTTAGCAGTACTGGACATGAGAACAGGCCAGCGAGAACGTCAAACCTACGCGTAACCTGCAGGCGAGGTCACGCAATCGATTCGCCGCCACTTGTCGCATAACTCTGAGCGGAAAGCTTATGAAGTTGGCCCTTGAACCTTATTACGGCAAGATTGGGCGCTTGGTTTGTCGAGAGTCTGAGTGGCAGGCCTCGACCGCACCTTGTGCCTCAAGAGCGCCCTGCTTCAGTTCGGGTGAAGGGTGAAGGATTACCAAGGTTCAGGCCAAGTGCATGTTAACGGTCTTACCCCTGAATATAGCTCAGGATCCTTTGCTTGCCTAGATGTCTTGAGTGATGGTCTCCAGGGGGGAAGCCTTGCAGTACCCATCCAGCTTCCGAAAACGAGCAAGGAGCGGCTTGTCGTTGGCAATCCACCGGCGGATACCACTTCGTCGGGGTTTAGACAGTTCCGGTCAAGATCAGCTCTGATGCCTTGGCTGGAGACGGAGAACGTGTGGGCGCACAGATCGCCGTCCTCTGGTAACTGCCAACTTTTCTTCAAACTTTGAAAGATGCAAGACATTGCCACGATTGCTGATCAAGCCCAGACTGTACGAAAAAGTATGGATTACACGCGATCCCATTCTCCTCCCCCCACGTACGATGCACATCGTATGTTGCCTCCACAGGCCAGCCGTTGTTCTGCCCCCCTCGCGGAACCCTTGGCCCCGGTCGTGCGTTTTCTCATCATCTCCCTCCTCCGCAGCAGAAGCGGACAGGCTGAAACCCAAGCGAGAGATGGGTGTCTGTCCCCTCCCTGACATGTTCGAAACTTGCCACACTGGCGCGCGAGACCGAGACTTCCGCGGGCCTCCCGCAGTCGTACTGGTTCCATCTCCATCTGGCTTCGGTCAGCCGCGCGGGAAGCGGATGAGAGCCCGAGTCCGGCTAGCCGCCCTCTGCAAACCTGCCCGCGCAGTGCGGGTAGACATTCATTACTTTTAATTTTCGTTAGCGTCCTGCTAATATAACTCGCACTGGCCGGTGGGTTGCCAAGGCGCGAAATCGAGAACAGAAGTCAGCCCGAAAGCCGGATCCGACAACGAAGCGTTCAGTCCTCAGTGGTCCCGACGATAACTCGGGGGTGCTTCCCGTGAATCAGAAAACGATGCTTTTGAACAATCATCTCTCCTTCTCTCCCAAGTCCTCTGATCGTTCTAGCTTACGATTAAAGTTGGGAGAAATTAATCCCCGAGTTGCTTGCGGATGAACTCCGCTCTGTTGAGGGGCGAAAACGATGGGCGAGAAAGCACAGAGCGCAGCGTGACATACGCGACGGATGCGATGGAGACTTTCCCGGGTCATGAGTCGTGAGAGTGTGTGATGATCAGCCTCGAATCCCGAAACAACGGATTCATCCTGGTATAACTGCCGATGGAATAATCGACACCCGCCCCCTTTGGCCCTGAGAAAGTGGCCGCCGGCCTTGCATTCGTCACAAAGCCGCCCCTGGGGATGGTGGACAACATTTTCCCATTCATCCGGAAACTGCTTCAAACCGATTTGACTCTCTTGTTTTGTGCTCCGAGGCATCGGGTGTTCCAGTGTCCGCCAATCAGCAAGTTGCGTCTTCGTATTGGCGAGAATCACACATGGCCATCGACATCAATCTGACGGAAACGTTGAATGCTTTCGAATGAAACGACGTTGCGGTTGTGTGCAAGAAGGCATTTTTGGTAAAGTAGGGCAATGAATGGCATTCAACAGTAACAGAGGGGGCATTCGCTTGCAGGTTTAGTTGGCAGATGAGAAATCATATTAGTGAACGTTCCGAAAGACAGATTCCTGGTCATATAGCCAGCAAGACGTATAAGAGTCTCAAATAGATTAGAACTTGGAAGAAGTTTTCTTAGGTTTCAAGGATCTGGAAAACCCTATTGTCGGTAGGTGTTTGCCTTTCCTGGCACTCCAAAATTGTTCATTGTCTGCGTTCCTGGTTTTCATCTTGCCGCTCATCAAGCTAAAGTGTTCTTGAAAAACAAATCGAGACTCAATAGCGTTGTGACGATACAGGCACAAATGTTGTGTAGGACTGAGAGCCATTTATTCATGTGTCCCCCAGCTGCACTTCTAAACACGTTGCCCGGAGCAATTGTCTCAGATGGTGCCATGAGTTCATGCATTTATGTTTATTAATCACATCATCCAACGAGCATACGTTGCTGTTGGCACAGGTTTCTCGATATATCGATAATGGTGATAACTTCACTTCTGGATTGGTGAACGGCTATGGAGGAGGGAGGAAATAACACAACAGGGGTGCCTGCGTCCAGGCCGCTGAAGGAGGCAAGTGGGCTGTGGACCCACTTACCGCCTTAACCCCGATCCTCCCCTTAACTCCGAACCGCCATTCCGGCAGCCTTGATCCTGCCGAACCAACACTGGCAACTTTTTCTTATGGTGAAAAAGTGCCCTTTTCGTGTTTTTCGCAGTATCGGCCAATTCCTCCAAAAACGCAATAAAACAAAAGTATAATACTTTTACAGGTCACGTGGCCTCCCCACGTGATGTGTTCCTCCTCCCATTTCCCCCGCGTGAAGCAACGCAGTCTCACAACGTCACGATCAGGGGCGTTTCTCTTCGGCCGCAGCGTCGGAGGCGTATTCCTTCGTTTGACGAATTACCGCTGTCGATTGCCTCATTTCTCGTCTCCATGATCCTCCGCGTATCCCATGTATCCCGTGTATCCTTCCTCAGCCTCGCGGGCTTGGCCTCGGTGGCCCTTCTCACGGTCGGGTGAGGATCTTGTTTTCTCGCAGCTTCGCAGGCTCTTCGTCTTGATGACGGCTTTGCTCGGTGGGTTCCTTTCGTCAGGCTCGTGAGACCCATCCCTCCATTCGGATCTCTGCCGATGAGGTTGTGATGAATTGCTCCAGCGCCTGGTTCGGCGATGACTTCGTGAACCCGTCTGCCAGGTTGTCATTGCCGTCGATCCACCGGACCTCGTATAGCTCGCGTCGCTCATATGACTGTCGCAAGGCCATGATGTCAATCATGAGTCTTTTCTCTTGCGTCGTGCCCAACTTGACGAGGCATTCGTATAGTGAGTATGAATCGGTGCACGCAATGGTGGGAATAGTGGGAAGGTGGAGTTTCTTCGTGATCATGCTCAGCGTGGATGAGATGGCATAGGCCATGTCGACGCCTGCCACCATGCCGTAGATCTCTGAAGCCAGCACGCTTCTGGTGACTCTTTTCGACTTCGTTGAGCTATAGTGGACGACGTTGCCGGTCAGCTTGAAGGTATCATCATCGATCTGTTTCTCGTTTCCGAGAATGATGATGAAGCCTAGCTGTGAGGTCATATCGCGATTGTTAGCGAATGATCCATCCGCGAAAACAAAGAGCTTTGCGGTCGGCAGATCCAGCGGTACGAAAGTGAGTCCTCTGTCAAGGGACTCCATCTGCCATTTCAGGCGCTTGTTGAGGTTCTTGATATCCTCCTCCGTCGGGTCCTGCTGCTGAGCAGCAGTCGACAGATCGAAGCACGCCTCAGGCTGGCAGATTGAAGCGATGTATGCTCCTCGAGCTCTCTGCTGGACATAATCCTGCTTGGCGGTCGGCGACTTTGCGTCGATCAATTGAAGCTTCGCCCCTTGGCCCTTCTGGCGCTGGACGAGGACTGTGCTGTCAGGTGACTCCCTTGAGACAATACCACCATTGAAGAGAAGGGGACTATCGACGGTCAGGTACGTCTTCGGCTTCGCCGTGAAGTTGGCCTTTTTCAGCTCATCGTCTTCCTTCACGTCGAACTCAGCGTCGGAGAGCCCGATGGTGTCATCCGTCTGCATTCCGACGATGCCGAAATGGTCACTGTCATCTGACGGCAGCAGAAGGCAGGGATCATACGTCGATGAGGTCATCTCGAGATGCTCCTTGTGGTGGCGATTGTAGGTAGCCCACCAATGAGTTCCCGCCTCGGCGATGCCGTATAAGGGCTTGATCACCTCCATGATGGTGTCTTTCGAGTATTGGTCACGGATCTGGGCAGGAAGCCTCGCCAGGATCATCCGCTTCAGCCTCGACTCTGACTGCGTATACGCCTGGGTTATGTCTCGGAGCCAAAGTGTGAAGCCCTCATGGGTGAGCAGCGACGCGGCGAGAGCAAGGATGAGTCGTTGACTTGCTCGCTGAATAGTAGGGGACTGAGTGAGGATGGTCATTTTGCCATCGTCTGCGTAACCTTGTATCACGAGTCTCGACTTCTCGTATGGGGCGTCGGTCGTCTTGTTCTTCACTTCATTGACGATGCGTGACTTGAAGATCCGAATACCCTTATGGAGGACGGGGTCATACTTGATGAATCGGAAGACCCCTCGGTCGATGAGAGTCTGGATCTCTGCCTTCGTCGATTGCTCGAAGGGAGGTCCGAGGGTAATGATGATGCCCTCATTTCTCAACTTGACCGCCAGGGTCCAATCGGCCTCTTCCTTCGCCGACATGAAGACCACGATCTCAACGTCAGTCTCCTGGAGGAGGGCGGCCCCGTCGGAAGGCGTCTTGCGCGGCCTGCCTCTTGTGCGCCTCGGCGGTGGCGGTGCTGGTTGCGGCGTCGGGTTCGCGACGACGATGGTGTCTCGAACCACGTCGCTTTGCTCATCATTGCGCTCTCTGTTGCTTGTGTCGATGATCTCCGGATCAGGGGAAGCATCGTCAGGATCGGTGTGGTATGGCTTCACCACGGTCGATCGGAAAGTCCTCGCGCCGTTGGCATCCACGACGCAGTCTTCGCCATCGATCGCCAGCAGGCGGAAGGGTCCCGTCCATCCCCCCTTTTCGCGCCACACGCGCACAAGGGATCCGATCTCTGCAACCTTCGTGGCAGAGGTGTCTGGTCCATTCCGCGTTGCGAGGGCGTCATTGACCTTTCGCGTTGCGTGAAGCTTCTTGATGGCTTCGCTGGCCTTCCTGACGGCGGCAGCACGTTGTATGATGCTTGACGAGGGTGCCGAGTCATGGGTTAGACGCGGGTATGCCCCGAAGACGAGAAGGGTCGGGACGATGCCGTCTGGCCCGGCCGTGTCGTTGATCGCTTTCAGGGCCGCTTGAAGTACCGCCTCCTTGGGCATCATGGGGCAGTCGTTTTTGATGACGGTGTATGCCCTGCGCAGCACCGCGTGGTATCTCTCGACCTTGCCGATGCTGTGATGTGCCTCGACGGGAATGATCTTGAGCTGGCAGGCCATTGCTTCGGCCTCTTGGCGGAACTCTGATGCGACGAAGTTACGCCCAGCGTCGGCCACGATCCAGTCAGGTGGTCCCTGATACACGTCGATCCATGCCATTCGGAGTGCCTCCCACGCAGACTTCGCAGTCATGTCCTGGAGGAAGCGCCCGGCATTGATGAAAGTGGTATCTCGCCATTCGGAGATGTATGACTGCTTCATTTGAGGGGTTTCGAAGTGGTCACGAACCATCTTCACCATAGTGGCAAAGTCTTTGTTGCTGCTCTTGCCGACGCGTCGATAATAGAAGTCGGCAGCTTTGTCTCGAAGCATCATTGAGAAGGCACGCGAATAGTGCTGTTGTTTGATACCGACTTTGTCACATGCGTCGAAGAACATCTCGAGCTTCATGTCGAAGACGTCTTACATGTCTCCACCGTATTTCATCTTGTCGGTGTTGAGGATCCGGGCGAGATCTCCGTATACCCTTGTCTGAAGCTTCTCTTCGTCATCATAGCTTGGTGATGGGATGAATGACTCTCGTTCTCGTTGACGGTGATCGATCGGATCCTGTGAGCCCCCATGTCCGCCGATCGTGTTCGACGGCGGGAAGAAGGAGTCTCTCCGACGATGGCGGCTGGTTGGATTGGGTAGACCTTCATGGTCATCTCCTGTTAGTCCATTCATGTCATCATCATCGTCGGGTTCATTCGGGAAGAATCGAGTGCTTCGACGTGATCGTCGTGTTTCCTTGTCGATAGATGACTTCCCTTTCATCCTCGTGAATCTGTCGTTGGTATCTTCCAACATATCCTCCATTCGTTGAGCATGATCGACGGCGGCCTGCTGGTTGTCGTTGATCCTGCCCATGGTGTCTCTCCGTGATGATGAGGTTGTCGCCTTCGGGAAGTTCTGGTTCGGATCTATGATGTCGTTGTAGGCAGTGTCTGTTTGGATGAGGATTTTGAACTTCGTGCTGTCCTTGACCACCTCATCGACCTCCTCGATGGTCCACTCATGGTACCCTTGATGTTCGAGACATTTGAGGAGGTTGGAAGCGATGCTCTCGCGGTCCTTGGACACGTATACTCCTCTCTCGCGGAGGGTGTCCCTCCAGATCTCCTTCACGGCGTTGTTCGCGGCATGGATGGTCTCTTCGGTCCATCCGCGAAAGTCCCTGACGAAGGCACGCCAGAGATCTCGTCCATAGAGGCCGTCATGTTCCCATTGAGCGATGGCGTAGGCGATGTAGGAGGCCAGTCTTTTCGTCTCTGACTGGTCTGTGAATTCCTCGTCGACGTCGCCCCATGACGTATAATCGACGTATCTCGCGAGAGCTGAAGGAACAGGAAGGAGGTTAGGGGTCGTCAATACCCTGGGTTGCGACGAACTTGATTGACCCGATGGGTTGACCATTGTGATGGAAGGTCAGACCGGTGATGAAGGGACGAATGATGGGGTGAAAGATGTGATGATGATTGTGATGGTAGCGGTGCCCTTCGCGAGAGTGAAAGTCGCGTTGTTGTTGTTTTTCTCGCGTTCGTCGAGCACTGTGGTCCTCAAGCTCAACCTCGTACTTCCGCTTCAGCGTCTCATTATCAGCGTCAAGGCCTGCGACTCAGGTGAAGGGAAGAAGAAAGAGGGTAAGGAGGAGCGTGAAGGGCGCGTTATATAGGTCTCGTGATGGTCGTGATGGTCCGCCGGCCCATACGATGATGGTGGTGATGGTCCGCGAATGGATTTTTCGGGTGAGGTGAAGGGTGAAAATTCGGAAGGAAGGAAAAAATCGTGCGATGTGAAGATACTTATCGAGCGAAGCCTGACTTCGCGAGGTCGATAAGCAGCGTGATACGACGCAACTTGAGGGTATCGTCAACGGCCGACTGAACGACGGAAGGCGAGTCTCCTCAAGGCAATCTCGACGGCCGACTGAACGACGCAAGAGATCGTTGTAGCGATTCCAGGGGCTCGCAATGAACCGCCGAAATCCTCTTCTTTGCCTAGCGTATCTGTGGTTATAGTCAACCACTGATCAGTGTTGGCACAGGTTTCTCGATATATCGATAATGGTGATAACTTCACTTCTGGATTGGTGAACGGCTATGGAGGAGGGAGGAAATAACACAACAGGGGTGCCTGCGTCCAGGCCGCTGAAGGAGGCAAGTGGGCTGTGGACCCACTTACCGCCTTAACCCCGATCCTCCCCTTAACTCCGAACCGCCATTCCGGCAGCCTTGATCCTGCCGAACCAACAAAAAGTGTGAACCTGTCTTGGTGACCGCCGGTGCAAGTTTGATCCCTCCAGGAAGTGGGAACATTTGCCCATTTCAGTCAAGTCGTGTGTACCATACTTGACATTCAGTAATGCTTACAGTAAACACAGACATATGCGTATATTTCACTACAGTATTATCTTATTTTCAGTCGTTTGTACGTAGACACAAAGTGAAATTCAACGAATTTGACAAGGATTGTGTGAGGCTGCAAATGCCGTCCAAGAAGCTCAGGTCATAGAAATTGCAACTCGGAGGGAAACTATCTTTCTGGAGCCTTGGATAAGTTTTTTTTGTCAGAGATATTGTCAGATGTGTATGACAAAGTGGACTATACAGAGTTAAGAGGTTGAACAAGAACCAGGAGATATGTTATGTGAGTAGACATTACAGGACCATTAGGGCTCTGAAAACCTGGGATGTCTGTATTAACCGCTCTATAGATACAAATCAGATTCTAGGTTGGCTTTTTGAGGTGGCACTTACAGAACAGTACTGTGTTTATTACATTCCCACTGACAGATGGCTTACTGCCATTGAAAACCACTCCCTACTAGTGAAAGATGTACTGAGAAATTGACGGTGCGAAGATCAAAATCCCTCAGCCTCAAACGCCACGACCCCTGCCTGCATTGTCATGTACTATTTGCTTGCTATTTGGAGAGGCGATAGACGAAGAACCTCGCACAATGACTGCAACGCCACCAACATTTAAAGCTTACAACACATCATAAGCTGAGTAGAAGGCGCAGGGTGCTAGTGAAAACTGCTGTAGCAAAGCATTAGATCTACTTACCGATATAGGTACATATATCGCTTTTTCAAATACGCAAAGACACAAATGTAGGCGTTGAGACAGCCGTGTCCCTCCTTCCAACATCCTTCTGTTATGGGGGCTGTTTATCAATCCCGAGACCACAGGTTCAACGCCTAATCTTCCCCGCCACTATAAGTTACGCACGCGGCAGGGACTTCCGTCACGTTAACCAGCCAGAGAAAACAGAAAAACATATTGTTGAGGCGTTCTATCTAATTAGCGTGGAACTCGGCGTTGAGCATGGGATGTGGCTTCGACACATCTTGCGGAAGCATGTGTAAACGTCCCTTTTGTGTACTAGGCTATATCTGGGCACGTCCGCAGTTTGTGTGCTTGGAACGACCTGCCTACACAGGTAAGGTCGGGAAATGTCCTGCTCGTTCTAAAGGAAGGCATATCGGGATGATTGGGCGCCATCAAGGCAAATTAAAAACTCCCACGTTACACAAGAATAGAACAGCGGGAACATATCAAAGAGTGCGGATGTCACTATCTTGTCGCGACTTTGGGAAAGTCATCGCAACCCAAATGAAATAAAAATGAAAATGGATGGAATTCTCCTCCCCTACTGACGCGATATTGTAGGTGTGAGAGTAACAGCAACGCAAACAATTCCTCAATCCCCTCGCTATGCTGCGTCTTATCTCGTGATCCACACGATATCAGTCCTCTTCATCAACGTTTAACTCTAGCCTACCAATTCCCGAGGATACGAACCACACGCGTGATTGATGGGGCTGATTGCTAGCTCATCTCTGACTTCTGAGCCCCCAATTTTTGGGTTCGTATTTCAGCTGCAAACCCACTAGGATGTTGGAAGCAAAAAAAGGGGAAAGGGGAAAGTTTGAGGACATTACACTTCATTAGCAGCTGAATTAAACTTTATGGGTTTCATAATTCGAATTCTCGTCTTAGTCAGTGCCAAGACCGAAAGTCAAAGCACGATCCGACTGATCCTCAGCACCACGATGAGGAGGCTCACGAACAGCCACGGCTTAACAGTTGCACGGAAGCCGCGGAAGCAGCAGCGGAGAGCAAATTAAATCCCATACGACTTCCAAGGACAAGGCCACAGTAATCTGGTGCACTTTTCAGGCAAGACGGTACTGTCAAAGCCATCACTTTCGAGAGAGACCACCGTTTCCTACTACTGCCCAAAACCTTCCGACAAGTGAGACAAGAAGAGAAGGTTCCGAACTTCCGAAGTTCAGACAATCAAACGCCGAACGCAAGATGATCAGACGCAAGGCGGTATCTATTTCCAGCTTGGCTGTGTACAAAAGCGGTCAGAAACCTTGGCACGAACGCTAGATCGGATTTCGTTTCCATTCCACCTTCTTCCACAAACGCAGTAATCGATGCTGTGTCGTCGGTAGTTACGCGGAAAGCTCTAGGGAATCCCGTTTCTGTTGACCGAAATTCCCGAGGGTCGACTCGTATTCAGCCACTTGGAAATAAGAGCGTTCTTGTAAATACCAATCCTTGGTAGCATCTTCACCGTAACCGAAAGCCTTCTGGCCGGCCACTGAGTAGGTCACTAAAGACAACATCAGCCACAGTATCAGATCCTATTCGCTGATAAAACATCGTTTATCATGTGCTTCTAGACTTGTATCACTTGTCGTGTGCAATGATCCAGCTCAAATCAGAACATCAATGTCTACCTAGGCAGACATGTATCTGAGGCAGTTCGCTCTCTGCCTTCTGGTATTTCTCGGGGCAGCCTGTGAACCAGCCGAGGGCGGCAGATCGACCAAGCGCTTTGCAAACATTAGCACCTGCGACATCAACGGGGTTGCGCCCAAGGTGAAGGCTCCCAAAGCCAACGTCTGGTCTCCAATCTCCCCCGGAGACAACCTTGCTGTCTGGAATCTCCTCCACCAGCCAGCCACGGGCCTTAATCTCACAGATCCCGGTAAGGCTACGATCACAGACAACTACGTCTATTGGATAGACACTCTGCCCACCAACAAGTCCAACGTTCTACCGTATCTCCATGAGGCTGCCAATCCGCCACCAAAGTATGCGCGGGTGGTCATTTTCCGTGGCGGACAGGAAGTGCCAGATTCTCAAGAGTATATGGTCGGGCCTCTTCCCGTAACGGCTGACACAAGGGTTGAGGAGCTCGACTATATCTTCAACGGCGGTAGCGGAGGGAATATTCCCTTCAACAGCCGCTATTTCGATGCTGCCCGCGAAGCAGCCACCGAGCCGTTGTTGATTTCGGTCATGAGAAACATCTCAGACATTACCTCGGATCTAATTGGCGGCGTGTACCACGGGCTGGGAGACAATCGAACGACTCTCCTTCCAACCAGTGGCACGCCTATGTCATACGACGGTACCCAAGCCTTCCGCACCGTCATGTTCAGATACCCTAATGCGGCAGCGTACCTGACGCCCTTGGACTTTTTCGTAATGCTGGACATCACCGGAACGGATGCTTCGCGTTACAAATTGAGGGGGATCGTCACCAACGAAAGATTCTTCCCTACGACTGCGGCTATTCGGGCTGCTTGGGTGGAAGGAGGGCTGAAGAAACAGTTCAAACAAACGCGGAACCCGGATTGGGCGCTTCTCGATTACAAGTCTGAGCTTGGCGTCCGAGATTTGGAGCACAAGCTGGCGCCCCAGAGTCTTGAGATTGGAGGCAAACGTTACAAGATCGACGAGGAAGAAAAGTACATCGAATACATGGGCTGGTCTTTCTACACCTCGTACTCTCGAACACTCGGGCTCATGTACTACGACATCAGGTTCAAGGGCGACAGCGTCATCTACGAGCTCTCGCTGCAAGAAGCTACAGCTCAGTATGCCGGCTTCACACCGAGTGCTGCTGGAACAGTCTATCAAGATACGCATTACAGCTTAGGCACTAACCTCGGTACCTTGGTTGAGGGATACGACTGTCCGTTCGGCAGCACATTCTGGAACGTCACACATCACGAGGGCAACTCCTCGGTCGTCAATACCGATGCCATATGCATCTTTGAAGCAGACGCTGGCTACCCCATCTCACGGCATAGATTTGAAGCGGAAAACAAGTACGGGTTCAGTTACCTGGGGACTGTCAAAGCGTCGGCTCTTACTATGCGATCCATTGCAACTGTTGGTAACTATGACTACATGTTCGACTATTCCTTTCATGTCGACGGTTCTCTCGAAGTCGTTGTCCGAGCTTCCGGATTCATACAAGCCTCTTTCTACCACCCGGACCAGGAACAATTCGGACCTAGGGTTCAGGAAGCAACCATGGGGTCCCTTCACGACCACATCTTGACTTACAAGGCCGATTTTGACATCGTTGATACCAAAAACAGTCTCGAAGTGAGCCAGCTTGTGTTGGTCAACCAGACGCAGCCATGGTACCCCGAGCTTGGTTTCTTTGAGCAGATGCAGCTGCAGAAGTCCACAATGAGGGGTGAGCAGCAGTTCAACTGGCAACCAAACCAAGCAGCCATGTACTGTGTCGTCAATCCCGGAGCCAACAACTCGTGGGGCGAGAAGCGCGGCTACCGAATCATCCCTGGAAGATCCAACATCCACCTCACGTCCCTCGACTCTCCCTGGACCAAGCACCAGAGCCCGTTTGCCAAGTCTCACCTGGCGCTCTCTCGACAGCACGACAATGAGCCGTATGCGAACAGCCATTCCAACGTCAATCTGCCTCTGAAACCCCAGCAGGATTTCCTCCAGTTCTTTGACGGCGAGGGCGTGGAGAACGAGGACATCGTTCTCTGGTTCAACTTAGGCATGCACCACTTCACGAGGTCCGAGGACGTCCCCGTCACGCTTTACAACGAGGCCGTCAGCAGTATAGTCTTTGCGCCCCAAAACTTCCACGACAGAGCGCAGGACGGCGATCTGCGCAACAGGAGATGGATTTCTGTCAACAATTCTGAGGAACTTCGGTTCGACTCCTACGGCGTCGAGCTACCCTCGCAATGCCAAGTTGAGTTTTCAGAGCCTGTTTTAGGCATCAAGAAAAACGAGGGGGGGGCTTGACGGACTGTGGACGGTTTCGAGCACGACAGTCAAAACTCCATGGCCCAGTTCTTTCAACGCCTCTTTGAATGCCTCTCTCTACTCCAGCCCTCCGGAGCGATACTCTGGTCGAATCTGGTTGTTTACTCGGTTCGAAGAAGGCCTCAGACCTGTGACAGGGGGTACAGAGGGCACAGGGGGTGCAGTGTTCGCCACTGATTCCCAGGACTGCTTGACCAGGTCCCGTATATCTTGCATTAAACCATCGGGATGCTCAAGTGCTGCAAAGTGCCCGGCATTATCACGTTCTGTGAAATCGTTAGCCTCCGCTGCCACATGTACAGACCAGTCAACCAGCCCTGGTCCCATACCTCTGTAGAATACCAAGTTGCCCGTCCGCTCAACCGCCCGTCTTGATGCCGGTTCAGTGTCAAAGAGGAAAGACGTGTACCCAAAGGGAACTCTAATACGGTTTTCCTCTTGCATGACAAACTCTTTAAAGTTCTCGTGGGATGGGCTTTCGTAGTAGGGCAGCATTGAAGGCAAGATGCAGCCGGTGAAGAAATAGAGCGATGCCGTCGTCAAAATCGCCTTTGTCCAGAACGGTTTGGCTTGATTCTCAGGGTTTGCGACCTCGTTGTACTTCTCACCCACCCACATGAGGATACCCATGGGATTATCATGTAACGCTATGCCAATCGTATGAGGCTTTTTGTATCCCAGGTCAGTCAGTGGTCATTCCCTGCCAATGCGCTACAGTAAGCCCGGGAATAACAACTCACCCGAGTTCTCATGGCGACAGCATAGCCTATGTGATTCTGAAGCCAGTCCTCATTGCGCTCGGCAACCCTCATCTCGCGATCAGTGTATTCCACACCATCTGGCATGGGGCTGGGGGCGAAGTTGCAATGCACGAGCTTGCAAGAGTCGGTGTACTTGGAACCCAGCTCGCGTCCGACGAAATGACCCCAGTCGCCGCACTGGACCATGTACTCATTGTACCCAAGCTCCTTCATGAGTTTGTCGAAGACGCGAGCGTTGTCTTGGAGCTTCCATCCCGACCGCGGCGGCCAGGAGGACCAGCAGAAGCCCGGCATACTGGGCGCGACGACATGGAAAGCCGGGTCGTTCGGGTCGGTTGGGTTAGACAGTGGTCCCCATACTTGGCTAAACTCCCAAAAGGATCCAGGCCAGCCATGAACGGCAAGCAGTGGAATTGCCTCTGGGTGGTCTGACCGGGCATGAACGAAGTGAATCTTGAGGTCCTCGATGGTGGCGATGTGATGAGGCACTTGGTTCATCTCCTCCTGCACATCGTACCAATTGAAATCGGTCGTCCAAGCATTGTACAGGTTCTCCGCCCATTGGTACTCAGGGCCTGAGGTATGTTGTCAGTCCCTTGAGGAGAAATGGGTTGAGGTCTCAAAGAACTGACCATAGTTTGGACCAGCATCCGGGACAACAGACCTGCCAGGAAGCCTCGTGTCTCGAAGCTTGCGTTGCAGTCGTTCGACTTCCGCTGCTGGGATATCGACCTTGAAGTTTTGGATGTCCGGCATACTTGGTCTGGTTTGGGAGATGCTGAAATAGTGACCTTTGCAAGTCGGTTCGGCGAGTTCTGTTGGGTTATCCTAAAGATAAATGCGACCATCTCTCGGGATTATCGGATGAACACATGTCTGTGATGTAATCGTAACCGAGGTGGCGGAAAACCTGATAGCAGTCCACGGACCACAAAACACTGCCCTCAGATCAATGTGCCCCTCATGATCCTCCTATGATATCACTAGGCATAAGCTACCTTTTCGACGGCATATTCAAGTCAATACAATTCAGCGTCTTACTAGTGTCTATTGCTCTTGAACGGGTAACCGTGATAGAGCTTAAGAGTCTGTTAGTCTGATAATGGCAACCAATGTCCAAGATGTTTGGGGAAAGGCGCGTATCAAATACCATTCAAGAAACCAGCAATCCCTAGAAGCAGCACGCATAGTAACGCAAGATTTGGGTTTCATCGGCTGAAGAAGTGTTTAAAGAGCAGAAGCGATGAGGGCCGAAAAATATTTACAGCTTGATGTGTACCATCACCGAATGAGAAACCAAGGATTCAAGCTCTTGTCTTAATACATCACAAGTACCGGTCGCAACCCCCGACAAGGGACTGATCCCATAATCGCATCTAAAAACGTGGCGAGATAGTCGAGACGTCAAGACCGGCAATGGTGGCAAAGGTGTCTGGCAAGCACACGAATTCCTTCCACTGCTCCTGTGGGTGCCGCCAGCCAGGGGTGCATGTCTTGGGATGCTTAGAGTAGGCAGCTCGAGCTTTGATCAAAGCGCAAGGGGCCAACGTGGCTGAAAGCCGCCGATAACTGACACCGCAAGACCCGTGATCACTGCACATATGGGTTCGTGCCCTCTTCTCGCTAGGATGCATGTCGACAAGAAGTTGGTGGTTCAAGACCCAGCTCCGTGTGTCGTACAACTAAACCTGTACATAAACCAGTGTTCCCTTCGCCGCTTTCAGCCAGAGGGTTAAGCATCTTTGTGTGTCTACCCGTTTGCCTAAAAACTTAACCTTGGCGTATTCTGGATGTTTGCAGTGACACGGGGGTACTACAACAGTCACAGGGAGACTTGCACATTGACCGTTGGCCTGCAAAGAGTTACTATGATCCTCAACTCCTCTGGTCAAGACCAAACATTAATGGGATGAGTAATTTGAATATTGGAGCTTAAAAGACACTGCATTTTAACCACAAAGCTCCGTGTATTGGATTGGACTGTGAGGCGTGGCGTTCATAACACGACGTCTACCGTCTTTTGGCCACATTGTATACCTGTGTGACCTCGAAAGGAACCCCTTTAGCTGTGGATCCCCGTTTCTACAAACTCAACACAAAGGAGGCCAGATTCTGTTTCCTCCCTGCCGAGAACATGCACGTTTGGTGTTTTTTCCCCAGCCGTCTCTTAGACGTGGTGATGAAACGATGTCACAACGCGCATAGCCCGAGCCACCAGGAAACTTCAGATGATGGTTTTATATATGATGCTGGTGTTCTTGATGAAGCTACTACAGGATCGTGTTTGAACGCGGATGTTTCAAAGTATCTAGCAACTGACAATGGCATCACAGATTGTGGCCAGAGTTTGCGCTATCGCCGCCATCGTCACGGGGACATCGCGCGGCCTTCCAGAAGCGTGCCGGCGGCAAATTGCCATGACGAACAAAGGTGGCAGTCCATTGAGCTTCAGCAACGACGGGGTCTTCAAAATCTCCATCTTCGAAGACCTTCACTTTGGGGAGAGTAAGTTTAGAGAGATTTCTAGCATGGGGAAGACGCGTCGACTTGGGAACTTTGTTGCTGATAGTGGGTTGCAGATGCATGGGAGGCGTGGGGCCCTGCGGCAGACATCAAGACTGTCGGAGTCATCAAAAAGGTGCTTGACGATGAGAAACCGGACCTGGTGGTGTTGAACGGCGACCTCATCACTGGCGAGAACGCATATCTGGAAAACGCCACCTTCGTCCTCGACCAGCTAGTCAAACCGATGGTCGAGCGCGACCTCCCGTGGGCGAGCACCTACGGTAACCACGACTATCAACTCAACATCACGGGGAGCGACATCCTGGCGAGGGAGAAGCAGTGGCCCAACGCCCGCACGCAGAAGATGGTGTCGGACCCCAATGCCGGGGTCTCCAACTACTACCTCCCAGTCTATCCGTCCGACTGTACGAAGGACGACTGCAAGCCCGAGGTGATTCTCTGGTTCTTTGACAGCAGGGGCGGCTTCGCGTACATGCAGACCAACCCGGACGACTCGGTGAAGATGGTCGGCCAACCGAACTGGGTTGACGGGAGCGTCGTCGACTGGTTCAAGTCGACGAGCGCCGACCTCAACAAGAAGCACAACGCAAAGATCCCCGGCGTCGCCTTCGTTCACATCCCGCCCAAGGTGTCGCGGGCCATCCAGGACAAGGGGATCGACGCCGAGAAGAACCCGGGCATCAACGACGACAAGCCACTGTCGCACCAGGCCGAAGGGTGGTGCGACGACGGCAGCCAGAAGACTAGCTGCCGCTACGGCGGCCAGGACGTCGCGTTCATGAAGGCCATCTCGGAGAGCCAGGGCGTGATCGGTGTCTTCAGCGGGCACGACCACGGCAACAGCTGGTGCACCAAGTGGAAGGGCAAGGTGGACGGCGTGGCGGTGGACGGGACGGGCGTGAACCTGTGCTTCGGCCAGCGCACCGGATACGGCGGGTACGGCAACTGGATTCGCGGCTCGCGGCAGCTCTTCCTGACGCGGGACATGTTGGCCAAGGGCGAGCTCGACACGTCCATCCGACTGGAGTCTGGCACCGTTGTTGGCTCGGTGACCTTGAACTCGACCTATGGCGAGGACAAGTACCCCACCACTCCGAATGACAGGACCTGACGGAAACGAAGATACATCGTGGCTCGGTCTGTAAGGCCTTCTGGGGATCATTCCGTTGTCTTATAAACAAAACTTGCGAGGCTTGCGTAATTATGCGTCGTTCCCAGTATTCGCGATAAGCATTGAGCAATACCCAACCTGCTGTTTCTAGCATACGCTCTCGTTCGTTCCACTGTCTCTAGCTAGCTTCTGATTCTCTCACTCAGTCTGACAACTCTTTGAAAAAGCAATCAACAAGTACATTAGTGACCGGTGCTATGGAACGAACGGCAATCATCTCATCATAACCGCTTACCTGCCAAGTAACAAAAGGCTAAATGGCCAAAGTCTATCTTTCTTCATCCCAAAACAGAACAGGAAGAGACTATGACCAACCAGCAAAAGTAATTGACCAGCATGGGGGTCGAACCCACAATCTCCTGATTCCACGGTATATCGTAGTCAGACGCCTTGCCATTGGGCCAACCGGCCAGACAATTCTGAACACCTGAGGTGCTCGTCTGTGATGTGACGGCTCTCCCAGTGAGTTTATACTTGACTCAGAAACCTTCAGAACATGTCAAACACACAATCTCTTTCCCACGAACTGCACCCTAGTCAGGCCCTGGTCCATCGGGTCACCGTCAAGATGGGCTCTCTGTCTGGAGTTGCATGCATAGACCCCACCACCAAGAGAAGACATCCCAGTCACCGCCACCTTGTTGCCCGTTGGACCTGACCTGATTCCTCCTGTTGGGCTGTTGGCGAAGAGCGAGGGATCGATCAAAACCCCCTAGTCACGCTCGTTGGTTGGACGAGAAGGATACCAGAAACGCCCGCCCCGGTCCCAAGACAATATCCCGCACACCTCGAACCAACACTGAATGAAACCAACAACATATTACCTAGTCTACGCGTGCATATCGCCCGCCCCCCCTCCTCCCCCGGTGGGTTCGTCGAACCCAACCTGTTCAAAGTGTACCCGACTACCCGTTCTCATTCTCCCACTTGTTCCTCCTCACGCCCCCCCCCCCCCCCCCCACCACCTACTTGGACTCTCCAAGCACCGCACCGGCAGTCTGGATCGAGCTAAAATCTCGCCTCGGCGTTTGTCTCTTCCCTCCTCTTGTTATTTGCCTAGGAAAAGTAATGGACAGCGATGGGATAGAATGGGCTAGAGACGAAGTAAGTCAAACATGAAGCCATTTACTCACACGGCCTAGTTATCTGTGCTGGTGTGCGTCCTCGACGAGATGCTAACGGCGTGCAGAGCACACACGTTGACGACATGGACTCCGACGTCGACTCCGCGATCGACGAGGTAGGCCACCACGAGAATATCCCTCACAGCTAAGTCGAATCCCACCTGACGATAGCAGGCAACCGGACAGACCGATTTGCTCTCCCTGACGTCGAGCATCCTCGATTACCAGTTCGAAAACGGCAGATCGTACCACTCCATGAGCCAAGGCAGTTGAGTCATCCACCCACGGGCCGTCGCGGCCATGATGTGTGCACCCGTGTTAATGATCGGCAGAATATGCATACCCAAATGATGATGTACTTTCCCATTCCTCCCTTTGGCCTTTGTCTGCGGCGGCAGCAGCAGCAACTCGGAAACTTGTTGTTAATCTGACAGTGAAACGCGTCTAGCAAGAGCTTATACGCTACGGTATGGTAGAACCAAATCCACAATGCCCGCCCCAACCAAGCACGGAGTTCGTAGAGACGCTCACGCAGACCAGATCTTCAGCACCACATCTGGCTGATAACCCTGGACGGAGAGCTGGCAACTAGTCCGGGCAGACATACGGCGAAAAGAGTGCTGGATATGGGCACAGGGACTGGTATCTGGGCCATCGACTTTGGTCAGTGTTGGGTCTTTTTTCCGTGTTTGGGAGAGTAGGGTTCGAGCTGACTTACTCCGCCAGCCGACGCATATCCTGGCGCCGAGGTAAAGATTTTAGGAATGCCGAAGTCTTCCAGAAGATGTGTCGAGAACTGACTCGTTCCAAGGTTATTGGTGTAGACCTGAGTGCTATCCAGCCTGAGCTGTGGGTTTGATGCATGGCAACTCACGTACTCGTTCGTCCTCGTTAACACACTTCTTCCCCGTCCAGATTGCCAGCCAATTGCAGTTTCGAGATCGACGACCTTGAGCTCGATTGGGAGTGGAACCAACCCTTCGATTACATCTTCAACCGCTCTGTCGCAGGCAGTTGGTCGAATTTCCGGTCCATCATTCAAAAGGCCTATGAGTATGAACGCCCTGCTCGCCCGTTTACCACTTTCCGTCCCCGCTCTTCCCCGTGCTCCCATCGACAGAGAAGAAGTTGACTTTTTTTTGGGTGTAGCAACTTGGAGCCAGGCGGCTATTTCGAGATCCAAGACCTGGAACTCCCGTCGTACTGCGACGACGGCACCGTGCCCCCGACGGCGGCCCTCTACCGGTGGCAGAACGCGCTCGTGGACGCCTCCAACGAGATCGGCCGGCCCCTCAACTACGCGCCGTCCTCCCTGGACGACCTCCGGGACGTCGGCTTCGTCGAGATCCGACACCGGGTCTTCCAGTGGCCGTTCAACTCGTGGCCCGAGGACCCCAAGCTGAAGGAGATCGGCCGCTGGAACTGCGCGAACCTGGACATGGGGCTCGAGGGCTTCTCGCTGGCGCTGATGACGAGGGTCAAGGGGTGGACGCGGGAAGCCGTCGAGGAGTTGTGCGAGGAGGTCAAGAGGGAGGTCGTGGACACGAGGTTGCACGCATACTGGAAACAGTGGGTTTTATCCCCCCCCCCCTTCTTTTCTATCCTTCTTTTTTCTTTTACGTGTCTTGTGAACCGCTAACCACCATTGCTAGGCACGTTATATATGCCAGAAAACCCGGTGGAGCGCCGTCCTGAGTGTCCGAGAAACCCCATACTGTTATATTAGTCGTAAAGGAAGCATATCAAAAGACCACCGATACCAGTTGTTACGCACGCAAGCCCAAGACTGACCGGTCAAGCAACATGAGTTCTCGGGGGCTCTCGAAAAAGAGGCTGAAGTGAAGTAGCAAACAAGTTTGAGATCGGAATGGGGTTGCCGCCAAGTGCCAAGGAAGCGGAAAACATGGATCGTGGAGAGGCAGCTATTGTAGTTCATCTCATGGTGCCCATCTTTGGGCGTGGCGGAAGCGGTCTCCAGTCAAAGCTTGACTTGACTATGTCCGTCTGCCCCTCACGGTATCTCTCAAGTCAACCATCGTTGAGAGGAGGGGGGGGGGGGGAGTAAATTGAAGGCTCATTCATACCCGTCAAACGCTGTGAATCCGCCTCTCTAAGCAAGCCTGTTACTCGGAACAAACTCCAAGGCACCCCCCCCCCCCCCCCCTCTCTCTCCCTCAGACCGAGTTGCAGCAGGCGCTTCGGTATAGGCACAGGCTCTTGCGAATTTATAGCGAAGAGTGTCCGTTGATAATCATCAGCTAGGTTTACTTCAAAAGTCAGAATGAAAACTACCCGATATTGGGCAACAATGCAGTGAGAAGCTATGTATGTCTTTATTTCCTCGTCTTTATGTAACCTCTCAAGGGGGGGAAGATGATACAGTTGTTGTAGTATATACAATTGGAAAAAAAGAGCACAAACTCGCCGTCTCGAACCCTGGTGTACATCCCGTGTACTCGCTCGCTCGTTCGCCTTCTGCACCCACGATATTCTTACACGCCTCGGAGGGAGCCTTGTCTACTGCTCGGGCACGTCAATGGCCTCGGCATCCAGCTCGGCTCTGGCGACACGCCTCATCTTGACGCCGCCGCGGGTGGCCCAGTACTGCTGAAGCCTCCGCAGGACCTCCTCCTCGTTGTTGTAGGGCTGCAGGGAGGCCATGAACTGGACCTTCCTGACGATGGCGTCGGTGCTGAAGGCGGCGGCGGAGACGGGGACGGCCCTCCAGCGGGCCTCCATGGGGTCGGCGAAGGAGGTCTCGTTGTAGCCCAGGTCGGCGAGGGCGGTGACGTTGAAGGCGGCCATCATCTCGTGGTCCTCGTGGATAAGGTTGTGGCAGTGGAACATGTAGACGCCGTCCCAGGGGGCGTAGTGGGCCTCGACGCGGACGACCTCGCCGGCGTCGAGCCAGACGACGTCCTTGAGGCCGGCGGCCTCGTAGGGGAGGACGGGACGCTTGGCCTTTGTGCGGCTGAGGATGCGGAAGTCGACGAGGTGGACGTGGATGGGGTGCGTCCAGCCGCCGCCGCCGTTCTCGAACTCCCAGATCTCGACGGTGCCGCGGGGCACGCGGGCGAGGATGCGGTTCTGGACGTCGCTGAAGCCGACGCCGTTGATCTTCCAGAGGCCGTTCTGGCGGTGGAACTCGAAGTGGCGGTCGACGCCGTTGCCCTGGCGCGGCGGGAAGGGGACGTCGCGCAGGCGGGCCGGCACGACGGAGGTGTCGGCGACGGGGCCGCGGCCGACGACGAAGCGCATGACCCGGTCGGTGAAGCCGTAGTCCTTGTCCTTGCCGACGTCCTCCTGGTTCAGGAGGGTGATGTTCTGCCCGGCGTGCTCGGAGAAGTCGAAGACGACCTCCCAGCGCTCGGCCATGGACATGGTCAGGGTGCTCGTGGTGATGGGGCCCGTGAGCAGGCCGGCGTCGGAGGCGATGACCTGGAAGGGGATGTTGGCGCCGCCGGTCTGGCGCTTGAAGTAGAGGATGAAGGAGCGGGAGACGGCGGCGTTGAGGAAGCGGAGGCGGTACTTGCGCGGCTCGACCTTGAAGAAGGGCCACGGCTGGCCGTTGACGTGGATGACGTCGCCCCAGAGGCTGTCGGTCTCGCCGGCGGGGGAGAAGAGGGAGCCGTCGTTGTTGTACTGCTTGGAGGACAGCACCAGGGGGATGTCGTTCACGCCGTAGGTGTTTGGGAGGCCGAGCGCGTCCTCGGCGGGGTCCTGGATGATGTAGGCGCCGGCCTGGCCGAAGTAGGCGTTCACCGCCGTCTGCGAATGTCTGGTCAGTAAATGCCTTCTTGGGGGGTTTCCGTAGAGAGCAAGAAAGAAAGGGATATGGCCGAAGGTCATACAATGTCCATGGCGTGGTCGTGATACCACAAGAAGCGGCCGCTCTGGCTGTTGGGGTAGTAGTAGTCCTTGTACTGCCCGGGCAAGATTCTATCCTCGGCCCAGCCGTCCCAGGGAGCCCTCTTTCACACACACACGCACAAAGTCAGCTAGTTGTTTTGTTTGTTGCGGCACCAACAGAAGTGGGATAGCTCTCAAGACTTACAGAGGGCGAGCCATGGAGATGGACGGCGCTTGGCAGAACGGCCTTGTTGGTGAACCTGACGACCGTCTCACGGCCCCTGGGGACCAGGAACGTGGGACCGGGGGAGATGCCGTCGTAGCCAACGAGCGAAGTCAGTCCCTTGTTGGGGTAGACCTGCTGCTTGAAGGGCACGATGTCGATCTCGTAGTAGTCGATCTGCTTGTTGGTGACGGGGTTGGTGACGGACCTAGGGTCATGTCAGTGACTCGTTTGTTGTTGTGTGTTGCGGTACATCGCTTGAAAGAGAGAGAGAGTGTGTGTGTGTGTGTGTGTGCGAGAGAGACAGAGTGTGTGTATGAGAGAGAGGGTGAGAGAGAGGGAAAGAGAGTGCATCTGTGTGTAAGTGTGAGTGTACGGTTTCTTACAGCTTCGGCTTCTTCACGGGCGGGATGGGTAAAGGGAACTGGTAGAAGAACCGGTACTCGGGACTCAACCAGTCCTTGGCCGACGACCCTTCGAAAAGGGCCAGGGCGGCCACGAGGTGGGAGGCCTTGAAGAACATGGCTGATGAGAAGATCGAGGAAATTAAACGAGTGAGAGCCCAGGAGACCTGTTCCTGAGGTGAAGGCTTTCCTGATGGACCACCGACATGGAGGGAACCTTGAGAGAAGACATGGCCGGCCTGTATATATATATATATATATGTCTGTAGGATTTTCCCTCGACGGCTTCTTGAAAACCTCAAGTTTCGTATTCCCGGGAGTTTCTCAGGTTAGGATTTGCCCGAGTGGCGTCGAGTGTCTACGCAGATTATCGCCGCCTTGTTGCGCTCCCGGCCGAGGCTGTCCGAACATACATGGAGACGGGAAGTCTATATGAGGTCTGCTGAGTTGCCGATGGCTCAGACCAGGCGGAAGGGGAATTTTAGGTAGGTAGGAGGGTAGGTAAAGTAAAGCACAGGATCCCGGCGGCCGATGGGTCGTGTGAAGGGGAAATCTAGAACATTACGATGGCTGCCAGCGGCAATCGGATGGTCGTTCGGCGGTCAGCACGTATCCCCCCCCATCCCCAAAATAAAATAAAATAAAAAGCAAGCCGTTCCTGCAGGAACCATAATGATCTGCCCGCTTCCCGGGGAGGTCTCGGTCTCGGTGACTCAGTCTGGCCGCGTTCACTGACCCGATGCGGTGGCGGTGGTGGGTGGCGACCCGAGAAAGCGGTTCAGCTGGAGGATCGTGAAAGCCGTGCACGCGGTTGCAGTCTGCATATGCTGCACGGAGAGGGGGGAGGGAAGCGTTATCAAGGGAATGCTCCTTCGGGAGACCACGAGAAGTGAAGCAGCCGTTGATCTTGGCACCTGAAGAGGCGACGGAGGGGGGGGGGGGGTTCATGGTTCATGTTCTGATGTTGTTCACGGAAACGGAGGGGGGGAGATGGGCTTTGGGCACCACTCCCGCACGCACGCACGCACACCGGCCGACTAATGGAAAACGAGGCCTTTAGCTGATGCCCGACTCGTTGCAAATCTGGCCCTGTCGGCCATGTTGCTTTTTTGTAGTTTTTTAAAGGTCAAAAGTTGCATGCTGCTGGCTGCTCGTCAAAGTAGCATGGACTGCCAAGTCGCGCCGCCGAGAAACGTGTCCTACCCCCACGGACGCGATGTAGAAGCAAAGCAGGCAGTTGAATATTGATATCCCTTTTTTCCGCAGGAAGCAAACGAGTGGCGGGTTGCACTGCTCTGCACTGCTCTGCACGGCTGCTGCAGAATGAGGCTTCGGCTGCCCTCGAGAACCAGAGGCGTGATATTGTGAGTACTATCTATGCTGTCGTTCGTAACCGGGCATGGAAAGTCAGTAGTTTTCCGCGTCGGCTTGCGTGCGCTCAGCCAAAGTGCCGTAGTGTTGTATCGAGCTACATGCCACCCCCGAGGATGATCAATTGTCAACGGTCAATGATTAACGCCTCTTTTCCCCCAAACTCCCCGAGGTGCCGGGGCTAGTTAGTCGCCCTTGTCCTTGTCAATGTCAAAGACCATCCGAAGGCTCGGGCGCCTCCGCCCCCTGAAACCCTCAAATCTAGGGTAGCTCGCATGGATACGCTCGGGGGCTGACAGCTAGCTCAAGTGGTATCATACGATGTACAAATGGCACATGGCCGCACATTATTGATTCTTACGCCAGTGTACGCGCGCGTGTGTGTGTGTGTGTGTGTGTGTGTGTGTGTGCACTTGGAGGGCGTCTGATCCGATCTTGGACAGGCTGCACAGATCCTTGTCGTGTTGTCAACATGCTGCATTCTGAGAGGCCAGGGCGTCGAATATTCTACACGGACAATTGCATTAATTGCATTGTTACAGCAACTGGACTTAGTCAGGGACGGCCGGGTTGGCTGGGCTGACTGACTGACTGGCCCCCGAGATCGAATCGAGTTCCGTGCCAACCCTTCCGACCCCCAACCCCCCCTTTACAACCCACGACCAGCGACCAACATCAACAAACAAAAACAACAAAAAGCTAGCACAAGACAGGAGCCTGTGCGACTGGGGCTCAACCGGGGATCGAACCCGGGACCTCCTGCAACGCGGATGATGAGTCTGCAACCCAAAGCAGGAATCATACCTCTAGACCATTGAGCCGAAGGGGCCAGGTTGTGTTCAACCTGGAATGGGACTGCCACTTTGCGCCAAGTCGTGATGCCATGTACTGCGGCAGAGTCTACGCACGTAGTTTTGTAATCCAGTCGAGGACCTAATGTTCTGTCAGTCTCAAAGGCAACCAACGCCAAGCAATAGCCCAGCTGATTCTTAATAGCAAGGTCTCTCAAGATGACAAGCTAACTGTCCGGCCCAGAATTCATCAGAGGGATGATCTTGCTGGTGTGTTGCGAGAGAAACCTAGACTAGTGATAAGACCGTCGTCGTCCATGTTGTCCGTCATGTGCCCCCCCAGGTCATTGACAAGACCGACTTTCACACCATGGCGGCAACCGGCGCCACCGAGCGCTTCCTCAGCTGCCGTCGCGACGGAGAACAAAGCCGCTCCGGTACAGGCCGAGTGCCGCAACTGCGCAGCGGTCTTCTTATCCATCAGTCACTAATAGAAAGATATCCCGAAAACGATGGGCAGTGTTTCTGGCGACAGGTCCTGAGAAATCCCGGTCCCTGCAAAAAACAAAACGAAAAAAAAAAAGTGTAGAAAAAACTCTGCCGTGTTTGCAACGACGAGTCGCCGGCGGCGGGACCATCCACGCCCACTTCCAAGTGCCGCATCTCTACTCGGCCGTCAGGAGAACCCGCCGTGGGGAGCCTTTTTTCTTCTTCTTTTTTTCCTTCTCTTTAAACTCCAATGCCCCCCCGAGGGAACAGGGGGCGTCATCTCCATAGATCCCCGACAGACCGGGGCCGGGTCGTGGATCCCGCGCCGCCGAGGGCCGATACCCGCACGCACTCTCTCCAGTCCCCTTCCCCCGGGGCGGCTGTCGGCCGGAGAACAGACAGACAACCGCTTACCCGACAACATGATGATGCGGTATGCAGACACTCTCGCCCACATCATCCACATCGGCGGCCCATGCCAAGTTCGTTATCCACCGTCCACGTTCGTGATCCACCCCTAGGGCACTAGATCGCTATCTTGGTCGCCGATGGCCCGGCCCAACAACGCTGGCATCGCATCATGGGGGGGGGGGCATCTAGTGCGGCTTCCTCGCGAAGCATCTCTCTCTCTCTCTCTCTCTCTCTCTCTCTCTCTCTCTCTCTCTCTGCCTGTCTTTATCTCTGCCTGCCTCTATCTCAACCTGAAGATGTTGTTGATAGTCCCTTTCAAGTGTTTGTTTACCTACGTTTCGAATGAGATACATAGGTTGCACGTAGTGTCGACACGGTTGAGCCCAGGACGGCAACTCACGGGAACCCAGACCTCACCGAGCCTCCTTGACGTCTGGCTGGTCCAACAAGACCCGAGTCAAACAGTCTAGATCACCGTCCTCAAGCCCCATAACGTATGGATGACCTTCCCCGTCCTGCCGCCAAGCTAGCTCCCTCCCTCCTCCTTGTCCTCCCGATAAGTCGGGCGCCAAGGCGGCTGGCGGTGCGGCTTCTCGAGAGATGCTCGCCTCCAGACAGCCGTTGCTCCCTCTGCTCTATATCCCCCGTCTATCAGTCCCACGTGTAGATATTGGGGATCTCTTACTTATACACACGCCTTCGCCTCTTTTTCATCTGAACAACCGACCCGCCACCTCACACGCTGCTGTCCTGTTATTGACACATGTTGTGGACTCTCACTGACCCTTTCCACGTCCCGTCTTTTTCGAAACGAACCGTCCACTTTGGACAAATTTTAAAGATCGAGTGAACACAGGCAAAATTCCAAACGGAAATGGCAGCCAGTAAAGCCGGCACGGCGTTGGCCAAGGTCCTCGGCATCGATCTCGAGGCCAGCACTCGCCATCAGACACGGGAACTACACGAGCACGTCACCGACGCCATCTCCCCATACGAACCATACTACGAGCAAGATCCGACAGTCAACGAGTGGCTACTAGAACACGTCCCGACAAGAGACGCGTCGGCCCGCTACGTAAAGAGCCTATTCCCATTTACGAAATGGATCCTCCGATACAACACTCGCTGGCTCCTCTCTGATGCCATCGCCGGTAAGTCTCAAGCCCCCCCCCCTTCTCTCTCTTCTCATCCGTCAAAGTCTTCTAACACCGCGCAGGCGTGACTCTTGGACTGGTGGTTATCCCCCAAGCCATGGCCTATGCCCTTCTGGCACGTCTCAGCCCCGAATACGGCCTCTACACGTCCTTCACCGGCGCGGCGCTCTACTGGATCTTTGGCACTTCCAAAGACATCGCGATAGGCGTGAGTTCTTTTTTTTCTCCGCTGCTTCCCCGCTCTCAGTCTAATAGCCTCCAAACACATATACATATACTAATCCAAAGACGGCATCCCACAGGCAACGGCGGTAGTCTCCCTCCTCGTCGGCAAAGTCAGCGCCCGGGTCCTCGAGGAGCACCCGGGCGAGTTCCGGCCCGAGGAGATCTCCAAGACGCTCGCCTTCCTCGCCGGCGCCGTCCTCCTCGTCTTCGGCCTGCTCCGCCTCGACTGGGTCGTCGAGTTCATCCCCCACGTCGCCATCTCGGCCTTCGTCACCGCCGCCGCCATCACCATCACCCTGAGCCAGGTGCCCTCCCTCCTCGGCATCGACGGCGTCGACTCCAGGGCCGCCGCCTACCGCGTCTTCATCGACACCGCCCGTGGGCTGCCGCGCGCGAGGCTCGACGCTGCCGTGGGGCTGACGGCCCTCGCGTTGCTGGCCGCCGTCAAGTGGTACTGCGAACGCATGGCGAGGCGGCAGCCGAGGCACAGGCGCGCGTGGGAGATGCTCTGCTCCCTGCGCATGACCTTCACCATCCTGCTCTACACCCTCGTCAGCTTCCTGGTGAACCGCGGGCTGGCGGACGGCGAGCACAGGTTCCGTGTCACCGGCACGCTGCCCCGGGGCTTCACGCACGCGGGGCCGCCGAGCCTGAGCCCGAAGCTGGTCTCGGCCCTGCTGCCGGACCTCCCGGCCACCGTCATCATCCTCGTGATCGAGCACATCGCCATCGGCAAGTCGTTCGGTCGCATTAACAACTACGCCGTCCAGCCGTCCCAGGAGCTCATCTCCATCGGCTGCACCAACCTCTTCGGGCCCTTCCTCGGCGCCTACGCCTCCACCGGCTCCTTCGGCGGCACCGCCATCCTGTCCAAGGCCGGCGTCAGGACGCCCCTGGCCGGCCTCTTCAACGGCGCCATCCTGCTCCTCGCCCTGTACGCCCTGACGACGGTGCTCTACTACATCCCCATGGCCAGCCTCGCCGCCCTCATCATCCACGCCGTCGTCAACCTCATCACCTCGCCGGACCACGTCTTCAAGTCGTGGCTCATGTCGCCGCCCGACGTCGTCATCTACTTCGTCGGCGTCTTCGTCTCCCTCTTCACCACCCTCGAGGACGGCATCTACGTCACCGTCGCCCTCTCGGCGGCCCTGCTGCTTCTCCGCCTCGCGCGGTCCAGGGGCCGCTTCCTCGGCCGAGCCCGCGTCTACCGCCACCCGGACCACGGCGATTCGGACCGTCACTCCATCAGCAGCTCGCAGACCCTCCCGCACCACGCGGCCCCGTCCCCGACTCGCGCCCCCGCACACGACGTGTTTCTCCCGCTCGATCGTGAAGACGGCACCAACCCAGCCGTCAGGGTCGACGAGATGCACCCGGGCGTCTTCGTCTACCGCTTCACCGAGGGGTTCAACTACCTCAACCAGGCTCAGTACGTGGACCGCCTGATCGAGCACGTCACCCGCTCGACCCGCCGCACAACGACGCCGCACTACGAACATCCGGGCGACCGTCCGTGGAACGAGGCCGTGACGCCGCCGCCGTCGTCGGCCGAGACGGACGCCGAGAACCTTCCCGCGGCCGCCAAGCCGCTCCTCCGGGCCATCGTCCTCGACTGCTCCGCCGTCAACAACATGGACTCGGGGGCTGTCGAAGGCCTCGTCGACCTCCGCAGCCAGCTCGACCGATGGGCGGCTCCGGAGCCCGTCGAGTGGCACTTCGCCGGCCTGCACAACCGGTGGACCCGCCGCGCCCTATCCGTCTCCGGTTTCGGCTGTCCGACCGTGGGCCCCCTGGGCCGGTGGGAGCCGATGTTCAGCCTGGCCGACCTAGCGGGCCGGCCACCTGCGCTGTGCGAAGAACGGCATCCTATCTCGGGAATCAGGACGACACACATAGCCAGCGAACCTGATAAGTCTTCGCCTTCGGCGTTGGAGGAAGGCGGTGTTGGTTCCAAGGGAGGTGAAGCCGGGCACCTGGGCGCCGTCAGTGGTATCAACAGGCCGTTCTTCCACCTCGATCTCCCCTCGGCCGTAGAGAATGCGGTCAAGAGCGCCATGAGCAAGGATCACGGTCTCAAGCTTTGAGGAGTTTTTGTGTTTTGTCGTTAGCGAAGGGGCGTGGGAGCGGTTCATTTGTTGTGTGTATGGCCAAGCGTGTTTAATCAGCTGGGAATATGTCAAGATATCAATAGCACTTTGTTGAGCTAAAACCATAAGAGTTTGATACATGTGAAGACTCATGTTTATTACAGCCGACCAAATGATGTATAAAGTGTTCATTTCCCGTCATTGAACAGGTTCGATTTCCAGTGCGCGTAGAGCCAGAAGCCGGTCTAGCTGCGCACAACGACGAAGGCACAACGTGGCCGAGACGTAACATCCCCTATGAGCAACAGTTGCACTGGAGAACAGTCAATGTCAGTACGTTTCGTTCGTTGGACGCACTGAAGTGGGGGGGGGGATACGGACCGTAACTTCACCGTTGTCCTTGCCAGCCTCAACCTTCAAGGTAACGTCAAGCACCCACATTTAGCCCCCCCCCCACATTTAGCCCCCCCAAAAATGCCTCACCACCACCACCAGCCTCCTGTTTTCTCTAACTTTATTACTGTTGAATTGGAGGGCACAGAGCACACGGAGGGCACCGGAGATAGGAGATATCGGCCCGGCTCGGCCGGCCCGCTCGGCGTCAGCGGAGGGACTGTCACGTGCTTAGACTCGGGCAGTGGGCTCCGTGGAGGCCTTAGGCACCCAGGAAAGGGATTCTTAAGGGCCAAGTCGGGTGGCTGGGAGCAGGGCAATTAGCACAATAGACAACAATGTTACGGTCGGCTTTCCGTGGTAGTGTCTATTAGCAGAAGCTGAGGCAACGAAGCTGGGGAACAGTGCTGTAAGTCGTGCTGAAAGGTTCAGGTCTTCAGAGGATACGGTGATCAGTCGTATACTCAACAAGGGGTTGTAACGTTGGTCACTAGTGAAGGGTGCCGAGAGTATCCGAGGGGATAATCACAAAGTTGATTGCTGAAGAGCTATGGAAGTCTGTCCTTGAGTCCGTTCCAGTCCATCCTATATACAAGTCTGGTTTCCCTGTTCCTCAGGGCGTCCGTATGTATGTCGTACGGGTGCCGTATCCTTGGCATACGGGTGCCGTATCCTTGGCATACGGGATCCGTATCTCAAATGTACGGATCTAATCTTATCATATCTTCACGTGACTTGTACCATAGTTCTTCCATTCCGGGGGAGTCATCCGTCCGTCCCTGTTTCTTGTCCTTACAAAGGCTGTGCCGCCCGCGTCCTGTTGGTCGGGTGGGGCTCTCACTGCCTGTAGCTTGTCGGGTCGTAACAAACAACACGAATAACACACATAACCACAATACACGCAATTGACCTACCATTACTGCACTGCTCAATTCAACAATTACATTACAATATTTACAGTTCTTAACTAAATAGCTTTATCTTTTCTATATACCCTTTTCTAGTCCTTATAGGCTAATACACTAAGTATAAGGTTAACTAAGCCTTAAATGCTATTACTAATAGCTAGTCTATCTATAAGGCATCCTCTAAATAGGGGATCTTAAGATTAATACTTTATTATTAACTCTAAGGCATTTAAGCAAGGGTAGCTGCATTTTCTAACCTTTAGAGGCTTTCCCTTAATTAGGAGGCTAAGCTAGCTAAATAGATGTAAATCTAGCATACCCTTAGGCTTACTCTAACCTATTAGCAGGTAAAGGTATTTGTAGAAAGGATTCTTTATACTATAGGGGATATAGATCCTTTAGGAAAGCCATAGATCTAAGGCTTTAAAAGAAGAAACCTATTAATTAAGGTCTAGAGAAGTTAACGTGGCTGATAAGCGAGTCGATCAGACAAGCGAGTCGATCACCCAACCACGACTACATTACAAACCCAAGAAGACATCAATATCAACACCACTAAATCAATTAACGCTACTAAGAATTCTCTTCCTCAGTCGTTTCTACATCAAACTGACACGTTCGCGCATTGTGTCCTGTGTTTCCGCACACGCCACACCGTCGTTGACCCGATTCAGTCCTTGGCTTACGACCACTCCTCCGACGCGTTTCCTCATAAACCTGTGCTGTTGCGTCCCTCTGCGACTGTATATCCTCTGCATCAGCTACAGTAAGACTTCCTCCTTGCTGGAGACGCGTTTTCTTAGCTCTCCGACGTCGGCTTAGTGTGCTGTTTTCCTCTCGAAGAGTTTTGTTCTCCGCCCTCAGGAATGCATTCTCATGCATTATTCCTAGTGTTCCTTTAAGAATATAGTCAACGTCGTTATTGATAGGTGTTGGGGAGCTATTTTGATGACGGGCAATTCGATCCTTGATCAGTGTTGACTGAGAAGTTGCTTCTGTTGGGTTGTTTGGTGTCCTGGAAACCCAAGGGAGCGGTGTTGTTGGAAGTGATCCTGGAGGCGTTGGAGTGTGTAACTTGACGTCCAGCTTTGATAATACACTTTCTGCACTCAGAGGGACAAGCCCGGAGCCTCTGAAACCTCCCTGGATATTCTTTCCCGTAAGTGCTTGTGTAAAGGCCTCACGAAACGCTGGAAAGAAGTCTTCCTTCGTAATATGGGTTACACCTCGCCGCATCTTTTCCTCAATTTGTCGACCGTACGCCGTTTTGAGAGGCCCAAAGCATCCTACATCTAAGGGCTGAAGTAGATGAGATGAATGAGCTGGCATACAGAGTGGGACGATGTTGTTTTCCTGACAATATAGCTCGAAACCTGCAGAGTGGTGGCTTTCATGCCCATCAACGATAAGGAGGCGATGAGGACCTCTTGCACGTGGCTTTGAATGACGATCGAAGTGTTTGACCCAATTTAGGCCTATCTCGTTTGTTGTCCATCCGTTTTCAGATGTTGCGATAACCCAGTCGTGTGGGAGATCTGTTTCAGTGTACCAGGTTGAGAGGTGATAATGGCCTGCAACGATGATGTATGGCGGGACGCTGTAGCCTGACGAACTTATGGCTTGGATAACTGTAACCCATTCCCGATTACCAGGCTGCACCATTTTCGTGTTTGAACGCCTTTCGGCACTCGTTACAACCATTCCGGATGCAATCTGGCCCATCATAAAGCCAGTCTCGTCAAAGTTGTAGATATCAGACGCGTCGATGCCGTATTTCGCGATTGTGTTCTTCACAAGGTCGAACCAACCGCGAATAACCTCTGGATCTTCGCATTGGGCTCTCTTATAGTCATACTTGCGAAAAAAACGCGTCCGAAGCTGTGGTTGTCGTTTGATGAAGTTCGACGCCCAGCGCTTCCCAACCGGTCGCGCGCCACGGTCGGCAAGCAGGTGATTGGCCATTTCTTCAACACCACTGATCCGGGGAGGAAACGATCGGGCATCTAGGTCAAGAATGTACTTAACTAGCTTCTCTTCTTCAAGCAGCGTCAAATTCCGTGATTTCGGCATGATGTCGCGTCGCGAAGGTTTTCCATTAAGTCGGTCGCGTAATGTTGTGAAGGGTACTGAATAGATCCGTGCTGCAGCTCGAATACTAAGATTTGGAGTGTTTTTAATCGCTTGAACCGCTAGGATCAATTGCGCTTCTTTGTTTGATGACGACATTCTTTATGGTCGATGGACGTGTGTTGAAAGCGGGAAGATGGTATGATCGCGGTTGGGTGATCGACTCGCTTGTCTGATCGACTCGCTTATCAGCCACGTTACCCTATAGACTTTAAATATATTAATAGAGCATCTACTAAGGTTATTAGGGACTAGTTTAAACTTCTTGCTATACTAGAGATTAAAGGTATTAAACTAGCTAATAGATATAATATAAATAAGACTAGTATTGTTAAATTAGAGGGCATAGAGTATATAGAGGGCACTAGAGATAGGAGATATTAGCCTGGCTTAGCTGGCCTGCTTGGCGTTAGCAGAGGGACTGTTACATACTTAGACTTAGGTAGTAGGCTCTATAGAGGCCTTAGGCACCTAGGAAAGGGATTCTTAAGGGCTAAGTTAGGTAGCTAGAAGTAGGGCAATTAACATAATAGATAATGATAAATAACAATATAAATAACATATATAACTATAATATATGCAATTAACCTACTATTACTATACTGCTTAATTTAATAATTAAGAGTCTTATATACCCTAAAGCTAATAATAATAAGTTAAGCCTTAGAGAATACTCTTCCTACTATCCTTTTATAATAATAGATACTATAAAAACTACCTTTAACTTAACTACTAATTAAGTCCTTTAGTTTAATTAGCTAAAGATAAAGGTAAAGGTTTATAAGCTGTAGACTGCAATTAACCTATTAATTGCTATATACCTAATGCATAAGACGCTTAAGAAATACCTTAAAGAGCTTAAAAAGCCTTCTCTAAGCAACTACTTGCAGGTTGTAATACGCCTAGCAGGACTAACGCACTTAGCAATAGTTACCTTAACAGCTTTAAAGGCAGGCATTCTACTGCTGCCTACTAACAATAATATGCTGCATATGCATAGAATAGAGGATCTCTTACCCTCTAACCTTACCTTATACTATACCTAATAAGTAGAGTATAATAAAGAGATAAGAGTAACGTACATGATAAGCGAGCGCGCCAGACAAGCGAGCGCGCCACCTAACCGCAACCACATCACAAATATAACCCCCAAGCAACAACAAAAAGATCAAATCAATTCAAACTACTCAGAATCCTCTTCTCCAGACATATCTTCATTAAAATCACATGTTCGCGCATTGTGTCCGGTGTTTCCGCAGATGCCACACCTCCTTTGGCCTGTTTCTGTCCTCGGCTTCCGACCACTACTCCGACGTATTTCCTCTTGTACCTGGGCTGTCGCCTCTCTCTGCGACTGAATATCCTGTGCATCAGCTACAGTAAGACTTCCTCCTTGCCTAAGATGAGTTTTCTTAGTCCTTTTGCGTCGGTTAAGTAGGCTGTTTTCCTCCCGAAGGGCTTTATTCTCAGCTCTTAAGAATGCATTCTCATGGGCAAATCCCAGTGCTCCTTTCAGAATATGCTCAACATCTGTACATCCATGTGTTGGAGAGCTGCCTGGATGATTAAGGAACCGATCCTTAAGTAGAGTTCCTTGAGAACTTAACTCTGTTGCGTTCTTTGGTGTCTGGGAAGTCCAAGGTAGTGGTGTTGTTGGGAGGGATCCTGGAGGTGAAGGAGTGTGGAACTTGACATCCAGCTTAGATATCACACTTTCTGCACTTAGAGGGACAAGTCCTGCCCCTCTAAAACCCCCTTGGATGTTTTTTTCTGTGAGAGCTCGCTTAAAGGCGTTGTGAAATGCTGGAAAGAAATCGTCCTTCGTAATATGGGTATTACCCCGTCGCATCTTATCCTCAATTTCTCGACCGTACGCCAACTTCAAAGGCCCAAAACACCCTACATCTAAGGGCTGAAGTAGATGAGAAGAATGAGGCGGCATACAGAGGGTGACGATGTTGTTTTCCTTGCAAAACAGCTCAAAGTCTGTGGAGTGGTGACTTTCGTGTCCATCGACAATAAGGAGGCGATATTTCCCCTTCGCACGCGACTTTGAATGCTGATCAAAGTGCTGGAGCCAATCTAGGCCTATCTCGTTTGTTGTCCATCCGTTTTCAGATGTTGCGATAACCCAGTCGTGTGGGAGATCTGTTTCAGTGTACCAGGTTGAGAGGTGATAATGGCCTGCAACGATGATGTATGGCGGGACGCTATAGCCAGACGAACTGATGGCCTGAATGACTGTAACCCATTCTCGATTGCCAGGCTGAGCCATTTTTGTGTTTGAATGTCTTTCAGCGCTTGTAACAACCATGCCGGATGCAATCTGGCCCATCATAAAGCCAGTCTCGTCAAAGTTGTAGATATCTGACTCCACGATGCCATATTTCGCGATTGTGTTCGCCACAAGGCGAAACCACGCGTTTATTGCCTCAGGATCTTCGCATTTAGCTCTCTTATAGTCGTATCTTCGAAAAAAAACGCGTTCGGAGCTGTGGTTGTCGTTTGACAAAGTTTGAGGCCCAGCGCTTGCCGACTGGTGGCTTGTCGCGGTCGGCAAGCAGTCGATTGGCCATTTCTTCAACACCAGTAAGCCGGGGAGGAAACGATCGGGCATCTAGGTCGAGAATGTACTCGACTAGCTTCTGCTCTTCAAGCTCCGTCAAATTCCGTGAGTTCGGCATGGTGTCGCGTCGTGATGCTGTTCCCTTTAGTCGACGCGTCACAATGTCGCGGCTGACGTTGTACATCTTTGCTGCAGCGCGAATGCTGAGTTTTAGGTCTTTTTTGTAAGCTTGGACAGCCAGCTGTACCTGAGCTTCGTTGCTAGTGGATTGCATTGTTGTTCGTGGAGAAATGAAAGGAAACAGTCAGACAGACGCGTCTGGCTGGTTGGGTGGCGCGCTCGCTTGTCTGGCGCGCTCGCTTATCATGTACGTTAGTAATAGTAGGTTAATTGCATATATTATAGTTATATATATTATTTATATTATTGTCTATTATGCTAATTGCCCTACTTCTAGCTACCTAACTTAGCCCTTAAGAATCCCTTTCCTAGGTGCCTAAGGCCTCTATAGAGCCTACTGCCTAAGTCTAAGCATGTAACAGTCCCTCTGCTGACGCCAAGCGGGCCGGCTGAGCCGGGCCGATATCTCCTATCTCCAGTGCCCTCCGTGTGCTCTGTGCCCTCCAATTCAACACAAGCACTGCAGTTAGGAAAAGAAAGGCAGTCTAGCTAGATCTAAACACTAAGTTTGCTAACATTAAGGACATCTAGAAGGCCTAAGTTAAGGCTAGCAAAAAAGAGGATATTATAGATAGATCTAGTAAGTCTAATATACCTAGTAAAGCTAAAAGCTGTATTGTAGTAGCATCTAGGCCTAGTTAGTAATTAATTAAACATACTGATGTTGGTGGGAATGCCCTTGTTTTTGGGGGGGCCAAATGTGGGTGCTTGACGTTACAGCCGGCGCCGCTCACTGTTTCGGTGGTGCCACATACTTCTGCGCCACTCATCGAATTGCAGACTCGCAAAGGAGACTAGATTCGTGACAGAGTCAGTGGCTGGAGATGAGATTTCGGTTCCTGGCTGAGGCTTCAACTACTGACACAAGCCGTGGTGCGAGTCTGGCACGCCGCATTGGCGAATGACGCCAGGCTGGCCGTCAACAGGGCGAGGATGCCGAGGTACTTCATCTTCTGTTGACTGGTGTTTGGTTCTGAAAGTGCGAAGGCGGATGGTTGAAAACGGACGCCAAGGAGATTGGGGGTGAAAAGGTTCCGAAAGACGTGAATCGGCAACTCCAACAGACTCGAGTATAATCACGGACTCAAAGAGAAAGAGTCGAATTACTACTCTTTCAGACGAGCGCAACACCTTATTTGTAGCGAGTTACCGTCGTGCCCCGATGGTCCTCGCCGGTGACTACTGACTCGGTGCCAAAGAGGAGCTGGAGCTGGTATGTTGATCATAATGCCATGTTCGAAGAAGGCAGTGTGTGATCGACACCGGGCAGCGTCGAGCAGTTCCCCACATTCGATTAGAATAATCAATGATTCCGTATGGCTGTAACCTTTGCCACCCTACAATGCGGATGTGAACGAGTCAAGGTCGGCCTTTGCGATTGCGCAAATAGTTTCCTCCGCAAAGCCTCAAATACCTACAGTCTCATTGAAGTTGCGCAAACTGTGTTCATGCACTCAATGGACGGAGTTTCAATCTTCCCTTCCCACTGTTCTACATGGCGCCCGCGGCAAGGCAATGAAGGTCCTTGAGGTCGGTCAACAAGCAGACGCCCGCCTCCAGCAACCAGCAACCAGCAACCAGTTTATTGTCTCGCGTTACTCCTCGTGTGTCAACTCTTCATCAAGAAACCCGTACTCAACCTGTTAATCCTGCGTCGCCAATTAGTGGTACGTCATCAGTTGGGCGTATCATCACCCGCAAAAGTGTCTTAATTAAGATGGCATTCTCAGTGGACTCGTTGGATAACATGTCTGTCGAAAATCGACGAACTGACAACTGAACAACGACAGCACGGTATCGTGCAGTCATCCCTAGCTCATTCAGGCAATTTGAGGCCGGCCCGGTCACTCACACTCTATGGCGATGACTCTACCAAGTCCCTTGAACTGAGCTCGAGGTCACAAACCTTAATACAAATTCATGACGAGCCAGCCGGCCTTCGTCATGAGTTATCTCTGACCGTTCTTCGTATCTAACATCGCAGCCTGGGCACCAGCTTACAGGCCACCTCAGCCCTGGTGTCGGCCATGACATGATGGCACACCCCCCATGGCCTGTACGGATGGTTCTAGGCCCTCGGTACGAGTGTTTCCTCTTGATGAAAATATATATGAATGAATGAACCTTTAGTAGTAGGGGGCTCGTAGAAACGAATCTCTCGATAAAGCCTGCAGGCTCCTGGCGCTCCCGTAGCGACTTGCCTTGACTGAGTGTTTTAGGTAAAAACCGGATGTACTCCCCGTGGCCTCTGGCTCGTTTGCAAAGTAAATGTGCAACTAGTAATATGGTTCCATGCTTCCTGAGATTGCTTCGTTGGGTGTCGTGAGATTACCTGCTGACGCTGCTGCTCCTTGTGAGAGTTACCCCGGTCAGTGGTTCTAGGCCCATCGGCACAAAGTGCCGGCAAAATGCTTGGGAGGGGATGTCACAGTGGTTTGAACATGAAGGGGCGGGACAAGGTCTCTGCTTGGATTACATAACAGCGCAAGTCTTGCGACGGTCCATTTTCTTGTCTTTCTTAATGGCCCATGGGGGTTCTCGTTGATTGTTATCTAGGGGGAGGGGGCATCCGGGACTTGCGTGGGTGGGAAGGTTCCCGGAGACGCCTCAGGATCAACGCCAAGGGCGAGAGAAAGGGAGTTGCTGATGGTCATGTCTGCAGGGTTCCCGGGGGGTGTCGGGTTTAAGAAGCGTCCCAGGGCGACAATGCTCCACGGCTGGAGAGAGGACGGGCGGGATCAAGAGGGGGGAAAGGTCTAGATTCTCGGGGATTATTAGGTTGTTGGGGTCCCGGCAGGACGGAGGATGATTTTCATATCGAACCTGGCTAGCTGGCTGAGAGTGAGGTAACTGGGCGAGTTGAGGGATTTGCAAGTTTAGCGCTGGATGCTCGACCCAGGGCTAATCTGCCGCCCTGCATGGTGATCCTGGAACGTTGGGACGTTGGCACCGCGGAGGACGGTTCGGGAGTTTTTTAGCATCAAAATGATGTCAGCAGTATGGGGTTGCGTCTTTGGGCGTTGGCGGTATATGGAGGCGAGAAGAAGATGAAGAAGAAGAAAGCGGGCTGTTGTTGCAGGTATTAGATGGTTCTTCCGGCAGTTGAGATCTGATAGTCGAATGGATCTCGGGAACGCGACTTTCCCCAAACGATAAATGAGTCTTCAAAGCGACCGTTTTCACAATGTTGGCTGTTAATGAACACTCGTTTCCCATTTCCCATATACCACACGCAGAGTAGGAGAGGGGAAAAGAGAAAGGACTCCTGGCAGAAGACCAGAAACCAAGATGACAAAGACTAATAATCATCGTCCCATCTCGCATAGAAACCATACTATGAGTACATAACCTGCCAATTAAGCTGCGACTCGGCAACGCTCGAGCACTAAGACAGCCCCCAGTCAGGTGTGGTAAGGCGGACTGGGGGGCATGCAAGCGAGGCACACACAGGAGGTGAGAACAGACGACCCTGGCACGGCGCTAGCATTTGCAGCAGGCTGGAGAAAAGAGCTGGGGAGTCTGGCCTGATCTGATGTGAAGAGTCTCTCTACAGCATCTCAGGTTTGGCTGCCATGGGCCATGGCCATGGGACCACACTCAGACTCTGTGCTCCCTGGATCATCGGAACCTACGGATTACGTATCAATCAACACCACTTCAAGAGAGAGAAAGAGAGTAAAAGTACGTGGATGCTGGGACCAGGTGCCGAAACTAAGCGATCATCTCAGGGGGGGCGGCGGAAAGGGACATGTTGGAGTTCATTGGTGGAATGCGCCACATCGCACCCTGGCCTGGCGAGGGTGATTTTCCCCCACCTGTTTGACATGAATTAAGGAGTGACGGGAGACGCTCGGCTGCTTTGTGTTTTTCATCATCACACACAGGCCTGTCCCCGTCTCATTTGCAGCCCCTTCTGTCTCTCTCTCTCTTTCTCTCTTCTCCCCCCCTCTCTCTGTCTCTGCTCAGGTTGATACACGCAAGTGTGCTTGGCCGGGCTTCATCCAAGAGACTATTCGTCTGAAGTTGAAGATTAAGATCGGGTGATACGGTGATGAGCCGGGTTCTTACAGTGGCGCGGACTGACCGGGTGGGGGGGGGGGGGGGAGTCTGTTGCAAACCGAACGAAGAACCTCAACAAGACGAGACGAGACGTCCATCCGGCTTGATGGAAACAACGGGAGTTTAAAGCTAGATTGACAGAGACGGACGAGGATGACAACACCACCACTACCATCACCACCACGATCGCTAACTAAACCAGACTGACAGAAGACAGACGCCCCCCAGAGCCGCGGAAACGTTGGCTCTTCTCGGTTGGCCTCTGGGGTGGGGAACAGCCGAAATTGCATCCTCCGCTGCGTTTGCTGTGGTGAAACGGCGAGGGAGATTTGACCAGCCCGGGATATGTCACGTCGTTAGACGCGCATACGGATCCGTCTATTCGTGCAGAGAACAGCCCCTGTCGTCTGTCTATCCGTCGGGTTCAACCCCTTGCTGTCGCTGTCCACGAGATACCAAGGCTCAGGATCCACGGACGCCAAGGGCCCGTAAGTGTATCTCTAATGGGGATTCTCGTTGGAAAAGTCTCAATGCAGTCAGTCAGTGTCTTCCCTTTAAATGGAGGCAAATACGCACCTCTCCTGGCTCTATCCCAGTGACGTCCTCCGCTCCCCTCCTCTACTTCCTCTCCTTCTTCGATCAAGGGATTGTTGACCATCTCCTTTGCCCGTACCGACATTCTTTTCCAGTGTGTTTCCGCTGTGCCCATTCGTTCATTCATTCCTTCATCAAGACGTGTGTATCTTGCACCTCAGTCAGTCCTTCGAAAAAACAACCAAACGAAACGTCCACACACGACGAAAGCACCGACATCGACATCAACACCACCGAATCCGACCCAATTTTCATTCTTTTATATCGGAACTTTGAAAGTTCTTTCCCCTTGATTTATCAACTCACCTTTTTGTTGTTAAAACACGACCACTCTTCAGTGACAAAAGAAGAAGAAGAAGAAGAAAGAAACAACAACAACATCACAACATGCGCTTCCTCTCCGTCCTCGGCTTCGCGGCCGCGGCCGTCGCCCAGCTGACGTCGACATCGCTCGAGAAGCACGTCGACTCGGTCACGCTCAGCAAGACGTTCAACCCGGTCAAGGAGGCCTACTGGACGGGCTACCCGCACCACCGCCGCACGCCCTTCGCCGTCGCACCGGACGGCAAGTCGGCCTGGCTCGCGTACCTCGACGCCTCCGAGACGGGCGTCCACGTGCAGCAGGTCGACCCGACCACCTTCGCCGCCACGGGCGAGCCCATCACCATCGCCGGCGGGAAGGAGGCCGGCGGACTCGTCGCCCACAACGACGGCTTCGCCCTCCTGACCAACGAGCTTCTCGCGGGCGGCCCCGCCGACGTGCCCGTCGCCGTGCTCTACCGCTACACGGGCGGCAAGGAGACGTTCAAGACCTGGCTCGGCGGCCCCGGCGTCGACGGCAACCAGGCCATGGCGTCACCCGACATCAACGGCGACCTCGTCTTCTCGGAGAAGGCCGGCTACTACGCGGCCTACATCGTCGTGACGGCCTACGAGGGCGACGCCAAGGGCCACTTCGGCGACGCCATCCGCTACGTCGACACGGCCGGCAAGCTCACGGCGATCCCCGGCGCGTCCTCGTCTTGGGGCTGCTCGCACAACACGGGCATCGCCTTCGAGGCCGCCGACGCCGCGCCCTTCGCCTCGCTCTGCGCCGAGGACCAGGGCGCCATCTGGCTCAACACGGAGACGCAGGGCATGAGCAACAACGGCGTCAAGGTCTCCAACGAGCACGTCATCAACGGCGGCGCCAACGAGGCCATGGGCGGCACCTCGGGCTCCTACAGCGTGCTCGCCCGCTTCGTCGGCGCCGACTCGTACATCTTCTCGTGGGTCTCGCGCGGCGCCAAGGACCTGACGCTCAACGACTGGATGGGCCGGGGCTACACAAAGTCCGTCAACCGCACCAGCAACCGCAACGTCGCCATCGCCCTCTTCTCGGACAAGAAGACGCTCGTCGGCGAGCAGGCCACCTCCGAGGTCGGCGCCGCCGCCGGCGACAGCCAGGTCAACTGGGTCACCTCGGGCGCCAACGACTGCTCCAACGCCCACGCCGCCGCCTTTGACGCCTCCAAGGCCCTGGTCACCTGGGAGGAGATCGCCGACCCCATCTGCGACTTCGACGCCATGGGCTGCCGCGGCGCCTTCGCCGGCACCAAGTTCCAGATGGTCGACAGCACCGGTAAGAAGCTCGGCGAGCCCGTCAGCTCCGACGACACCTACGTCGCCGGCGACATGGTCACCATGGCCGACGGCCGCATCTGCTGGCCCTACGTCGCCATGGACTGGAAGCTCGACGGGCCCGTCCGCGGCTCCGCCGTCTCCAAGATCTCCTTCGCCTGCATGACCGGCGGCGCCGGTACCGGCGGAGGCTCCCCCGCCGCCCCCTCGTCGTCCGCCGCTCCCGTTTCCAGCGCCGCCGCCGCCGAAGATGCCGTCGCCTCGAGCGGTCCCGGCTCCGCCGACCCCACGTTCGCTCAGGGCACCGCCCCGGAGCCCATCTTTGAGACCATTTCCGGCCCCGCTTACACCCCGACGGCATCCGTCCCGGCCGCTCCTTCCGCCGCTCCCACCTCCGAGCCCGCCGCCTCTTCGGCCCCCGCCGCGTCCGCACCCGCGTCGGCTCCTTCGGGCGCTCCGGCCCCGATCTTCGAGACCCTCTCCGGTCCCGCTTTCACCCCTACGGCATCTGCCCCTGCCGCTCCCACCTCCGACGCCGCCTCCGAGCCCTCTTCCGTTCCCGCCGCATCCGTGTCGGCTCCCTCGGGCGCCCCGGTCCCGATTTTCGAGACGCTGTCCCAGGATCCCCCCGCCGCCTCCGACGCTCCGGCGACCACCGTCTCCGGCGCGAAGCCCGAGCTGACGGCTGCTCCGTCAGCCGCCCCTTCGAAGACCAAGACCAAGAACCGCACGCGCACCCGCGGCCGTGGCGAGAATGGCAACGGGCCCCGTCCCACCAACGGCCCGCGTTCCGGCGGCCAGAAGTGCAGCACCCGCACCACCGTCAAGACCATCTACGTCACGGCATAGACGGTTGGCGTGAAAGGGGCGGGTTCTTTGTCTACCTTGTGGAGGTGGGAGGAGATAGCGGAGAGAGAGAGAGAGGATGACTCTTTGGAAAGGAGGGGATTGATGTCGGTGGTGGGGGTTACGGTCGGTTGATTTGCGATTTCATGTACATACTATGTACGACATTGTACACACAAAGCTTCTTTACCTTGCGCCTCTTGATCTCCACGCGTCTCGCTTGAACTGGGGAATCCAAGATCAGGTCCAAGGCCGGCGGCTGATTTCGAGCAACCCGAACCGCGCGGGTTCGTCATGTCATCGGTATCGGTCTCGGCCTCATGCCAGCACTTTCATCCCCGCCGCCTGGCTCCCCCGGCGGCGCTTTGGCTTTATTCTGCGGGCCTACGGCCTTGGGTCCCCCCTCGCCCTTGGTGAAAACCATGTGACTTTATTGATTTAAGATGCCATCAGAAAGGGCAGCGTTGTGGGGCTTTTTTAGGCCGAGAACGGGTGGTGGACATGGGGAATGACTCGTGAACAGAACTGAGAACCGATGAAGGGGGAAATGAGGAAGACGAGGGAAAATGCAGTGAAGGGGGCGTCGACAAGCCAATAAAGCCCCACCAGAGACGCAGATTCCCGTCTGTTAATCGTTGTTTGACCGGCCCGTTTTGGAGGGAGGCAAGAAGTCTCTGTCAATCAATACCATGTAGAGCAGGGGACAGACGGACAGACAGACAGACAGACAGACGATATGGCCATCTCAGAGGTCATATCAACCACGCCAGCATCGGTCAACCTAACCTGCATGTCAAACCCTCTCCAGTAACTTAACGTAACGTAACGTGACCCAGAAGAGGAAACAAAAGACGGCCCAAGCACCACGAATGGGCAGAAGCAGCGGAGCATGCGGAACGAACAACCACGCACGCCCCTGTTGCGCAATCCGCCTCTTTCAGGGGCATTACCTGTAACGAGGAGGGGAGTCGACGATAACTGGCTTACGACATATGAGTGTGTACGTGTTGTACGGGTGTGTAAGTCAGCGAAGAAGATATCATTCGTCCATTGAGGCCACGCATAGTCCCGAAAAGAGCATAAGCTGACGGGGCCAACAGACCAATGGAGATATCGCTGCCCACATGGGCGTCCTAACTGGGTGCTCTTCGTCCGGCCTGCCCAGAGAGCCGGGATTCTCCATTGAGTCGGATCGATAGGGGACGGTTTGCATTTGGCCAATGGCTCCGGTATAGCCAATGAGACTCGCGAGACTCACGATTGCTCTGGCATACAAGCAGAGGTACCTGCATGAGCTTGAAGTCCGCCTTGGTCCCTTTAGGAACAAGACACACCGACCCCTCCCCCCGGTCGACCTTAATTCTGCTCTCCCACCGGATCCTACCTGACGGCGCATCGACTGCGACTCGACTCCATCATCTTCGGCCCATCACCACCATGGCCCCTCGACGAAGATGGCTCCTGGATGCCGCCTCTTCCGTTTGAGGAAACACGCCGAGGACGAAGTCATTCGCCAAGGGAAGTCCCCGAGGCCCTCGCTGACTAGGGAGGGGAAGACGCGAGAGTGCACCTCTTCCCTCCCCTCCCCACTCGCGGCCGATATCCGACGATGCCCAGGACGTTGCGCGCATCAGTCTCGACCTAATCGGGCGCATCCATCGCCTCCAATCTGATTAGCCGCCTCTATCCTGGCCTGAGGATCCCTGCCGGGGACAGGAGGCAAAGGAAGATAGGCTCGTTGGCGCTGCCCGAATAGGCATCACGCCATCTCCCGCCGCGTCTACGATGCATGACCCCCCCTTCCCCTTCCCCTTCCCTTTCCTCCCTTGGTCACTCGCCCGCCCATGACCATGCCCTCTGGCGGATGACCATCGACGGCCGCGGTCCACGAGAGAGGCTTACGCGGTTCCCGTTGCCGGCATATCTGGGCGCCAGTGCCGGTGCCGGTAAGCCAATCTCGCGCGTCCATGGGCTAACCGTCTACAGAAAGGGGGGGGTGGACGAGGAAGAGGAGGAGGAGGAGTAGGAAGACGAAGAGGAGAAGGAGGACGAACGCGGAGAGAGGAGCGTCGTCTGCCATATAAGAACCGAGTAACCGCCTCGTCAGTCGGATCTGTTGGAGTTGAAGCTGCAGCTCCTGCTCGTCGGTGATCTTGCACTCGTCAAGTTATATCCTTATATCAACCAAAGCCAGCTTCATTGCTGTGCGTTCTCTCGTTATCACGACTCTTACTCTAATAACCTCTTCCTCCTCTTCTTTCTCTTACTACTACTATCACCACCACTGCTACTACACGCTTCTTAATATCCTATTTCTAATACCCACTCACCCATCCTCTTCACCATGGTTCGCTCATCTCTCGCCGGCCGCCTCCTGGCCGCCGCTCTCCTTATCGCAACTGGCGTTGCTGCCCATGCTGAGGGGTGTAGCTGCTCGTCGGACGGCGTCAAGCGCGTGACGTATATCGTCGTCGAGATGCCCGACCAGTCCGAGCAAGCGGCGGCGACGACGTTCTCTACTTCGACCCTCACCACCTCCCTGTCGAAGCCGACGGCCACCGGCACTTACACGGCCCAGGCCGCCCACGTCGTCGAGGACATCCCGGCCTTCGAGGCGCTCGCCGTCAAGCCCGAGCCCGAGAAGCTGCGTCCGGCAGCCAACGCGACGCACACCTTCGGCCCGTCTACCGCACCAAGCGTCGACACCAAGGACCCCGTCAACATCGTCCCGGCCGTCAATGTCTCGCTGCACTACTCGGCGGCGACCAAGGCAGCCAAGACCGATGCCGAGACCGAGGAGGAACAGCAGCAGCAGCAGGGTTCTATCGACATGACGCTCGCCTTCAAGAACCCGGCCGTGGTCCTCGAGCACGTCGACGCCGTCAGCGCCGTCGTCTGCTCCGACGATGAGCTCACCGTATCCTTCTCCGACGCCGAAGCCTTCCACGAGGCCGTCAAGGACTGGTCCGAGTCGTCTACGGACGGCGGCTTCGTCCTCATCACGAACCACCTCGGCAACTGCGACGCCGAGTTCGAGCGCGGCTTCTTCCTCGCCACGGGCCTCACGTCGGACCAAGGGTCGCTGTCCGTCACCGTCGCCGCCTCCCGCGAGGAGCTCGCCAACATTGCCGGCGAGTGCGAGATGACCTTCTCCTCCCTGCCCGCCGCGACGCTCTCCAAGCGCCTCACGCTCGACTCCAGCGTCTCGCTCTCCTTCGCCGAGGCGCTCGCCGACGACACCGTCCTCTTCAGCGACGGGCAGTACGTCAACGTCACGGCCGACGAGGCCTGGTTCAGCTCGACCGTCACCTTCTCGGGCTACCTCAAGTACAACTTCTGGGGCTTCCGCCTCGAGGCCCTCTACTTCGACCTCGACACCACCTTCGACTCGGCCGTCGGCGTCTCGGTCGACGTCGCCGCCGCCTACAGCCACTCGCTCAAATACGCGCCCGACGAGCTGGCCTACTCCCTCGTCTCCATCCCGGGCATCGTCCAGCTCGGCCCGGGCGTCGCCTTCGCCGTCGGCCTCGACTTTGATGTCTCGGCCGCCGTCGGCGTCTCGGCCGGCCTGAGCGTCGCCCTGCCCGCCGCCAACGTCCACCTCGACCTCGTCGACGGCGCCCGGTCCACGGCGACGGGCTGGGAGCCCAAGTACAGCAGCCACGCCAACATCACCGAGTCGGCAGACGTGCGCGTCGACGCCTCGGCCGACGTCACCGTCCGCCTGGCCTTTGAGCTGCTCGGCGGCCTCGTCGACCTCAGCGCCGGCATCACGGCCACGCCGGGCTTCGACAACCGCTTCAAGCTTCGCGGTGAGCAGAATCTGGGCCTGGCCGGGAACTTCACGGGCAAGCCGACCCAGGCCGTCGCCGAGGTACCCAAGGACGGGCCCGTCTGCGCCGAGAAGAACGGCGTCGAGCTCGCGACCGACTTCTACTTCAACCTCACCGGCTTCGCGACAAAGTGGTGGACCGGCGAGCTGTACAGCACCCGCGTCCCCTTGTGGGATGTGTGCTACAGCTTCTGAGGCCGTGTCTCATGAATGGTTGGGGGGGGTTTTTTTTTTTTTGGTCTTTGGGCATAGTAATGACTATTTGGTTTCTTTTCTTCTTCAATTCTTGTTCTTCTCATGATGTCAGCATCTTAACGTATACCTACTTACATGTACGATATCCCTATTTTGTTCTATTAGGTGGTTTATTTCACGCCCAAACAAGCCTCTGCGTCTATTCTTCTTTCTGCGCACGCTTCTCTTAACGGCTTACATGCCTGCACAAATTTACTCTATGATCTTCTGCCTTTCTTTTTTTCTTTGCCCTTTTTTCTTTTTCTTGGGTGCACTCACTAGGTTTCCCGCAAGGTTTAGACTTGTAACCGTCAAAATGGCGGCATAAAGATGAGGGACTCTTGGGACGATGGACCAGAAAGAATATGCCGCACCAAGACCTGATCTCCCGGGGCTCTCAGACGAAATCGCGGATCCTGGATCCAGAACCACGGAACCCGAGTCTGATGTCCAAGAATAGCCCAGGAGCCCCATCTGCCGCTTGACGCTTGACTTCCAAACTCTTGGGAGTCCGAGACTGGACCGGGACAATGCCTGGACTCGACGACTTCTGAGTCTCGAGTTCGGGCAAAGACCTTGTCAATCGGCAGACAGCTCAAACCCCCACAACCCTCCCTATGCCATCCACCCCCTGGTCTTGTAACCCCCCCCCCCCCCCCCCGGGGCCCAGAGCCGTGGTTCCCCGTCTGCCGTGTTTTCAAGCTTACCGCGCTCCATATTGGTGCTTATTCTACCCGGTGAAGCCCCTGTTTCTCCCCATGTTCTTTGTACGACCGTAACCAAACAATGCGGCATGTGCGCTGGGCTGGACGACCACTTACTCACTATTGAGTGCGTGTGTACAGGTCGTACCCGACGGTCGCGTCCGATGTTTCAGCGTATTGCTGACGACGGCCGGGGTCGTGTTGCCGAAAGTTCCCATGACGTTCAGAGCCCTTCGGATGAGCCCTTCAACGGACCACCTGCAGCAGCAAAACCGGACGACGGACGGGGCAACCGACACTGGCAGCCATGGAAACCCCAGACGGAACTGTTCCTTTCAAGGCATGTTTCTTGGCGCACTCGCGCGATGTTTGATGGCTGTTGATCGCCGCACTCTTTCAGACGGGCGACGGACGCTGAGGATAGGAATGGGAATGGGACGTTCTGCCAAGCTCGGGCAGGGTGTTATCCCCCCATCCACAATATGCGCCGAGGAGAGCGTCCTTCAGCCAAGACTTTTGTCCTTCCCTTTTTTCCCCTCTCCCCTTTCTCTTTTTTCAAGGAGTTGAGACAACCGAACAGAAGTCCTGAGACTGATGCGACTCGGCGAAACTTTTGTGGGGAAGAGAGTCGCAACGTTTTGGATGGTTGCAACTCCGTTGTCGATCTGTGAGGGAAAACTCTTGGCTCGCCAAGGAGACTATTCGAAGGTCCCAGGACTTTTGTTCTGCGTCAGAGAATGGAGCTCCCAAGAGTAGAGAGGAACTGGAGAATGAAGACTGGAGACCCGAAGACTGGAGACTGAAGACTGGAGGCCAAGACTGGATGGAGACTGAAGACTGTCGATCCAGACGACTCCCGACGGTCTGGCACATGCCACGGTTAGAGAGTGTCGACTCGGCTCCATCGGGATGCCCGTTTCATGAGGGCTTCTCTCGCCCGTCAGCTGTCCGCCCGCCCCCGTGGGATGTGATGACGATAGTAGATACGCAGCCGTCACGCGATGAAGGGGATACTTCACTCCGAAGGGGGTCTGGCGCAAGAACACCGGACGAAGGCGTAGACACACGGGGTGAACGCATGGAGAGTACATATTGGAAAGGGGAGGGGTCTGGGCGACCTGACAAGATGGGATATAAAAAGTCGACGTCTTGGCCGCCGACGATGGGGTGCTTCAGTTCTTGCTCCTCACCTTCATCGCTTTTCATCTCCTCTCTTTCACTTTGAGCCAGTCTCATTCTCTTCAAACACTACTCGGGCAGTAGTCAGTCTTTTCACTTGTGCTTTCTTCTCTCTTTCTCCCTTGTTGTTCCTTTTCACAAGCACTCCTTTATTCTCACCCACTACCACAAACCCCATCTTCCCACCCTCCCCTTCCTTCAAGATGAAGTTCTCCACCGCAGCCATTGCCGTCCTGGCAGGCGTCGTCGTCGCGGCCCCCACGTCCGAGGTCGCCCGCGGCCGCCAGCGCCGCGCCAACGACGGAGGCGGCGAAGTCATCCAGCACCTGCAGTCCGCTCTGAACCGCAAAAGCACCGAGGGCACCCCGTCCATCCTGACCCGCGACGGTCTCATCAACGTCTTCGATTCTAGCAAGCGCAAGCGCGGCGGCGGCGGCGGCGGTGGCCAGCAGGCTGCCGGAGCTGGCGGTGCCAAAGCCAAGGGCGGCAACCAGAATAACAACAACGCCGGCGGCGAGGAAGGCGCTGCTGCTGGCGGCGGCAACGCCGGCAACGACGCCAACAATGAGGAGAACGCTGCCGCCGGCGGAGGCGCTGCCAACGAGGGGGATGCCGCCGCCAACGAGGAAGATGCCGCCGCTGGTGGCAATGCTGGCAATGAGAAGAACGCAGGCAACGGCAACAATAACAACAACAACGCCAACGAGGAAGATGGCGCTGCTGGTAACGAGAATAACAACAACAACAACAACAACAACAACAACAACGCAGAGGAGGAGGCGGCCGCAGGTGGAAACAACAATAACAACAACGCCAATGAGGAAGATGCCAATGCCGGTAACGGCAATGCTGGCAATGAGAAGAACGCAGGCAACGGCAACAACAACAACAACAACAACAACAACAACAACAACAACAACAACAACGCCAACGAAGAAGATGCCGCTGCTGGCGGCAATAACAACGCCGACAACGCCAACGAAGAAGAGGCCGCTGCTGGTGGCAACAACAACAACAATAACAACAATGCCAACGAGGAGGATGCCGCCGCTGGCGGCAATGCCGGCAATGAGAAGAACGCAGGCAACGGTGGCAACAACAACGCCGAGGATGAGGCGGCTGCTGGCGGAAACAACAACGATAACGCCAACGAGGAAGACGCCGGCGCTGGTGATGAAAACAACAACAACAACAACAACAACAACAACGCCGGAGAGGATGCCGGTGCCGGTGCCGGTGCTGGTGCGGGTAATGCTACCGCTAACGCCGCCGGCGCTGGAGAGGGCAAGAAGTCCAACAAGGCCGGGCGCTCCCTCAAGCTCTACACCGCGCGCAAAGTTGCCCGCGGCCGTCCCACCCGACGCATTTAAATCTCCTCACGAAAAGGGGCCCGTCTTCACTACTGCTGCCGACGGCGGCGGCGGCGATGGCGATCGCTCTAATAGGGGAGACCGCGGCGGCTCCGACGACTCTGACGATGCCGACGGCTCCGACGAGGACAATGACAATGACAATGCTCGTGGCCGGGGCCGGGGCCGGGGAGCCAAGGAGAAAGACGAAGACGGGAGCCGGGACAAGGGCGGGCCGTCCTCGTCGTCTCGGAAGGGCGGAGGCACGCGTCCCAAGGGCGACGGGAGGCCCGACCCGTCAGGCGGCGGGTTCCGGGCGGAAGAGAGTTTCGCGGTGGTCGGCCGGCCGGATGGTCCCGGGTCCGGGCTCGGGTTTGTCGAGCTGTCGCAGTTTTACGAGATACTGTGTGACGAGTAAGAGACAGTTTTATGATAATACGATCCGCTGAGACTGTTGTTCATGAACTGAAAAGTGATTCTTTCACGGTGTCTCTTGGCTAAATTGAAATGTGGTAAGGTCGTGGACTGTAATTCGGCTGCATTATAGAATTAGCCTTGGGTTCTATTTGGTTTTTTTCTATATACCCGAGTAGTCTCTTACTTAGCCTTCGGTGAGTGAGTGAGTGAGTGAGTTGGTCAGTGGTTGGGTAATCGAGCGAGTGAGTGTGAGTGAAAACGTGTGAGAGTGAGAGCGAAGCATGAGATTGAGAGACAGTTGCACCACAAGCTCAATGGCATTTCACTCGTATCGAGAAATAAAACCGGGCCAAGATCTGAGTATCGATTCTCACCATTTTACCTCACCAACATTTAGGTTCTGGTTGGATGATGAAGTGCTTGTAAGCCAGGATAGTACGCCAGGTATGGCAGTATTTTAACTTTCATGGCATTTCGTCCTGTCTCTACTATCCAAGCCAACTCCTTACAGCCGAGGAGTTCCAACTACCTATCCAGATTGCGGCGTGGTGAGGTAATCCGAGGCAATAACAGCGTCGTCCACTCCGGGATTGCCGCCGGCTCACCGGAGGGCCTGATCCGGCTTTTCGTTCGCCACGGCCCGCCGAGCCCCATCGCTGTGGGTCCGGGCGTAAATCCGGAGGGGGTGGTTACCGGTGTCTTGGTCTTCTATGACGACCCTGTTGCGTCAATCCAAGCCGACGTCACCGGCCGTCACTCGGTCCGTCGCCCAGACATGTCCCAAACCATGGAATCAGTCACCTTTTCGGTGTTGATACAAAACTGCAGGCAGTACGAGACAAGGAGACACATACAACCTTCTCAAATCCTTCTCGAACAATAAGAATCTACCTATCTTTAGTCCCTAAAATCCACTAGTCGACTCTCTAATTTGACCCAAAACACCGCCGGAACCAACACACATCAACAATCCGATAGAACAACAACAACACACAACAGTATCCGAAATGACTTCACAAAGCACAGTATTCCAGCTGAGCGGCACATGTAACAACTACGGCTGGGGTCGCAAAGGCCATGACTCCCTTGCCGCCCGCCTCTGCGAGAACTCGCCCGGCGACTTCAAGATCGACGACAACGAGGCCTACTCGGAGATGTGGTTCGGCGACTACCCCGACTTCCCCGCCCGCGTGCTCGAGACGGGCGAGCTGCTCAAGGACGTCCTCGACCGCAACAAGGAGACGCTGCTCGGGCCCAAGGTCGTCCGGGACCTCGACGCCCAGCTCCCCTACCTGCCCAAGATCCTCTCCATCGCAAAGGCCCTGCCGCTCCAGATCCACCCCAACAAGTCCCTCGCGAGCCGGCTGCACGAGCAGGACCCGGACGCCTTCACCGACTCGAACCACAAGCCCGAGATCGCCGTCGCCCTCGGCCGCTTCGAGGTCTTTGCCGGCTTCAAGCCCCTCGACCGCATCTCCCCCGTCTTCAACATCCCCGCGCTGCGCGCCTTCATCCCGGACGGCACCTCGACCTGGACCGACGAGACGCTGCGCGAGGTGACGCGCCGCATCCTGCTGGCCGACGAGGCCGCCGTCGAGAAGGCCGCTCGAGCGCTCGCCGAGACGCCGCGCGAAGACCTCGGCGACAACGCCTACGTCGCCGACCTGCTGCCCCGCCTGCAGGAGCAGTACGGCGCCGGCGATCCGGGAACCCTCGTCGCGCTGCTGTGCATGAACTTCCTGACGCTCGAGGCCGGCGATGCCCTCTACATTCCCGCCGACGGCATCCACGCCTACCTGTCGGGCGACATCGTCGAGTGCATGGCGCGCTCCAACAACGTCCTCAACACGGGCTTCTGCCCGCCCGGCGACCGCGACAACGTCGACCTCTTCAGCAAGACGCTGACGTTCAAGGCGCACAGCAGGGAGGACGTGCTGCTGCCCGCCGAGGCGAGCCCGCGCGGCGCCCGGGGCCGCACGGTGGTGTACCCGCCGCCGCTGCGCGAGTTCGACATGCTCAAGACGGACCTGGACGCGGAGAACGGGACCGAGGTCATCAAGGCGGGCGAGGGACCCGCGGTGGCCATCGTCACGGACGGCGAGGGCGTCTTGGAGGCCGACGGAAAGAGGTTCGACGTCAAGGCCGGGTACATCTTCTTCATCGCCCACGGCATTGAGGCCAAGTGGGAGACCAAGGGCGCCATGCAAATCTTCACGACGGTTGTTTGAAGGGGTTCCTGATAGAGGTTATAGACGCGAAAGGGAAGGGAAAAAAAACTGTAGACTAGCTGTTAGAAGTACGATGCAATGAGATGATGATACTGCATTCAATTCACTTGATTTAAAGTGAGCGGCGCATCGAAATGCCGGCGCTCTTCACGTCACAGTTCTGTCAATCCCTTCCTCAATTATGAGTCCTATGAGCTTACATGGAAACGATGGCTGTTTGCATAGCTTTTGACACGCCAGCACCGCAAACCAAAAGTCGCTGGGTTGTCCGGGAGAACGAACTCAACTGGTAACTGATTCTACTCGGGCATGGCACTCGTAGCCAACATGTAGATGAAGGCACGCCAATAGAGGCCCCCTTCAACAACACCAAGTGGCCGTCCAGGCAGCCTATCCAGGCCGCTGGTTTCCTGAAAAGGCCACAGATCGTACGAAAGCCGTGCCACGCCTCGCCATTGTTTCCCGAGATCAGCAATAATATCGAGGGGGGTGGCGGCGCGGCGGCGACGGCGGGAGTCGAAAAGGTCGCGCTGGTGTTGCTTTCTGTCTGGGTTGAATTTGCCGACGAGGGTTTAGGTTAGGCGACCTGCTCGTGATACCCTTGTTCCTCTCGTCATGTTTGTACAGCATCGCGTGTTGGAAAGATTGATCATGGCCATGCCGAACCTTGACATTGGTCTAGCACGTCTACCAAGATGTTGTGACGCGGACGACATTGACGCATGGTGAAAGATGGCGATCTGATGTTTCCAACTCCTACCAAAGGGGTCCTGGCTCATAACAGAAGTGATTCAATACATACACCATCAGACATGACTAGCCAAGAACGCAAACTTGTTTAGACAGGACCGAAAAGATAGACCAAGCACATGACATAAATCCCCAGCATCACCACAAGACTTACATAAATGACCACCTCTCTGTTCAAAAAGCGAGACTCGTTATTGATACACAGCATGTTCAACGACCATCCTCTTGTAACGGTCCCAGTTCTCGCGGGATTCCCCCCAACCCACAGTCTTGTACTCGAACGAGGGGCGGACGTCCCCGACCAACTCCATCCCGCCCATTGCCCAAAGCCTCTCGAGGAAATACTGGTGCTGGCCCGTCGCGGCCGCCCAGTCGAGAACGCTGTTCCTGTAGACCTTACCTTGAGACCAGTTATACCACCTGGGGATGGGCAGAGGGAGAGTACCGTTGGCCTGTAAGAGGACCTCAAAGATGCGCGCTTTGCGCTCGAGTGCATGCTGGATCAGCACCGGAACAAGACCCGTTTTCCGTAGTTCCTCGTGCAGGCTTTGATCGCCGCTCTCGTTGTAGAAAAAAGTTCCACTCGAGACATAGCGTCTGAACTTGACCTCAAACCCAGGAAGACTACACAGGGGCAGCGGGCCGCCAGGCTGCCAGCGCTTGATGCAGGACTGAATGCCAAACATGTCTGCCGGTCCTTGCTCACGGTCCTGCTCAACCAGCCTGACCATCTGCTTCCATATGCTATCCCGCAGGTCGACCGTCCCGTGGTCTTCTGTGTAAACGCGGCCGAGAGCCACCTCCAAGGGCGTGGGCAAGATCAAATGGCGGTTCTCGACGCTGGCGCCGTACGCCAACAGTAAATCGACGGCTCTGTCGTCGAGCCAGAAGGCTGCGTAGTGAAGAGGGGTGAAGCCTTCACTGTCGGCCATGTTCGGGTCGGCGCCGTTCTTCAAAAGCCACTCGATTAGTTGGGGCCGGTAGAAGCTTTCCTCGCCGACGCCGTGGTCGAAGCGATGACTCAGGAGAGCCAAAAGAGGCGTCACACCGTACGGCCGTGTTGTCATGTTGATCTGCAGTCGGATTTCCGGCTTGCTTGCGGAAAGCATCGCTGCGGGGATACGCTCGTCGTCTACCAGTGGACGCATGAAGAAGAGTTGAAAGGGGGTAAACTCACCGTAATCCTCGCGCCTCAAGATACTCCTTTCGACCCAGTACCTCTGGTCGATTTTGGAATCTGTGTCCCGTGTATCGAAACGGACGCTTTGTCTGAGCGACAGCGCCCGTCGGCCGTGGGGGTGTGCCAGCATCCCCCGAACGACCTCGCAGAGAGTCTTACGCAACACAGTACCTCTGCCCGCAATAGGACTTTCTGCGAGGTCATCGGGTAGAAATAGGTCGTGAAATGGCGTAACCATGCGGAACTCGCCATTGTCCTGGTCGCAGTTTGGTGTCTTCGATGCCTGAGCCACGCCCAGAGGGTTCGCGCCTAGTCTCAAGAGAGCCCTGATGTGCGGAAGGTTGAGACGCCTGCAGGCGAAGTTCAGAGCAGTCTGAGGGGTTCTCACGAGAAGACAAGGGCGGATGTTGATGAGAGTGCTGCGTTGTCTTCCGCCGGCCGTGGCCTCGTCCACGTCAACGCCGCGGCGGACGAGTTCCTCGATCGCGGTATGGCAGTCGGTCGAACGGAGACAGACGGCATGTAGAGCATTGAGCCCAACGTGGGGTGGCGTGTGAAGCGGCGCGCCAAGATCGAGCAGTTTCCTGACCATTGCACCCGAGACGACGTGGTGAAGTACTGGAATAGATAGATAGTCTACCGTGAGACCGCCGTGGTTGAAGTCTGCGCGCCAAACTACAAAGCTTTCGATCAGGTCAACCAGGTCCGCGGCGACCGCAAAGGCGAGAAGCTTGGTATTTGCGTCGGTGGACTTTGGCCAGAACTCATCCGGAGCTGCGCGCAGTATCTTCGAAGCGATTCTGTCGGCATTCTGGACAGCCGCCATGGCGCAATGGGCGGGGGTTACCTTGGTCACAACACCTACATCCTCAGGCTCCTTGAGCATGGTGTCGTAGCTCGTGCTGAAGAGTCCAGGTCTGGGTCGCCAGACGTTGAAACCAGCCGAGTGAAACTCATGGCCAGGATCTGCACCATGGCCGAGAAGCAGATCGACGGCATCTACGTTCCCTTGCACGGCAGCCAGCATCAGCGGTGTGATCAAGGGCAGCGCAAGGCCGTGGGGTACATGATCTGGCCGGGCTTTGTCCTGGCCAAGAGCCTGGCGGAGAAGGGCAGTGTGGTTGTTCACAGCGGCGTGATAGATGGCTCTCGGGTTTTCGCTTTCAGCATCCAGTCGAAGAGCGATCTGGAGATATTTATCACGGTATTTGCTGTTGATTGTACTCGCGTTCAGCAAGTCTATAGAGGGGTATACCAACTCCGTATGCTTCTTCGCATCGGCATTGGTGGCTGCATCCTCACGCCCCAGGGCCCATGAGGGCGGGAAACCCGGTGGCAGCGATGCCCAGGCCGGACGTGAAGGGCGTAGACAGCTTCTCTGCTGGTCTCCTATGGTCTCTTTGCCTATTTCCTCAAGGACAAGAAGGTAGAGTTCAGTAGGCAGCTTGCTTAATCGGTCGAGGTCTGGGGCGGGAGGCGGAGAAGAAGACATGTTCCGACGCCAAAAATAGGAAGATTGGGGTTAAGAAAGTATTGCGCGTCTTGAAATGTTATGTGTCGGTCGAGTTGCCAGTTTCCACGTTCAGGTATGTGAAGCAGGGTTGGTTATGTATGTCTATCACTGTACCGAGCCTCGAACTGTTGTTCGCATGGTCGGCAGTCGGTTGGCTTGTTCGTGTCAAAGAGCGATTGTGTAGAAGCATGTCTGTATGAGTCGGCTCAGATGATTCAAAAGACAAAAACAAAAACAAAAACAAAACAGATTTGTTTAAGCTTCGAGGCAATACTTCATTTCTAGGCTGCGTAAACTGGCTCGTGGCTGACGGTGTGCTTCGCACCGCAGCTGACATTGACACAGACATGTTGTTTGTCTTCCATCATATCGTCATTGTTTGTTCTAGTCTCTCTCCTTTTGTTTTCTTCTCATCTCGGCCGGGGCACATGGCACAGGGGGCGGCAGTGGTAGTGATGGTGGTCTTAGTGGCTGGGCTTAGAACTTGGCGTCCTTGCTTGCGAGGAAACCCTTGAGGATGCCGACAATCTTTTCGAGAGCGGCGAGGTAGACGCGGAGCTCAGCGGCGATCTTGTCCTGGTCGGAGCCCAGCTTGGCGTAGAAGTCCTTGCGGTAGGGGCAGGCGCTCATGGCGGCGCTGAAGATAGGCTTCACAAGGAAGCTGTGGTGAGGCTTGAGGGTGGTCGAGTAGGCGTTGCGGAAGGATTCGGAGAGCTCCTCGGACTCCTTGGCGACGTTCTGGCTCAGGGCGATGCAGGTGAACTCGAGGCCACTAGAAGACGGGCTGCTGTCAGCTTTCATCCATGTGCCATTGTGTGCTATAGTGTGCACATCAAGACTTGGGTGACTTACCGAGTCAGCCAGAGGAGGCCCTCGGTGGCGACGTGCTTCTTAGTGGCCAGCTCGTTCTTGACGAGATCCTGGAGAGTGGCAGACTGGCCGGGGGCAGCCAGCTGGCGCTCACGGATTTTCTGTAGAACAAGGACAAATCAGCGGTTGGTCGGGGTTACGATGGTTGCGCCGTGCCGTCCGAGGTTCGGTTCCGGTCGCTTCAGGGAAAGGGCCCGAGAACTCGCGGAGCCAAGACAGAACTCGATGGAGGGACTAGACGCTGAGAGACGGATAGAAGAGGTCGTACCTTGATGTTGCCGCCCATGTCGTTCTTGACGGGACCAAATGCAACGCCACCAAGGGCATCTGCAGGGAAGCTCATTGTTAGCAGGATGGACAGTCAAAGACGATTGTGTGCATGTGTGGTGTAACCCTTTGCTTGGGAAAGGGACAAAACAAGCACACGTACCAAAGATGGTGGTCAGGGACTCGGCGGCGTCGAGGAACTCGGTGGTAGCAATGGCATTCTCCCTCTCGGCGTCGACGGGGACATTAACAAACGACTGCTTGAAGGTGTCGAGGTAAGTGCCGCCAGGGGGGATCTGAGCTGCCATTGTGTCTGATTTTGGTTCAAGGAGTTGAATCGGCTGTTTAGTTGTTTGACGATTGAAAGAGGAGGTAGACAGTTGGAGTGTGAAGTGTATTGTTGGGAGAGGGAGAGAGAGAATGAGAAGAAAAGAAAGGGAGAGAGAGAGAGAGTTTCCCAAAGATGTCGAGACAGCAACCAGAGACCAACCAGCAAGCAGAGAGGCCACAGCTGGGAAACCGAGGGGCGGTCAAGCACGCGCAGCCAGCGGCAGCCACGGCGGGGAACCCTCTCGCATCTCAGAGGCTCAGACAGCCTACAGGCCACATTGAGACCCGAGTGGCTCCACTGGAGCAATGCTCACTAGGGGCCCTTACAGGCCGGACCTGGACTGGACCGCTCAGAAGTCAGGGGAGGGAGGCATTGAGGGTCCAACAGTGGCGCTGCAACAGCTTGATCGTCTGGGGTACGTACCGCACAGTGTTAGCTAAGCTACCCCTCATTCCGGCTCAACCAGAAACACAGGCCGAAACAGCGCGTCACCGCCCTCGATCAGTACGGTGTTTTTCGTGACCAGCACACAGTGCATCGCGGGGTCGCGGAAAAAGGAAAAGGCGGACCTCCGTCCAGTCAAGCCATTTCCTTCCCTGCACACCACAAGGTGCTCTACTGCCGGCTAAGCTCAGGGTCTCCCCTCCCATTATCTGCTGTCTCTCTCAGGTACCTAAGTAGCTTACAGCATGTTCAAGATACGGCAGGTTAAACAAAACTGGTGAACAATCTCCTGCGCGTTCCTGCATCCGCCCTACGTGGCTTCATCTGATCCATCTCATCTTCCTGGTTCCATGGTTCACGCACAACAGAGTTGCCGAGTGGGACGAACAAAGTCTCCAACCGCAGTCGCTGTTTCGAGATATAGTGCTATCTATCCATAACGTAACCCGTCAACCCCCCCCTGAGAGACGAGATCCGATATCAAGAATCACATCGCCGTCCTCTTCCTGTCCACCACCATGGCACTGGGGACGACGCAGCAACAGTTCTTGCCAGACACGGCCCGCCGTACGGTCGTCACCACCATCAACTACTACGACGACCCTGGCGATGGATCTCCTCCAACCCCAATCATTGTAGGGGGGTAAGCCGCTTTTCAGTCGCCATATCTATCCTCTTTGCCCCGAAATACTGTCATCGAGAATGCTTCCCCCACCCATCAATGGTCATGTACAGTACTCATGCCCTTGCTTCTCTGCAGTCAAAAAGTCACAAATGAGAGGAAAATGACGCCTCGGACCATGACTGTGACCGACATCACGGGCGACGAGGACAAGTTCACCCTCGACACGCACGGCTTTCAGTACATCCGTCACACAAGCGCCGAAAAGGACTTTGTCGACGAGGAGCAGGTCAAGATCGTTTACTACCCCGAGATGGAAAAAGTGTACAAGGACATGTGAGTGGCATCTCAGTAACAGTTGCCCAGGCCAGGTCGTCTGCTCGGCCCAAGTGGGCGGCGGGCTTGGGCTTGGGCTTGGGCGGTGTAAGGATTGTTTGTACATACATACACTATGGCTGTGGGCCGTCTCTCAACGAAACCTCTCCCATGCTCACCAGGGTCCTCGACGAACCAGCACGGGGGCCAGCCGGGTCGTCATCTTCAACCACCAGATCCGTCGGGGCCCGGCCAACTGGCACACACTGGGCGAGCGTAACACGGAGCACCGCGGCCCGCTGCACAAGGCCCACGTCGACCAGTCGTACGATGGCGCCATCATGATGGCGAGGCACCACCTCGGCGACGAGGCCGATGAACTCCTCAAGCGCCGCTTCCAGATTATCAACATCTGGCGGCCCATCAAGACGGTCCAAAAGGACCCGCTCGCCGTTGCCGACGGGAACACAATCGCCGAGGAGGACCTCGTCCCCGGCGCCATCATCTACCCGAAACACCGCGCCGAGACGTGGACCATCAAGCCGAACCCGGCGCACCGCTGGTACTTTAAGAACAGGCAGCAGCCGGACGAGCCGTTGCTCATCAAGTGTTTCGACTCGGACGCGTCCGTGGTCAGACGGGCGGCCCACTGTGCGTTCCGCGACCCGGACATGGACGACATGGAGTGTCGGCAGAGCATCGACATTCGGGCTCTGGTGTTTCACTGAATCACTGTCTCGGCGGGGCATGGTGTCTCAGTCTGGCCGTTGGAACCAAGACAAAAGAGGATAATTAGAAGCCCAATGGCTTCCCAGCACGATGGCTTAAGCACCCATGCGAAAACGAGCGCACACGTGGGATGACTACGCTCGACACCTTTCAATCGAGACATATCACGTCGTGCCAAGACAAAGTACACACAGCCAGGCAAAGCCACTTGTGGCCGATCAATTCTGACGGGGGTGGTTTTCATGCTGGTTTAGCCAGACCTTAATTTAAGCCTCAATTACGTCTTTAATCACACATCAAACCTTTGGTATCGGGTGTTCGGGAGTTGGCATGCGATCCCAATGATATCTGCTGATGTCGGGTAGAGGTCGAGCTAGCTTGGGAGCTCCTGTGACTTCTCACGATCAAAGCGATGAGTTTCAACGGCAACAGTTACAGTTACATCCTGAACGGTCCGAGATAATGACCATATGCGACTTGAGCCTCCTAAGAGAAAAGGCACGCTTTGCTGAGCGCAAGGAGGCGGTTCTTGGACAGGGCGGACAACTGCTAGCCTGACGTCACAGACAATGTCATCGAGGTTGGTCGACTGGGAACCTAAGCTATGTACATCGTACCTAAATTCAAGGTTCTCTTCCCGCCTCCACTCAACTCAACTCGAATGGCGCCACTGCATAGCACTTCGTCCCGTGCACCATGACAACTACGACAAGGGTCGATTCGGAACTCGGCACTTGGCCATGCTGATTTTCGTCTGGGCGTCCTTGGACGATGGTCGAGACTCAGGAGGGAGAATGAGTTATGACAAGGCTGCTTGTTGCAAGACACTGCATCACTGTACTGCACTGCACGTTGAGGTTTCACAGACGCATTTCGAGACCAGCAGACCAGTTGGGAGGAGCTCCGACCAGTAGCTTATCGATAAGATCCACCTACTAGCATTTTGCGACCAATCGTGAGTGTGTGTCCATTTATAATGACGTCATTCAGAAGCACGGATGCCTGCTTCTGGCCAATGGCGGCGTTACTTTGACCAATTCATCATTGTCGGCCGAGGCGTCTTCCCTGCACCGAGCGCGCGGGGCAATCGTTCTTTGGCGTTTCCTGCAGCTCAGCCTTTTGTCTTTTCTTTTTTTCCAGCTGCTCCTCAGACGAACCGAACCGAACCGTATGTCGTATGAAAGAACGGAAGCAAACGAACTGAACGAGGTTTACTGGTTAGGTCCCAACGGTTTTTTAGTCCAGTGGCTCCATGTCCCCTCTCTGTATGTCCAGCAGTGCTCGTACCTCGAGAGCAGAGAGAAGAGAAGAGAGAGCAAAGCACGCGATCACTTCCTTGCTTGGCCGAGAAATGTCACCCCCAGCCACGGGGTGGCAGAGTTAGAGTGGTACTACCAATTCGGCTGGCAGAAGCACACGACGACGCGCGGCTTTGCATATCGGGTCCGTCATGGCAGCACCTCCTTAGTCTGTACGGGCCACAGAGACAGCGGCAGAGAGAGAGAGAGAGAGAGAAAGACCTTAGTCTCCCTGTCCTCCAGCTGTCCTAGACAAGAAAACGGAGCGCGAGCTTGGCTGCATTTGGTCATGTCCCTGACATTCCTCGACGCCCCCGGCACCCCACCATGGTCTCACATCTCGCATCCGGATCACCACAGGCACAAGGAGAGAGAGAGCACCCGATGGAGTTTTTGGCCGCGCGAGACCAGGGGGCCATGGCCGCCGCCTAAAAGTTCGAGTCGTCCAACCCAGAGGATCGTCAGATTTGCCCCGCCATACCGTCCATTCCAATTACCTATCAACTGCGCGATCAAGTCAGCAAACGATGCGATGTACACCGGCACCGTCAAGTCGAGAGACATTGTTCGCGCCCAGCTTAGCCCAGCTTTAGCCCAGATTAAGCCCAGCACCAGCACTGGCGGCTTAGCCTCCTAGTCTCACCACCAGCAAAACGTCGTGTCGTGTCTTGTGCGTGTTGTCGTATCGAGTCCGCCGTAGTGTACTCGACCCGGCCCCCAGTCCCTCCGTCCCAGCATTAACGTTGCGTTGCGCCCACACTTTTTTGGTCCCTCGATTATTTTTCCTTTCTTGTCTGTCGCAATCCTGCTTTCGGCCGACCTTCCTTGCTGCTGCTGCTGCTGCTGCTGCTGCTGCTGCTGCTGTTGCACTGCTAGCCCCCTCTGTCGGATGACATAGCCTGGGTTTCAAGCTTTCTCTTAAGCTTTTCCCTCGCGCCGTTCTCGTTGCCATTCTTCCGTCTTGTCCTTCTCCTCTTCGACCTTCCCCTCCCAAGCCCAAGTTCAACCCCAAGCGAAAGCTCCCAGTTCAAGCTCACTTTCCCCTTCCGAGTTGCCGTTGCTCTGCATGACCGGCATGCTTCGACTCGTTACGCTCCCCACCAGTTGATCTACCCCGCGTATCCCATGATACCCCTCCACACCAAATTAAGACACGAGATTTCATGACCTAGAGATAGCACTTCAAACAGAGACAGAGAGACACCCAGATACACGGCCTGCATACCTTCGATTCGATACCCAGTGACCACCCTTCCACACTGCAATCATGGGGCTTATGACGACCAGCGACCATGGCCACAAGGAGAAGGAGAAGGAGAAGGAGGGAGGCGGTAGCTTCATGGACAAGCTGAAGAAGCCCTTCCGCGAGCTGGAAGAGAAGCTCGAAGGGACCCATCTCCATGACGCAAAGGTCCACATTGTTCACAAGAAGCACCAGATTGGCAAGCTCGCCAACCTCGTAAGCCAACCCCCCCCCCCCCCCCCTCTCCGCCTTTTTCCCCGTAGACAAGCACTCGTCAAGTCATTCTCGGCCCGCGCGACCAAGAGACCAAGAGACCCAAGAGATCCGACACTGACGTGACCCACCCGCCGCAGTTCAACGCCAACCACCGCCACGACGAAGAGCACGAAAAGGCCACGGACGACAAGCGAGCCAAGATCGCCGAGGAGCACCGCTTCAACTCCTTCTTCCCGGAGCGCGACGGCAATCTGATCAAGTGGTATGTTGACGGCCGCGACTACTTCTGGGCCGTCTCCGAGGCCCTCGAGGCCGCCAAGGAGACCATCTACATCTGCGACTGGTGGTTGTCGCCCGAGCTGTTCCTGCGTCGCCCTCCTTACTTCAACCAGGAATGGAGGCTCGATCAGATCTTGAAGCGCCGCGCCGAGGCCGGCGTCCAGATCTACATCATCGTCTACCGCGAGGTCGAGGCTGCCCTGACCTGCAACTCGGCCCACACCAAGCATGCGCTGCAGGCCCTGTGTCCCGAGGGCACACCCGGCTACGGCAACATCAAGATCATGCGCCATCCCGACCACAACTTCATGTCCAACGGCGCCGACATGACCTTTTACTGGGCCCATCACGAAAAGTTCATCGTCATCGACTACGCCACGGCCTTCATCGGCGGCCTGGATCTCTGCTTCGGTCGCTGGGACAGCCACACGCATCCCCTGGCCGACGTCCACCCCGAGGGCGTCCAGAACGAGGTCTGGCCGGGACAAGACTTCAACAACAACCGAATCATGGACTTCCAGAACGTCCAGGACTGGAAGCAGAACGAGCTGAGCAAGGCCGAGTATGGCCGCATGCCCTGGCACGATGTTTCTATGGGTCTCGTCGGGCCGTGTGTTTACGACATCGCCGAGCATTTCGTGCTGCGTTGGAACTTTGTGAAGCGCGACAAGTACAAGCGCGACGACCGTTTCGACTGGATCCAGTTGCGCGGGCGTCTCGGCGACGACGAGGATCTTGTGGGGGTCCAACGGCCTAAGCATCCCGTTGGAGAATATCTCACCCACCCCCTCAACGAGCAGAGCCTGCACAACCTGGAGAACAAGGGGACTATGCATGCCCAGATTGTGCGTTCAAGCGCCGACTGGTCCAGCGGTATCCTGACGGACCACTCGATCCAGAACGCCTACGCCGAGATCATCAGCAAGGCCGAGCATTTTGTGTACATTGAGAACCAGTTCTTCATCACGGCGACGGGCGACCAGCAGACGCCCATCCGCAACACCATCGGCCGCGCCATCGTCGACGCCGTCGTCCGGGCCGGCAAGGAGGGTCGCAAGTTCCGCGTCATCATCCTTATCCCCGCCATTCCCGGTTTCGCCGGCGATCTGCGGGACGATGCCGCCACGGGCACCCGTGCCATCATGGACTACCAGTACAAATCCATCTGCCGTGGAGAGCACTCCATCTTCGAACAGGTCAAGAAGGAGGGCGTCGATCCAAAGCAACACATCTTCTTCTTCAACCTGCGCTCCTACGACCGTCTGAACAAGACGTCGTCGGTGGACAAGAGAGAAAAGGACACGGGCGTCAAGTACGCCGAGGTCCAGCGCGCGCAGGCCGAGGAGGTCATGGGCACGGGCATCCACGGGTCGAATGACCCCACCGAGAAGGAGCGCGACGAGCACATGGGTGGCAAGGCCGAGCAGACGGGCGCGGGCCGAGAGGCGGCGGCGGCGAGTGCGTTGGACGCGAAACGGCGGTTCGAGGCCAGCCTCGGCGACAGGCAGCTGAAGGGCGAGTTTTCCGTCGCCCACCACGCCATGGCCAACTCCGGCAGCATTGAGGACGAGCCGTGGGACGACGACGATCCTGAGACGGAGGTCCGCAACTGGATCCAGGAGGAGCTCTACATCCACTCGAAGCTCCTTATCGTCGACGACCGCATCGTCGTGTGCGGCTCCAGCAACCTCAACGACCGCAGCCAGCTCGGTTACCACGACAGCGAGTTGAGTATCGTCATGGAGGACACAAAGCGCGTGCCCAGCACCATGGACGGGAAGCCGTTCGAGGCCGGGTGGCACGCGACCTCGCTGCGACGGTACCTGTGGCGCGAGCACCTCGGCCTGCTCCCAGCACAGGACCTGGACGGGTCCGAAGACCCCAACGCGCGACCGCCCGGCCACTCGCCCAACGACGCATGGGACCGTGACGAGACGTGGAAATTCGTTGAGGACCCGATGAGCGACGACCTGTGGAACATGTGGACCGAGAATGCCACCAAGAACACGGACTTGTACAGACATATCTTCCATGCCGACCCGGATGACCACAGTACGTGTTTGAGCCCATCCCCCCCCCTTGATTAGGATGTAACCGAGCTAATATGATGGTTTTCAGTCAAAACCTTTGACGACTATGATAGATACCTGCCCCCAAAGGGTGTCAAGGCCGGCCACATCTTCGACCAGTTCATGCCCGCTGCCGACGCGCGCAACAAGATTGACCAGATCAAGGGTCACCTCGTGTGGTTCCCGCTCGACTTTTTGAGAGACGCCGAGATGGCCGAGAAGGGGTTGCAGGTGAACCAGATTACCGAGAGTATTTATACCTGAGCTTCGGTGCCGTGGGTCAAAGAGCCCAAGCTCAAGTTGGGAAGAGATGGATTCGGGGTAATGATGGAGGGGGGGGGGTTACAAATGATTAATGCATTAATACCAAGGAGCGGCTATCCAGCTGCTCGTGCTCGCCGTTTGACCGGGGCACACGAAATGGAATCTTTTATTGTTTTTTTGGATGAACTTGTTCTGCAGCCATTTCAGTCCATGTTTCTCTAAGAACTCGGTATTGCAGCGAGTGAATAGTATCATGGATGTGGATGACAACTACGATGATCAAGCTTTGGAGTGGTGAGAACAAAACCCAAGTAGGTAGCGATAGCACTCGCCGAAGACTCACTGAAATCTCACCGAGAACACCGGGCTTACCACCGGTGACTGCGGGGTAGCGGGGCACACACCGAAGTCGCCGCTTCTGGCAACTGGCCTGCACCCCTCACCCCTCCATTGACTCACCTTTTTCGGGAAATTTGGCTGGACCAGCTCCGTGCTCGAAATAGTCTGTCGTCCCGCTCACCCTCGAATCCACATCGATCTCGCGGCCACGACTGCCCCCTCGCCCATCTCTCGTTCGCCGACACGACATCCACACCCGCACCTCACCACCTGCGACCGAGATCGAAAAGAGAGAGAGACAATGGCCTCCGCACCCGAAGCCCCGACCGCCGCCGTCCCCGCCGAAGCCGTCGGCGACGCCTCCTCTGGCGGCCAGAAGGTCGACCCCTGGAACGTGTCCGGAGAGGTGGGTTGCTGCTTTTAGACGCTGGCGCTTTTGATCGGGGGGGGATAGTGCGGCTGACTGTAGAGTGAACCATAGGTTGGCGCGGACGGCAAGGTCAAGGCGATTGACTACAAGGTACGACGAACGACTTCTTCCCCAACGTCGAAGACGGGCTGGGACTGACGGAACGCCTTGACAGAAAATCGTCGACGAGTTCGGGACGAAGCTGATTGACGATGCCCTCCTCGAGCGCTTCGAGCGCGTCACCGGCCACAAGCCTCACCACTTCCTCCGCCGGCAGATTGTCTTTTCCCACCGCGACCTCGACCTCATCCTCGACCGCGTTGAGAAGAAGGAGCCCTTCTTCATTTACACCGGTGTGTTTTGGCCTTCCCCCTTGGATATATGATGCCAATGGAGGAAACTCCCACCGCAAGGGCTCTACTGGGACAACACAGGACTGACGATGGTGCCGCATAGGACGTGGGCCGAGTTCTGACAGCATGCACATTGGACACGTCATTCCCTTCCAGCTGACCAAGTGGTTGTCCGACGTTCTCGATGCGCCGCTGGTGGTATGTGTCTTCCAGGCGTGCCCCTCCCTCATACGGATTTGTTGCTGACTTGGTTATAGATCATGATGACCGATGGTGAGAAGCGCGTTGTGCTCCACGACGGAGGATATGGCTGACATGGCGTGAAGACGAAAAGTTCTTGTTCTCCGAGAAGAGGACGGTCGAGGAGGTCCAGCACTACACGAGAGAAAACGCCAAAGACATGTGAGTCCCCCAACTGTCGCCCGTGGGAGCGCCCGCTGACACCCCGTAGCATCGCCATTGGCTTCAACCCCGAGCGAACCTTCATCTTCTCCGACTACGACTACATGGGCGGTGCTTTTTACAAGTGAGCTCCACCCCCTGAACTGCTGATGCCGAGTGACGACTGACCCCCCCTCGAAGGAACATCACCCGTGTGGCCAAGAGGATCACCGTCAACACGGCCAAGGCCGTCTTCGGCTTCGATGACAGCTCCAACATCGGCAAGGTCCACTTCGCCAGCATCCAGGCCAGCTCGGCCTTTGCCAACTCGTTCCCCCATATCTTTGGCGAGGACGAGAAGAGAACCACCCAGATCCCGTGCCTCATCCCTTGCGCCATTGACCAGGGTCAGTTATTCTCCCGCTTTTCTCCCCTTGTCCATGGGACCACAACTCGGCTGACGCCCGGACAGACCCTTACTTCCGTGTAACGAGAGACTGCGCCGCCGGCCTGCGCTATGCTAAGCCTTCGCTCATTCACTCCCGCTTCCTCGACGCACTGCAGGGCCCGGGCTCAAAGATGTCCGCGTCGATCGAGTCGAGCGCCATCTTCATGAAGGACACGCCCAAGGAGATTCAGAACAAGATGAACAAGTACGCCTTCAGCGGCGGCAAGGTCACGGCCGAGGAGCAGCGCGCCGAGGGCGCCGACCCCGATGGTATGGAACGCACCTGCCCCCTTTTCGTCAACTCCCATGTGACAGGACACAGGCTGACCTTGACGACTTCGCAGTGGACGTCAGCTACCAGTACCTCCGTTTCTTCCTCGAGGACGACGAGGAGCTCGCCAAGATACGCGAAGACTACCGCACTGGAAAGATGCTTACGGGCGAGATCAAGAAGAGGTCGGTCCACCCACAAACAGGCTCACCCGAGACCGCAGGACATCCGGTTTTCTTGTTTCGGTTTCTTCCCCCCCATACTGACACATACACAGATGCGCCGAGGAGCTTGCCAAGTATTGCACCGCCTTCCAGGAGAGGAGGTCCAAGGTTAACGAGAGCACCGTCGACCTCTTCATGGCGCGCCGGCCGCTCGTCTGGGGCGGGTCTGAGAGCCTCAAGGCCCTGCCCATCCGCGAGGGCGCCGGCGCCGCCGGAGATGAGGGTGCCGAGGGCGCCGAGGGCGGCGACGGCAAGATGACCAAGAACCAGCTCAAGAAGCTGGAGAAGCAGCGCCAGATCGAGGAGAAGAAGGCGGCCAAGGCCAAGGAGAAGGAGGCCGCCAAGGCCGCGGCCGCTGAGGGTGCTTAGATGACGAGAGAAGAAGAAATGAGAAGAAAGCTAAAAGAAAAAAGAAGAAATCTATACCCCCGAGATTTGTTGATTTGTTGCCTTGTCGTGGGAACTTTGCACTCAAGCCAACGTGATTCGACTTTTGCAAAATCGCTCCGGACTTGTTGCTGATGTCTCGATTGCATCACAGAGTGATGCCAAAGGAGGCCAGGACTTATGCCGGTGTTTCTCGAGGACACACGCGAGACAACATAAGCGCCGACTCTTTTGATAACGACACAAGGGAAGACCTAGAAGGACAGGTACTGAAACCAATTATGAGACGGTAAATCTAGATGTGAATAGCTTTTCATTGCATGGGTATTTGATGTCCTCATTAGTTTATGCATATGGCTCCTCCCTCAGTAGGTTGCTATCGTTCCACTTCCGCAGCGCCGAGCACGACAGCGCCGAGCACGACAGCGCCGAGCACGAGGAGCTGGGTGGACGTCTTCAGATGAACGCCCATCATTGCCCCTGGTTGAAGTTCATCGAGTAGCCCCCCGTCTTCTCGTCCTTGACCATCTGGAAGTTGTCCGTGCTCAGACCAAAGGGTTTGAGGATGCCGTTGCCCAGCTAGATAGACGCCAGTCAGCCTACCCGAACAGGTCGGACGCAGAGATAGAGACGAATGAATGATGAAAAACGAAAACGCCAAAAAACTAGAAAACAACGAAGCGAGGAAGAAATTGGGTTCAACCCACGTCTTTCAGCTTCCCCCACATCTCGGCCGTCTCAGCCTCCTGCGCGGCCTTGGTCCGGGGCGGCAGCGCGCGCAGCTGGGCCTGCACGATCCGGCGGTCGGCGGGCGCGAGGTTCTTCATCAAAGATAGCGTCTTGTAGTCCTCCTCGGCGCCGGCGAGGTTCTGCCAGCCGCCCTGCTCGCTCCGCGCGCGCGCCCTGCGCATGAGGGCCTTGGCGCGGATCCGCAGGACGTCCTCCCCACGCGCGCGGCGCGCGGTCTCCTCTAGGTCGTCCTCAGGAGGCGGTGCGGGTGCGGCGGCGGCGGCGCCGGAGCTGACGATCTCGTCCTCGACGTCCTCGTCGGCGGCCTTCTCCCTGTCGCGGCGGTCCTGCTCGAGCGCCGCCTCCTTGTCGACGCGGTCGAGGGCGTCGAGGGCGGCAGAGGCGCTCGAGACGGCGTCCTTCCATTGCTCGAGCTTGAGGTGGCAGGCCGAGATGTTGGAGTGCAGGACGGCGAGCTCATAGTCGAGGTAGTTAGGGCAGGCGGCGACGGCGTCATCGTACTTGGCGATGGCCTGCTCGTACTTGGACGAGGAGAAGAGGGCGTTGGCCTCGGTCTTGTTTGCGTTGGACTCGGCCAGGAGGGACTGAGTGTGGGTTAGCCAGGGATATCATATTATGGAAGCATGGCTATGTTTGCTTCATTTTCGTTGAGTTTTGTTGACTCGGACTTGTGGGAGGTGAGTCTCCCAAACCGGTTGTAGATGACAATTAGTCATGTCCCTCAGGATCCAAAGGGAAATTGAGAAGCCTCCACCAACCCCTTACAACGAGACGAAAGAAACGGCATATTAGGCAAAGGGACGTCTTACCGCCTCTTCTTCAGGTGAGAACCTCTCCTGGGCTGCTGCTTCCTCGACTTCGTCTTCTTTGACCGACTTGTCCTTGCCCTTGCCCTGGGGGTCCTTCTCGGCCTCGGCGGGCGCCATCCTTGAGATGATTCAGGTGGGAGGTGCTCTTGGGTGATGTGATGTGCTTGACAGTCAGCCGTGAGCTCATGGGTGAATCGTGAGTCGTGAGTCTGGAATGGGTGGATAGACGAGGCGATGAAGATGTCGTCACTGGTCTCGAACCAGTCTCGTACCCACGTGGGCTGGGCTTTGGTGGGACGTTGAGGCTGTTCACATGTTTTAGGGACGGTCGAAGCCACACGAGCGAACGGTCAGTGGGGGTGAGTGTTCTGGAACCTTAGCGGGCTAAGCCCCTGTAGGCAGCTTGGCTAGGGGTCCTTCAGCGCGCAGTGTTGTCTCTTAGGGCCCTGGACAGTGGCGGATAAACAAAGTATCATTAGTATCACAATCCAAACAACTGATACTATTGATGAAATGCCAGTGAAAAGAGTTAGGGATCGATCCCCAAATCATGTAAGGCTTCAGCTCGAGTCTCGGTAGGTACTTAGGTACTCAAGTACTCTTCGTACACCGTCAACTGCTATCTTTCATGACACAGTCGATCGTTTCGCAACACACTGTATACATGAATTGCCCCCACTTCCCCGACCCTGAACCAATTTTTTTCGGGCAAGAGCTAGGCGACCCCTCCATCCTATTGTTCCCCCTCCATCGGCGGCTTCCGCTTCCGGCTTCACCCCGCCGTTCCTGCCTGCCGTTGCACCTGCCGTATCATCGTGGCTTCCATTGTTCCTGCCTGCCTTTTTCCTTCCTTTCCTTTCCTTTCTCCCTTAGTTTCACCTTTTGGTCTTCGCTCCTTCTCTTAAGAGGAATCGGAACAAGCAAACGATTTCGCCCGGACGAAATAATCCAAGGAAGGAAGAAACGCGTCCCCTCTCTTCCCCGCGATATTTAAATCAACCAGCCGAAGATCTTTCTTTCTTCCCTTCTTTCCTCCCTCACCCCTCAACGACGCCGACTTCAAAGTCGCCTTCCTTCTCTACCCACTCCAATTCTTCCTTCTTCGGAATCACAGACTTGACTGTCTTCCTTCTCTCAACCATACCCGACTTCTCAAAACTCCTTCCCGGAATCCTCGCACTCTCCTACCACATCACAATGGCTCCTCGCACCGAGTAAGCACCACAAGAACCCCAATTCGCCGCTTTTCGTGCCATTTAACTAATTATGTGCTACGCAGCTTTCCTCCCATCCGGGCTTGCCTCTTCGACATGGACGGCCTCCTCCTCGACACCGAAGACCTGTACACCGCCTGCATCAACCTCATTCTCGAGCAGTATGGTCGCCCTCTCCTCCCCTGGAACATCAAGGCCAAGCTCCAGGGTCGTCCCGGCCCCGACGCCACCCGCATCTTCCACGAGTGGGCGCAGCTCCCCATCGCCCACGACGAGTACCACCAGAAGCTCTCCGCCCACCAGCGCGAGCTCTTCCCCACGACCGGACCCCTCCCCGGCGTCCCCGACCTGCTCCAGAACCTCGGCCGCACCCGCTACTGGGACCTGAAGCCCGCCGCCGACGGCAAGAAGGACCCCCACCGCGTCCACATCGCCCTGGCCACCTCCTCCCACGAGGCCAACTTCAAGCTCAAGTCGGACCACCTGACCGAGCTCTTCTCCGTCTTCCCCTCCCACCGCCGTGTCCTCGGCGACGACAAGCGCATCGCTCCCGGCCGCGGCAAGCCCAACCCGGACATCTTCCTGCTCGCCCTCAAGACCATCAACGAGTCCCTTGGCGACGGCGAGAAGCCCATCACCCCGGAGGAGTGCCTCGTCTTCGAGGACTCGGTCCCCGGCGTCGAGGCTGGCCGCCGCGCCGGCATGCGCGTCATCTGGTGCCCCCACAAGGGCCTTCTCAAGGAGTACGCCGGTCGCGAGAAAGAGGTCCTCGCCGGCCGCACTGGCGAGGCCGGCCAGGTCGACATGCACCAGGTCGGCGAGATCGACGACGGCTGGGCCGAGTACCTGCCCACCCTCGAGGACTTCCCCTACGAGAAGTTCGGCATGACCATCCCCCCCGTCGAGGTTGACAACGAGCCCTTCATGAAGGAAAACGTCGGCGACGTCCTCGTTGACAAGACCAACGGCTCCGCTTAGGGGGGACAGAAAACCCTCCACCTATCAACGGACACGAAATGACGTTGGGCGGGCATCTGGATTGGTTTAACTTGGTACTGGGTTCTTTTTTAATATCCCAAAGGTTTTTGTTTCTTGCCGAGCGTAATCAAGAGAACGGCCATGGGCGAAGATTAAACAAACGCATTGCACGACGACTGACGAAGGAATGGGATCAATGGGGGTTACGGTCGTAGAAAACGATTCTGGGAGGAAACAAACTCGTCATAGAATGTCTGGTGCCAAACGACGCACCAGACCTTTTTGCTTTTAGATGAGCATTGACATTGCGATAGATTCCCCCGCGTAATAGAGAAACCAGACACGAATCAGACATACACAAACACATACACGCTCTGAATCTCACAAGACGACGCCGGCTGGAGGTGCACAGGAGTAAGTACATTTTGCCTCCATTCTTTGCGCGACCATCAGGGATGAAGTGGACGGGACTCAAAAGCGCCCGAGATGGAACAGCATAAACGTTATCTCTCATGGTATCGATGCCTTTCGCAGAGCGTGGGCTCCTCCCCTTTTTCAGACCTGTTTTCTCCGTCCTTCTCTCTCCAAAACTGCCGGAGCAGGTCCGTCCACAGTGCGGCCGGCTCTTGATTCCCTTTCCCATCTCTTCTTGTCACCAAAGTACCGAAAAAACGCCTAGTTGAAAACAAAGAAAAGAACCCGCCCCCCAACGCACGGGTTCAAGAACTCCACGACATGAAAACCAGCCACAAGATCCCAAGGCGGGAGGGAATCAATCCGTCTGTCTCATTTTCCTCCATCCTGGGACGCGATGCTATGTTGCCGACGGCCGCTGTGTAAATAGTATAAACCCCTCCCAGAGCAAGTGATGCCATCCTCCCCGTTCGATCTTACGCACAACACACACCGTCTCCCGTATATATATAAAGCCTTGAAATGTGACGATGCAGCAGGGAAATGGGGGGTGGGGCATGAAAGAAAAGGTGATGTGAGAGAAGCTCCCGGCGGGACGCAAGAGAAGATGGGGTTGTCGTTATCGTTATTGTAAATGTAAAGGGCGGCGGCAGCCAGTGCCGTCTTTTTGATGTCATCCACGACGCTTAAGGGAGGGGAATCAACCGATGATTCCACCACCTTTTTTGGGGGGTTGTGTCCGAGAAAAGTGCTATTACACGTAGAATAAAGGTCACCCTCTGATCCGGGATGTTCCGTAAGATGTATACCATGAGGATATGGAAGAGGACGAAAAATAAAAGGGTAGAAAGATGTCATCGAGAGTGACTACGCGGGCGGGTATGTGTGTGTGCGTGTCTTTGGTGTTCGCGAAGCACGTTGGGAAGAATCAGAAGAAGCTCTGCGAGCCGTACGAGCTGGACCGGTTTGGCGGCTCGTACCAGTTCTGGTACGGGTGGTTCGGCAGGCTAAAGTCGGCAAACGACAGCGGGTTGACGAGCGCCTTCATCGGCGTCGAGGAGGCAGCGCCGGACCCCTGGGCCGACGATGTTGCCATGGCGGGCGGGTTGCCAGGCGGACCGGACCGGGAAGTATAACTACCCACCGAGCCCCGATGGTGGTGGTGGTGATTGTGATCTCCGAGTGCACCGCCGCCGCTGCCGCCGCCAGGGGTGTTGGCGTGGGAGGGCGCCGGGCTGAGCCAGCCCCAGGTCTTCTTGAGCTCGGTGTGGATCTTACCGAGGCGCCAGCCGCTCTCGGCGTGGATGCGGTCGAGGATCTCGAGGACCTCGTCCTGCTCGCGCGGGTCGGTGAGGACGGCCGAGGCGATGGCGAGGGAGCGGATGGCGACCGAGGCGACGCCGCGGTCCTTTGTGTGCGCGACGATGCCGCAGACCTGATGCGCGTGGTGCAGCTGCAGCGCGCGCATCTCCTCGGACGCCTTGCCGGGCTCCATCGGGTTCGTCTGCGCGAGGAGGCACTGGGCCGTGTGGTAGAAGAGGCGGCCGATGATGGCGGCGCGCTTGATGAGCCTGCCAGGGGTGTCAGATGATGATATGATCTCGGAACACGCACACACAGACAGGCATTAGAGAATGGGGGAAGAGAGAAGGGTGAGAGAGAGAGAGAGAGAAAACACCTACCAGACGTTAGGGAAGGCAGACTTGGAGTTCGTCTGCGAGGGGTATAGGTAGCCAAAGGGATGCATGGTCCTGGGGCACGCGTTGTTCCACTTGTCGCACAGCCTCTTCAGGTCCTGCCACTGCGCGAGCCGGTTGCCCAGCCGGATCTGCTCGTCGTGCGGGCTCGGCTCCTGGAACCGCGGGATCGTGGCGCGGAAGTTGGCGATCTTGGCGACGATGTACAGGATCCGGTGCACCCACAGCTCCTCCTGGCCGAAGCCGTCTCCGGACGACGACGACGACGACGCCGCCGCCGACCTCGCGGCGGCGGCGGCGGCGGCACCGGGACCGGTAGCTGTCCCGTCAGCGGCAAAGTCCATGTCCAGACCCCACTGGTCCGGGTCCCACGAGGTCTGCCAGTTGAAGGCCAGGCACGACAGCACCTCCATGCCGATGTTGAGCCAGAAGCAGGCGGCGCCGATGCCGGACGACTTGGCGTCCCACCGGCACTCGCGGATCAGGGCGCGGGCGCCGGCGATGTGGTTCATGCGCTGGGCGGGCTTCTCGGACATGATCTCGTAGACGTTGAGGACGACGGCGGTGGTGGCGCACTCGCCCGTGTTGCGGTCCGGGTTCTGCAGGCTGCGCAGGAGCTGCGTCGTGGCCGTGTCGTAGTAGAAGAGGGCCTTGTCGTCCTGGTAGGCCGGGTTGACGAGCGTGAGGTGCTTGACGCCGCAGGCGAGGAAGGCGTTGAGCAGCATGGGCGACTTGAGCGAGTGGTAAGGGATGAGGCGCGAGAAGTGCTTCTCCTTGTCGAGCGAGTCCATCCACACGCCCACCTCCTCGACGAAGACCTGCATGTACAGGATCTCCTCGGGCGAGTTGAGGTACTCCCTCTCACCGGCCGTGGCCTTCTCACTCGGCGGTGGCGTCATCATGCCGTCGGGGGCCAACGGGTTGGCGCCGGCGCCGACACCGGCGCTGCTGCGATAGCTCGGGGGTGGCGCCGTCGGCTGCGGCACGATGGAGGCGGCGCTCGATGCGTCGCTGTCGCGGTGGCCGTGGTTGCGGGGGGCGCTTTCGCGGTACGAGGCGAAGTGCTCATGAAGGCCGTAAAGGTGAGGTCCCGGGTGGGCGGAATGCTGGGGCGTCAGGTAAGGGTTGTCGCTCTCGCGACGCGGGTACGCCGACTCGACGGCTCGAGGCGGCTCGGGTCGGTGTGAGTAGCTGTACATGGACGACGACGATAATTGTGGCGGCGGGGGCAGCGACGGCGGGGGCAGCGGCGGCGGCGGGTGGTGCTGGAGGTGAGTCCGTGGTGATAGCGAGGCGTCCGGGCCGCTTGCGTGTGCCTGAGGGAGAAGATGGCCTTGGTGGCGGAGGGTTGGCTCAAGATGGCCCATGTGCCGAGGAGGAGGAGGAGCGGCAGCGGCGGCGGCGGCTTGCTTATCTAGGTGAGCGTAGCGGCCGAGACCTCCCACGTACTCCGAGGCGATCTGCCTCGATTCGTCTTGAAATTGGACTGTGGCATGATCAGCATCGGTCCCTCCTCCAAGGAGCGAGAGGTCGTAACAAGAGAGGGACGACATGACTTACCGGACCACTCGACGGTGGGCGGCATATATGGCGGCTTTTTGACCTGGATGTCTATAAAATTTAGTCGCACGCCGCGTTTACACTCGCGGCTGCTTTTCCTGCAATTTAGACAGTTTGGTAACCCCTCGTCGCATTTTAAATGCCGTTCTCTACACGTTAAACAGCCCGTCCGCACTCGTTTTGATTTGGTGGCGGTTGCGGCGGCGGCGGCGGCCGACTTTTCCGGGGACTTTGGCTTGACGAGGAGGTCGCGCGACGGCGTGAGCGAGTGGATGCTCGCGCTGCGGCGGGGCGGGATGTGGGAGCTGGGCAAGTTCATGATGTCGGCTTCGTAATGATGCTGGTGATGCTGGTGGTAAAGGTAGTGGATGTGGTCGTCGTGCTTGAGATACGAGGCCGTCGAGGCGTGGGATTCCGGGTTGGACGCGGCCGAGTCGGGTTCGGGGCCGAGAGCGAAGTCTGCGGTGAAGTCGGAGGAGAAGCCGAAGGAGAGGGAGGAGACCTGGTCGTCGTCTTCTTCGTCGTCGACGCCTAGATAGGGATCGTGGACAAAGTCGAGGGGCGGATGCTCGTAAGGGTGCAGCACCGCCGAACCAAGGCCAAAGCCTGGCACGAGGACGCCTGTAGAGGCGTCGTATGCCTCCAGGGCTACCGAAAGTCCGTCTCTGGCGGGTAGAGACGGAGCGGACGATTCAACGAGGGCTCAGAACACCCGGTCGGGGCGATTGGAGTTGCGAGGCGCGTGTTGTCGTGAGCATGAACTCTTGCTTGTGGTGAGAAGAGGTCGCGGGATATCTGTCGTCGGGGTAGACTGTCGCGCGCGTGCTCTCTCTCTCTCTCAAAAAACCAAAAGGCGAGGGAGGTAGAGGGGCGGCGAGTGTTGCAAATGAGCGGTGAGTGGTTCTCAGTTGTACGAGTACGAGACCACTCTTGGTGTCGTGAGAATGGTAACCGGGCGTTGTGTGGTCGGATCGTGGCGATGATGTGATGGCGAGCTTCTAAAGTCTATGTGGCGCGATGCAGCCAAGTTGAAGGTCGGTCGGTATAGAGGTCGGTATAAAGGTCGGTAGAAGGTCGGTGAGTGAGCGGGCAAGGGGCGGAGAAAAGCGGGATGGTGTGAGTTGAAAAGTCGAGATGCGCAAAGTCACAAGCTCGTCTCGTCCAAGGATGGGAATTGACTTGACTAGCGCCAAGAGTGGAAGTGTGTGAAGAGAGTGGTCCCCTCTCAGGTCTTGGCTACGTATCTCAGTCGGGTGGCTTGTGGTGTGTGTGTGTGTGTGTGAGAGAGAGAGACTCTGGGTAAGGGTGGTAAGAGTGAGAGAGTGAGAGTGAGTGAGTGAGTGAGTGTGTGAATGACTGAGTGTGTGTGTGTGTCACAGTGTGTGTGTGTGCGCGCGGCGCGCGGTAGACTTGGTGGGTGAGACTTGGTCTGTTCTCGTGCCTACATATGCAGGATATCCCGGCCGATGGGGTGGACAATCTGGGGCGAGAGCGCACGCGCGTGGGTGTGTCCGCAGTCAACCCACCTAGTAACAGAGTTCTCGTTGCTTTCTTGGCGGTGTCGTCTTCTCCCAGGTACGTGTGTCTGTCTGCTTGCTTGGCTGGCTGGTTGATGGACGGGCGGGGTTCAGCCCGAGGATTGGAGAGGGAGAAGCAATAGTGTACGGATTTGTTCAGGACTGGGTTGGGTGCTACGAGGCGGGAGCCGGGGAGAAATAGGACACGAGAGAACTCTCGGCAACGCAGCGGGATCAAGCGGGATGGCGTTCCCAGTTTAAGGACTCACTCAGATCGGATAGCGGGGGAAGAGGCAAAGGGGAGGGCCAGTGGGGGTGGTGGTTTGCTTGTTTCTGGGTTATGGTTGTAAGAGTGTACTTTAGCCAAGACCCTTCTTGCAGTGGGAAGAGGCGCGAAGCCACGGGTACGTGATGTCGCAGTCGCAGATGCAGATGCAGTGGTCTTGGAGCTGGTCAACTAGATTGGCCGGATTCTTGTCCCTCCACCTGTACACCGAGGAAGATTATGTGTGCGAATAATAGATTCGTCGTTCGTCGTGAAGCCCGGCGATTAAGTCGTGGATAGGCTAGGTAGGTGGGTGAAGTGAGGCGGGACGGAGTGAAGTGAAGAGGGAGCGCGTTGAGAGGTGGCTATGTTTAGCAGAGTGATGTGGGTAACCCAAGCCGCAAAGAGATTGAGCAGCGCCGGTTCTCGGGCGGGTGGGCGAGTTGGCGGGGGTGAGAGTGGAAGAGGGAGGGAGAACCGGTGGATGTCGGGATGAAGTCCAGAACGGGGTTTCCACAGGGCGTTCTCTCGTAACTGTGAGACTGATTGGTGAGACTGCACAGTGAGAAAGAGAGAGAGAGAGAGAGAGAGAGAAAGAGAGGGGACGAGAGATCCAGCCACCGTGCGGCAAAAGGCGGAGCGTGTGTGGCTTCGAAACCGTCGAGAAAGGCGAGGGGGACAGCGAGAGAGCGAGAGAGCGAGAGAGTGGGAGTGAGGGAGTGAGAGAGAGAGAGAGAGTGATAGAACTCAGAAGGGCAGAAGGGGGGAGAGGGTGCGACAAGTGGCTCCCATGGACCGAGAGACGCACCACCACGGCCGCAGGTAGGACATGTGTGATGGGCACACACAGGGGCGTGTCTTGATCACGCCTCCAACGTGCAACCCAAGGAGGTTTCTCTCTCTCGCTTGATTTAGTACTATGGGTGTGGCATCTTGTAAAACCGGAGCGAGGGTCCCCTTTGATGCGGTTTCCACTTTTTAAGATGGAAGAAGCGTTTGCCGATGGCTGCTGACAGGTATAGAGTCCGTGATTCAAACCTACCTGTGCCTCAAGTAGTAACGATGCTGGTGGTGGTGGTGTTGATAGCAACGATGACGATGATAGTGGAGCTGTTGAAGGAGGATTCAGAGCATGGTTCGAGCCGGTGTGGTTGTCGTTGTAATTGCTGCTCTTGTTACTCCTGTTGTGACTCGCCGTCGTGTACTTGGAGGAAACAAACAGCATCTTCTGTCCATCGTGGTCATTGTTCAATGTCCTCGGCTCTTGTTTGGTGCTGGGCCACAGAGCTCCAACGAAGCTGAAAACCCCTGGCCAGGTACGGCCGATGCTGACCCTGGAATCCCGCTCGACATCGGCTCTTCTTGAGGTTGCACACGCTTGAGCATCCGCCAGCTGAAGAGCCATGTCCAGTCCAGGATGCCACCCAAGAATCGACCGGCCCCCCCCCCCACCACCAACATGCCATCATGCCGCCATGCTACGCACACACAGCCACAGTCCCAAACTTTAAGTACATAGTGTCCGTACGCGGGACTTGTTGCAGATCCGCCCTTCCCGGGTTCCAGTTGCCCGCTAGAATCCATATACCCTTTGCTTGACCTCGATGAGAAGTCAACTTTTGCCTATCATTGATTAAGTCTCCCCCAAATCCCCCATGGGGACCGGTGAGTTCGTATTTAACACGCCGGAAGTGTGCACAACGGACGTCGCAAGGCGAAAGTGAAAGATGACCCGTCCCTCTTGTGTCAGTGCGGCTGTCTTATCATGGGCGTGTTGTGTCATTGGCGTCGAGGCGCAACCGCCACCGAGGGTTCCATGGCTGTGAGATATCTTACACCGAAGAGACGTTGAAGGCTTGGCTGCCGGTTGTCTCCTCCTTTCTTGTCGCGTCGCCATTGCGCCGGGGGCTTTTTGCTTCTCCGCCAGACACAGACGGACCCCTCAAATTGCCCACCGAGAAAACACTCCCGGGACCGCACGATACGGGTCGAGTTGCAGTTGCATCCGCTTGATGATGATGCTCTCGGCCGTCCCCTTCGCCAAGTAGTCGACTGGTGGTCGACACCGGCTCCCGTTGCGGTTTTTGTCTCGGTGTGGAGCTCTTGACCTCAGCCAGCGATGGCGCGCGGTCTCAGAATGTCGCATCGTGCCAGGTTGTGTGTGTTGTGCGTTGTTCTGGTTATTTCATGTTCCTAAGACTCCTCCACCCCCCTCCACCCCGGCCGGCCGAGTGTTTTGCTCCGAGGCCGCTCGGGACGGGTTTGATCGTCGTGCCCCAGTGCACCCTCTTCCCATGCCGGGTACGTCGATCCCCAGAGGAAATGCCCGCTATTCGAATACGCGAACCAGCAGCCATTTACGACTCCCTCGGCTGCTTAATCTGGCCTGGTTGTACAAGTGATGAGGTCACTAACAAGCATGACCGAGCGAGATGGGGGGGGGGGGGGGGGGGGGGACAACGTGGCGATCAAGGCCCGAAGAAACGTCCCTTATCGACCATATGGCATCGAGTTGCGACAGCTTAAGCAAGCACCTTTCGTCTCTTTTTGCCACGTCGGTATCGGTTGTGTTGCGAACACAATCATGGATATCAACATGGGCTGTTCCTGAGGGGAAGCTTTTGCCCATGTTTCGTTTGGTCTTGCGCTGCCCGCAGAGCCCACCTGCGCGGCTCACCTATCCCAGAATAAAACACGGCGTTGCTTCGACCGGGTCTCGTTGTCATTCTTCTTTTTATTCTTTCTCCGCGAAGGTATGGGGACGCCTTGACCGCCGTCTCGAGATTCATCTGGTCTCGCATTTCTCTGGGTGCTCAACTGTCGGTAGGAAGAGTCCACCGCCCCGGGATGCGGTGGTCAGCCATGGTGTCCCTTAGCCATTGTGCCCGGCTGCTCACTCTGCCGAGACTTGCTTGCCCATATGCCCCCTTATCCTGACTTAACAACAGGTCCGTGACGAGCAGCTGCATTTGAGTGCCAAGAAGCCCGCGTTGGCGGGTTCGCCAAGTACCGCCCAGCGGTGCGAAACCTGCACCAGATGAACCAGGCTGAAACAAAGTCGCGAAAGCCACGCAGGGAGATGGGTATCTGGGATATTCCTGTGCTGTCAGCTTGTGACTTAACGCCCCCACCCCCTCATCGAGGCGATGGGCGAGAAACGTCCGAAACGATGCTCATACTAGGGTTTTTTATTTTATTTTTATAGGATACATCTCAGCGTTACCCGAAAGCGGAAAGCGATGCTTAGACCCGATGGTTCGCTGTCAGAGACTGCTTAGGAAAAACGAGTACGAAAGGCCATCGCATCCAAAAACATCGACATCAAAGACCGACCTCGTTGCTTAGCGAGCTAGGAACACAAGGTTGTGTTGTCCTTTAGCGGCGGAGTAACAGGAAACTGTATAGAATCAGCAGCCAGCTTCGTACCACTGACTGCTGTACGCCGTAGCAAAAGAGTACCAGAACAGGACCTCGTTGCGATTCATGACCCTGTCGCATGCCTGGTTCTGCCTCTCCCCCCCCCAATTCGCAACCGCAACTCGCAACCAAGGGTCGCACTCTGGCAAGGCATTGACCTGCATACCTAGTCGACGAAGGAAGGATCGCCTTGCTCGCCGGTGACATTTCCAAGAGGCTCCCGATGCTGTTGTTCAAGTGAGGTGCAGGTCGTAACGCCCCGTCTCTTGGGAGGTGGTGGTTCGTGGGGCTCTCCCGACGGATGAGCTCGTCGAAGCCTGGTGGAAGCAGCGCCAAGTGCCCTGATACTCGGATCTCGGTGCTTTCAGTACGTGAACCAGTCATCTGCAACCGACGCCCAGGCCGATCGGGCAGCTTGGCAGGAGAGGTGGTGCATCTCGAGTCACCTGTGCCACACTCTCCCGCCCACGGCCACGTCTTCTTGGCGATCACTGCCGGGCCGGCCACCTCTCGGGTCTCGAGTCCTCTTGGTGCTGGGCTGGGTCGCACAAGCATCGGCCGGGAGATTGGCTGTCATCCCTCGCTGCAGCCACCTGCATCAAGCCGAGCCTCGATCTCCTGCGTCGCTCGTCTGAACTCTCAAGTGCCGGTAGGGGATGTCTATAGGTATCTGGAGAAAAGGGAGAACTCGGGCAGACTAGACTCCTGCTACATCTCAGCCGAGATGCCAAGAGATATCCGTCTCCAGAAGTGAAACGGGAGACTCGGAAAATCAGTATCAAGGCCAGGGGGGGGCGTATCCTAGAGCTCCAGGTTGGTCTAGGTCGGAAGCACGGAACGACAATTAGACTGCGAGAAAGAAAGTGAAGACGGCGATACGATGGCATCGGGTATGAGTGAGATCGTGGCCCAAAAAAGGGTAGGTCGACGGCAATCTTGCATGCTCGTGTTGCACGGATTCTCTCTCATGGTGTCATGCTGTACGAGGGATTGACCTGGTATTTTGCTTTTCGTGTTACATGTCGTACAGAAGAACAGCTTCATTCGTTTTTTTGGTTTTTTTGCATCTCCCTACCCTGACGAGTTGATCTATGTTCCGTTCCGCGGCGGAGTGTAAGAAGAAAGAGTGTGAGCATGGGAGCCCAGGAAGAATGGCTGTGACAGCGGGAAGTTTGGGGAGGTTATTCAGTGGATAACGCTGCGAAATCCCCAGCAGAGAGGCTCGGTGAAACCTCGGTAAGCTGATCTCAATTCCAACCCTTCTCGGAAATGCCATCCGGGTTCTCATTTGCTTATGTAAGGTATTTCACGTGCCAGATCCACACAAGCTCCCCTTCCCTGAGCTTCCGTCCGTCACCGAGCTCACCGACGTCACCGAGGACCCTTCCATCTCCACAAACCTCCTCTCCCTCTCCTCCGTCCCCAAAACTCCGCCGCAGAAATCATCACACCGTCCGCCGACTTCTATAAGCCATTGCGCCACCACAATGGCCACAATCACCTTCCTACCTCGCTAAAAACACGTTGTCGCCATCCCTCGTCGTCCAAATCGAGTTCTCCCCAGCCCACGATGCTCGCCCGCACCCTCCGCGTCGCCGGCGCAAGCCCCGGCTCCGCCGTCGCCGGCGCAGCACGTGCTCATCAACAACAGCAGCTCCGAACAGCATGCTCCTCCTCCTCCTCCGCCGGCCCCGAAACCCTCCCCTCGAGCCCCATCCGCGTCTTCCGCTCCGTCTCGGCCCTCCGCACCTGGCGCCGTCCGCACGTCGTAAACTACCGCTCCGTCGGCCTCGTCCCGACCATGGGCGCCCTGCACGAGGGCCACCTCTCGCTTATCCGCGCCGCCGCCCGCGAGAACCACCACGTCGTCGTCTCCCTCTACGTCAACCCGGCCCAGTTTGGCGCCTCCGAGGACCTGGCCTCGTACCCCGTCACCTGGGCTCGCGACGCCGACGTCCTGCGCGACCTCGACCGCGAGCTGGCGGACGACGGTGCCAACCTCGGCCGCGTCAGCGCCGTCTTCGCGCCCACCACGGCCGAGATGTACCCCTCGGGCTTCCCTGGCCAGGAGGTCGGCAGCAAGGGCAGCTTCGTGACCATCACTCCTGTCGGGGAAGTCCTCGAGGGCGCCAGCCGGCCGACCTTCTTCCGCGGCGTCGCGACGGTGTGTATGAAGCTGTTCAACATCGTCCAGCCCGAACGCGTCTACTTCGGCCAGAAGGACGTCCAGCAGACCGTCATCATCCGCCGCATGGTCGAGGACTTCATGCTGCCGATGGAGGTCGTCGTCGGGGACACGATGCGCGAGGCGGACGGCCTCGCGCTAAGCTCGCGCAACGTGTACCTCGGCGAGCGGAGGCGCAAGGTCGCGACGGTGCTGAGCCGCGCCCTCAGGGCGGCCGAGGAAAAATACCGGCAGGGCGCGCTCGACCGCGAGGCGATCCTTGGCGCCGCGAACCAGGTCGCCGCCGCCGTTCTGTCGGAGCAGTCGAAGCTGGCGCCCAAGGACAGGGTCATGTTCGAGGTAGACTACATCTCGCTGGCGGACCCGGACTCCATGCAGGAGATCAACACGGTCGTGCCGACAAAGGGCGGGATCCTCAGCGGCGCGGTCAAGATGCTGCCAGTGGAGGAGCCGCAGCCGGGCGAGGACCTCGGCCACAGCAACGGACCGGCGGTGCGACTTATCGACAACATCATTCTCAAGCCCGACCAAACACCCAGTAAATAAAAAAGATGAAAGAGCTGGTCGAAGCCACGAGCATGGATTAGAGATTTGGGTCACAACCACTACTTGAACTTTTTGTTAAAATTGCATGGTGCTACATTAGACTCTTGAACACCACCCGGGAATGCCATGCTCGACCTAAAAAAAACAAAGGGATACTTCATAATATCATACCGCGCTCTAGGCGTTTACAATAGTACATCATTTACAAGTGCGCGCGGTTCTCCAACGACCGGCGCTTTCTCTGCTCCTTGATGCTCCGCTTGAGCTGTCGCGCGTCCTCGATGCTCAGCGTCGGCGAGACGCCCTTACCGTCAATGTTCCTGGCGGCATCGAACAGCTTGCTTCCCAGCAGGTCCGTCAGGCGCAGCACACGGGTGCTGACGGTGGCCCCGTCACGACGGTTCTTGCCCTCTCGCCGGCTCGAAGCGATCTTCTCGGTGAAGTCCCAGAGCCGACCAGACGCGTTCAGACTGCCGGTTTCGGGATCGCGAGAAGGGCGCCACTCGGGATCGAGACGCAGGCGCGGAGGGACCTTGGGGTCCTTGGACTTGACAACCTGCAGAATGCCTTCTTCCTCGAACCGTTGGAAGGCGTTTTTCAGCGTCTCCTTGTTTACCGCCTCAAAGTAGCTGAGGTCGCCTTGATGGTAGAGTGTCTTGCCGAGCTGGGAGTTGTTAGTCGGACCAGACTTGAAAACCGTCACACAATTACGCTTACCAGTTGCGCGCTACCTTGGGCCTTTGCCACCTCGATCCAGATGTCGTCCTTCTGGCCAAGAGGTGGCGTCAGGCCCATCAGAGAGACTGCCGCGAGCCAACTAGCCTCGATAAACGGCCAAATGAGGAAGCAGTAAAAGTCATAGTTCTCTCGCCCGACGACCCTCTCGTGATCCGAAAGACCAACCACGACAACCTTGCCTTGGGCGTCCCGGTGTAGCTTCAAGACCTTGTCTGCCTCCAAGTCTCGCAGCGTCTTTTCCAGGTTAGCGGCAAGACCTTCGCTGGGGAAGATGAATTCCCCACGGAACAGAGACGACAAGAACTGGATCTGATCCTGCAGCTCTTGGAACGATATATCTTGCATGGCTGGGCCGCCGCCCTGCTTGACCTTCATGTACATGGCAGCGCTCACGATAGCCTCCGAGATGAACAGATGAATAGTCATGTTGCGGTAGAAGGAAAGCTGGAAGCGGTCGACGGCGTAGTAGGTCGGTTCTGGCAGGTCTTTTACGACGCCCACCAAGTCTTTACCCAAGACGTCGAGACCACGCTCGATAATATCGGACAGTGGTGCGTTACCAAAGTGGGCGACCCTGCCACCCTTTGCACGCACGCGATCGGTTAGCCACAGCACGCGACGCTCAAGCTCGGTCTTTCCGACGCCTCTGCCTCGCAAGGTGAGCAGGACGGTGCCGATCAAGGCTGTGGGCATGACCACGGAGACGTCGTTGATGTCGGACAGGACCTTGTAGCCCAGAATACGAAGGAGCTTGTGGCGGATGGCCGTGTTCTCGGGGTTCCGCGTGTCCATGCTGAGACCGGTCGGTAACCTGGACAGCCTTGTGAGCTGCTCGTTGACGAAGCCGCGCAAGCTCCAGGGCTCATGGAACCTGACGTCGACTCTACCGAGCCTCAAGGACAACACCGAGGAGCCGCCCGAGAGAAAATCAGCCAGATTCTCCTTCTTTTTGGGCACGCCTAACAGCTCCGTCACGTAGCCTTCCGTCTCGATGACCTTGTCGTATTGTGTGCTCACAGGGCAGATGATGGCGTCCTCGACTCGGCCGGACAAGATGCTGTCCAAGATGAAGCTGAGAATGCCGAACTTTGGCGGCAACAGTTTCCCCGTCCTTGAGCGACCGCCCTCGATGAAGCACTCGAAGTTGAAGCCGCCCTGCAGCAGAGTGTCGATATAGGTCTGCACCAGGGTCGTGTACAGAATGTCGTCGCCAAAGGCTCTCCGGATCCACATGGCGCCGGCATGCTGCAGGAAGCTCCCCACGAGGGGAAAGTTGAGGTTGTCTCCCGCCACGACGACAGGTAAGCCCAGGCCCAGACGGTAGCAGATGAGCTGTAGCGAGACATAGTCGACGTGTGATCGATGGCAGGGCAGGAATATGATGCTTTGCTTCTTCTTCTCGGCCTCCTCTGCGACCTTACGCAGCCTCAGAACCTCCTCGCTGGATACGTGTATGCCTTGGTTGTAAGCGCGCAGGGTCAGCTGAGTGACGAGGTAGTATGCGCTCCGGATGAAAGTCTTGCTTTCGAACTTGCAAATCATGTCGTCCGTCATCTTCTCAGCCACCTCTTGAATGCCAGACTCAATGACTGCTCGTCTGCGCGCGCGCTTCAAGTCGAAGTCCTTGTCTTGCTTGCTCAACAGCCCTTCCTTCTCTTCTACGGCAACACGCTTCTCGGCCAGATCTGCGATGCGCTCCTGCAGCAACTTAGCCGACAGGACAGCTTCCTTCATCTTATCACTGAAGCCGGGGTAGAAGATGGGTTGGCCGATTGCATTGTCGTAAGCGCGCCAGCCGGTGCCGGAGACGTACAGCGAGACTTCGCGGAGGAACCTGGCGTGGAAAGAAATAGGTTAGTCTTGTTCCTGGATCGACCTGGAGGCCGAGGCGGGCGGGAAGGGCCGGCGCGCAGGCGGTACATACTGTAGGGGTTCGGAGCGGAAGCGGGCCATGTGCTTCATCAGAGCCTCCTCCTTCTCGTCATGGCGTGGTTGGGATGGCTTGACGTAGCCGCTAGGCTGGAGGGTGATTTGGTCGCCGAGGATCTTCAGATCCGGCGCCGAATCGTCGTTCTTTGCCATTGTCGCTTAGGGGTTGGGGTAGAAGAGTGCGCCGAGGTTAACAATAACAAAGATGGTGTCGTTTGGGGGGTATCTTAAGGCGAGGGTATCAATCGTGGAGCGCGTCGTGGTCTTTCCAGCCGTCGAAACTTAGGGCGCGTGATGTTGTTCGTGTTGGTGCTTGCTTGTAAGTTGTCCTAGAGGTTCCGAAGCAGTCCGTCAAAGATCCCTTGCCATTGCCGATAGGTGGAAGGGGCTAACTCGGCTGGGTTCCTCGGCATCCAAAGGTCACAGATGACGTTGGAGAAGAGAAGTGACGGACCCTTGGGGTAGAGGGGCGGGTGGGGGGGAACACTGGGAGGAGAGAAGATAATACTGTAGAAAGTGTTGTGCGGAGGACGAGGATAAGGATGCGCCGGACTGTGTATCTTTTTCCTTTCGTTTCTCCTCCCCCAAAGAAAGCCGAGTCGCATTGTCATCGCCCGCCGAGTGCTGGACCGAGTGGACCGTCGAGGTCGCTATGACCACCGACGACCAGTCCAGTGACCACTGAATGGCCACTGACCACCGAACACTGACCATCAGCGCCCGCCTGTTACTGTTCAGCCGCGGCTTCGGCATGTGAACAAACACTAACCATCCTTGCCGCTGCAGTTGGTGTGGGTCTCCTGTCAGTGGCCACCGTGCCACGCTCATAGGTAGGTACCTAGCTGCCAACAGTTGGAGAAAAGTACGTACCTTCACCCACCACCACTGATCGAGGAACCTGGAGGCACTAACATTTAATTTTCCCGCTCGTCAATCTCCATTTCGAACCAACCTCCGATCCGTCGCAGTCAACCTTCTCGCAGCCAATCCCCCCCCGCGCCCGCTACCCAGAAGCCCAGGAAGAACCCGTCGAGATGGCTCCCTCGAGCCAACCCGTCACGCAGGCGCTGCTCGCGCGGGCGCATTCACCCGAAAGCGTCAACCGCATCTTCTCGGACAAAATCCAGTACCGCCCGCTCTACCTCCGACCCAGCTCGCCGCCGCCGCCTTCGAACGCCCGAAACGCCCGCCGCAACGCTCGCGATGAAGCCAAGAAAAAGCAGAAGCTCAAGCCGAAGCCCCTCGCTGCTCGCGAACGGCACAGACGCGGCCTGTACGACGTGCCTCGCCGAGGCCAAAAATACGCCATCTTTGAGCCCCTACATCGCCTGTGGCTGGGATACATTGAGGAGATCCTCGGCTCTGAGCTGTACCACGGCGGAGCTGCCGCGGCCGCGAAGCTGAGTGCCGCCGAGTTTCACGGCGCTCGCATCGAAGTTTCGCGAAGCTCCTGCCCGAGCAGGGTCGGCATCACGGGCATCGTCATCAAGGACGGCAAGTTCGCGTTCGAGATCATTACGCCCAAGAACGAGATCAAGGTTGTGCCGAAGGAGGGGACTTGGTTCAAGTTCGAGATACCAGTCAAAGAGCCCGCCGCCGACCCCCAAGCGACCACGGAAGCCTCTCCACGGCGCTTCGTCTTCGAGGTCCTCGGCGACCAGTTCCTCACGCGCGGCGCCGACCGGGCCAACAAAAAGTTCAAGCATCACTACCTTAAGAACCTCTGAAAAGTGACAGAAGTCGATGTTATCTGCATGGTTCGGTTAGACCAACGGAAGGAAGGCCCGGACAGGAGAAAAACCCGATCAGCATTGTCAAGCCCGCATCGCCCCCGAGTGTTGAGAGATGCGCACTAGTGTTACGACTTGGATGACCAAGGAAGGGCTGCTGCAGGATGTATCACCCCGAAATAGCGATACGGACTCATCGTTCGCTGCTCCTTGGGAAGGACTCCTGTGTCGAAAACGCCCTCGGTCCGAAAGTAAGCGGCCAGTGCCATGCGATGTGGCAGCCAACGGACACTCGGTGGAAAAGCTATGAAGCGGCAATTCGCTTCAGAAGCGTCACTTACCGAGCCAGCCCAATGAGGAGGACAGAAGACGGGGGCACAACGCATGTCTCGTCAGAGCCTAGCGGAGGCAGTGCCATCGAGTTACTGAACCTCGACTGGCTACAGTTGTGCCGCAGCTGTGACTGTATGCCTTTGGCCTTCACTGACTCCGGGATCTGGCAAGGGACGTCCAGGGCTTACGGGACAGACAAGTTAGACTGCGGTCGATTGGCATTTTCACGACCGTCATCATCATACCCTACCTTATGTTGAGGCCCCCCTCTCTGAAGCTTTCCAGAAGGCAACGCCCGACTGGTCTGTACCGCGTGTTCCCAGTCAACATGATGTAGGCGACGAGGTACCTGTTGCACCACGCATCATGCATCAAAATGCAAATATAAATGAATGGGCCCATTCAGGACATTCGCCAAACCTCGTTAGAAAGGTGTCTATGCAGCCACTGCTTGACAAGTACTTACCAGAGTGCCAATGGCGACTCCATGGCATTTGGCTCTGCAGCCACCAAATAGCACAAATGAGAAGTAGATTGAATAACCGTGAAGAGACAATAAATCGTGTTTCCGAGTGCAAAAGCTAAAAAAGACAACGTACGACGACCATTTATTTACATTATTTTACGAGAATCACGAAAAGAGAGGGCAAAAATGAATGGCGCACTCGTCAAGGCGGAATCTAACCGCTGTAACTCCCCGAGGTGGGCTCGAACCACCAACCTCCAGATTAACAGTCTGACGCGCTAGCCAATTGTGCCATCGGGGATGAGATGCTTGTTGATGAAAGGGCAACTGAAAACTAGGCTTATCATCGTCTGGAGACGTGGGGTAAGCAGGGGTTGCACAACGCAAATCCCCCCCATCCATTCCCACCTCCAATGGACTCTTGCTATTTTCCCTTCAACCTCTGGAATACGTGGGTTGTCAATTGATGGCTGAAAATGTCCAACATACCCAAGAATAAATCAGCTTGGGAACAAGCCCTCAAGACATGAGCTATAAGAACTCGTTCCTGTTCTGGTTAAGTATTTGACGGAGCATGATGAGAACTTGAGCCAGTGTGTGTTCAAACGCTCAGGAGCAACTCGCCTTCTCCCGGTCTGATGGATGGATTGTCCGAGCCACTTAACACGCGCACGACACCTTACAAAGGGAAACAGAAGACCTTCCCGCGAAATGGAACCGTATCACGTCACAGACAGCGAAGGGGCGCCCCGTTACATAATGGCGGCTACCTACCTGGAGAAAAAGAAACAGAAACGCGACGCGTGCGACCGCCGCTACCGATGACATCAGTACCCGATCAGTTTTGACCTCGCGCGTGCCTCTCATAATTCACCTAGTGACCGTCTTCTGCTTCTTCTCCTTCTTCTTCTTCTTCATCTTCCTCCTCCTCCTCCGCCACACTCACCCTCCGACTTGGTCTACCACCTTCTCACACATTGCACAACTTCAATTGACCTCACTGCCCCGTCTCTAGCCACGCGAACCAACCGCGCAATATCATCACAACCATGGTTACCACGAGAAACAGAGAGCGCACCAACAGCGCCACCGAAGCAAACACCAAAACGGCTGCCACTGCTACTGCCGGCGAGAAGCATAGCATTGAGGAGGATTCTGCTCCTGCTGCTGCTGCCAACGGGTCTCCCGACGCCAAGCGGGCAAAGAAGTCTAACGACGCCGACTCCACTCGCCAGACGACCTTGGAGGAGACGTTCGGAAAGCAGGATGCTACGGAACCCATGAAGGCAGACGACGCGGCGGAGCAGAACAAGGAGAACGCCGACGTGACGATGAAGGACCCCGAACAGGCTGAGGAGCCGACGAAGGAAGAGGAGGCGGCCATGGCCGAAAAGGTGGAAGAGGCAGAGAAGGCCGAGGAAGCAGACAGGTCCGAGGAACAACAACAACAACACCTCAAAGAGACACACAAGACGGAAGATACCACGACAAAGCCTGCTGGCGGTGAGACCGCTGAGCTCACCCACGAAAAGTCCAAGGTCCCCTCCAACATACTCGAAAAGGGCATTGTCTACTTCTTCTTCCGTGGCCGCGTCAACACTGAAAAGACCGAGGATGTCGACGACATTGCCCGCAGCTACATCATCCTACGCCCCATGGCCACGGACTCCAAGCTCGGCGACGGTCCCATTGGCGACGCGGGAAACACCCGTCTGCTTGCGCTGCCAAAGAAAGTTCTCCCCGAGAGCGGCAGGGACCGGTTCATGGCTTTCGTCGAGAAGTCGGGTACTTCCTTCAAAGAGTTGAAAGAGCAGTTCCTGTCTGGTGCGGACAATCAGACCAAGGCCGGCACGTCGCATTCGCCTGCTGCGACGCCTGCCGGCGAAGGAGTCTATGTCATCACGTCGACTGGCCGCGAGACCCATCTTGCATACATGCTAACTCTGCCCTCGGACCTCGGCGAGGTTCAGAAAGAACTTGGGCTCAAGGAAAAGGGGAGCTTCATACTGAGCACCAAGAACCCTTACAAGTCTGGTCCTGCGAATGCGAGCCTCCCGGAGACGCCCGACTTCCCAGACAAGTAAGCGGTCCTGATAACCCCCGACACCAATGCCATACTAACACACGTCGGCAGGATCAAGGACCAGTTTCGCGACCTTCGCTGGATGCCGACTAAGCCCGAGCACCTCGATTACGCCAACGCCCAGGTCCTCTTGATCGGCGAGTCTTCTGGTATTGAGAAGGCCGTCGAGCCAAAGAAGAAGGATGTCAAGCAGGGCAACGACGACCCCGAGACCGTCCTCCAAGAGATCGAAGACGAGGACATCAAGCGGATGGAACATCTCTCGGGCGACGACTCGGCTTCCATCTTTGCTGATCTGCAGGCTCGAGCCAAGGACTACCCACAGTTGCAGACAACCTTTTGATGGCCTGCCGCCCTGTGTTTTCATCTGTATTCTGTCCTCGGTAATTGCAAGTCAACAGGATGATTATATTACGTCTTGGTCCATGTGGACACCTATGGCGCATTGCAATCGGGTTCCTCTCATGACTTATGTTTATCAAGGCAGCTCGGGAGCTCTGTGATTTGAAACTTGCTAGAAGTATGGCACGAGCTGTGTCATTGTGGTCGGAATAGTTTGGTAGTGAACGGCTTACTATTGCCAGCTAGAAAGACAGTAACCAGTTGATCTTTCTGGTGCTCTGCGTAAAGTCTAGATCAAACATGAGTTTTTGTCTCATTGATATCAGGGGGGGTTAATTTCGTGTATAACTAAGTGACGCGTAGAGGAGAAGTCTCACTCCCAAAAATGCAATGTTTGTGACTCAACCGCTGACTGGACTTTTGAATATGTCCCTCACCGTATTGTGTTCTACGACGTGTGCAAGTCAGGCTTTCACTCATTACTCTGGATTCTAGATTCTCAAAAGGATAGTAGCTCGATTCAGACGTTTTAATCACTACTGCGTCTAAAAAGGATGATGTGCGTTTTAGACATCGAGATGAGCCTCTTGGATGTCAACAAAAGCTGTCAAGAACACGGAACTTTACGATGGAGATCCCCGCGTAAGCCAACTCTCCAGTTGTGTAGGTTGAAACTTGCCAATTTCAGGCTAGAGTCGAGGCGTTGAGTCGGAAAAGGGCAAAGCCAAAGCTGGTTTCTACCCACCGAGTTAGTAAAATGATGCAGTTGCCAATAGGGCATAGCTTACCTGTCCTTGGCACATGTGTTCAGAATGGACACGCCCAAAGGTTTGTCTCCATATATGAAGGATCCTCACAAGAGAGAAAGCCGTTCTTGAGTCTTGTTCCGGCCCGGTCAGATGTGCGGGCAGATGTAGTGTACTTGCCGCAAGCCATAGGCTGGTTGCCATTGAACGTGCACATGCCGACTCTGGAGCTGTACATGGCACCTCCGGCGATACCCAGCTCGGCGGTGCGGCCATTCTTGGCGTCCAAGGCCCAGGCAATGTCGCCCGTTGTGAGGGGCCGAGAACTGCTACAGCAGTATGAGGTGAAGTCTGCCGAGGCGACGAAAACGAGAGTGGCGGCGGTAAGGGCGAAGAAACGCATTGCGAGAGACGATTATTGGGTATCTTAAAAGAAGACGTGAGATCAAGTAAGGAATGAATGTTTCTTAAGCTGAAGAAGGGAAATAAATGCGACAGAGGTTGAGAGGGCAATAGGTTTATAATCTACTGATTAGGGGGTTAGTTAAACCGCTTTTACAAGCCAGTTACTTCTATTTCAGTTCCGTATACAGCTCTTGAGAGATAGAATTTGATTGTGTTGGTTCGGCTTTAGTTTCGTTCGTTAGCACAGTATTTTCGATCGATCAGAATATTGGTGCAAGTGGTCGTGATGTCTATGTGTGAGGCTATTCGCGAAGGGGGCTTTTCGAAGGAGGCCTGGCAGGGGCCCGTTGCCCCACTTATCGAAAGTGGGACGGGCTCCCTTTTCTGCCGGCCGTCCCTTTCACCGCCCTCCCTTCCGAAAGGGGAAGGCTCGAATCCAACACTGGCAACTTTTTCTTTATCGCCAAAGTCGCCGGATTCGAGCCCACTGCAGTTATACGTACAATTGGCCCTCAACTCAGCCCTTTATTTGCGCCTTTTGCGCTCCCAATTAAATCCTCCGTATACGGCTCCTGATTGGCCGAAAGTTAATGCCTAACTCAATTGATTCGAAGTTAGGCATTCCTTTTCCCCAGGTTTTTCCCCAGGTTTTCTTCCGCGTAACCCGCATCCCCCGCGTTCCTCCGTGTATATCCTCCCTTTTTCGCCTCGCGGGCGCAGCCTCGGTGGCCCTTCTCACGATCGGGTGAGGATCTCGATTCTCGCAGCCTCGGGGGCTCTTCCTGCTTTGTCCTTGCGCAGGGCGCTTGACTGAAGGTCGTGATCTTCAGGTTCGCGTAACCCATCCTTCCATTCGAATGGTGGCTGAGGAGTTCGTAATGAATCGTTCGAGGGCTTGGTTTGATGAAGACTTCGTGAACCCATCTGCCAGGTTGTCCTCGCCGTTTATCCATCGGACTTCGTAGAGTTCGCGTCGTTCGTATGACTGCCGCAGGGCCATGATGTCGATCATCAATCTCTTCTCCTGCGTCGATCCCAGCTTCACAAGGCACTCGTAAAGTGAGTATGAGTCGGTGCACGCGATGGTCTGTATCTTTGGCAATCTCAGGCGTTGAGTGACGATTTCGATGGTCGATGAGATGGCGTAAGCCATATCGACGCCGGCGACCATGCCGTAGATCTCAGAGGCAAGCACACTTCGGGTGACTCTTTTTGACTTCGTAGAGCTATAATGAATGACGTTGCCTGTGAGTGTGAAGCGATCATCGTCAGCAGATTTCTCATTGCCAAGAATGATGATGAAGCCCAGCTGTGAGGTCATGTCTCGGTTGTTGGCGAATGATCCGTCGACGAAGACGAAGAGCTTTGCGGATGACAGATCCAGCGGCACAAAAGTGAGGCCACGATCGAGGGATCTCATCTGCCATTCGATTCGTCGATTGAGGTTCTTGATGTCTTCCTCTGTTGGATCTTGCTGCTGGGCAGCCGTCGACAGGTCGAAGCATGCTTCAGGTTGACAGATGGAAGCAATGTAGGCTCCGCGGGCTCTCTGCTGGATGTAATCTTGCTTGGCGGTCGGCGATTTTGCGTCGATCAATTGCAGCTTTGCCCCCTGACCTTTCTGCTTCTGCGTGATCACTGTGTTGTCAGGTGAGGCCATCGCGACGATTCCTCCATTGAACATGAGGCTGTCGTCAGCAGTCAGGTACGTCTTGGGCTTTGCTGAGAACGATGCCTTGGCGAGTTCGTCGCCCTCCCTGGCATCAAAAGAGCTGTCGGAAAGGCCAATCGTATCATCGGTTTGCATGCCAACCATGCCGAAGTCAGCATTGTCATCAGAAGGGAGGAGGAGACAAGGATCATAGGTTGATGAGATCATCTCGAGGTTTTCTTTATGGTGGCGATTATAAGTCGCCCACCAGTGGGTTCCCGCCTCCGCAAGGCCGTACAAAGGCTTGACAACCTCCATGATTGTGCTATGGGGGTATTCATCTCGAATTTGCTTCGGCAACTGTGCCAGGATCGTACGATTAAGCTTCGACTGTGACTGGGTGTAGGCTTGAGTGATGTCTCTCAGCCACAGCTTGAAGCCATCGCGAAGCAGCAGTGATGGTGCAATTGCCAGGATAAGTCGCTGGCTTGCTCGTTGAATCGTGGGTGACTGGGTGAGTATAGAGGTCTTGCCATCGTCAGCATAACCTTGGATCACCAATCGTGACTTTTCGTATGGACGATCTGTCGTTTTATCCTTGATCTCGTTCACGATTCGTGACTTGAAGATCCTGACCCCCTTGTGGAGGACTGGATCGAAGGTCGTGAATTCGAAGACCCCTCTCTCAATGAGGGCTTTCACCTCGGCCTTCGTGGATTCATCGAAGGGCTCGCCGCGTGTAGTAATCACTCCTTCACTGCGGAGCTTGATTGCGAGCTCCCAGTCGGACTTCTCTTTGCTGGTCATGAAGATTTCGACTACGTCAGTCTCTTGGATAAGAGCGACGCCGTTGGAAGGCGTCTTGCGTGGTCGGCTGCGCGTACGTCTGGGTGATGACGGGGCGACAGTTGGAGCAGGGGGATTTGCCACAACAATGGTATCGCGCACGCCTTCGTCATCTTCAACGATGGGCTCATTGCTGACGGCATCACCCGGGCCGTCAAGGACCGTGATGGCATCCTTTGGATCGCTGTGGTATGGCTTCACGACAGTCGATCGGAAGACTCTCGCGCCGTTGGCATCGACGGTGCAGTTCTCGCCATCGACGGCAAGCAATCGGTATGGGCCAGACCATCCGCCTTTCTCGCGCCACACGCGAACAAGGGATCCAATCTCTGCAACCTTCAAGGCGGAGGTATCTGGGCCATTGCGGGCTGCCAAGGCTTCAGTGACCTTTCTTGTGGCATGTAGCTTCTTGATCACTTCGCTTGCCTTCTTGACGGCAGCTGCACGGTGAATGATGTCTGGTGATGGAGGCGAGTCATGAGTGAGCCTCGGGTACGCGCCGAAGACCAGAAGGGTTGGGACAATGCCATCCGGGCCTGCTGTATCGTTGATGGCCTTGAGGGCTGCTTGAAGGACCGATTCCCTTGTCATCTCTGGGCAGTCGCGTCGAATGACGTTGTAGGCTCTTCGCAGCATCGCGTGGTACCTCTCCACCTTGCCAATGCTGTGATGTGACTCGACAGGGATGATCTTGAGGCTGCAGGCCATTGCCTCGGCTTCCTGGCGGAACTCGTTGGCCACGAAGTTGCGGCCTGCGTCAGCGACAATCCAATCCGGTGGCCCTTGGTATGTGTCAATCCATGCTGCGCGGAGGGCCTCCCACGCAGACTTTGCCGTCATGTCGGGTAGGAAGCGCCCGGCATTAAACGCAGTGGCAAGATCGACGATATGAAGGACGGGGACGTTGCCGTCAAGGTACACCACGTCGACAAAGATCTCGTGATTGAAAGAGCACGCATCGTGAAGCGTGAATTTGAACCTCTGGGGTGCACTGCCATTCATTTGGCACTGATGGCAGACCTTCGTGAGGTGTTCGACTGCAGTCATCTCCACCTTGTGCCCAGCCTCGTGAAGGACCTTATGAAGCCGCTGGACTGAAGGATGACCGAAGCGACGGTGGATTCGACGAAGTTCAGTCTCTGTCAGGTGACAATTCGCAATGGTATGCTCAGGAGGTCCCAAGAGCATCCATGGATGACCCCATTTGCGAACAATCGGTACAGAGAGCTTCCCTTGGCGCATGACGTTGGCCAAGTTGTCGAATTGGATGTGAAGGCTGTCCATATCGTGAAGACAGAGTAAGAACGGCGTGTCTGCAGGGACGACGTGAAAGTCAATTGGGCCGAAGGGTGTAGGGACTGTGACGGTCCCGATCGACATGACGGGGTCACCACTGCCGAATCGGACCTTCGCTTGCCCGACTTGTGACGTATCGATCGTCACGTTGCGATGGGTGCGTCGAAGAGCAGTCACTTGGTGTTGGCCTGCTGTGGAGAAGTTGGCAGCGCCAGTATCCGGAAGGATGCCCTGGAATACCTCCGACGAATATCGATCCAGCATAAAGGTTGTCGCGTTGCTCTTCGGCTCTTTGTGATGATCGTCAACCTTCGTCAGTTGGTGGCGGACTGACTGGTCGGCCAGGTATGTGACAAGGGCTCCTCCGTCGAAACTTTTCTCGCCGAAGAAGGTTGTGCTGACCGTGAAGGTATCGTCACTTCTCTTTTCCTCGACGTCTGACTCATCGTCGGTGACCAGGTGAGTTCGGATATCCTCGTCGCTGAAGGAATCGTCACATCCTTCGTAGCTCAGGAGGAAGCTAGCATAAGCGTTGGTTGACGTATTTTTCACGTACTTGTTGTTTTTGAACTTCGCATACGCCTCGCGTCGTTCCTCTGCAGTATGCTTTGTCGAATAGCAGCCGTATTTCTGGCAGACGTAGCACTTCCTGTCGGTTGGAGGACCTCTGTCGCGACTGTTGCTTGAAGACGTGTTGCCTTGCGAAGGTGCTCTTCTTCCGAAGCGGTTGTCTCTGCCGGAGCCGCGGTATTGTCGATCCGTGACGTATTGGTTGTTCCCTCCAGATGTGTACTGTCGATGGGGGACAACACGCATTGCAGTTGCGATCGATGACCGAAGCTGTGAGCAGACTCCTTCGAGTGTAGGGGCTGGGTTATACAGACAGAGATTGCACTCCTCAATCCCAGCGCAGGCATTGAGGAGCTGCATCTTCATGGCCTCCTCATTCTGCATGCTGTCGGGGAGTGCCCTCTGGATGACTTCGAGTCGCTCGATGAGGATCTCCAAGACCTCCGTCTTCGACTTGCCTGGGTTCCCCTCGCTGACGTTGCTGAATGTGGTATCTCGCCATTCGGAGATGTATGACTGCTTCATCTGGGGTGTCTCGAAGTGGTTACGGACCATGTCCGTCATGACAGTGAAGTCCTTGACACCGGGCTTGCAGATGCGTCGATAATAGAAATCGGCAGCCTTGTCGCGAAGCATTAACGAGAAGGCGAGGGCGTAGTGTTGCGGCTTGATATCAACCTTCGTGCAGGCATCAAGAAAGACGGCAACCTTCATGTCAAAGACATCGTACATCTCCCCACCATACTTCATCTTGTCTGTGTTCAAGATGCGTGCGAGATCCCCCAACTGTCTCGACTGTATACGGTCCTCTTCATGGCCGCGGGTATTGGTGAAAGCCGGCGGCGGAGGCGGTGGGGGGCGCGGGGAGTCTTTTCGAGGTCGATGGGTGCCTCGGCCGAAGGGACCATCGCGGTCATCTTCGTCGCCGCTGAGGATGTATTCGTCATCATTGGGGTTTATGAATGAGAATCTTGCTGACTGTCGAGGTCGAGTATCTACGTTGGGGTGCTTCGTGAATAGGGTTGGAGATGTCTCACGCCCTGATGGCACTGGTGTTGGACGTCGCAGTCGATCGGCGGTGTCGCCAAGCAATTCTTCCATGGCCTTTGCGTTGTCAATGGCCTCCTGCCGGTGGTCTCGGATTCGGGCCATGGTATCTCGGCGATCCTCTTGTGACTGTGGCACTTTTGCGAAGATAACGTCAGCTCCTGTGATGTCGCGGAAGAAGTCGTCATCTTGGATAGCGATCCTGAACTTCGAGGCGTCCTTGGCCACCTCCTCTACTTCCTCGCGTGACCACTCGTGGTAACCTTGGTGTTCGAGGCATTCGAAGAGGTTGGTGGCAATGCTCTCTCGGTTCTTGGCCACGTATACCCCTCGCTCGCGGAGGGTATCTCTCAGGGTCTCCCTCATGACGTTCCCGGCAGCGCTGAACACATCGACGGTCCATCCGTTGAAGTCTCTGACGAAGTGACGCCAGAGATCTCGGCTGATCAACTTGTCATGATCCCATTGGGCGATGGCGTAGGCGATGTATGAGCCTATTTTCTTCGGCTCTGACTGGCCTGTGAAGACCTCGTCGACGTCGCCCCACGTCGCGTGGTCGATGAAGCGTGTGAAGGCTGAAGGGATGGGAAGGAGATTGGGGGTTGTCGATCCCGTCGCAACCAGCGGTTGTTTAGAACGGTCTGATGGGTTGACCATTGTGATGAAAAGTTAGACGGGTGACGGAGGGATGAAGAATAGGGTGAAAGATGTGATGGTCTTCGCGAGAAACGAGGCCGCGTTTTCGTTGTTGTTTTTCTCGCGTCTTGAAGACCGTGATCCTCCAGCTCGACCTCGTACTTGCGTTTGAGCGTCTCGTTGTCGGCGTCAAGCCCTGCGAGTCTGGTAAAAGGAGAAACGAAGGGGTAGTGGAGGACGCGAAGGGCGCGTTATATAGGTTTTGTGATGGTTCGCCGGCCCATACGATGATGGTCGTAATGGTCCGCGCAATGGATCTTCAGGTGAGCTGTGAAGGATTTGTCGATAGAGGAGAAAAGAAGGGTATCGAGAGTAAGGAAAGGGTGAATGGAAATACCGGTCAAGCGAGATCTGTGATTTCTCGCAAGGTTGACTGGCAGCGTGATATGACGCACTTGAGGGTATCGTCAACGGCCGATTGAACGACGGAAGGCGAGTCTCCTCAGGGCAATCTCAGCGGTCAACTGAATGACGGGAGAGATTGTTGTAGCGATTTCAGGGACTTTCAATAAGCCGCCGAAATCCTCTTCGTTACCTAACGAATCTGTGGTTATAACTAACCACTGATCAGTGTTGGTTCGGCTTTAGTTTCGTTCGTTAGCACAGTATTTTCGATCGATCAGAATATTGGTGCAAGTGGTCGTGATGTCTATGTGTGAGGCTATTCGCGAAGGGGGCTTTTCGAAGGAGGCCTGGCAGGGGCCCGTTGCCCCACTTATCGAAAGTGGGACGGGCTCCCTTTTCTGCCGGCCGTCCCTTTCACCGCCCTCCCTTCCGAAAGGGGAAGGCTCGAATCCAACAGATTGCTATCTCGCATTCGGGTCAAGAAACATAGCAGCAGCAGGCTCTCGTCAGTTTCATCAACATCTAGATTCTTAAAATGAGACGAACTAGCGAGATAGAGTTTGATCAAAGGTAGCAAGCATGCTGGGAACAATAGGCTAGTTGACTCAACTTTTTCCTAAAGAGGCAATTAAATCACAAGTTATTCAAACCATTGTGCTACAGTCATATCTGCCTCCATTCCACGTAAAGTCGGGGCCGAGAGTCCCTTCCCCCCCGGTGCTCAGCTGCTGGTTGATGGCGCCAAGTAAAAGCATCTATTAAGGTGTAATATCAGATAAAGACTGCTGGTGATGGTTTGTCAAAAAGGATGACTGCTAACGGGGCAGCTTATTAGCTGACTAGAGCACCTCTTCCTCCTAGGTTGACCCGTTGAACGTCTGGATCACCCTCAAGGTCGGCGTGACGCGCCGGAGGGCGACCCCGAGCAGCCCCCCCTCAGATCACCTCCTGCTCTCCGTAATAAGCTCCTCCACAACATCCAACTTGGTCATCTTCTTGATGAACCCCTCAAACATGTTGCAGGGCATCGAGCTGGCGACCCGAGCCACCATCGCGCTCTCGCCCTTCCAGATGACCGCCGGCGGGTTCTTCCCCAGCAAGAGGGCCGCCACCTCGGCAGCCCACTGCTCCGCCGTGACTCCCCTTTCGGCAAGGCCCTTCTGGCTCATGGCCTTCTCGACGACCTCCCGCGCCGGTCCGTATATCGAGTCTGCCGGCAACCCCTCGGCCCTGGTGTTGACGTTGTTGTTGGAGATTATGTTGGTTCGCACCCCTGCCGTCTTGAGGTCGACGACGCCGATCCCGAAGGGCGCGAGCTCGAGGCGCATCGTCTCGGATAGCATGGCGAGGGCGGCCTTGGACGCGTTGTAGACGCCCTGGAAGGGAAGCGCGGTGACGGACCCGACCGAGGTGTGGTTGACGACCATGGCCCGGCCCGGGCCGCCGCTTGTCGTTGACGACGATCGGGCCAAGGCCGTCGCGGACTTGAGGAGCAGGGGAAGAAAGGCCTGCGTGACGGCGATCTGCGCCCAGACGTTCTGGTCAAACAGCGCTCTCGCGGCGTCCAGCGAGACGTCGGCGATGGGCATCGTGTAGCTGCCCGCCGCGTTGTTGACGAGCATGTCCAGACCCTCGCCGTCGAAGAGAGAGGAGGAGACGGCCTCGACGGCGGATTGGATGGAAGACGCCGACGTCACGTCCAAGGGGATCGTCCGCATGCCTTGCGCTGCGAGCGGCGCCAGTTTGGACGGGTTCCGCGCCGTCGCGTAGACGTGATGCCCGCCGTCGTGGAAGACGGTGGCCAGAGCCGCGCCCATCCCTCCTGGGGAGCACCCGGTGACCAGGATGTTGAGCTTCCTCGGCGAAGACATGGCTGGTGTTTGATTTCAGAGGGGGGGGGGGCTGTTGAAGTGAACAATGGCTGCTGGTTACAACGACTCAGCTAGTGAGACGGGTTGGGACTTGGACAAGAGGGTGAAATGCCAGGCAGAAGTCTGGAAATCGTTGACAATTTGAGAATGAATCTGAGCTTCAAACTGGAGGGACAGAAGGTCTTTTAGTCAAGACCCCTTTTACTCCCTCATGGGGATGGCCGCCGTTTCTTCGATGTCCGGCCAACATCAAAGAAGTAGTACGGATTTACTATCCAAGACATAACTCTTTGCGGAGACGCGTTCTAGAACTGTAGCCTGTTTCCCCCAAACCCCCCTACTGGAATGTCTTAAGCCTCTCCGCTGGCTTTTTTTCTTCTTCGCTGCTTTGAGGTTGTTGGCTGACGAAGCGGATTTGCCTGGCGCGGACTTGCGGACTTTCACTTTGCGAAGCTGACGTGCCGATAGACAACCCCTCCGTTCTTGGCTTAGCCCCCTCCACCGACTAGGAAGATTGTATTAACCTCCGATATTGTGGATCAAGGGAAATGGGACGGGCTAGAACCCATACTGAATCTCACCACCACGCGTTGGCTTTTGTTAGCGGCAATCCTCTTATGTCTCCACGAGCGAGGCGGAGTTGAAGGAATAGGCACAGACAAGGAGAATGCGCAGATTAGCGGTCCTTCTACAGCACGAACCGTGCCACTGCTTGCTTATCTTGCCAAAGCACTATCATTGATGGATGGTCCATGTTGATTCGTGATGATAGGGCAGACCTGCATCTCTTGAACTGGTTTCGACAAGTTCAAATTGTGAGTTTCCATCAGAGACATGCCATTGTACGATGCTTGAACGAGAAAGAAAAAAAGGCTGAACTGTTTATTTGAAGCTCTCCCCAATACTCCCTCAAAGTTCTGTCTGACCCCCCGGGGCCGAACGGTCGATACACGCCTTGGCCTCATCGCCGTCGTCGCCGCGCAGGTTTACACGAACCCTTCTCGCAACGCCCTCCATGTCGCCGAGCGTCTTGCTGCTCCCCAAAACCCCGCCCACGTCACGCCCGTGGCGGATGACGGCCAGGGAGCTGCTCTTCCACAGCGGCACGTCACCCCCGCCGCCGAACGAGCTGCTGCTGCCGAGCGTGACCGACAGGAAGCCGATGGCGGACAAGATCATGAGGCCGTGCAGCGCGATCCACGGCCACCGGATGTGGTACAGCACGGTCGACCTGCCCACCCGGCCGTAGATGCTCATCGTCCCGTCTTGCGAGCCGTCGCTGTCGTCCGGGCCGTTCTGCTGGTTCTGGCCCGGCCTGAAGTTCCGCCTCATCTCGTTGGTCATGGTCGTCGCGAGGGCGTAAAAGGTGCTCGAGACGTTGTGCCGCGTCCAGGCCCAGAGGCCGTTCAGCGCTGGCGGGGTGGCCTGCATCGTCAACTCCTCGTAGGGGCCGAACGAGGCGCCGTTGAAGCCGACGGCGCCCCTGCCCAGCTTCTTCTCGATCTCGTCCCGCTGGTCCGAGCTGCCGGTCAGGTTGGCTCGGAACAGTTTCTGCATGTGCTCGCCGATCGCCAGGACGGACCCCGAAGATATGCGGAAGTAGTTCTGCGTCTTGTTGTGCGGAAACCAGAGCCTGAGATCCGAGTAGCCCACGGCGGACCAGTACTTGTCGAACTCCAGAGTCCCGTTGGCCTCCTCCGTGATCACGGTCTCTGGTAAACTGTTGTTGAGTTCGGGGTATCGCTGGAACGATTCGGGATCACGCGATGCATCTTTGGCTTCCGCAATGTTCTCAACGAGCCGATTGCCCTCGATCTTCGAGTCAATATTCTTGACGCAGTAGTAAAGCGCGCACTCTGTCGCCTTCAGAGGAACGTCAGGCCACAACTTGAGGCCGGCCTTGGAGCCTCCGTCATACTCCCCAGGCGTGAATCCAACGGACTTGTTGAGAGCTTCCATGTCGGGATGGATAATGCTCATCGACCAGATCAGGGTATCGATGTCCTTCATGGTGTTTGTTCTGCTCGGAATAGCGGTCCCGTATGAAGTGACGGTATAACTGCTGTCGGAGTAGACGCCAAAGCTCTGCTCGTTCTCGCAGTCGGCATACCTCCCATTATACGGTGGGCAGCCGTCAATATTGGCGATGAAATGGCCGTTGGGGAGAGTGAAGGCGGTGCTCGGGATCTTTGCCGTTGCGTACGTGGTGTTTGCCAGGGCGACGACGACCTGCCCGAAATCTTGGACGGGCCGGAGCTCAGAACTGACGTCGTTGCATCTGTGGCAGATACCCACGGTGCTGAACTGGTTCCAGGTGCAGTTGCTCGTAGGACACTGGACCAGGGCTTCCTGTTCCACCTCCGACGGTGGCTTGGAGATCCCGTTCAAGATGGCACCTTGCATAGACAAGGGCAAGTCTGTGGTCACTGACCATTCCGACAGAGTTGAGTTGAGTAGCGGCCGCTGGTTCCGGATGGCCGTGCCCATGGAATAGCTTTCGGTGCCAGAGTTCAGTGCAGGAAGGCCGTTTCCTCCATTTCGGTTGGTCTGGGTGTAAACGACTATTTCACGAACTTGGATGATCTGTTGGGCCAGGGGATCGAGGGCCACTGCGAGGAGCGTGAGCACTGCGCCGAGCTTAACGACGAAGCTTGGAAGGCGAGAGTTTGGTCAGTTACGATCACGCGCCGCGGATGATGTCCCGGGTGTTTTATTTTTTGTTAACTCACGCGCCCTTTGTTCCCAACAAGATACGCAGGCTGCCGAGAGGGCCGCGCGTGGCGCTGTCTATGCGGTCGAAGTCGATGAGCGGCCGGTCCTCGCGGGTGAAGAGAACCCACTTCCACTGGGCCAGGCACTCGGAGATGACAAACGCGAGGGCGGCCTTCATGGCCACGGAGAGGATGGAGATGACGGCGTTCAGGGTGATGCCTTGCCAGGCGAAGATTGGCTTGTCGTCGAAGCGGGCGAGGAGCACGACCATGGCCGCGAACGACACGATGCTGCCCGACAAGGCCCAGTACTGCGGGCCCCAGGCCGACCATTGAAGCGAGCTCAACATGACTGCAGCGTATGCCGAAAGGACACACTGAGAAGGCTTTTCGATGTGAAGCCCGAGGGGATTGGAAGCACTCGCGGGGCTTTAATAAGGGTTCCCCGATGGCGCGCACGCAGGCAAAGCCACCATGCCGCTAAACGGGGGGGAGGCGAAGCCCCTGTAATATGTAAAACCGGTCTCACTAAAATGTTGTGTAGGCTGCGGATGGAACTACTCTGTACGTAGTAAGCCTTGAGGATTCGAATCCCTGTCGCTGATGGGAATGGGCTTCGAGTCGAACTGATTCACCAGCTTCCCCCCCCTTTAAGCTTACATGGAGGATGAATGCTGCGCTGACGGCTGGGTGTGCCAAGATTAGTTTGCCTCGCGCCCTCCCTATTTTTAGTCAGATAAAAACTCTGAAATGCCGTGTTGAATATGTATTGGCTTATAAGGTCGTGGCCGGGTTGCCTCGAGACTTTGCTCATTCTCTGTCAAAAATTTGAAGTCGCTGTGATGCTGCACTTGACCATCAACACATATTCTAGACACAATCAGTCGCAGTCGGCTCCGTTTCTCATCCCCTGCAATGTCTAGTTGCCAGCAAATATCTTGCCCAGGCACACAAGTTCATCCCACCGGTTGTCCAGACGAATCTCGATCGTTCCCTCCGGAGTCATGACCTTCATCTCCTCCACCGTCTTCGTTCCGTGCTCGTAGGCATCGCTGCCGTTGACGAAAGCCACCAGAGTCTCAATCCACTCTTCCATCAAAACCCTTTCGGCCGGGGTTGGTCCATGAGTAACGGCGAAGCTGTGAGAGAGTTCCCGCCTTGTGAGCGAGCGCAATCTTCAAGACCGGAGAGGAGCGAGACGACTTACTTCCAAATGGGCCTGTCCATGGCATGTGCCACCCCGAAAGATGCCGGGGCAACTTTTTCGTCAATGAAGGAGAGTCGGTAAGCAATCTGATATCGCCAAACGTCTCGCATGTCGACACCGTTGTCCACCAGCGCCTTCACGAGGGCCCTAGACGGCGCGCGCACCTGTCCATCGGCAACTATCGAGCCTTGACCTTTGCGTCAGCAACTCGACCATTTCCACCCGCCGGCATTGTTCAACTCACCAAACGCCTTTTGCCAGTCGCTCAGGCTGTCCGACTCTGGAAGCTTGTATTGCTGAATGGCTCGGTCAGTGACATCCGGGGCGTAGTAGTTGTAAATCTGCAGCCGAAGAGCTTCGAGGGTCGGCTCGGTTGGGGGGTTGTAGGAAGAGTAGAGAGTCTCCTCGTTGAGGACCTCGCCGATGAGGATCTTGTATCCCCTCTTCTTGAACTCGTCCGCAAACTCTTTGCTCTGCAGGTACTCGACCATGCCAGAGTGGATAAAAACGTCGTCGGTCACTGGCCGGAAAGTGTGATTTTCCAGCTGAGGGATCGCTTGCAGGAGCTCCTCCGCGCTCTTTTCTCGGAGGATGGCCAGCTTTTGATCGCTTGGAAGCCCCGTGTCGATTTTGAAAAACGTGCACAGCTCGTCGAACTGGCCGCGGACGTCGGCGAGAGACTTTGGCTGCGCGGGGATCGCGTTCGAGTCCATGAAGACCCGGCGATACAGCGAGCCACCGTCGCCGGGTTTGCGGAAATCGTACAGCATCTGGGACTCGGCGCTGTATGCACCGGCGCTCCGGCCGGCGAGGGTGATGTTGAGCGGATCCCCTCCGAAGTGGGCGATGTTATCCCTCACCCATTCCGCGGCCACGCGCTGATCCCACAGGCCGAAGTTGCCGCTCGCCTCGCCGCTGCTCTCGTCCAGGAGAGCCTCTCCGGCAAGGAAACCGAACACGTTCAGACGGTAGCCGATGGCCACGACGACGGCGTTGAGCCCGCCCGTGGAGATGAGCTCGGTCGCGTCCATCCCCGGCTCGTGCGAGGGGTCGCCGATCTGGAACCAGCCGCCGTGGATCCAGAGCTTGACCGGCCACTTCGCGTCCTCCTCGCCGTCCTTGGGCACCGGGGTCCAGATGTTGACGACCAAACAGTCCTCGCTGTACGTGTTCTGTCCACCGTCGGGCTTCACGACGCTCCAGGCCTTTTGGGGGCAGACTGCCCGGAACCTTGTCGCGTCGTAGGCGCCCCCGTCGGCGTCGGAATAGGCGTATGATGCGGGCAGGGGACGCGGCCTGCGCCATCTGTGTCTGCCGGTCGGTGGCAGGGCATAAGGGACACCGGTAAAGCGACGGGACTTGTTATCGAACTGGAGGCCGCGGATCGTGCCTCGGTCGCCCAGGCTGAGCTCAACCGGCGTTTCCTGGTACGATATGGTGTTTCCCATCGTTTCAGTTTCTAGAGTCGTTTTTTGTAAAGATAGTGCTTGGTCGTTGCAACGTCGGATCAGTTTCGACATAATAAATGCTGTGATGCAGTCTGTTCGAGCCAGTTTCGGCCACAAAAGTAGACCCCGAGAGGGCCAAAATCGGGGCCCGTTCCGAGGTGGGGCCTTATCATCCGGAAGTTTCCCGGTGTTGGCCGTGTTGGCCGTGTTGGCCGTGTTGGCCATTTGCACTGGACCCTATCGTCAATCTGAACCTGAATCCTGACCCGCTGCCTCCGATCCTCTTCTACGGTCCAGACAGTCATTCTTGAGGAACAGCAGTTATTGTGTGGTACAATTCTCCGTCAACGAGCTACGCGTCCTTGTAACGCAAACTGTACGGCTTCAGGGATGTTGTTCCAACCGGGGCCGTCGCCTTAGGTATATACTTAGTAATTGATATTTGACCTTTCGCTATCCTCCTTAGACGTTTAGTGTTAGTTGTATTTATGAGACTAGCTCTACCTGCCAATGAGGTATAAATGAGCACACTTCGAAGCTGCGCTGGGAACGAGGGTCAATCCTGCGTGAGGAATGAAGCTGTACCATCGGACGCTGCCAACTGTCCCACCGCAACACTACGTATTTTCTCGACAATGAGTGGCTGGTTTACGCTTGCGTACCCAGGAATGGAAAGGGACAGCGAGAGAGCCTGTACGTATACATCATCATACCTTGGGGGGATGTCAAGTCGACTTAGTTGGGCGCCACGGAACTGCTGGCGGAACATAGGAGCTCCTTCGAATTTCGCGTGGGTGTAAAATACTGCTTTAACTCTTATCAAGGAAAGTTGGCAGCAAAGACGACACTTAGCCGTAGTCGGTCGGTCTACCTGGTATAATGCAATAGAAAGGTTCTTGTATCAAGATTGCCGAGGCATATAAACATCAGCTCTTGATGAGGGGCCGTGAAACGCAAATAGGACAGGTTTGAACAAATTTGAAACGAAGAGGAAGCCAGAACGGGTTCCCGCGGTATCTATCTACGGAAGAGCCGCCTTTTTGGCACCGTCATCGTCAACATTTACGGGTGTACCCTCGATGGGCCCATCCACCCTCTTCGGTCTTTCAAAAGGCGCCATGCCCTTCTTGATGGCAACGTCGTCATCAAACGTCCCGTAGATGTCAAAGTCATCCTGGAACCCGATTCTCTTCGGCTTGAACACGAACGTCAGGACCGCGTAGAGCGTCCCGGCCTCGAGGAAGCCAAAGATGTAGTTGCCGAGGTAGTACTTGTACAGGCCGTCGCTGATCTTGACACTCGGGTTGACCGCCGCGATCATCCCGGGCATGGCGGGCACGAAGCAGACGACCCAAGCGACAAAGGCCCTCCAGTTGAAGCCGTATGTGTACCAGTAGGCGCCCTCTTTGGATCCGGTGTACAGCTGGCTCATCTCGATCTTCTGGCGGCGGACGACAAAGTAGTCCGTCATCATGATGCCCGTCAGCGGGCCCATGAAGACGGAGAAGCTGGCGGCCACGGAAACGAAGACACTGGCCGTGTTGTAGAACTCCCACGGCTGGACGGCCCACGAGAGGGCGGCCGCCAGCAGCGCGCCGCGCCGGATGGTGATCCAGGTCGGGAGGAGGCCCGCGAGGTCCATGCCGGCGGCGTAGCCGTTGCCGAGGATGTTCTCGGCGATCTGGCCGAGGATGAAGCCGAGGCTGCAGAAGAAGGCGCCGGCGCGGGCCTTTGCGCTGTAGTCGTCCATCATCCACTGCGTGATGACCGTCAGCGGGTTCCACATGGGCTCCTCCAGGTCCCAGATGGCCATCGAGGCCGACGCCGTCAGGATGGCGAATACGGGGACGATCATGCCCGGGACGAAGAGCGAGAAGACGATGCCCGGGACCTGGATCCCCTGACGGCGCGCGAAACGGGTGAAGTCGCTCTGGTTGAGGATGCCGGCCGAGATGTTGCCGACCGAGGCGATGATGCCGTAGACCCAAGCCCATTCCTTGGTCAAAGCCGAGGCCTGTCTCGCGCCCGACTCGAACAGGGGTCCCGTGCCGCCGGTCTGGCATGCCCAGATGGTGATGCCCATCATGGTGACGAAGACGATGAGGTTGGCGATGATGACAGGCACTTTTGCCTTCTCGACCCTGATGAGCTGTTTTGGCGAGGACGGGTCAGTATGGTGAACGGGATGAGGGGCATCCGGGGCCGGCTTACAAGAAAAGGCACCGAGATGAGGTGGAAGATGACGAAGCCCACGAGGTCTCTGGTTACCATGTGGGCGCTCTCCGGGAGCGTGTTCTCCATCGTCAGGAAGTTGTAGCTCCAGCTGCTGAGCATTGCGGAGACGCAAAGGCCGCCCAGCCAGGCCTGTGACCCGTACCAGACGATCGACAGCATGATCCGGATGAGCTGCCCGATGTAGGCCCCGTTCATACCAAGGATGATTCTAGGTTAGAACGTTAGCCCCTTTTTCTGTTGCGTCTTCTCTGCATCCTTGCGAAAACCCCTACCTTTGAGAGACGGTGAATCCAATGTGCCACTCAGAGCCCATCCAGCCGTTGCCGATAACAAGTAGACAGATGAGCGCCCTGGCGAGGATCATGAGGCCCATCGTCTGCGGGATGGTGAGGCCCAGTGACAGGAGAGACGCCGCGCCCGTCCAGGCTGAGATGCAGAGGCTGAACGCCGAGTTTAGCGTTAGTCCACCGAGTCTTACGTTCAAACCTCTGTTAATTTGCCAGACTTACTTGGAGATGGATCCGAAGCCAAGAAAGGCCCACATGCCCCAAGTCCGCCTACTCGGGGGAAGCGGTGCAATGTCCGGGTTGATCCATTTCGTGGTCTCGTAGCCGTGCTCGTTGTCGTCCCGGACCCGAAGCCTCTCGAGAAGTGTCTTGGCCATTGTGCCTGCCTTTGGAGGGTTGATTATTGCTGCATTAACTGCCAAAGATGGCTCGGTTTGCTTGAGTGCCCGATATCCACTCAGTCAGTCACCGAACCGAGATGGGTCTCGGTCTCCTAAGCGTCCACGGCCGAGATCCGAGAGAGGAGAAGAATATACCGCCTAAGCTCGTTGAGAAACCTCAGATCCGAGAAACAAGGACTGTCTTATCTCTGAACGACCAGCGAAGCAGGGCAGGAAGAAGACGACGGCGGCGAAGAAGAGCAGACGGCGCTCTTATGGCGGTAGCAAAAAAGACCGCAAGACCCCCACACGAACACCCTGTAGCTTATCAGATGGTGGTGCGGCCATGTCTGCACGTCGACCTTATCAGATTCATTGATCCCTGGGCAGCCAAACCCCCGAGGGATCAGCAGGGAATTCCCACCAAGGACGACGCCGATTCACTCCGACGTCGCATTGGACCCCGCACTTGTTCCAGCCACTCTGTGGGAATCGATCGTCGGCTTGTGTCTCCTTGGAAGAGGGAAAGGGAGAGAGAGAGAGAGACGATTCTCGCTTGGGGAAGGGAAAGCGGTCGGCGTTGGAAAGAGAGTGATGTCCGCTCGTAGCGTGGGCGGGTGACCGGGCGTTGAGATAGATATAGTATGATACAACATGCAGGATACAGGATTGTGCATTACTTCGGGCTTCTTTTCATTGGCCCGTCTGTTGCGAGATTGTGTAGTCTTTTCTGGGCGAGAGACCTCGTCGTTCTTTATCAAGATAGCTTCTCATGATCTGGCGATAGCGTAGATAGCCAACAACCGTGCCGCAACGTGGTGAACCCGATACAACGGTTAAAAGGACTGGGTCACCCGCGGGGCTGGTCCATGACAGGTTGAGCTTGCAGAGAAGCATATTTCAACGTCAACGGCCTCTCTCTGCATTGGCTAGCTGTCCCAGGTCCAAGATTTACGTCTCTCCTACTACTACCTGTGGGCTTGACAGTGATCCCACCAGCTGTCCCACTCTGACCATGCCGCCTCAAGATCATATCGGCAGACATTCCCCCGGGTAAGCCTGCGCCAGGACCATCCAGTTCCAGTCCCCACCCTCGTCTCTCGCCTTCCAAACCCTTTCCTGGACGAAAGCCCTCGTCCGCTCGACGGTGACGGTCTTGCGGTGCGTGCCTATCGCGTCGAAGACGTCGAGGACGGCGGCCCGATCGTCGGCGTCCAACATCTCGCAGGCGGCCATGAAGACGGGCCAGAGCAGCATCTTGGACTCGGGCGGCGGCCCGCTCGTGTAGAGCATCACGTCGTGCACCCTGCTCAGCGCCTCGTGGTCCGCCTCCGGCGACGAGCACGGGAGGTGGAACAGGCGGTGCAGGTACAAGAGGGCGCCGGCGCGGTAGCAGGCCGCCTGGGCGCGGAACTTGCGCGCCGAGCGGAACGAGAGGCCGTCGGAGATGGTGGGCTTCCACGACTCGAGGCGCATTCGGAGGGAGTCTGCCCGGAGAGCCACGTCTGAGTACCCGAAGTCCAGCCAACTGTCGACACCGACGTCCAGCTGCGGCGGTGATGACGATGACGCAGACGATGTGTACTCGGGGCTCGGAGTTCGGGTGTCGCCGCCGCCGCCGCCGCCGCCGCCGCCGCCCAGGAGGGCGATGGAGAGCGCTGCTGGCTGCAGGATGCGTCCGCGGACCTCCTCGGCCAGGGTGCACAGCTCCTCCAACAGCGGCATGAGGGTCACGGTGTACCCGAGCAGCCGGTCGGGCTTGGTCGGCTCGTTCTCGAGCCAGACGTAGCTGGGGACCCGGGGCCGCTGCAGCTGGACCAGCGAGACGACGAGGTCCTGTCGCGCCAGGGCCCGGAGATAGTACCTCGCGACAGAGGAGACGTCTCCGCCGGTCGAGACGTGGTGGCTTATGAGGGAGGCCACGTTGGACAGGACCGTGGGGATGGTTGCATGGTGTCCCGGCTGGGCCAAGGTAACGAGCTGGGGGCCCCAGTGAGCATGCGATCCTTGCCCGTCATTTAATTTCAATGCGAGTTTGGGTCGAGCCAAGCCCGACGGCGATGGCGGACGACCCACGGTGGGGGAGTGTGTGTGTTTGCACGTATGTATGTATATGTGTATGTGTGTGTGTGTGTGTACAAGAGTGATGGGAAGTGAACGTAAGAGATTAAGGGTGAGTGTGAGAGTGAGAGTGAGAGTGGAAGTGAGAGTGAGAGTGAGGAGACGAAGTGAGAGAGCGACTCACCTCCATGGCGCATAACCCCAAGAGCAAAAAGAGAGCTTCTTCAAAATAGTGACTAGAGGGCTTCATGTTCCTCAGGTTCGCGAGGATCTTGGCCCTCCGGTCGAGCACGGGCAAGAGTGCGCCGGACGAGCTGCCGACCTCGTATGAGTACCCGATGGCCGAGATGGCGTCGGCGATGACGACCGGGTCCTGCTGCATCATCATCACGACGAAGGCGTTCATCTCGCCCACGAACTCGGGACCAATCAGCAGCTCGAACGGGTGCCTGTTGAAGTAGAGCTCGATGTGCGGCTGGTCCGCGGCCGGTATCGCCCCGGGCGGGAGCAGCGAGAGGGCCCGGGTGTCCAGAGTTATCCTCGGCCGACGCTCTCCGGCCGTGGTCTCGGACGCCGAGAGTCCAATGGGAGACCTGGACGGAGATGCCCCGGATGATCTCGTTGCTGCTGGAGGGTTTCGATTCCGGCGTCTGGAGATAATGATTAGCTGTTTGTGAGGTTATTTCGGCATCAAACCAGCAAAGCTGCCCCTCCCCCTCCTTCTCGAACGAACGCGCGATATTTCTGCCGTGGGCTCGCTCTTTTCGATGCGAGAATCCTCTTTCGGCTCTCCACAACAAGGGGGGGGGGGGTGGTGGTGGTGGTCAGTCGGGAGACTGCGACTCTACAACATGCACGGCGGGGACGATGCCGCGTGGTGAGCAATACAAACGGGTTTTTTTCTTATTTTATCTTATCAGATCATCTCCGGTCCCGCATGTACAAGCAACAGATGTGTGCTGCCCCGCGAACCGCCAGGGGTCGGTCAATAAGTGTGTAAATATTTGATGAGGAGGAGATCCGAGGGGCCACTTGCGGTAACACATCGGAGGCTCGGAGCCCACGAACAGAGCATCGGTGTGGTTTTGTTCGTTGGCTGACCCCCAGCCGAGATCCACAGCAGGTTTCCTCGCGGAACGGTAGTTGAAGACAAGGTCCGTCTTTACACTCACAATGCCAGCATGAGCTGGTGAATTCGGCCCAAAGACACGGGTATTCGGATGGAGGTTGCGGCATAGTCTGCCGTGCTGTGCATACTATTGCCGTTTGATAGATATAGTGGACGGATAGTCCCGGCTTCGTGTTTGGTCTCGCCAGTTCATGAGGAGTGCAATGCGTGGAGCAGACGTCGATGTCGGACAGCCTCCGATCCCCAAGTTTTGATGCCCCTGGCACTTTGATCTTTGCTGGACGCACAAAGACCCCAATACCGACGCTACCAAATTTTCACAGCACCAGGCGAATGGGCTCTTTTGCAAGTGCTCACTTGACACACTGCTTTCGACCTTGGACGATGTGGACTGTAGGCGATGGTCATGTATGGCAAATGGCTATGACACCTGCCGCGACGACCCATTAATACTCTTGATAAGTCACTGCACATTTCCCCCCTGGTGCCCTGCTCAAGGCAGCCGTTTGCCGCAAAGAATCTGTATCCCACTCATTCTTCGCTGTAGCCCATGGAGGAACACTTCAATCTCGTCGGGCGAAGCACTCGCCACGGATCTGCCCCTATGCATCTCATCGGAGGATGGAAATAACTGGGTAAATGGGCAAACGAACAAATAGCCGGGGAATGGGCCCCGTACCTCATTGCTCCAAAAACGCAGTCCGAATCCGGGCCCGATCCGCGTCATGCCGGTTTTCCAGTTTCTCCTAGTGTAGGACATCCTCTCAGGTCTCACCGATCCTTCTGCCGTCTTCACGCCGTCACCAGACAGACTCCTCCCTCCCCCGAATGCTTCTGCCCCTCCGCGGACGGCCGAGCGAAAGGTGTACGGTGGGAAGCCACAAGTAGGGCCAGCCTAGCCCCGGTGGCTAATCTCACCACTGCCCGCCTTGGCAGTGAGACCGATGACATCAACGCCGATCGGGGGTTGTTTGGTGTAGACGTCCGCTGGCGATCACGACCATGACCGCCAGCAACCACTAGGGGCCAGCTAGCCGACCAAGGGACCGCCTTGGCTGCGTATAGAAGCCACTCGTACTGCCCAATTGGGACGAGGTTGTGCCTATGCTGTGCCACAGACTATGTCATCTGGCGCCGTGCTGGTCTGGTTCGATGTGAGTCTGTGTGATGTCCCTCCGTGATCATCTCGGGCGAGGGATTCAGCAGGTTCACAAATGACGTTCTGGTGGTGTTAGACCTCGTCCTAGAGAGATAAAGCTTTGGGGAACTCCCTTGCTTTTCGACACAAATCGAACTTCCTGTTGTATCACAACCTGCAATCCTTCAACACAAGCACTCAACTCAGTGTTATTTGGCTCTTCGTTTAGGAGCCTATTTTATAACTCAAAATCCCAATACAACATATTTTATTACTACCCTAATCACAATCACCAATATGCCGGCCGTACAAATCGACACCGCAAAGGCAGCACGCGAGGTGGCCAACCTCGTCGCCCGCGTCACCACCGGCCGCACCAGCAGCATCGGCAGGACGAGGAGGACAGGCATTAGGGCCATCGGCGGCGGCATCATCGCCGCCATCGTCATCGGCGTCGTCATCTTCATCGCCCTCATCGTCGTCGCCTTCTGCCTCTTCCGCCGCCACAAGAAGCAGAGCGCCCGGCGCCAGCAGGAGATGCAAAAGTACTACGGCGATAACCGCTCCAGCATCGGCACCGCCGACGGAGCGCCGGCGCTAGCCCCGGGTCAGGCCGGGTACGGCAACACCGGCCAGGCGGGCGGCTATGGCTACAGCCAGGGCACCGGCTACGGGTACGCGCACACTGCGCAGCCGGGGCAGGCTGGGTACGGTGTGCCACCCATGGCGCCTGCACACACTGCCGACCATGGCACTCACGCGAAGTAAATGGTGGATTGAATTGGACGAATTACACGAAACGATGGAACGAAGGATTGGGCGGCCCTGATGAGAAGTCGGAGGCTGTGTATAATGTGTGGACAAATGTATACTACATAGTGCGATACCCTGGAGTTGTACGAGTAAGCTGTACAAACGATTGAATGTAAAGAGAAAAGCATCATTCTTATGCCCCAAGCGATGACAAGTTCATATTAATAACATGATCCTGGATTTGAGAAATGGTGTTTTCAGGAGCTCACATATACTCACTCGTACTCGTCGCTCTCTTCGTTTTCAAGATCAACTGTAAACAGATGTAAATTCGTAGTTGGCAAAATACACTTGAAATAGGGTCGGCTCAGGAGTAACTTTCTCTCTTTTAGGCATGGCAGTTTCCTGTGGTCCACGCCGTATATTTCGGAATATTTACTAGTTACCTGTGTAAGTTTATCAGGGATCAACATGGTCACATATCGCAGTCAAACATGAGGGCAATGGGTCACGGCGATGTTGGAAAAAGGGTCCTACTGGAAAAGAGGAAAACAGAACCTGGTGATGATTTGTTATGCCGATGTCGGCTAAGGCCCTTTTATGCCAACAGTAAACGCCGCCCATATGCTACGAATGAATGCTACTCCAATGCCATTAAAATGACCCTTGAGATATTTTCCCGCTCACATGTTAAAGAAATGCGATTTCTAGCTCACAACCTTGACTGGAGTCACGCTCTCCTGTGAGAAGTCGAGGTGCGCTCCCTTGGACCTCATCTTCTCCTTGCCCTTATCCGCGTTCCATTCCGCGTGGGGTACCGACATCCAGCCCCAGATGGCGACGGCGCTGAGGAGGACGACGACCGTCAGGATGCTGGCGCCGGCGCGGTCGCCGGTGGTGACGGGCGAGGGCTCCCGGAAGGGGTTCGAGTTGAGACCGGCGTTGGGGTCGCCCTGGGATATACCACCCGTGTCGTTGGTGGCCGGTGGGTCGACCTCGAGCAGGCTCTGGACCGCGGCCAGGACGTTCATGGCCTCGCCGGCGCCGGACGTCTTGTCGACGGCCGGGTCGACGAACACGCCGCCGGTCCAGTAGAAGCCGCAGACGCGGCCCGTGGCGCCGCCGGTGCACTGCCGGATGGCGGCCGCCGTCGAGTTGCGCAGCACCGGCATGATGAGGTCGCGCGTCGAGGGCACGAGCTGCGTCACGACGGTCATCCAGCGGTGGAGGTAGCCCTTGAAGCTCAGCATGTCCTGCGAGCAGCGGCCCTTTTCGAACTCGCAGGGGATCTCGTAGGCGGCGCCGTCGGCGAAGAAGTCCTCGATGGCGCGGTTCGCGAGGGCCAGCGTGCGGTCGAACCATTTTTGCTCTCCCGTCTGTCGGTGGGACGTTAGTTTTTTTCTTCTTCTTCTCCTTGTGCCTGAGAGCTGCTCTGGTTGCTCGCGTTCATGTTGCATGCGGGTGGGGAAGACTCACGTAGTTGGCGAGAAAGGCGCAGCCCTGCATCAGGACACCAATGTTGTATGAAAAGGTGGCCTTGAAGACGTTTGTGCAGTTGTAGGGGACATGGCCTCCATCGTACACCTGAGTTGATTACGGGTCATGTCAGATCCTAGGCTTCTCATGCGACACATACAACATGTGGTCTATTCAAGGGGGGAGGCAACTCACCCTCCAACTCTCATGGTCGATGTAGTTCACGGCCCAAAGCCAATCCCAGGTCTCCTCCGCGTACCGGGCGTACGTGTCGTTGCCAGTGTACCGGGCTAGACGGGCGCCGATGTTAAAGAAGCAGCCGTTGGAGATGGTGTTCTTGTAGTCGTAGCCCCCGTTGGTCGGGGGAACCTGCCACCGCATGCCGCCGCCGCAGGTCTTGTCGTGGCGAACCGGGTCCGCCTGGGTCGTCCACACGGCCTGCGCGAGGGCGAGCCACTGCGCCTTTTCGGGCGGCGGGTTGGGGAACTTGTTCTCGGCGGCGAGCATGGCCGTCATGCCCCAGAAGCCCTGGTCGTCGTTGCCGAGGGAGAGGGTGTGGTTCCGGGGCATGTAGTCGCGGTCATCTCCCGTCTGGTGCAGCATGCCTTCCGTGACGACGGCGTTGTAGCTGTCGTCGCCTGTGTAGTACCAGTAGTCGACATAGGTGCCCATCATGGCGCCGCCCTGCCACCAGTAGTAGTCGCCGATGCCCGAGTCTGGCGGCCCGGGGAGGATGCCGGGGATTTTGCCCGTCTGGTTTCCGTCGTAAAACTTCATGAGATCGAATGCGAGTGTACTTGCGGTTGTAAGGATGTCCTCTGTGTGTCGGCGCTTGGGGGTTAGACAAACTTGCTACATCATCGGACGACACTGGTGTTATGCGCCGAACGTGCACTGCACTGCGGCGCTTGGCGGGGCGTGATCATACCTCTTGTGTCGATCGAGTACGCCGCTTCCGCAGCCCCGGAGAAGGCCAGCAACGCCACGGGCAGAGCGCCCGAAACGAGGGACGACAGCATGTTTGAGCGAGTGAATCGGAGGATGGAGGGGGTTAAGTGTATGTAAGCCGTTTTTCAGGCTGGAAATCACACGTATGTAGAAAACGAGCGACAAAATCGATCGAGAATATAGATGATTAACAGCAAATGACGGGAACCTCGCTGTACTGGCAAGGTGAGGTTGATGATGCGACGATTCCGGGGGGGGGGGGGGGGGGGGATACGACGCAAAGGTTCGATTCCAGAGGGTGACGGAATGACCACCGGGAGGGGTATTGGGCGAAATCGAGTAAGAATGCCGGCCTTGTATTGGAACGACTCGCCAGCTGGGGGGGACAGAAAGCCAACACTTGAAGAAGGATTCGATCGATGAATGGGTGTGTCAGCTGAAGAGAGCGTCTGTTATCGTCGTCGCCGAATTCGAGGTCGCAGGCAGAGGAGGATTCGGCTTAGGGTGAGCGAGTGTGTATAGAGTATTCGGACGAGGAGACACGTTGGGGGAGGGGGAGAGAGTTGAGGCAAGCAGACTGTTCAAAAATGACCTTGCAGAACACAACCAACGAAGAAGAAGAAGCTGTGCCGCTTCGGAATACACTATCAAGGTAGAAAGAAGAAATACGTCCAGGAACGAGCGGAAGAGGCGGGAAAGCAGCTAAGGAACTAAAGCAGGTTTCCCAGGAGGGGAAGGGAAATCTGGGGAAAGCATGGCGGGCGGCATCCGGGTTGCTTTTGTTGTGTGTCCTGCTGGCATTGCTTGGCGTGTCGATGGGGATTCTGCTTCTCTGACGAAAGAGGATCGATTCCCACTTTGATTCAGGGCCCTGGGCCCAAGGGGTGGAAAAAAAGACTTGGCAACTCTAACATGGGGGAGAAGGATACATTCGGAGAGAGAGAGGGGGGGGGGGGGGGAGAGAACGGCGTGATCCTCCCCAGCCAGAGTCGGGACGAACAGACAGTCTACAGTAGTACAGGGAGTATCCGTGATACGTTCGTACCACTGCTACAGTACCTACTGTTTGCAAAGCCGTAGAGGTATGTTCCAAGAAGGACGATGACGCGGTGCAAGGCTTAGAAAAGGACTCGACGAACAACACCAAGAAAGCACAGCACCAGCTCGCCTGGGCATTGGGGCGGTGCACAACCTGCCATCCAATCTCGACTCGTGCTCTCGCTGGCGGGTAGTGCGTCGCCAAGCCAAATACGAAGGCCGTGGCGGGAATGCGCCCAGGGATGGGGCGGTCTGGGCGAGATGCGTATTGAACTCTGACGAGCCTGGGCGCGAACCCCGTATATGTAAGATCACCCGCCGGACTCTCGGGCCAGGGGGTCTTGGAGGGTCTTGGAGAGTCTTGGGGGTTTCGTCAGCCCACGCAACGGTGACACATGAGGAGGGGAGGGGGGGCTCGGTCTATGATGATTTGGTAGGCCGTCCGAGTTGCAGAGTGTCAGGTTGGGGGAGGGGCTTTGATGAAGTCAACATTAACTACGGATACTTGAGACCGCGAAGGTCCAGCCCTTGGAACGGGGTTTGATCCTCAAATTCTCAAAACTAGCAGACTGCGGAGCTCCTTTTTTTCTTCTTCTTTTCTTCCCTTTCCCCCTCTGGGATCAGAATGACAGGATGGGTCACCTCATTTCAGTCCCAAGCTCTTGGTTAGGTTTAGCGTATGCCAGCTTACCCTTGCTCCAACAGACAGGCTGTGGAACGAACACCATGTCAGCGCTGAAATAGAGAGAGAAAGAGAAAGCGAGAAAGACAGAGAGAGAGAGAGAGAGAGAGACATTGTGACACGGTGGCCAACCAACAACTAGCTGCTGTGTTTGCGTCTCGAAGCGAGAAATGCAAACCTCTTGGCACTCATTAAAGAGCATTCCGCCCCCTAAATGACAAACAGCAACACAGCCCCCATAATCACAGCCTCCCCCATCACAGTTCACAGAGCGACTGGAGAGTGAGTTCAGAGCCTCCAAGGGTTGGACCAGAGCCTGGAGGGCAGATCCGTGTTTGATAAAGATGCCACTCCCCTCTTGGCGGACGATTGCGGCCCAGTTTCGGAATGTCTGTCCGTCCATCTTTCTGTCTGTCTGTCTTTCTGTCTCTATCTGAAGCCTTAGTCCCCTTGATGTGCACGTGGCACGACGCATCTCGATGCAAACTTAACCGCCGCAAGTCCCTTTTCCTCACGCCGAGGACCTCAATATGACCTCAAATGAGACCCGTCAGCATCACTCCGCGGTTGCCCCTGGCTATTGTGTCTTTAAAGCTTTACCCCCTTTTTTTGTTCCCCAATCCGAAAGTCGCTAACACTGCCACATGTCTAATCTTGTCCGCCGAGCCTCCCACAAATCGCCGACTCGATTTGGATCGCCCAGATAATGTCCAAAAATGGATCGTTTGCTTGAACCCTTGTCTCCCCGGTTGCCTCATGCGTGCGCAGAGTTGTCCAGAAGCCTCGCAGTTGCTTGTCTACGAAATACCCGTCGCAAGTGTACGAGAATATTGACACACTAACGTCGACGGACAGACCCTGCAGTGCGTGCAGCATGCACCTCGGCAGAGCTTCCTCGAGAGTTACAGTCCTGCATGAGTGCCGCCGTGCATGTGCGATGAGGCCGAAAGCTTGACAACCTCGGCTTTCGCAGCTTCGAGTTTCAAACACGGAGCTTGATCCCAAATACACGCGGTCCTGATGAAACACGAAGCGAGCAACGTCCCTTCGCGAGAACAAAAGTCCAACGCGATGTCGTGTCCCTTTATCTTTTTTTGTCAAGGGACGGTTTGTCTTCATCGAGACATCTCACCATGGATCCGCTCACCATCGTCACTGCCGCAGCATCGTTGGCGGGCGCCGTTCTGAAAGCGTCGTTCAAGATCAAAGAGACCGTCGACGCCTACGACGACGCGCCGCAAAATGTCGCCGACATCGCCGAGGAGGTGCACGCGGTCCAGATCGCCCTTCGCCAGGTCGAGAGCGTCGTGCTCCAGGACCCCGAGGCGATCGAGCGGCTGAACTTGGAGGACGTCTTCGCCGTCGCCGTCAACGGTTGCCACGCGACGCTTCTGTCCATCAGCAAGGAGTACGAGGACCTCTTCCTCCGCAGCGACTGGAGGGCCAAGATCAAAGTCCTGTGGAAGGATGGAGAGATGACGCGGCTCCTTGGCCGCCTGGACCGGAAGAAAGCGACGTTGACGCTCCTCACGCAGACGTTGAACCTGTGAGACGTCCCTTGACGTCGCCCGGCGGGTTGAAGTTGTTGGACATGCTGACACTGGCCCCAGACGTTCTACGCAAGACATCAAGGCCCTACTCGTACAGAATCAGTCGACATTGAACGCAGCGAAGCAAGACCTTAAAGAGCCCGCGTCGTACCTCGCAGACTTCCGGCCAACGAGCCCGGATTCCTTGGATAACTGCAACGAGGCCAGAACACCGAGGGTCAGAGATTCGGTTCTCAGCACCACTGAATTCGACTTCGACTACGACTTGATCAATACAAAGACCTACAGACGCGCTTTGCAGAGATATGTGTCCGCAGGCCAGGTAGTAGATCCGAGTCCTGAACAGGAAACGGAAAGCTTGCCTGAGTTCACACTGCCCCTCGATCCGCTCCTGGAAGAGGAAGAAGGCACCGGAGATCGTACCGGGTCGCCGTCAGAGTCGCTGACATTCCAGTCGCGGCTCTCTCGGGCAACCACCCTGCAGCCCGGCCTGGAGGGTGTGCCTTTCGCCAATCCGCCTGCCACGCCGCCCAAAGAGCCTACAGTACGAACTGTACGGTCCGAGGTCAACGAACCCAGAGCTGACCAGTCAGCAACGACTCTGGAGATTCACGATGCTGCCAGAAAGAAGCAACTTTCTCGGAAAAGGCCGGACATTCGTGCACCACGACATCTCACCGCGGGACTGACAGCAGAAAGGTATCGTTGGTCGAAGAAGCACGAGCAGCCTGCCCTTCCCGAGGCACCGTCGCCACCCCAGATGTCGGAAGATTCACTCTGGCACAGAGATGGTGCCGAGTCTGCCTCGAGTTGTCCTGCAACGGCCGACACGACCCCTGGCATGACCCTGGCGAAGCACGTTGGCGAGAAGTCCGAGAAGCGACGCAAGTGCGGCCGTCCTGTACATCACAGGCGACGACACGAAAGGGAGGCGCTGCACACGCGAAGCTCCGAGACGTCGAGCGCAGCACTGAGCTCTGTGGATTCAGTGACGGACGCTCTGGAACAGCTTGGCCTGCCAAAATCGAGAGCGTTCGGGAGAGAAAGGGGGCGGCGGAAGCAGACTGTCTAGGACTCACCATGACTGGTTCAGAGCGGCACTGGAGTCTAGCTATTCATCAATGGGGAGCTTCGAAGGTTCTCGGGGGGTTGGTGTTGGACTTGATAGCATCTTTTATTTCGATTAGAACCCTCCATGCAGACATGACGTTGTTTGAGTATCACATTTCATCTCGCTAATCTTACCACCAAAGTTCGGCTGGATTTATGTGCAAACCTCATGTCCCAAGCGTTGACGACCACTCGATCCATCCGCTGCCTGGCCTTGACTGCCTGTGTAAAACCAGCCGTTTCGTCTGTCAAGTAACCCGATCCAATGTTGAGCATTTGCTAGACGTCCCTTGGACCCTCTTGATGTCCATGATCGTGTATGAGCCTTCGATTGAACCGATGATCCATTGTACTGTTCCCTTTTGGCGGTATTGATAGTCACCGAAAGGGGTTTAATACACAACTTCGGATCACAGCAGGTCACCGAGATGACTTCTTAGTACGTCAAAGTAATTCTTTAACCCGTCTCAAACCGGACACAATGAGGGGTATCAGATAGGAGCCATGAGATACAGGTTTCATCCTGCAAGTGATTCCGGTTCCACAAAACGGGCCTTTTGAAAACTAGCTCATGGTCGATGATACTGATCTTCGTGTTGTTGATTCTTTATGCCTACACCTTCGTCAAGTGGATCCGTTGATCGTCACGATCTGCTGAGGGAGACGTTAAGCATCCAGGAGAGATTGACAGAGGGAGAAACATTCTGAGACACCGGTAAGTGGCACAGGGAGAATTACAGACCACATGTTACACAGCCGCATTTCATTCACCCTCCAGGGGATTAGTTGAAAGCGGCCTCGACCTCGTTATGGACTTTCAAAGGTGACTCAATGGGCCTGCGGTACTTGAATAGCAGCATAGGTTTATGATCTTGTGCGGGACGTCAGTCGAAGATTGAATAATCGCGTAGGAAGGAAGCACAAAGCTCGTGCTAGACATATCACACCTACAGTCCATTGATCAGGGCTTCGAAAATATGGCGGCTTGAAGGGTGGCAAACACCGAAGGTGCTGAGTATTCCTTCTATCCTGACCGCACCTGTTGGCTCAAGATGTCTTTGTACGTGGCGCCTAGATCGCGAAACACAATCGAAAGCACACTGGAATGGGGCGGCAGGGCCTAAAATGTACGCATGTCTACTGGTCGTAATAGCCCCATCAATGAACTTGTAACATCAGTACTCACCTAGTTCGTTTTCCAATAGTATGAAGGACGGGGATTAGCATGGGTTTCAACACTCCCTCGAGACGATCTGCCTCGAGATACCTTGGAGGAAAACTTGCCAAGTCTAGGAGCTTGACTGGTGACCATGATGGCGTGTTGTTGTGGTCCCCACATACCTTTACACTGTCACGATTCTGATGAAGTTTAGAGAGTCGAGTTGCAGACTATGTGGGGGCTATGAATGGAAGCTCTCAGAATGGAGTGAAGGAGTAAGGGAGAGAGACATTAAGGAACAGGGTTCATACGCAAAATGATATCGTTGTAGCCCCGGTAGGACCATTGAATCCGAAGCGGCTTGTAATTGAAGGGCGATGCTCGTGTATAGCTCATCACGCATTTTGATGAGTAAGTACTGCTGATATGCACATACAGAGGAAGTATTCTGCCACTCCGGGGCCGGCGACGCACTTGGCTAGCAGTAGAGCAGCCGCGAGAAACGCACCGTTAATACATCATCATACAGGTGACTTATTGCTGAGGCAGAAGGAGAAAAACGAGCTGCCCGAATCTCGGAAAGGGAGTCAACACATTCAAATGAGAAAAAAAGAAGGCAGCATTAGGCTCTAAGCGATGCTTCGTCTTGACTATTGTGTAGTCTAGGTGTTTTGTAAGAGTAAGTCGTTGATGGAGCCTCCGTTTGAGCTCACGCATGACCGAAGCTGGCGGCCTATAATCCCCCAGTATCTTCGACAGCGTGGACCATTACCGATATCCGACTGTCAGACCGACCGAGACGCGCGAAGGGCTCGAGACCGGCGGCGTGTCAACCGCCCCAAGGCCTTGGCACTTTGCAAAGATCCCCTCCAGGCGACGCAAAGGTTCCATCATCCGTAACGGGGGTCAGGGAACCAAAGTCAGAGGTGGCGTCCGCAAGGGACCGCGCGAGGCCGTTTTGGGTGTCAATGTCCGGGGCTGGAACACGCGTTTTGCTGACCACCGCCCATTGCGGGGTCGTCGAAGCGGGTGGCTAATTCCATATGCGATGCCTCGTGGTCGTGGGTAATCGGGTTGGGTTTGCGGACGCAGCGAGACGCAGCGGCTCGACCTGGGGTTTGCCGTAGGGAGGGGGGGGGGGGGTCGTCAACTAGGCCGTCTGTCTTTTCCATGTGCAAAAGGGGTCCCCGAGCCTGAGTTGGGCAGCTTCTTATTCCGTCGTGGGCTGGAAAACAGAAGTTCTCGTCCATCGCTCCATCACGAGGATTCGATGTGTCAAGGGCGCCGTGTTTGACAAGCAGTAGATTACCAATCCGCTTCCCGGGAGCCCTCGTTCTCGGGCCCAGCGTTGGGGCCAAGCTTTATGACAGATACAGATCTCGGTTCCGTCTTGGAAGCGTTGACGACGAACCCGTTGCTTGCTTGGCTGCTGTCTTGGCGGGCCTTGAGTAATCCAGCGCACCGGTTCAGGGCAGATGCACCGACAGACGGCAGACAAATGGTTCCTAAAGACCGAGACCAGAAATGTGGCGGCGGCGGAGTCGGCGGGGGTCGGCGGGATCCTACAGCGCTGTTCGTGCGGCAGTGGCCTTGTCCCTCCGTGGCAAGTCGCCCCGACGCCAGGCCCATCCCGGAGGCCAACTGTTGCTGTAAGACTTATCTGTCAGGGGAGGGCATAGGGCATAGGAGTCATGGAAATGACAGGCATTTTTTACATTATGGTTACCGGTCTAACGATGGATTTTGTTCCAATGGGGAGTTGATGCCTACCAGCTTAGAACAGTGCCATATGAAAGAAATCACCGAGAGGGTAGTTTATTTCGTCACTTGCTTGCTGCTTTTGCCAGCAAATACTGACGTCGCGCTACAGTTGGCTGTCCGATCAGAGCACTGAACACACGACTTACACGGCTTCATGTGCGACACTCATTAGGGTTATGTAGGTTAAGCTAGGGCCTGGAACCTCAGGGCCGAACGCATTAAACCAATCGCACCCCTGCGGCCCAATGTTCGAGAGGGCCTTTTGTAGCGCGTCTCGTTTCCCACAGCGAATGGCATGACAACTAGGAGGACCATCTATCCAGTCTGATTTCAGACACGACGCCTTACTCGGCAATTGATCATGCGAGGCCATCGAGCTGTATTCCATCTATCAGTCAACACGGATCTTGTGAGCGGTCACTTGGCCAAACGCTCCAAGTCATCGCAGGCCATGCTCTCGACACGGCTGTGAAATGACCGTGCTCATTCATGGGACTGGTACGCTGAAGAGGAAGAAGGGCTTTGTTTGTCCTTCATTGCCCCGGAAGCAAATACCGAGACTTGGCTTTCGAAGGTCTTGGCCGTCCCGGGCCCCCAGTCATACGTCCCATATGGGTGCTGCAGCAGCCAAGACGCTGTCGGTACTTCCCGGCTCGGCGATGCTAGCGACGCATTTTCAGCTCATGCAGGCGTTATCAGGTTCTGCTTTCTGCTCTGCTGTATTTGAGCCGCCATAAAACCATCTCCCTCCAAGAGGGCATGGTCCTTTTGACATGATCCTCCGTGAACCCGCGCTCACTTGCCCCTAGTCGCCGTTGGTGGCGTCCAATAAACGCCGTCTACGGCTTGATCGTCACCCGAGTAAGCTTGCATCTTCGTCTGAAGTATTTTTTTGGCCCCTCGTATCGCTCCCTTTGTGCTGACAGCAAACGTTGGCGATAGGAGGTGTCGTGACTACATTCACATTCAGGAACACCGCTAGAATGGGTGTCCCTATCACTCACCAACCACAACCCAGTCATTGCCTTGCGTTGGTCTGCAGCTAGGCAAGACAAGCTTATCATCATGGTAGTTCATAGGTCATTCTGCAGTTTGGGATCCCCCCCGCCCATAATACGGAGGACCTTCCTGTTGTGGAACCGATGGACCGCTGATGCTTATATCAAAGGTGCCATCGCGTCTCAAAGGGGGACCAGGGGATGACAAGAGGATCGTACACTCGAGTCACAAGCCTGCCGCATAGTTCTGTGCGCCGGGTCTGGGCCGAGGAGGCGTCTCGATGCTGGCTGGCCGGGTCGCTGCCTCCACTGAACAAACGTTCCATATGTCTGTCTAGTGTCTACCCTGCACCCTGCACGACGCGCCCCGGAGAGCCACACCACCTTTAAAGAAGCAGGGGTGGGCTTGACGATGCCCGGTCTCCGGGAGAGGTCCATTTGCTTGATGCTCGACGACCCAGGAGGAGTTTGGCGCGATGATCCCTTTCGCTCTCCAGCCAGTGAACGAGCGTTTCCGTATCGTGGACCTTTACTTGCTGGACGGGAGAGGGACCCGGCCTTCAAGCCGGCTGTGACTCTGAAATATGACATGGTGCCTACTCGGGCGACTTGGATTGAGGATTGAGGGCGTATATATGAGCTGTGTCACCCGTCGATTCTGGACCTCGATGCGCCCTAGCTCACCTCCTTGTGCTTTCCAACTTGTGCTAAACGATATCTCGTTCTAGCCTTCCCTGACCAAACGAGGTTGTCCGACACCAGAGCGGATCACATCGTCGAAGCCACGATGGCCGAAGAAAAGGTCACCCCGGCGACTGTCGCCAGGGTCGACAGTGCCGACCCGCGCCCGTCGTACACCGGCACCTCTCGCGTCCACCCCGATGAAAAGGGCGCCATGGGCGGCGAATGGACCGAGCCCATCGTCGACACCAAGGTCCCCGAGACCGAGGATCACAAGGAGGAGGACCTGTACCGTCCTCTGCTGATGGACCCCAACATCCCGCACGAAGCCAACATCCTGACCGTGCGCGCGATTGTCGTCGGCTGCATTCTGGGATCGCTCGTCAACGCGTCCAACTTGTACCTCGGGTTGAAGACCGGCTTCACATTCATCGCCTCCATGTTCGGTGTAAGTGAAATGGATGACCCCCGTCGGGCCTGGTTTGTGTGTGGATGATCCATAATAACACGACTTTCTCGATATAGGCCATTTTCGGTTACGGCTTGTTGAAGCTTCTCTCGCAAGTCAACCTTCCTATCATCGGAGGAGCCTTTGGACCGCAAGAGAAGTAAGTCCGACTCGGAAAATATCTTTTTGTTTTTGTAACGGACACTGACGTTGTGGAAAATAGCTCCATTGTCCAAGCCGCCGCCACCGGTGCCGGTGGTATCGCCGGCATCTTCGTCGCCGGTATCCCCGCCATGTACCGCCTCGGAGTCATGGACAGCACGCCTGCTGGCGACATTGGCAAGATCTTTACCTTGACCATCTGCTGTTCCTTCTTCGGACTCTTCTTCGTCACGCCGCTCCGCAAGTTCTTCATCATCCGCACCGCCCGGGAGCTCAAGCTCATGTTTCCCACATCGACCGCGACTGCCCTGACGATTAGGTCCATGCACGCCGGTGTGAATGGAGCCAAAGAAGCCGTGGGGAAGCTGAAGGCGCTCGGGTACGCCTTCGGCGCCTGCCTCGTCCATCGCGTCGCATCGTACTATGCCATCGGAATCCTCTACGACTGGCACGTCTTCACCTGGGTTCATATCTGGAGCGGCCATACGTCATGGGCAATGAACATAGAGAGTTGGGGATGGTACTGGGAGTTTACGACGGCTTTCATTGGCTCTGGAATGTTGATTGGCATGAATTCCGCATGTTCCATGATGGGCGGAAGCATCCTGGCATGGGGGTTGATCGGACCCCTTCTCGTGCATTACGGCGAATGTATCGGGAAGGACGCCTCCGGGGGAGACCCGGACTGGGACGGCTACTACAGCTTCACGTCTCTGAAGAACGTCGGAGTCGGCCCCCCCTCGCCCCGATACTGGCTCTTGTGGCCGGGTGTCATGGTCATGGTTTGCTCTTCCATGGGCGAGATGCTGGTCCACTGGAAAGTCATTTACTTCGGGTTCAGGGCCGGCTGGAGGTCCATCTGCCTGTCCATTCACGAGACGGCCATGAAGAAGAACAAGCGCATCGAGTTCTTCGCCAAGTACGCCGAGGCCGAGGAGAAGATGGAGGCGGACGCCGTCGAGGACCCCGCCACGCCCGACCAGCAGGTCAAGACCTGGGTCTGGGTTGTCGGGCTGTTCGCGTCCATTATCCTGGCATGTATCGTCATGGGTCTTCAGTGGAAGGTCAACGTTGGCGTTACGATTCTGGCCTTGGTGCTCGCCTTCCTCTTCTCTTTCCTCGCCATTCAGATCGGCGCCGTTACGGACCAGACGCCGCTGACGGCTGCGGCAAAGGCCGCTCAACTGGTCATTGGTGGTACCACGACTGGGGCGGGATACACGGTGCAGCACGCGCAGCGAATCAACCTCATCTCCGCCGGCCTGGCTGCCGGCGCCGCCGACGTCGCTACGGCGCTGACGTCCGATTTCCGCACCGGTTTCCTTCTCGGCACGCCGCCCAACAAGCAGTTCATCGCCCAGGCCATCGGCACATTCGTGTCCGTCTGGCTGGCACCGGGATTGTTCGTCTTGTTCACCACCGCCTACCCCTGTATCACGGACTCCGAAATCGAGCACTGCCCCTTCCTGGTTCCGTCCGTCAGCGCGTGGGCTGCGGTCGCAGAGGTCGTCACGAGCCCCAACGTCCCGATCCCGCTGTCGTCCGGAATCTTTTCCATCGTCCTCGGCATCGTCTCGATTCTCCAGGTCGTCTTCCGCCACTACTACCTGACCGGCTCCCGCGAGAAGTACCAGCAGTGGCTGCCCAACTGGGGTGCCATCGCCCTTTCCTTCGTCATTCCCGGGCCCGTTTTCGTCAACGCCGCCTTTGTTGGTGCCATCATTGCCTTTGTCTGGCGCAAGTGGAAGCCTGCGAGCTTCGAGGTCTACGGCTATGCCATCGCTGCCGGTATGATTGCCGGCGAGGGCATGGGTGGTGTTATTGGTGCTGCTCTGCAACTGGGCAATGTTTCGGGAGACAGATACGGAACGCTCGGCCTGGCGTGCCCCTTGGAGGAATGCTAAGCGGTTTGACGCAGCGGGATTAAATTCACAAAGGTCGATAGATTGTTCCAACATAATACTTCTGTATTACAGGAGTAAAAGTTAATGAAAGTACGGCGTTTAATAATGCAATCTGTTTGCAAGTCTCATTGGCAAGGGTGAGACCAATTCCAATTTCACGTTGTCCGGCCGGTGGAGTCCGGTTCGCATCCGGCGCGGGTCGCCGATGGCCCCATTATTACCGGTGTTTACAATGTTGTGATTGGAGAATGTCGTAGTAGCCCTCCGGTGTTGTCCATAAGACTGCAACAACGGATGATGGGTTCCAATAAGCGAACCAGCAGGGCGGTCCTAAGGGCTTACTATTGAGGCATGTGGCTCGGTCAAATGATCAGCATAATTAATCCTCTGTAAACCACAATATCATGCCTGTCTCGTGTATTATGTGTCCCAAACACGCCAAAGGAAGCGGCTTAGAGCAACTTGCATCTCCAGTAGTCGTCGTGTAGTCTAGCCGCTTGTCTGCAACATGTAGTGCCATAAAGATGTAGAAGGCAGCATCTGATGACGGTTTGGGCACACCATCGAGGGCTCTGATAGGAAGACTGTAGCTTATCAGCCCCCATGTTTGCTGACATCAGTAGCAATGCCGATTTCCGTATGGATTGCAAGCGGGTCTTTCGGTGGCAGCCCAGCCAAACAACCCCGCGTTCTCACATTGCCGTTTCGTTTGACACTGTCTTCCGCTTCGCAACTTTCCCACCTACGACTTGTCTACATGCCACCACCGACGTATTGCTATGGACTTTCCATGGCGCACCTATCAAGGTCACTGCCACTGTGGCGCCAACCGCTATGAAGTTCGGTTGGCCGACTTGCCCGCAATAACCATCTGCAGCTGTACGCTCTGCACAAAGAAAGGCCACGTCTGGGGTCTACGATATCGACGATAGTTTGACAACCAGAAGAGGATGCACCGTCGACACTTTGAAAGTGTACAGTGCATGTGACACAGGACTTGAGCACGAGGTACGTCGATTCCACTTTGCTATGCGCAGAAATGACTAAAGCGTATCTAAATGCTTCTCAACGCGCGTCATTAGTTTTGCTCTAAATGTGGCACTGGATTGTTTGGAACCCATTCGACTGGCCCCCATGCTGGAAAGAGAGGCATCAACTTCCGAGTGCTTGTATCTGATGTGAAGGGAGTCTATCTCAGAGGACAACAAGTAGTTACGTTGGATTCGTCAGGCAAGACCAGCCTGTATTCGGGGTCTCAAGAGGTTTGTCGCGTTTTGTGTATAGTTGCGTTAGCCGGCCTAACTATCACGCAGGTTGATTGAAGAGGTTGTCTCTTCTAAACCCACCGAATCTCTTAGGGCCCTATTGGACGCCCCCGGGGAAGACCTCAAGTTGTACACAGCAGGTTGCGAGTGCGGTGCCGTTCAAGTTGCACTCAAAAGCAAACCACTCAATGACATTGAGATCAAGGAAGACAATTGTAGTATCTGCGTCCGGGTAAGTTTGCCTCATTCGCAAATTGTAGTCCTCTCTTGTAGCACTCAACTAACCCCAAGCCAATGTCCAGAACGGTTTCATCGGCGTTTACCCTCATCAGTCTCTAGTTACGCTGGTTGGCAAAGACCAGACAAAGGACTACAAATTTGGCCGAGGGTTCAACGGCTCGCCATTTTGTCGGATCTGCGGCGTCCACTGCTTTGGAAACCTATACGGTCCGCAAAAGGAGGTCCTTGCCAGACTTCCCGAGGCCAAGCAAGAGTTTGTGCGTAAACAACTCGAGGTTCAGCCACTGAATATCCGGATTCTCGACGGTGTTGAATGGGACAGAATCGATATAAAATGGAGAAACGAAGGCACTGAAGGCTACGTTCTAAACGACTAAGGCCTATTAAATCCTATTCGAACTCGTCGTTTTGCACCTCGGATGTGGGGAGGAATCTGGCATGACATGACGATTTTGAAGCCAGTCTGTTTCAGTTTCAGAACACTCCATCCTCGACATGGGAGTGAAAATGAAATTGATCTTTCGGGGTGTTCTTTAACCGATCTCAGTAAGGATGTGAGGTCGGGCTTATGGAAATGTCCTTTCGTCACAATGACCACCACTTCTTCCGTACAATCATACACCGGGGCTGTTGAGTAGGAGGAATTCGTGGGACCAGCCGCCGGTTTCCCGGTCTCTCGGCTCCTGTGCCGCCGGAAATTTCAAAGAAACACCTCCAAGTCGCCATGTTGAATGCATTGCATCAATGCATTCAAGTTCGGTTTACTCTGTTTTCCCAATGAAGGTCCTCGGCTCCCTGAGGAGTGAGTAAGGTTTCCCAGTGCGACTTACTCACCGTCCCCTAGACTGCCTTCAGCGGGCTAACGGGGTTTGAACAGTGACGACGGGATCTGGTCTGCTCGACCGATGACGTAAGGATCCCCGACGAATCATGACTACATACATATCTAAATCGTCATTGTCGCATCAACACCAGTCTCCCTATAAATCTATTCGACGTCTCTGAGATTAAACAGTTCCCGCTGTTTGGACGGACACGCTACAAATAAGACTCATGTTCTCCCCCAAAGCTTTTCGCGCAGCGCGCACCGTTACCCGAATCTCGCTGTGTCGACCCATCATCTCCGTACCAGCTCAAACTCACGCTTTCTCCTCAACCGCCAGGATGACATCCAAGTTCCCTACGCCCTCGAGCGATCGGCCTCAGAATGAGATGCAATACTTTCCGGGAATGACGACGGCTCTGCCCTCCGAGTCCGCCGAGTTCCGTCGAGTCCTGTGGACAGGTCTCTACTCGCAGCTAGTTCTAATGACAATCCCAGTTGATGGCGACATTGGTGAAGAAGTAATCAGCTCCCACTGGTCTCTGTTCAATTCAAGACCCGAACGTTAACAAGACGGCAGATTCACACCGTCGACCAAGTCCTGACCTTCACTTCTGGCAAAGGCCTGGCGCAAGTCGGGAGCAAAGAGCAAGAGGTCAAGGCCGGCGACATGGTAATCGTTCCTGCAGGAACCAAGCACCAGTTCTTGAACAAGGGCCCGACACCCTTGATTCTGTACACGGTGTACTCGCCGGCGGAACACAAGCCGACGACGATTCACAAGACCAAGGAAGAGGGTGACCAGGAGGAAGAAGATGGCATCGATGTGGCACCGGAATGGAGCCAGAGAAGTAAGGAGCAGAACGAGAAGGAAGGTTGGGTCAAGGGCGAGTAATTTTGGCTGGCGCTTATCAGTGCGCAGTCTTGCACACTTGTTTCAGCTATCACAGTATTCAGGAATGTTTTAAGTCCCACGCATACTGCTTTCATTTTGTCTTCTTACGATTTCATGGCTAGAACATGACATGAAACCTCTTTGAGATTGACTATTTCCTGTGCTATTCCAGTCTTGCTGGGCCTGTGACAGACAGGCAACATTCGCGCAACACCCCCCATCGGTGAGGCCTAGAGCTTTTTCTTTGCTATTTTGTTCGAAGGAGACTGGGTAGGGACTCTGAAGAGGAACTAATAGAGAGAGATTTATCTGAAAAGGTGAGTTTCACTCTCGACCTCGGTGAAATCGGTCTCCGGCTGCATCTGACAGTCACTCGCACCCACTTTGTTCAAAATTACTAGATTCATGTTTGGAACTCTAGTCAGACATTGCCATCATAGGTTATGGAAGATTCGGTAGCTTGCGGTGTCTCGCGTCGTCAAGCCACAAGCAGACATCTAAAGCATCCTTGTTACATGAGCAAGGGAAAGCTACGTGTCGCTCACGTCGGCAGAAGGACTGACATGTAAGGCTTATTCGGTCATTTTAAAGCAGCGGAAACCACCCTCTATGCTTGGGACTAGACACAGCCGCAGCAATTATTAGATTTGCGGATAATTCTTGAGACACAAGGTTGCCCTCAAAGACTTCCAGCCAGGTAATCCGCATAGAGGTTCGGTAGGAAACCAGCCAGGTTGGTAAACTCGGTCTGATCATGTATGAAGTGCTCATAGGCAACCTTCTCCCCCCCCAAAAGGTGCTTGAACCCCAAGGCACCTGCAAGATAGTCGATCCCGATCCTCATGCCGAGAAGTTTGTAATGGACGCCCCCGCCAAGCCAATACCGGCTTCGCAACTCAAGCCCATCCTCAGTCTTCCGCCAGAGGTGTAAGAAGTCCCCAATCTTCAAGTTCGACACCAAGCCGTCGTGCAGCTCTGCGCAGACAGCAGCCTCGTAGCCGGCTGTCTTGAGCTCTTCCCACGGCAGGCCGTAGTGGGCGGGGTCGACGAAGCGGATGTGGACGGCCATCTTGGTCGCGCCGATGAACTCCGTGACACGATGCGTGGAGCCAAGCCACTTTTGCGTGTGGGACAAGTCAGTGCGGTGTAGGCGGTCCGCGTACGACGACCGGACGCTGAGATGGTCGTAGGGGTACCAGAGAGCGTAGCGCTCGGGCTCGACGCTGTGCCACCAAAACCACCAACGGACCATGTCTCCTGTCGATCCCGGGAAACGAGTCCGCGAGGCGACATAGGCGGTCCCGTCTGGGAGGGCGACCCAGCCGTTCTCGTGAGGGTGATAGCCGGGGTCGAGCAGACGACGGGAATCCGTGATCGGTAGTACGCCTTCCGCCGGCATCGGCTCGCGGATGTACTGCGGGATGTCGGCGTAGATATACAGTTCGCGGTTGTAGTACTTGGCGTACGATTTGTCTTTGACCCGGTTCTCGTTGTACTTGAAAGCCTTTTGCGTATCCAAAGGGTAATACGTGATAGGCACCTTTGCGGGATAACCATCCGTGTCCGGATTCTGGAGCTGGTTTGTGGTTATTGTATTGCTGGCCATCGCTGGTGTTGTTAACTGAGTTCGCAGCGCAGACAACCGAGCTGCAGACCTATGGCGAAGCGACTCGGTCTCCATATCGTTTTGGATCAACAATCGAGGGTTTTTTTTAGGGGGGGGGGGGGGGGTTTGGCGATAAAACACTTGATGGTAAAAGACATGATGGTAACGTCGTGCACCTACTTTTGGGCCACCCCTACATATAGGCCACCTAAAAATAAGAGTATTCCTATTAATACTACTATGTTTAATTAACTATTAACTAGGCCTAGATGCTACTACAATACAGCTTTTAGCTTTAGTAAGGTATTTAGACCTGCTAGTTTTACCTGCATTATCCTCCCTTTTACTAGCCTTAACCTACGCCTTCTGCATATCTAAGATAGTAGCAAACTTAGTATTAAGATCTAGCTAGACTATCTTCCTTTTCCTTACTATATTATTAGTAACTTAGGCCTGCAGAAGCTTTAGTTGCTGCTAGGTAGTTGCTAGCTTATAAGACTGCTTGCTAAAGCCTTTTTTTACCTTTATAAAAAGGAGGTATTAAGTACTAGCATTATTATTTAGCTTTATAAATAGCTTTAACTAGCTAGCTAGATTCTTTATCTTCCTTAGCATTAACTATAATACTATAGATAATATAGAAGCCTATTCTTTAGCTTCTCTACCTTTCTTACCTTCCTTCTTACCTCTAGACTACCTTTTATAAGCCTAATAAGATAGTGCTAATAGTATTAGTATTAATAGGAGTAGTAGATAACTTATAAAGGGCTTTACTATAGAAATAAGTGTTACGGTCGGCTTTCCGTGGTAGTGTCTATTAGCAGAAGCTGAGGCAACGAAGCTGGGGAACAGTGCTGTAAGTCGTGCTGAAAGGTTCAGGTCTTCAGAGGATACGGTGATCAGTCGTATACTCAACAAGGGGTTGTAACGTTGGTCACTAGTGAAGGGTGCCGAGAGTATCCGAGGGGATAATCACAAAGTTGATTGCTGAAGAGCTATGGAAGTCTGTCCTTGAGTTCGTCCAAGTCCATCCTATATACAAGTCCCGTGTGTCTGTTGCTGAGATCTGGCTTACACCTGATTACCAGTAATCCAGGTGTTGTATGGAGTGATCACTCGAAGTGGGGCGCGTGAGCGCTCACGTCGTGATCAATCGTGCTCACGCATAATCAGTTGCTCACTCCCTTATCACCACGTGACCTTGCACCATAGTTCTTCCGTTCCGGAGGAGTCACCCTTGTTTCCCGTGTCTGCCTGCTTATAACTTGTCCGTAACCGCCAGGCGCCCTGTGGGGGCGTCCCCTGGTCCTGTTATGTTTGACGGGTCGTAACAATAAGCTATAGTCTAGTCTATTTCTATCTACTTTTAATATTCTAAATTATTATCCCTACTAAAGCAGCCTTATAATAATAGCTTAAGAAGTTCCTTTTGCCTATAATAGTAGAGTTATTTTAATAACTAAGGTATTTAAGCTTCTTTCTATAGGCTACCTTTAATAAGCTAAAGACTAACTAATTAAGTAGCTAAAGGATATAGAAGGTATATAGTAGTAAGAATAATAGATAGATGTTATTTATATAGTAAAGCTAACGTGTTTGATAAGCGAGCTGGACAGACAAGCGAGCTGGACACAAAACCACCACCATATCGCGAATGCGACCATAACGGAACAACAAAAAGGTTAAATCAATTCAAACTACTCAGAATCCTCTTCTATAGACATTTCTTCATCAAACTGACACGTTCGTGCATTGTGTCCAGTGTTTCCGCAGATGCCACACCGCCGTTGACCTGTTTCTGTCCTCAGTCTGCGACCACTACTCCGACGCGTTTCCTCTTGTACCTGGGCTGTCGCCTCTCTCTGGGACTGGATATCCTGTGCCTCAGATACAGTAAGACTTCCTCCTTGTCTAAGACGTGTTTTTTTGGTTCTTTTACGTCGGTTAAGTAGACCATTCTCCTCTTCAAGGCTCTTAACCCTAGCTCTCAACATTGCATTCTCATGCGCAAATTCTAGTGCTCCTTTTAGAATATGCTCAGTAGCTGTACATCCATGTGTCGGAGAGCTATCTGGATGATTAAGGAACCGATCCTTAAGTAGAGTTCCTTGAGAACTTAACTCTGCAGTGGTGTGTGGTGTCTGGGAAGTCCAAGCTGGTGGTGTTGTTGGGAGGGAACCTGGAGGTGAAGGAGTATGTAATTTGACGTCTAGCTTAGATAGCACACTTTCTGCACTTAGAGGGACAAGTCCTGCCCCTCTAAAACCCCCTTGGATGTTTTTTTCTGTGAGAGCTCGCTTGAAGGCGTTGTGAAATGCTGGAAAGAAATCGTCCTTTGTAATATGGGTGTTACCCCGTCGCATCTTATCCTCAATTTCTCGACCGTACGCCAACTTCAGAGGCCCAAAACACCCTACGTCTAAGGGCTGAAGTAGATGAGAAGAATGAGGCGGCATACAGAGGGTGATGATGTTGTTTTCCTGGCAAAATAGCTCGAAGTCTGTGGAGTGGTGACTTTCGTGTCCATCGACGACAAGGAGGCGATATTTACCCTTCGCACGCGACTTTGAATGCCGATCAAAGTGCTGGACCCAATCTAGACCTCTTTCATTTGTTGTCCATCCATTTTCAGACGTTGCGATAACCCAGTCGTGTGGGAGGCCAGATTCAGTGTACCAGGTGGAGAGGAGATTTTTGCCTGCAACAATGATGTACGGCGGGACGCTGTAGCCAGATGAACTAATGGCCTGAATGACTGTAACCCATTCTCGATTGCCAGGCTGCACCATCTTTGTGTTTGAACGTCTTTCGGAGCTCGTAACGACCATTCCGTAAGCAATCTGGCCCATCATAAAGCCAGTCTCATCGAAGTTGTAGATATCTGACCCCTCAATGCCGTATTTCGCGATTGTGTTTGCCACAAGGCGAAACCACGCGTTAATTGCCTCAGGATCTTCGCATTTAGCTCTCTTATAGTCGTATCTGCGAAAAAAACGCGTTCGGAGCTGTGGTTGTCGTTTGACGAAGTTCGAGGCCCAGCGCTTGCCGACTGGTGGCGCGTTGCGGTCGGCAAGCAGTCGATTGGCCATTTCTTCAACACCACTGATCCGGGGAGGAAACGATCGGGCATCTAGGTCAAGAATATACTCAACTAGCTTGTTCTCTTCCAGCTCCGTCAAATTCTGTGAGTTAGGCATGGTGTCGCGTCGGGATGGTATACCCTTAAGTCGCGTCGCTAAAGTTGAATGTGGGACTGAGTAGATCCGAGCTGCCTCTCGAATGCTCTTTGCCTGGCCTTTTTGGATAGCCTGAATGGCAAGATTTAATTGAGCCTCTTTGTTTTGCACAGACATTGTTGTGGCGGTCGGAAGACGCGTCGGAATGATGTAGGTGGCAGGTTTGTGGTTTTGTGTCCAGCTCGCTTGTCTGTCCAGCTCGCTTATCAAACACGTTATATAAAGTCTATTATTATATAGCTTTTATACTTATCTAAGATTAGCAGTCTAACCTCCTTCTTACCTTAAGGGATAGTCTAAAGAATAAAGACCTTTTGCAGCTATTTAACTACAGTAGTATCTATTATTTATTTATTCTCTATTACTATAAACTGCTAGCCTTTATAAAGGCTAAAATCTAAAGGAAACTACTGCTGCTAAACTATTATACCCTTATATATAATAAAGGGATGCAGTCTATAGCTTAAGGTAGAAATACATTTAATAATAAATACCTATACCCTGTAAGGGTTTAGCCGAGCGACCCGTCGGAGAAGCCTCGGCTAAGGCGCACGGAGGCCCTCGGCTAAGGTGCACGGACCACAACCACTCTCCCACATCATGAAGGGAAGATTCGACACATAGTTAGAATCTTCAAGCAAAAGTACACGCAATAGACCAGACCTACCTCTCCACAGAGAACCCTACCTAGTTAAGTGCCTACAGCCATACTCTTACATACCCTTAATTTAGGCTGTTTCTTATATATAGACTTTATCTTAAATATACCTAATACTAGCCTATTAGATCTTTAGCCCTTAAGGATACTAGTCTTATCTATATTATATTTATTAGCTAGTTTAATGCTAATAATCTCTAGTATAGTAAGATGCTTAAACTAGTCTTTAATAACCTTAGTAGATGCTTTATTAATACATTTAGAATTAATAAAGTAACTTCTCTAGATCTTAACTAATAGATTTCTCCTTATAAAAGCCTAAATCTAGCCTCTTTCTATAGGCTGTATATCCTCTATAGCATAAAGGATCCTTTTTATAAATAGCTTTACTTATTAATAGGTTAGTAGGAGCTTAAGGGTATACTAGATTTACACCTATTTAGCTAACTTAGGCTCTTAGCTTACTATAAGCCTCTAGAGGTTAGAAAATGCTAATACTCTTATCTAAATACCTTAAAGTTAATACTAAAAGGTAGTCCTTAGGATACTATACTGCTAGGCAGCCTTCCTTATACTCTAACTATTTAAAATAGCCTTAAGTACTTAATTAACTTTATCTTTAGTATAATAGCTTATAATGCCTAGGAAAAGGTACCCTAAAAAGATAAGGCTATTTAGATAAAGTATGAAAATGTTGTAATAGTTTGAAGTTGGAGGAGGAGGTTGGTAATGAGGCATTTTTGGGTGGCCCATATGTGGGGGTGGCCCAAAAGTAGGTGCACGACGTTAAGGAGAATGTGAGTCGAAAGATGCGATAGCCCAATTCTTAATAACACTCGGCCAAAGGCCACTGTCACGAAGCCCGTGCGGTGATGTGTAGATTGCCTCTGACATGCTGCTTGACGACCCCTTTGACCTCGGGTGCCTCGGCTGCTGTACTGATGAAACTTGGAGCTGCAGCCAGCAACCTATCGGAGGCTCGCCCTCGGACTTAGGCTCCCTCGGTGCAAATTGATCGTGGATGTAGAGTGCCTTGATCATGATGTGCAGAAGCGACAGTAACTATCGTGAAGGGGAGATGGGATTGATAAGATGGTAGGGGCAGCAATCGTTCCCTAGGCACAAGTTCTCAGTATCACATGCGTTTACTCGTTAAGTCCAAGTGAGACGCAGGTGTCAACATATATTTTTACGAATGCATGACAGTAGAATACTCCGTCGTACTGGCCGACCTCGGTTTCCTTTATAGACCTCCCCCCAGGCATCATTGGTAGCATCAGACAGTAAGGCCTACATTTCTTGCTTAACCTAGGAAGAAGAGCATGCCGCCAACTACAAACTAGTACTAATGCTAGTTGATAGCTGAGTTGACTTGAAAAATAGACCGTGCCCCTTGAGCTGTGGAGGTTGAAATAGCGTATGCTTTTCTACGCATCAGTACATCCAGCGTGTTTGTCTGCCGTTTTTGCATGCTGCTTACAAGATCAATAACCACCCAGACTCCAACATGTTTCCAACCTGGCCAGAAGGAAGCTCTCATATGACTCGGAACATATTTGACTTAACACCCCGCTTGAGTCCTTCGGCCTTCCCATTCTCGTACTCGACACCGGCTGCGCCTCCCTCCCCAGACATGCCCTCCAGCTTCAAGCGCAACTCCTCGTCCTGCTCCGCCACCGTCTTCTTTTGTACAGCTGCGACACTCTCGCTGGCTGGTGTGGCTTGTGTTTGAGCACGCGTGGTGTTTTGGGCGTTATCGGTCTTCGCCGGTGGCGAATTGGTGGCCAGACGCGCTGCCGGCACGAGCTGGCCGGGCGGGCTTGGGGTGCCGATGAGTCTCGGCGCGAGACGGCGCAGAGGGAGGCGGTTGAGTGAGCGTAACATTGTGGCTGGTTTGACTGATTGGAGCTTGGAGCGATGTCTGAATTGAACCTTTTATGATCAGCGCCGGTGATGGGTGAGAAAAGGTCGGTCGCGCGCGATGCGGTGCAGGTGGTGGGAACATGTCCTGTATTCATGTTTGCGTCATCGCTCGTCATTAGAAAACTGTAGACAGTTGTGATGGACATTTGGGGGGGTAATCTACAGGACGTAGGCGATAGAAACTTAACCTTCTATTCTCGGTCTCCCCATTCTTCCTGTTAGACTTTTATCACAACACCAACTCTGATGTTTGATGAATTCTATCTCCGCGATCGCTGCAGCCTGCAGCCGAGGCCAAGTTCAGGCGCTCATACATCACATCACCTGTGACTCCACCACCGCATCCGACTTGTCCCACCTGTGGACGTTTCCATCTCAGCTCCTCAGTAATCAACACACGAGGTTGCTTAGCGATAAAATCGATCACAAGCATTGACGGGTGTTTTCTCACCGCGAGAGATCAGAAGGCTCTTTACAATCCAGGGGCCATGATCCGTTACGGAGCCGAACACTTTTCTGCCTACGGCCCGTGGCTGTGTTCTGGTGTCTCAGGGACCAAGACTCCGTTGATCCAACAAGGGATCACAGGGATGAAGATCCTTCTTGGCAATGCTGCCAATAAGACCACAGCGTCTAGGTCACGCCTCGTATGATTGAATGCAGTTATGGATGCACACTGGCTAACTGTCAAATCTGCCTTACAAGCGAACCAATCAATTCCTTTCAGGCTGCAGATGGCGGAACGGGTCAAACGGTGCATGGCCTCAATCTCACCACTTCAGCCACCTTCGAATGCCGAGGAGCTAATGCGATGCAATCGTCTAGAAGCACTCGCGGCCTTGTAGGAGTGGATTCTTCAGGATATAATGGCCCCGTCTGTCAGCCACCATACCCTTTTTCTTTCCATGCTGACTCCGTTAAAAGGTTTAACCTCGCAGCTCATGTCAGTCGCTTCCTACCACCCCACAACGAGTTCATCATAACGCGAAATACCAAACACATACGTCCGCAACCCGTACTGAAACCATGGCTGCCGCCAAGTCGTCAATGCTGGGCGTCGAAGACGTAAAGCCCCCAACGTACGACGACACGGTCACCGACGCCAGGGCGCAACTCAACTGCGGAGAGACACCAAAGCTGTTTTTGGATAAGACGACGATATTCGCCAACACATCACCACCCCGCGCGCTGTATGAGCTGAGCAACGTCGTCACCGAGGCCAAGTCGTCCATTTACGGGGTCCAAAAGGTTGTTTACAGGGTCAGCCAGGCGACGGGCAGCGATAGCGTCAGGACGAAGCTAGACCACATCTACGACTTCACCCAGGACCCTCTCAAAGGCCTCGAGAGCTTCAAGATGCAGATGAATGACGTCATCGTCATCCAGGGCCAGAAGAGCTCGAAGAGGACGTACAAGGAGGTGCACCTGATGCCCGGCGTGGGCGGGTGGAAAGTCAAAGACCACTTCAAGGTCGGCGACAGCCCGGCGCACCAGCTGAAGCATGAAAACGAGGTCCACTGGAAGAACATGAGCGGCGAGGTCGTCGCGGTCGAGACGCTGCCCAAGCGCGACAAGGGGAAGAACCTGCTAAACATGCCGCAGTTGGATGTCAAGGTCCCGATGGAGGACAAAGAGTTGGATCTGTTGGTCACGTGCTGGATGGCTAGACTCTGGCGACAGTCTGCCGATGAGACCAAGCAGCCGATGACCTGGCAAGACTGTAAGCACAGGTCCTATCGAGACATACAGAGTGAAGGTGAACGGACAACGCTGACGTTTCCTAGTCAAACAAATTTCCAAGATTGCGCTCGGCAACAACCGGCCAGGTGTTTGGATGCTGGCTGGATGAGATTTCACAAAAGAACACCATGCTTAGGTCAGATATGGTTAAGTAAGAAGAACGAGGCCAATATACCCAATTTGTTTGTTTTTTTAGACGCTAGAGGCTGGAGCAACTTCTCCGTGCTGGCCAGGTGTACCTGCCATTGTCTGTTGATTTTTGATAACACAGCCTTTCTTCCAGAGATGCAATTGCAAACGAAAAGATTCGTGAAAAGAATCAGGGTGGAACTCAATGTCCCCCCCCCTCCAGTCGTAGTCGCTTTCAACCTGCCGTAATGGTAAGTCATTGATAGCCGCCGTTGTCGGCTTCGGTTGGGACCCCTCTTGGTTGGTGAGCTGGACTTGAATCTTGAATTCTGGCAACAGGATCCCGGTTCAACCAGGACACCAACATGTATGAAAGATCAGATCCATTGCTTGGACATCTTTCTCATATGTGCGTCTAACCCCCATCCGAGTGCTCGATCACGAATCTCTATTTGCGACATGGTTGGCATCGAATGCAGCTGCATGCAGAATGTGGCCCAGTTCTTATCCTAGGGACCCGAACATTCAGGACTCCACTTTTAGCGGCAACGACCGGCCGGACCATAGCCGGTCAAGGTACCTGTCACAAGTTAGAGCACACAGTAAGGCATAGGAGAATAGGGGAGAAAGATGCTTATTCTATATAATGTAAAGAGAGTAAAATGTAGTCTAGTTATATAAGTCTAACTACATAAGATAGTACGTAAGAAGACTAATTTAGTAAGCTCTAATATATAAGGGTATTTCTATAATATACCCCCTAACGTAGTTCACAAGCAAGTGAATCACACAAGCTAGTGAATCACTTTCTAATTATTTCGTACGCATCCTCTTTCTCCTAGTTTTTCTCCACCAACAACTATGGGACAGCAATCAATTGAAAGTGATTTAGTCCTAGCGCTTAATGCGCTCCAATCCAACCCAAAATTAAGCGTACGAAAGGCTGCATTACTCTATAATGTATCATTCTCTACCCTCCAACGACGAAAACACGGCCGACCTGCGAAACGCGACATCCGACCACATAACCAGAATTTGACCTTGTACGAAGAGGAGAGCATTGTACGATACATAATCGACCTAGATTCACGATCATTTCCACCGCGCCTTAGTGCTGTTCGAGAAATGGCCGATCGACTGCTTCGCGACCGCGGCGCGCGACGCGTCGGAACAAACTGGGCCTCAAACTTCGTACGACGACGACCTGAGCTCCGAACGCGTTTTAATCGAAGAATCGACTATCAGAGAGTCCTCTGCGAAGGTCCTGACGCGTATCGCGCGTGGTTTTCCCTTGTACGAAATACAATTGCGAAGTATGGGATACACGATGACGATATCTATAACTTTGATGAGACTGGGTTTGCAATGGGCAAAATGTCCTCTGAAATGGTTGTTACAGCCTCTGAACGACGTGGCAAGCCAAGAGGAGCACAACAAGGGAATCAGGAATGGGTTACAGTAATCCAGGGCATTGGGTCGTACGGCTATTCTATCCCACCGTACATCATCTTTGCAGGCAAAGTCCATCTTGACTCCTGGACGTACGACAGCCCCCTCCCACCCAACTGGGTAATTACCCTTACAGAAAACGGTTGGACGACAAACGAGAAAGGCCTAGAATGGGTAAAGCACTTTGATTTCCATACAAGAAGTCGTACGAAGGGTGTTTACCGCCTCCTTATCCTTGATGGCCATGAAAGCCACCATTCTGTCGATTTTGAGCTATACTGCAAGGAACAGAAGATTATTACGCTCTGTATGCCACCTCATTCATCGCATAAGCTCCAGCCTCTTGATGTTGGGTGCTTTGGTCCCTTGAAACGGGCGTACGGTCAAGAAATCGAGGTCCTTATGCGGGCGCATGTTACGCATATTGCAAAGGAAGACTTCCTCCCAGCTTTTTCTAAGGCGTACGACAAGGCGATAACTAAGTCAAACATTCAAGCAGGCTTTAGAGCAACTGGCCTTATACCGTACGACCCTGATTATGTGATTTCACAGCTAGATATCAAGCTTCATACGCCAACACCACCAGGTTCTTCTGCTGGCTTACCACCAGCTTGGGTACCAAAGACACCAAACAACCCAATCGAAATCACGTCACAATCCGATTATATCAGTAATCGCATCGTACGACATCAAAATAGCTCCCCAACATCAATTCTTACAGGTATGCAGCAGCTGAAGAAAGGGATGATGATGATGGTGCACGAACAGACCTTGATGCGGGAGGATTTGGCTGAACTTCGAGAGGCAAATGACCGCCTTAGCCGCCGTCGGCGTACGAAAAAAAAACAGCTACAGCAAGGAGGGACACTTACAATTAACCAGGCAAAGGATTTAAAGTCTCAAATAGATGCGACGGAGCAGTTAAAGGCAGAAACAAGTCAGAATGGTGGTCGTACGAGGAGGCAGGAAACGCGCGCGCGACGATGTGGTATCTGTGGAGAGCCTGGCCATAATGCTCGTACATGTCAAAAGGTTGAATCTACATCTGAAGAAGAGGATTCCAGTTAATTTAAATTAGTTTAAGGCGTTGTAGTTGATTTCTCTTACATGTTATTGTACGAGTAGTAGAAAAGTGATTCACTAGCTTGTGTGATTCACTTGCTTGTGAACTACGTTACGTGAAGAATCTTCCTTTGAGGTGTGGAAGGGTGGTTGTGGCCCGTGCGTCCTAGCCGAAGTATCTCCGATCGGTCGCCCGGCTAAACCCTTACACATTGTTGATATCACAGGTAATACATGTATGTGAATGTGTCTTTTAAGAAGATGAGACAACAGGCTAGTCTATTGCTCTCAGTGTTTAACGGATGGAAGGACAAGGGCCATACAGGCCCTGGACCGCAAGCTGCCCTCATCTTACCAGGTGCAAGTAATCTGTAAATCTCCTTTTTGCCAACTGCAGGGACTGCCTTAGAACTTTAATCTAATTAAGCTACAGAGGCACAGGATTAGCGATCTTGGGGTAACTTTGGAGTGCTGTCATGAGGTTGATCCGCCCCTGATCGTTATACATCGTATTGGTACGGGTTGGCAGCATTCGGGCCGGGCTAAGATGGCGCCGGACTGGCCGGTCCTGCAGGGATCCGGTTCATGCGATTGTCGTGGGTTCCACATATCTTACTGCCGTGTACCCGACCGTGCGGGCTGCCGCGGGCCGCCAGCCTGTGTTAGCCGCCGGAATGACCGGTTCAACAGGGATCCGGTTCATGCGAATGTCGCAGTTCCCATCTCTTTTGCCCGTATGCCCGGGAGTTCGGACTGCTGCGCCAATAGTTGGCCTGGTGCAAAGCCACACTTAACCGCTTCCCTTCGCTAAACCCTTGGCAGAAATAGTCTATCTACATAGTAGTCCCTTGCCAGCCAGTTTGGCTCTCCCCGCAGAAGCCACGTTGAGAGGCCGCAAGGCGCACCTGGGGGGAACGGGTTGACGTTTGACTTTCATGGGGCCCAACTACCGGGCTGAGTCATCGGCGAATAAGTTAACCTTTTTTTCTTTTTCTTTCGCAAACTTAATTAGCAGTCAGGAAACAGGTTGACTAAAGGCGAGTATCTTGACTCGACTCGATCGATCCCTCTAGGTGCGAACAGACCTCACTTTTGCCAAGGGTAGGTAGGCTTTTTCAATCAAAGTCATTACCTTGACACTTGAATCCGATCAAGGATTACAGGATCAGCGATTTTGGGGTTGGATCTGAGGTGATTTCAAACTTGGAAGGAGAAGTAAGGTCCTTTCCTCCCTGATGACATATCACATACCGCCAAGAGAACTGCCTACGGAGATAACGCGTAAGGGTGGTTAGCTGATTCGTGAAGCGTGAACTGCGAACATCTCGGGTCACAATGCGGGGGCTGACAGTCGCAGAATGCTAGGGTAACGTCACATACCCCCTTTCCGACCACCCCCCCATTCCGACCACCTTAACCCCACCAAACTACACCAAAACAACCTATATCTAAGATCCTTATAAATAGTTAACTACTTAGTCTTTTTATCTATAACTAGAATTATAAGTAAGATAAGTATAGAAGTTTAAAATATTAAAGTTAGTTTTTAGTATTTTTTAATTTAATAAGAAGTATTAGTACTACTTACTAAGCTGTTAGTAGTTACTAGTATCTTACTAGTAATCCTTAACAGTTTAAAAACTTATATAACTTTCTATATTATAAGTAAGTATATATAAAACTTTCTATATATAGTTAAAAAGAGTATTCTTACTATATAGAAGTAAAAGAATAAGTTATATAATTACTAATAATTATATAGTAAGAGATTAAAAATCTTACTAATAAATCTTTAGTAACGTGGCTGATAAGCGAGTCGATCAGACAAGCGAGTCGATCACCCAACCACGACTACATTACAAACCCAAGAAGACATCAATATCAACACCACTAAATCAATTAACGCTACTAAGAATTCTCTTCCTCAGTCGTTTCTACATCAAACTGACACGTTCGCGCATTGTGTCCTGTGTTTCCGCACACGCCACACCGTCGTTGACCTGATTTAGTCCTTGGCTTACGACTACTCCTCCGACGCGTTTCCTTATAAACCTGTGCTGTTACGTCCCTCTGCAACTGTATATCCTCTGCATCAGCTACAGTAAGACTTCCTCCTTGCTGGAGACGCGTTTTCTTAGCTCTCCAACGTCGGCTTAGTGTGCTGTTTTCCTCTCAAAGAGTTTTGTTCTCCGCCCTCAGGAATGCATTCTCATGCATTATTCCTAGTGTTCCTTTAAGAATATAGTCAACGTCGTTATTGATAGGTGTTAGGGAGCTATTTTGATGACGGGCAATTCGATCCTTGATCAGTGTTGACTGAGAAGTTGCTTCTGTTGGGTTGTTTGGTGTCCTGGAAACCCAAGGGAGCGGTGTTGTTGGAAGTGATCCTGGAGGCGTTGGAGTGTGTAACTTGACGTCCAGCTTTGATAATACACTTTCTGCACTCAGAGGGACAAGCCCGGAGCCTCTGAAACCTCCCTGGATATTCTTTCCCGTAAGTGCTTGTGTAAAGGCCTCACGAAACGCTGGAAAGAAGTCTTCCTTCGTAATATGGGTTACACCTCGCCGCATCTTTTCCTCAATTTGTCGACCGTACGCCGTTTTGAGAGGCCCAAAGCATCCTACATCTAAGGGCTGAAGTAGATGAGATGAATGAGCTGGCATACAGAGTGGGACGATGTTGTTTTCCTGACAATATAGCTCGAAACCTGCAGAGTGGTAGCTTTCATGCCCATCAACGATAAGGAGGCAATGAGGACCTCTTGCACGTGGCTTTGAATGACGATCGAAGTGTTTGACCCAATTTAGGCCTATCTCGTTTGTTGTCCATCCGTTTTCAGATGTTGCAATAACCCAGTCGTGTGGGAGATCTGTTTCAGTGTACCAGGTTAAGAGGTGATAATAGCCTGCAACGATGATGTATGGCGGGACGCTGTAGCCTGACGAACTTATGGCTTGGATAACTGTAACCCATTCCCGATTACCAGGCTGCACCATTTTCGTGTTTGATCGCCTTTCAGCACTCGTTACAACCATGCCAGCTGCAATCTGGCCCATCATGAAACCAGTCTCATCAAAGTTGTAGATATCAGACTCTTGGATACCGTACTTTACGATTGTGTTCTTCACAAGGGCAAACCAGCTGCAAATAGCCTGTGGATCTTCGCATTGGGCTCTCTTGTAGTCATACTTGCGAAAAAAACGCGTCCGAAGCTGTGGTTGTCGTTTGATGAAGTTCGACGCCCAGCGCTTCCCAACCGGTCGCGCGCCACGGTCGGCAAGCAGGTGATTGGCCATTTCTTCAACACCACTGATCCGGGGAGGAAACGATCGGGCATCTAGGTCAAGAATGTACTTAACTAGCTTCTCTTCTTCAAGCAGCGTCAAATTCCGTGATTTCGGCATGATGTCGCGTCGCGAAGGTTTTCCATTAAGTCGGTCGCGTAATGTTGTGAAGGGTACTGAATAGATCCGTGCTGCAGCTCGAATACTAAGATTTGGAGTGTTTTTAATCGCTTGAACCGCTAGGATCAATTGCGCTTCTTTGTTTGATGACGACATTCTTTATGGTCGATGGACGTGTGTTGAAAGCGGGAAGATGGTATGATCGCGGTTGGGTGATCGACTCGCTTGTCTGATCGACTCGCTTATCAGCCACGTTAAGGAAATTATAAATATAGCTATAAATCTATTAGCTTACTAGTAATTATAAGTTATATTAGTTCTTTAGATACTTTTAGCCTATAGATATATATAGTAATTATATTAGACTTTTAAACTTAGTTTTACTAAGCTAAATATATAAGTATAGTTTCTTAGGATTTTACTAGTAAAACTGTACTATGAGCAATTATCCCTAAGTTTATAACGTAGTTCACAAGCAAGTGAATCACACAAGCTAGTGAATCACTTTTCTACTACTCGTACAATAACATGTAAGAGAAATCAACTACAACGCCTTAAACTAATTTAAATTAACTGGAATCTTCTTCTTCAGATGTAGATTCAACCTTTTGACATGTACGAGCATTATGGCCAGGCTCTCCACAGATACCACATCGTCGCGCGCGCGTTTCCTGCCTCCTCGTACGACCACCATTCTGACTTGTTTCTGCCTTTAACTGCTCCGTCGCATCTATTTGAGACTTTAAATCCTTTGCCTGGTTAATTGTAAGTGTCCCTCCTTGCTGTAGCTGTTTTTTTTCGTACGCCGACGGCGGCTAAGGCGGTCATTTGCCTCTCGAAGTTCAGCCAAATCCTCCCGCATCAAGGTCTGTTCGTGCACCATCATCATCATCCCTTTCTTCAGCTGCTGCATACCTGTAAGAATTGATGTTGGGGAGCTATTTTGATGTCGTACGATGCGATTACTGATATAATCGGATTGTGACGTGATTTCGATTGGGTTGTTTGGTGTCTTTGGTACCCAAGCTGGTGGTAAGCCAGCAGAAGAACCTGGTGGTGTTGGCGTATGAAGCTTGATATCTAGCTGTGAAATCACATAATCAGGGTCGTACGGTATAAGGCCAGTTGCTCTAAAGCCTGCTTGAATGTTTGACTTAGTTATCGCCTTGTCGTACGCCTTAGAAAAAGCTGGGAGGAAGTCTTCCTTTGCAATATGCGTAACATGCGCCCGCATAAGGACCTCGATTTCTTGACCGTACGCCCGTTTCAAGGGACCAAAGCACCCAACATCAAGAGGCTGGAGCTTATGCGATGAATGAGGTGGCATACAGAGCGTAATAATCTTCTGTTCCTTGCAGTATAGCTCAAAATCGACAGAATGGTGGCTTTCATGGCCATCAAGGATAAGGAGGCGGTAAACACCCTTCGTACGACTTCTTGTATGGAAATCAAAGTGCTTTACCCATTCTAGGCCTTTCTCGTTTGTCGTCCAACCGTTTTCTGTAAGGGTAATTACCCAGTTGGGTGGGAGGGGGCTGTCGTACGTCCAGGAGTCAAGATGGACTTTGCCTGCAAAGATGATGTACGGTGGGATAGAATAGCCGTACGACCCAATGCCCTGGATTACTGTAACCCATTCCTGATTCCCTTGTTGTGCTCCTCTTGGCTTGCCACGTCGTTCAGAGGCTGTAACAACCATTTCAGAGGACATTTTGCCCATTGCAAACCCAGTCTCATCAAAGTTATAGATATCGTCATCGTGTATCCCATACTTCGCAATTGTATTTCGTACAAGGGAAAACCACGCGCGATACGCGTCAGGATCTTCGCAGAGGACTCTCTGATAGTCGATTCTTCGATTAAAACGCGTTCGGAGCTCAGGTCGTCGTCGTACGAAGTTTGAGGCCCAGTTTGTTCCGACGCGTCGCGCGCCGCGGTCGCGAAGCAGTCGATCGGCCATTTCTCGAACAGCACTAAGGCGCGGTGGAAATGATCGTGAATCTAGGTCGATTATGTATCGTACAATGCTCTCCTCTTCGTACAAGGTCAAATTCTGGTTATGTGGTCGGATGTCGCGTTTCGCAGGTCGGCCGTGTTTTCGTCGTTGGAGGGTAGAGAATGATACATTATAGAGTAATGCAGCCTTTCGTACGCTTAATTTTGGGTTGGATTGGAGCGCATTAAGCGCTAGGACTAAATCACTTTCAATTGATTGCTGTCCCATAGTTGTTGGTGGAGAAAAACTAGGAGAAAGAGGATGCGTACGAAATAATTAGAAAGTGATTCACTAGCTTGTGTGATTCACTTGCTTGTGAACTACGTTAATTAATATTAGAGTATTATATAACGTGGCTGATAAGCGAGTCGATCAGACAAGCGAGTCGATCACCCAACCGCGATCATACCATCTTCCCGCTTTCAACACACGTCCATCGACCATAAAGAATGTCGTCATCAAACAAAGAAGCGCAATTGATCCTAGCGGTTCAAGCGATTAAAAACACTCCAAATCTTAGTATTCGAGCTGCAGCACGGATCTATTCAGTACCCTTCACAACATTACGCGACCGACTTAATGGAAAACCTTCGCGACGCGACATCATGCCGAAATCACGGAATTTGACGCTGCTTGAAGAAGAGAAGCTAGTTAAGTACATTCTTGACCTAGATGCCCGATCGTTTCCTCCCCGGATCAGTGGTGTTGAAGAAATGGCCAATCACCTGCTTGCCGACCGTGGCGCGCGACCGGTTGGGAAGCGCTGGGCGTCGAACTTCATCAAACGACAACCACAGCTTCGGACGCGTTTTTTTCGCAAGTATGACTACAAGAGAGCCCAATGCGAAGATCCACAGGCTATTTGCAGCTGGTTTGCCCTTGTGAAGAACACAATCGTAAAGTACGGTATCCAAGAGTCTGATATCTACAACTTTGATGAGACTGGTTTCATGATGGGCCAGATTGCAGCTGGCATGGTTGTAACGAGTGCTGAAAGGCGATCAAACACGAAAATGGTGCAGCCTGGTAATCGGGAATGGGTTACAGTTATCCAAGCCATAAGTTCGTCAGGCTACAGCGTCCCGCCATACATCATCGTTGCAGGCTATTATCACCTCTTAACCTGGTACACTGAAACAGATCTCCCACACGACTGGGTTATTGCAACATCTGAAAACGGATGGACAACAAACGAGATAGGCCTAAATTGGGTCAAACACTTCGATCGTCATTCAAAGCCACGTGCAAGAGGTCCTCATTGCCTCCTTATCGTTGATGGGCATGAAAGCTACCACTCTGCAGGTTTCGAGCTATATTGTCAGGAAAACAACATCGTCCCACTCTGTATGCCAGCTCATTCATCTCATCTACTTCAGCCCTTAGATGTAGGATGCTTTGGGCCTCTCAAAACGGCGTACGGTCGACAAATTGAGGAAAAGATGCGGCGAGGTGTAACCCATATTACGAAGGAAGACTTCTTTCCAGCGTTTCGTGAGGCCTTTACACAAGCACTTACGGGAAAGAATATCCAGGGAGGTTTCAGAGGCTCCGGGCTTGTCCCTCTGAGTGCAGAAAGTGTATTATCAAAGCTGGACGTCAAGTTACACACTCCAACGCCTCCAGGATCACTTCCAACAACACCGCTCCCTTGGGTTTCCAGGACACCAAACAACCCAACAGAAGCAACTTCTCAGTCAACACTGATCAAGGATCGAATTGCCCGTCATCAAAATAGCTCCCTAACACCTATCAATAACGACGTTGACTATATTCTTAAAGGAACACTAGGAATAATGCATGAGAATGCATTCCTGAGGGCGGAGAACAAAACTCTTTGAGAGGAAAACAGCACACTAAGCCGACGTTGGAGAGCTAAGAAAACGCGTCTCCAGCAAGGAGGAAGTCTTACTGTAGCTGATGCAGAGGATATACAGTTGCAGAGGGACGTAACAGCACAGGTTTATAAGGAAACGCGTCGGAGGAGTAGTCGTAAGCCAAGGACTAAATCAGGTCAACGACGGTGTGGCGTGTGCGGAAACACAGGACACAATGCGCGAACGTGTCAGTTTGATGTAGAAACGACTGAGGAAGAGAATTCTTAGTAGCGTTAATTGATTTAGTGGTGTTGATATTGATGTCTTCTTGGGTTTGTAATGTAGTCGTGGTTGGGTGATCGACTCGCTTGTCTGATCGACTCGCTTATCAGCCACGTTACTAAAGATTTATTAGTAAGATTTTTAATCTCTTACTATATAATTATTAGTAATTATATAACTTATTCTTTTACTTCTATATAGTAAGAATACTCTTTTTAACTATATATAGAAAGTTTTATATATACTTACTTATAATATAGAAAGTTATATAAGTTTTTAAACTGTTAAGGATTACTAGTAAGATACTAGTAACTACTAACAGCTTAGTAAGTAGTACTAATACTTCTTATTAAATTAAAAAATACTAAAAACTAACTTTAATATTTTAAACTTCTATACTTATCTTACTTATAATTCTAGTTATAGATAAAAAGACTAAGTAGTTAACTATTTATAAGGATCTTAGATATAGGTTGTTTTGGTGTAGTTTGGTGGGGTTAAGGTGGTCGGAATGGGGGGGTGGTCGGAAAGGGGGTATGTGACGTTACCCTAGCATTCTGCGACTGTCAGCCCCCGCATTGTGACCCGAGATGTTCGCAGTTCACGCTTCACGAATCAGCTAACCACCCTTACGCGTTATCTCCGTAGGCAGTTCTCTTGGCGGTATGTGATATGTCATCAGGGAGGAAAGGACCTTACTTCTCCTTCCAAGTTTGAAATCACCTCAGATCCAACCCCAAAATCGCTGATCCTGTAATCCTTGATCGGATTCAAGTGTCAAGGTAATGACTTTGATTGAAAAAGCCTACCTACCCTTGGCAAAAGTGAGGTCTGTTCGCACCTAGAGGGATCGATCGAGTCGAGTCAAGATACTCGCCTTTAGTCAACCTGTTTCCTGACTGCTAATTAAGTTTGCGAAAGAAAAAGAAAAAAAGGTTAACTTATTCGCCGATGACTCAGCCCGGTAGTTGGGCCCCATGAAAGTCAAACGTCAACCCGTTCCCCCCAGGTGCGCCTTGCGGCCTCTCAACGTGGCTTCTGCGGGGAGAGCCAAACTGGCTGGCAAGGGACTACTATGTAGATAGACTATTTCTGCCAAGGGTTTAGCGAAGGGAAGCGGTTAAGTGTGGCTTTGCACCAGGCCAACTATTGGCGCAGCAGTCCGAACTCCCGGGCATACGGGCAAAAGAGATGGGAACTGCGACATTCGCATGAACCGGATCCCTGTTGAACCGGTCATTCCGGCGGCTAACACAGGCTGGCGGCCCGCGGCAGCCCGCACGGTCGGGTACACGGCAGTAAGATATGTGGAACCCACGACAATCGCATGAACCGGATCCCTGCAGGACCGGCCAGTCCGGCGCCATCTTAGCCCGGCCCGAATGCTGCCAACCCGTACCAATACGATGTATAACGATCAGGGGCGGATCAACCTCATGACAGCACTCCAAAGTTACCCCAAGATCGCTAATCCTGTGCCTCTGTAGCTTAATTAGATTAAAGTTCTAAGGCAGTCCCTGCAGTTGGCAAAAAGGAGATTTACAGATTACTTGCACCTGGTAAGATGAGGGCAGCTTGCGGTCCAGGGCCTGTATGGCCCTTGTCCTTCCATCCGTTAAACACTGAGAGCAATAGACTAGCCTGTTGTCTCATCTTCTTAAAAGACACATTCACATACATGTATTACCTGTGATATCAACAATGTGTAAGGGTTTAGCCGGGCGACCGATCGGAGATACTTCGGCTAGGACGCACGGGCCACAACCACCCTTCCACACCTCAAAGGAAGATTCTTCACGTAACGTAGTTCACAAGCAAGTGAATCACACAAGCTAGTGAATCACTTTTCTACTACTCGTACAATAACATGTAAGAGAAATCAACTACAACGCCTTAAACTAATTTAAATTAACTGGAATCCTCTTCTTCAGATGTAGATTCAACCTTTTGACATGTACGAGCATTATGGCCAGGCTCTCCACAGATACCACATCGTCGCGCGCGCGTTTCCTGCCTCCTCGTACGACCACCATTCTGACTTGTTTCTGCCTTTAACTGCTCCGTCGCATCTATTTGAGACTTTAAATCCTTTGCCTGGTTAATTGTAAGTGTCCCTCCTTGCTGTAGCTGTTTTTTTTTCGTACGCCGACGGCGGCTAAGGCGGTCATTTGCCTCTCGAAGTTCAGCCAAATCCTCCCGCATCAAGGTCTGTTCGTGCACCATCATCATCATCCCTTTCTTCAGCTGCTGCATACCTGTAAGAATTGATGTTGGGGAGCTATTTTGATGTCGTACGATGCGATTACTGATATAATCGGATTGTGACGTGATTTCGATTGGGTTGTTTGGTGTCTTTGGTACCCAAGCTGGTGGTAAGCCAGCAGAAGAACCTGGTGGTGTTGGCGTATGAAGCTTGATATCTAGCTGTGAAATCACATAATCAGGGTCGTACGGTATAAGGCCAGTTGCTCTAAAGCCTGCTTGAATGTTTGACTTAGTTATCGCCTTGTCGTACGCCTTAGAAAAAGCTGGGAGGAAGTCTTCCTTTGCAATATGCGTAACATGCGCCCGCATAAGGACCTCGATTTCTTGACCGTACGCCCGTTTCAAGGGACCAAAGCACCCAACATCAAGAGGCTGGAGCTTATGCGATGAATGAGGTGGCATACAGAGCGTAATAATCTTCTGTTCCTTGCAGTATAGCTCAAAATCGACAGAATGGTGGCTTTCATGGCCATCAAGGATAAGGAGGCGGTAAACACCCTTCGTACGACTTCTTGTATGGAAATCAAAGTGCTTTACCCATTCTAGGCCTTTCTCGTTTGTCGTCCAACCGTTTTCTGTAAGGGTAATTACCCAGTTGGGTGGGAGGGGGCTGTCGTACGTCCAGGAGTCAAGATGGACTTTGCCTGCAAAGATGATGTACGGTGGGATAGAATAGCCGTACGACCCAATGCCCTGGATTACTGTAACCCATTCCTGATTCCCTTGTTGTGCTCCTCTTGGCTTGCCACGTCGTTCAGAGGCTGTAACAACCATTTCAGAGGACATTTTGCCCATTGCAAACCCAGTCTCATCAAAGTTATAGATATCGTCATCGTGTATCCCATACTTCGCAATTGTATTTCGTACAAGGGAAAACCACGCGCGATACGCGTCAGGATCTTCGCAGAGGACTCTCTGATAGTCGATTCTTCGATTAAAACGCGTTCGGAGCTCAGGTCGTCGTCGTACGAAGTTTGAGGCCCAGTTTGTTCCGACGCGTCGCGCGCCGCGGTCGCGAAGCAGTCGATCGGCCATTTCTCGAACAGCACTAAGGCGCGGTGGAAATGATCGTGAATCTAGGTCGATTATGTATCGTACAATGCTCTCCTCTTCGTACAAGGTCAAATTCTGGTTATGTGGTCGGATGTCGCGTTTCGCAGGTCGGCCGTGTTTTCGTCGTTGGAGGGTAGAGAATGATACATTATAGAGTAATGCAGCCTTTCGTACGCTTAATTTTGGGTTGGATTGGAGCGCATTAAGCGCTAGGACTAAATCACTTTCAATTGATTGCTGTCCCATAGTTGTTGGTGGAGAAAAACTAGGAGAAAGAGGATGCGTACGAAATAATTAGAAAGTGATTCACTAGCTTGTGTGATTCACTTGCTTGTGAACTACGTTAATTAATATTAGAGTATTATATAACGTGGCTGATAAGCGAGTCGATCAGACAAGCGAGTCGATCACCCAACCGCGATCATACCATCTTCCCGCTTTCAACACACGTCCATCGACCATAAAGAATGTCGTCATCAAACAAAGAAGCGCAATTGATCCTAGCGGTTCAAGCGATTAAAAACACTCCAAATCTTAGTATTCGAGCTGCAGCACGGATCTATTCAGTACCCTTCACAACATTACGCGACCGACTTAATGGAAAACCTTCGCGACGCGACATCATGCCGAAATCACGGAATTTGACGCTGCTTGAAGAAGAGAAGCTAGTTAAGTACATTCTTGACCTAGATGCCCGATCGTTTCCTCCCCGGATCAGTGGTGTTGAAGAAATGGCCAATCACCTGCTTGCCGACCGTGGCGCGCGACCGGTTGGGAAGCGCTGGGCGTCGAACTTCATCAAACGACAACCACAGCTTCGGACGCGTTTTTTTCGCAAGTATGACTATAAGAGAGCCCAATGCGAAGATCCAGAGGTTATTCGCAGTTAGTTCAACCTTGTGAAGAACACAATCGCGAAATACGGCATCGACGCGTCTGATATCTACAACTTTGACGAGACTGGCTTTATAATAGGCCAGATTGCATCCAGAATGGTTGTAACGAGTGCCAAAAGGCGTTCAAACACGAAAATAGTGCAGCCTGGTAATCGGGAATGGGTTACAGTTATCCAAGCCATAAGTTCGTCAGGCTACAGCGTCCCGCCATACATCATCGTTGCAGGCCATTATCACCTCTCAACCTAGTACACTGAAACAGATCTCCCACACGACTAGGTTATCGCAACATCTGAAAACGGATGGACAACAAACAAGATAGGCCTAAATTAGGTCAAACACTTCAATCGTCATTCAAAGCCACGTGCAAGAGGTCCTCATCGCCTCCTTATCGTTGATAGGCATAAAAGCCACCACTCTGCAGGTTTCAAGCTATATTGTCAGGAAAACAACATCGTCCCACTCTGTATGCCAGCTCATTCATCTCATCTACTTCAGCCCTTAGATGTAGGATGCTTTGGGCCTCTCAAAACGGCGTACGGTCGACAAATTGAGGAAAAGATGCGGCGAGGTGTAACCCATATTACGAAGGAAGACTTCTTTCCAGCGTTTCGTGAGGCCTTTACACAAGCACTTACGGGAAAGAATATCCAGGGAGGTTTCAGAGGCTCCGGGCTTGTCCCTCTGAGTGCAGAAAGTGTATTATCAAAGCTGGACGTCAAGTTACACACTCCAACGCCTCCAGGATCACTTCCAACAACACCGCTCCCTTGGGTTTCCAGGACACCAAACAACCCAACAGAAGCAACTTCTCAGTCAACACTGATCAAGGATCGAATTGCCCGTCATCAAAATAGCTCCCCAACACCTATCAATAACGACGTTGACTATATTCTTAAAGGAACACTAGGAATAATGCATGAGAATGCATTCCTGAGGGCGGAGAACAAAACTCTTCGAGAGGAAAACAGCACACTAAGCCGACGTCGGAGAGCTAAGAAAACGCGTCTCCAGCAAGGAGGAAGTCTTACTGTAGCTGATGCAGAGGATATACAGTCGCAGAGGGACGCAACAGCACAGGTTTATGAGGAAACGCGTCGGAGGAGTGGTCGTAAGCCAAGGACTGAATCGGGTCAACGACGGTGTGGCGTGTGCGGAAACACAGGACACAATGCGCGAACGTGTCAGTTTGATGTAGAAACGACTGAGGAAGAGAATTCTTAGTAGCGTTAATTGATTTAGTGGTGTTGATATTGATGTCTTCTTGGGTTTGTAATGTAGTCGTGGTTGGGTGATCGACTCGCTTGTCTGATCGACTCGCTTATCAGCCACGTTATAAGAACTATAGTTTCTATAATATAATATATTTATCTCTATAAAATCTTTTTAGTATAATTTTGCTATTATCTATAAGCTATATATCGTATAGTTATAAAGTAGTAGGTTTTGGTGTAGCTTGGTGGGGCTGAGGTGGTCGGAATGGGGGGGTGGTCGGAAAGGGGGTATGTGACGTTAGTTAATTGCTTCTGCAACTTCCAGCCAAGCCCGACGACTCCTTTGCTCTACTTTGGCTGGATGCTGCAGAGAGATAAGGACGGGAAAAAAAAAAAAAAACCATCGTTATTACAATTCCACACATGGGGGTTTCTCCTTGCGTTGTCCAAGAAATCACATTCACACACCCCCAAGCGCGACTGACCCTTGACGCCTGGAAAGTCTCCGTCTAGGTCGGCCGCGTCAGCTTGGCCTTAGCGGGAAATCTCAACCATGAGACCACGCTCATGCTCGCTCTACTTCGCTTCTTGCCAGACAGCCTCTCTGTACGCCTCGACGAATACTTCCCCATACACGGCGCTCAGGCATTGAACGGGAAGAATCTGAGCAGGCCATTGGGATTAAGGCATGGAAATGACGGTGTCTATCGCCATTATAAGTTGATCGGATAGTACAGACGCAATCGAGTGGCGACAAATGATGTTCCAAAATGTAGAAGCGAGGTTCCGGGCGTCAACGAGTCTCGTTGCAGCAGCCCTCAGCACCTGAAACATAACTACTGGGGGAAATTCTTCATTTTAGTTATCATCACACCAAAGACCATGAAACTGTTCACTGCATTGAGCCAGCTAATGGGGATTTTGCCAGTCTTTAAAGTACGATATCTCCAAGGGGTTTGCGTATGGTCAGAGCTTGGTGATATCAATGACTGTTCAACTTAGGGTTGCTTCTCGCCACTTCGGGCCCAGGAATGTCCGAATTACTGCAGGAACGATGATTTGAGCGACAGCACGTCATCAATCAATTTTTTTCGGCGGTTGAGCTGGCATGGATTAAGAGGAATAGACTTCAACTGACGCCGATCTGGTCCTTGGCCATACCTTGGCGTTCACCAGGCCGTCTGGATGTGCGGGTCCAACGAGGCCGCTTGCAAGGAGGCTAAGGATTGCGTGAACAATAAATTAGCGATCGACCCCCCGGCACGATCATGGTGAACGAGATCCTTAACGTCGACAGTGGTGCCGCGACGGCAGAAAGCACGCTCGGGACCACTATCACTGCTTCCGTCACGGCCACTGCCACAGCGTGGAACACGAGGATACGAGAAGCTCGCATGAGGCGGGACCGGCAGACCAGTCGTGGCATCACGACGTATTGACCCGGGGAGGAGGGGGCCGCCGACGTTGGTCCGGGGTTGGCGTGCCGTTGGTGATGGCCGCAAGTGAGCTGAACACGATGCTTCTGCATGGGAAGACGAAGCGGAGGGGGGGGGGGAATAGTCAACAGCGAACAGAAGGAGCGCCGTGTCTTGTCGGCAACGCCGGAGTTTGTTCGTGGGGACGGTGTCTCGGCACCGTCACCTAAAAATAGGCGTCTTCTCTACGAGCTTGCTCCTTGTTGATTTCTTGCTGATCCGATTCATAATCAGCAACACCAACATCAACACGTGCCATAAGCGAAGATGAGCAACACGTGCCTTATTACACCTGGCTGCTTCCACATTTGTTTACTTGACCAGATAAATCAGGTTCAACTGATTGCTCCAATGTCGGATTTTAGAAGACCGTGTATCTGGTAGGCAGCTCATGAGCCACCTCATTGTAACACGGTTAGAAGAGTCAAGCGACATAAAAGGCAGTGGAGGGGGGCATAAAAAGATGACTGCATGAACTAAGACAAAAAGTTGGTGTCTTCAATTTATGACTGATTATATGCCCCGTGACCGTTGACAGCCAACAATTTTTGCTGTTTGAGTGATTTGATTGGTGCTGCTGCTTAATCTGACCGCAGAGCCGTGGCCGGGTCAGATCCTCCATCCACAGTTGTTGAGCTTGTTGCACGACTTGGTTTCTTATTTTTTTATTTTTTTACCAATTAGGCCAAAAGAATCTTGGTTAAGGTCCATCAGCTTGAACTTTCTCGGTCATGTATGTTCCAGATGCGTGCCGTGAATGAACATTCCAAGTGTTTCTCAACATCACGGGCGTGCCACACTCCTCAACTGGCTCTGGAGCATTCTAGTCCAATTGTGTTTGGAATATACGATGGAAATCGCCATGTGCTGCCGTGATACGAACTACGCGATGGCAGATGAATGAGCAATGGTGGCAATGCTTCCGCAGAAACATGAGTAGCAGGTTGCTCGATCGCAGAATGACCCAACGTTCTGGACTGATGAGCCTAGATGGCAGCATCTGGACCTTGGTCTCGGCTTCCTGTGACTAATTGGGGTGTCTTCAAGTTTCTTTTTATCGTTAAACTCAACTGGAGGCCAATCGGCTGGGTGGCTCGAGTTCGCTGGTATGCCACATTGGTCCTAAGATGAGCGACAGCCAGGCTGAAGTGTTCGTGCCAGGGAAGGGGGCTTAGTTGCGCTGTCAACTCGACCTCCAGCCCACCTCATCTCTGAAGCTGGCCTTCCATCTTTGGTAGCGACCCTGCAGCTAGCTAAGCGCCCAGAATTGATTCCATGTTTCGCCTAGTTGTCGTCGCTCTGAGGGAGCCACTCGCAGTGTGGCCAAATTGCGAGGATCCATGACCATGTGAGCTTTTGTTGCACGGAAAAAACGAACAAGTAGAATGGCACGAATGAAGACACCTCGATTAAATGAAAGCCCAGACTTTTGGGTCGCCGTGGACGGGAACGTCGGTAGAGGTTCCGTGCCGTTGTGCTATATTATCCGGACCATCATCCTCCGTCGATCCACCCGGAGGCCTGACTGGTGTCCTTCTCACCCACTTCGGGCGGCCCATTCGTCCAGACGTAGCAATGGTAGCAGAAACACGGCCGTGGTATCGCCGTCGTGGCGGTCTTGGCTCTCTGTCACCTGGTCTGGTGTCGCCATGTCGCCTCTCGCGGGAGAAACGCCTACAGTCTGAGACGACAAGAGCAGGCCGTGATGTCCCAGGGTCGTGACGGGATGTCGAGCTGTATATATAACCTCTTGAACCTATCGTCTTCTGATCATTCCACTTCGAACAACGCTAATCAGGACGAGCGCATTTGAGCACATATTCATTCTTTCGGCCCTCTTCCAAACCCCCTCTTCCGGTCTTTCTCTTCCAAGTTCACAACCCGCCCAAACTCACAATGAAGGTCCTCCTCTCTCTCCTCACAGCCAGCCTGGCTAGCGCCCACACCATCTTCTCCTCCCTCGAGGTCGGCGGTGTGAACCAGGGCCTTGGCAACGGAGTTCGCATCCCCAGCTACAACGGCCCCATCGAGGACGTCACGTCCAACTCCCTCGCCTGCAACGGACCGCCCAACCCCACGTCCCCGACCTCCAAGGTCATCACCGTCCAGGCCGGCCAGAACGTGACCGCCATCTGGCGCTACATGCTCAGCACGACCGGCTCCGGACCCGCGGACGTCATGGACAGCAGCCACAAGGGCCCGACCATCGCCTACCTGAAGAAGGTCGGCGACGCCGCCACCGACACCGGCGTCGGCAACGGCTGGTTCAAGATCCAGCAAGACGGCTTCAGCAACGGCGTTTGGGGCACCGAGAAGGTCATCAACGGCCAGGGCCGCCACAGCATCAAGATCCCCGAGTGCATCGCTCCCGGCCAGTACCTCCTCCGTGCCGAGATGATCGCCCTGCACGGCGCCGGCAGCTACCCTGGCGCGCAGTTCTACATGGAGTGCGCCCAGATCAACGTCGTCGGAGGAACCGGCACCAAGACCCCTTCGACCGTCAGCTTCCCCGGTGCCTACAAGTCATCCGACCCCGGCGTCACCATCAGCATCGTGAGTCTAGTTCCCATTCTGGTCGTGCATATCTATCAGTTGGCTAACCAGCATTTTCTAACAGTGGTGGCCTCCCGTTACCAACTACATCATCCCCGGCCCCGCCGTATTCACCTGCTAAACGCACGATGGCGTATAAGGAATCAAAAGGAGGAGGAAACGGAACACTCGCTGCGAGCACATTCAGTCTTTAGTATTTACTCTGCTTCTTACCCGGGTGGGACCCCGTATGGAGTCTGTTGTCTTGGGCTATTCTTGTACATAGTTACCAAACGTCAATAAACCTGTGCTCATCAAAGTTTAAACAAATCCCTGGCCAACCTTCTATGCAGGGACAAATTGGAAATGAGGCGTTGGATCAACGTATCCAAGTGTAGATCGATGTTGAGTGCAACGGTTACTGTGTATCTCTTGCGGTATTAATTGAAAGTGAGTGTATCAAGCTGCTAGCCTGCTGTTAATTGAGATGGGATTTGAATGGTCTCCCAAATGGTGTATGTTTCCCAATCTGTTCAACAGTGAGGGAAAAGTTGCTGCAAATCCTTTGCGCAAGAACTTTTCGAGGAAAAGATGGAGATCGCAACACTCCTCCACTGTTCTGGAGCCAGGACCTCGTCAAAGTCCAGATTCTGGAACCATCGTCCCCTGGCTCACTTTAGACCGCACTTTTCAACATTTGAATGACATCAATACTATGTTATTCCTCGTTATTGGACCAACATTGCTCGGGCTTGCACCAATCGCGGCTATGATGAGCTCAAACTTTTCTTTTGGCCTGGCAACACATCGAATGGGAATGTAACAACTCTAGCTTCCTCGTGCCCGCTCTTCGTTCTTTAGACATCGAATACTTTCATGCTGTCATTAAAGACGCCCTAACTGCCTCGCCTGAATATCACAAACAGAACCACAAGAATTGGATTCACATCCAACGATGTGGCGTTGCCCAGCCATGTTTGGAGGAGCGGAAGGTTCTATACAAAATTGAAGCTCAAATACATTGGAACAGTTCCTGTTAAGGTTGGTGTGGATTGCTGCAATGGAGGTGGTTGTGTAGAACATGGAGGAGCTTGGCGATCTGGAAATCTGTGACCCTCAGCCAGCAGCAATATCAACTTGACAGAGTTGAAACTTAGTCAGAGTTTGACCTTGACCAGCTGTGGTACAGGCGTGGTAGGCTGCAGTTGTGTAACCAGGCATCAAGAAAGAGAAATAATAACTTCCACAGGTGTTAAAAGAATCACAACGAAGTAGATCTGTTACTGCTGTGGAAGTTTAATGCAGCGCATTAGGTGAGTCTACTGTTTAAGAAAAGCAGGAAATTTATTCCGCAGTCTTGAAATAACCCCAGAACCATCTCCCCTTGTTTTCTCAGAGTAGAACAAAGGGTAAAGGGGTGAAAGATATCATCTTTCCTACCAAGACTACCGGTTTTGCAGCTGAGATTAGAGAAAACAAGCTGACGAATCACTGCCTTTTTAAACATGTGACCTATCAGTTGGAAGCTTCAAGCGCTTTGTGGAACTACCACAATGTTTCAGACAGAGGTTCAGTCAAAGGACAATCAAGATATTGCAGCCTATGAATTGATCATAGCGAGATCAATAAAGCTGAGTCAAGCTGAAGAGTGAGTTTACTTACTAACAGTCAGAAGTCTTGTCATAAGAATATCATGACAACTCCAAAGACTGAGTAAGTACGCTTTGAATCCAGAGTCCCTTGGATGATGCTCTTCACTATATGTTATAAATACCAAGCTGTCAGACTGACCTGCAGTGAGCTCTGTACTTTATGCCGAAACAGACCATTGCTTGAATCCAGGCTCACGGGGCTCACAGTGTTCAAGTTTCCCTGTTCTCGGCGCCAGCGTAAAGGCTGAGCACACCAGCTCCGCCTACCCATCAACACCCGTCCCGTCCACGCCTGGTGACCCAAGACACGTCCACTCTGACGATGAAGTATTTGTTTACTTGCACCTTCCTGGCTGTTTATCTCTACTGCTCCTTCCTGTTTTCTCGAGTCTCGAGTTGCCCTCTGTTCTGAGCAAAGCAACCCCAGAGCGAAAATATCTAATTTTCCTCCTCGGCTGTGGACACTTGAGATCTTCTTCCTCACCATCCATTCGAGCCTCCCCAAACCCCGGCTTATATCTCCAGGCGTAATTGTCACCTTTCATCATAATTTTCAACGGGAGTTCATCAAAGTCTTCAGAGGTCCTGTCATCAACTTCCTCCCATCAACAAAAACTCTGCGCAGCCTCCTCTCGACGCTGCCCCCGCCCTCATCACATACGAAGGCATCTTAACAGCTGCTCCTGACGTTGTTTCGGGCTACCTACGCTACCAGCCTACTCACACAAGCATCCCCATCGTTTTCTATCTCTTCAAAACTGTCTCACATCATCATCGCGTTCTGCCTGCCACAATGTCAACTCAGGAGGCAGAGATGGGCTCTCTCAGCCTGGAGGATCTTTCCCTTGAGACTTCCGTCGAGACGGCCGAGATGGTCTCTCTCGTCTTGGACGGTCTCCCCCTCGAGATCCGCGAGGGCATCGCCAAGATGCTCTGCACCCACTGCGTCCCTACCACGACTCACTTTGCGGGCTACAAGGCCTCCAAGAAAACACTGTTCAACCTTTGCCTCGTCAGCAAGGACTGGAACAAGATAGCGACGCCCGTCCTCTATGAGGCCTTCAACTCGACCGAGAAGAATACCACCTTCGGATTCCTCGAGACGATCATCATGCGCCCCGAACTGGGCGCCTACGTCAAGACTGCCTACCTCACGCCCTCGGCCAACCTCTACGGCCTGACCCAGGTCAACCGCTACAAGCAATCCATCAGCGACCGGGCGGCCGCCTTGGGCATCGATCCCACCGAGCACGACAGGTTCTGGGGCTCCTCCCGCGCCGACTCCATCTGGGAGAACGAGCTTCGGTTCTTCTTAGAGGAGATGCTTCTCCTCCACACCCCGAATATCGTGTCGGTGACCCTCAAGGACCGGCCCGAGGTCGTCGACGCCCAGTTCGCCTTCAGATTCCTCGCCATGGCCGCCGTGCAGAACCCGCAGCAGCAGCAGCAGCAGCTGTGGGATGGCTTGAAGAGCCTCCGCAACGTCGCCATGGACATCGGCGTGAGCCTCATCACGGACGAGCGCTCTCACGTGGCCTATCTTTGCCGCCTCGCCTCCTTCGCGCCCAACGTGCGCGTCCTGAAGATCCACGAGATCTTCGTCCCGTACTGTTTCCACGGCCATCGCGTGGCCAGCCACGCCGCCTCCCTGCCGCGTCCGCCCATGGTGGTCCCGCCTCGCCTGGCGGTCTTCCTCGCGAACCTCACGTCCCTCAAGTTCGCCAGCCACGTCCGCTTCCGGGAGTCCCCCAAGACCTTCCGCCAGATCGTCGCGCACTGCACCGCCCTCGTCGAGGTCCAGTACGGCGCGGGCTCGCTCGACGCCGCGTCGGCGCTGCACATCCTGTACCCGCTGCGCCCGACCCTGAAGCGCCTCCGCCTCACGCTCCAGGTCGCCCCCGGTGACCGCACCATCTGGGACGGCCTCAACAGCCTGCACGTCTCGCCGTTCCACATCGTCGCGAGCTTCACGTCCCTCGAGGTTCTGCGCTTCGACTTCACCGGCCGCTGCCTCAACGAGCTGCCCCCGAGCCACACGCAGCGACCCGACATGACGGTGGCCCTCATGAAGGCCCTGCCCCCTTCCCTGCGCGTGCTGTTCCTCACGGGCTGCGAGTGGGCGTACCTCGTCGAGGGCATCTCCCAGCTGCGGAAGCTCGTCGAGGAGCGCAAGTTACCCAGCCTCAAAAAGCTCCACGTGGCGTGCACCAGCCTCGCCCGGGACAAGCCCTTCATCAAGACCTTTGCCAAGCACGACGTCGACATGAAGATCTTCCTGCACCGTTTCTCGGCCCGCGAGGAGAACGCCGGCCTCGAGGAGGAGGGATGGGACCAGTATGGAAGCCTTGTTTGATCGGATGATGATGAACACATGACGACTATCGAGACTGCGGGGAATGGATAAGGAAACAATACTTTGGGGATCCTTTGTACACTAGAGCTTCGAGAGAAACGAAGAAAGAAGCACAGACAGACAGAAAAGTGCGCATGGGAAGCTGGAACGATCATGACATTGTAACGTAAATGGTGATCATCGCAGGTGTTCTCAGGAACCATGCTTATTGCATATGTAAGACTCAAGTACTTACATACAATTGCATGCTACAACTTACCCAATCCTCATGGCGATTCGTGGAATAGGCGCCGAGATGGCTACTTACCTTGTGTGGACTTTGTAGGAAAGGATGGATAGTGAACGTACGGTAACGGTGAAGTAACTATGGGTGTTCAAGTCGAACAGCGTTAGATTGCTAGCAGGCAAGCCAAGAGGCACAAACTGACAAGCATGAAACCTCAAGTCTTTCGTGGCAGGCAGGAAATGAATTCCTTCAGCATCGTTCCGCAACAAGACGAGCAATCGCGTTACATGGTGTAGCATAAGAAGCCGAGGGTAGATTTATTACAAATGTGGCCATACGAATTGAGAGCTGTAGTGATCCAGTGATCAAGTTGCCGAGACACCAACATGGCCATTTGCATTTCCCGTAGACGCTCTGATTATTGACGACTTATTATTTGGTGAACAGAGTCTCAGGTGTACACGCGTCCTTCCCGACACCAAAACCTATTCCTTTATCGACTCTTTATGTAAAACAATCCCCTCAACCCTTTTAAAAGGCGGCGAGAGCACCGAGAGCGATCATACCGAATGCGCCCATAGAGCCCATGGCGGGGGCGGCGGCGGGCTGAGCCGTGCTGGTAGCAGCGGCACCCGAGCTGGAAGCGGCAGCAGACACAGAGGCCGATGCGGAAGCCGATGCCGAGGCAGCAGCCGAGGAGAGAGAGTCGATGGCGGAAGACACGGCGGCGGAGGCGGACTCGACTGGGGGCACCGAGGCGCCGTTGGTGACCTCGCGACAGAACCTGGCAGCGGCGGGGAGAAGCTCGCCTGACGGGTGGGTGTTAGTAACGGCCTGGCAGATGGTGGCATGACGAGAGGAGAGAAGCAATAGAAAAATGAAAAAATTGTAAGAGAGGGGAGATGGACGGGTGTCTAAACATACCGGTGGCCACGTCGCTGGGGCAGGACTGGAGGACGCAGGGGACACCGACGGTGTAGATGTTGCGGTAGTTGGTGGCCTCGCAGATGCAGGCCGAGTCGTCGATGCTGCTGCACTTGGTGCCGTCCTTGACGGCCTGGGTAAGACACTCGACGGAGCACTTGGGGATAACGTCGGTGAACTTTTGCTGGGCGACGGCGAGGCCGGCGGTGGCTAGGAGGACGTAGGAGTACTTCATCTTGACAGTGTTGTGCAAACGGTCTTGAGTGGTTGATTCTTGACGCTTGTCGGTGAATAGCGTGAGCGGGATGGAGAGAAGAGAGAAGGGAAGATCTCCCTTCCCCCCCCCAATCCTCGCGCGTAGGGGTTCAGTGAGCATTATAAGTCTGTAGACACAGCTGGCATCGGTAAGGGTCGATGCCCACCCCTGAGAACCCGGTCTTGTATTTTTTGCCCGGGGACAATGAACGACAAGACCCAAGAGTCAAGCTCCTGCATGTGGCGCACATGATGGGGGGAACGAGACCCTCCTCTCCCCTCCTCCCCTTCATCACCAAGTGATAGCCAGAAGGGCAACAAACTCGTGTAGGGTGGCTCGGTGGTGCATCTGTAGCCAAGGTTGGTTAGTTGGTCCGCGCAGTCAGGCAGGGGTTCTGCAGGCCATACCTGATCAGGCTGCTCGGCTAGAGACTCAGTCGCTTGATTCGGGCTCTCGGCCAGGGTCTTTTTGACAGCGCTGTGGAGAGGCGACTCTCGGCCGGTCGGTGAGGACGGTGATTGGTAGGGCGGCGTGATTAGATTGATAATGGTCTGAGGATGGAGGCACAGCGCATGGAAGACGGGGGTTCGAAGGTTATCTGATGGATCAGATAAGATTGGATGGCGCTGAGTCTTGAGTCGAGAGGGGACGAGTTTTCAGCTGCTCGCCCTAATCTATCCTGCTCACCCCCTCCCCCTCTCTTCCCCTAGCCCTCTACGGGGTCGGTTCCCTGTCCTTGTTCGGCCTACAACTCCGGGTGAATGAGCTTTTGCCCATGTGGGATGCATCTGGCCGCCGTTGCCAAGAGAAGGGGCTTTTGTTGTGCCCGAGGATGTTGTGACTTGTTGGAGGGCCATGTGAAGAAGATTTCGTCGGCGACAACGTCGTGCTAGCTCACGCCGGATCAAGGCGAAGCCGGTCAGTCCGCATGGTCGAGGAGATAGATGATTGCGTCGATGTATTTGTGTCAGATCCCCATCCTACTTACCCAAGAATGTGAAGAGCTTGAGAATTGTTGTACGGATACTAGACTTAAAGTCTGTGTTGCAGACATTGGGAGCAGGGCGATTCAGGGCCGGACTCCTCGGCTTTCGGCAACGAGGTAACAGTGAAGCGGAGAGCCGACAAGGGTCATGGACATATCATGCCTGCTGGGATTTAAGCTTGTTGGTGTCCACCTGCTGTGCAAGCGTCCATTAGTTGTTGGGCCAGTCGAAACGATGTTTTCCATTCACCAACACTGAACGGACTGGCTGAAGCATGACCAAAGCTACCGTACCCCGTGAGCTGCTGTTTGCTTGCCCGGTGGTAAGCTTGGCTGCTGGCACCATCTATGGCTATCTTGCTACTGTTGACGGGGGATTCGTTCGCTTTTTTTTCTCTTTTTTCTCGGAACTCAAGTTGGACGAGCAACGATGAGTGCTGTTATTGTTGATGGCTGTCGATGTTGGTGGTGTGATGGATGTCAGGCAAGGACAAGCAGAAGGCATGGGAAGTGAACCGCCATGACTGAGACTGGAGAATGCGGCCCAGTGGCCGGTGATGTGGTTGGTGGTGTGGCAGAATGTGGCTGAGTGCATTTGTGGCTGGACTGCTGCTTCAGCCACACATGACGGCAGCATCAATTGGCGTTCCGGTATTACCTGATTCTTCCACTCCGGACGGTTCCGTCCCGTTAAGCGAGCCGGCGATTGCACGTAATTACCGCGGTACGTGACTGTAACCGCACCCGTCAGGTACCTAGGTACCTATAGGCGTACCTACCTACCGACCTAGGTAGGTACCTACCTACCTCACCCGCGCCGATAACGCAGTTGGTAATTGACCTGACAGACTGACTACCTCACACCACCCTAAAGGAAAATGAGAGTCCACAGTCACAGTCATAGTTAGGTAGTCGCAGCAGTGGAGCCCGGTCGTCCGACCCCGCCAACGCAAAACCTGCCCCTCCATGGGAATTTTTAAAACCCCGCGTCTTTCCCTTCTGAATTGTTTTTGTGAGACTATCGCAGACCGACGTTGCGATCGCAGCAACCCATACTTTGGACAATTTCGCTTGCAAGAACAGAACCGCTTGTTGCTATACACATAAAACACACATCCAGGAACGCTACTACGAGACGCCATGGCCACGATTGACATCGTTCTCGGCGCCCAGTGGGGGTAAGCTGCCAATCTTCTCGCGGCACAACTCAACTCTCAACTCCCAGCCTTCTTGCTCTACCTATTGTTCCCTCTTCTTCTCCTTGTCCCTCTCCTTCTCCTTGTTCCGGCTCTTCTCTGCTTCTTCTGCCTCTCCAGTCTCTTTGGCCTCTTCAGCCGTCACTCCCTCCATATCCAATGTCGTCCCTCCCTGCCTTCCCATCCCATTTGTTCCCTACCCCCATCAATCCCAACTCCCCCAGCCAGCAGGGCGGCGGTCACGTCGGGGAACATTCCGAAGGTGTATACATGTGGGGGATCTTGCATGTGTATATGCCCGCTGCGGTCGCGTCTTCTGCATGACGCGCGCTGCCCTGCTGCATCATCAACTACGACGGCATTCATCGACTAACACGTGGCGCAACAACAGTGACGAGGGCAAGGGAAAGCTGGTTGATGTGTAAGCTCGCCCTTGATGCCATCATCTCGTCTCGTCGCAATGACCCTCTAACGCGCCCCCTCTCCCCGGTTGCAGCCTCGGACAAGACGCGCAGATTTGCGCCAGAGCTCAGGTTGGGAATGCGGTACCTTGTGGTTAATCGATGGCATGCTGATGGCCCTAGGGCGGACACAATGGTAGGAGTCGCTCCAAAACTCCTAGAGACCAACCCGAAGACAAGGGATTCTAACCCGACTGCTTTCCAGCCGGTCACACCGTCATCGCCAATGGTGTCAGCTACGACTTCCGTGAGTCCCTCTTGTCTGCTTCGATCAATGTCGTTGCGCCGCTTTCTCTCCCTCCTCCTTATGCTGACCGCTGTTGTTGCTCTCTCTCTCTCTCTCTCTCCAGACCTTCTCCCCTCCGGTCTCCTGCACCAGAAGTGCATAAGTCTCATCGGATCCGGCGCCGTCGTCCACGTGCCGACCTTCTTCAAGGAGATGGCCGACCTCGAAGCCAAGGGCCTCAAGAACATCCGCGAGCGTCTCCTCGTGTCGGACCGCTGCCACATCATCACCGACTGCCATATCCAGGTCGACGGGTTGGAGGAGCAGGAGCTGGGCGGTAACAGCATCGGCACCACCAAGCGCGGCATCGGCCCAACCTACAGCACCATGGCCGCCCGCAACGGCATCACCATCAGCGAGATGTTCGACGAGGAGGTCTTTGCGCGCAAGCTTCGCCAGCTCGCCCAGGGTTTCAAGAAGCGTTTCGGCGACCTCCTCGTCTACGATGTCGAGGATGAGATCACCCGCTTCAAGCAGTACAGAGAGGACCTTCGCGTATGTCTGGCCGGTCGCGCGTCAACGACTTTGTGGACTCGTCACTAACGCGCGCGCATCTACAGACTTTTGTTGTCGACGCCGTCCCCATCATCGCCGATGCCCAGAAGAACGGCAACAAGATCCTCGTGGAGGGTGCCCAAGCTGTCATGCTCGACCTGAGTACGCCGACACGATGCTCTATTTGCGCGCGACATTTTGCTGACACTTGACCCACAGACTTCGGAACGTACCCTTACGTTACATCATCTAACACTGGCCTCGGCGGTGTTTTCACTGGTGTAAGCCCTCTCTCTCCCTCCCCATGATGGTCTCGTGCTCCCTGATCCGCCCCTGACAATGTTCGCAGCTTGGCCTCAACCCCAAGAAGATCAACAACATCGTCGGTGTCGTCAAGAGCTATACGACCCGCGTCGGCGGCGGTGGCTTCCCCACCGAGCTGCTCAACGAGACGGGCGAGAAGCTCCAGAAGATCGGCCACGAGATTGGCGTGTCGACGGGCCGCTCCCGCCGGTGCGGCTGGCTCGACCTCGTCGTGATCAAGTACTCGACGGACCTGAACCACTACACGGCGCTGAACCTTACCAAGCTCGACATCCTCGACACCTTCCCGACCATCAAGGTGGCGGTTGCGTACAAGAACAAGCACACGGGCGAGCAGTTCGCGTCCTTCCCCGCGGACCTCAAGGCGCTCGAGGAGGCCGAGGTGGTCTACGAAGAGTTCGAGGGCTGGAACACGCCCACGACGGGCGCCAAGACGTTCTACGACCTGCCCAAGCAGGCCCGCGCCTACGTCGAGTTCATCGAGAAGTTTGTCGGCGTCAAGGTTGTCTGGATCGGCACTGGCCCCAAGAGAGAGGACCTTATCTTCCGCGGGTACTAGCCGGCTGTTTGCCGTTATTAAAAGGGCTGTAAAGGAGGGATAACGACCGGACGTCGCAGTAAAAACGACGGCGGTGAAGCTCGGTGCTATTGTTGATAGAATTTCGATGTAAACCAGAAAACAATAGACGACACATAAGACAGGGCCTCGTTGAAGTTGAGCTCTCCCAATTTCCAGTCTCATTACCCTAGTCGTGTGTGTCTGCCAGCTAAAGCTCACCTCACCACTGATCAAGGTCGCCATTCGACATCTCGATACCTCCGAAGCCACAACGTCTTCCACTCAACAACGTCAGCGTAGACGCAAACGTATGTATGACTCTTTGCTCCGCGGTGGCCAAGTCCGGGGGCACCCACTGGAGACTCGCCGCGACCAGCGGGGCCGAGGAGATCGGGGCCTTCTCATTCCTTCCCCCCCCCCCCCCCCCTCTCCCCCCCTCCAACAGTTCACTCACAGATCCCCGACATCGGGAGGGGCGCTGAGGCATTTAGCGTTTCCCCCCCGGAAGCCGCCGAAGATAGCCGGACTAGCAAAATTTTCCAACATAGAGTAATGGAGCCCCTGTTGGATTACACGTGATTGGCCAACGGGAGTTCACAGACCCAGTCAGAGCACATCCGCGGGTCTCAACAGCGTTCCACCCTGCCTCTGCCCAAGAGAATATGGTTTGCAAACCCAGACCTCGAGATCACAGACGAGTATCTCAGGTACTCTGAATTGTCTGGCCGGTTGGCCCAATGGCAAGGCGTCTGACTACGATATACCGTGGAATCAGGAGATTGTGGGTTCGACCCCCATGCTGGTCAAAATCTTTTGCCGTTCGGGGCTGCCGTCAGTTGGCAACTACCGCGTTTCCTTCTTACAAGCTGGTGATATCTATCCGTTCTCCTGCCGTTCTTTTTCTGCCCTGCTGAACATCTGTCTCTCTCTGGCTTCCTGGTTGCCGACGTTTTGTGCGTCACTAAGCTTCTGATTTGTGTGATACTGTGACTCGGGAGCAGCGCAGCTTTTCCCTCGTCGCTCGTCTCGAGTTTGGGTAAGGGTGGGGCGCGAAGTCCGGGATGATGGAGTTCTGGAATCGTAAACTGCTGTTTTGGCCCTGAGCGGCTGCTTCAGTGATGTCCGAAATCTGAGATGTGTTATCGCGGTCCACATCAGAGAAGCGGCCGTCATTGAAAGCCGAGAACAATAGGCCGGAGTGATACCCTGCCCGCGGCACCGAAACCCGGACCTCCGGCGGTCGAAACCCCCCGGCGTTTCCTCGCGGAGGATGAGGACGTTAGCCGGGATGCGCCTCCATGCACCTCCCTCCACAAGCGTTATGTTTCGGGGTGATCGGGGCCTCGCCTCCGTGCTTTTACGGTTTGTATCGTGGTCACTGGTCATTTAAGCATGTGATGTTACCTGACGCAAGATACAATTACAGCATACTTATCATTATTATCTAGACATCAAAAGCGGCATCACGCCATGACCCGGTAGACGGGATACTCGTCGCCGACGCTGACCGGGAGCACGTTGAACGTGGCGTACGAGTCGATGCCCTCGGGCTCCAGCGTCACGAACGCGTGCGCCGCGTTCTTCTGCCTCGTGCTGACCCAGAACCCGCCGGCCGGGATGCGGACCTCCTTGCGGACCGTCCCCGTCGTCACAGTCGTGCGCGCGACGCCCTCGTACTTGGCGCCCGCGACCGCCGCGCCCGTGACGTTGAAGGCCTCGACCTCGCCGCGGAAGTCGGCCCGCAGCGTCTGCACCTCGACCCCGGCGACGCGCAGGCGCTCGGCGACGTCGGCCCACGCGCGCGAGAAGACGTAGGCCTCGGGCCGGGACCGCGTCAGGTTCGCCACCACGGGCGTCGTGTTGAGGAACTGCACCGGGACGTCGACGAGCGCGCCCGTCGTCGCCTCGATGAACTGCCACGTGATGTTGGTCGGCCGCGCCGACTCGGTGACGACGATGTCCTCCGTGCTGGCGATGAAGTCGGCGCGCGCCCCCTCGACCGTGGCGTACACCTCCCCGGCCCGGTCGGCGGCCGTCTGGACAATGGTCTCGACCATGGTCAGCCCCGCGGCGACCCGGCGCTGCCAGTGCTGGTCCGCCAGCCCGATGCCGCGCGTCTCGGTGAGGAACATGATGGCCTGGCCCAGCGCGACGGAGCTGTCGCCGATCTTGGCGTCGCCCGTCGTCTCCTCCAGCACGACGTCGTCGGTGCCCGAGGGGCCCGTGACGTAGGCGCCCCAGCGCAGGCCGCGGCGCTCCATGGCGGCGGCGACGGCGTTGGCGAACACGGCCTCGGACATGTCCCGGATGGCCCGGTGGATGTTGGCGTTCTTCATGGCCGAGAACTGGCCGTCCTGCGCGTCCACCCACTGCTCGCGCGCGCCGTACGGACCCGTCGGGCTGTACTCGTGGCAGTCGACGCCGACGTGCGGCGCGAAGCCCATGACGAGCCGCTTGATGTCGCGGGTCTGCTGCCGCGCGAGCTTGGTGTGGTCGCGGTTCGGGTCGAAGTTGGTCGCAAAGTACCGCTGGAAGTAGGCCACGCCGTCCGGGTTGTACCGCGGCAGCATCATGATGTCGACCTTGTCGAGGAGCGAGGCGGCCCACGTGGCGTTGGCGTCCAGCTTGCCCAGCAGCGCGAGGAGGGCCTGGTCGCCCGCCGGCTCGTTGCCGTGGACGCCGCCCTGCATCCAGATGCGCACCTTGCCGGGGGCGCTGGCGTTGGCGTGGGACGCGAGCCCGTCGACGACATGGTTCGAGGTCGAGAGGTAGACGTAGGGGATCGAGCGGCCCTCTTCCGACTTGAAGTCTGGGTTGTGGTACGTCATCCACTCGTTGCGCGCCGCGAGCGTGCGGAGGAAGTGGTCTGCGCGAGTCTCTTGTTAGCCACTGGGCCGGAGGAGTAGGGAGAGAGAGAGAGAGAGAGAGAGAGAGTCAGCCGAAGGCTTCTAGATTCGACTCACCCAGAGTCGCCTCGTCCGTCGGGCCACTGGTGCCGTTGGAAAAGGTGCTGGGCACGCTCTTCGGGCTTGCGAACGCGGGCGAGAACAGCTCGACGCCCTCAACCTCTGGGAAATTGGCGGCGACGGCCTCGCTGTCGCGGATGACTTTAGGTTGGTTGTCCGCGTAAGTGAGTTGAGCCGTCGCGAGACCTGCGCGGAGCAGGCCCAGAGTCGCTACCTGCTGGAAACGCATTGTCGTGATCGTTGCGGATTCGGCTCCGGCTTCTCAATGGGCTCGTCAATGAGAGGAGAGAGAGAGAGAGAGACAGAGAGAGAGAGAGAGGCAAGACAGACGGTCGAGCAAGCACTTTGCGCCGGGCTTTCTACTGTAGTCTTGAACCTCCCCGGCATCTCTCGGCTTTCCGCCGGGAGCGATAGTGGTCGCCAAGGCTTCATTTCAAGCTGCCCCGGCGCCAGGAAACGTCATGACTTCCCCCCTCCGTTGTGCGGTGACACCAGTGATCACGGCACTTCACCTAGAACTATGCGGGAATAGGAATGTGTTTATCTGCAGTGTGGAGAAGGGGGCCCCTCATTGTGTGGAGTTGGCAGAGTTGGGGAACGTCCCGGATCCTTGACATTGTCTCTGGGAAACATCCGGCCTGACCAGCACTATCGCTCGCCAAGACGTGTTATCTCGCCAAGCTTCAAAAAGGTCCCTGGCCGCCGGGCACGAGAAAATTTTGCTCATTCGGCTTGCCGTTTGGATTTGCTAATAGCCAGTTGGTCGAGTTCTGTTTACCAATGGCGGCTGAGGTGGAAGTGGAACATTGTTTTTAAACCATGATCGCCGCAAACTGCAAGCGTTGTATCCATCCTTGACCATAATCAAAATGATCTACAGTGCTCACTATTGCTTCGCCTTGCAGCGTGCAGGTAATTGAAGCCCCATTTTTCATAGTTGATGGAAATAGGGCATGTATCTTTATTTGCGGAACAGAATGCTTCAGACTTTATGTTGAATAGAGTTATCTTTCATCTGGCCACGTGCCGTTTAGCACAGCTGGTCGTGGGAGATGTTTTTCAGGTCTCCTTCGCCTCCTCGACGTATGGCTTTTGGGCGTAGACCACATGGCTGCCGGATTAAATTAGCAATGTCTAAAAGTTACCTGGAACAAAGCGCAAAACTTACAGGTCATACACGGGATGTATTTGGTTGCTCTTCAACTCCTGGCGCACACACGCAAGCAGCGCCAACACTTCCTCGGTTGTCCACCCCAGGACACCACAGAACAGCTTCATTGAGCCCCCCTCCAAGCCTTTGAGAATCTGTGCGAGGTCGAGAAGTCCAAGATCCTTGTAATACTGCTCTTTGGGCCAAGGACCCAACGGCATCTTGAACTTCTGGTGGGTAATGTGGTCAAAGCCGCCTTGCTCTCTCACCCAGCCTTCAAGCAATGGGCCAGGGTTGGGCTCGCGCCCAATGTTTTGAAGAGCTTTGACGAACGTCTCTATCCATTCCATGGTAGATTTACCGTTCTCTTCCAGAATCTCGTCGTCTGAGTAAAGCTGGATTCTCATGTCTTGGAACTCAATCCAGCCTCCCGGGTTAAGGTTGCTGAAGCCGTATCGTTAGAACCTTGTCGTCGACGACAGTTGGGTTTGTGGAAGGCAATACACCGCCCTGAAAACGTACTTGCAGACTCGTTTCACAAGGGTTTCTCAATCGCCAATAGCCCCCACCATGTACCGGCAGAATATGAAGTCGTACTTCTTGCCCTCGATCCAGGAGCTTCCACGTCATCAATCTCGAACCTGACAGTGGGAGGAATCCTGTTTGATGGCTACTTAGCAAGACATCATCCGATTCCAGAAGTCAACACCTCACCATTCTGGCTGAATGGGACTCAAATCCTTTCCAATCAGCTAGTACCGCATTAGTCCTTGTTCTCTAAATCAAGTCCTCTAAATCAAGTCGTTCGAAAATACCAAAGTAAGCTTACCCCTGCGTGATGGAAAAAGTCGCCCATCTCCATCGCCCCTACAACAGCGTAAGCACATAAAACACACGAAAATGTTCAGTATCAACTACAAAGAACATGAGTGACCCACAAATTCCTGTACCAGTTGCAATGTCGAGGATGCGGTAAACGTTTTCCGTTTCAATAGGCGCCAAAAAAGCCTATTCCCAATTGCCCTTATGATCAGGGCATGTTACATGTCCAGTCGGTCGCTTTCGAGCTCATAGTTCGGAGCGATATAGGCTGAAACCTGTTAGACAATCTTTTCGGACGGCTTATGTGCAAAGTGCGACAAAGTGTAGTGAGGAAAAGGACGCACATCCTGCTCGGAAAGCATGGTATCGGCGACCGTACTCAACCGGATAGTCAATCACGCTTGATGTCAGAGACGCAGTGTAGCCCGAGCTGGCGTGAGACCCGTGTTACCGGCAGTGTAAAATAATGATTAGAATTATCTTGAGGGGCGAAAGCTTACATTCGATCATCAATCGACCTGACGTCGTCAAAATTTTTGTTGATTAGCAGATAATCGGGTAATGCTGTGTATCTAAAAGAACGAACTGTTTCCCGCTCATCGGGTTCAAGTATGAGTTCCTCTGCTTCTCCATCGGTTTCCAACTCAAGTATCATTGAACTGGTGTTAAGGCGGGTCGAGCCAGGGGTGGCTGAAACGATGGACATAGCAGTCGCCGGCGCCAGACTCGTTTGTTGATCAGTTGCTTCAGTCATCTTGGCGTCAACGTCGAGAGGAGCGTCCACGGATTGGGCGAGTCGATACAAAAACATTGGAAGGAGAAGAGGGAGATCTTGAAATGGTTTGTGGCAAGAAGCGGGGTTTTATAAGCAAACATGCCATCAACCCTGACCCCGAGACGACAGATCAGCTGTTCCCACGGAAAGGGGGCATCAAGCTGTAGCGTCGTGCATTTCACACTTCCGCCAACTCGTCTGTTGGACGTATTGATTTTAACAGTAGTGTATCTCAACCGACTCTAAGCCAATTGAAACTGAATTGCTCCTGCCGCTAAGGTAGTTGTATACTGTGCCTTATGCAGAAGCTTGGGACCGGCTCCACGATAGAAGACGAATCCCATCAGGGGTTGATGTGTTTGACCGGATTTGATGCAGTCCCAGAGCTACACTTGGTTCTTGCAATCTTGGAAGGCCAGTTCTCACTCTCTCTTTGATGTGCAAAGAGTCGCTTGTTGTTCAAGGTCAGGTGGGCCGACCTTTAGATTTAGGATTGAGTAAGACTTGATATGATGTCTTGGAATTCGCATGTATCATTCCAGTATTAGTATTTTGCATTCAGCCCAAAGCCTGTATGTACGCGGCTTGAGTCTAGTCTCCATCCCGGTGAAAATAGGATTCTTTATTCTGATCATCTTCATGCATCAGAAACAGTGACGAAGACTTTCATTCATCATCAGCCTGTTTATATAGCCTTTTCAACTCCCCTTCTCTTACATCAATAATGTCTAACTTCACCAAGCCTCCCGTCACTTCTGGTATGAGTACCGTGGTCCCAAAGAACTCAAAATCTTCAGTTCGCGCGGTTTTACATAGAAAGGCTCCGTCGCGTCAAAATAGGCGTTGTAATACTCCTTGGTCATTTGGTGCTGTCGGACAATGGGAGCAATTAGCCAAAGTTCTGATGGATTATATGCAGAGACCTTCTCACTTTCAGGATCCAATCTACAGGTTCGGACCTAGAAACTGCTTTAGCTCCTGCAAGACTTGACGGTGACAACGTTAAGGAAGCGTGACCCGGACTCACCATTTCTCAATCCACGTGATCGTGCCCGGAGAGTCATGAATTTGATACATCTCGAAGTACATCAGCTCAGACTCCCTCTTCATCTTCTCGATGGTAGGCTCGGCCGCCTCCAAGAATCTAGCAACATCCCGGGGATGGACATGAACAGTGACCTGAAAGACCGTCGCCATATTGTGAGTAGGAGTTGCGATATGCCCAAAGCCGTCGTGTCCAAATGAAACAAATATGGTAGGCTGTTACTGAGAACTGCGAAGTTCTGATCCCGGGGGGACAAAGCTGATTTGTAGTCCGCAACAATGTTTTCCCCGCATGTCCGACTGGTCAAGTCCGGCGTGAGGTCAGATGGTGAAACGTCCGATGTCTGACTAGTGACGGCCTTCATGAGTCTGAGCGAATTTCCAACCTAAACCTGATTGGTTGTTCTTGTGACTGGATGAGCTTAGTTTGAGCCGTGTCCGCGGGACTGCATTTTGACAGGAATAGGAGGAATAGGTCTGTGGAAGCTTGACGTTTAAGTCGACAATTCCGGTTCTCTCTGGGGCATCTGACGAGGGATTGAAGCAACCGCGAAGGACTTTGTCTCTGATATCACAAGCCGGTGACAACGAAGCACGACAATCAACACCCTTTACACCTCCTATCTACATACCATGATTTTCTCACCAAATGGAAGGTGGCTTCTGTCGAGATCATGTTGATGGCACGCGGATAATGAGTTCCCTTCTGTTTCCTATACAAGCAGAATTCGTTCACTAAAGAAATAGCTTTCTCTATTCTCCTCCCGTTGGGGGGAAAAACCATGCGATCTCTTGGCCTTACATCTCGTTGCTGTTGGGTAGAATACTAACGGGTTGTACCTGACAGTCTACCCTCCGAATGAGAAACTCTATTCTTCTCAACCTCAGTCTCATTCCATGGCGGGCTGTTTTGTCTTTCGCTCATCTTCCACGCGAGGGACATGACAACAGTGGTTATCAAGAGAATCACACACGCGGCGGCCAACGTGAAAGCACAGGCTCCATACTTGGTTGATAACAAGTACCTGTTCCTCACTCGTGTCGACGACGTGTAAGGTGCGGTCCATATGCTACCGACATCTGGCGTCTCCTTCCTGATGTTCTCGAAGCACGCGAACACGCAACCGACGGCCGCAACCGTGAAGATGAAAGACAGCGCGGATAAGACCATGCCCGCAAGGGAGGCAATCCGCTTGGGCCTGACAAAGGCCACGGCGGTGGTGATGATGGCCAGTCCGGCTGTCGTAGCAGCAACGGCTGGGAGGACGAAGCCCAAAGTCAAGTCGCGGAGCTTATTTCTCGACATGGACGAAGGGAAAGTTTCGACGATTGACGCGACGGGGGAGGACGGATCATAGCCTTGCGTGGTCCTCCGGACACATCCTTCCCGGTGAGTCATCCTACAGTTGCGGATCAGCTAGACGCCCTTTGGTTTCCGGACTTCCGGTCCGTTGGAGCGGAGCAGTGACTCCTGATGTCGCAGTACTTACCATGCAGTAGATGTCCACCGGCAGTAGCCCCAAAGACCAAAATCAAGTCTGATATCAGGAGTATATGTCCCGTTAGGCCTCCGTCCAGCCTCCAGGGTGAATATTGGCAGGCTTGTATCGGGAGTAGAAAGACAAGTAACTATAAGAAGACTAAAGGAAGCAAGCAGCAACACAAAGCTGAGACCCAGGAGCATGCGTGCAGCGACCATTTTGCTTCTTGGGGAGGGGAAGATGGGCTTATTTGGAGATTTTAAGTAACAAAAGTATTTGGTGGTAATTAGGGTTAAATTCTTGGAGTTAATAAAGACATATATTGACCACGGACAGTATGCTACCTGCTCCGGCTGTCGTTCAGACTATATGTAATATAGTGCGGTCGACGCATATCAACCGGGCGAAATAGAAACCACGAACGCATCCAACCCGAGCAAAGGCGGTTGCCTGCCATTTCAAGGGTTTAAGACACATTGTATGGCTGTGTCTCAGCCTCTGATGTCAATCAAAGACTCGGCGCGGTCACAGACACAATGGGTGCTCGATGCACGGATCCGAAAGGATTGATCGACGTGGCTGGTGACACCGAATCTGGGCAGGGTTTCCCGTAGTCAAACTGCGTGTTGTCGCCTTCGTAGATCATCGTCTCAGGGACCGCGCTTATGAAATCACGCTTCTGCTGTGCCACATTGTAGACTTTTGTATGTGGGTACCGACCTCCATGTCTCCTCGGAGCCGGTGGGATGCCAGCGGACGTCACGAAAGGTTGGCAAGGCTCTGTTCGGGCGACGAGACGTAACGCATCGGTGTGCAGAACTACAACGATTGCCTAATGGAAGAAGAGTATAGGTTTAAGCAACAACAGACGGTCCTGGTACCGTCGCGTGCCATTGTACCTTGGATAATCGGAGATGCAAAGTTATCGGTGTGACGTAAGCCGAGGTCTTGTCGTCCAGAGCTCCAGGTCATCAGCGCCAAGGAACCAAGTTTCTGGCACTGGTGAAGGGTGTGGTTTAGGCAGTTTGTTTGCTGAGGACTTTCAGTCGACGAACTCTACACATGACCGTAGCCATGATTGACCGACAAATGGTTTTCCGCCGCTGCCGAGCCGGGCTCGGTTCTGCCAGCGTCTCCCCCCTCCCCCAATGTTGAGGCGAAATCATCCGCCAGAGGAAGTTTCTCCGGACACTGAACACGATATACTTTGGTAACTTGGCGGAAGGATTGATCGATGCGGAAGGGTTTTCATAGTCTTTCTATTTGGTTCTTTTCTTCTACATTTATAGATTTGAGTAGTGTTTTTGGGTTAGGTTTATCTTTGTCGCGAGGGGAAGATATTGCTTGCTTTTTCCCCCTTAATTTAACATCATTAGTCTAAGTTTCGCTTGCGATGCCTCTTAACCACAAATGTGGCTAGGTTACAGAGTTGAGCGGATGGATTCATAAGCATGATGAACCTGGTTTACTAAGTTCCAGAACCTGTTACTGATTCTGCCCAATACAAACGTATGATGGTAGTTGCTCTACTTCTTCGCCGCGTCACGTGGATGACTTGCGGCCACTACTGTTGACATTTACCACCACCCTACTCTTAGCCGTAATGTGAGATGGCCTCCAGATTGATGCCTACGGAAAGATCAGTAAGCAAAAATAAACGCAATATAGAAGGAAAACCCAAAATACATTGACTACACGATGTAGTAATCAGCCAGCAGCAAAGCAAGGAGCTATAAGAACAAGAGGAACTATCCTCTACAACTCCCAATCCTCACCATCTTACAATCGAGTCAAACTTCAGTAACTGACTGTATCCATTACAACCCTTCCTCCTCCTCAAAATGTCGTTCCAAGCTACATTCAAGTACCTCGCTCTTGCGCTTGCGGCCGCTGGCTATGCCGTCGCCGAGCCGACCAGACCAGGCTTGACATATCTGTACAGCCTTAACGGTACACTCGGCGAGCCATTCTCGACGGGAGTAGGCCCACATGGCACGCGCGCCGTCCTTCCTGTTCTCGGTGGCCCGTTTTCCGGCCCCAACATTTCTGGTAAGCAGCACAAATTGACAGTGAGAACATCCTCTGGCAAATGCTTATAAGAATTACAGGGCAAGTGCTTCCTATCGGTGCCGATTGGGGCATCGTTGACAGCAACGGCCTTTTCTGGGCCGATGCACGGTACAACTTGCGGACGGATGATGGAGCCGATATCTTTGTCCAGACAAGCGGGCCTGGACAGCCTGATGGAACAAATCATCTGCGAGTCATTTTTGAGACGGGCAGTGAGAAGTACTACTGGCTGAACAACATCCTCGCCATTGCGATCTTGACCAACGGAACTACTACGGACGGGACTCGCTGGGCCGCCCTCGATGCCTGGCAGGTCAACACCAGCGCCTAGTCAGTCGCTGAAGCATACTTGCATATTTGTTGTTTCTATTGCTAGGTTGGCAAGGGCGAGAGCCCACGCGATAGACCTTCTAAGAAGTATATGGTGTGGAGAGCTGTGGGCTGGAACTGCATACTATACAGCACATAGTCTTTCCTCGAGGTTCTCCTCTAATTTATGCCCGTTGGCTGCTATATCTTCTTTGTGTCACTGGTTTCTGCTGGTGTGTGAGATCTGTTACCCACTATCTAGCCATTGGTATAGTCTAGAATTGTTGTTCACCTTTCTTGCTGAAGCTTAGTCCTTAGTGTTGCAGCAGATCCTCAAGAAGAAATCTGTCATGAAAAGTATTGAATTGAAGCGTACGAGGCACATAAAGAGCTCTTGGAGATAGGAGTGACGGGCCAGCCCATCCAGCTGCTTGATAATAATGAAAGGACTGCTGCAGGCTTTGTACCAAGCAGCATGTCTCGTAGAAGCTTTATGCTCTTAGGAAAGGGGCTATTAAAGGCCCTGTCAAGCGGCAAGGGCGCAGTCTCCGCGTGAAAGAATAGTTGTAGACATGATATACTTGATATGTAGATAATAAACCCATTGCTGCTACCCTTGTTCGGCAAACACAAAGAACAGTCGATAGGTAGGAAATATCAAATTTAGAACTAAGCCTATAGAAAAAGACAGAAGGGGGAAGAGCGTTGCTTATTGGGTTCAGTAGAACCGGATAGAAGCTCATTCATAAATGGGTCCGGGAGCTTTTTCGCCCCTGAGGGAATAGTGATAAGAGACGCCTCCCCTTATCATTCTACATAAACACCGACAATCATTTCTTACCTCTTCTGTTGTACAACGTCCTGTTTGTACCCCTGTCGTCTACTGTCATCAGAAGCTAAAGGGAGCTGCACAGAACGAGCACAGAACGAGAACAGCACAGTGCTCGTTGGTCAATCCAAAGATTCGGATTCTGGCCGTGGCTCCTGAGAGCTGAGAGCCCCGCAACTCCGAGTTCGACAAGTTTAGGAGTCTGCAATCTGATCTGAGAGAGAGATGACTCGGTTCCGAGCCTGGGCCGGCCCTTTGACCAGGCACCGTTGCCGGCCCACCCGGCCAACGACCAAATGCAGCCTTTTTACAGGTGGAAAAGCACGACAAGAACAGAGAACGGGTCTAGCTGAGGTGAGGTGGTCTCAGACCCCGTCGCTCGAGGCCTGCGGGTCTCCAGAGCGTTTCCGCGAGGCTTGCTGGGTTGGGCCAAGTAGTCCGGCGCTATGCTAGGAAGCGGAAGCGAGGCCCGCAGAGAAAAGCTTAGTCTAACTCGATCCCGCATCAGGTCCCATGCCGAAGTACTCTTCCCTCCAGGGAGGCAACTCAGCCGCGTACAAAACCTCCCCATACATCAAATGATGTCAGCCAAGCTATTGGCTCTAGTGGCTGCTGGATTACGGATTGGTATCACGCATCCAGCCTGTTGGGAACTAGTCTCTCCACACGTCAGGCGTCTTTAGATCCGGCGGCGCCGCGAGACTGGAGACGTGGGGTGGGGGCACCGGTTGTGCGGATCACTCGTGAAGCCCCTGCTGCTACTCAAGTCCAGGCCAGGTCTATCTATGACTTGTCTTGCTGGAGTCAAGCGCAAAAGGATTCAGCTCGGAACTGCCCTGCAGCTACCGCGATTGCAGGGGGTCTGGCCTCCTCAAGCAGTGATCATGAGACCGAGCAGGGGCAAATTAGAAAAAAACCAATCTTTTTGGCAGTCAAACCAACCCTTGAGAGAGGCTGTTATCTTATTGCATAGGCGTGCTACTACCCATGGAGAAATCCCGAGGCTAAACAGTCCCGGCTGGGCCCACGTACCAATCTAATATATGGGCATGGGCCGAACTGGAGAGGCTCCTCCGAATTGGAGAGCATACAAGAATCCCTTCGGGCAGCTATGGCGTCTCGATCCTCGGTCCGGGTACTCTGTGCCACTTTCCTTCATTCTTTCGTGAGAGTCGACCATACTCGGAAGCATACCCGCCTCCGTCAGCACGATGGTTGTGATCGTGCCTTTAGTACTGCTCGGCCTCTGCGCATGGAGTGCCGCCCAGGAAGATCCGAGAGGTTCTACATCGCTCTCACAAGTTTCGACCTGTAAGACTCGCGCGGTCTTGATCCCGTCTGCTGCCAGCCAAGCCAACCAAGCCAACACCGCCAGAACACCACTGTTAGCAGCGAACAGTTCCTCGGCTGTCGTTACTGTTGCCCTCGATGGAACTGGCCGGTATACCAACATCAACTCGGCCATTCTGTATGCCCAGACCAACAATGTTGCTACGGTTACTGTCAAGGCTGGCACATACACCGAGACCATTTCGATTCAGGCCACTGCTGCCGTCACCATCGTTGGCGAGACCGCAACTTCCGGCAGCAGCTACTCTGACAATCTCGTCACAATCACCAACGGCGGTGGAGACTCATCGCCTGTTACTTTCGTTACAAGCACCTCCAAGGGCGTGGCCTGGAGGAACATCAACTTTGTCAACTCGAACGCGGCCTCTGCCGCCGGCATCATCTCCCTACGGGGCTCCCGAAACGCCTTTTATTCTTGCCAATTTACTGCCGCCGGGCAAGTAGGTTTTACAGGAAGTCAAGCCTCGGGCATCATCGCCAACTCGTACATCCAAGCCGCCGACAAAACCATATACTCTTACGGCAGCCTCTATATTTATCGAACCATCATTACAGCCACTAACAACAACGCCCTCCTGGTGTACAACAAGGGCGCCGCCGATTCCACCGGCAAACAGTACAACTCCACAGTCGTTTTCGATACCTGCCAGGTGATTCAGAAGCCGGGAAGCACCAACACGAACGTCTTCTTGGCTGCTGCCAATGGTGCAGGCTCTGTGGTTGTGTATCGTGACACCTCTCTTGCCAGCTTCGTTGCGAGGACTGGTGTGCATGTCGACGCAACGACGCAGGACTCGGCCTTCCGCAACACCTATATCGAGTCTGGCACCACCGGCCCGGGGAGCTACTCGAACAACGCTGCTGCCCGCAGTCCCTACGTCTCACTGGTCACCGATGTCACCGGCCTAACTCCTTATGACATCTCGGTCTTCTTCAGCAATGTATACCCTACTGTTGTGGTCTCTGATGTTGTTGACTGGGTTGACGCAACCATTCTGGCTTCGATTGGGACGAGAAGCACACCAGAGTCGGCATCATCATCTACGACGAACTCTCAGGATCCTAGCACCTCGAGCAACATCGCCACAACCGGCACACCCAGCACCTCGGTCATTATTAGCACTTTCAGCGCAACCTCCTCCCCCCCGACTGGTGTTTCCAATACCACATCCTCCACTGCTGCTCAGAGCACAACTGCTGCGAGCCTTGGCACCAGCTACAATGTCACCGCGACTTCCGAAGTCTCATCAACTAGCGAGACGACGATTTCCAGTTCGGCCGTGACAACTGCGGGCGCCGCGTCCTGCCTTCCGTCGTCGGTGCCGCCCACAGCTCTAATCGTCGGCCCAGCAGGCTCCTCGTGCGCCACTCACAATAGCATCGCGGCCGCGATTGCTGCCCTGCCTGCTGATACGACCACCCAGCACATCTACATCCTGGCCGGCACGTATACCGAGAAGGTGTCTCTTGTGCGGACGGGCACCACCATCATCCGAGGAGAAACGGACAACGCGCTCTCCTCGTCGTCCAACAAGGTCACCATCCAAAACGCATCAGGCGTCCTCTCCAGCGCCGGTAACTCTGCTGGCACCGCCACATTCTCCGCCAACAAGTACGAGGCCAAGCTCGTCTCGTTCTACAACATCAACTTTGAGAACAACTACCCCGCTCAGACGAACTACATTGCGCTGGCCGCCTATTCCAAAGGAACCAAGGTGGCTTTCTACAGCTGCAACGTCAGGTCCTCTCAGGGCTCGATCTATCTCGACTACGGCAATGTCTTTTTTAGCGGCGGCCGCATTGAGGGCACAACCGAGTTTGTCTGGGGCATCGGCGTGGGATATTTCTACAACTCGGTCATCGTGTCCACGGACACCGCTGTCGGCCAGAGCATCGCTGCCCACAGGTATCAGAATGCCTACGGAGGTTCCCAGCTGGTCTTTGACGGGTGTGCCGTAGTGCCTTCCGGCAAGACCGTTTCCCAGCAGTCAGTTTACCTCGGCAGAGACTACAGCGCGAATGCCCAGGTTGCTTACATCAACTCCTACCTCGATGCGCATATCTACGCAGCCGGTTGGAAGATCAACAACGCAGCCACCTTCACTGGCACTTTCGTCGAGGCGAACAACACCGGCCCGGGAGCCAGTGCTCTGGGGCGCGCGTCAGCTGTCCGGATTCTGTCAGACACCTCCGCATACACTATGAAGAAGATTCTCGGGGATGACAGCTGGCTGGACTCTGCTGCCATTGCTCCCCAGCAAGCCTGGCCTGGCTCGGTTTACGCAGCAGCGACGACGACTACCTCGAATGTTACGACCACGACTGCGGCCAACTCGACAGTCGTTACAACTACCACCTCTTCCGCGTCCAGCACTTTCACTGTTGCCCCCTCCCCAGCCAGCGGCGAATACGGGACGGTGTCTTCCGCTGTTGCGGCTCTGCCTGCCGATGGCAAGGAATACACCATCTTCATCAAGGCCGGGACATACGTGGAGCAGGCTAGCATCACTCGTCGGGGCAAGGTCACGCTCCGTGGTGAGACGCCGTTCGAAAACGACTTCACTCAAAACACTGTTCTCATCAGCTTCAGTCGTGGCGTGTCAACCTCTCTGGGCCAGAATCAGGACACCCCCGTGGTGAACTGGAAGAACACAAACGGCGATGGCCTCGCGCTGTACAACATCAACTTCACCAACACATACCCACAGCAACCGAGCACCGCTGCCCTCGCCGGCAACTTCTTCGGCACCAACATGGCGGCCTATGGCTGCGCCTTCAACGGGTTCCAGGACACCCTTCTCGTGAACCAGGGCGTACAGGTGTTCAGCAACTCGTACATTGAGGGCAGCGTCGACTTTATCTGGGGCTATAGCAAGGCCTACTTCCGGCAGTGCTATGTGGCTTCCAACACGCCCAACACTTACATCGCCGCCCAGAACCGGCCCAACGCGGATTGGGCGGGTGGTTTCGTCTTCGACAAGTCCGTCATCACGTACACGTCCAGCTATGGGTCAAACTTTGGCACCACGTTCTTGGGTCGTCCTTGGTCCCAATATGCCATCACCGTGTACATGAACTCCTTCTTGGACAAGCACATCGCCCCTGCTGGCTGGAGTGTTTGGCAACAGAGCAACCCCCAGACCTCGAACGTCCTGTTCGGCGAGTACAACAACATTGGCGCCGGCAACTGGACGGACGGCCGTGCCGCTTTTGCAACCAAACTCACCGACGCCCAGGCCGCGCAGTACTCTCTGGAGAACTTCATTGGCAACACTGGCTGGATCGATGCGAAGGCTTATGCTTACACGCCCAGCTACAACCTCACTGGACCGGCGCGTGTTCCTGACACTACTACTCCCACTTCCCCGGCCCTGACACACCCCGCGAGCGGAACCGAGCCTCCGGTGGGAGCAGTGCTGGTGGCGGCTGATGGAAGCGTCTCAGGGGCTTTCACCAGTTTGACCGCAGCTCTCGCAAGCCTGCCCTCCGACACGAGCAGTCAAATTATCTTCATATACCCTGGAACGTACAACGAACAGGTCCCTTCCATTAACCGGCCCGGCCCCATCATGATCATCGGTTACACCAGCGACGCCCCTGGCAAGAGTTACAAGAACAACCAGGTCACAATCACCCAAGCTCGCGGTCTTTCTGTCAGTCCCGCCCCGGTTGGACATAGCGATGCGGAGACGGCTACGATTGCCACGGCCAGTTCAAAGATCTCTTGGCACAACATCAACCTCGTCAACCGGGACAACCTGGATGGTGCCATTGCCAGCTACGTGACTCTCGCCGCCAGCGTCTACGGCGACAAGATTGGCTTCTACGGTTGCTCCTTTGTGGGATGGCAGGACACGCTGCTCACTGGCGCCACGGCGGGCACCCAGTACTATGAGAGCTGCTACATTGACGGCGCCATCGACTTCATCTGGGGCTACTCCAAGGCGTACTTCAAGGGCTGCACCATCGCTGCCAAGCGAGCCAAATCCGCAATCACAGCTCATAGCCGTTCCAGCCTGTCAACCATCGGCGGCTACATCTTCGACCAGTGTCTCTTCACCGAGGCCGCCACTGCCACCGTTGACCTCAAGGGGCTGGTTTACCTGGGCCGCCCGTACTCTCAGTATGCTCTCGTCGTCGTCAAGAACAGTTATCTCGACGATGTCGTCCATCCGGCCGGCTGGAAGATCTGGTCGACCTCGGACCCCCGCACCGATCACATCACCTTCGCCGAGTACAACAACACCGGCCCGGGAAGCTGGGAGAACAACGTTGCCGCGCGTCAAGCCTTCCAGAACTGCACCCTGCTCGCGAGCGATGAATATCCTCTGAGCAAGGTCATGCCAAGCACGGACTGGGTTGATATGACCTACTGGGACCAGATCCAGACTCCTGAGCCCGAGGTCGTGCCCGTCACCCCGACCACTCCGACAATCTACGACGGTACCAAGCCTCCCGCTGGAGCTTTCCTTGTGTCCAGGACTCCGATTGAGGGCCAAACTACATACGGCACCATTCAGGCCGCACTCAACGCCCTTCCCGCTTCGAGCAAGATCACTTCTACAGTGTTCATCTACCCTGGCACATACAACGAGCAGCTGGTCCTGAGCAAGCCGGGAACAACCATTCTGCTCGGCTACAGCTCTGCATCTGGGGACTACTCTCAGAACCAGGTTACCATCAGCTTCAACAAGGGCATCGACACACAAGCTGATGCTTCCAACTCCGACTCGGCCACTGTTTACGCGACAGGCAACTATCTGCAAGCAGTGAACATCAACTTTGCCAACACTTTTGGCACTACTTCCAAGTGAGTGCTCCTGTGTCTCCATTCTCGTCTCGACTGGTTCATGACTGACCTGTTCACAAAGCTACGCTTCCCTTGGTTTTGGTGTCAAGAGCAGTAAGTACGCCTCGCTGTACGGTTGCCAGGTCTACGGAAACCAGGATAGCTTGCTCATCAACGGCTTCTTCTTCGCATCGAACTCGTACATCGAGGGCAACATCGACATGATATGGGGTGCCGGCGCTGGCTATTTCCTCAACAGCACCATCGCCCCGAACCGCGACGGCATTGCCCTCACCGCCAGCAAGCGCGCCACGAACACCACCGCCGCCGGCTTCGTGTTCGACCAGTGCACCATCACGCCCGCCAGAGGAGCCCGGTACACGTCTGTGTCTCTCGGCAGGCCGTGGAACGCGTACGCTCGCGTCGCTTATGTGGACAGCTATCTTGACTCGTGTGTCAAGACGGCGGGCTGGGACCAATGGACCAAGACCGACCCTCGCACGGATGGCGCTGTCTTTGGCGAGTTTGCCAACAACGGACCTAGTTCTGGCTTATCGTCGCGAGCTCCCTTCGCCACCAACCTCACTGCTGAGACCGCTGCCCAGTTTGAGCTTGCAAACTTCTTTGGCGTGACATCGTGGATCAACATGACCCTAGTACCCGCCACGCCGTTCAGGGCTGGTGCTGTCGTTCTGCCGACCACTACTACAGTAGCCAGCACTTCCACTACTTCAACCACGTCAACTGAGTCTAGCACCATCCCGATCACGACCACGACCGTCTTCACCACCAAGGTTTCTACACTGAAGGGGACCTTGTTCACTTCCATCCAAGGGCCTGATGCCATTGTAACACTCAAAAGTACCCTGACAATCAACGCGGCGACTACCATCACCCCTCCTCCCGCCACCAAGACCTCTGTCGTCAAGTCCACAACTGTCGAAGTTGTCACGATTCAAGAGCCGGACACCACTGTCACCCAGAAAAGGAGTACGACTATCAACGTTGGCACTACGATTACTCCCGAGCCTGTCGTGACCACCTCCACCTTGGTCGCTACCTCCACCCGCACTGAGATTGTCACCCAGCAGGCCAAGCCTCGCACTATTACATCCACGATCACCACCACTCGCTGGACCACCAGCACCCCCAAGGTCGCAACTACCACTCAGGTCATCCGCACCACACAGCTTTTCACTAAGACCACAACCCCAAAGCCGGTTACCATCAAGAAGACTGAGACACAGACCATTGGAGACGGCGGTGCGACGACTGTCACGGCCAAGGCTCTTGTCACTACCGTCACTGTTTACACGACAACTACCAGTGTTGCCAAGAAGACAACTACGATCAAGTGTATTCCTACTAATGGTCTGAATGAGAGATCGTTTGAAGAGTTCGAGGTCAGCGCCGTGGACACCGCGGCCGAATACATCGAGGCTCGAGCCATCGGCGACAAGACGGTGACTGTCACCATCCTATCCACTTTCAGCACCGACATAAAGACCTCGATAATTACCTTGCCTGGAAGTACCGCAACGACTGAGCTCATCACGACCAAGACAGAAGGAAAGCCCATCACGCTGAAGCCTGCGACTATCTTGGAGACCAGCGTGACCGTGCGAACCCTCGCCTCGACGACCACCCTGGCCGGAAACCCTTCCACGACAACCATCATGACAGTGGTCTCCGCAGGCAAGACCACCACGCTCAAGCCGACCACCATCACCGTCGTCGTCGGAGCCACGACAACGGCGGTCGTCAGGTCTACCACGAAGCTGGAGACCATCACCCAGACCGTGGTCGAGACGCAGACCCACGTTGCCACCAGCGTGCTCCCCCAGCAGACCGAGACCGTGACCCGTCGGGAGGACTCGTCGAAGACGCAGACCGTGGTTATCCCCGTCTCCACGGCGACGATCTGGACGACGGTGCGCTCTACAGTCCGTCCCTCTGCCACCGTCACGGACCGCTCAACGGTCACCAAGACGAAGACCTCGAAAGTTGGCGTTACGGTGACCAGCTGGGCGACCCGGACGAGCAAGGATGCCAAGGCGTGCACAGCAGCCTAGAAGGGTTATGACGAGGGGGAAGAGGGCGTGTCAAGGATTTCTTATATTGCATACAAGTCTTACACTTTCTAAATCTTATTGTTCTCTTCTTTAAAGCCTTTTCGTTTTATCTCACGTCAGACCCTTGGCGATTACTCTGCATGCTTATAATCGTACACAAAGTTATGTGTTATTTCAAACTTAATTTCATCTACATAGTCTACTTGCAATTGCAGGCAATCAACCCAACCTAGGAGCACACATTTTCTTACCTGTTATCAAACTCCAATACATCAGTGTTATTCTTGAGGGTGTTCCTCCTAGTAACGATGTTCTGTTCTGCTGCCCTCACCGCTGTTGTGGCATGACGCCTGGTCAAGATGGTGGTTGTGGCCGCTACTCGTGCGCCTTTTGCCGTTGAGAAAGAACTTAACTTAAGCCTAACGACTGACGTCTCGGGCCTCTCCTCAGACCCCAAGATCAAGCTTTACTGCAGTGTGTGGCGGGACAAGGATGACTCAATCTTATGTGCCAGCATGTTAGCTAAACAGGTCATCTCTCCTGGAGGACTTCCTCCACTGGGCAATCTTCATTGTCTTTCACTCCACCAGGACAACTAAAGAAATTGGAGTATTGTTTCATGTATTAAAGCTCACCACTGTTGTATACAGTCAAGCTTTACTCAAGGTAATATGGGTCACGGGGAAGACTCGGAGCTTACTAAAGAAACACGTCCTCCTGTTCGTTGTAAAGAAACAGGTTCCGTTTGCGCTGCTGCCAGGTTATATTCAGCGATGTTTTGTGCAGGTGTCCAGAATTTAGCCCCTCAAGGGCCACAATATGACCAAAGTAAACAAAGCGATGAATACGAAACTCAGCGAGGGCCCAAAGACGAAACTCTGCCCATGAACAGGCCTTGTGGGGTTCGTGTAATGATACCATTACCTTGAGATTGTGATCCATCAAGATTCCGAACACAGTAGCATTTGTTCCTGTAAACTTCGAACAGTTCTAATTCTCAACAAGTTTTCATGTAGGTACGCGTACGTAAACCAAAATTTGACAGGCAGAAGAACTTCTTTGACCAAGCAATGGACACATCATAGCAGACAGTCGCGAGCATAGCTTCTAAATGCTCCGTCTAATCATGCTACCATCCACCCCTAAGAGACATTGCCAACAACAAGTCGATAACATCGGCACAGTAACAATGCTGCTGACTTGAGAAGATGACCATTCATTGTAGGATTGTCGAGTTTTATAAACTGGGCGGCGCCACCTGCCTCACTAGCCGATAAGTGTGTCCTTACTGCTGGATCTTTTTTGTCTCCAGGACGTCCAAGGAAGAGGTTCAAGTATGCCTATATCACGAGTCATGCATCCAAAGAGCCTTCTTTTACCAGTGGAACGCCCGGGGCTCCCTCTTTCACGAGATATTCCTCGTGTCGGACCATCGAATCATCTTCCCTCGGGCCAAGACCTTTAGGATGGAAGTTTGCTCCTCGGGAAGCCATAAAGGTGGACTGTCGGGCCAACCCAAGCTGAGGCATGGCTGACAGAACAGCTCTTGGCAGAAGGCCCTGATCCTTGTCTTGAAGACCATTGTGACGCCGTATATGGGGTTGCCGGGTTCAAGAAGTGTCACCGAGTCCGGGCTCTCCAATGCCCACATGGCCTCCATTAGTTAAGAACACGGCTAACGATGTACCCCGCAGCCATTCACCCCCACAATCCCCCAGTATCTGTCCATTTCGCCGGTTTGCCAAGCAGGGCCGCCAGCTCTTTGGTTCGTCTTCTCCTTCATCGCCATGTGACCCCATTTGCAAAGGTTGACACAGCCTTCAAGTGCCAAGAGTGCGGGACTTTGGACAAAACGAGGTGTTTCCTGTGCCTGGGTAGCCGTGAAAACTCGGAACGGTGTCCCAAGGGACACAGCACTCTGTCCTCGGCATGAACACAGTGACTTATCGTGCTCCCTTTGTTGGCCCCGGCAAGTCGGACTCGAGGCTCGGCTAAGGTGCCTCCACGATGATATGAGGGACCACTACGAGCTTTCAGGACGGGCACGTCCATGAAGTTCCTGTAATCACAATGGCTTGGCGCATGCGTTCCACTTCCAGAACCACGCCGGAAGGATTGGCGTGCCTGGTTTTTTTGTTAACGTCAAGCACCCACATTTGGCCCCCCCCACATTTGGCCCCCCCAAAAACGAGGGCATTCCCACCAACATCAGTGTGTTCAATTAATTACTGACTAGGCCTAGATGCCACTACAATACAGCTTTCAGCTTCACTAGGTATATCAGACTCGCTGGATCCATCTGTAATATCCTCTTTTTCGCCAGCCTCAACTTGGGCCTTCTGGATGTCCTTGATGTTGGCGAACTTGGTGTTTGGATCCAGCTGGACTGCCTTTCTTTTCCTAACTGCAGTGCTTGTAACCTTTGCCTGCAGAAGCTCCAGCTTATGCTGGGCAGTGGCCAGCTTATATGCCTGCTCACTAAAGCCTTTTTTCACCTTCATAAACAGAAGGCGTTGAGTAGAGGCATCATTATCCAGCTCTGTGAATAGCTTCAGTTGGCCAGCCAGATCCTTCATCTTCCTTGGCGTCGACCATGCCACTGCAGATGACGCAGATGCCCATCCTTCAGCTTCTTTACTTCCAGACTGCCCTTTGCAGGCCTGATCTGATGGCCCTGGTGTTGATGGGAGCATTAAAGGGCTCATAAGGGGCTTAGCCATAGAGACAGGCCATAGGCCAGTATATTTCCAACCACTTTTGATGTTATCCATCGTCAAGCCTGCCAGACGAGCCTTCTGATAACAGCCTATAAAGTTCCTCTTGCCTACAATAGTAGAATCATTCCACTGACTGAGGTATCCAAGCTCCTTCCTATAGGCTGCCTTCACAGGGCCAAAGACTGACTGGTCAAGTGGCTGAAGGACATGGGAGGTATGTGGTGGTAGGAATAAGAGATAGACGTTATTAATATAACATGTCCACATAAATTCTGTCGTTGTGTGACTCCCATGGCCATCAACAACCAGCAGTCTAGCCTCCTTGCCCTGGGAGGCAGTCTGAGGGATAGTCTGAGGGATAAAGACCTTCTGCAGCCATTCAACTGCAGTGTCGTCTGTAGTCCATCCATTTTCTGTTGCAGTGAACTGCCATCCTTCATAAGGGCCAAGATCTAGAGGAAACCACTGCTGCTGGACTGTCTTGCCCTTATATATGATGAGGGGATTCAGGGCATAGCCTATAGCAGAGATGCACTCGATAATAGACACCCATGCCCTTGATCCAGGCTGTTTCTTGCGGACAGACTTCGTCTCAGCCATCCCCAGCACCAGCCCATTAGATCCCTGGCCCTCAAGGATACCAGTCTCATCCATGTTATATCTGTTGGCTGGTTTGATGCCCTTGATCTCTGGTATGGCGAGGAGTTTGAACCAGTCCCTGATGACCTCAGTAGATGCTCCATTAATACGTCTAGAGTCTATAGGGCGACTTCTCTGGACCTTGATTGATGGGTTTCTTCTTTTGAAGCCTTGGATCCATTGCTTTCCTAGAGGATCTGTATCCCCCATAGTATGAAGGATCCTTTCTGCGAATACCTTCACCTGCTGATGGGTTGGAGCAAGCCCAAGGGCATGCTGGATTCGCACCCATTCAGCCAGCTTAGCCTCCTGATCAGGGGAAAGCCTCTGAAGGTCAGAAAATGCAGCTGCCCTTGCTTGGGTGCCTTGGAGTCGATGACGAAGTGTTGATCTTGGGATCCCCCATTCAGAGGATGCCTTGTGGATAGACTGGCCATTGGCAACAGCATCTAAGGCCTGGTTGACCTCATACTCAGTGTATTGGCCCATAAGGACTAGAAAAGGGTATATAGAAAAGATGAAGCCATTCGGTTGAGAACTGTGAATGTTGTGATGTGATGAAGTTGGAGAAAACAGGAGGCTGGTGGTGGTGGTGAGGCATTTTTGGGGGGGCCAAATGTGGGTGCTTGACGTTACTTGTTTATTAGAGTTTCCTTGGGGACCCTTGCGAGGCATTTCTCGAAGCCGAACCATCAGATGTCGCACCCTATCACGTAACTCGAACTTGGCACACCCTGTCTCAGACAGAGCCTACACGCGCCGATGGACGTGCGGGAAGACCGGACCTGTTTGGACTCATCTGGGTCTCCGAGCTCAGCGCGGGCGGCGTTCGTTCAGGGTTCCCAATTACGTCTTAAACGTCCGTTCCCCGTTTCCTTTGCTTCGAAGACCCGAGGGAGGAAACACAACAGCCAAATTCACTCGTTGCGGCCATTTGAGAAGAACTCCTGTCTCTTTCACATCAAGATGCAGCCTACAGAGATCATCGCCATCTTGGCCGGAACGTACCAGCTCCTCAACACATCGGCGTAGGTCCCTCAGCGAAACGACTCCAGTCCATGCCGGCAGTGGCCTTTGCTAACGATATTTCACAGTACGCGCGATGGTGTGCCAGTAGAGGACAGGACGTACGGCTCCAACCCGGTCGGCATTCTTTCCTACAGCAAGTCCGGCTACATGTCGGCCACGATCACGTCAACAGACCCCGAGCACCGGCCCGCGAACTTGACATTTCCCTTCCAAGACGGCCAGTCCGACGCCGACTGGGCCCAGATCGGCAAGCACAGCATCGGATACGCCGGGCCGTTCTCGCTCACCGACGCCATCGAGGCCACCGCTACCTCCGGCCAGCTTGTCCACGGCCCCCTGACGGTTGCCAACGTTCCCACCATGGTGGGAGTCAGACAAGTGCGTAACTACACGACCTTTGAAAACGGAAACCTGCTCCGCATCTCCTCGCAGAGAGACGGCAGCAACAGGGGCGAGCTTTGGTGGAAGCGGTTGGATTGAGTTGTCACACATAAAGAAAGATGTCTTCCTCGGTGGAAGGCGTAATTACCAATGGCACAGCAGAAGTCAGGATATTCCCAAATGTATTCACGATGAAACAAGGAGCGGAACACGCTAACTTGGATAGATATTAGAAGTTCGGATAGATTTGCGAAGTTGCGAAACTGATTGGATTGACTAGTTTCTCTGCCAGTGTGAAGGTTACTACTGTTCATAAGATATGACGGCTACAGCAAACTGCCTCCTGTGGTGTATCAGATTACCAGCATTCAGGTGAAAGCAAAGGATTCCAGAGTAGAGTCTCCGAGTTCTGGGTCATGGCGTTTGTCGTACCCTCCATAGGATGGATGCCTCTTTTGGCTATACTATGGTTCTTCTGGAATCCAGCATGAGTTGACACTCATGCAATCGCTTCCGGACAACATCGGAAATGAAGAGACGTGAGGCAGAACCAGGGATACATCTCAGACGAGCCGCCTGACCAATGGTCGCCTACAGGTCCAGTCGCATTTTTCACTGGCTGCGGGATCACTCTACAACAAGGCGTTTCTTGAAGCCTGTTGTCTGCTCTCGTCGACACCGCCACTGCCCGCAGAACTACTCGAAAGCCTGGTAGGCCAGCCTGTCGGCCTCCATGTTCTCTTCCCTCGGGATCGGCCAGAACATGAAGTCCAGCCCGCCGTCGTCGCCGTACGTCATTTCGTCGAGCCGCTCGTGCAGCGCCTTCAGCGTCTCGAAGTGCGCGACCCGGCGGCCGCGGGCGTTCAGCCCCTCGTTCTCGATCCAGTCCCCGATCCACAGCGACATGGCGTGGGCGAGGTACTCCGAGTCCGTCGCGATTGTGATATGCCTCAGGGAGTAGTCGCGGCGCGTGATCTCGTGGAGGACGTCGAGCGCCTGAGCCAGGGCCTCGATCTCGGCGCGCGAGCTGGTCTGCGGGAGGTCCGGCGCGAGCAGGCCGAGGCGGTTGTACCGGGACCCGGGGCCGAAGTAGACGCCCCACGAACCCCGGGCCGCGCGGGTCCCGTTGTCGCGGCAGGCGCCGTCGATGTAGACGACGAGGGACCCAGGGTCCGGCACGACGCGTTTTATTTGCCACGAGTACATCTGGAGGCCGAAGACTTGCTTCCCGGGGTCGTAAACGACGAGCTCTGATCTTGGCACCAGCCTGTGCGGGTCGCTGGCGCGGTGCTCAAAGAGCCGGCTCCCCTGGCCATCGTCATCGTCGTAGCCCATCATCATCTTGCCGAGCCTACTTAGGCGGTGATTGGGTAGATGTGATGTATTATGTTGGTCCTTGTCGGACATCTGCTGTGGATTAGGTATGTGGACGCCTAGAGGTGGCCTAGTCTTGTAACTTACGGGCTTCTCTTCTCTGATCGACCCTGATTGCGAGAAGATATCAAATTCTCATACGATAATCCGTAAGAAAGGGGGATGCTCAAGTTATTTGGCAATGCAATTCGTCTGGATATGTTGAGGGCTGTGGACAGACATCAATCCCACGTCTCCAGCAATGTTTAACGAAAAGAGGGGGAAGCCAAGTACATCTCAGGGCAGATTTGACCTCCAAAGTGCGGATAAAAGTAGTTCCTTTTTTTTTTCTTTTCCTTTTCTATTCCTTGATCATTTGGTTGAGCCAGACTTCCATCTGTGCTCATATCGGTAATCATGGCAGGCTGGACATAGAAATGGAAGCTCTAGCAGCGCATTCGCTGAACTCATACCTCACACGTCACGCCAAAAACTCATCCGTGTGCCTTTCTCTGAGTGATTCTTGATACCACATCGTACTTTTCTCGCCCTTCATATCGCGCCCATTCAAATACCATTCCCTACCCATCTTGCGTAAAAATCCGCTGGCAGCCCCATCGCCCTCAGATAAACATCTGCGCCACCGCCAGCAGGACGAGCACGAGACCCGGCAGCAGCACCGTCAGCATCAACTCCTCCATCGCCAGTTCGGTGCTGGGCGAGACCAGGCTCAGGGGGAAGCGTGGCGGGAACGCCCGGCGCCGCCGTTCCACCGTCTCCATGAGGTGTTTTGGCACGTTGGGAATGTCGATGGTCAACCGGTGGTCGGTCCTGCTGGCGTTGTGATGGACGTAGAGCGTCTGCAGGTCCGGGTCGTAGGACCACTCCCCCCCGCTGACCTTGACTTGGATGCCGCGCCCGGCATAGTGATAACTAGGCACAAATACCTCGGTCGTCCGCGACTTGTCCGACTGCTTCTTCCCCGTCTGGTCCGCGTTGGGGGTCTCTGTCGCCCATTCAAACTCGTAATGCAGGGTTCGGGGGTCCCAGTCCGACCGCAAGGGTCGTCCGGCTACCTTGACGGCATAGGGGCGGATGATGACATCCAGCACTCTGCCCCCGCGGTACATCTCGTTCTCCTCGCGGGCCTCGTTGGCGTAGTCGGGGAGGATGTGGCCGGGCCTGGCTTCCGTGTTGCCGTTAACGACAGAGAAGTCCTCCATGTTCCAGCCGTCGCCGTGCTCGACGCGGTTGTCGGGGTTGTAGTTCCACAGCGTGAAGGCGACCTGGTTGTCCTCCATTGCCGAGATGAGGGCGTGCATCAGCTCGCGCTGCTTGTCGTAGTTGCCGGTCTTGAACGCCGCGCCGCCGTTGACGTCGAAAGGGATGCCGACCTCGCCGATGAGGGCCGGGACGTGTCCGCCCAACGACTTCCTCCCGTACCTCAGGATGTTGGAAAGCTGGAGGCGGTAGTTCTTCCGCAGTGCCTTCGCGCCGAAGTAGAGCGCCTTGAGTATGAACATGCCTCTCGACGCGCCCTGCACGTTGACGCTCATCCACGAGTGGTGTTTGCTGAACAGGACGTTGAGGTCGTAGAAGTGAGGCGCAAACACGAGGTTGCCCGGCCTCTGGGTGTCGATGATGGTTCTGGACGCGTACTTCTGCTTCTGCGCCGACTCGTCCGCTTTGTCCCCTTGCCCGATCCAGGGCGGCATGAACTCGTTCGGTATGGGCTCAAAGAAGCAGAACTGGCGAGGGGATTTGCGGGAGACGCGGTCAGAGAAGCGCTTCAGGAACGGGCCGTAGAAGTCTCTGTACCACTCGATAGGTTTCCCTTCGCTGCCCGGCCGGTGGTCCACCTCGAAGTAGTTCTTCTGTAGCACTTTCGGGCCTTTCTTCGTCTCGTCCCATTCCCAAACCCCGTGAGCGCGCCATACACACTCGCCGAGACCGTAGTTCTGAGGCTTCGCAGCGTCTGGCTTCGCAGTCAACCAAGCCGATCTTCCCTTGGGGTCGACGAGAGTTCGGTGCGAGACGCGGGTTGGGAACGGCCACGACTTCACGTAGTAATTCACCTCCTGGGCGTAGCCGCTGGCGAGCGCAAGAGCTTGCGTCAGCGACGGGTAATATCCGATGTGGAGGTCGGTATCATAATTCCACCCATCAAACCCGTGGAGGTTGATGAGGCCGCGATGGGGCTCGTTCAACGGCTCGAACCCAACGCAGGCCTCAAGACCGCTGACCTCGTCGGCCAGTCGGCCAAACGCTTCTATAAAAGCGTGCTGGAGGTACTCCCGCACGGAAACAGTGTCGCCTTTCGACGAGCTCTGGGGCCGCGGACAGCGCAGGTTTGGAGCGAGAGCATCCCCCGCCCAAAACAGCGTGGCCATTGTCGACGCAGCCAGCTTCTGGTACCCCGATGGCCACACGAAGGGGCCGCTGGGCTCCTTCTCGTTGACAGGCGCATTAGCACGGCGCAACTCATCTTGGCCGTGCACATAGGCGGCGCCCGTGTCGGTGAAAGCCTCGACGTCGAGCCCCGCGACCTCGAAAGTCCACCCGGGGGCGCCGCTCCCGCCGCTGAACCTGCTCCAGACGTCCTGGTGGGCGCAGACGAAGCACTTGATGCCATACTTGGGCATGAGCTCGATGAGCTGGCGCAGGTAATCAATGTACTCAAAGTCAAGGTCCGTCTCGGGGTCCGGGCCGGCGTGGCCGAGGGACTCCCACGTGACGAGGAGGCGGACGAGGGGGAGTCCCCAGGCCCGCAGGCGGCGGAAGTGCAGCGGGGCGTCTTGTAGGGGAAACGGCCTGCCGACGAAGGTTACGGTGCGGTGCTCGAAGAAGCCGTCGGTGAGATGGGACAGGCCGTTGGGTTTCGTCGGCAGCTTGCTGGCCCCCGAGATGTTGAGGCCGTGCAGCGTGAGCGTGCGGCCGTGTCCGTCGATAAAGTAGCCGTCTTTCAGGCCGATCGGCCCTCCCAGGGCGGCATCGGAGAGATCCTGTGCGGCATACTTGTCCGCCATCGTGAATGGCGGTGAATTGGTCCGGTCAGATGCAGAGTTGAATCGGCTGTTGGTGGTTGGTTGGTTGGTTTGGTTGCGATGTTTCATTGAGAGTTGGCAGACATGGATACGACAGGACAGATAACTTGTCTTAGTCAGCAAACTTCCCCATTTGCACCTTGTTGACCAACTCAAACAGCAAAGATGATATCAAAGGGTTCCACACAGAAAGGCGCTCCAAGTTAAGCTGGCGATCTAAACTGTTTTGCTTCTTTAACTGTCAAAGATGACTATATAAGTTGTGTCACGCATGAATAAACGGTGAAGACATCTAGAGAAGCCTTAGGAGAAGGGCGAGCAGCCTGTCGGGGATCTCGGGTTCCGGAATGTGGATGTTGAGCGCTTGGCGGCTCCCTCGAATGGAGTCCATCCAAGATTGTTTTGGGAGGGAATTCGATGGTTTAGATTTTTCCCTGTAGGAAACCGGACGCATTAGCCACAGAGCTGCGAAGAACTTCCCAGTAATTGAGATCCTCTGCTGCAGTCACCTACCGGTAGGCGTGTTAGTCAATCGTCGGGCGACCAGGCCTACTTGGCATGGCTCCACGTAAAGCTGCCGCTTTATCTGTGAGATACTCCAAGGCCTATAAGACAGTAAATGAAACTGTTACTTTTCAGAGTTCCGCGGAAACCAAGCCAGGGCCAGATCGGTTGATTGTACTGGGAGGGGGCCCAATGTGAACACCCGACTGTTGTTGTAATACTAAACTTCAGGTTCTGTTTCTATGCACAATGTCTTTACGCCTGCACTGCTCACTAATATTGAGGCACTGGTTATGGCATCAACCTAGCCAGACTCTATCTGGATTATGATTTCGTTCCATCTCGTCAGTTGTTTCCAGCTCGTATAGCGGAGCAGTCGCCTCGCACATTGTTTACGCCCGGGTCTGGTGCCAATAATACCGGTCTTGCAGGTGCTCGTGGGCAGTCTATCTACTTCACATACGTCATTAGTATCAGCTGGACTGAAGTTTAGAGTAGGCTCATTGGAGTTCCAAATTGCAGAATCTTCCATACCATCTAGGTGGCCACGTTTCTTGTCGAAAGGCTGAGAACACGAGGCTGTCCAAAACTTGAAGCACCAACCCTAGGCTGTCTTGGATTTAGGGACCTTGATGGACAATATGTGAATGGACAATATGTGAAGTGACTTGGGTGGCCTTGGCTGCATATGTGTCTTGTCCAAGTGTGGGAGCGGAAAGGGAGTTTGCCAAGGGCCTTGACGGCACGAACGGCTGATAGTCAGCCCAATCCGGTTGTTCGAGAGATATTTCCGATATCATTGGCTTAACATGCCAAGGGTAAAATGGAAACTACTGAACAACCCACAAACCCCGATATAAAAGTCTCAAAACGCTCGACAACCTCCACATTTCCATCGAGCCGTTTCTACGTCATCCGCGTATCCAGTTTAAGGATTCGAGAGCCTCAACCGCCAAGCAGCCGCCACCAGGGACCACGATCTGCCTCATAATGCCAAGTTCCCTTGTTCTCTTGGCACCGCCAAGGTCTTGTCGGGCGCAACCGCTGCAACAGAGACGACGATCTCGATGACGAAGGGCAACAAAGCTTGATGGGCCGTTCATCCTCGTCTCTTACTTACTTCCGGACTTTCCACTCCACCAGGCGGGCTACGGGCCACGCTTTTTTCAAGTTTTGAATAGTTTTCCTTAGAATGTGAATCATCAACCCAGGCACCCCTCCCCTAACAACAAACGCCATCATCATGAACATTGCCATCAATTGGTTCCTAGTCGCCTGGGCCATAACCAACAGTGTCTCGCCGGCCTCTGCGCAGGCATCAAACACCTCCTCTCTGGACAGCTGCCCGCGAGACATCCGAAGCATTCTCAACGGGCGCGCAAAACACAACTCGACCGGAAGCACGTCGTTCAACCTCGGCCAGGAGGATGACTGGCAACTGTCGTACAGCCTGGAGGACGTGCGAGCCGAGAACTACAGGGCCGGGCATTGGCTTACCATGCAGTATCTGAGCACCTTTCTCAGCGTCCCCGCGTCGTTCATCGGCAGCCCACGCGGCAGCCACACCAGGATCTGCTCCTACAGGATGCCGGGCCAGAATAAGACGCTAGACGACCAGGCTGAGGGAGCTTCGGGGTCGTGTGAGGGAGTGTTGAGCGACGAGTGCATCCAGGCTCTCCTACGCACGCCGCCGCCTGGAGAGGACGATTGTCCCAGGATAGACCCGACTGAAGCTTGCGGCTTTGGAGGCATCGTCGGCCGTGGTTCGTGTTCTATTTCCTAGACCCTTCAGTCCAGTTGCGGTGCCTTTACCCCTTGCTTGATGTTTCTGGTTTCTGATGCGGCATTGCAAGTCGCGCCGTCAAGCTTTTCCAGCGGCACGTGTACGCTAGACGGCCTCCCGCACATCGACATCCCCGAAAGTTATCGGACATATAGCGGCCTCGTCGGAGGCGGCATCATCCCGCCGGACCGGACGCGGGAGTCGTTCGAGGTTTACGACCTCCGTGTCCGCCAGCCGATCCCGATTCTCATCACGTCCAGTGTGGCGAACTCGGATGAGCGGCACGCTGCGGTGGTCTGCCTGGCCCCGAGCAACGTCACAGACGGCAGCCGGGTGCCCGAGGGAGAGTTTCCGCCGTCGGCTGCCAGCGTTCTTTCGTCCAGAGGAAACGCCATCATAGCCTCAGTGGCCGCGTGTGTTGTAACATTGGCGTTGGTGTAGAGGACGAGTGTAGGATATATAATCTACTCTTGATTCAACAGTCAAGTCAGCTTTCCGGGTGCGAACCTGTTTCCGTTGCGGCGGCTTGTTACGCCCGCAAGTTGCTATGAGGTCCTTTGTGTGATAATGGACATGCGCTAAAGGAGAGGATTTGTAACAGAGCAGAGAGAACGAAAAAGGACAGTTTTAACAAATGTAGACGAGTTCAAGCAGCTGTCATTGGAAAACGCAAGTGGGATGGGTGTACAAAAACGCAAATCTGTCTATCAAATAGCCAATATATTGCACATTACCTTCCTTTAGTCAATAGCCTTCAACATATACTTGTCCTGCCAGAAGCGGTCCGTAACCACCGGCGCGTCGCGACGGACGACCGCATCGCGCTCCTCCAGACGCGAGGCGGCCAGGTAGTTTCTGCGCGTGACCTCGGCCTTGTCGGCCACGTCCCTCTTGGCGATACCGCCGTACGCGCACTTGCCGCCGTTGAAGGCCGCCGCCGCAGTCGCCTTCCAGACCTCGGCGACGTCCGTGATCATGGGCAGCGTCCAGTACAGGCGGCAGTCGGCGTCCTCGCGGACGAACTGGGCCGGGATACCGTCGTCGACGTTGTCACGGAGGACCTGGTCGCGGACGTTGACGGCGGCGGCGAGGCTGCGGTTCAGGGGCAGGTCGTCGTAGCGGGCGAAGGCGGTCTTTTGCGCATCAGTCGAGGCGTGGGGCAGGAGGAAGGTGGTGTAGGAATAGATGTTGCTCCAGTCGAGCACCTGGGAGCCCTTGATGCCGCCGACGCCCTCGATGGGCCCTTCGACGGGGAGACCGCCAAAAGCAACGGACTTGACGCCGCCGTGGAGGCGGAGGAACTCGGAGGCCAGGGTGCAGGTGGAGGCACAGACGCCGTCGTAGAGGATGACGATGTTCTCGGGCTCAAAGGGCTGCGGGAGGCCGGTAAGGTTACCGTAGCCGTTGATCTCGACGCCGAGGCCGAAGGTGGCGTTGGAGGTCGTCAGGGGGTCGTCGAGGTTCCAGCGCATCAGGGCGGTGTACGACGTGTTCTGGAAGACGCGGGGCGTGAACTTGTCGTCGAAGGAGGTGAAGGGCTGGTTGGTGAGGTTGTAGTCGTAGCGCCAGTTGAACCAGCTCTCGGCGAGACTGATCAGGTCGCCGTCGTCGCTGGTGTCGAGGTCCAGGTCCGCGACGAGGTCCGAGATGATCTCGGCGGCGGCGACGAAGCCGTCGCTCTCCTTCCAGCGGGAGAAGCCATCCTGCACGGCGTTCGGGAAGAGCTGGCGGAAGAAATCATAGCCCTGGAGGATGTAGCCGCCGCCGTTCTGCTGGAAGTCGATGACGAGCTTCGTCTTGCCGGCGGCGAGGGCGGCCGCGTAGAAGTCTCGCGTGACCTGTTGGAACTCGGCGGGGCTGGCGCTCTCAAAGGCTGTGAGGACGACGACGGCGACGTCCTCGAAGCCTTCGCCCTCGAGGAAGTAGCCGGAGACGACGCCGTCACTGGTCACGATGACGGGGGCCGGGTAGCCCGGCAGGACGGGTGCCGGGGCGGTGGCGTTCGGGGTGATGGTGCCGGCTGGGGTCTTGGACGCCGGGCTCTGCGGGTTGCAGAACTTGGCGTAAAAGGACGGGCCGTCGACGACGCCGGTGAGGTCCTTCTTGACGCGGGCGTGGTTCTCGAACGCGACCTCGGTGCCGTTCTCGAATGTGATTGTCGTGTTGGGTCCCTGGTAGATGTAGCTGGCCGACCGCCGTGTTAGTGCAAGTCCAAGCGCAATATCCGGTAGGCATTGTCTCTCTTACCGAACACGACCGCCGGAGCTGAAGTAGCCCTTTCCGCCGCTAGCGGCCTCGCTGGACTTCTCATAGAACATGGAGTTGTAAGCCGAGTTGGCATCGCGGTTCCAGTTGGCCTTGTTGACGGTGTCCTCCAAATACTTGGCGGCGTCGATGCCGTTGATGAGCTTGACCACAGACGCCGTCTCGGGCGTCGAGATGACTTCCTCTGCGAGGGGAGGAGGCATCAGCACTGAACAAGTTCAAGACGACGAAGGAAGATGGGGCAATGTACCATAGATCTTGATCACGGGCAAGGACGAGCCGTCCTCGCTGATGGACACCAGAGCCCGCTCGCGAGTCCATTCGAAGACGGCCGTGAGCAGGTCGGGGTAGTAGACGAAGTGGCCGTCGTGGCCGGGGCCGAAGACCTCTTCGTAAAGCGCGGACTGGAAGGCGTACTCGCCGGGGTAGACATCGTTGACGAGGTTCTCCCTGATGTTGGAGAGGGCCGCGAAGAGGTCGTAACCCGGGAAGTCATAGCCGGCCGGGGGGTCCGCCTTGTAAGCGGCATCTTTGAGAGAGTTAGTGAGTGATACACCGGAACAATTTTTTCTTCTCGTTGCCAACTTACCACTCTGCCACTCTAGGTAAGGGTACAAGGAGTCCACAAGCTCAATGGCGGCCTCCTTTCCCAAGGGGACCGAGTTGAGGCAGGCATGCGCCAGCTGAGCCGGTACAGTCGGCGTGACTACAAAACAAAACCCCCGTTAGTTGGCTGAGAGCATCACAGAAATTACACAGGATTTAGTACCAGTTGGGGCAGTTGCGTGCTGGGCAGCCCAGGCAGCACCAACGGCGGCACAGGGCTCAGAGCCGTTGACCGGGACTGTGGTGTTGGGGAAGAAGGCGGCGGCGAGGTCGGCGGCGGCGGCGACCAGCAGAGCCGGCACGGCGATGGAGGAGCTTCGCATGTTGGCGACGGGGTCTTTCGCAAACCACCGGATCTTCTAGTCAGTCTGGCTGAACGCTGAGACTGAGGCTCAACGTCTTGGCCAACGCCCAGGAAGACGAGGTTCTTATACCCAGCGCCACTCTATACTCGTCATCCACTTTCCGTCGACCGAGGGCCGCCGTTCGTTTGCCGGGCCTGGCGATGTCACCATCGCCTGTCGAGTGGGCTCTCATCCCCGACAAAAGAGCTTGTTCCATCTTCACCACTGGAGCCCGCTAGCTTGAGATGGCAGGTCGCGTTGCGAGGTTACTCCACGACTGGGGACCGGCCCCCAGTGCCGCGATCTCTAGCCTCCTTGCCGAGTGGGATGCACTGATGCATACGAGAAACCGTCATCTATCTGCTGCATAGTTACATGCGTAGAGAAAACTGAATTGAGGGCTCGGAAGGGGGGGCTTCAGGCCGCGGAGCTTTGTCCCAGGAGTAGACGGCCGGTCTTATCAAGTCATCAGGGCTAAGATATATGAGGCATTACCGCCACCCTCCCCAGTTGGTTCGACCGTTGTAGCGCTGTTGGTTGGCGTCACTCTCATCGCTCTAGTGTTTGTTGTGGAGATCGGTTAGAAACACCTGCTTAACACGGCTTAGACCGGGAGGGGAGTGCCCCGGTCTGCGGCACAGAATTGCCGGTGTGCGATCGGCCCGTAGGATGCAATCCCCCCCCGGCCGGTCTTTCGCTGTTTGGGTTCCGGTCTTATGGGAGTAATCGTCTTGAATCGGATGTTTTCTCTCTGCAACGAGCCCGCTCGACCGGCATCAGTTGGTCAAATGAGACAACTACACAGGTTCTTCTGCCAGGACTCGCAAGCCAGGAAAGAGACTAGGGAAGTTGCAGAATGAAGCTGGCGCTGATGTGTTCAAGACAGGCTGGTCTAATAAGGCGTGTTACCAACACGAAGAGTGATCGCACGCAACTCGAAGGCAAGGTTCAATTGTCTCCCGCCGAACTTTCGGGCTTTCTTCTTCTAATAGTCCAGGTGGCCAACGGCACTCCTTGTTTCCAACTTGAAAACGGTTCTTTGTTGAATATAACGTCACATACCCCCTTTCCGACCACCCCCCCATTCCGACCACCTCAGCCCCACCAAGCTACACCAAAACCTACTACTTTATAACTATACGATATATAGCTTATAGATAACGTAGTTCACAAGCAAGTGAATCACACAAGCTAGTGAATCACTTTTCTACTACTCGTACAATAACATGTAAGAGAAATCAACTACAACGCCTTAAACTAATTTAAATTAACTGGAATCCTCTTCTTCAGATGTAGATTCAACCTTTTGACATGTACGAGCATTATGGCCAGGCTCTCCACAGATACCACATCGTCGCGCGCGCGTTTCCTGCCTCCTCGTACGACCACCATTCTGACTTGTTTCTGCCTTTAACTGCTCCGTCGCATCTATTTGAGACTTTAAATCCTTTGCCTGGTTAATTGTAAGTGTCCCTCCTTGCTGTAGCTGTTTTTTTTCGTACGCCGACGGCGGCTAAGGCGGTCATTTGCCTCTCGAAGTTCAGCCAAATCCTCCCGCATCAAGGTCTGTTCGTGCACCATCATCATCATCCCTTTCTTCAGCTGCTGCATACCTGTAAGAATTGATGTTGGGGAGCTATTTTGATGTCGTACGATGCGATTACTGATATAATCGGATTGTGACGTGATTTCGATTGGGTTGTTTGGTGTCTTTGGTACCCAAGCTGGTGGTAAGCCAGCAGAAGAACCTGGTGGTGTTGGCGTATGAAGCTTGATATCTAGCTGTGAAATCACATAATCAGGGTCGTACGGTATAAGGCCAGTTGCTCTAAAGCCTGCTTGAATGTTTGACTTAGTTATCGCCTTGTCGTACGCCTTAGAAAAAGCTGGGAGGAAGTCTTCCTTTGCAATATGCGTAACATGCGCCCGCATAAGGACCTCGATTTCTTGACCGTACGCCCGTTTCAAGGGACCAAAGCACCCAACATCAAGAGGCTGGAGCTTATGCGATGAATGAGGTGGCATACAGAGCGTAATAATCTTCTGTTCCTTGCAGTATAGCTCAAAATCGACAGAATGGTGGCTTTCATGGCCATCAAGGATAAGGAGGCGGTAAACACCCTTCGTACGACTTCTTGTATGGAAATCAAAGTGCTTTACCCATTCTAGGCCTTTCTCGTTTGTCGTCCAACCGTTTTCTGTAAGGGTAATTACCCAGTTGGGTGGGAGGGGGCTGTCGTACGTCCAGGAGTCAAGATGGACTTTGCCTGCAAAGATGATGTACGGTGGGATAGAATAGCCGTACGACCCAATGCCCTGGATTACTGTAACCCATTCCTGATTCCCTTGTTGTGCTCCTCTTGGCTTGCCACGTCGTTCAGAGGCTGTAACAACCATTTCAGAGGACATTTTGCCCATTGCAAACCCAGTCTCATCAAAGTTATAGATATCGTCATCGTGTATCCCATACTTCGCAATTGTATTTCGTACAAGGGAAAACCACGCGCGATACGCATCAGGATCTTCGCAGAGGACTCTCTGATAGTCGATTCTTCGATTAAAACGCGTTCGGAGCTCAGGTCGTCGTCGTACGAAGTTTGAGGCCCAGTTTGTTCCGACGCGTCGCGCGCCGCGGTCGCGAAGCAGTCGATCGGCCATTTCTCGAACAGCACGAAGGCGCGGTGGAAATGATCGTGAATCTAGGTCGATTATGTATCGTACAATGCTCTCCTCTTCGTACAAGGTCAAATTCTGGTTATGTGGTCGGATGTCGCGTTTCGCAGGTCGGCCGTGTTTTCGTCGTTGGAGGGTAGAGAATGATACATTATAGAGTAATGCAGCCTTTCGTACGCTTAATTTTGGGTTGGATTGGAGCGCATTAAGCGCTAGGACTAAATCACTTTCAATTGATTGCTGTCCCATAGTTGTTGGTGGAGAAAAACTAGGAGAAAGAGGATGCGTACGAAATAATTAGAAAGTGATTCACTAGCTTGTGTGATTCACTTGCTTGTGAACTACGTTAATAGCAAAATTATACTAAAAAGATTTTATAGAGATAAATATATTATATTATAGAAACTATAACGTAGTTCACAAGTGAGTGAGCCACACAAGTGAGTGAGCCACTTTTCTAGAATTTCGCACAACCTACCTTTCCCTTTATTTTTCTCCACCTACAACTATGGTACAACATTCAAATGAAAGCGATTTAGTCCTAGCACTAAATGCGCTCAGATCCGACCCAAAATTAAGCGTGCGAAAGGCTGCATCTCACTACAAAGTATCTCGTGCAACCCTCCAACGACGATACCATGGCCAACCTGCTAGACGCGATATCCGACCACCCTGCCAGAATTTAACCTCGTACGAAGAGGAGACCATTGTACGATACATCGTTGACCTGGATTCGCGAGCATTTTCGCCACGCCTTAGTGCTGTTCGAGAAATGGCTGATCGACTGCTTCGCGACCGCGGCGCGCGACGCGTCGGAACAAACTGGGCCTCAAACTTCGTACGACGACGACCTGAGCTCCAGACGCGTTTTAATCGAAGAATCGACTATCAGAGAGTCCTCTGCGAAGATCCGGACGCGTATCGCGCGTGGTTTTCCCTCGTACGAAACACAATTGCGAAGTACGGGATAGACGATACCGATATCTATAACTTTGATGAGACTGGGTTTGCGATGGGCAAGATGTCCTCTGAAATGGTTGTTACAGCCTCTGAACGACGTGGCAAGCCAAGAGGAGTACAACAAGGGAATCAGGAATGGGTTACAGTAATCCAGGGCATTGGGTCGTGCGGCTATTCTATCCCGCCGTACATCATCTTTGCAGGCAAGGTCCATCTTGACTCCTGGACGTGCGACAGCCCCCTCCCACCCGACTGGGTAATTACACTTACAGAAAATGGTTGGACGACAAATGAGAAAGGCCTAGAATGGGTACAGCACTTTGATTTCCATACAAGGAGTCGTACGAAGGGTGCTTACCGCCTCCTCATCCTTGATGGCCACGAAAGCCACCATTCTGTCGATTTTGAGCTATACTGCAAGGAGCAGAACATTATCACGCTCTGTATGCCCCCTCATTCATCGCACAAGCTCCAGCCGCTTGATGTCGGGTGCTTTAGTCCCTTAAAACGGGCGTACGGCCAAGAAATCGAGGTCCTTATGCGGGTGCACATTACGCATATTGCAAAGGAAGACTTCCTCCCAGCCTTTTATAAGGCGTACAACAAGGCAATGACAACATCAAACATTCAAGCAGGCTTCAGAGCAACTGGCCTTGTCCCGTACGATCCGGAATATGTGATTTCACAGCTAGATGTGAAGCTTCATACGCCATCACCTCCAGGTTCTTCTGCTGGCTTACCAGCAGCTTGGGTCCCAAAGACGCCAAACAACCCAATTGAATTCGATTCACATTCTGATTTTATTACGAATCGCATCGTACGACATCAGAATAGCTCCCCAACGTCAATTATTGGGTATATGCAGCAGCTGAAGAAAGGAATTATGGTGGTAGCCCATAACCAGGTTTTAATGCAGGCACAAATGACTGAGTATCAAGAGGCAAATGAGCGTATGAGCCGCCGTCGCCGTACGAAAAAAAAACAGCTTCAGAAAGGTGGAACACTTACAATCAATCAGGCAAAGGATATAAAGTCTCAGATTGATGTAACGGAGCAGTTACAGGTAGAAACAGGTCAGGGTAGTAGTCGTGCGAGGAGGACAGAAACGCGCGCACGACGATGTGGCATATGTGGAGAGACTGGCCATAATGCTCGCACGTGTCAAAAAGTTGAATCTACCTCTGAAGAAGAGGATTCAGAATAGTTTAAATTAATTTAAGGCGTTGTGGTTGATTTCTCTTATACATTGTTGTACGGGTAGTAGAAAAGTGGCTCACTCACTTGTGTGGCTCACTCACTTGTGAACTACGTTAGTTCTTATATATAATACTCTAATATTAATTATAAACTTAGGGATAATTGCTTATAGTACAGTTTTACTAGTAAAATCCTAAGAAACTATACTTATATATTTAGCTTAGTAAAACTAAGTTTAAAAGTCTAATATAATTACTATATATATCTATAGGCTAAAAGTATCTAAAGAACTAATATAACTTATAATTACTAGTAAGCTAATAGATTTATAGCTATATTTATAATTTCCTTACTAAAGATTTATTAGTAAGATTTTTAATCTCTTACTATATAATTATTAGTAATTATATAACTTATTCTTTTACTTCTATATAGTAAGAATACTCTTTTTAACTATATATAGAAAGTTTTATATATACTTACTTATAATATAGAAAGTTATATAAGTTTTTAAACTGTTAAGGATTACTAGTAAGATACTAGTAACTACTAACAGCTTAGTAAGTAGTACTAATACTTCTTATTAAATTAAAAAATACTAAAAACTAACTTTAATATTTTAAACTTCTATACTTATCTTACTTATAATTCTAGTTATAGATAAAAAGACTAAGTAGTTAACTATTTATAAGGATCTTAGATATAGGTTGTTTTGGTGTAGTTTGGTGGGGTTAAGGTGGTCGGAATGGGGGGGTGGTCGGAAAGGGGGTATGTGACGTTAACCATCTTAGAACTGCGAGTGTAATCTAAGATCGTGTTTCTAACAGGCCCAAACCCTCTGAGGATGGAAACTTTTCTATTAAGCTTGCATGGTGTAGACTTCTTTTCGCCAATCATAAATATAGTGCAAATCCCAAGTTAAATAATCTTTGCAATAACGTACATGATAAGCGAGCGCGCCAGACAAGCGAGCGCGCCACCTAACCGCAACCACATCACAAATATAACCCCCAAGCAACAACAAAAAGATCAAATCAATTCAAACTACTCAGAATCCTCTTCTCCAGACATATCTTCATTAAAATCACATGTTCGCGCATTGTGTCCGGTGTTTCCGCAGATGCCACACCTCCTTTGGCCTGTTTCTGTCCTCGGCTTCCGACCACTACTCCGACGTATTTCCTCTTGTACCTGGGCTGTCGCCTCTCTCTGCGACTGAATATCCTGTGCATCAGCTACAGTAAGACTTCCTCCTTGCCTAAGATGAGTTTTCTTAGTCCTTTTGCGTCGGTTAAGTAGGCTGTTTTCCTCCCGAAGGGCTTTATTCTCAGCTCTTAAGAATGCATTCTCATGGGCAAATCCCAGTGCTCCTTTCAGAATATGCTCAACATCTGTACATCCATGTGTTGGAGAGCTGCCTGGATGATTAAGGAACCGATCCTTAAGTAGAGTTCCTTGAGAACTTAACTCTGTTGCGTTCTTTGGTGTCTGGGAAGTCCAAGGTAGTGGTGTTGTTGGGAGGGATCCTGGAGGTGAAGGAGTGTGGAACTTGACATCCAGCTTAGATATCACACTTTCTGCACTTAGAGGGACAAGTCCTGCCCCTCTAAAACCCCCTTGGATGTTTTTTTCTGTGAGAGCTCGCTTAAAGGCGTTGTGAAATGCTGGAAAGAAATCGTCCTTCGTAATATGGGTATTACCCCGTCGCATCTTATCCTCAATTTCTCGACCGTACGCCAACTTCAAAGGCCCAAAACACCCTACATCTAAGGGCTGAAGTAGATGAGAAGAATGAGGCGGCATACAGAGGGTGACGATGTTGTTTTCCTTGCAAAACAGCTCAAAGTCTGTGGAGTGGTGACTTTCGTGTCCATCGACAATAAGGAGGCGATATTTCCCCTTCGCACGCGACTTTGAATGCTGATCAAAGTGCTGGAGCCAATCTAGGCCTCTTTCATTTGTTGTCCATCCATTTTCAGATGTTGCGATAACCCAGTCGGGTGGGAGACCAGATTCGGTGTACCATGTGGAGAGGAGATTTTTGCCTGCAACAATGATGTATGGCGGGACGCTATAGCCAGACGAACTGATGGCCTGAATGACTGTAACCCATTCTCGATTGCCAGGCTGAGCCATTTTTGTGTTTGAATGTCTTTCAGCGCTTGTAACAACCATGCCGGATGCAATCTGGCCCATCATAAAGCCAGTCTCGTCAAAGTTGTAGATATCTGACTCCACGATGCCATATTTCGCGATTGTGTTCGCCACAAGGCGAAACCACGCGTTTATTGCCTCAGGATCTTCGCATTTAGCTCTCTTATAGTCGTATCTTCGAAAAAAACGCGTTCGGAGCTGTGGTTGTCGTTTGACAAAGTTTGAGGCCCAGCGCTTGCCGACTGGTGGCTTGTCGCGGTCGGCAAGCAGTCGATTGGCCATTTCTTCAACACCAGTAAGCCGGGGAGGAAACGATCGGGCATCTAGGTCGAGAATGTACTCGACTAGCTTCTGCTCTTCAAGCTCCGTCAAATTCCGTGAGTTCGGCATGGTGTCGCGTCGTGATGCTGTTCCCTTTAGTCGACGCGTCACAATGTCGCGGCTGACGTTGTACATCTTTGCTGCAGCGCGAATGCTGAGTTTTAGGTCTTTTTTGTAAGCTTGGACAGCCAGCTGTACCTGAGCTTCGTTGCTAGTGGATTGCATTGTTGTTCGTGGAGAAATGAAAGGAAACAGTCAGACAGACGCGTCTGGCTGGTTGGGTGGCGCGCTCGCTTGTCTGGCGCGCTCGCTTATCATGTACGTTACCCAAATGAGATTGTCACAATGACTGTCCGCATTATGTACTATAATCCTAATGATGCAGGGAATTCTCGTGGCTCTCCATCACTTTAATACGTTCCAAAGACTGCAATGCTTATTGCAAGAAATCTTCAAGAAAATTCTACAAGATCGGCGAATGGAACTCTTGCTGTGGATCAGAAAGCTGCGACATGTAACTCTTGAAATGGTTATTCCTCGGGTCTTGAGTTTGCTGTTCTCGTCTTCGAACTCCGCAGATGCCTACGGCTTTTTCTCGTATTCTGATGATTTTCACTCTACGAAAAGGCCCCCAGCTAGGGTTTAGTCATCTCCCGGGAAAGTACCACCTGCCGCGATTGGAAGGTTCCATTGCGAAGTTAATTTAACGTGGCCGAATACGGGCCCTAAAACAATGAAAGTTAATGAAAGATGGGCACTCAAAGTGCCCCTTTCTACTGCTAAAAGAGAACAAGAATAATTGAGTCGACCAGTTCTTGGTATCGTCGCTCTTGATCCTGGGAAATGGCATGTGCCAAACAGCTTGCTTTTCCCCCGTTCTAACGCCGCGAACCCCCGAAAGTCATTGTATCCATTCGTGACGTCGTTAGCAGTTGGCCTCTGCCAACCAGCTCTGCTGAGTTTTGCTGTCCGTGGTACGTTTTGTTCCTTCGTCTACTGGGCGGGATCGGTCTTGGGGACACTGGGCAGCTCCGCCGCAATGGCATCGGCCTCGTCGGCTTGCTCCTGGGTCGGGCCGTCGTCGGTCTGCTTGGGAGCAGCGGTCTGGTCGGGGGGAGGGAAGAAGACTCTGAAAGCACTACGTCAGTTTACTGTGCGGCACATGGCAAAGAAGAATCGGGGAGGAAAATGCTAGACGTACGGGAGGGCCTCGTTGTAGGCATTGACGTCCTTCATCTCAAAGGTGCAGAAGATAACCTTGTCGAGCTTGTCGCCGTCTTCCCCGTCGAGAAAGTCTCTAACAACTTCGGCGGCAATGGGCGCGGCCTCGTAGCTGGGGTATCCGTAAATGCCGGTGCTAATGGCGCTGAAAGCGATGGTGCGGCAGCCGTGCTGGACGGCGAGGGCCAGGCTCGTGCGGTAGCAGTTCTCGAGGTGATGCTGGGCGGGCGCCGGGTTCAGTTCGTCGTAGACGGGGCCGACGGTGTGGATGACCTTCTTGCAGGGCAGGTTGTAGGCGCCCGTGATCTTGGCGGAGCCGGTGGCGCATCCGTTCAGGGTCTTGCACTCCTGGAGCAGGCCGCGGCCGGCGGCGCGATGGATGGCGCCATCGACGCCGCCACCGCCGAGGAGGGAACCGTTTGCGGCGTTGACGATGGCGTCAACGGCGAGCCGCGTGATGTCGCCCCGGGTGACGGCGACCTTTTGGTTGTGCGACGCGTTCGGGGTATAGAGGGGCTGCGACGAAGGCGTAAGCTTGCCGAGCTTGTAGAGGAGCTCGACAGTCGGTATGTCGGCGGCAGCGGTGGTGGTCATGGTGTTGGCTCGTCGGTTTGCTTGCTTGTGAGGGTTTGAAGGAGATGTGGCAGTTGCCGTCGATGCAGATGCAGATGCAGGTGCAGATGCAGATTGCGCCGTGGGTTGGCGAGAGGAGGAGATTTGGCAGCCCATGACGACAGATGGGGGACCCCGCGCTAAATTTAGATGCTGGAGTCTCGCGTGGAAGGAGGTAAGGGAGCTTGAGCTTTGGCCTGTCTGGTCTTATCCTTATCAGTGACTTAAGATACCAACCAAGCTTTGCTACTGTTGCCGCAGGAATGTTCAGAGGGAAGGGTGAGTTTGCTTGCCTGAATACTTCCGAGGGATGGGCGAATGAAAGAAACTGCTTCTTCTTTGTTCTTTCCGGAGCAAAAACACTCTCTTTAAAGGCATTAAAGTGTATCCTCGGCTTTTGACCATTGTGTCCAGAAGAATGTCAACCATGGTTGATAGCTTAAGGGTTCTTTGCACCTTGTGTGCCTAGGTAGTAGGTAGGTAGGTAGGTGTAATAGTGCAGAGTACCCTGAAGTCATAGCGGCGCCACCATTTCATCAATATCTAAGGTAGGTACCGAAGGTGCCTTATCGCACTGGCCGAAATGTTCTTATCCGTGTGCATCGGGACCCTTATCTAATCTGTGGCTGGCCCCCTTTGTCGCGTGTTGCAGTGGGAGAGAGCGCTGTAACCCCTCGTTGGATCCATTTGAGTCATCCCCGCCGTAAAAGAAGAAGAGTGTTGCCCCGCCACTAAACCACACATTTTCCCCTGCTGTGATGCCCAATTGAACAACGCTCGACCATCAAGCGACGACCCGATTGCCACGATTTGCCTCGACCCTTTTTCTTCGTCTTCCCCTTCCTACACCCGATCGGATACGAACCATGGCGGACGCTCCAGCGGACCCCACTGCCAAGCTGGCCGAGTCGACGGCCAAGCTCCAGCTCGATGAGGAGACGGGCGAGATGGTCAGCAAGGGCGAGCTGAAGAAGAGAATGGCGAAGCGAGCGAAGAAGGCCGCCTCGGAGAAGGCAAAGGCCGCCAAGGATGCTGTCGCAAAGGCCGTCGGTGCTGGTGACAGCAAACCTGCGCCCAAGCCCAAGGCGAAGCCTGAGGAGGTTGTTATGGATCCCGAGGCCATGTTCAAGCAGGGCTTCCTCCAGGAGGTCTACAAGGAGAGGCCGTCTGAGAATGTCGTGACGCGATTCCCCCCTGAGCCCAATGGCTAGTAAGTGCTTAACTGGCCTTGACCTCATTGCCTGCCTGGCTAACTGCCCCCCCAGCTTGCACATTGGCCATGCCAAGGCCATTGCCGTTAACTTTGGTTTCGCAAAGTACCACGGTGGTGTTTGCTACCTGAGATACGATGACACGAACCCCGAGAAGGAGGAGGAGAGGTACTTCACTGCCATCGAGGAGATGGTGAGGTGGCTCGGCTTTACCCCCTACAAGATCACCTACTCCAGCGACAACTTCCAGAAGCTGTACGACCTGGCCGAGAAGATGATTACTCTGGAGAAGGCCTACGTCTGCTACTGTGGAGGTGGGACTACCCTCAAGAGCCATCTTGTCTTTCAATTGCTGACCCCGCCAACCTACAGACACCGAGATCAAGCTTCAGCGCGGCGGCGAGAAGGGCGCCTCCCCTCGATTCCGATGCGAGCACGCCAACCACACCGTCGAGGAGAACCTCCAGAAATTCAGAGACATGAAGGACGGGAAATACAAGCCCAGGGAGGCTTTCCTGCGCATGAAGCAGGACATCACCGACGGTAACCCTCAGATGTGGGACTTGGCGGCATACCGCATCAAGACGGACACGCCGCACCACCGCACCGGCTGGGACTGGAAGATCTACCCGACGTACGACTTCACGCACTGCCTGTGCGACAGCTTCGAGGGCATCACGCATTCCCTGTGCACGACCGAGTTCGTCCAGAGCCGCGTCTCGTACGAGTGGCTGAACAAGACGCTTGGCGTCTACGAGCCCATGCAGCGCGAGTACGGCCGCCTGGGCATCACCGGCACCGTGCTGTCCAAGAGGAAGATTCTCAAGCTGGTCGAGGAGAAGATCGTCCGCGGCTGGGACGACCCCCGTCTGTACACGCTCATCGGCATCAAGCGCCGCGGCGTGCCTCCTCGGGCCATCCTCGACTTCGTCAACGAGCTCGGTGTCACCACCTCCGTCTCCGTCATCCAGATCAAGCGCTTCGAGCAGACGGTGCGCAAGTACCTCGAGCGTACCGTGCCCAGACTGATGATGGTGCTGGACCCCATCCGCGTCGTCATCGAGGATGCCGAGCCCGCCGACGTCGAGCTGGCCTTCTCGCCCAAGGACCCCAACATGGGATCGCACACCATCAAGTTCACGCCCACCGTGTACATCGACCGGGCCGACTTCAGAGAGGTTGACAGCAAGGACTACTTCCGTCTCGCCCCTAACAAGACGGTCGGCCTTCTCAACGCCCCCTTCCCGATCAAGGCCACTTCGTACACCAAGGACGAGACCACGGGCAAGGTGACGGAGATCCGCGCCGTCTTCGACAAGGAGACGAAGAAGCCCAAGGCCTACATCAACTGGGTTGGCACCGAGGGCTCCAAGAAGGTCGAGGCGCGCATCCACAACTCATTGTTCAAGAGCGAGAAGCCCGACGACGCCGAGGGTGGTTTCCTGAACGACATCAACCCCGAGAGCGAGGTCATCTACCCCGACGCGCTCATCGAGAGCGGCTTCGACGAAGTTAAGCGCCGTGCGCCGTGGCCCGAGGCCGCCGGCGAGAGCGAGCTGGGCAAGGGCGGGCCGGAGAGCGTGCGCTTCCAGGCTACTCGCATCGCCTACTTTGTGAGTTGCCCGCGCGTATGAGAACGTAACAGAGACATACTAACATGCATGTAGGCCGTTGATTCCGACAGCACCGACGACAAGATCATCCTCAACCGTATCGTCTCGCTGAAGGAGGATGCCGGAAAGGTCTGAGTCACTTGTGACTGAGTTCGTGCGAAGGGTTTGGGCGAAAACCGGTACGGAGGGTTGGTGGCTGGGAGCTTTCGGAGTTGCATAGACGGGGATTTATAATACCAAACGGAATCCACAAACAGTGGTTGAAGAAAACGACTTTTTGTTTCACACGACTATAATTCGCGAAAGAAGTGATTCACTGCAACTTAAATCGGAAATCTATCTATATCAGGTTGTCTTTTGGCCGACTCGCTGTCTATCCCGTCATCCGCCCACGCAACAAACTCACCCGTACACCCACAAATACACGAGCGAACGAATACACATATACACATATTAACACGGCGAAGACCACAAACGAACACCGGCACATTAACACGAAAATGAGGGCCTTCCAGACTCTGTGGCTGTTCGCAGCCGCCTTGGCAGTAGCCACATCATGCTCTGCGACGCTCGAGCCGGACATCACGATGGCTCCGTCGACGAACGCATGGGACGAGCGGCGGTCGTCGACGTGGGAAGAACCGGCCGCGCCTTTGGCGTACCACGAGGTCGGCACCCCTGCCCTGCCGGGCCGTATGCTGGACGACAGCGGCGAAGCGACCTGCCCCAGGGACACCGGTATGTCGAATCCCCCCTTTCCCACCGTTTCCCCTTCCTTCTATTCGTCTGTTCTCTGTCTGGCTCGCTCTCTCTCCCTCTGTCCCTCTTCCTCTTTCTTTTTCTTTCTATCCCCTCATCTATCTGTCTCGTGCTGACGTCTTCCGGCCCATCTAGTCGCCTGCCACCTCCCACGCAACTGGAACTGCTGCCCGAGGGGCATGCCGTGCTGCGGACCGGGGTGCTGCGCGCGCGGGTTCCGTTGCGCCGACGCGCGGGTGGGCGTGTGCTGCGCCGAAGGTAAGACGCTGTGCGACGGGGTCTGCGTCGCCGGGGGCTGCTGCGGGCCGACGGGGTCGTGCGGCGAACGGCCCCGAGAGGTCTGCTGCGGGGGGACGTGCGTGGCCGAGGGGCGTTGCCGGGGCGTCACCGCCGTGTGGAGGTGGAGGAACGCGGCGGCGGCGGAAGAGGCTGTTTGGTGGGGGTTCGCTGTGGTGGTTGTGGTGGTGTTAGTGAACGTCGTCTAATGGGGTGGCTTGCGAGGGTGGGGGGAGGCTGTCTGTCTGCTGGAGGGGAGTGAGGTCATTTGTCTGGGTTAGTAAACATGGTTGGGCAATAGAAGGGATGGAAGAGATATCGATCCTTGTCTTCGGATCTTGTGTAGAATAGAATGCTTCTTCGTCCTGGAGATGAGATGAATCGACGCAGGGTGCATGCAATTGGGAATAGCGTTGCTTCTGAGATGAGAGACAGCAGGCTCTCCAGCAGCTACCTAGTCACAGCACACAATGTTGCGATCAGGAATATAGAATCCTATGCGCAACTTCGTTTCTCGTCGTCGCAAATTCCGTATCTGTATCTGTTTGTGCCTTTCACCTGGAAAACCGCCGAGTCTCCAGGCGGCAGCGTCGACTTGAGTGGTACGTACGTACGCTGCATGAGGTCAAGTTTGTGAAAAAAGGGTGATTTTCGCCGATGACTCGGCCCGTTAGTTGGGGCCCACAAAGGTCAAGCATACGATGCATGAGGGATATGGCGTTCCCCGATCCAGGACCTTCCTTGCGTCCAACCGAATTCGCGGGATTGAGGGCACGATACGATGTAGACGAACGCTGTCGCGACTAGGGGTTGCTTGGAACTGATGCCCAACCGTGTGGTCCCGTAGTTATGCGTGAAGCGGGCCAGCAATTTTAACAAGTCTTTGGGTTGACATACAAAGATATTCGGATCGGCCCAAGATGAGGACAGAGTTTTATGAGGGGAAAAGTCTAACTTGATGGGCAGAGGCTCGGAGAAGAGCTGCGTCCCCCAAGGGGCGCGGCGCCGCAGCGATGGCAGTGCCACTGGAGTCGATGGAGGAGACGGAGTCATGGCAGTTCAAAGGCCGAGCAGTCCTTATCCCCATCGGCAGGTCTCTCGGAGGAGAGGAGCCAGTGGTGATATCGATCGAAGTAAACGCCTAAATCACTACGCCAAAGGAGAACCCAACTTACCACCGTCTAGCCAGCATTTTTGTTAATCCAGACTGCACTGTATGGAATCTGAGGCACATTTGGTAGGGGGTGAAAAGGGCTTCAGACGCCGACTCGCGACGGAGGAGGGGGGCCTTGGCTGTCACCGGCAACCCCGGCAATTCGTATGATGAACGGCCGGCTGGATAACCTTAATCGGGGAGCCCGGGCTGCTAAGGTGCTCGTGCCCCCGACTCCGAGCCGGAGTGAGGCGGGCGCACTCTGATTTGTAGAGATTATGGAGGGCGCGGCTGATAAGGTAGAGCGACGGGGTTGTATCTTGCTGTGGTTCGACGGGGCGGAAGCCAATGAATGGCGACGGACGGGGCTGTGGAGTGTGGATTGGTGCCGTTGCATGGGTGATAATGGCAGGCAGCATCGACACCCTTGGAGCAGGGATGGGGAAGAGGAATGGATTGATTTGTCCGAGATGATGTGCAAGTTCGTTGCTGGCGTTGGTGTTGTTGGTGTTGGTGATGCTACTGCTGTTGCCCTTTGATCGGAAGATCCAAACTACCATCCAGGTGCTTGTACGTTACAGGTTTTGTCTGATTGCCTTCTGTCGGTTGAATTGGTTATCATGTCCGCACAGAGACATTCGACAACGGCGGACCCTGGTAACTGACTGTGCCGCATTAGGGTTGACGATTTCTGCTCGGCGGGGACCATTGGAGGGGAAGGCATTCTAGCAGCTCGCCTCCCAGAGCGGCGCGAGGGCGGGGAAAACACGCCCGGCTAAGCGGGCATCTGCGGTTTGTTGGCGCGGTTGAAGGGCCTTTTTTTCTTTTTCGGTCTGTCATGGTGCTTTAAATTGGTTTGCTTACTGCACTGTGGGTACAGGGGTGGGTACCCTGCGATACTGCGTTGCGGGCGGGCAGGCAGGCAGCCGTTTTTATGACTCTCTTGCTTCATTCTCAACTGGTTTCCTCGGTGTGTGAGTGAGTACCTACCTAGCATGAGTGAGTGAGTTGAGTGAGTTGAACGAGCGAGCAACTGAGCGAGTGAGTGAGCGAGTGAGTGTGTATTGATTGGTATGTGTGCCCAGCCTTCGTGAGCAGGTGCCCCGCGCATCAGTGCCGTTCCTGCCTCTCCCTCTGGCCCTCTGGCTCCTGCCTCGGTGCCTCTTCTCCCATATGGCATATCCCCTCCCTTGCTGCTCTTGGCTCCTTCCCTCTTGCGATATTCCCTATTAGGTGCTGGCTTACCTTCGGCTACCTACAGCCAGCCTACCTACCTACAGGTAGGTAGGTACCTGGGTATCCGTCCGTCCCCAGGGCAAACATGTCTGGGTGTCTTAGATGAGTCTAGCCTCTCCTCGCTTGTGCTGCTTACTTGCGCCAACAACCTGCACCTGCATGAACAATCCTCTTTTCTTCTTTGCTTACTCTTTTCCGTCCCTTTTCTCCCTCTTTTGCCGCCATCCCTCCGTCTCGTCCTTTGTCGCCAACCTGCTCTCCTCCCGAGTCGCAAGCTCGCGAACCTGAACGTGCGCCTACTTATTCTCTTCGGCAACGTCAAGCTTGACAGCGATAGCCCCGACAGTGACACGCCTCATCTGCGTTCGCATCCCATCTCGCTGGGCCGCAGCCTCTCTCACCTCGTCAACGCGAAACTCTCCAGCCGCCAATCCCTCCAGCGATCCCCCTTGCCTTCGTCCGTTCTTCTCTTGTAGGGCCAGACAGACGGGTCTGAAGCTCACAACAGCCAGTCGTTTCCATTGCAGCACTACCGCCGCGACTCTTCCTCGAGACGACCATCCGTACTCTGCAAGGTCTCTCTCTGTCTGCCAAAGGCACCACATCCTGGCAGGCAACCCACCACCGCCACGCCCACGCCTCGCCTCTCCACGCGTCCCCAGTCTCCTCTTCACTGACCGCACTCAACCTCACAACGGCGATATTCCCGGCAGAGCCACTCTTCAAGCTCAGAGCACTGCGACGCTCCCCTCCGCAGAGACCTCCGCCCAGTCCCGGCGCCCTCCACCTGCGACAGCATTCCTCTCTCTCTCTCGACGCCGCGTCCCCCAGGCACCCTGTGCACTGGTACACCCGCACTGGACGTTGCAACGGCTGCCGTGATACCTAACAGCCCCTGACTTACTGCGTACTGTAGAGGCGAGTCTGTGGTGCAGCACCCTACAGGCTTAGGACAGATACAGCATACAGTGTAACTTCTCGCCTACTGCCGGCCCCTGGATCTGCCTTGCAATCCGGCGTTCCATCCAGACAGGCTTCTGCCTCCGGCGATTCGCTCCTGCTCCGAGCTGTTACTGGTCGCAGTCGAAGCTCCCCCTGCTGAGTCGCGTTGCGTGCCTGTCACAGTACCTGTATACCTAATATAGAGTCCATTGGTTCAGGCTGCAGCCATGCCACCCTCGTCCGCCGCCTCGCCGCCCCCAATCCTGGCCATCACGGCTACTTATTTCCAGCTGCTGGCCCAACATTTACCCCGACCCGTCTACGAACTCCTCTGCAAGACTCAACATCACATCGCCCGTGTCTTGTCCTCTGCCATCGTCGTCCGCCTACACTCGACCATCCCCCCAAAGATGCGACGCCCTTTAGGTTTCTCGGCCCTGTTAGTCGTGCTATTTCTCATCATCGGCTTGCCTGTCATCCTCGCCCAAAGCGAACCCTTCCACTGCTACCCGTACCCGCCTGCCGACAAGCTCGCAAGTCCCTTTATCACTCTACAGCCGCATTGCTGCCAGGGCCCGATTGACAACAAGCTAAGGGTCGGCACCCAATGTGAGCTGGCCAACGGAGGGAAATACAAGACCAAGTTTGGACAGGACTTGGGAACCTGTGCGACGGGCTGGGTCGATGCATGCTGTATGCGATTGGTAGGTCTACATCACAGCACTCCCAGCCGTGCCAGACCAACTTACTGACCATGTCGTCAGCATTACCCGCCTGAAATTCCGCGACCTGACATGTCGTTCTGCGACGCCGGTTTTCTCGTCAAACCTGAGTCGAAGAACATCATCAATGCTCGAAACTGGATCCCCGAGAACTACGGCGTCTGATGGCTACCGATTGAGAGTAGAAAAGAGGCAACAGAACAACAAGGACGCGCTCACCTCGAGCTTGCAGTAGAGGGCTCGTGTTTGGCACCAGCGCGGCTTTGCGCGACACATGCACATTGATCACCACTGCTTCCTATGAAGAACCAGAATCTACGTCGTGGGCTGAAGGCCCCGAGTGGTATTCCAACTTCAACAAACCTACGGAGCCTAGGGCCTTTCCGCCAAAGCCGCGGTCTGGGGATGGAAAGAGTCTCGGCCAGAAAAACCGAGAGGCCGCCTCGCGCCTGTTTGGAAACTTGGAACGATACACGCTGCACGACGACGAAACATAGACATCTTTGGGGGGTTTTGCGGGCGATGAGCGCGTTATGAAGGCACGACTGCGACGTATCGCCCTTGAACGAAATTACCCAGGGGCTTTCGCATTTTATATACCCAGGACGACTGAAATTTAATCATTGTTTGCATCTTATCTTGTACAACAGCAACAGCCGAACTTTTACGACGAGTCGCCAGATGAAAGGTCCGGGGAGGAACAAAAACAGATGGCCCATCGACGTTGGCTGTGCATTAGGGCGGCAAGTCGGCTTGGATGAAGGGGAGGGGGGCGGCGGGGGGTTCACTTCACATGTGTGTATTGCTAGGACCGTCACAAAGTCGGGTGTCTCTGTCAATCCGATGTGCGCATTCCTCCAAGGCGTCCAATTCTCGTCGGTCCTCGTCGCGCACGATTCGCTTATGATGTAGGGGCGCACTGGGCCCTGAACACGGAAGTGATGGGTGTTATGACGACTCGACAAGTCGCCGCGGCGTTCCCTCTGATCTCTTTTTTTTTCTTCAGCCAAGAAACAACCCATAAAGCTAAAAGAGGCCAAAGCCGTCGAAACAGAAAATGACCTGACTTGTGAATGCACCCCACGCCCGATCAAATTCTCCAAGACGGATGGGCCCCCTTCTCGGTCTCGGAACGCACTTATCTCCCCGCAGGAGAGAAAACGAGGACGGCGAACCGGATCATACAGTCGGCCGACCGGCCCTGTGAGATGGACCGATGCAGCCATTCAAGAGATGTGCGTTCGATCCGGCCGGAGGGAAGGGCTAATCGTTTGACTCCTACAGCGTAGATAGCCAGGATTAGGCAAAGCATGGCTGTCATGAGCCCGGGTCGACCGCGACATTGCAACGGCGTGTCCTCTCTGCACCTTTCAGTATGCAGTTGCCTAGCTCAACTCGCCTGAAACCGTCCTGGCCGTGAACATTGGGCCCTGTCATTGCCCTCATATGACCCCCGTTGGCTTTGGGCCGCGAGTCGTGTTGCCAGAGGACGAATGAAGATGCTTGCTGGAAACTCCCACACTGGATATTTGGGTTTAGATATCGAATGTTCGCTGACTGGTCATGCAAGAAACGAAAAGAAAGAATGGAATTCGTCCACCGACGAAAGATAACCATATCCAGCGATCACAGCTGTTCCTGTGTATCATTTGACTCAAGATGACGATGTAGGGGGCTTGGACTCCAGCCCGGATAAGTTTTGTTTCATTTATACTTTTTTCCTCTTTTCGCTCGTCAGAAAAAAAGGTGTAAATGCCGTCGTCAATGGACCCATCTTTTGCTCCCCGTTCATCCCTAGAATCAACCCCCCCAACTCCAGAATTTCAGCCCATACAGCCGTCCCTAGTGTAAATCATTCATTAGCTGGGCGTCGTGCTTTTTTTGAGGTAGCTAACGCGTCTCGCAACTCGCGTCAGGCATCCGCGTCCCCGATGAACCGGAACGTGAGCCCCCTGACCTCCTCGCCCTCGCCCATATCGATCACGCACCGGACGACTTCGTAGTTGTCTGCCTCGTAGTACCGGAGCGCATCCTCCTGGTCCTTGTCGGCGACAAGAAAGGCATGGCCCTCCACGGAGCCCGTCCCGTAGGCCGGCGCGTCAACCAAGGCCCTGTACTTGCCGCCCCAATTGGCCAGGACGCCGCCGCGAGTCTTGGCGGGGCGGTAGACCGGCTCAACACCGAGACGGCTCTTCAGGACGGCTGGGTCGGCCAGGGTTCCGTAGAATAAGTACCAGACGGGGTACTGGTCCTGAGCCGGAAGCAGTCGTTGATCGGACTCGGAGCTCAGCCGGTTGTGGGGCAGGGTCGCGTCGGATCCGAGGGTGGGGTGGGCAGAGGCGGCGCAGAGGTCCTTGTCGGCTTGGGAGTAGCGGACGAAGGTGGGCTGGAAAGCTGACCCGATCCGGGAGAGTTGGGCGAGGAGAGACTTCTTGGTTGCCTCGTCAACCTTGTAGAAGGAGGCTGCGGCACCGGTGTCGTCAATGCCGATGAGCCGGGAGGGTGGTAAGGCGAAGACGCCTCCGGCCCGCCTCACAGTCTCGGCATCGGAGAAGGGGCCTTCCAGCCTGAGGAGGTAGGTCGCGGGCCTAGCCTTCTTTTTGGTCTGCGAGGCGGCAGCAACTGGTGACTTGACCGGGGAAGAGGGTGCAAGAATACTCATACGACTCTTTGTCATGCCCTTGAGCCACCTTGTCTGTGCGGACCATCTCCCAGTGATGTTGGGACACCTGCCAGCGCGCAAAGTCGGACCGGTGCTCCTGCATCTTCTGCGCGGCGTCGAAGTAGGTGTAGCCGAAGAGAGACTGCCACCTCTTGACGTCGTCGGAGTCCGGCTCGGTGTCTTCTGGCTGCGTGGCCGCGACCCGGGCCATGGATTCGAGCTCGTCGAGGAGATCCATGGAGGTTTTCCTTGAATTTTTCTTTTTTTTGGGGGGGGTAAAGGGGGTAAGGGGGCAAGTGGTTCCTCTTCTGCCGATTGTAACTTTGCTTGATGATATAACAACGGTGTTGGTGAGGAAAATGTGATATATGTTGGTCGAAAACAATCGGAAAGTTTTAGCGTAATGTATTGTCAAGATTCTCCATGTGTCTAGACAGCTGGTGACGCAGATGATGGTTACGGAGATGGCTGTTGTTACCTGGCTGGCCGAGTGTGCGAGCAGACCAATTCTGCCACACCTACCTTATCTGGTTGAAGTACAGCCTTGCCTTCTCATCCCTTAGTTCTCAGTAATATCCGGAATCGGTCCAGACTGGTTTACTGCTGGCTTACAGGGATATCAACCGCACACCGCGGCCACGCAGCTCGACCACACCAGCTACTTTAATGTCTAGTGTTGCTGCATCCGATCCGTCATCTGAATTCTACTCAGCATTACATCCAACCGCCTGTAACCAAGTCTTTCTAGAATCCAGGGTTGAATAGACGTGGTTAAAGTAGCCCCTATGAAGATCGCACCGGTACACGACATGAAAAGAGTGCAAACACAAGTCGGAAACACAGCAAAGTGTCAAGCATAACACTCAGAAACATTCATAACATGGACCAGGACTCACACAACAAAACGATTGCTGCTGTGTTTTAAGCACAACGCACGACAGACCAAACTTATACTTCACCTTCCAAGCTTCCCTGTGTAGTATACCCACTTGCATCAGTGTGTGGCGCTGGAGGGTAAAAAGTATAAAAAAGAAATTCTTCCCTTCCAGAATCGAACTAGAGACCTTTCGATGACAACGAAACCATTACAGTCGAACGTGATGAACCAACTACACCAAGGGAAGATCCAAGGCTAAGCCTTGCTCGGTGTGTCGGATGGGGCGCTTTGTGGACCTATGTTTTGATGCGTGAGGTGTGGGCTCCACCAGTGACGATGTTCCACGCAGCATTAGGAGTTGTTTGCAACCTCTGGGCTTTGTAGCACCAGTTCTGGAGTGTGAGTAATTGTATAACGATGATTTAGAAGTTCACTAGAGATTATAAAGAAAACATGTAGCCTCTCCGGGCTTGGCTGGCGGTATCCGGTCGCAGTGTTCATCAGTTTTAGCCTTGAGGGGAACGGTGCTGGGATGACCCATTTATCTACCTGGGCAAGCTTTTGTATTGGGGCGACGAAACCAACAACTGTTCTGTAAAACCGAATCGTTTAACAAAATGGTACAGTTAGCGTCTGAAAAACAGCGCAAGATTTATAAATAGGCACACAAGCCAGCAACAACAACATCGAAGACTCTGCGCAAGGTTGGCATTGGTATGCGAGTGAGTGGATGGGATTATGTGCTGCCATAAGCATCCCTTGATTGGCTCTGTCGCACAAACCGTCCCATCCCGAAGTGGAGCCAGCGGATCAACTAGGTACGTACCCAGCGCACCCGATCCGACCTGGTTCAATCCTCTTCTTCCTCCTCCTCCTCCCCCGGGAGACAGTTTCTCCATGTTTCATCCCTTCTCTCCCTGACACCCACTTCCGCTGCTGAGAGAGCGAGACCGATTCTCGACTCCGATTGTTCTACACTCTTTGGTCAGTTGAAGACCCGACGACCCCAACTGTTTCCACTTGTTGCGAAGTCGCGAAGTTGCCGATTGGACAACCACCCTGAAAGGTTCTGACTCCCTCTGCGAGTAGCGAATCAGGCCATGCGGTCCGTTTACAGGCACACTCGTTCGTCTGCGTCTCCCTGCTAGCTGCAGATTGCTCTCCACGTTACTCCTTCTTCTTCGGCATCTTCTTCAAAGTTCGAAAGGGGTCCCCGCAAGGCCGGGGCCGTTCCTAGTAGCCCAAGCTATGATCCCAAGCTTCAACGCGACGCCGCCAGAGCAGCCAGACTAGCCCGCCAAAGTCCGCACTCTCCTCGACTTTCTGACTCCTCACTCCTAGGAGGGAGTCGAGCACGGAAAAGGACCAGGCTAGCACACGTCGAAACCGGGGTCTGTGACACCATGTCACACAGCCGCCACACGCGGCAGTTTCATACCACCCAATCAGGGCTGCCGTTGCACCAACATCCGCCCGCCCATCGCCAGCCTTATCCACGGGCGTTCGACCAGCCTGCTTCTGAAACTGGCCCGCTGTCTCTGCACGTCTGTCGCCCTTGGCCGTGCCAAAGTTTCTTTCTCCGTGCCTGGCTGTGTGTACCAGGCGGCAGACCCACGGATTTGGGACGAAAAATAGCTCTTGAGGAAAGCCGAGGTGACAGAAGACAGTCGACACAAGACAGCTCGGCACCATCTCTTTCGGGAGGACGACGACATTCAATCTGCAGTCAGGGCAGAAGCTAGCCTAGCCAGTCAGCCATGCGATGTCCGTCTTGGCCCCTCTCCGCTTTTCGTCCCGAGGATTCACGAGTCCTTCTCTTATATCATGCGTGAACCTGTGAATACCCGTGGGTTGCGAGCAAGGCCCTTCCTGTCTCCCCCTCCCCCTTGAGCACTGGGATTCGGTCTTCTTCCCTTGTTCTTATTTCTTGCTCTTATCCGACTTTTGTATATCGAATTGCCTCATCCTGGGCTGGCTCCAGTTATAGGCCCGAACTGAAAAGAGGAAATCCCATCCAGATTGCTCGAAACATCCGTCGTTTAGGCCCGGGAATTCATTTGCGCGTCTACAAGTGGGAGAAGCATAGGGCGGCTTCCCCCCCCCAACTCGTCCAAGGTCCTACGCCGGGAAGCCAATCTTGTCGCCGTTGCCACCCTCTTCCGTCTGGCTCCCACCATCTTCTTGCCTGTCAGTCGCTCCGCTCTTTTTTTACAACGCCATTTGGGTTCAACCTACTCGCAACAAGCGCGCTCTTGTTCCCAGGTCTAATCCAGAGGATCGACGGTACACCCCAACATTGATCTTCGTTTCCCTTCCCGCTCCCAAATAGTCCGGATAGAAACAAAACACCGGCCCGGCACGCAATCGCACACAAACAAATCCGAGCCTGAGACAACGATGAACGTCACGCTGCGGTAGAACTTCCTCTCCCTCCCTCCTCCGACCGGACTTGTCCGTCGCTCGAGACGACTGCATCTCCTACTTGCCCGCAGGCCGCCGATCGATGGCATCAGAGGCGAGGGCCAGGGCAAACGTGCCCCGTCGAGTAGTGAAGCAGACGACGAATGGCATGGATTCGTACCATCGATACGTCGCAGAGTCATCCTCGCCGCCGCTAACGTCGATAAAGACGATGACAACGACGACAATGACGACGACAATTACATCAACGACGTCGCAAGGCGACCTTGTTGCGCGGCCGTATACCAGCCACTCCCGTTCCTTCAGCACGCCTCGTCCTTCAACGTTCGACCAGTCTTCTACTAGGAGTAACAGCGTTGCCGAGTCGCCAGCGCGGCTCAAAGTGCCCGATATTAAAATCACGAGTCCCGCCACGAGTCCCGGGAAGCTCTCCACGGCCGGCCCTCGATACTCCTTGACACCCCGACAGACGACGTTCCCTCCGCCAGTGACGCAAAGGTTGGCCGTTCCCGCCGTGAGGCCGCCTCCGCCTGCGCAGCAACATATGCCACCGGGATCAAGGGTTCAACGAGTCCAACCGCCGCTGGCGTCAAGACCGCCGATCACAGCTTCGCCCGACGACTCACGCAAACGAGATGGGCTAATCGATGTTGCGCTGCCATACCGGCCGTTCTATCTACAGCGAAGGGTTCTTAGCTCTTTTGCGGTCCTGTTCGCCGGGCTTCTCGTCACTGTGGAAGCCGTGTTAGACTTATCAAATAAAAGAGGGGGGCTTGGCTCGCCCGAACACGGGTTCAGATACCTGTGGCAGTACGGCTCGGCCTTCATCTTCACCTGCATTGCGGCGCTCTGGGCGAGACCTGAACACCAAGCCAAAGCAAGCGCGCCGTGGCTGCGGATGGCCAAGGGACCCGCGAGCGTGGACCGGACCCTAATGCTCGATTATGTGTTCATGTTCGAGCCCTGGACGATCGTGAAGGCCGCGAGAAACCGAGATTGGCTCGTTGCTGCGGCTGCCACCGTTGGTCTGACGCTAAAGATCATCATCGTCATTGCTGTCGCCCTCGTCAGCCCGACCTTTCAGATCGTGACGGCTCGAGGGGCGAGCCTGACTCTGCACAACGCGTTTGTGAACGACCCCACGGGTTTGCAGAACGCGGGAGCGCTGCCCTTCTTCACGATGGCTGCCCTGCAGACGAGGGGCCTGAGCTTTCCGGACGGCACCTCGAAGCAATTCGCATTCCAGTCTTTCTCGGCCGATTTGCCGGCCACTGATGAGTTGCGCACAAACGTCGACGGCTTCGAATCCGATATCGACTGCGAGCCAGCCCTGTTCAACCTCACCGGAGTCCAGTTTGTCCAAGCCTCGGACACTCAGCTCAACGCCACCGTGTCGACCCCGGCCTGTGTCATGACCCAGACGATACCGAGCATGTCACTCCTCGGCTCTACGCTGCCAACATTTTTCATGGCCTTCCAACCCGGCACGTGCGGAAACTCGTCCTTTCCCGACGACGGACGCGTTGTTGTAATGGCCGGGGCCATAACCATTGATCAGACAACTGTCCCCACCCAGAGCGGCGTCTTCAACGTTCCCATTGCCGGTATCGTCACCAAGTCTGCGGCTCTCATTTGCCGCCCGTCGTATCTTCTGACTAGAGTTCACGTCACCAAGAACAACACACAGCTCATCAAGATCGAGCGGAACCCCTCCGCCGGCAACAAAACACTCGACAAAGTCCACCCGTGGGACGTTGTCCAGGGGCACTTTAACTCCTACCCAACCGATTCGCAGATTTTAGCCGCGATGCCTGACGTCAACAGTTGGTACCCCGGCGCCGTCACCGTCGCGTCCGACGCCGTCATGAACTCGGTCGTCGCGATGGAGGTCCATGATCACGGAGTGCCTCCGATCGACACCTTTCTGAAGACGGATAACCTAACGCAACTATCGACGGCGTACTGGAGGCAGTACACTGCGCTTGTGGCACGCAATTCGATGATGGGGGCGACGCAGGAGAAGTCCACCGGCACGGCCGTTATCATCGGCGAACGTCTCAACGTCCGCCCGATCCCGGCGCATCTGCTGTCCGGGCTTCTCGGCTTCGTCCTCGTCCTCGTGTTGGCTGCAGTCGCTCTTGCGCCCGCGAGAGGCTTCCTGCCCCGGAATCCGAACACGATCATCAACATGGCAGCTCTGCTCGGTCATAGCCGCCAGCTTCTCCAGTGTCTGCGCGGCACGGGTGCCGCCGAAATATCTACCGTTCGAGAGAAGCTACTAGGAACGATGTACTACACCGGAGTCGAACCATACGAGAAGGCCGAGAAGGAGGCGAGGGGGTACTTTAAGATATTTGGCGGAGCACCTCCGCCGCAGAACGCACCGCCCGAGTTCATTCAGAGCGCTCGCTGGAGACACCCGCTGCCGCTGAATCCTTGGGCACGGCTGGCCGCGGTGGTCACCATGATCGGCATGATCGTCTCCCTCGAGGTCGTCCTCCGCATATCGAATGCCAACAGCGGCCTTACAACTATCAAAGCCAACACCGACAGGCACTTCCTGTGGACCACTGGGTCCGGGGTCATCTTTGGCCTTGTGGTCCTGTATCTCGCTGCGGCGGACTGCGCGACGCGGTGTCTCGCCCCCTACGCGAAGCTCAAAGAAGGGGGCTCCTTTGAAACGACGGTCGACGTCGACTTCATGGACAAATCGAAGCCTATGATTCTCTACGACGCGGTCAAGACGCGGAACATTGCCGTCGTCTTCACCACGACAGCCCTACTTGTAGCATCACTTCTCGCGACCTTCTCAGGCGCGCTGTACAGTACGACACCGATACCCTCGACGCGTCCCGTCAGTCTCAAGGCGCTCGATAGTTTCGTCAACGCCTCTTCGCCGTGCCCGACGTGTACCACAGACACGCTCTTGGCCTCTTTGATCCTCGACGCGAACTTGACGTTTCCGTCCTTCACGTTCGAGGACCTCAACTTCAACAGCCTGCAGCTGACAGAGCAACTCGACATGAGGGACGGCGCCGGGACGATCCTCGTGACACTGCCGGCCATCCGCTCGCGACTTGACTGCAGACTATATCCACAGTCCGAGATCAACACCAACTTCACGCTGCCCGACCTGCCGACGCAGCAGTTCTCCTCCCAGGAGATGAAGATCGACATCGCCGGCGAGCCGTGCCTGGACCCGTCCATTAAGTCCAATGCCGTCTTGCCGCCAGGCGTCTCGCCGTCCTCCGTCTTTGGCGTCGCCACGCCCCGGTCCGCCACATCGTCCCAGTGCTCCGACTTCACCTACGTTTGGGGCCAGCTCGCCGACAGCATGCCGTCGCAGGTCGGTTACATCTCGGCCATGGGCTGCAACGAGACGCTCGAGACGGTCATGGCCAGCGTCCGGCTTACGGGCGCGTCCCTGCACGTCGACCCGACGTACCCGCCGTCGCTGCAGGAGAACACGGCCAGGCCGGTGACGTTGAACCTGCTGGCGCTCCAGTACGGTCTGCTCGCCAACCTCACGACGGGCAACCAGCTCGACCCGTTCTTCAGCTCCCTCGTCACGTCCCGGTTCGCGGTGCCGGCGGGCAGCCTGGGCGATCCGGGCCTCGGCAAGAGCGGACTCGTGGCTGACGCCATCGTCCGGCAGCACGGCATCCTTCGCGCCCAAAACCTCAACGTCAACTCTCGCCGCCGCCTGCCGGATGTCGCTGCGCAGGACGTGATCCCGGCTATGCTCGAGTCCACCTCCGTCACTTCGCTGCGGCGGCTTGTGCAGGACAGCGCCTCGACACGCATCATTCAGTCCGTTCTGGCGCTGCTCGTCGCCCTGACGCTCGTGGCCTGGCTCCTCACGCCAGGAACAGATTTGATCCTGCCGCGAAACCCGTGCAGCATCGCCTCGACCGCGGCGTTGCTCGCGGACGGCAACGTGTTCGGATTCCTCGGGCGCGGCGCCGAGTGGCAGGCGACGGAGGAGATGAAGAGCAGCTTCCTGGACGGCAGCCATTCGATGGGGTTCAAGATGGGTTACGAGCGCGTGCGGAGGCGGAGGGTTGCCGAGGACCTAGACGGGGCGTCCAAAGGCGACAGGGACGTGGCGTACGGGATCAACGTCAAGCGCGGCGGTGGCTGGGGCGGCGGCGAGGACGTCGGTCTCGGGATCCTGGCCCGGGTGAACCGGGCGCAGAGGGGGTTTGTCAGGGGCTGGGGGAAGATGTGAGGTCATTTTGTCTTGTCACATCAGGCTGGGAAAGGGAGACGGCGGTTCATTCGTCTTTTTTTCCTTTTTCATCTGTTCTTGTACCACCACCCACGTTCTGTAGGTGTTTTGTTTTGGATAGCCTGGAGTTCCTATGACGGGTTTTTTTTTTTTGCTTTTTTTTGGGATGATACCACACGACGGAATTCGCTCTTCAAGGGGATAGGGAGGAAAAACAGCACCAGGAGTCCCGGCTTGAGGTCCTTGTTTTGTGTTATGCTTTGGCCTGGGTAGCCAGACTTCTATACTCAATATTCAAACTCGTTGAGTGGAATCTAAAAAACAGACACTGCGGAAAGCGATAGAGAGACCGATTGAGAGAGCGACGCGGGAGGGCCGGGGTGATCCCTCTCCCCTTACCATGAAGGAGGCTAGAGAGACCGAACGGGATAATATCATTAACGAGTTGTTTGGGTTTCCTGATAGGGATCGTCATTCAAGTATCTTGTTCTTCTTTGGGACGGCAAGGCAGTAATCTACTGATCCGGGAGAGCGGCGATGGAGCTCGCGGGGGGGAGGCCCTTCCCCCCTCCGGAAACCAAAGCCGGGCGTCGGGACGCTCGGCGTGGCTGGGGCAAGCCAAAGCCACTCCCGCACCAACACGTAGGGAAGCGATGCAGAGACCGATCGAGAGAGCGAGCGGGCGGAAAATGTAACCTGGGGATGCTCCTTAACTGAGCACAACGTTGCGAGGAACGGAATTGAGGTTGATTTTCCAGCTGGGCAAAGACAAGCCGAAAGGAGGAGACGGGGGAACAGCACTCGGGACCGGAGTCGAGAATCATAAAAAGGTTTGCGGGGGGGGAAGAGGGCTACCGTTGACATCTACCTACGAACTACCTATGGCCTACCTACGACCCGGAGACGACATGGAACGTCTTGCTCCATTTCTTCTGTTTCGTGTTTCTTAGCAGTGGCGGAGTTCGTGAGAACCACCGGCGCCGCTGTGAGAGGACTCACTCGAGTGTCTGGTCTACAGCGAGGCACTATATTGCCCCAGAAACCCCTCCCCCCCCCCGCCACTAAGTACGCGCGCACACACACACGGACGGGTATCGTCTCCACGGGAGGGTTTTCTTCGTCAAACGCGAGATATGGTTGCGGGCCATTTGAGTGGTCTTGGTAGTCTTGGTAGTCTTGGTATGGAGGAAGACGACGTAATGGAGGGGGAAAACCGGGGGGGGGGGGGGGGGGGATGGAGTAAACCGAAATGCTTGGTTGCGGGAGAGCTTCAAATGGGGCTTGATTCGTGTCCGATGGGCGTGTCTGGTTGGTGGCCGTCCGTGGGCGGTGCAGGAGTCATGGTTCTTGGCATGTTATGCGGCATCGACAGCATCTAGATTTGAGGGAGGGGGGTGGATATGAGGAAGGGTTTAATGGAATCGGGTGGCTCCGTTCAAGCGTCATGTTATATTCCGTTGGGGCATGGGATATCAAACTTGGATAGGTAATGGAAGAAGTCTCGTTCCAGCAATACATCCTCCCTCTTGCTCTGTGACTCGGTCATTGTCATGATACCGTCCCCATGATCCTTTGCCATGCCTTTTACTATGTCTTGTACCATTTCTTCTAAATATGGTGTTTATCTCCCGCATGCCCCATGCGCCCTGCCCGCCAATGTAAAACGTCTCGAAAGTGGGTTTCCTTCGAGCCGGAAAATAGAAGAACGCCGTGTCTCAAGATAGAAACCAGATGCTGATCTACGAGGGGGGGTGTGCATCGAGTCAGCCACATGTACTTCTTTTTTTTAAACATTTGTTTGGGTTTGAATCTCCGCAGCGAACGGGAAGGGGGGGTATTCCGCAATAAGTCTCGACGTACCGGAAGCCATGATGTTCGCAATCACTGTGTTTGCCCTCCAATGGCCGAATGAAAAAAAAAAGGGGGCATATTCTGTGTGTATGTGTGTGTTGCTGTTTGCGCGTCTACGCGATGCTGCAGGCGCAGCCAACGCGCTCCTCCATGGAGATTTTGGGGAAGGGCACGCAGACCATGCCATCCTGCTCGCAGCATCAGCGCGGGCTTGGCGCGTACGCATGTTTAGCGTCTTGGGCTATTAAAAGCCATCGAGTATATGAGCTTGATCAGTGCTCTTGGCGATGAGGTGTTTCAACCCACTCTTGGCGGTCGATGGTCATGTTGGGAGAGTGCAGGGTTCGACTAGTTAGACAGGGTCGACTAGGCTTATATCAACCATGCCGCCGTCTTCAAGGAAGAGCCGTTTGACTAGGGGTGAGGGGTCGTTCTCTATGCCTGTGGAAGTTGGCAAAGTGTCGCGTGAGTCTTTGCCTGTTCTAGATTTTGGGCACAAACTCTAACGGGGCGGGCCTGTACACGCCCAATCAATGGATTCGTCTAATAGGCTACAGGTGGGCTCTTGTTCTCCGCCGGGCCTCGGTCTTTACCGCGACTCATGTCGTATCGACTACGAGGGGGGAGGGGCCAGGGTCTTAACACGGGTGTCTTACTATATACTAGATAATAGATTGCGCCTCGACAAGCCTCACGTAGAGCCAGGAGGTTGCATGCTTACCATGAGAACCGAGCCGGAGTCGCGTTGTTGTCCATGCCGTTCAGCTAAATGGCAGTTTCTGTAGGAAAGAGGCTTGCAGTAGTTGTCCTGGTTGGCGTTGTCGGGCTCTCGGGTCGATGGGCTGCACGTGGTCAACGGGAACGAGGGCGAAAGTGAAGGCCCGTAGACGAGGCGGAATGCGGCTCGCCGGGATATGGCGAAGCATCGTGTCAGCCTAGAGTCGGGCTGGCTTATGGACTTTAACGAGTTGAAATCAAACCCCTCATGGGCAGGCAAGGGGTGTTCACGTCACACGTTCTACCCAACTCAGCCCGTGCTACTAACTAACGATGCCACTTACAATCTACACTCACTTGGCTGACTCCTGGGCGGAAAAGGTTAACTTTGTGCCGCGTCGGGAGGTACGGACATGGTTCCCTCTGCGGCCCTGTGTAAGTAATACACAGTCGGCTCACTTTCAAAACAAGCTTCTCCTGATCGCTCCCAAGCACAGTTCCAAGAGATTTCCCTCCACAAAAGAGCAATATCCCACACGCCCGCAGCTCGCGGCCCCAGGCCCCCACCGCAGCGTCCTCGTCTCACGCATATCACGCAGCCTTTTTTAGTTACCTGCCATTCTCTGCTGGGCCAATGACCAAGGCGGTCCTTTTTTAACTTCGAGGTTGTTCCTAGTACCCTACCTCTCTTGTACGTCTATCCCTCGTCTTAGCATATACCGAAATATCGGGGGGTGGCTGCTTCTCGGAGCGGCAAAAGAACCCCGTCATGGCCTTGGGCTCGTGACAAGCGACTGCCGCTAGGCATGACGCAGTGTCAAGAGTCCCAAGAGGACCGCTTTCCATCGTAAGAAGCCTCCCATGATACCTGCCTCGCAACTCGACGACGACCATGACCGGAGTGACAACCCGGGTAAAGTCGCCAGGGCATTCTCCATATCAATCAGTTTCCCAACCTCACCGTCCAAATATCGCACGCGATAGGGATTGGCCCATCGGCCTCAATGCCCGACGCTCTGATGTCATGCTGTCCAAGGCGAGAGCGGAAAGAAACCCCTCAAAATCACATTAGTCGCCGGATGTGTTCATCTCTTCTATCGCCCCTTAGCCCCCCCATGCCTCCCCCGGGCATCCGATTTTAAAAAACCCAGTCTCATGTTTAGCCACCGGTGGTCTATCATGCTGCTCAGGCAAATCAGAACAGGCTACAGGCAAGAAAAAAGGTCCCAACCACAAAAAGGGGGCACGGAGCAGTCCTGTTCCGATGCTCGAAACCCAAGTTATTCAAACCCCCTCCCCCTCTCCCCCCTTTTTCAACCATGCCTCCGGAAGGGATGTGCCTCGGTGTTGAGTACGTAGTCATCGAGGCTGATTAGGTCGGGCGGTGAGAAGACCAGGTAGAAATACTTCAGCGTCTCCGCCAGCCAGAAACTCTAAATGGGTTGACGTGCAATGTTAGCCACCTTTTCTTCCGTCTCAATCTCCTTATTTAGAAACAGGTCTCCGCTCGACCAAGAATGACACACCCGAAACCAGGGAGCGATGGTCAGGCAGACTGACAGACAGACAAACAGACAAAGAGAAAGAGAGACAGAGACGGAGGAAGAGGAAGAGAGAGAGAAAGAAAGAGGGAAGAGAGGAAGAGGAAGAGAGGAAGAGGGGAAGGGAGAAGGGAGAAGGGGGTAAAAATAGACTAACCTCCATATAGTCCTCCTTGGGCAGGGGGTCCTGCTTCCGTGTGACGTCGAGGACGGCGGCGTTACCCAGGTCGACGAGCGTGCCGTTGCTGACAGCCTTCCACATCTCCCACGCCGCCTCCTGAAACCCGCGCTCGCCCGTGACGCGGTACAGCACGAAGACGCTCTCGATGGCCTCCGGCCGGAGGATGTACCGCGCGTCCTTGGCCGTCGTGAAGCCCTTGGGGAGGTGCTCCTTGTACTCGGGCCGCAGCTTCTTGCCAGCCTCCCACAGGGCCTCGTCCCACGGGCAGTCGTCGCGCCGCGCGCAGGCGACCATGTTGAAGCGCTCCGGCATCATGCCCGTCGGCATGGCCTGGTAGGCGTAGTAGCACCCGAGCGTCAGGCGGGCGCCGACGGCCACCCACTCCTCCCGGCCCAGGAGGCGGCCGGCGAGGGCGTAGGCGCCGCCGATGAAGCAAGCGAGGTGCTCGCTCTCCGGGTCGAGGACCTTGTTGCCGGCGCCGTCGACGTCGACGTTGCCCGAGATGAGCACGTTCTCGCCGCCGGGCAGCATGGGGCGGAAGAAGAGCGACTCGTTGGCCGCGCGCAAAAAGTTCTCCCTCATGTCCCGGTACTTGGGCTCGTGGCCGTCGAGGAGGGCGAGCATCTTGGGGAGGTACTCGTAGAGAGAGTCGGCGCAGCCGGCGATGGTGAAGGTCGAGCCCGAGGTGACGTCGCGGTTGCTCATGGAGACGAACATGGGCCACATGCCGGACAGCTTCGTCTTCTGCTGGCCGTCGTGGAAGAGGTCCATGACCTTGGCGGCGGCGTCGTAGTACTTGGGGTCGCCCGTGAGCTGGGACAGGCGCGTCATCTCGAGCGACAGGGTGCCGGGGGAGGCGGAGACGACGGAGCCCTCGACGACGAGGCCGTTGCCGGTCTTTGCGTCGTTGAAGTTGATGAAGTCGACGGGCATGCGGTGCTCGGTGTTGAAGGCGCCGTAGAGCATGTCGCCGAGCTCGACGGCCTTGGCGAGGAGGACGGGCCGGCGGCTGAGGTCGTAGGCGGCCATGAGGCCGCCGAGGTAGCGAATGTTGGTCTCGAAGGTGTTGACGCGCTCCGAGGACGAGGCGCCGAAGTCGATGGACGCGACGGCGGCGACGGCCTCGTCGAACTCGGCCCGGAGGCCCATGATCCAGAGCGTGTCGAGCGAGTCGACGAGGGTGGCGGCCCAGCCGGAGAACTGATCCTTGGCCGTGGCCGAGATGGGGTTGAGCGCGTCCTTCATCCAGGCGAACTCGCGGTAGCTCGCCCAGCACTTGCGGAACAGCTGCCGGACCTCGCGGCGGCGGGCCTCGCGGAGCCGGGCGGCCGAGGCGGACTCGGACGGGAACCGGTGTTGCACCCGCGGCAGGGAGGAGGATCCTTTGCCGCCGGCCGGGACCGGGGTCAGCGGCGTCTGGGGCGGGTACTTGAACTTGACGGCGGACCAGTCGAAGCTCGACTTGGGCGACACGGGCGGCGGCGGCGAGGCGGCGTTGTTGGCGGCGTTCATGTGGCGCTCCAGCATGGTCGTCTCGGTGCGCGGGTGAAGCCATGTCGCGTCGAGGATGTAGACGAGGCAGACGATGATGATGAAGCTCAGGACGAGAGTTCGCACCCGCGCCCAGCGGTACAACGACCCCCCCATGGCGGGCGATCTGAGAAGGAAGGGTGGTGTGACGGATGATATATCGTGGTTCCCGACCCGCGATGGATGACAGCTCGTGATGGATGAAGTGTCTATCTGTCCAAGGGAGGTGGATGGACGCAACGGCTTAGCTCCGAGTCATGTGTGAGTGAGATTGATGGATAGGTGACTGATTGATTTGGTGATTATGGTCGTCTAGTCGGGCCAACAGGGCCGGAAATCGTAAGGACTGTGAAGCGACAAAGGCGTATCGTGAGCTGTGACGCTGTCGTCCAATGCGTGAGCCCCCGAATCGTCGCCTGCCGGGTGGTGGTACTGTAGTAATCCTCGACGTGTTACGAAGTGTATGTATGTATGCATGTATGGCTCAAGGGAAAATGATTAGGTGTCAAGAGACGGGCGCCACGCCCGTGGCGCTGGAGCGGCGTTTCGAGAGGTGAGACATGGAACCCCAAAGTCAAAACACACGTGTCGCAAGTCTTTGTCTGCAAAACCTAGTTGTCGTTCGTTTACTATGCCGCCAGGCGCAGGGCTTCTTTTGTGTAAGTGCGTTTGAAGGGGATGTGTTATTCGCTTCAAAGGCGGTACTTTGTGTTCTCAAGTCCGTACAAGAGGCCAAAGGGCGCTTGGCGGCGGCAAGAATGAACATTCATGATTGGCTTCGACGTCGGAGTGTTCATGTTTGCTGTCGACAGCAGTTGCAGGCATGTGAGCCGCGCGGTTGGCCATGATGAACTTGGTCGAATGTATGGGGTTGACGTCTCAGTCATCACCGGAGACTCGTTCTATTGAAGCATCATCCGTGAGGGCGGGAGAGCTCAGCTTATTTGAAGAGGACCATGAGAATGAATGTGCTTACAGACCCCCCCCCCCAGCTCAATAGAAACCGTCGGCCGCACTCCAAATTCACGTTTCCCCGCAGTGGACCGCAGCGGCGGGCCGCGGTCTCGTCCGCCCCCTGATGATCGGGAGCCGGACGGGCTAAGCGAGGGGATTGAGGCGTCTCACCAAAAGGAGTGATTGGATGATTGCAAGTGATGACGCAGGAACGGCGTGCATCTCACGGGGTTCGGGACTTGGCCTGGCATGTATGTGAGATTGTGTTTCCGACGCACTGGGACTGTCTGAGGAGGATGCAGCTGTCATCGAGCTTGGCAACATGCCAAAAGACATGATCGTTTTACGATTGGACTGGGCATAGAATAGGGTCGGACTCCAGCTGCTGTCATAGAAATGGGGACATCTCATTGTTGTCGATTATCAAACTAGATTTGCCGTTACTCGTGGCGATGCGTGTTGGCTGTCAGTGAGTGGTACTTGAAAGTTCAGTAATGAGTGAGCAATAAGTGAGTGAGTGAGTGAAGGCAGAGTGAGTGAAGGCTGAGTCGTGGGTGAGAGGCAAGAAAGCGAGGTTCTAATTTGATCGCTTTTGAACAAGCTTAGTGGGACTCGGTCCGTCGGCCGATGGCGCAAAGATGGGCCGAGATCGAGTGCGTGCGGGATTTCCATGCGCAATAGCGATCGCCATTCCCGTCATCATTCTCTATCCTGCCCAAGGTGGCGGCTGCACGACATCTCGCGACTTGACATGGTGAAGACGACATTCCCGATTGGCAAGGCGTGATTATGCTGCGAGATGACCACATCAGTCAGTGTCATGGAAGATGGTTGATGGGCATGAAACGGCGCTCTGTATGAATCATTTTACTTTTCAAAATGAGCTCTGCTCTTTTAGAGCGACTCAAGTGAGTGAGTGAGTGAGTGAGTGACGCTTCCGAACTCTGGCATGGCATCACGGCTCTCGGTGCCGGGCCGGAGCGGCTGCCACGGTGTAAGCGAGCCTACCGCGGGGGCCTCCTCCGCAAGCCGACCTCGGGTCCCCCCCCCCCCCCCCCCCCCCCATCCCCATTCTCCCGTGGGGACCCCAACGCCTCCTCGGCCAAACAGTGGTGACGGCGTGTGTGTGAATGAGTGTGAGTGTGTGTGTGTGGCTTTGAGGAATGAGGAGGGGAAGAGGGCCGTGATGACCCCACCGCCGCCGCCGCCCAGCAACGAGTCGACGCAACGACTGGACAGACCGAACCGAAGCTCCGATAAAACTCCATTTGAGCGGGTCCGACGGTGGATGTCTGGGAACACGAGTTGAGCCTTCTAGCGAGCGTAGTGAGCGTTAGTGAGTGCGAAGGGAGCCACCATCAGGGTGCGCAACTCATACTGACAAACGATGATGCAATAGCTGCCCCTCCTCCCCCTCATTTGCCCTCATTCACAGTGCTCCTCCTCCTCCTCCTCCCCCCCTCGTCTGCTTTAAAGAGGCCACCTAGAAGCTTCTTTTTCTCTGGGTCTCGCGATATTCCCCCTCCCGCTATAAACACAACCTCCCCGCCCCTCAATTCCTCTTTTCCTCTTGCCAGATAATCTTCACTACAACAAAACCACAACAACCACAACACCAACCACATCACATACCACTGCAATCATGTCTTTCGGTAACAAGGCCAAGCTCCACACCGGCGCCGAGATCCCGTATGTCACTACCATCACAGCCCCCCCCCCCCCCTCGTCGATCCCGTTACCCCGCCTCCTCTCCTCTCTTCTCTACCCTCTACCGGAATCAAACTGACTTGAAATACCCCCCTCCTTCAGCACTCTGGGATACGGTACCTGGCAGTCCGCCCCCGGTGAAGTCTCCGTCGGTGTCTACGAGGCCCTCAAGGCCGGCTACCGCCACCTCGACCTCGCCAAGATCTACCAGAACCAGCCCGAGGTCGCCCAGGGCATCAAGAAGGCCCTCGCCGAGATCCCCGGCCTGAAGCGCGAGGACATCTGGATCACCTCCAAGCTGTGGAACAACAACCACCGCCCCGAGAACGTTGAGGCCGCCCTCGACGAGACCCTCAAGGAGCTCGAGCTCGACTACCTCGACCTCTACCTCATCCACTGGCCCGTCGCCTTCAAGAAGGACGGCGACAAGCTCTTCCCCCTCGCCAGCGAGAACGAGGTCGACCTCGACCAGGAGGTGTCCCTCGTTGACACCTGGAAGGGTAAGCCCATCTCTTACCCATTGTCCTGCCCATTGTCTCCATCGAGCGTGCCTTGCTGACCCCATCCAGCCCTGATCAACCTCCCCAAGTCCAAGGTCAAGAACATTGGTGTCTCCAACTTCACCGTTGAGGACCTCCAGACCGTCATCGACGCCACCGGCGTTGTCCCCGCTGTCAACCAGATTGAGCGTCACCCTCTCCTCCAGCAGAACGACACCCTGATCAAGTACGCCAAGGAGAAGAACATCCACATCACCGCCTACTCTGTACGTCTCACACTCCTCCCAACACACCCCCTCTCTATTCTAAAATCAGTGACTAACAACACTTAGGCCTTCGGCAACAACGGCTTCGGTCTCCCTCTCCTCATCGAGAACGACACCGTCAAGAAGATCGCCGAGCGCCTCAACGCTACCCCCGCCCAGGTCGTCCTCGCCTGGTCCCAGACCGGCGGCCACTCCGTCATCCCCAAGTCCGTCACCCCGAGCCGCATCCAGTCCAACTTCCAGGAGGTCAAGATCACCGACGATGACGTCGCCGCCATCAACGAGATCGGCAAGCAGCCCCGCCGATACAACATCCCCTTCACCTACAAGCCCCGCTGGAACATCAATATCTGGGACGAGGAGGAGGAGAAGGCGGCCACCAACAAGGTCGTCCGCAAGCTTTGAAGCGTGCGCGCGCGCGCGTTTGTTTTGTAAAAATCAACAATGATACCATGCGGCACCTGCACCCCATAGAGTGGCCTGTCGACGGCCCATAGTTAGACGACTCTATGAATGATGAAAAGTAATAGATGAAAACCCGTTTCGTCACATTCAAATTGGTGATATGCCATGTACATGCCAGGTATAGATAGCACTGACATGCGCTTCGCCATGTTGGAAAAGATTCTGGTGGCCGAAAACTACTGCATTTTCTGACATAGATGATTGTGGCAGCTGAGACCGGAAGAGCCCGGACAAGCACCGGCCCCACCCGGCCCGAGCCAGTACCAGTTCGTCGCCGAATGTCAACAGTGCAATTAACATCTAATGCAATAAATAGACAACAGCTATTTTTGGAATGCTGAAAGCTCTTTCCCAAGTTGCTGCCCGCAATGCCAACATACCCTGGTATTGTTGCGCAGTAATCTTTGAAAGACACGTCTGTACGTAGTCCCTGATTGTAAGTATTAATGCCAGCTCAATACCTCCACCATGGTCTAAAGAAGATTTGACGGATAAGGCGGGTCTCGTTGAGCGGAAGCCCGTTTAGGATTCTCGGCTAAGCATAAATAATTTGCCTCTGGACTGGCAGCTAATAGACGACATGTCGGCTCCTTCGTTGATTGGGCTAGCGGCATGCAATCTGCAGTCGGAGGAGCTATTCCTATGTGAGACGCATCAGGTGATATGCGGCTTACAGTATCTGCCTGCATCTGTCGTCACACCTTCCAATATGGACGAGGCTCTGAGATTACGGGTCCTTTATTCAGGTCACAACAACGGGACGCCTCATATCGGTTGACTGCATCGCACCCCTCGGGTGGTCCCGCCCCGCCAAACATGGCAGAGTCTCTGGCGGCGCTCGGCGTCGCCGCCAACATTGTCCAGTTTCTTGAGCTCGGGCTCAAGGCGACCATATCCATCGTCGAGACGTACCGCAGCATCAACGACGACGGCTGGGCGTCGCGCAACGCCGACCTGGACTCCATGGCCAAGGATCTCCAGCTTTGCTTTGGCCGCCTCCAGGAGGACGCGGACGTCAAGCTGGATCCTTCCATGAAGAGCTTGCTTCAGCGGTCCATCGATACGGCCGACGAGCTCAGGTCGGTACTTCTAGGTTTGGTCATGGACAGCAGCAGACGACATCACATGCAGAAATGGGCAAAATTCAAAGCATCGGTTGCTGCTCACTTCAAGAAAGGCAAGATTGAAGAGATCCAAGCACGACTAGCAGAGATCAAATCACACATATTTGAGCGACTTCAGGTTCTTCTCTAGTAAGCTTGCCTTGCCTTTACAGCCTACCTTTGCAGACTAACTCTACAATCATGTAGCGTTGTAAAATGTTTACACACTAACGGATATCTGTAGCGACCACCGCCTGTCGCTGTCTAGATCAATGCATTCCCTCGAGGAAGCATCGGAAGGGTGGAACCGCGCCACGGAAAAGAGACTGAACGCCTTAGCCCAAGACCTCAGGAAACTCGCCGAGGAGTCCCAGTCGGCTGCCGAGGCATCGAGCGAAGGCCTCAGAGTGTTCGCCGAGACCTGGGCTCACGTGTCCGAAGAGGCCAAGAACCAAGACACCGTCCTCGCAATCCTGGCAAGCCTGCGCTTTGCGCAGATCAAAGAGCGGCAGAGCGAGGTCCCCAAAGCCCATCGCACCACGTTCGAATGGGTCTTTAGCGAAGAATCCCCCGTCGACTTCTCAGCCTGGCTCCTCGAGTCGAGCGGCCTCTTCTGGATCACGGGGAAGCCCGGGTCGGGGAAGTCCACCCTAATGAAGTTTCTTCTCGGGCACGAGCGGACGATGCTCCTCGCGGAAGGCTGGGCCAAGCCCGAACCGCTCATCATCGCTAGCCACTTCTTCTGGGCCGTCGGCACAGAGATCCAGAAATCCCAGGAAGGCCTCCTCCGCACGCTGCTGTTCCAGGTTTTGGTGAATTGTCCGGGTATCATCTCCATAGTCTGCCCGGCGCGATACGCCAGCCCGTTCAGACGCCTGGACACTTGGAGCATCGAAGAGCTCTCGGAGGCGTTCGTACGCCTTAAGGACGTCCGGCCCCTACCGGCCCGCATCCTGTTGTTCGTGGACGGTCTCGACGAGTACAGGGGCAATCAGGGCGATTTGGTGCGGTTCTTACGGTCCACCTCCGAGTCTCCCTACATCAAAGTGTGCTGCGCGAGCAGACCGTGGCCAGTGTTTCTCAACGGCTTCAAAGATGTCTCGGGCCAGATTCGCATGCACGAACTCACGGCCAACGACATGGCGTGCTACGTCCGGGACACGCTAGAACAGCATGGCTTTTTCGAAGCCCTCAGGAAACGTCACAAGGACGAGGCGGCGAAGCTCGTCAGAGACATTGCGGAAAAGTCCGAAGGCGTCTTCTTCTGGGTCTTCCTCGTCGTCAAGTCACTGCTGCGCGGCCTGGACAACAGCGACGATCTCGGCATCCTGCAGAAGCGTCTCTCCGAGTTCCCCTCGGACCTCGACGAGTACTTCCAGCGCATGCTGGACACCATCGAGAACGTGTACAAAGAGAACGTCTCGTTGGTGTTCTCGATGCTTCTGCTGGCCAACTCGCCCCTGCCGACGGTTCTGTTTCTGGCACTGGAAGACCTGGTCGAAACGTGCAAGAAGGAACGAGACCACAAAGAACGGAATCAGAGCAAATTCTTTCCATCTCTGATGGCTTGGCGGCGGGACTTGGCGCCGAAGACCTTGGACACGTTTACCATGAACGTCTTCCACGATGCATTTGGAGTAAAGCACGGGCTACAGAAACAGTTGGCCTGCGGCAACCTCGAAGAATCATCAGTGAAAACGAAGCAGGACCAGATCCTGGCGCAGTGTCGTGACCTGGTCCAGGCCTGGGAGGTCGACGGTGGAATGTCACCCTACCATCTGAGATTGGGATTCCTCCATCGTACCGTCGTGGAGTTTCTTCGGCGGTCCAAAGGAATCCAGTGGCACTCGACCCTCCCGGCGGAGCGCTACCTGCTCGGGAGATCGTGTCTCGCCTTCGTGGAGTTTTTAGGAAGCACGCCTCTACAGCAAACAGAGGAGTTTGTGCTGAGGTTACTGTTTACCCTGCAAGGCAACACGGCGCGATCTAACTATTTAACTGATTGGCTATTGGAAGGGCTCTTGCTAAAATTTGGTGACCGTTTTTTCGAAACTGCGGCCGATCCTCTCAGGAGGAGACTCGCAGGCGTAGTGATACAAGAATGGCTTCGAAGGGAGTATCCGTGTGGGACGCCCGGAAGGCTCCGTGATTTTCGCGAGCAATACTTTCATTGGCTTCTACACGAGTCAGGTCACGTCGAGGTCGGGGATTGGGCGCGCGTCTCATGGTCACGCATGATTGACTTGGAAACGCTTGAAGGGGTGCTGGGCATGGACGGCCTCGTCTCCGAGCGCCGCCGGGAGCTATCCGTTGCGTTTTCGGACTTCCTGGAGAGACTGTGCGCATCCAGCGAGGAAATCAGGCCGAGAAACGCGTTTGACGTGTGCAAAGTGCTGATCCAGCACGGGGTCGCAGGGTACGCGAGGGGCAACAAGAAGACTATGTCGTTCGGCCCGGATTCCAAGAACGACAGGTCGGGGGATCCCGGGACATTGGCTTTGACGCAGGTAACTAGCCTCGAGCGGTTGCGAGAGAACAAAGTCTTTTTGGAAAAAGAGCTCCTGGAACTTGAAGAAGCTTTCCCGTCAGGTAGTATTGCGCGGCATAAGACAACCGTGATAATATGACACCAGGTCTCGTAAAGGTATCCAGAGCTCCGGAGTCATGTGCCTGTCTGAATTCTGCCAATCATGAGCGGGAGGATTTTAAATACCCAGCATTTGTCTATTAAAACTAGAGAAATTAGTATTTGAGCCCCACGTTTGAATCCGGAACTTTGAAAAGCTTTTGTGACATCTGGGAAATGAGATTTATGGATACAACAGTGCTTGTTTCTTATCTCCTTTTTTTTTTAAAAATATTTTCCCGAGAACCTTGCAACGCCAAGGAGGATCGGCACTCCAAAGTGTTGCCTGTTGCAGTCGAGTCAGTCGGGTCAGTAGAGAGGCTTTTATCACTGGACACCCGCGAACATTTGTCCGAAGCATTTCTCTCCATCTCAAAAAATGTTGCCCCTCAAAACGAGGAAGTGAGGTCAAAGAATGCGTTGGCGTACGAAAGGTGCTGATACAACACGGGAGGATTACGGGATACGTTGGAGCCACTGAGATTTCATGGCGGCAATATGGCCTACAACTGCTAATTTGCTGCTGTCGAAGAATTACGTTCTCAAGAAATTGCGAAGGTGGGAGGGGTGATGGTATTTCTCTTTAGACGTGCTCCAGAAACTCAGATAAGCCTTTTCCTTTTGTTTTTCCTGGCAGTTCAAGAGCTTGATTGCCTACCAAAAGGGTTCATTCGATGATCTGCATACACAAACGTCATGCGAAGCCGTTTTTAGGGCATTGAAATCTTGACAATTTAACTATGGGAAGATTCGAGTCGGCCAATAACTCCTGTCTCCAGGGGCCTTCGTGTGATCTCAAACCCAAGTCTCCCACGTAGTTGACTCGTAACTATTACATGTATTTCCCATTTTCATTCTCCCTCAGATTTACTCGTCCGCTGGCTTATTTGCAGACTCCATTGTCAACCAGGGTGATGCACTCGTTGTCAGTGTCACAGCACCAGCCGCAGCCGTGGCTCGCAGCGCCAGAGCCAGAAGTGGTGCACTTCGCCAAATCAGCATGTTTGTGACATATACTTAGGGGGACAGGGGAGTGCTTACAACTACGCCTCCAGTCCTCTGGGCACAGTAAAAGCAGCCATTTGCGAAGGCGGTGCTGGCGAGGGAGACGATAGTGACGAGAACAGTTGCGACCTTCATTTTGGCTAGTGAATCGAGTGTTTCGGCTGGGAGGGAAAAGAGTGGAAAGAGACTGTTGTGTCTTGATTTGTTGAGGCTTATGATGGTTTGTAAAGGATTGAGAGCGCCGGGAGGCTGGATAGCAGTTATATAGTCTTACAGCAAGCCTGCATCAGCACATCTCGCTCAAATCTGTGGTGAAATTGCCTTCGTGTAAATGATGTCTACGCTTGCCCATGGCTTGGGCACTTGAGATGATTCCCTCGCCGGTGATTGCCGAAGAGCTGCATTCTGTGCTCTCCGCTCCTGTCCCACTGGATGTGAGGGACGCGCGATTCAGCGGTGCGCGAGCCAGTACATGGTTGACCTAGGGTAAGACATAACGATCGTCGAGGACAAGCTCATCCGGAGGAAGATCCGCTACAGTCTAGGCTGCAAAGCCGAGGAGATCTGATGCGGCTTACGCTAGTCAGTTTCCATCAGAAGGGCAGGGCTGATAACGAGTTGCTGCAGTCAGGTTCCTGTTCTCATACTGCAGGGTAAAAGCTTGCTGAAGGGACGCTTTGTTTTCATCCCTAATAGCACTTGAAGAACTAGATGGCAAAGAAAAGACAAAAAAGAATGAAAAGTTGAAGCAGGATGAACCCCCCCCCCCCCCCAAGTTAGTTGCGAAGTTCACTGAACAGACTGCAGGCGACTCGTGTCACAGGCGTGACCATGTTGTGAGGCCAGCACAACTGTGGAGTGGAGAAAAGCGACCTGGATTCTCTTCCAATGTGCTCCTTGCTCTTCAATCGTCGCCGAGGGCGTGCCGCCACTGAAAAAAGCGCTTCGGCTCCCACTCGGGGCAGCGCCAACACCACCGCCACCGCCTCTTCCTCGAGTCTCAGATCCACTTAGAGAGGGGCTGCTCTCCGTTTCGATGCCGATAGTGATGTATCCGGCCATGTCCTTGGTAATATCCTCACCATCCAAGGGAACAATATCGATGGTAGGGTTGTAACCGTTCGCCAGGCCGGACGAGAAGACCGAATTGACGTCGTTGGTCGTGTGGTTAATCTCGATGTAGCCGACATACGGCTCTAGCGCCGTAATCTCTCGCGAGACGGTCTTGTCGAAGTGCAGCTGGCCAGCGGAGTTGGGGTTTCCGGACTCGACCGTGCCGTTGGCGTAGGGGACCCAGTCGGTGAAGACTGGTAGCGAACTGTTGGATCGTTGTACAACAATACAATCGAAGCCAAATTGGCGGGTGATTTCAGCGTGGATGCGCATGGTGCGCTAATTATACAAGCTGGGGGAGATGGTCTTCGTCTCGAGGATCCCTTCGTCGTGCTAAGGTCACATGCCGCGAAGCCAAGTCGTGTCGTCCCGTGGGGAGGTCAATCGTGTCTGTCCCGAAGCCGTTGGGATTTAGGGACCCAAGGAGCTCGCCGAAGTCAGTCTTGGGGTCGCGGCCCGGGGCCAGTAGTATGGTCCTGCGGCGACGTTCGGGGCGAGGACGCAGATGTCATTCTGAAGGGTGTCGTGTAGGGCGACTCGGTGAGAATGATGTAGGAGCTGTTGCCAGACCTCCTCTCCAGGCCGAACTCCAGATGCCGTTTGAACCTACGTTGTTTGAACTTGGCGGCTCCCAAAGCACACCGTTTCGACAGATTGGCGTGGCCCCTGACGGCCTCTAGAGTGAACTCTTTGTGAGCAAGAGACAAGGAGAGCAGCGTGCCGATGGCAACTGTTTGCAGTCTCAAGGTTTAGACAGGAGAATTGTTCGTGGTAGAAGAGGCGTGTGTGGGGGTTTCCAATCTTCTTTCCATAGAACTGTCGTACACTTGAAAGATCAACCACTTGTAGTGCGCGAAGCGGCGAACCCGTCTCGTTGACAACGGTCCTCAAGAGATCGGCGTACACTTTGGTCAATTCCGCCGTGATAGGTTTTCCTTCGAACCACGAAATACCTTGAGTCTAATCTGAACTTTGCTTAGATCGAGAGAACCATGACGTTACGAGTCTACCGGCTTCAACGCATTCACTTTTAGAAGGTATCGTTGCTGTCCTCGGTTATAGGTGCCTTGAGGCCTGGCTCTTGAAATCCAAGAGTTGTCTTGAAACTTGCGCATTCGGTAAACTTGGCAGATGAAGTCTTCAAGTAGTCACGGATCTCTCCATGGTTGAACAGCGAGACTACATACGCAAATTGGACTTTGTTAGAACGCAAGAGGTTGAGGAAACAAGGGCAGTCACATACGATGCACCACTACCACATACCAGCCAGAAGCTACTGTCAGATCATCTGGTGGGTAAGAAGTGAACCATGTTACAGCGTTGCTTGTTTTTGCTTGCTAAGCATCACAAAACTCGTCCAGAGTGTGTGTGGCAGACGCAGACCTCGGCGAATCAAAACTTTTTCCTCGTCCGCGACGGCCGAACTACGTCCTCCCGTCACGACCAAACTGACACGGCAGCGCGCCGGGGCTCATCCCGGTATCGTCTCGGTCGTTGGGGAAAAGAAAATGTGCGAGCCGGTGGGAACTGGACGCCAAGCCCACACGCCCGCACTTCATCAGCACTTCTGTCCCATCCAGTCCTTGACAAGCATCGATGGCATGGCCAGTAAAGGCGCGGGGTGTGGTGGTCTCTGGCCTTTTAAAGGACACCATCGACCCGGGGCATCAAAGACTATCCCAAATTCCTGGGGATCCACACGGCCCGCCGCGGTCCCACAATCGGGCAGTTGTCGGTTCCCGAGGCTAATGGGGAGATCTGCATGACGCAAGTAGTCAAACGGGTGTCAGTAGTCGATTGTAGCATCGCTGATTCGCTGGGGATGGTTGGTTTCTGGGAATTCGTGCGGGTCTCATTTGCGAAAGCGGCGGACTGTACAGAGTTTACCAAGGACGAGTGCCGTACAGGCAGCCTCTAAAGTCGCAGGTTGCTTGGCGATGGGCAAAACTAGAAACAACCTCAACGTCGACGGACCAAGGAAAGGGTTTATGTTGGCACAGGTTTCTCGATATATCGATAATGGTGATAACTTCACTTCTGGATTGGTGAACGGCTATGGAGGAGGGAGGAAATAACACAACAGGGGTGCCTGCGCCCAGGCCGCTGAAGGAGGCAAGTGGGCTGTGGACCCACTTACCGCCTTAACCCCGATCCTCCCCTTAACTCCGAACCGCCATTCCGGCAGCCTTGATCCTGCCGAACCAACACTGGCAACTTTTTCTTATGGTGAAAAAGTGCCCTTTTCGTGTTTTTCGCAGTATCGGCCAATTCCTCCAAAAACGCAATAAAACAAAAGTATAATACTTTTACAGGTCACGTGGCCTCCCCACGTGATGTGTTCCTCCTCCCATTTCCCCCGCGTGAAGCAACGCAGTCTCACAACGTCACGATCAGGGGCGTTTCTCTTCGGCCGCAGCGTCGGAGGCGTATTCCTTCGTTTGACGAATTACCGCTGTCGATTGCCTCATTTCTCGTCTCCATGATCCTCCGCGTATCCCATGTATCCCGTGTATCCTTCCTCAGCCTCGCGGGCTTGGCCTCGGTGGCCCTTCTCACGGTCGGGTGAGGATCTTGTTTTCTCGCAGCTTCGCAGGCTCTTCGTCTTGATGACGGCTTTGCTCGGTGGGTTCCTTTCGTCAGGCTCGTGAGACCCATCCCTCCATTCGGATCTCTGCCGATGAGGTTGTGATGAATTGCTCCAGCGCCTGGTTCGGCGATGACTTCGTGAACCCGTCTGCCAGGTTGTCATTGCCGTCGATCCACCGGACCTCGTATAGCTCGCGTCGCTCATATGACTGTCGCAAGGCCATGATGTCAATCATGAGTCTTTTCTCTTGCGTCGTGCCCAACTTGACGAGGCATTCGTATAGTGAGTATGAATCGGTGCACGCAATGGTGGGAATAGTGGGAAGGTGGAGTTTCTTCGTGATCATGCTCAGCGTGGATGAGATGGCATAGGCCATGTCGACGCCTGCCACCATGCCGTAGATCTCTGAAGCCAGCACGCTTCTGGTGACTCTTTTCGACTTCGTTGAGCTATAGTGGACGACGTTGCCGGTCAGCTTGAAGGTATCATCATCGATCTGTTTCTCGTTTCCGAGAATGATGATGAAGCCTAGCTGTGAGGTCATATCGCGATTGTTAGCGAATGATCCATCCGCGAAAACAAAGAGCTTTGCGGTCGGCAGATCCAGCGGTACGAAAGTGAGTCCTCTGTCAAGGGACTCCATCTGCCATTTCAGGCGCTTGTTGAGGTTCTTGATATCCTCCTCCGTCGGGTCCTGCTGCTGAGCAGCAGTCGACAGATCGAAGCACGCCTCAGGCTGGCAGATTGAAGCGATGTATGCTCCTCGAGCTCTCTGCTGGACATAATCCTGCTTGGCGGTCGGCGACTTTGCGTCGATCAATTGAAGCTTCGCCCCTTGGCCCTTCTGGCGCTGGACGAGGACTGTGCTGTCAGGTGACTCCCTTGAGACAATACCACCATTGAAGAGAAGGGGACTATCGACGGTCAGGTACGTCTTCGGCTTCGCCGTGAAGTTGGCCTTTTTCAGCTCATCGTCTTCCTTCACGTCGAACTCAGCGTCGGAGAGCCCGATGGTGTCATCCGTCTGCATTCCGACGATGCCGAAATGGTCACTGTCATCTGACGGCAGCAGAAGGCAGGGATCATACGTCGATGAGGTCATCTCGAGATGCTCCTTGTGGTGGCGATTGTAGGTAGCCCACCAATGAGTTCCCGCCTCGGCGATGCCGTATAAGGGCTTGATCACCTCCATGATGGTGTCTTTCGAGTATTGGTCACGGATCTGGGCAGGAAGCCTCGCCAGGATCATCCGCTTCAGCCTCGACTCTGACTGCGTATACGCCTGGGTTATGTCTCGGAGCCAAAGTGTGAAGCCCTCATGGGTGAGCAGCGACGCGGCGAGAGCAAGGATGAGTCGTTGACTTGCTCGCTGAATAGTAGGGGACTGAGTGAGGATGGTCATTTTGCCATCGTCTGCGTAACCTTGTATCACGAGTCTCGACTTCTCGTATGGGGCGTCGGTCGTCTTGTTCTTCACTTCATTGACGATGCGTGACTTGAAGATCCGAATACCCTTATGGAGGACGGGGTCATACTTGATGAATCGGAAGACCCCTCGGTCGATGAGAGTCTGGATCTCTGCCTTCGTCGATTGCTCGAAGGGAGGTCCGAGGGTAATGATGATGCCCTCATTTCTCAACTTGACCGCCAGGGTCCAATCGGCCTCTTCCTTCGCCGACATGAAGACCACGATCTCAACGTCAGTCTCCTGGAGGAGGGCGGCCCCGTCGGAAGGCGTCTTGCGCGGCCTGCCTCTTGTGCGCCTCGGCGGTGGCGGTGCTGGTTGCGGCGTCGGGTTCGCGACGACGATGGTGTCTCGAACCACGTCGCTTTGCTCATCATTGCGCTCTCTGTTGCTTGTGTCGATGATCTCCGGATCAGGGGAAGCATCGTCAGGATCGGTGTGGTATGGCTTCACCACGGTCGATCGGAAAGTCCTCGCGCCGTTGGCATCCACGACGCAGTCTTCGCCATCGATCGCCAGCAGGCGGAAGGGTCCCGTCCATCCCCCCTTTTCGCGCCACACGCGCACAAGGGATCCGATCTCTGCAACCTTCGTGGCAGAGGTGTCTGGTCCATTCCGCGTTGCGAGGGCGTCATTGACCTTTCGCGTTGCGTGAAGCTTCTTGATGGCTTCGCTGGCCTTCCTGACGGCGGCAGCACGTTGTATGATGCTTGACGAGGGTGCCGAGTCATGGGTTAGACGCGGGTATGCCCCGAAGACGAGAAGGGTCGGGACGATGCCGTCTGGCCCGGCCGTGTCGTTGATCGCTTTCAGGGCCGCTTGAAGTACCGCCTCCTTGGGCATCATGGGGCAGTCGTTTTTGATGACGGTGTATGCCCTGCGCAGCACCGCGTGGTATCTCTCGACCTTGCCGATGCTGTGATGTGCCTCGACGGGAATGATCTTGAGCTGGCAGGCCATTGCTTCGGCCTCTTGGCGGAACTCTGATGCGACGAAGTTACGCCCAGCGTCGGCCACGATCCAGTCAGGTGGTCCCTGATACACGTCGATCCATGCCATTCGGAGTGCCTCCCACGCAGACTTCGCAGTCATGTCCTGGAGGAAGCGCCCGGCATTGAAGGCAGTGGCTAAGTCGACGATGTGAAGGACAGGAACATTACCGTCAAGGTAGACAACGTCAATGAAGATCTCGTGGTTGAAGTGGCACTCGTCGCGCAACGTGAACTTGAACCTCTGGGGCGCGCTGCCATTCATCTGGCATTGGTGGCATACCTTCGTGAGGTGCTCGATCGCGGTCATTTCGACCTTGTGACCAGCCTCGTGAAGGACTTTATGTAGTCGTTGGATCGAAGGATGGCCGAAGCGACGATGTAGTCGACGAAGCTCTGTGTCCGTCAGGTGACACGTCGCGATAGTCTGCTCAGGCGGTCCCAGCAGCATCCATGGATGACCCCATTTGCGGATCACGGGTACGGAAAGCTTCCCTTGGCGCATGACGTTGGCCAGGTTGTCGAACTGAATGTGAAGCCGATCCATATCGTGAAGACACAGCAGAAACGGGGTATCGGCGGGGACGACGTGAAAGTCGATCGGGCCGAAGGGAGTAGGGACGGTGACGGTCCCGACTGAAAGGACGGGCTCACCGCTGCCGAATCGAATCTTCGCTTGCCCGACTTGTGATGTATCGGTCGTCAAGTCGCGATGACTTCGCTGGAGGGCGGCCACCTGGTGTTGGCCTGCCGTGGAGAAGTTGGCGGCGCCAGTATCCGGAAGGATGCCTTGAAATACCTCCGATGAGTATCGATCGAGTGTGAAGGCCGTTGCCTCGCCTTTGGGCTTCTCGCGAAAGTCATCGGTCTTCGTCAATTGATGACGGACGGACTGATCGGCAAGGTATGATGTAAGTGCGTCTCCGTCGAAGCTCTTTTCGCCGAAGAAGGCGGTGCTGACCATGAAGGCATTGTCACACCCGCCCTCATCGAGGTCCGACTCGTCGCCGAGGCTGGCAGCAGAAGTGACCTCGAGGTGGTGGCGAATATCCTCGTCGCTGGAGCTGTTGCCGTCGCACCCTTCGTAGCTGGCCAGGAAGGACGTGTATGTGTTTTTCGACGTATCTCTCACGTACTTGTTGCCCTTGAACTTCGCGTAGGCCTCACGCCGCTCGTCTGCAGTGTGACGCGTGGAGTAGCATCCCTGTCGACGACAGACGTAGCATTTCTTGTCGGTCGGAGGGCCACGGTCGCGACTGTTGCCTGAAGACGAGTCGCCTTGCGAATGGCCTCTTCTTCCGAAGCGGTTGTCCCTGCCGGAGCCACGGTATTGTCGATCGGTGACGTATTGGTCGTTTCCCTCGGATGTGTATTGTCGATGAGGGACAACACGCATCGCAGTCGCGATCGATGATCGAAGTTGTGAGCATACCCCTTCGAGTGTAGGGGCCGGAGCATACAGGCAGAGATTGCACTCCTCGATTCCGGCGCATGCATTGAGAAGCTGCATCTTCATGGCTTCGTCATTCTGCATACTGTCTGGGAGTGCCCTCTGAATGACCTCAAGCCTCTCGATGAGGGTCTCAAGGACCTCCAGCTTGTTTTTGTCGGGGTGTTTCTCGCTGACGTTGATGAAAGTGGTATCTCGCCATTCGGAGATGTATGACTGCTTCATTTGAGGGGTTTCGAAGTGGTCACGAACCATCTTCACCATAGTGGCAAAGTCTTTGTTGCTGCTCTTGCCGACGCGTCGATAATAGAAGTCGGCAGCTTTGTCTCGAAGCATCATTGAGAAGGCACGCGAATAGTGCTGTTGTTTGATACCGACTTTGTCACATGCGTCGAAGAACATCTCGAGCTTCATGTCGAAGACGTCGTACATGTCTCCACCGTATTTCATCTTGTCGGTGTTGAGGATCCGGGCGAGATCTCCGTATACCCTTGACTGAAGCTTCTCTTCGTCATCATAGCTTGGTGATGGGATGAATGACTCTCGTTCTCGTTGACGGTGATCGATCTGATCCTGTGAGCCCCCATGTCCGCCGATCGTGTTCGACGGCGGGAAGAAGGAGTCTCTCCGACGATGGCGGCTGGTTGGATTGGGTAGACCTTTCATCCTCGTGAATCTGTCGTTGGTATCTTCCAACATATCCTCCATTCGTTGAGCATGATCGACGGCGGCCTGCTGGTTGTCGTTGATCCTGCCCATGGTGTCTCTCCGTGATGATGAGGTTGTCGCCTTCGGGAAGTTCTGGTTCGGATCTATGATGTCGTTGTAGGCAGTGTCTGTTTGGATGAGGATTTTGAACTTCGTGCTGTCCTTGACCACCTCATCGACCTCCTCGATGGTCCACTCATGGTACCCTTGATGTTCGAGACATTTGAGGAGGTTGGAAGCGATGCTCTCGCGGTCCTTGGACACGTATACTCCTCTCTCGCGGAGGGTGTCCCTCCAGATCTCCTTCACGGCGTTGTTCGCGGCATGGATGGTCTCTTCGGTCCATCCGCGAAAGTCCCTGACGAAGGCACGCCAGAGATCTCGTCCATAGAGGCCGTCATGTTCCCATTGAGCGATGGCGTAGGCGATGTAGGAGGCCAGTCTTTTCGTCTCTGACTGGTCTGTGAATTCCTCGTCGACGTCGCCCCATGACGTATAATCGACGTATCTCGCGAGAGCTGAAGGAACAGGAAGGAGGTTAGGGGTCGTCAATACCCTGGGTTGCGACGAACTTGATTGACCCGATGGGTTGACCATTGTGATGGAAGGTCAGACCGGTGATGAAGGGACGAATGATGGGGTGAAAGATGTGATGATGATTGTGATGGTAGCGGTGCCCTTCGCGAGAGTGAAAGTCGCGTTGTTGTTGTTTTTCTCGCGTTCGTCGAGCACTGTGGTCCTCAAGCTCAACCTCGTACTTCCGCTTCAGCGTCTCATTATCAGCGTCAAGGCCTGCGACTCAGGTGAAGGGAAGAAGAAAGAGGGTAAGGAGGAGCGTGAAGGGTGCGTTATATAGGTCTCGTGATGGTCGTGATGGTCCGCCGGCCCATACGATGATGGTGGTGATGGTCCGCGAATGGATTTTTCGGGTGAGGTGAAGGGTGAAAATTCGGAAGGAAGGAAAAAATCGTGCGATGTGAAGATACTTATCGAGCGAAGCCTGACTTCGCGAGGTCGATAAGCAGCGTGATACGACGCAACTTGAGGGTATCGTCAACGGCCGACTGAACGACGGAAGGCGAGTCTCCTCAAGGCAATCTCGACGGCCGACTGAACGACGGAAGAGATCGTTGTAGCGATTCCAGGGGCTCGCAATGAACCGCCGAAATCCTCTTCTTTGCCTAGCGTATCTGTGGTTATAGTCAACCACTGATCAGTGTTGGCACAGGTTTCTCGATATATCGATAATGGTGATAACTTCACTTCTGGATTGGTGAACGGCTATGGAGGAGGGAGGAAATAACACAACAGGGGTGCCTGCGCCCAGGCCGCTGAAGGAGGCAAGTGGGCTGTGGACCCACTTACCGCCTTAACCCCGATCCTCCCCTTAACTCCGAACCGCCATTCCGGCAACCTTGATCCTGCCGAACCAACAGTTTATCCGTCTATAGTGAGAGACTGGGGCCGACTCAAACCGGAATCCTCAGAATTTCTCCTCTTTCTGGGTTCCCTTGTGTATCCCTCGTTAAACGGCTATATAAATAATGGTTGCTTCATCCCTCTTTTCTTCCCACATGTCTCTTACACAGTAGTACACTTCACATTTTTGCATCATCCTCCCTCTCACCTCCAACAAAACTTCTTTCTTTTCTCAAGATAATCATCCAACATGGAGGTGATAGCCCCTCCGAAGCACATTCTCAGCTCCTGGGTCGAATCCCCGTTGTTCAGGAAGACGGACCTCTGGACATCACTATGCCTCGGCGCCATCCTCGTCAGCGTGTTTCTCTCGCTGCCCCAGATGCGCAGGCCCTCCCGGAAACTCCCCTACATCAACCCGCGGGCGACGTTCGACTTCTTCAGGAGGGGCCAAAAGCTGGACTTTTTGATCAACGCCCGCAGGATCCTGGAGAGCGGGAGGACGCGGTTCCCCGGCCAGCCGTATCGGCTCATGACGGACGTGGGCGAGACGGTCGTCCTCCCCTCTGAGTTCGTCCACGACATCCGCAACGAACCGGGGCTCAGCTTCCAGGAAGCCTTTGCCAACAATTTCCACCCCCAGCTGCCCGGCTTCGAGGGTTTCGCCGCGGGGAGCAGGCCCGACGAGCTGTTTCAGCTTGTCATCAAGAAGCGCATCACAAAGCTGTTGAGTACGCTCCCCTTAAATGCTGCGGCGATCAACAGGCGAAAAAGAGAAAGGGGGGAACCCAACAGGAACCACAACCTTTGTTTTGCTGACTCTTTTGGTTGTATCGCAGATCAGATCACCGAGCCTCTGTCCGCCGAAGCAAAGTTCGCCGTCGACCACATTTTTGGAGCACCCAATGGTACGCAATCGTACTTACAGCACCGGACCCTCTTGCACAAGTCCACAACAGCCGAGTCCCAGACAAAAATAAACTGACACACTCGGACCTCGCAGAATGGCGGGAGTTTGACATCAAGAACGACATCCTCGACCTCATCTCCCGCCTTTCGTCGCGCGTCTTCCTCGGGGCCGAGGTGTGCCGCAACGAGGACTGGCTCGCCATCACAAAGTCCTACACCGTAAACGCCTTCCTCAGTGCCGAGATCCTGCGCCCCTACCCCTCTTGGCTCCGGCCGGTGGCCCACCGGTTCATCCCGCAGTGTAAGACGCTCCGCCGGCAGGTCTCCGAGTCCAAAAAGATCATCGAGCCCGTCCTCGAGAGGCGGAGGGAGGTGCGTCGTCAGGCCCGCGAGAGGGGCGAGCCGGCGCCGAGCTTCAACGACGGCATCGACTGGTTCGAGGAGGAGAGCAGGGGCCATGCTTACGACGTCGTCGGCGCGCAGCTGGGCCTGTCGCTCGTCGCGATCCACACGACCACGGACCTGCTCGTCGAGACCATGCTGCGCATCGCCGAACACCCGGAGCTGTTTGATGCTTTGCGACAGGAGATCGTCGAGGTGCTGAGCGTCGATGGCTGGAAGAAGACGGCCCTGTTCAATATGAAGCTCATGGACAGCGTCCTGAAGGAGTCCCAGAGACTCAAGCCCATCACGTCTGGTAAGAACGGACCCCCACCCCCAGGATCCCCGCCATATCCGATCATTTCTTTTCAGTGGCTTTATTTGTGTTTTGAGTTCCCTTCCCTAACCATGCCATTACATGCAGCAATTATGAACCGCGTGGCCACCCGTCCCGTAACCCTCCCCAACGGGCTCCAGCTCCAAAAGGGCGAGAGCTGCGTCGGCGACATCGGCAAGATGCACGACCCGGCCGTCTACCCGGACCCGGAGACCTTCGACGGCGGACGCTTCGCGCGGATGCGCGGCGACCCGGGCCTCGACGGCCAGGCGCACCTCGTCAGCACGTCGCCCGCGCAGCTCGGCTTCGGGCACGGCAAGCACGCGTGCCCGGGTCGCTTCTTCGCCAGCAACGAGCTCAAGATCGCGCTGGCGCACCTGCTGATGAAGTTCGACTGGCGGCTGACGCCCGGGTACGAGCACCGGTGGCAGGAGTGGGGGCTCGCGTGGTCCGCGGACGAGACGGCGAGGCTGGTGATGAGGCGCAGAGAGGCTCCCGAGATTGACATTGACGCGGTCCGGGGGTGACCGGTAACGAAGGGGGAGGTCTGCTGATCTCGTAGAGAAGGCCGGCTCATAAACAGGGAACAGATTCAGGCAAGGTGCACATAGAAGAGACGACGGGTTACGAGAAGTGTGTTGCTACGGGATCTTTGGTAACGTTGATGAAATTTATAACAGAAGCTTGAACATCCACCAACAGACCGAAATCAAACTTAGTCCTGGAAAAATACTTCATAACGCCCCTCTACACACCTCAAGTTACATCATCTTCCTAGTAGTACTCCATATCTTGGTCCCCATCTAGGTCACGACCACCCGGCATCCTCCCCAAACCCCCTCCGGACATCGGACTCGACAGCACGCCCGTCATCCGCGTCTCGGTCGGCCGCCAACCCGCCCGACGACGTCCCGTATCTCTCTTACGACCGAGAGCACCAGAATCCTCATTCTCAACAGAACCACTACCGCCGCCCGGGTTGTTAGATGTAAAAGTAACGGCGACGCTGTTCGCGGGATATGGCGGAAGGTTCTCCGTATCCGCGTATGCCGTCAACCTGATAAGAGAGGACCGCCTCGAATGTCGTCCACGCAACCGGTCTACGAAGCCCGAGTCAGACTGCTCCTTCTGCTGCTCGGGCGATTCCGCGCTCCTCGGGGTGCTGGGCGGGATAGACGATAGCGACTCCGTTAGCGGCGACCATCTCTGCGGATCCGGGACCCGGCGCCGGCCCCGCTCCGATTCGGGCGAGTCCGGGATCAGGGGCGCTACCTCGCGCGGCGCGTCCCAGACCCCCGGGCCATTCCTAAACTGCAGCGGCGAACCGAGCCGTGGCGGCGCCGGCGGCGGTGGTGGTGACGACAATGAACGGCCCGAGGATGACTGCGCCGCAAGCGCCGCCCTGTAGTCCCGCTCCGCGACCAGATCCTGCGTGAAGGTCGCCGAAAGGGCGCCTGGGTGCGGGAAGATCTCCATCGGCTGCGGGCCCCCCGGCATCCGCTCCGGGAACGCGTTGAACGCCTGCGGCGGCGGCTGCTGCTGCTGCTGCTCTTGAGTACTCTGGCTCGAGAACGAGGGCGATAGGCCCTGGCTCGCCAGCGGGAACGTGATGGAGGGCATAGAGGCGAACGGGTTCGGCAGGGGAGGCTGCAGACTCGGGTCGGCGACCGAGGGGCCCCTCCTCGACGCACTGCCGATGCCGCCGAACGACCGTCGGCGCCGCCAGTGATCGTGCGGCGGTCGCGTGGAGCTCGACAACGGCCTCGGGTGTCTCAGCACCGGGGGGGACAGCCGCGGCACGTAGATCCTCCTGCGCCTGACAACGTGCTGCCCAGACGCCAGGTCGTCGCCGCGGTTTTTCCGCTTCCGGATGATCTGCGTGAGCGGTCCGTCTTCCTCGGACGAGTTGTCGTCGTCGTCGTCGCCGTCGTCGGCGGCGGCCGCGGGGTTGTACGCCGCTTTCATCTGCTCCACGATGAGCTCGAGGTGGTCCTTCTGGTCCTTGGTCAGGTCCATCTCGATGGCATCCGCCGCCTCGAGACGGTGTTTCACGAACAAGAGGAACGGCTCGATGGCGACCAGGTCCTCCACCGACATCAGGTTGATCTCCTTTTGCGCCAGCTTGACCATGCGCGCCGAGGCCGGCCGCCTCGCCTTGCGGATGTTCGGGATGAAGGGCGTCAGGCGGTGCGCGTTGGCCGGGTTGATCTCGCGGACGTCGTGGGCCCAGGGGACGAGCTCCTTGATGCGCTGCATGAGCACCGTGAAGCTCTGCGCAAAGTGCGGCCTCACGTCGAACGAGAGGCGGAGGGCCGAGATGCCGCCGTGGCCGACGATGGTGTGGCGGCACGCCTTCTCGAGGATGCCGAGGCGGCCCAGGAGGTTCTGGACGCACTTGCGCCGCCGCATCTTTCCCCGCTCCTCCGGGCTCAGCCGGTAGATGTCGATGTACATCTCGTGGATGCGGTCGATCTCGGTCGACAGCAGGTCGTACAGCATCCGCAGCAGGCCGTCGAACCGCCGCTGCGCGAACGTGCCCACTTCGCCGATGCGGTCCCAGAACGTGGCGTCGTCCTGCAGCCTGTCCGAGCCGAGCGGGAGCTCGAACGATACCTTGGAGCTCGAGTCCCTGCATTTCTGGATCTGGGCGCGGTACAGCTGCAGCGTGGTCGTTTTCCAGGCGTCCAACTGCGCGGCGACGTCCCCCCCTCCTCTCCGGGCCCGCGCGCTACACCGCAGATACTGATCCAGGATCTGGACCTCTTTGATGGCGAGACTGAACTGCTTCGCGCCGAGGTCGATGGCGCCCAGGCGGGTGTAGAGGTTGTTGTAGTCCTTTTGCCAGCGGAAGCGGACCGTCGGGTAGAGGAAGTACTCGAGCAGCAGGCGGTCGAGGAACTCCCACACGATGCCGCCAAGCTCGGCCAGCTTGTCGGCATCCGGGTAGAGCTCCATGACCTTCTCGCAGATGTCCGAGGTGCCGTCGGTCTTCTTGGTGACGGGCACCGGGTCGTCCAAGAGGAACCGGACGCGGGTCGGGTCGGCTGTGCCGAGCTTGAGCGCCGCCGTGCCGAATTTGACCACCTCGGATCGCCAGAAGCCCTCGGAGAAGAGCCGGGCGACCTCGGCCACCTTGACGGGCACCCGGTACGTGTCGACGACGATCGGGGGCGTCCGTAGTACCATCGCCGCGGGGCTCTTTTTAAGCTCTTCCCACGTCTGCATGCGGCCGTGGCTGTAGTTGAAGCCGGTGGGCCATCGCACCATCAGAGATCCCGAGGGTAAAAAGTTGAGATGCTTGAACGACAAGTTGGACTGGCTCATGGTTTGCCAGTTGCTTCCTCCAAAGACCTGGCCTACTGTCAGTTGGAAAGTCTTCCAAGAGCGCCAAGAGGGGATGGATATGTATGATGGATGTATCGGAAGCCGGGCTTGTGTGCCACTTACATAGCCCTCGGTGGCAAATCCCAGCTCGCTCTTCTGCTGGTTCTCAAAGTACGGCTCGATGGGGTTCAGCTTCAGCTTCTTCAAATCCCGCTTCCCAAAGAGACTCTCTCCAATATCGACGAGCTTCTGCTCCAAGTCGGGGTATTTCTGGAAGTCTGCCACCTGGTCGACCGCCGGGCCCGGTCTGTAGAGCCAATGTATGTGTGCGTAGTTCACGGCGTGCTGGTTGAACAGACGTTAGTCTCGTGCATATTGCATATTGTACACCCCTCCTCGGCGCGGCTTCCTCCAACCATGGCTGGTAAATATCCAAGACGACGATGACAACGACGTCGGCCTTCAACACAGAGAGCAGATGAACGTCTACTCACAGCAAGCTCGTGGATGATAGTCGCCGCCACCGAGAAATAACTCGAGATCTTCTCGTCGTGGCTGTACCCCTCTACCACCAGCGGCCAGAGAGCATCCACCGCGAGCATCACGACGATCTTTTCGCCCTGGGCCGCCGTCGACCCCGCCAGCGTCTGGCTCACCGTGTCCACGTCGAAGCCCGTGTTGAGCTCGAACCGCAGGCACGAGTGCAGTGTCCGCCACGTCGTGCCGACGGCGTCCACCGCGGCCCGCACGTCCGGCTCGGCCACCGTCCACGGCGCCGCCGCGGTCGCCGCCGCCCGAGACACGGCGTCGTCGTCTCGCATCCGGAAGTTCCACGCCGGGTATTTCTTCCGCTGGTGTGGCGGCCGCGGATCCCGGAAGGGCGGGATGGGTACGCGGTTGAAAACATCCATGAGGCGCGCCCAGTAGGGGTCGTGGTGTTCGAGGTGGGTGAGGATGCGCGAGGCGACCTGGAGCGCGGGCTGCATTCTCTTCCAGAGGTCGTCGTTCGTCTGTACCATTCCTCGTCAGCCAACGATTTGTTTCATTTCGGAGACTCGCCACGTCGAAACTCGTCTTACAGAAGGATCCCATTCACCCTTGACTTTGCCCGCTTGGTAGACTAGCCGCGGGTTATCGGGTTCGCCTCCTCGCCACGTCGCCGCGTCCCATTTATCCCGCTGCAAAAGCCTTGTGGTAGATAATCGTGTTAGTCCACACACATTCATAGACACACATTACAATGAATGGCCCGCCGAACAGAACCGCCTTACCCGTGCAAGTCGTTCTCCAAGTTACAGCCGTACGTGTTCTTGAGCGACAGTATCCCATCGTCCAGCAGCTATCGCCGTGCCGGTTAGCTCATGTGCCACAGAAGCAACTGACTTGATGATAGTCTCGGGGTCTTACCTCTTGCGTGGTCAGGCCCGAAAAGACCAGGGACTGCCAGTCCTCGTCGTCCCGGATGTCCTGCATCGCCTGGACCACGAACTGCTCCGTCGCCGACGGCTGCCTCGACTCGCCGCCCGGCGTCAACCGCGAGTAAGTCTCCAGCAGCGCCTCGACGTCCTCTGCCCCCGCCGCCGCCGCGTGTATCTCGGCCTGCCTCACGATGTAATCCCCGACGACTTGGATCGTGTCGTGGTCGTCGACCCGAAACCGCCGGAACGCCGAGCGCGTTGGTGAAAGCCGCGACCGCCCGTCCCGGCGGTCCGGGTGGATGCCGTACCGCATCGCAAAGGGCGTCGGGTTCCGGCTCCGGTCCTGCGACAGCTGCGCCGGCCGTAGCCGGTCCAGGATGCCGCCGCCCGCCTTCTTGCGCACGAGGTGTTTGTGGTGATCGTCGATCTTGACCGTCTCGTGGCCATCCCAGATCGGGTCCGTCCATCCGGGCACGAACTCGATGAACTCCCACTGCCCGTGGTTCGCGAACTTGGCAGGTGGCTGCGGGACGAACAGGGGTGCGTGTTGGTCCCCCTGCCTCTGGCTGGCGTTGGTCTGCACTGATTTGTCGTGAGACCGGGTCGCCGTCTTGATGATCTTGTCCGTTGAGTTGTCGCTGTCATTATCGTTGGCATTGTTGGCATCGTCGTCTTCATCGTTGTCGTCGTCGTCTTCATCTTTGCCGTTTTCATCTTCGTCGTCTTCATCTTCGTCGGCCTCATCTTCGTCGTCTTTGTCTTCGTCTTCGTCTTCGTCTCCGTTGTTGTTCTTGTTGTCCTTCTTGTTCTTCTTCTTGTCATCGTTGTCGAGATCGTCGTCCAAGCTGTGCGATGGGTATTCCCGACTGTTGTCCTGGTACCAATCCGGCGCATATTGCAATATAGCCTGGCTAGTTGGATCAGGAGTGTCCGCCATCGTGGTCACTTAGGCATATAAGGGGGGGGGGGGGGGTTCTGCCACTTTCGTTCGACACGATTTGCGTCCTCTTGGAAAACGAGAACTAGGTCGGTTGTCATCAGAATGTCAACATCGAGACGACAGACCAGCCCGTTCAAATCAGAGCAGAGGCAACCGTTCATTCATCAGACAAGCCGGCACAAGACTCAAATAGCGACTCTATTGTCGGCGGGTACATGTACACAATGTTGATGTCCCTCAGACAAAGGATGCTCTTTGACAAGGCCTCAAAACAGCCGCTTTCGATGCTTTCTCCATAGGATTACAGCAACCAGCTACGATGATACATAGCAAGTCCCTTGGTTACATTACCCAGGTCTGGAATAGGCAGTCCAGTAGACAGCGGTAGAGAGCATACATGCACACTGTTCCCTTGAGCAACTCAGAGATCCAATCTTCGAGGCTACTTGGGAAGACTCATTCGAAGGTCGCGAAGAACAGAAGCGGGTGACAAGATGAGAAGATTCCTAAAGTGGGATGCCCTCGACGGAGCCCTTGCAACGGCGGCAAGGCAAGGGTCATTCATGATCTCACAAACAACCTCAAGTGGTCAAGCAGAACCTTCTGATTTGACAGCGGTTACGGGAACAAAGAGACCAACCGCCATCGCAAAGCTTGCGCGCCGTACGAGTTGCCGACGCTGCTTCTCCTGCTCTGTCACAGATACAGAGAAGCTGCATGGCATCTCACCTCTCTTCAGATGTTTCCGGTTACTCGAAGCCTTTGCGAGGAACAACACCCTCGCAGGCCGCTCTCGAGGGAGCCTATGAAACCAATGCAAGTACTTGGACTTGCCGTACGACGGCGTACAAGAAAGACGGACCTATGAAACTACTCCCCTCGACAAAAGAAGACAGCAAAACAATCCTCCTCACCTTTGTCGGAACGCTCCCGTGTGGTGCCGCGCTTCTACAAAGAGACGTCGTTTCGGATTGAGCTCCAACGCAACGGCCGATATCTCGTATATCTTCCCCTCCGAAGGCCAAACTCTAGGCCTCCGCAGGTCTGGAGCAAGCTGCAGTATCCCGCCGTGCGTGCGTTTGCTGCTATCTGGAAATTAAGTCAAGACCAATACCGTGCGTCGACGGGTCGGCGCAGACAAGCAAAAACCGTAGTCTCATGGTCTTGACCACATTGTGGTCCTCGACATGCCTGTACTCGACTTTGTTGAAGCCTAAGCAAACAAAGATCCAGATGGCCCGCTTCCGTAGGGTCCATAATGCGATGAATGCCATGGGCGATATAAATAAGTGGACGCGACTCAAGGGAGATTCCGAGATGCCATTGCCAGAAGCATCTCTCATTCCCTCGAGACATTCACTCTTTCACTTGCCCCAAAAAGACGGCATCGTCTGTCATACCACTCGTTGAAGCCCCTTTACCCTCTCGAAAACCGGCCGCAATGGTCCCTCCCTCTCTTCTTTTTCTCCTCCTCCCAGGAGCTGCGCTGGTGAAAGCGCAGTGTGCCGCCGACAACTGCCTCCGCGCCCTCAACGTCACGCAGACTCCGGGACGCATCGCCTATGCCCAGACCTTCTGCGCGACCTTCACCCAGTCGCCGGCGGCAGCGAACACCTCGATCCCCGGATATGCCTCGGAGCACTGCGGCGGTGCCTTGGGGAGGGACCTCTCGTCCCGTCTGTCGAGTGCGTGCTCGTGTATCGCACCGAGCTCGGCCAGGGCTATTACCTCCACAGCCGCGTATGCTACCGTGACTCCGACGCCCAAGTATCCGTGCCACAACTCGACATCCACACGGCTGGGAAGCGGTACGCGGACGGGTATCCGTACGGGTACAGGGACCGGAACCTTCACCACCGTGGTCAACCCAACTTCGACCTCTGTACACGGCGGAGAGCGTCCTACGGGAGAGCCTTGCGCGCTGGTCAGCGACTCATGGGCGAAACAAGTCTCAGCTGCCAGTAAGTTGACAACAGATCTCCCCGTCATCCATATTCCCGATGCTGACCGCGAACCAAATCAGATCCTTATCCTAGCGTGGGGGCAGAACTCGCGTATGCATGCCTGAAGTCGGTGCCTCTCCACAAAGAAGTTGCAATCGCCCTAGTCGACGCCATCAGGCCATACCTCGAGTGGCAGTCTAGTCTCGTCTATATCAAAAACCCACCGGCCGACTACGAGCCCGGTGCCTTTGACCTTCTCGGCCATCTCGAGAAGATACGGGAGAAACTCGTCGCGGACGAATACAATGGCGAGATCGACTTCCAGGAGGACCTCTTTGAGATGACGGCCAAGACCCGCGACGGGCATTTTGCTTTCTTACCGGATGCCTTGACCAAGGTTTTTCGGTTTGGTCGGCCCTTTGCGCTCGTGTCGTACGCCCAAGACCCCCTCTCGATGCCCGCCATCAAACCCTTGGACGAGGTCAAGGCCGTCGGTGACAAGGCGAGGACCGTGTCGCGGATCAATGGCGTCGATGCCTCGGCCTTCATCCAGGGTCTCGTCAACCAGGCCTCGGCCACTCAGGATCTAGACGCGGCCTACAACTACATGTTCCACTCCAAGTCCATGGAGAGTCTCGGCGCCACAGGAGCGTTCCACATGTTGGGCTGGCATAACTATCAGTACCCCGGCGAGAGCACGACTATAGAGTACGCCACGGGAGAGCGCAGCAGCGCCGCCAACTTTGCAGTCGTTGCGGTTCCCTTCGCCAACGTCACAGACGGCGAATCCTTCTATCAAAGGTTCTGTGCGTTGGGGCAGCCGGTCGTCCCAGGCGCCCCTCGTGTTTCGGTACCAGTTTCCAAGAGAAACGTGTTGCAGCTTGGACAGGATCCGGACCCTGTTGTAAAGAGTTACGACAATGCCGTGTCGGGCTACTATCTAGACGGCGACGCGTATGAGGATGTGGCCGTCCTCAATGTCGCCTCCTTTAGGACGAGGAGCACAAAGATTTTCCAGAAGACGGTCGATTCCTTTCTCGAGGCTTGCAGAGCTGATGGAAAGTCCAAGATCATCGTTGATCTGCGAATGAACGCCGGCGGAATCATCCTCCAGGGGCACGACCTGTTCCGCCAGTTCTTTCCGCACATCGAGCAAGACGGGTTCAGCCGGTGGAGAGAGAACGGCGCGTTCATGACGATGGCCGAGGTCAACTCTGCCGCAGCCGGGAATATTGCCCCCGAAGAGCGCGACACCCCGGCGCTTGCGGGACTCTGGCACACCCCATGGAACTACCAGTCAGGCGTGAACATGACCAACCAGCCCTTCACGTCCTTCGACGCCAAGTTTAGCCCCTGGATGTGGGAGGGCGACCCATACACAGCCCTCATGAGAGAGGATCTAGCAAACCCATTCATAACCGCCAGTCTTGGAGTCGATATCACGGGCTACGGGAGCCGGCGGAACTTCACACAACCATTCGAGTCCAGGGACATCATCCTCTTGACCGACGGTTTTTGTGCCTCGACCTGTTCCATCTTTGCGTCTGGGATGAAAACCCAAGGAAATGCCAAGATGGTAGTCATGGGAGGTCGGCCGAACGGCGGGCTCATGCAAGGTGTTGGCGGTACCAAGGGGTCCATGGTCCTCAATTTCAACGCCATTTATGAATCATCTCGAAACCTGATGGCGACGAATTATACAAATCTGACTTCAGAGCAGGAAGCTTCGCTGTCACAGCTGACGGCTTTGCCTATGCTTCGAAGCGCCGGCGCGACTTTGAATGTACGTGACCAGATTTTGCGCAACGAAGTCGGAACCGGTATTCCCGCACACTTTGTCAATGAGCCAGCCGACTGTCGTCTTTACTGGACGCTTGGTATGTTGGGTGATGTGAGGGAGATATGGAAGGCTGCTGCCAACTCGGCGTGGAACGGGGCTGGTTGCATCGCTGGAACAGGCTTCAGAGAGTCGAGACTTCGCGTACAGCCGTCGAGCAAGTCGGTCGCGGCGGCGCATTGGCCGGAGATCAAGGTGATCTCGGCGGTTGATGTTGGTTTGGGCGAAGGCATGCTGGAAGACGATTCTGACTGGGATCCCGAGGAAACTTTCATGTTCTGATTCGGCCAAGTGTCGCCCGCGAAGGGCAGTTTCGATTCGATCCGATGTAGTCACGAAGTTGTGGATTTTCTCTATAGTGCAATGAATGATTATTGGAGACTATGCCTGTAATCGAGGTTCGCGGTAGGGGTCTTCGATACGGATGTCTTGTGGCCAAGTCGAGTGCATTTGCAATCGATCAGGCCAAGGACCACCGGAATATTAAACCGCGGGGATGTGATGCGGGCAGACAAACACACGGTCCAGCGGTTGGACACACATGCCGCCGGGATATGCTTGCAAGACGTCTCTTAAGGGTGCAGTATTGTGCCGGAATCTTTCTTTTCGTTGGGTCATCATCGGAGTTGAGTCGGGGAGAACGATCGAAGTTGTTGGGGTTACGTCAGGTCGTGGTTTCGAGTACTGCAAAATTAAAGTGTCAGCCAACGTTACAGCGTCTTGTTGGGGGAGGTGACTGGGCGCGTTGCTGACTCTTGTACGAACTCTCGTAGGGAACCCGGGCCACGTCATAAGTGGCATGACGAGATCATCTGGCCAGGCAGTGATGTTGATCTCGGAGCAATTGTGGTTTCGTGCTGTCTCTCGAGACCTTGTTCCGGCTAGTCGTCGCAAGGGGTTGATACCTCGGGGTTATCATCCATGCTTCCTACCGCTGCTACGTTGGCAAGATACCAATGCTCAATTGCAGCAGTTCGTTCCGGAACGAGTATCATAACGAGGACAAGCGCCGTGACCAGTTTAAATAGTACTCCTCAGCGAGCCTATTGAACGCAGAGAGACGCATTTCGAAGTCTCAACGTGGGACATGGAAGATATGGCAGCCTTCCACAATATGTGCGTAGTCGGACAGCCGCAAATCCAAGGCAGTCCTTGTTGATATCAGCGTGACCGAAAGGAACAGCAGCAATTCGATGCGAGTTAGCTGATTCACAACGGGTGCGTCGTTGTCAATGAGTGAGTACTGGTCGGTGATGCCGTTAGCATGGAGGCGCCCAAGCTGTGAAGGTGCAAACGGGATCAACGTCACCGCGAGATCTGGATTGGATCCGAGAGTGGAGACATTGTGAGCCAATCGGACAGAGGACACAAGAAGGATAATAATACCCGAACTATGACCGAGACTGGTGAGGGGCGGCAAAACTCAGCACGATTTCACATGGCACTTAGGCCTGAGGCAACCAATCCATATCCACTTTTATTCTTCCTATTCTGCTTCTTCTTCTTCGGATTCTTTTTCCTCTGTGCGCAGTCGCTCAAGCATGTGAAGCAAAGCGTTGAACATCCTCTTCGGACGGAGCAGTAATGGTTTTGCACCGGGGACCCGCATCACTTTGCAACAAAAACGCTTGTCTCCATCTAATCCATTAGATTGGCCGGGCGGGCGGTCGGTCAGCACGACGGGAGGGTGTGCGTGCGGCCCATGCCAGTTTCGTTGCCCGGCCTAAGAAATGACGGGCTTCGATGGCCGGGCGATGGTGAAGAAAAATTCTACGGGGCCCCACGGAATTGTGGAGTAGTCCTTTTTGGCGCCCATCGTGGAGACCAGGAAACACACACATGGAGAGAGAAAGAGAGGAAACGAGTCCGTAATCAGCTTTGGCTGATTGCTTATCACACACCCCGCCATTCGCAGGATGAGCTGGTGGCCTGAACGTATCGCATCGTATCGTATCGATAAGAAGTGGCGATATCGTAGGGCATCTTAATATCAACGACGTCTCTCGAGAAAGATGTCGATGCCCCGCAAACTCACGAGCTATCTACCCAGGGGACGGCTACGAGCTTCCTCACCTTGCACCTTGTATGAACGCAGCAGCGGTTTCCTCTGTAAATAGAAAGGCGACGACAACGGGAGTCGAGCATCACGTCTGGAAACAGACAAATCATCTGCATCTCGGATCTTGGATGGCGATGCATTGGATTATCCTGGCATGTGGAGAGACAAATGAGTTTCTGGTCTCTATCCCCGAACATTGACGGGAGACGTCTGGCCGTTGCAGTCGAGAAATTTTGCCGGAGACGAGGGTCCGGAGGCCAGCCAGTACTCTGTACCAGTACTATTCACTTAGTGAGTTAGCCTAGATCATTCTAGACATCTGGGCAGGCAGTCGATCCGTCCAGCCTCGAAGGCCTGGCTCAGCATGCAGCGTGCCTGGCAGCCCCAGACAGACCCGTGTGCTTGCTTCACCGGTATTCCACCAATCGCCGTACTCCGCGGCTCGCCCTCGACGGACAAAGGCCCAGACGGGCTCGGGCCTGGTGGATGACGACCACGGCGTCTGACTGATTCAGGGTCGAATCGGGCAGGCCGTGGCAAAAAGGGACGATCCGAGTGGTCCGGAACGCCAGAGAAGAATCAGTGTCAGATGGCCATGACCAGCACGGCCAGCTTCGACGGGAAATTCCAGAAGAAACCTAGACAATTGGGGGGGAGGGGGAGGGGGAGCGAACGAGAGAGTAAGTGAAGAAAGATGAGACGACCTGTTGTTCTCTCGTCGGCCTTCGCGCGAGGTATCGTCATTCCCGAACGTGAGACGTGTAGGAAAAGGGGAAGGGGAACCTTGCGATAGAACTATTCAGGGACGTTCCCCATGGGAAAGTCAGTTGTTGTTGGAGGGTTTCTAGCGCCGTTCCTCGCATGTGCTTCGCCGCCAAGCCGTGTGCCAAACACACACACACACACACACACACACACACACACAGATACTGCCGTCGGCCCGTTCGAATATTGTACCTGAGGGCAGAGGCAAAGGATCAAGCAAAGGCATATGCATAGGTACCCAGGGAAGGCAATGGCGGTATGAGAGGTGAACCCCCAGGGTGGCGAAGCCAAGGCGCCAGTGGGTGGGTTGTGAGATCTGTCCGCGTCCAACGCCAGTGACATGTTTTTCTGCCTGTCTGTCTACAGGTACACGTACCTGTACCAGATATCTAACTAATATTGCCCGGCCGAGACGACTCAGGCGGCCTGGAAGCGACAGGGGACAGGCGGTTACACAAGGACGCTGGCCGTCTCACCACCATCCTCCACTCCCTGCCCTGCCCCCTTCATCCTTCGTCTTGCCCCATACTACGCTAGACGCACGCGCATAGAATTAGACAGGGCTGGCTTATCGTGAACTGAGCCAACTCGGCCGCCTTTTTCTTCACGAGAGGCGAGACTGGCATACTGATACAGAGTACAGTGACCGGGAACACTATAGGGAAGTTGGCAGCGTGAGCTTGTCCGCCACCGTGGGCCTTGACGTGGACATCTTCAATAGATGCAGCGCACACCACGGCAGGGCGCCTTGATGGCAACTTGACACGGGCAGTCAACGCAAGCACGTAGCGGAGGAAGACCGGGTGCGTGGACGCTTGACGGTTCCATCTGGCATGAAATACCGACACGGGCCGAAAATCGTCGCAGGGAGTTCGGGTCTACAGAGTACAAATAGGTATGAGAATGGGAATATCTCGGAGGGAGGAAAGAAGAGAAGTTGGCGGACTTTGGGACCAACAGCTCAAGGTAGCAAGTAGTGAGTGTACAGAACGGATGCCGTACACTGGGGGGGAACCTGGAGCAAGACAACTCAACAGGACGAAGAAAGCAGGCTTCAGGGACCACCAGATTTGCCATACAACTCGACATCAGCCTCCCCGGCGGCGGCGACGTCGCCTGCGGATGGCGGACCCAAACACGAATTGCGGATACAGTATAGAGTACAGTACCTCTGTAAAAATGGCAAAAAGAACAAATGGCAAAGTATTGCGTGGGCCCTGCGGCAAATGCCTGGAATATGCATTGACTGCATCAACGGGCATTTTCCAACTCACCGCCCTTCTAAATCGCCCTCTTTCGGACTAGCGCGGGGTAAGATAAGCGAATCAACCCCTCCGATAAGACATTACTCGCCAGGGGATGCGGCGCAGGAAGACACAGTGACACCCAACCAAAAGCCAGTCAGGGAAAACGCACGTTCCCCCCTCTCTACTCTGTTTTTCTCCCTCGCCTCGCAGGCGGTGGCAGAAGAGGGTAGGAGGGGGAGGGGAGAGGTTTCCGCAGTTTCTGATTTTTTTCTCTCTCCTGTGGTGGGGCTATCCTTGCCGCTAGCGTCGCCGTCGCCGGGCCAGAAACGGAGGGGCACACACACATTTGGCGCACTGGGAGGGAAGGAGCAGGGAGGACAAAAAAAAAGTTTTTGGTGGGAGAGGCGGCGGCGGCGGCGACAGCGGCGGCGGGACGCACACTGGGACAACACACTGGACACACACGCCCACAGGAGGAGAGGAGGAGAGAGGACACACTGCCAAATAGGTAAGGTACCTAAGGTACCTAAGTAGTGACACCAGGGAACAGAAACAAGGACAAGGAGGGGGAGGGGGGGCAACCTGTATCCGTCCCTAGTGTACCTGTACCCAGAGAGAGAGAGAGAGAGAAGGAGAGAGGTACTGCTGCCAAAGTACAGATAATCGCAACAATTTATTTTCCCACGCTAGAGATAAAAAACCTCCAGCCCGCCGCCCTCACCCCTCTCTCAATTTTTCTCCTTTTCCCTTCCTCTCCTCCCACTCTTGAACCTCTTCCTCTCTAAACCTCCCATTCCCTTTCTTCTTGGTTGTTCGTCTTCCTCCGGACGTATCTCCACTCAATCATTTGATTTTCTTCCCGTCTCCTGTCTGCGACGGTTTATCAAGAGCGAATTCTCGCCCTGATCAAACCTCCCCGCCCTCGAGACCAAAAATCCTCCCTCCGAAGCGCCATCTAGAGCAGAAGAACAACGATCCTCCAGTCGTCGTCTCTTCCCGCGGGCCTTCCCATCCTCCAAATCGATCTCTCCGTCGTCTTTTCGGTTACGATAGAGCATAGACTTCGCATCTAGACGCTTTAGACGTTCAGACTCGCGACTTCTTTCCCCCGACCATCTCAACAAAACCATCCCTCCCGATCGACATAATACCACCCGTCATAATGTCTTCCGAGAACGCCCAGTCCGTCAAGGTTTTGGACGAGCTTTTCCAGAAGCTCACCATCTCCAAGGAGGCTGCCGATGTCAAGGAGGCTTCCTCCGCCCTGGCCTCTTTCATCAACGGCCGCATCGAGGACCAGGATGTTCCCACCAAGTAAGCCAAAAATCCAATGAACTTAGTCCTGCACACTACCCTGCCTCCTTTGTCTGCTGCGAAATCTGCACTGACGGGGCTGGTTCGCCTCCCAAGCCACCGTGTCCACGGCCTTAAGGGGCGAAGTTCTCCAAATATGTCAGATTTTTTTTTTCCTGCCTTTTTTTTTTACCGTCTGATCGCCTTGAGAGGGGGGGGATTGCCCCTCTCGGGCGGGCTTCCTACCGACCCGCTGCAACCGCATATGGTCGATCCTGGCCATTCAGCGACGAGCTATTTTTGGTTCCCACACAACTTTTTTTCTGGAGCCTAAGCGCTGACAAGGATTCCCCCGCAGGAGCATCGAGGCCGTGAGGAAGCTCTTCAACAACAAGAAGGACGCTGCCGCCCGTGAGAAGGCTGCCGTTGCCATCACCTCCATCGCACAGCACGCCGAGGTCTCTGCTCACGTCGAGCCCTTCCTCGTCGCCCTTCTCCCCGATGTTCTTGCCGCTTCTGGCGACAAGATCACCGCGGTCAAGAATGCTGCCAACCAGGCTGCCCTCGCCATTGCCGAGGCCATCAACCCCAACGCCGTCAAGGGTCTCTTCGAGCCCGTCAAGAAGTCCCTCCTCGAGGCCCAGAAGTGGCAGGAGAAGATGGCTGCTCTCGACGTCCTCGAGACCGTCGTCCGCACCGCCCCCGCCCAGGTCGGCTACCGCGTCCCCGACCTCATCCCCGTCGTCTCCGAGTCCATGTGGGACACCAAGAAGGAGGTCAAGGAGCGCGCCTACAAGACCATGGAGCAGATCTGCCAGCTCATTGTCAACCGTGATATCGAGCGCTTCATCCCCGAGCTCATCAAGTGTATCGCCAAGCCTGAGAACGTCCCCGAGACCGTTCACTTGCTCGGTGCCACCACCTTCGTCACCGAGGTCCAGGAGCCCACTCTTGCCCTCATGGTTCCCCTCCTTGACCGTGGTCTTGCCGAGCGCGAGACGGCCATCAAGCGTAAGGCTGCCGTCATTGTCGACAACATGTGCAAGCTCGTCGACGACCCCAACATTGTCGCTCCTTTCCTGCCCAAGATGATGCCCGGTCTCCAGAAGAACTACGACAACTTGGCCGACCCCGAGGCCCGTGAGAAGACCAAGCAGGCCCTTGACACCCTTACCCGTGTCGGCAACGTCGTCGATGGCAAGATCCCCGAGGTCCGCCACGACTCCGACCTGGACGTCGTCCTCCCCAAGCTCAAGGAGTCTATCCCTGCCAAGTACAAGTCCAAGGCCGAGAAGCTCGACATCATCCTCCAGTACGCAGCCAACATTGCTGGCCAGCTGATTGACGAGAAGGAGATCGAGTCCATCGTCTGGGTCGAGGCCCTTAAGCCCTACATCGCCGTCGTCGTCGGCGACGAGGACGCCCAGAAGGTCGTTGACGACTTCCGCAAGCGCGCCTCCCCCGGTGCCGCCGAGGAGGCCGAGATCGACCCCGATGATGAGGAGGGTGAGGACCTCTGCAACTGCACCTTCTCCCTCGCCTACGGTGCCAAGATCCTGCTCAACCAGACCCACCTCCGTCTCAAGCGTGGTCAGCGCTACGGTCTTTGCGGCCCCAACGGTTCCGGCAAGTCCACCCTGATGCGCGCCATCAACAACGAGCAGGTCGAGGGTTTCCCCAAGCAGTCCGAGGTCAAGACCGTCTTCGTCGAGCACGACCTCGACTCTGCCGACACTGAGATGACCACCATTGAGTGGACCATGAAGAAGCTTCAGGACGCTGGTGTCGAGACCTCCCAGGCCGACGTCGAGGCCAAGCTGAACGAGTTCGGCTTCACCGACAACATGGTCAAGGGCGAGATCTCCGCCCTTTCTGGTGGTTGGAAGATGAAGCTCGCCCTGTGCCGTGCCGTCTTCGAGGCCCCTGATATCCTGCTTCTCGACGAGCCCACCAACCACTTGGACGTGAAGAACGTCAAGTGGCTCGAGGAGTACCTCCAGAACTCCCCCTGCACCTCCATCATCGTCTCCCACGACTCTGCCTTCCTCGACAACGTCTGCCAGCACATCGTCCACTACGAGCGCTTCAAGCTCAAGCGCTACCGTGGTAACCTGAAGGAGTTCGTCAAGAAGAACCCCGCCGCCAAGTCGTACTACGAGCTCAGCGACTCCGAGATGGAGTTCACCTTTCCCGAGCCCGGTTTCCTCGAGGGTGTCAAGACCAAGGCCAAGGCCATCCTGCGTGCCACCAGGATGACGTTCCAGTACCCTGGCACCAGCAAGCCCCAGATCCAGGATATCTCGTTCCAGTGCTCTCTCGGCTCCCGTATCGCCGTCATTGGCCCCAACGGTGCCGGCAAGTCGACGCTCATCAACGTCCTCACCGGTGAGCTCATCCCCACGCAGGGTGAGATCTACCAGCACGAGAACATCCGTATCGCCTACATCAAGCAGCACGCCTTCGCCCACATCGACAACCACCTGGACAAGACCCCCTCCGAGTACATCCAGTGGCGTTTCCAGACTGGTGAGGATCGTGAGACGATGGACCGTGCCAACAAGATCATCACCGACGCTGATGAGGAGGCCATGAACAAGATCTTCAAGATCGAGGGCACCCAGCGCCGCATCATCGGCATCAACTCCCGCAGAAAGTTCAAGAACTCTTACGAGTACGAGTGCTCCTTCGCCATCGGCGACAACGTCGGCCAGAAGAACGAGCGCTGGACCCCCATGATGTCGGCCGACAACGTCTGGCTGCCCCGTAACGAGCTCCTGGCTTCTCACCAGAAGATGGTTGCCGACGTCGACATGAAGGAGGCCCTCGCCTCCGGTCAGTTCCGCCCCCTGGTCCGCAAGGAGATCGAGACCCACTGCGCCAACTTCGGCCTCGACGCCGAGCTGGTTTCCCACTCGCGCATGCGCGGTCTGTCCGGTGGCCAGCGTGTCAAGGTCGTCCTCGCCGCCTGCTCTTGGCAGCGTCCCCACTTGATCGTCCTCGACGAGCCCACCAACTACCTCGACCGTGACTCTCTCGGTGCCCTGTCCAAGGCCCTCAAGAAGTTCGAGGGTGGTGTCATCATCATTACCCACTCTGCCGAGTTCACCAAGAACATCACGGAGGAGGTCTGGGCCGTCATGGACGGCAAGATGACTCCTTCCGGCCACAACTGGGTCCAGGGCCAGGGTGCTGGTCCCCGTCTCAAGGGTGACGATGCCGACGAGGAGGAGAAGTTCGACGCCATGGGCAACAAGATTGTCAGCACCAAGAAGAAGGTCAAGCTGTCGTCTTCCGAGCTCCGCAAGAAGAAGAAGGGTAAGTTTACAGAGTTCCCTTGGCGCATCACTTGAACGGAAGTGTGCTTTGTGATGGTACAGATTTTGCTGACTTTTTTTCTCTCTTCCCAGACCGCATGGCGCGCCGCAAGCGTGGTGAGGAGGTCTTCTCCGACGAGGACGACATCTAAACGAAGTCGGACGACGAGATCGCTTTCCTTTCCATTTGTCACGAGCCTTACAAAAGTCTTTTTTCGGTAACGCGGGTTGCATGGTACGGGCCTGTTTATGATTCCTTTGACGAGCACCCATGAGATTCCCCTTTGAAATGAAATCGCCGGATGAGGAATGACCATCTCGCTGCGGGATTGGAGGATCCCGCGGGCGAGGAGAGAGGTTCCTGGCGACAGGGAATAAGGGGGTAAGAATAAGAGAGTAGAAAGAGTAAATAGACGGCAATACAAGCCATAGACACTTCACTTCACGCTGGCCCTAACAAGGTGATGAATTGTACTTGTGTGCAATTGATTTGATGCCCCTGGTGATGTTTTTGTTTTCTACGACTTGGCTGGCGAGGAAGAATAATCCCAAGAGAAAACGATGAGAGGAGAGCAAGCCGGAGCTACATTCCTGGCAGACGACCTATTGGCATCCCTAGAGGTGCCTTCCTAAGTACCTAGGGACGCTACGACCAGGCCACCCCCCACCCTTACCCTGCTGCTGCTAGTGTTGGTTGACAGACAAGTTGAGGGCAACTTCCTCGCCACTGTCAACTTCCTCGGATGAAGCTATTCGCAAGTTGAAAGAACTGGGAAGGAAGCGGTGGGTTAAGCCTGCTTCGATGCAGTACCAGTGCCGTGCTCCCTCGGGTTGACTAACACGCCTTCCCCCGCGTGACCCTGAAGGTGACACGCTCTCCCCTTCCTCTCCATCACTTTTCGTTTCTGCCGGGGCAAAATCAACCGAGAACAGAACATATCCAGGTGTTTGTCCGTCCGTCCCCTTACTTTACAAGCTTCTCGTCATCAATCGCGCACTGCCTAGCATCCCTACTCGTCTCTCCAACCGCATTGTCCGTCTTCGGGAAGCAACCAGGGGAAGAGCGCACCCCGTCACACAGAGCAAAGCCCTTCCCTCCCCTCCAGGATGGTCCCGGGGTCTATACATCGTGGGCATTGTGCCCTTGGCTCTTTGTCTACCCAACCGACCAAGTGCTCTTCTTCTGCCGACAGGGACCATGAAAGCTCTCCCTGCCTACTGTGGCAAGCGCATGCAATCAACCCATTGTCTCGGGAACCGATCGTGTCTCGAGGGCCGTTTCCATTACTGTCTCCGTCTCCGTCTCCGTCACCTCTGTTGGAGATCTCAATTCCGGGCTTTTGCTTTTGCATCACAAATCTCATCCAACAAGTCGAGCCTGATTTTAAATCCAATCACTGGTCGATTTCGCTCTCTCAAACCATTGCTCCTTCCATCCAAATCACTAGACCGTCTGGTTAAGATGCCAAGGACAAACCCTCTCACTCTCTCTCTATCGTGAACCGCAAGGATGCCACCAAAAAAGCCCCTGGTGCATTGGTGGCTTGAGCCCACTTTCCCGTCCTTGGACTCCGAAGGCACTGATTTCTGCGACTATACGCCGGTCTCGAAGCCCCCAAGCCCTTATCTTGACGCGTTATTCATCTCTGAACATGTACAACTCCGGAGTCTGGGAGGACTTCGCACATCCGAGTCCATCATACTGCAGCAACTGGAGCCATACACGCCGCGGGTCGTGCTCCCAAAGGTACTCGCCGGCTTCGACAGCGGCGACTCAAGCGAGGAGGAAGAGCAGGTCGCAAATGATCTGTTCATCAACGACGACGACGATTATAGTATTGACGACGAGCCAGGCGGCGCTCCGTTGTTCCACTCCAAGGAACTTTCCCACCCAATGCCGGCCCCGTGGGTCGAGCGCGACTTTGTCCAAGTCGACGAGTCCAAGTGGTTCAAGCTCTTTCGGAGGGAAAGATGGGCCAGTTATTGTCATTCCGACCCTTCCCAGGTATCGGTCGACATCGACAACAATGACCACTGGAGAAGACTGAGTCGGGTTATAGAGATCGCCAACCGAATCCTCAACGAGGTTGCCGATCAGGAATGTTGAGCTTCCCTCTCCCCTTCTCTCCTCTATGGCTCCGCCCTGCCTCAAACCAACAGTCAGCTGACACTCCCCCTACACAGGATAGGAAGCTTCCTCGATCCCAGGGCCCGCGACACCCGCGCTCCCGTCACGTCCGGAAAAGGCTCCGTGACCCAGTCCAACACGGTCATCTACCGCGTCGTTCCCTCCCCGCCTGCGTCCCGTCTCTCCAAGGCCCAGGCTCGCGCCGCGCTTGACGATATCGCAGAGTACTTCTTCTGGGGCTTCCACATGCCCGATGAGTATCCCAACGTGACTGGCAAGACGTATCACGTCCCGACCGACAACGGGACTCACGCACACTGGATGACGCTAGCCTTGGATTCCTTGACGCCCGTGTTCAAGGACAGCACACCTGAGGATCCGGAGGGGAGGCAGGTGGCTGTCGGCATGGCCAAAACCGTAGGTGTACATCCTAAATTCCCCTTGTATTTGGACATCGTTTCTGACCAGACCGTGCCGTTGGTTCGTAGATGCTCCATGAGCTGGCGGTATGTCTTTTCCCACCATTGCGGAGACATGCGCAGTCCTCGCACGCTGGCACGCACGCAAGAGGAACTGACACCAACTAATCTGGAAAAGCACGCCATATCATGGCATTTCTTCAACTTGATGCCCGAGTCCACTGTGTACAAATGTCACACGCACGAGCTTGTATGTTCGATGCCCCCCCCCAACTGATAACCCCTTCTCTACTAACACTCGAGTGTCAATCCCTTGCTGATGAGCCCTACTCATCTAGTTTTTCAATGAGGAGAGGTGGGCGGAAGCAGGCTACTCTTTTGAGAATAGTGTATTCGGAACGACCGTCAAAAACCACTGGTTGGGCGACGACGGCCGCATCCAATACCTGGGCATTCGCGGGTTGAGTCCTCATACATGCGAATCCGCCTTGCATTATACATACGACAACTGGTCCAACGGGGACCCCTTCATCGACGTGCCGCTGGGAATCCCCGCTGTCTTTCCCTGCGCCATGACGACTTCTGACTTCTGGGAGAGCCACGTCCAAAGATATCGTGCCTCAAGCTTACGGACATCTTGGGTCTGCGAAGGCAGGTCCGAGCTGAGCAAGGGCACAATGCACGTGTGGCCCGCCAAAGTCATGTCTGACCCATACAAGTATTCGAGGTACGTCGAGCTCAACAAAAGCATGAAATCCGTCGCGCAGATGTTGCGGAAAAGGCGGCTGGACCTAAAAAGGCTGCGGCCCTGGTACGCCGAAGAATACGCCTTTTGGTCCCAGACGGTGTATGCCCACTCGAGGCGGCGTTTTGCAATGGGGGGAATAGCGCTCAGTTTTCGCGGCCGCTCGGTCAAACACGAGGCCGACGCAAGAGAGGCCATCAGCACCTTGATAAAGCCCTATCAACTGTTGTCCAACCTAGAGAGGGCCAGCCCAGATCAGTTGGCTTCGCAAATGTTATTCCAGGCTTTCGGATTTCTCGCCTTAGCGGCGTTGCCAATAAGAACGAGCCCTCTTTGCTATCAGGACGAGAGCATTGGTGAGTTCCCCGACAGAATCAGTCAGGGTTTGAGACCTGGCTTCGCCGGAAACGAAGATCTTGTAGATTGGTTGCTCAAGTGCGGGAAACGAATTCTGGCCAACAAAAAGTCCAACACGCTGCATGGCACACGGTCACCCAGCCACGACAAGGAGCTGTGCATGAGCAACGCCGGCCTGGCCTTCCGGCGCTGGGAAGCGCTGGGATGCGTTACCGGTTCTATCGTGTGTGACTTTGAGACCGAATGGCAGATCATGAGGAGGAGGCTTGACCAGGCACCTTTCGATGATGCATTCCTGGACTGGGACAGTATGTCATGGCGCGTTCTCTCCCCTTATCAGGGTCCAGCGCTCACTCCAGCCCGATTTCTCTCCGCCCGGACAACAAGCGCGCGAATCAAAGCAAAGGCGTCGACGCGGACATCCCGGCATGGGCTATTGCGAGACCGATGATGATGGCCTCAACCGCCCCGGCCCCCGCTCGAACTAGGCCAAACGGAAACCGTGTTCCCTACTACACTGTCGGGGAGGTCGGCGACCACCAGATCATCGGGGCCTCCGGGGTATGGGGTTGCTTGTTCGACGGGAAAGAGATGGAGATTTACGACATCACGGACTTGATTCTGGACCAGGACGGAGACGTCTTGGAGTGGAACTACGCCACGATGGCCACCTTCACCCAGCCAAGTCCCATACTCGGTGCTCCTCGGGTGATAGATCCCCAGGTCTTTAGCCCGGAGTGGTCCAAGGTTTTCCGTTCCAGAAACAGATTTATCGGGAACGTCATGATTGACCGCGTGAGGGAGGATGTCATGATTAATGACGGCAAGCTCGGCAGACCTCGGTGGGCTGCCCTCGCTAACAGCGTGTTTGACATCACCGGTTAGTCTCTTTCTCCCCCTCTCCCCGCCTGCCCTTTTTACGGAAAACATCTTTAAAACCGCATGGAACAGATAATACTGACGAGTAGCTGGGAGGTAGAGATTGGCTTCGATCACGATTTGCGTGACCTGGAAGACATCTTTACCTGTACCGTTGATGAAGATCCTGTCATTGAGGCCATCAACCGGGGATACCACCCAGATATCATCCAAAAGGCCCTCAGTCCGTACAAAATTGGCTCCTTGTGGGATAAGTCCGGCACAAGACATTTTCGCGACCGCGCCTTCACGGCAAACGACGTCAAATGGCACACGACACGCGAGACGGGCATCTACGCCATCATCGACCAACTCGTTTACGATTTCACAGGTGAGTCCCTTCTCCAACTCTTTCCGGGGTAAAGGAGAAGCTGATGACTGTTGCCAAAAAGAGTTGATCGATAAACATCCCGGCGGGTCGGAAATTATTGCTCAGGTCGCCGGAGGTGATGCTACCGAGTTGTGGGAGAAGTACCATGGCAACCCTGTTTCGAAACTCAGCATCAATGTCGATCAAAGTCGACAGTTCTTGTGCATCGGACACATCGTTGAGGAGCGAGATACCAAAGCCGCGTCACCTGATGAGATCTGTATCCGCGAATACATATTCAGCAAGAATTGTGAGCTCAAAGCCCCCCCTCCCCATCTCACTGTTTCCAAGTCGTTGCATATCGATCAGACGGCGGCTATGACCCAAAAAAGAAAAAGAACACCCTGCTGACGACTCGTTTCAACCCCAGCTGTTGAAGCGGGAAACCCAATTCTTAAATCACTCACCAATTACTGGGGCACTGATGGGACTGCAGAGTTGGAGAAACAAAAGCCGAACAAGGCCTACCTCGATCTTTGGGAGCGTACCGACTACATCGTCGCCAAGGTAGTTAAGCCCCTTAATAGACTACCGTACATGAGCCGGGAGGTCCTCCGAGAGATGGACGGCAGAAAAAGACCGGAGGGGTTCAACGAGTTGTACGTGTCCGATGGGATGTACGTCTACAACGTCACTTGTAAGTCTGAGCGCTAGGGGTTGGGTTCTTGTTTGACGTGATCCCCGCGACTGACTGTTCCCGCACAGCGTTGGTGAGATACCACATACCGGATCCATGGCTCGAAATGCTGAAAATAAAGGCTGGGTCGGTCCTTTCTGCGGACGTGCCGGAGGAGTACAAGGTGAAGAAGTGGCTCTGGAACACGAACCGGCACCGCGGAAATACCCGTCGCATGGAAGACGTCGCCCAGGCGGACGCCGAGCATGATGCCAAAGCTTATCCCGGGGAGTGACCCGTCCGAGGACGCGACGAAAAAGACTTGGGCGCAGGTCGCGCTGCAGCCGCCGATGGGGGTGCCGGCGCCGCCGACGACACCGTTCACGGTACGACCGCTGTACCCGCTGCGGAAGAAGCAGAAGAGGAGGAAGGAGTACGCTCCGGGGCCCCCAAACCCAGTTCCGAGTTTGCCGAGGCCGTTTGGTTCCGTACCGGGCTCGCCGATGGATGTGAGCCAGTCGATTGCAATGACGGCGCTGGAGGAGATGGGGTTCGCGATGCGTCCTGGCACTGAGACGGGGGTTCGCAAGAGAAAGATGGGTGACTGGTGAGGGCCTGGATGCAGTTCTTATGCATTTTCTTTTGGGTAAACTTTTGAAGGAACTATGTGCGACTTCCGGCGTTGAGTATTGTGGGATGCGTCGGTTCCTTGTTATCATCAACTTGACTTGATGATTCCTTCGTGATGGCTGATATCACTGATTGGATCAAGAATCATTCCCTTAACACAGGTACTTGCTAGGCCTAGAGAATGGATGGCTCTGAGATGTTTGACGAAAGGACTTAGTCATCATGTTGCCTGTGTGTGTTCATATCGGCCATTGCCCCGGGGCGGCCACGTCCGAACGGCCCCACCTGTCCGGTAACAGAGTCGGAGCCCGGCCGGTCAAGCCGGGTTTCGCGGGACGGGAACAAGTCTCGATCTTTTACATATCCGGTAAGTAAAAAAAGACAAAAAAGAAAAGAAAGCTATTTTCATGAATAGGACCGATCGATTGGCCAAACCGTCGAGACGCAAGGGAAAACCCAGTGGTGTTTGCCGTGACAATGCACTATTTGTGTCTCCTGACGAGGAACACAGGGAGTTTTGCCTTGCATCCCTTGTTTCCGGATGCGGGTGATGTGTGCAGGCGGATTGCTAGCGAAGTATCATTGAAGAAGAAAAGTTTGTCATGGTTTTGTGCGATTGATTCGAGCATTGATTTTGCTTGGGCATTCATTCATCGTCCGGAACTGCAATCGTTTGGGTGGTTTCGATTGTTCCGTCGGCTAGTACTTCCTTGGTTTCGTTTCCCTGCGCATACCCTCCAGGAGAAATGTCGAGTCAAAGAGACTATGAGATCGTTTGGCATATGAAAGAGACTCCGCTTGGCCTCCCTTCCCTTGCCAAACCACTGACACTGAATCAGTCCCAAAGCTTGCCTTGTTGAGATGCAGGCATTATCTGAAAGACCGCCTTTTCTTCGGATGACCGTCGCCTCATTGTTAATCGTCCACAGCCCCTTTAGAACCTTCGTTCCACTCATATCATACTGAAGCCAGAGCCGCTCGCTGTTCGGACGCCTCTGCTTCATGAGACTTTCTGGCAATAAACCAAACCAAACATACACCGCGGAAGGGCTGCCCATCAACCTTCACCAACCCGTCCGCCAAACATGTCCATTCCCAAGCAGGGATGGGCGAAGAACTACTGCGTGGGCAAGCCGCGGCCTCGGAGGACGGACGGCCTCTCGTGGATTGACCCGGTCTTCCCGGCCATCGACCCCGTGACGCTCCGCCTCGACGACCCGTCCCCAGCCCGGATCCCGCAGCCGCCGCCGGAGCGGCTCGACGACCTGTACACCTCGGAGGGGCAGCAGACGAACAAGCTGTTCGGCATGCGGACGTGGGAGGCGGCGTTGCTCGCGCAGGCCGACGTGTACGCGGCGGCAGACGAGGCGCCGTGGTTTGCCGGGACCGGGGACGCCGGCGGGGACGCCGGAAAGGACGCCGGCAGCGTCGAGGTGCGGGAGTGGACGTGGTTTCCGTTCTGGGCGCGGGACCGCTGGGTGATTGACTTCACGGTGCCGCCCAACTGGACCAACACGTGGACGACGGCGTACCTGTGGAGTGCGCAGGACCCGGGGGTGTGGGCGGTGCTGCGGGAGGCGATCCAGGTCGCCGAGAACATGCTCCGCAGCTGTCTCCTGACGCCCTGGTACGTTTCTCACCGTCCGTTCGACTCTGAGCCGGTTTCAGTAACCAGCAAACCCAGAAAGAAGTTCGTGATCTGACACCCGTATCAACATCCAGGTTCCAGTCCCTCATCAACCCGGCAAACTACCAGTCCGGCTGGAAGGAGGTGCCCCTCGGCTCCGGCCAGAAGGGCAACCTCTGGTGGATGCGGAGCCCGCCGGCTCAGCTGCTGACGGCCGAGGACACGATACTGCAGCTGCTGCGCGTGCTGGGCCAGCGGGTCTTCTGGACGTTCAACGACAAGGCGAGGCAGGCCAACTACGAGCCCGACGGCATCACACATGGGCTGACGGTGCCGGTCAAGGGGTTCGTGACGGGGCCCATTGCCATCTTCATCGACGTGCTCGAGATGAGGACGCTGCTGGACCCGATGACGACGGAGCGGTCAAGGAAGTCTGCGCTGGTAAATGTGGCTGATACGGTGAGAACTCTCTGGCTTTATTCTTTTTTTGATTCAAAATTGTGAGAGAGACCTCAAGGCTGACTCTGTTCTCCTTCTTTGAGATGGTTCACGAGCTTATGGTGAGTTATACCCTTCGCAACGATCCCTGTTGTTTGTATAACCTTCTCACGAGGGAAGTCTGCTTACTCTAAACACCCCTTGGCCTCTAGCATGCGATTGCTATGTGCGTCAGAACCGACGCAGCTGTGGTGACTGTGCTTGGCCAGCCATATCGTGATATGGAACTCGTGAGGTCTATCCAGCCCCCCCTGCGTGGCAAGATATTTGTCTAACCACGGTCATAGTTCGGCCCCCTCGAGAACCAAAGCGAGCTCGGACACTCGTGGGAGACAGGCACGTTCGGCGGCAAGTTCTCGACCGTCATCACGGAGGAGTCGGCCGAGTACTTCCACACGACGACGGGGGCCGGCCTGATCGTAGGCCTGATGGAGTGGCCGCTGTACTGGGACAATCACCAGTGGACGTTCGACCAGCCGCAGGACTTCACGGCCGCCTTCACCAGGTGGCCGGTGCCGGGCCTGTGGACGCAGTCCCTCTCGTCCCAGGCGTTCTGGGAGTATCTGGTCGGCCGGTTCGGCGCGGCCTGCCTCAGGGCGCCCAAGATGCTCTCCGCCACGCTCGTCCTGGGCGACGACGGGTACCCGGTGCCCCTGACGTATCCCAGGGACAAGACGACGCGGTGGGTGGCCGATTTCGCGCCGGCCCAGCACCAGACGAGGTCGCTCCGGTCCCTGGCGAGGGAGCTGCACGCGCGGCGGCAGAAGTACACCCGACTGCGGCCCTGGTACGTCGACACGTTCTCCATGTGGCAGCTGACGCCGTGGAACGGGCGGCGGTATCGCGAGGACCTCGCCTGGCTCCACGACGTCGGCTTCGTCCGGCGCAACGACCGGCAGGAGGCCAACGCGCAGGGCATCGTGCAGCGCTGGATCCACCCGTACAAGATGGGCATGAAACCCAACGGCTCGCTGGCCGTGTGGGCGTCACCCTCCCACTACGGGGACGTGCCGCGGCAGGTCGGCATCACGGTGTGGTTCTGGCGCGCGCTGGGGTACCTACTGTACGCCGCGCTGCCGGCCCGGCTGCCGAAGACGACGCCGGTGAAGAAGCCGAGGGGCGCGCAGGCGACGCACTGGACGCTGAGCCCGGGCGTGCCGCTGAGCGCCGACCAGCGCCAGGACGCCGAGGACACGATCCAGGTGGCGGAGGCGGCGCGGTGGGAGTACCCGGCGATCTGGCTGCTGGGGCGGCACAAGAGCAAGGACGTGCCGTCGGCGGTGCGGCGGGCGCGGCTGGAGGCGGTCCAGCTGGCGCGCGACACGTACGACACGTTCGAGTCGCTCTGCGTGCGGCCGGCGGGTCTGAGGCGCGCGTTCGAGGCCGCGTGCGACGGCATGCAGGTGCGGATCGAGGCGGACCGCGGGGAGGGGTTCGCGTCGTGGCTCGACCTCGGCTTCGACATGCCGCCATACCCGGGGAAGACGGAGGACGGCCAGGCGCTGGGCATCATGGAGTTCTGGGCGGCGGGCAAGCAGTGGAAGCAGCCGGGGGGCATCGGGTACGAGGACCCGGCGGGCGAGGTGCTGCGCGGCGAGGACCCGACGATCAACATGCAGACGGGCGGCGGCCTGCCGGCGTTCGCCATGAGGGGCCTCGCGGGGGAGGCTTATGCGCCGGCGGGGGACCGGCCCCGGGCGATGATGCCGTACTTCACGCCGGCGGAGCTGTACGACCACGCGGAGAGGTTCGGCGAGCCGCTCGTGCTGGTCGAGGACGGGCTCGACCTGGAGGTGTACCGGCGGTCGGCGGTGAGCCGGGCGCTTGGGGTCGCGCGGGACGAGGTGCTGGCGTTGACGAGACGGACGTTTTACGGGCGGCAGCTCACGCGCGAGGCGACGAGACGGCTGTTTGAGGTGGAAGAGGAGGAGGAGGAGGAGGAGGGACATCCGGCGCTGGCAATCGGGAGGGTAGTCAGAGTGTTAAGGGATGAGGACGTTGCGTTGAACGACGGTAGGGACGGGCGGCCGTTATGGATCCGGATGCATCGCAGCGTGTTCGACGTCACTGGTAAGAGAGAGAGAGAAAGAGAGAGAGAAGATCCCGACATGTATCCTTGAGGATGTTTGAGAGACACAAGATGAGTCGAGCTGACGGAGGACTATAGATCTCAGGTGCGTGTCGGAACCGAAGCTGACGGAGCTGCTTCGGAGCGTTCCCGGGGGCGATCCGTCGCGGAACCTCCGGGACCAGGGCTATAGCCTCGCCGAGATCAGGAAGTCGCTGGCGATCTGGAGAATCGGGATCCTGGCCGCCGCCGCCGGGTCCGGCGCGGTGGCAGACCGGCACTCCGTCCGGACGTTCACGCCGAAAATGCTCCGCGGGCACGAGTTCAGGGAGGTGGGCATGTATGTGGCGATCGACGGGAGGGTATACGACATCACGAGTGAGTCTCTCTTCCTCCATCGTATGAGATGAGACGAGAGATGATGTATGGATGGATGGATGGATGGGCTGACCCTGTCGTGCGCGAGACTACGTCGACTTACACCCGGGCGGCCTCCAGGTCCTGGTCGAGCACGCCGGACGGGACGTCACCGCCCTCTTCGACCGGTACCATGGGGAGAACCGCGACCTCATTATGTCGAGGCTGCAGGAGCTGTATATCGGTAACCTCGTCGAGCAGCGGCAGCAGTACCAGGACGACGAACTGGAGGGCACGGCGAACAGGGACCTCGTCCGCCCGCACGAGATCATGATTGACAGGAGCGTTTACTCGGTCCAAGGTAAACCAACCTCACAAGACAATCCGGACTGGTGAAACAAGTTGCCGGGGCTGGAGATTGATGATGCTGACCGAGGACCAATGACTGCAGCGCTTAGGGAGTCGGACGAGTACGAAGCGTACAGGGATCTCGTGGAGCAGGTCTCGCCGTACCTGGGCACAGATGCTACACAGGACCTCAAGGTGGAGGAGGACGACGAGGCGCCGCTGCTCCAGCTCGCCCGGCTGAGGGCCTACATCGTGGCCACGGTCGCGAGGATCGGACAGGGCCTCCCCGAGATGGAGCGTGACGAGCTGCAGATGTTTGACGGGCAGGCCGACGAGGTCAGGGACGTGCAGAACGACTCGTTCGTGGCCTCGGACGGCATGGTCTATGACCTGACGGGTGAGAGAGATCCTTCCATGTCGTGGTGTATTTTATATGAGAGAAATATCTCGAAACCCAGAACTAACCACGCTCGGGATGTGTTATAGCGGCTATGCGGTTCGGCTCGGCCAACCCCAACTACCCCAAGTTCGAGCCGTTCCTTGGGGGCATCGTGACGGATCGAGAGCTCAAGTCGTATCTGGTCAGCCATTGCCAGGATCTGATCTGCGCCGTCCTGGTCAGGAAGAAACGGCCGGGCGGTGGCGGGGGCCGCGTAGTGAAGTGGGATCCGAGGAGACCGGCGCCTCGTAAGAGAACTTTGTCTTCTTTCCCTTCGGGGATGCTGTCGAGCACGACCGGCTAACAGAGACGATTCCGTCTAGGCAACTTCAAGATGCCCATCTGGACCGACCAGCCGAAGAATAAGAAGAAGCGGCCGTCCCCGGCCGACGACGAGATCGCCCCGTACCCGAGCGCCGTCCGAAAGGCGCGGGGGGAATTGTGGGACGAGGATTTTGAGAGGGAAGACATCTTCCGGCCGGCGCCGTCGCGGAACTACCTCAACAACCTGATGGCCAGCATCAAATACGGGGCCCGTCCCGAGCTCGGCGGGGCTGCAAGAGCGAGGGCCGGGTCGAGCGGCGGGGCGCTCTTGTGCGTTCCAAGGCCGACCCCGGAGCAGCTTCAGCGGCCGACTTCGGAGTTGAAGCGGCGGACGGAGGAGAAGAGGGCGAGTGGGATGAGGAGGGTGTCTGGAAGCCACCCGATGGCGGGGCTAGCCGTGAAAAGACCGGAGAAGTCATCGACGGGCGATGTTGAAGGCGCACGGGAACCACAGACGTCCACGGCGGAGGGAAATGGGGCTCGGGACGTGAGAGACTCGCCGAGTGAGCCGCAACGGACGACCTTGGAGGTTTTCCCCAAGCGGAAGCTGCTCTTTAGAGCGGACGAAGGACCGCCGAGGAAGAAACGGTAGACGATACGGTGAAAGAGATTGGATTTGGCAGCTGGCTAGAGGGTTTTCTTTTTGATATGGAGGAGGGTCATCGGATTGGGGGATAGTAGATTCTTCATTTTGGTCTAGATGTGCTTTTCAAATAACCACCTCGCATTCTGCATTGGGACACAACTGCGTTACAGAGACGTCGACCGAGTCTTGCAAGTCTGAATACAAACGGCCCATCTGCGTCAGACACGCTCAAACCACGTCAGCGGCCCGTCGTCCCCTTCCAGCCGGACCCCGATGCCCAGGTGCGTGACGGTCCCGTGGACATCGACTCGGAACTCGACGGGCACGCAGAAGGACGGGACCCCGACTTCTCTTGCAGCATCGCCGCCGACGTACCCCCGGCCGAGCCAGTAGTTGCCGGACATGGGCTCGAGGTAGACGGTGGGCTGCAGGTACGCGAAACCCTCCCCGCCGACGCCGAGGACCCGGAGCCCGCACGCCTTGGAGTCGTCGTCGTCGCAGTGGAGGTCGACCGTGAGGGTGCCGTAGCCCGGGTCGAAGAAGGAGCCGATGTGGTCCGCGATGGGCAGTGTGGGGAGGTAAGGGGGGTCCGGGAGGGACGGGTAAATGCTCTTGGCGCAGGTCTGGAGGTACTCGAGCTGGTCTGCAATCTCGGACTTGAGTCTTGGAGGGCATGTCAGCTCGATATCCCGTGTGTGGTTTCCCTCGGCAAGTTGACTTACTGCTTGTTGAGATCGAACCGCTTGTGCTTCGGCACGCCCAGGTGCTCCCACAGGACGTGGTGCGCCACGACGTGCGGGACCCTGTTGTCCGAGTTGGTGAAGACGGCGACGGCGACCTTCTTGGAGGGGATCATCATCATGGCGGCAATGAACATGGTGACGGCCCCCGTGTGGAAGTAGACCTGCTCGCCCTCGAAGACGGCCGTGTTCCAGCCGAAGGCGTACGTCATGGGCCCCGTATACGGCGGCTTGGACGACGGGACGACGAAGCTCCGCGGCGTCTTGAGCTCGCGGTGGCCGGCCGCGGATAGCGGCGCCGCCTCTTCGACCATGACGCGCAGGTACTTTGCGTAGTCCAGCACGGTCGAGACGATGGAGCCCGCGCCCTCCTCACCCGACGACGGCTCGTGCGGCAGCTCGACGTGCCTCCCGCGGACGGGGTCGTAGTAGTACTCGGACGCGAGGACGAGGCCGCTGCGCCGGGCCTCGGCGAGGGAGAAGTACGTCTCGTCCATGCCCATGGGCGTCCAGAGGCGGTCACGGAGGAAGGCGCCGAGGCGGGTGCCCGTGAGGACCTCGACCAGGTAGCCGGCGGCGGCGTACATCTTGTTGCTGTAGAGGAAGCGCGTGCGCGGCTCGGCGGCGAGGGGCAGGTGGCGGAGGAGGCGGACGGTGTCGCGGGCGGTGCGGGCCGAGGCGAGGTCGTGCCGCGGGTAGCCCGTCCGGTGGCTCAGGGCGTCCTCGAGGGTGACGTGGGCCGTGGCCCAGTCGTCGCTGAGGACGAAGTCGTCGCGCAGGATGCTGGAGACGGGGGTCTTCCAGGTGAGGCCGGCGTACAGGGACGAGTTGTTGGCGGCGGCGTCGTCGACGAGGAGGGAGAGGGCAGCGGCGGTGAAGGACTTGGTGGTGCTGCCGGTGTAGAAGAGGGTGTGCGGCGTGACGGGGGTGGAGTTGTTGAGGACGGCGTAGCCATAGCCCTTTTGGTGATGACGAAGGTGTTAGTGAGTATTTGGATGGAGACGATGCTCCTTTTTGGGGGGGGCCTATTTGGTCAACGGCTTCTTCACCCAGCCGGAGGGAACAGGAGGGAGTGGTGAGTTTGACGGCGACGGAACCGCCGGGCCGCCGCCGGTCGTTGCCAAGGCCCCGGGCCGCCACTCCCGGCACGGCGCCGGAGGGAGAGGGGAGGATGAGACCCCGAGTCGGCCGTGAATGGAACTATGAGTTTGCCCGTACCTTTGCCCACGTCTTGTCACCGTCAACAATGGCCACCGCCAAGCCGGGAGCGTGCCACTCCCGCATGATGCCCTCGATGTACGCGTCCAGGTCCGGCGAGACGACGCGAGGGTGGTGGTGCCCCTCGCGCGATTGGTCATCGCTCCGAAGGGGGCGTTGCTCTGCGTGATCGGCAGATGCGCGACTCCGGAGGAGGAGGGCCGCGTAGGAAAGCAAACGGAGGTTCATTTTGTGTTATGTTGTTTCCAGCTATTTCTCGTTGCGACAACACTTTAGATACGCGCTTTCAATGGCTTAAGAACTGGAGGGTTGGTACACTCACAGGCAGCAAAATGAGTTTGACCAACGGTAAGAGGGTGAGAGAAGAGTGAGAGAATGAGAGAGTGAGAATGAGAGGGGGAGTGACGCACGCGATGATCCCCCCCCTGTCCATCTCATGTCGTCGTCCCTGGGAACCTTCGTTCGGCGGCACCGGTTCGGCTCGCTGCGCCGCAGAGGTCGGCGTTGCGTCAGCAACACTCAATATGGGGTGAGTGGGCTCCAGGTCATTGTTTATCCTGTATTAGGAAGTTGATGATTGGACTGCGTTTGCGTAATCATATCCCAAGCTGTTATTATTCACGCATTAGTCCTGCTGCAGCCACCGAAGGACGACCACACTTGGCGGTATGTATTTATTGGCATGCCAACTGAAGCTGATGAAAGTCACATGCGTATGATGAACGGGTTACGTGTGAACCATATGAAGTAACATAACGGGGCTATTTCTGGCGAATAAAGATTAAATATTGAAACGAAGCATCACCGGGGACTGACTACACAGACAGACTGGTCCCCTTATGCTAAGCTTTACAAAATGTTGTTTTCGGTTAGCACTCAACCGCAGGGAACCTGGGGACAGTCAATTAATGAAAAATTATTAATAACTAAGATATATGCCAGGCCTGACGCCTACAGTAGTTCATTCTTTCGTCTCCAGTCTAACCTTCATGCCTCAAAACCCCCAAACACGCACACAGATCCTTAGATCATCAAACATGTCAACACCATTACCGTCATCCCTTCCCCCATTCATTACCACAACCCCCCCGAGACCGTCTTGCATAACTCTGATTCTCAACACGATTAGTGCGAGTGAGAGTGGTGGTAGCCGTTCACCATGCCGTGATGGCTCTCGCCCTCGGCGTGCGGCGACCGCCCGTTGACGTACTTCCACAGCCTGCTGTGCTGGTACAAGCGGTCTCCCTCGCCCTCGAGGTGCTGGCCCGCGTGGTCTGGCTGCAGCGAGAGGCTCATGAAGGAGCCGCGCACCGGCCTGCCCTTGCCGTCCTCGACGACGCCCGTCAGCGTCTCGTTGAGGGGCAGGATGCGGTCGAGGTAGTGCTGGTTGAGCAGGTGGCCCTTGACGTCGTTCACGATGACCAGGCCCGAGAAGTGGTTCTGGCGCTTGTCGCGCCCGAGGATGTAGTTCAGGTCGGCGGCGCGCGACTGCTGGTCGAGGTCGGCGTTGAGGGCCTCGTCCGAGACCTTGGCCTTGAAGTGGATGGCGCCCCAGCGGGCGACGAAGTCGCCGGCGTTGCCGTAGTGCTCGACGTGGCCGAGCGAGGTCGTGGTGTCGTCGCCGAGGCCGGCGCGCGGGTTGTTGAAGTGGTTGGCGGCGTTGCCGAACGTGTAGATCTCGATCTTGCGGAGCGTCTCGCGCGGGTAGTTGGCCAACAGCCAGTCGACGACGATGCTGCCCTGGAGGCCGCCCTGGGAGTGCAGGATGAGGACGATCTTTTCATACTTGGCTATCTGGCCGGTGAGCACCGAGTAGCAATTTCTGGTGTCGGAGGTGCCGAAGTAGAAGCAGCGCTCCAGGAGGCACTGGATGGTGTCGAAGATGATGCCGGACCTGAAAGGGGGTTAGCGGCCTAACCACTTTGATTATGATACAGGATGGAAGACACAAGTGACAAAAGCTACGTACGTCTTGTTGTGGATGCCGGTGATGGGGCGGTGGAACGTCCTCGCGAGTCTGTTGAGGTTACCTTGTAACCAATGGGAACTGCAAGTTTCAAAGTCCACAAAGTCAGTATTGCACACTGCTAGCTCTCGGTGATTTAGAAGAAAAGACAAGGAGGGAGTGAGGGGGGGGAGGGACTATTTCGTACCCGACAGACACCCCGTTCAGAAAGATCCACCGCTCGTTCTTGTGCTTCTCCCAGTGCTCCGACTCGGGCCAGAGCCCCTCTTGGGACGTGAGCATCCCCTCGCTGGTGCCGGCGTTGAGCGGGATGCAGACGATGTAGTTGAGGGTGACGAAGGCGATGGCGTAGGGCAGGATGACGTTGAAGGGCAGCGTGGCGACCCAGGGCAGCGAGAGCAAGAACAGCAGCTGGACGACGATGAGGAGACCGTGGGCGCCGAGGCAGATGAGGTTGCCTCCGGACGGGTACAGCTCGTCCATCTCGCCCGAGGGGAAGTAGGGGTCGACGAGGCGCTGGAAGCGGCGCTGCAAGGTCGTGACGAGGCGTTGGATGATGCCCCAGTTGATGAAGCCGGGGACCCAGGCCTGGTCGAGGGCCGGGTAGCGCGTCTCGCCGTCGCGGCGGGTGTGCCACAGGGGGGAGGCGATGGAGGGGACGAGGAAGATGTGCCTGAGGAAGAGCTTTAGGTCGTCGTAGAGCAGCTCCCACGGCGGCGAGAGGTGGTACTCGGGCAACGCGGCGCGGACCTCGGTGGTTCTGGTGTCATTACCGTTGTTGTAATTGTTGTTTTTGCTGATGCTGTTGCTGCTGCTCCGGTCGTGCCCGCAGGTTGTGTTGGTTTCGACGACCCGGAGCGTGGTGGTGATGGACTCCTGGTCCTTTTTGACCGACTGATAGACGGTGACGGAGCCGTTGGGCGTCCTGAAGAGCGGCATGGCGAAGGATGGTGTGTGATCCTGAGATCACGGCGGACGGGGAGAGTTGGGTGTGTGGAGGGTGGTGGGTGGAGAGTGGAGAGTGGTGGGTGAGATGGGAGTGATGCTGGGTGAGATCTGTTGTGATGATGTGGAAGAAGGAGGAGGATGTGAGGTTTATATCTTTTACCGCACGCTATAAGATGGGCGTGTATGTGCGAGTGTGCGTGAGTGAGTGAGTGAGTGTGTATGTGTCTGTGTATGTGTGTGTGTTCAAAGTGAGGTTCTCGTCACCATCACCCACATGCAGCTCTTCCCAGGCAAGAAAAGAGGCTGAACGTCGAACCATTCCAGGCAAACGTCCCTTTGGGGACGAGACTCCGGGTCGTGTCTCACAATCACATGCTCTCTTGGAATGAGGGGGGGAGTTTCTTATTCTTCTTGGCTTTTTCTCTTATTTTTATTTCATGTTTTTCGAATTCCCACACGAGACTCACTCGCCGATTGGCCAGAGTCCGGTTTTCAGCTCCGTCGTCTCTGCTATGCAGTGGCGCACCCCATGAACTTTAGGGTTCACGTCAGCGTGGCTCATTATGCTCAGTCTTCATCCGGCCCTGGGAGGCCTACTGCCTCGCTCTTCTTCTCGACCCATGCCCTGCATTTCTGGAAGGGCATGAGACGACCCGTGGAGGAATGCATGCAGCAAACATGGAAGCATGTGTCTTTCTTGAAGAAACAGAGAGGAAAGCTGATGCACGAGGGGGCTGGCTGACGGGCTGCGGCTCATTCTTTCCGCCACGCTGGGAGACGCCTATCTGCCGTCGGTGTCTCGGACATGCCCGCGGAAATGCCCAAAGATATATCGAGAGAGAAAGAGACTGGTTCGGGGTTTCCCATGTCAGCTTGGCATCTTGACCCTGTTATTACATGACCATGCTTGCACGGCTTTCCGTGGGGGCTGACCCGCAAACGTGGTGTTTTTATCAATGGAACGCTCATGAAATTGGGGTTGCCCGTGTGGCTACCTGGCAGTGTTCAGTCGTCGAAAATGAAGATTGTGTGATTTTATGGTATAAGGAGAATGAGGTGATGAGAGTCCGAGAGGGGTGTGATGTGGTGCGTTTGCTGCTTCGCCATATCGTCGACTCCAGTGAGAATCGTTGCGACCAACAAACCCGTCGTCCGAGGCAGCACGGCCAGAACAGATGAATCATGAACACAGCGTCATGACAGATTCGAGCCTTTTGTTCTCGAATCCAAAACTCTGTCTGAAAACCCCTTGAAGCCGATGTTGGAGAACAGCCTCCAATTTCATCATACGGAAGCACCGCCTGTTGTACCACACCACTGCGCGAAATACATACACAGTCAGCGAGACGGATGACAGCTCAGCCGTCCTATGAACCAAACAAACCATAAGACCATTGAACCAAGAGACCAGCCCCAGGTTCTAGGTAAGTTTGCCGCAGTTCTCAGAGACAAAGTGAAATACTGTCACACAAATGCGTTTGGTAATAGCACTAGGTAGTAGTAAGCAGCCTGAATCCAGCACCTCGGCGCTCCAGCCGGCCGAAGCCGGGCGGGCTCGGTGGCGGGGCCGGCGGTCAGAGCGCGGATCCACGGAACTTGGAGAGGTGACTGGTTTTCGCTGGTGACATGTGCATATTACCATACTCTTTCTCCCATCTTCTCGTGACAATCAACCAAACAAACAACGTCAAACTCTCGACGACATACGTATCCTGCCCACAACCGGACACCATGCCGGGCTCGGCAACCAAAAGGACGTCGGGTCAGAAGAATCAGAGCCCGCCAGCGCCGGACGAGGACAGGGGCGCTGTTCACATGAGCGAACAGGAGCGGAAGTCTGTTTTTGTCCTCTCTCTTCTTCCCCCTTCCCCTCCCCTCCCCGCCCTCCCACCCCCCATCTCCAACGAATTTGTCCAATTGACGAATGACGACTGACGACTGACTGACGCCGCCGCCATATAGACGGTTGCGCAACCGCCTCTCGCAGCAGGCGTTCCGCCGCAGACAGGCGGAGCGCATCCGGGAGCTCAGCAGCCGCGTCAACGCCGACCAAAAGTCCGACAGCGAGCGCATCGAGGCGCTGCAGCGCGAGAACCGGCAGCTCCGGACGCAGCTGGTCGAGGTCCAGGCCAAGATGGCTCGGCTGATGGCCACGCTGCAGGGGCTGAACGACTCGGTCTCCCAGACGCTGGACGACACGGCCGCCGGCGAGAGGGATGGGGGGTGCAGTTACCGTGCGAATGACGACGACGGCGACGACGGCAACGACGACAACGACGACGACGCAGGGAGGCCGTCCGCCGCGCGGTCGCCGTCGCGTCCGGGGCACGAGCGGGGAAACGGTCCTCATGCCTCATTGCTTTCGGCTTCCGCCGCCGCCTCGTCCTCCACATCCTCATCCTACGCGCCCATGGAGCTGGAAGCGTTCGACGCGTCCCTGCTGGAGTTTGACCCTTCTCTTCCCATGCCCTCTGTGACAGGTAGGCAGGCAGGCAGACAGTGCTTCTTCTTTTTACTCACATACACATACACATACACATACACATACACATGCACAAGAAGAGAATAAATCACTAACACACAACGCACACGCACCCGCAGAGCCACTCGAGGACGACCTCTCCTCGTCGGAGCTCATCAACGTCGCCGGCACCAGCCCGCTGTACGCGCAGATCCCCAACATCTGGAGCTTCGAGTACCAGACGGGCATCGAGCCGTACATGACGGCCATGGCGGCGACCCAGGAGTCCAGCACGATGCTGCGCAAGGACTGGGCGCTGTCCAACTCGCCCTTCTCGGACCACATCCAGCTGCTCCAGCGGCTCCTCAAGGACAAGCTGCGGGCATCGGGGTTTGCGCTGGACGGCCAGCAGCTGTCGTCGTCGGCGTCGTCGCCCATGCAGAGGTAAAGCTAGCCGCTGACACTCCTATATCATGTTCAACCCAGATCATGATAGACAGAAGGAGAAAAGAGATAGAGACTGAACTGACACAACATCCGCAGCATCTACCAGCCCGTCCTCATGGTTCTCTCCATGTTCAACAGCATTACGCGGCCCGACGTCATGGCCTGGTACGCAAAGACGCGCTTCTACCACATCGTCGAGCTCACGGCCTGGCAGCTCTGCCCGTCGACGGCGACGTTCGACCGGCTTCACCCGCGGTACCGGCCGACCGAGACGCAGCGCCGGCACCCGGACCACCCGCGCGTCGTCGACTGGATCCCGTTCCCCTCGATCCGCGACCGCCTCATCCGCCGCCACGCCGCCAATCCGCGCATCGACCAGATCTTCTGCGACGCCGTCACGGGCTACGTCGTCGAGGCGTCCATGGCCGACCTCGTCCGCGGCGCGCCGCGCGTCACCGTCCACGTCCGCGTCACCGACCTCGTCACGGCCATGTCGTCCGAGTCATCATCATCGTCCTCCTCCTCCTCCTCCTCCTCGTCGTCGTTGTCAGCTTCCTCCTCGTCATCCTCCAAGTTACCCACCTCGTCCACCGCCACAAGCGACGAGAGCGACCTCGTGCGGGCGCTCCTCCCGGCCCCCGACATCGCCACGCTGTTCTCGTCCCCGGCGCACGCCCGCGCCGCCTTCAGGCTGCTCAACATGGACCGCGGCGCGTCCTACTACAAGATCGACCCGGCCTTCTACGCAAAGTACCCGGAGCTGTACGACGAGGCCAGCGACCTCACGGCCTCGGGCATCCCGCTGCGGCCGGCGTCGCAAAAGGTGCTGACGTACCCGAGGCCGCTCGACGCCGCCACCGTCGAGACGTACCGCAGCTTCATCGACTTTTCCCTCGACGCCGCCAACGCCATCTCGTCGTCGTCGTCGTCGTCGTCGTCCTCGTGATGGTTGTCAATGTCCTCAACATCTCCGAGGATGATTGTCCTTCATTCCTCTCAGCCCATGATGGCCGCGTGACGTGTGTCTCGGGCCCCTCATTCATTTGCAGTAAGGTCACATTCACATACACATGCATACATACATATACGGCACGGTTAGCAATGAATGTCAACACGCCCGGAACACCCATCCGGCTCCCGCGATGCCCGTCCGTAACCATCCTTCCTCCCTCCCTTTCTCCCTCCCTCCCTCTCTACCTCTAAAACTCCTCCCCCGCGCCGCGTGTAGCCGTCCGACCCTGATTTTACCTTTTTGGGGAGGGGGAACTTGCTTATCAAAGTTTCAAGACATACCGAGTTTCGGGAAGTGTCCAACCGTTTTTTTGTTTTGTTTTTATTTTGTTGGGCACCACAAAAAAAAAAGACAAAAACCCCACCGACATTCGCACTGACTAACGTTCCACTTAGTAACGCTCGGATTCGGTCATCATCGGACATGCCTCGGTGGGCATCCGGTGGGCATCTTGCCTGTCTTACGGTGGGGACGGGGCAGTTGGTATGAGTTATAGATATCAGGATACGGGGTGTCTCTCTGCTCTTGGTCTTTTGCTGTTGATGTTATTGTTGTTCTTGTTGGCCAACATACACATACAAACACGCACTTACACACACCTTTACACCACACAGACTTACATCACATAGACTTACATCACACATTTACATCACACACACACACACACACACACCACAATCTCAAAAGACATGCCCTCACAGTTCCCCGCCCCCGAGGCCGCCCCTCGGTACAGCTTCCTCGACGACTACAGCGAGGGCGCCCACCCGGCCCTCCTCAAGGCCCTCCTCGTCAGCAACACGTCCCAGGAAGCAGGCTACGGCGGCGACGCCTACTCGGCCCTCGCCCGCCAGCGCATCCGCCGCCAGCTCGGCCGCGACGACGTCGGCGTCTTCTTCGTCCCCAGCGGCACCTCCGCCAACGCCATCTCCATCGCCGCCTGCCTGCGGCCCCACGAGGCCGTCATCGCCGCCGCCTCCGGCCACATCGTCACCCGCGAGGCCGGCGCCATCGAGGCCGGCGGCCACAAGATCGTCAACGTCCCCGCGCCCCTCGACGGCAAGCTGACCCCGCAGACCGTCCAGCGCGCCGTCGACGACAACTGGCACTTCCCCCACGTCGCCAAGCCGCGCCTCGTCTACATCTCCAACGCCACCGAGATCGGCACCCTCTACACCATCGCCGAGCTCGCCGCCCTCAAGCGCGTCTGCGAGCTTAACGGCCTGCTCCTCTTCCTCGACGGCGCCCGCATCGGCGCCGCCCTCGCCTCGCGCGCCAACGACATGACCCTCCGCGACGTCCTCGAGCTGACCGACATCTTCTGGATCGGCGGCACCAAGAACGGCGCCCTCCTCGGCGAGGCTGTCGTCGTCAAGGACCCGCAGCTGGCGACCGAATTCGAGTTCCACGTCAAGCAGCACGGCGCCCTGCTCGCCAAGAGCCGCGTCATGGGCACCCAGTTCGCCGAGCTGTTCCGTGGCCGGGACGACGACGGCGACGACTGCGGTGGTATTGGTGGCGACGACGACAATGGCAACGATGACTGCGCCGCCGAAGCCGACGGCAACGTCCTCTACTTCGACCTCGCGCGCCGGGCGAACCTGCGCGCCGAGGCGCTGTCGGCCGGCATCACGGCCGCCGGGTTCGCGCTGTGCGCCGTGACGCAGACGAACCAGGTCTTCGCCGTGCTGCCGCTGCCGCTGGTCGAGGCGCTGCAGGCCCATTTTGTCTTTTACGTGTGGGAGAGGCGCGGCGACGGCGAGGCCGTCGTGAGGCTGCTCACAACGTGGGCGACGGACGAGGCCGAGGTGGACAGCTTCATCCGGATGGTCAAGGAGGGGAACAACCAACGACCGTTACCAATAGGCCACCAACTGTGAAAAAGAAATAACAAAAAATATTAATAATAATAAAAACTGTAATAACAAAAGGTCATGGAAGACCGGTCTATCTGTGGAGACAAAGAACGAACATGGCATCTTACTAACCCAGTGATGACAGCGCCTCCTTGACATCAGGAATCTCGGGCGCCGTCTGCGCCGGCCCGCCCCAGGTCACCCTGCCCTCCCCGTCCACGGCCCACGCCCCGGACGTCTGCCACCGGCTCCCGCTCTCCGTCGGCCGGTTGGCGATCCCTTCTTCCCGCGACAGCCGGAACACGCCCGCCAGCGCGCTCGGGGCGAGGACGTGCATGAACCCCGACGCGCCCAGCCCCCACGCGGCGTAGACGCGCCGGCCCTCGTCGACGACCACCTCGACCGGGTTCTCGCTCCCGGGGCCGCCGACCTCCGATACCCACTTCTTGGTGTGCGACTCGGACGAGTGGGACACGGCGACGAAGGCGACGCGCGGGTTCCTGGCGGCGGCGTCGCGGAGGACGATGAAGGATTTCTCGGCGACTGAGAGAAGGGGTTGTGAGTTGTGTGTGAGCATATGACACTTCCTGGTCTTTGTGAAGGTTGGCGGCGGAGGCGGATGTTGACAATACCCCGCCCGGGATTTACTCACATGGACAACCGCAGTGTCGCAGGAACACGACGACGGCAGGCCGCCCGTCGGCCCTGGGGAACCCCAGCAGCTCGGCGCTCGGGGCGGGGTCCCCTGCTTTAGGTGGTGTGCCGAGGTCCTGCTTGGCCGGGGCCATCCACGACGCCAGCTCCTGTGCGAAGGACATGCTCTGAGAAGTGAAGGGCGGGGTAGACTAGATAAGACTCGATATGACTCGGTAGGACGGGCTTCTCCAGAGTAAAAAGGTTTGAAGAAGATATTGCCATGAGCATGGAAAGTGTTCATTGATGGACTGGAGGTTTCCTTGACATCCATCACGTCATGGTTTGTCATCGCTCGATGCTATTTTGACTAGGTAAAAGGGGGGGGGGGGGGGGGGGGGGGGGGGGGTGCATCCGGTCTTCGGCCGAATCCGGAGCTGGAGATCCACTTATCCGCTCCGCGTGTCCGGTCGATGAATCTTGGGCTGGCGTCCTGCCAAGTTCGGCCACTCCTGTAACCCTTTGTCGCCAAGTAGTATCCATTTGTTGTGAGGAAATTTTCGTATGCCATTTCAAACGTTCAACTTTGCTCTTAAATGTATCGATGGACACACTCCGCGCTAGACGGCATCTTCCACGCATAGCATCAGGTCGGACAATCCGCATGGGCTGGACCACGCGCCGTCCGTCGTCTCCTCCGCCGGTAGGCAGATGCAATCGTCCAAGAAAAACAACGTCGGAGACTCGTGTTGATGCGTCTCGTCCCACGAAACCTCCGTTCCTGATGCCGATTCGGTCACCCCTTCGCATGCCCAGCTCGGGTCTTCTGCAGCGGAAAGACCTGGTGTGGCAGACACAGGCCTTCGCCTCGGTGGTGATGGGCACGATGACCGACTGATTACCCCTGACGGAACGTGTTGTAATGTGCAGGGAACGGCTTCTCCGTCGAGCGTGTGTGACTCCGCAGCGGCAGCGAGAAGCATCATGTTCTCCATTTCTTGCTCTGTGAGCATGGCAAGCTCGCAGTTCTCGTTCGACGTAAAAGATTGTTCAGACCCACAGGCGAACATACTGCCAGAGTAGAAGAGGTGTGAGTATCTGTGGGGTGTTTGCTGGTCTTTCTGTTTGTTTTCTGTATTCCCACCTCGGTCTGCGGCAACTGTTGATTCGAGCCTGAATTCTGCAAAAACCGGAAGCTCTTATATTATCGGCTCAGACCATATCCCCAATAACTAGTCTCGTAGTGGTGGAATGGTCGCCTCTCCAACTCCGTTCTCAACACGGCCAGCGACAAAGGCACGAAGACAAGTAGACACACAACGCGGCTGTTCTCTTGTACCGCCATATTCAAAATGCAATTAGCCTCACGGCTCGGCCATGGACAAAAGGAAACAAGCCTGACGAGGACAAGACTCAAAGTGTTTGATTGGAGAAATGAGAACAATGACCGGGCAAAGGCCTCGGCCGGCGATGAACATTTGAACAACGGCCCAACAGACAATCCCATTGTTCAGCTGCGTGGTTTCTGCTTTGATTCTCTTATCCACGCTGCCCGTCGCCCGGAACAACCGGCACAGGTCACAGAATCTCTAAGCACGAGAAAATGTTTTGTGGTCCCCAATCGCGAATAGAGTCTTTATTCGTCGTCCTTGATCAGTCTGCGTACCATCGCAACCCTCCCCCCAGCGTTACCTGCAGTCCTTTGGACCTCGACGAGGTGCTCAACGACAACATGGACAACCCCCACCAAGTTTTTTAGCCAGGACGAGACGATACCCAGGGTCTCACTATGGCTCAGTACCGGTATTAACGAAGACCTTCAACACTTGATATAGGGGCAAGGTGATGCGGAGAAGACAACATCCAGTCGCCGCCTTGCAGTACCAAAACATGCCGTATCCACGGACCGTACTCCCATATCTACAGCTTCAACCCCTCCATGATCCCCTCCAGCTGCCTCCACTCCTCCGTCCCCTCCCACGCCTCCCGCCCGCGGCTCATCACGCTCCTCACCGCGTTCCTCGCCTTCCCCCTCCACTTGGCGCCCACGCTCTCGACCTCGCCCCCAAAGTTCTCCAGCACGCTCACCAGCTCGTCCGTCCTCGCCACGACCGCCCTCCACGCGCCCGCGTCGACGAGCCAATTCCGGCTCTGGTCCGCGCCTCCCGACCCGGCCGCCGACGCCGTCAGCCCGCCGCCGGCACCCGCCCCCATCGCCGCCCTCCACGCCTTCTCCGCCGCGTCCACGGCGCCGGCGTAGTCTCTCCGCCACACGCGCTCCCGCACAATCAGCTCCCACAGTTCCGAGCGCGTCGTGATCAGCGGCGCGACGCCCTCCTCCAGCAGCCCCACGACGGCCTTCTCCACCGTCCCGCGCGGCGGCGTGTACACTCCTCCCGCCTTGCTCTCGTCCGTCTCCTCCTTCTCCTTGGCCAGCACGCCCTCCTGCAGCAGCGCGCGGAGCACGTCGTCGTCGAGCGCGTCCTCGGTGTTGCGGATCCGGATGATGGCGCGCAGGGCCTGCACCATGTCGACGATGGCAGGGGGCCGCATGCGCGACGCGAGCGTGAGCACGTTGTCCCAGATGCGCCAGTTGTCCTGCGCGATGGAGGCCCCGCGCTTGTAGGCCGCCAGGGACTGCGAGAGGAGCGTGGCCGGATCGCGGGGCTTGATCTTCTCCCCCTGGCTAGGCTCCTCGTCGTCTTCCTCCTCATCGTCGTCATCTTGACCCCCGTCGGCGTCCACGCCGCCCGCCTTTTTCTCCTCGATGATCTGCTTCTTCGCCTCCTCGACGGCCTCAAGGTACATGCTCCAGAGCGAGCTGCCGAGGTTGCTCCACGTCCTGGCGTCCTCGCCGCCGACGACGTCGCCCGCGGCGCCAATAGCGCGGCTGTACGCCTCCGCCGCGTCCGCGAAGTGTCCCAGCCGCAGACTGATGTCGCCCAGCCTCCCCCACATCTCGGGGCTAAGCCGGTTGCACTTGGTCGCCAGCCGGTACGCGTCCTGCGCCTTGGTCCACTCCTTGCGTGCGAGGTACCACTCACCCAGAGACTTCTGCGCGCGCGCGAACCGGTGCTTGGAGATGTCCCACGCACGCTCCCAGTGCGCCGGGTCCTCCTCCAGGTCGCCGAGGATGCAGAACAGCCGCGGCGCGTTGGATGGCGGCGGGCTGCGCTCGGGGCCGGTGAAGTCGGCCGGGTTGAGGTACGTAACGTCGCGGCCGAGGTCCTCGGCGTCAGGGTCGGCGTTCTCGACGACGGGCTGCCCCGTGCGGTGGAACAGGCGCCAGCGGACGAGGGCCTTGGCCTTCTCCTCGCCGCCGTTGCCGCGGCCCGAATCGTCGTCGGCAGAGGCGCTGCTAGCGAGGCAGAGGGCGACCTCGGCCCAGAGGCGCAGGCGCTTGAAGATCTCGAGGGCCGAGACGAGGGAGCCGACGCCGGCCCAAGAGTAGGCAAGCTCGGACTCGAGGTGCCACTTGGGCGGCGAAGAGAGCGCGTGGATGTACTGCAGGCGCACGTGCGCCGGCGCCGTGTCGGTGTCCTTGGCGGCAGGGAAGAAGGACGTCGGCTTCTCGGTGTCGACGGGGGCCGCCGTCTCACCGGGGGCAGTGACGGCGATGGCCGGGACCTCAGGCTCGCCGTCGTTGGCAACGTCTTCGGCTCTGGGCCGCGGGGCCTCGGAGGTGTCGACGACGACCTGGTCGACGACGGCCTGCATCTGCAGCACGCCTCGCTCGACGGTCCTGCTGCGGTGGATCTCGATGCGGGAGCGGACGAGCAGGGCCTGGGTGTAAATCTGCCAGTTGGTCGCCTTGTCCGAGACGACGCGCACGGCGTACGGCAGGACCTCCTCGGACGTGAGGGTGTCGACGGGAGAGAAGGTGTCCTTGAGCGTCGCCTCGGTCAGGAGGATGATCTGGTCGAGCGGCGACAGCTGGGGCTGCTCGTCGGGAGAGATGTCGGCCAACGCCGGCGGGAGGCCAGAGGACGAGGCCGCCAGCTCACCGTGCTTGCCGCTGGCCTCCTTGGAGAAGTGAATCTCCTCGAGCAGAGTATCGTCGTTGAGCGCCACGGCCTCGGGCTTGGTCTTTGTGTCGCTGTCCTCCGCGCTCGCTGCCGGCGCGTCTGCCGGCGAGTCGCTCTTGGCGAGGACGACAAGCTGGCTGGTGCTCTTCTCCTGAAACTTTGTCCGCTTTCCGAGCGCGCCCGAGAGGGCATACGCGAACTTGCTCAGCTCGGTCGCCTCCTTCAAGGCCTCGCGCGCCTTGTCGTCACGGCCCAGCATGATGTGCGTGTTGGCCGTCTCGAGCAGCAGCTGCACCTTCTCTTCGCGCGTCCAGGCACCTTCGCTTGTCGACCACACGTCGTCGTCGAGGACCTGCTTCCTGACGGTTTCCATGCCAAGGTTGATCTGCTCCGCCAGGGTCGGCACGTCGATCCACTGCGACGATTTGGCAAAGTTGGAGCCCGGGCCGAGCGAGGGCTGGCTGAGCAGCTTGAAGTGCCAAACATTGATGCGCAGGCGGGTCCACGGCAGGCTGAGGCGAGACGACGAGAGCCTGACTACTGCGTCGCTGGCAGGCGAACGCTCGGTAAAGGCGTAGCGGGCGAGGGCGAAGAGCTCGATGTGGGGAATGTAAGGGTACGGTGAGACGCCGTCGACGTCGAGGGCCTTGAAGCTGTTTTTTCGCAGCGTCTTGAGGGTGTCGGATGTCTCCGAGGAGGACGTCTTTGCTGTGGACGCCTCAATGAAGAGCTCCTCGACCTTTGCGGCCCGTTCAAGCACCGGTCCCGTCACGTTCGCCTGGAGGAAAGCGTTAAGAGCAGCGAGACCAACGGCGATCTCATCTTCTGTGAGTGAATCTTGCGATGCCGGTGCGAAGCTGCTGTCCTCCTCGGAAGTCTGCGCTTCGAGATCGCGGGTGAAGTTTGCGATGAGGCTCTTGGCGGCCGGGGACGTCAGGACGTCGATGTGTGCGCCATCCGTGACTTGTGAGAGGAGAGAGGCGCCGCTCTGGAGGGGGCCGCTCGTCTGTGTTTCCGCCATTCCGGGAAGATTTAGTGCAGGTGCACGCGCTTGAAATATATAAATATAATTCTTTACATGTACAAATGATGGGTCGTGAGTCCGCGACAGGTGCGTTTCTGCCCCGCGTATTTGCGAGTCGCGGGGTATTTGCTCCGAGAACCGTGACCAACGCTGAAGTAGCGGTTCCAATCGGTTCAGAGAGACCTGAACAATATTCTGAAAAATTTGTGCTAGTTCGGATTGTTGGCTTCCGGCTTCTTTTGGGACCAGAATCGTGACTCGAAATTGGAGGATTCAGGGCGTGTGTGACGTGTGTTGACGACTTTGTTGCCCGCCCTGTGGAATTGTGAAATCGAAATTTCCATGGTGGGGGCGGGGCAATTTTTCACCCACTACCTTATGTAAGCAACTCACTGAACTCACCGATAACATACCTAGCGCACTCACTCACTCACTCACTCTCTTGCTCACTCATACGATTATCTTTCTCACCGTCATTCTCATCCTCATGATTCCCCAGACTCATACATCTCACTCTCACATCGACAACGTCGACACATCAACACATTGACACACAAACCATGCTGAATCTGCAAACCACTGCTTCTGGCATATGCTACCTATCGCTTACCGCCACTGCGCAAACATGACGCTATTGGGCGAATGATAGTAATACATCCATACAGAGATAACCTCGCTGTCCCAACATGACCACAATCGTCGTTCCGCTGGCAATCGCAACATCAGGTAGCCTCGGCCATCGAATTCCACCCCTACTCATGCTCCGTCATCTCTCTCTCTAGTTGCTCTTCTTGCCCGCCTTCTTGCGGGTGGGCACGACCTTGAAGCCGGCGCCTTGGATACCCGCGTCTCCCGCCGGAGGCTGCTCCTTATGGCCGCCCTTCTTGGCCACCTCGTTCCAGCTGCCAGACTTGCTATCGCTGATAGCCCCTTGCTTCTCGATGACGCCCTTCTCGGCCAACTTCTTGCGTCGGATGAACTCCTCGGCAAAGTGAAGGCCGTGCATCGTCTTGGAGTTGGCGTACACGGCGTCGGCAATGATGGTGTTGTCGAGCGGGAGGATCTGGAGCGTCGCAGCGAACGTGTCGACTGTCGTGTAGGTTAGCAATCGAGTCGTCTTTACCACCCAAAAAAAAAAAAAACTACAAAAATAAAGAAGATTTGTTCAAAGACTTACTGTCGACACCAGTGAGTCCACGGGAAAGCTCGCGGTGGAGCCACTTGTTGAACTCGTCCATGGCAACATCGCTCTTCGCGGCCGCCGCGGGCACTACGGCAGGGGCGGGCTTGACAGCCGCCTTCGTCACAACAGGAGTAGCCTTGGTACCGGTCGTGCTGACAGATCGCGTCTGGGCGGCAGGTCCCGTGGGCACCTTGACCTTGCCGCCAGCTCCGACCATGGCCCAGCCACTGCCGGGAGGGGGGCGGTCGCGGTGGCTTGCGCGAGGCCGGGCGCGTTGTTGGGCTTGTTGGCGAGATCGGCATAACGCTTACCGGCGGCCGCGGTGGCCAGTCCCGTCTGAATCGCAACCTCCTTCGCGGCCTTGGCCTTCCTGTTCTCCTCCTCACGCTGGATGTCAGCGAGAGTCTTCTGCTTTCCGGGAGTGCTGGCGCCAGGCGTGGGCTTGGCAGCGGCCGGCTTGGTCCAGGGGCTGGCGGCTGCGACGGGCGAACCGTTGCCCCAGGTGCTCGTCGTGGGAAGGCCGGTCGCCGAGACAATCGTCTTCTCGCGTTCTCGGAGCGCCGCGGCTTCCTGCTCCAGGACTACACGACGGCGCTCGGCGGCGAGCTCCTCCGCCTTGGCCGCCTTACGGGCTTCTGCCTCCTGGATCTCCTTGAGGCTGGGGCCCTTGCGGCTAGCTGCCTCCTTGGCCCACGGGGCCAGAGGGGGAGGCTCCGTGGCCGATCCCGTGTCGGGGGTTCCCGTCTGCGATCGGTTGTACTGCTCGGGCAGGTTGGAGCGGACACGCTGCGCGGTGGGTGCTGGGAGAGGGGTGCCGGCCGTGGGAAGCGGGGGAGGGAATGGCATGGGAAGCCCGGCGGCAGCGTTCTTGGCGGCCTCGGCAGCAGCCTGTGCCTGCTGTACCCTTTGAGTCAGGGACAGCTGCTGCTCTTCCTCCATGATTTCTTTGATGCCAGGGGCCGATGACTTGTGGTGCTCCTTGGCGACTGCGGCGGGGCCCGCATCCGACGACTCTTGGTTGACGTCCTCTTGAGCTACTGCCCTGGCACCCGAGCCCTGGACCTGCTCCGAGTCGCGCTCGGCACGAATATCTTCAAACTCCTTGAGGCGTTCACGAAAGCCCTCCTCGTCCTTGTCCAGCTGCTCAGTGCCCGGGAGATTGTTGCGAAGGTTGCTGTTGTCGTTGGCGGGTGCACCGACAGGCTGCTGGCCGAGAATGGCGGCGATGCTGGTCGGGGCCTGGACGCTGGCAAGCATCTGGCGCTCGCTCGGGTTCAGCGTGGCGAGGTCCTCTTCACGAAAATGCTCGAGTCCGGAACCGACAGGGGGCTGGGTCGACGATGATGCCTGCTGGGCGGCCGAGTCGGAGAAGCCCGACGTGAGGCCAACGCTACCTCCGATGGGGGGCTGCTGCTGAGGGTGAGCACCAATGGGCGACGAGATGCTGCCGAAGCTAGGTTGGCTCTGCAGGCTGTGAGCGCTGTGCTGGTGGTGCAGGGAACCTGGGACACCACCTGGGCCTTGACTTTGCAGTCTAGTGATGGCTTGCTGCCTCATCATAAAATCCCGCTGTTGGGCCATCGCCTGCTGTTCCTCCTGCTTCCTGCGCTCCAAGTTGTTCTGCTCCTCAGCGGTCAAGGTTCTGCCGAAGCTGGGGAACACTCCGCTCAGGGGGGGGATGACGCCAGTATTGCCGCTCGGGGAGAAGGGCCCGGCCTGGGACGGAGGGCCGTGAGCGATGCCGATCTGAGGGACAAGGAAGGGCTCGCGCGAGTTGCCGATTCTCCGGATGAGTTGACCCAGGGGCTCGAAGTCCGAGTCCTCGACTTTTTTGACGCGGAGGTCGGGCGTGAAGAAGTTGGCCTTGTACCAATCGTTCATCTCCAGGCCGCTAAAGGGGCCCTGGACGTGACCCTGGGGATCAAGGTAAACCCAGCGCATGCGGTCCGGCATGACCATTTGACGAACGGGAGTCGAGCCAAACTCGGCGCCGGTCGAGGCTACAGGGGTAAACGCCTGGGGGTGGCCGACACCAGCGGGGCCGGGGTGAGAGGGGTCGGATCCGCCAAAGACGCTGTGCGAGCGGGCTGGGTCAGAGGGGAACATCTCCTCGAACACTCCGCCTCTGCCACTGCGCAGCGGGCTACCCGTGTCACGCGGAACCGTGGCGAAGTTGCCTCGTCCTATGGCGCCGAGAGGGTTGCCTTGGCGAAGGTCGGGTAGGGAATCGCTCATGCTCTCCTGCTCATTCCCCTGCATCTGAGCCTGCATGGCGGGAGGAAAGAGGGAGCCCAGCTTGCTGCGACCAATGGTGCCGGCTCCGCCGAGGCCACCAGCACTGGCTGGACCGAAGACACCCGCGCCAATGCTCGACAAGCCAGGAGACTGTAGCTCAGTGCCCATGGGACTGAACAGAGAGTTGCCAAAGACACCACCAAAGCCGGCGCGCTCGCGGTCGGGTGTGCCAGTGGACAGAGGGACAGGCCAACCAGAAGCGTAACCTCTAGGGCCAGCGCTGCTGGTCTGGCTGCGATCGCTGCCGTCAAAAGCATGGGTGGGGAAGCCACGAGACGACATGGCATTGAATGCGGGATTCTGCTCACCGCCAACGGCCGCACCGTGGGATTTGTCATTGCCGGCTTCATCGTGGGAATCACCACGCTCGGCCGGAGGGCTGCGGTACGGGTTCGTCTCGGACGGGCTTGTGGGGCCTTGCTCGTTCTCGGCTTGGCGTCCCAAGTTCAGGCCGGACATGCCAAAGTCGCCAGTCGAGCCCTTGACAGGCGTCTCGAACATGCCAATATTGCTAGGGTTGGGCATCGGGGGAGGGCTGGTGTCTTGAGCTCCTCCGAGTGCGGCGCTGCCAGACAAGTTATCGTCGCCTCCGAAGGGGTCGGTGTCGGTTCGCGGGCGGGAACGCCAGGATCGAGTCGCGTCGGGCGTCGAAGCCTCGTTCGTCTTGCCGGCGGGGCTGTCGGTACCGTCCTTCGTCATGAGGTTGGCGAAGCGACTTCCACCACGACTACCTGTGCCGATTGTCGAGGTAGGAGTCGGCAGAGCAAACTGGCCAAAACTGCCCATGCCACTACCACCACCACCACCGCCACCACCGCTGCCGCCACCGCTGCCGCCACCGCTACCGCCGACGCCAGCAGAGGGTTGAGAGGAGGCTCCCCAGAGTGAGCTGATGTTGGCACCCATGCTAGGATTGCCCGTCGTGTTACTACGCGTCAGGTTCCCATAAGGTGGCTTGGTCTGCCCCTGGTTCTGCGACTGTCCGGCTCCGTCGTCCTCGCCGGGGTCCTGCTCCTTGACGTCATTGTTCTTGCGACCGAACAAAAAGGCCTCGTCGCCGCGAGAAAACCGCGTGGCGCTCGGGGACGCAAGCGGACCGCTTCCAAAAGGATTGGAATCCGTCGTCTCTCGGCGTCGAGTTCCAGGTCTAGAGGCAGACGACGGCGAAGCCAATCCGTACGCGGCGGCGCTACCGTGCGACAGAGAAGCCTTCCGTCCATTCGGACCGGGACCTTGATTCCCCTCCTGTTTCTGAAGGGGCGGCTTCAGAGGAGAGTTGACATCGGATGAGAATGCCTGCCATGTATTAGTCCCGGCTGCCTGGTAGTTGGGTCCATCTAGCCAACGCACCTCCTTCTCCTCTTCAGACAGGCCGTTGACGCTGACCGGATGACCATCGCCCCGGGAGTTCCAACAGGCGGCAGGGTCTTGAGAGTTGTGGTTATTGTTGCTCTTGCCCCAGCCCCGCGCAGCGGCCCCATTTGCCTGACCCGGAGTCCATCCCGATTCAAACACGTTGGTGGCGTCTGTTTCCGCCGCGCCGTTCTTGAACACACCCAGGATCGAATCCTTCTGGTACTGTGAAGGGGCTGGGTAGTCGTACGTCGCGGCGCCCGGCGTCTGGGGGGCTACACCGGATTCGAGGGGATTCGCGGGGTAGGCGTTTTCGGACGAGGCTGCGGACTGAGACGGGTGGCCGGGCGTCGTCGAGGATCGTCGGAAGGTCAGGGTGCCGTTAGCTCTGCCGTCACGTCGAGCCCTGTTTGGTGGTGTTAGCGACATGTTTGACTGAAGTTCGTTGGCCGTGCTAGGTGACGAGATGGTTGGCGGTGATGCGGCTGTGTGGGAAGAAGACGTGGGAGAAGCCTGCCTCTGCCGCAGCAAACAGTGCAGATATTTGAGTGTGTGTGTATATACACCGACAACCAAGGCTTCATCTCAAAAGGCGACGAGGACACGGCAGACACATGGCAAAAACGGGCATAAGCCGTGGGGTGAAGACAGGAGGGCTACTGACCATTCTCCGCTGCCAACTCCACGTCCTTCGTGGCGACCGCCTCTCGCGTCACGGCTGGCGTTCTGACCGGCGGCGGCCGAGGCGAAACTCGATGGTAGATTCGAAGGCATGGCTGATGATGCGCAAAGTAGGTGTTTGGCGTTGAGCAAGGGTTTGGTTGGGGGTGTGTGTGCAAGCAACGCGCAGGTGTGGTGGGTTAACAGGTTTTTTTTTTTTAGTTCGGGGCTTTCGCTGATCGGTCTCTCGTGGACAAGGCACGAAAGGGATTCTGGGATTGGCCGAGGGTTTGTCGCGGGCGACTTTGATTGGGATTGATGATGATACACGTGGAAGTGATGCGTGATACAGGTAGCTGATGTCAGGCTTGCTAAACGATGGATTGATCGGGATACCGAAAGGTCGGTTCGCGAGCGTATGCGGTTCGTCGTGCGAGGGTGGGTGGGTGAGGAGGGTGAGCTGTCTCGTCGAAAAAATCAAAGGTTTGAAAGGAAAATTGCCAGCTTGGAAGGACCCACGATGGGTGTGGTGTGTGGACCAGGGAGGGAACTGTGGGAACCGACGACGCGCTAGGCCAGGAAGGGGATGAACCGTGGTTTATCCGGTCCCGGCCACCCGTTTTGTGAGCTTGGAGTACCGAAGTACCGGGGGAACGAGGCAAGAGCAGATGACGTTGAGACCAGGCCGTACCTGCCTCTGTTGGTGACCCATCACTCACTCCCCCTGATCCTATATGAGATTTCCGAGACGCGTCTTTCATCGCATTTCTTTCTTTATCTGTCTGTTAGACTGGTAGCCAACATTGTGCCTTATTTATCTTGCTCTGCATGTCGATACCGGGTCCCAAGGTACAGTCGACGGACTCGGTAATCGCTGCCCAAGGAGTAAAGGTGGGGGGTGTGTGTCATCACGTGCGTCACACGTGACCCCACCCTGGGCGTGCATCCTGACGTTTTTGCGCAGGGCAACAGCGAACAGCAGTGGTGCAGGTACAGGTACGGATACAGGTGGGTGCAACCAGAAAAGAAATAGACCGAACAGCAGCCATCTCCCTATCTTAGCCCACATTGGGCTGTGCTACCTTGCTGCTGCAGGGCTCTAGCTGTGTCCTTACCTAATGTAGGTAAGTAGGTAGGTACCGTACCTTCACATAGGTAGGCACGCTGGGATGCCACGATGCACACCTGGATCGGGCGCGATACTAAAATCTAGCTCCATACCCAGTTTTCAGGGGTCATCCCCTTCAGCTAGAGGCTAAATGCTAGAGACAGGTAGAGCCTAGAGCTCACTGACCCTCCTCTCCGCGCATCACGGACATCTCGGGCGAGGTGCACCATCTATTCATGGCAGTGAGTGGAATTGATCGAATGACCAACTGACTAAAGAGAGAGAGAGAGAGGTGTGACCGTGAGACGAGCAGAGGGGGACGAGGCTGTGAGGGAAAAAGACAAAATCACACACATCTGTCCCCCGGGTATCCGCATATCATTTCGCCTTCATTTTCGCTTGACAACCTACCGCTGTTTGTTCATGCTGAGCCTCTGATGCTCTCATGCATTGCATCTGATCCCCTCTCGCCCTCCTCTCTCTCTCTCCTCGTCTCATCTCATCTCATCTCATGGCTTGCGACGGCCAGTCTCACTCGACCACGACCATCCCCTCATCTCAGCCGTCAACCCCATTGGCTCAATGTTTCGGAACAAGGTCAAGGGGAGCGTTTGACATTTTGACTTGTTTCATGCCACCAACGGCCTCTGATGTTCTGAATGGTAGCTTTCTATTTAGGTTCGGTCTGTGTTCGCCTTCTTTATATTATTAACTTCCCATGCACATGTTCTGCTGGGTGGCGACGTCGCCATGGACGACGATCACACCCGAACCGAGACATGGGTCCCCTCATTCCATTAATCGCCTCACCTTTCCCGACGACGTGCGCGTCAAGTTCGTGGTGCTGTTATGCATTGAGATGACCAGCTAGGTCTCGTCAAGTGACGTTTAAGGCCTACTGTACCTGGGCATTTGTCTACTCGACCGACTTTGACAAGATTCCGCCATCAAACCCGCTAGCTTTGCCATCCAATCGACGGCCAGTGGTAACCCCAGCGGCCGCCTGAAGACAACCATATTGCCAACGGACAAACGTTGTACTTGCTCGTCGCGAGAGCCTCACCTGAGCAGCGTTATCCTTCCCCCTTCCACGTGTTGCTGCTCCTGTGTCATCTAAACTCCTCTCCTGCGTGGAATTTCCACCGCTGTGTCGCGATTCTCGTCTCGCTATTTCGGCCGGGCCGGATCCGATACTTGCGGTAGTGCAGGGCCGGTCGTCTCAACGCTCAGACTACGGGAGTTCCTTACTTACACTACCCCTTGGATTTAACTTTTGTTTTATCGTCGGCTGCTCCATTTGCACGGCCTCTCTCAGCTTAACGACATTCCATCATCTTTAAACTATAGTCCTCAGTAGTGAGAGCGTCTCACTACCCATCTGCCGCGATGTCGCAAGCCGCTCTGCTTCCGTCCGATTACTCCGACCATGGCGCCCCGAAACGCATGCTCATCGCCTTCTTGAGGAGCCAGCAAGTTAGGCTGTTCGGCCTCTTTGCCGCTTTCCTCGTTGCCATCCGCATCTTTGTTTTGGACGCGTCGACGAGCGGGGCCCCGGGAGACTACGCGGCTACGAACCCCTGGCGGGACCTCCCTGCGGACCCGGCCGTTCATCAGACGATCCGGGAGGTGCTCTTCATCGGAGACACCCTCCGAGACGGCATGCTGCCGACGTCCTTGCCCGACGACGACCACAATTCGTACTCAGCGATGCTGCGCAGCCTCGAGACCAGGACGGACCTCACCTGGCTGGTAATCCAGGAAACCCGCGTCGACCAGACCGTCATGGTCATCGCCAACCGCGGCGGCTACCACAGCCCCATTCCCGAAGAGCCATACGACTTACACGGGCGCGCCGAGAGGCTCCACGGCCACTGGTCCGCGCTCGCTTCCCACAAAGACAGGCCGGACCGGTGGGATGTCCGGTTCGACACCACCCATCTACCTCCGCTCCTCGCCAGGCATGCCTCCGGCTCTGGTCGAGACGGAGACTCCTCGGGTTTTCATTTGACGACGGAGCAGAAGGCGGCGGCAGACGCCAAGTACGCAGCCTATCGAAAGCGCAGAGACCGGACCGTCTCCTATCTCAAGGATCACCCGCCCAAGCCGATGGCCTGGTCACCGGTGCAGACGGACCACCCGGACGAGACAGCCCCGGGCGGCGCCTGGGAAATTCTTTTCCATAAGGGCATCGTGCAGGCTGGACGAAGGGTGTTAGGAAGCAGGCTGGCCGGCAACCCGGCGCTCAAGCCCATCTATCGCGATCTCATCACGGAGCGTGTGCCGTACGACTGGGTCAACCCGGACGAGCCGGTGCGGGAGTATGCCGAAAGGGACCACCTGAAGGAGATGGAGGCATTCCGGGAAGAGTCGAAGGCGCGACAGGAGAGGGCGGATAGACAGGCAAAATTCCAGGAAGCGCTGAGGGCAGAGGAGAGACTGGAGCGGGGAGACAAGCAGGAGCTCTGATGGGGGGGTGGCCAGGTAACTGAGTCGCGGAGATTTATGAAGAATAGATTCACTCATTGGTTGTGACTGTTTCCTAATAGTCGAGGAATGATACGTAGTAGTGAGAGGAAGACGTCCGAGTCATGATTCCTTCATTCCCGCCCAACAATCAGTCACAAGGGAATAAGCATGGCGTTCCAGTCTCGTTCCCGGCGAACATCGTCGTCGCCCCAGTTCAGATTCCTCCTCGTGGCGCCAACCCTTACACCGGCAGCCCGCACCAACGGCGGCATCCCCGAGCTTAGTAGCCCGACAGCACGGCGGCGATGGACGCCAGGGCCGGGACGGCCTGAATGAAGAAGATGCGTGGGTTCGCCGTGGCGCCGCCGTAGGCGCCGGCGGCGACGATGCAGCCGAGGAAGAAGAGGCGGATCTGTCGGGCGAACTCGGGGACCGGGTGGGCGAGGCCCCAGACGAGGCCGGCGGCGAGGAAGCCGTTGTACAGGCCCTGGTTCGCGGCCATCGTCTTGGTCTTCTCGGCGAAGTCGGCCGTCAGCTTGAAGGCCTTGCGGCCGCGCGGCGAGGTCCAGAGGAACATCTCGAGCACGAGGATGTAGCCGTGCAGGCCGGCCACGAGGCCCGTCGCGGTGGCGCCGATGAAGCCCATTGCTGTCGATGTGTTTTGTGGTGGTTTGGGTTGACTGAACAATTATGACTTGCTGGAAGGGGAGAAAAGAGCGTGTCGGTGGATTAGGGAGGTGATTGGGGGAGTGAGTTTAGATGGAGCGCCGCAATTGTGATCAGTGATCCTTTCCAATGTCTCAGACATGTACAGAGTACAATCTGGCCTCAACTAGGTTTTGAGTTTTACCAGACGCCCCTGGCTAGATTGGAGGAGGGGCTGAGGATCGTACGACGGTAAGATGGAGGCGGAACGGAAAAACGAAGGGATTGTGAAGGAAAAGTGTAGGTCGTATGGATACAGGCATCCCATTTGGGAATTGGGGGCGGGCGGGCGTCGCGAGTCAGACAACATCACACACCGAAGCTCACCTGCTTTCACTGAAACTCACCGATGCTCACCGATGCTCACCGACACTTGCGAGCTGACGTGTGTGTCATACTTACTTGCCGGAAACTTTAAATCGCCGCCGTAACATCTAGATTAATCCCGCTTCATTATCTCCGCTTGACACCCGTTTCCGCTTGAGACTTATCTCCCCGTGATTGCTGCTCAAACAGGCTCTGGCTACAAGTAAATACTCTCCCTCCAAATAGATTGCCAAGACTTCACCTTGGTCAGGAATCAGGCGTCACTGCGGTTCCTGTTTATCTTGGGAACAACGTAGGCTACGTAATTGACCGCACGTGTATATAAGGAGCAGAATGTATCTTTACCACATGGACTCAATTGCTTGCCAATACCATCAACGCCTCTCTTACTCTCTGCTTCTCTCACCCTCTCGCCCTTTCTCTCCCATCAGCACAGCTTTCACTCCAAGACACGCAACGTAGCTTAGCCGCCGCTGCCAAAATGCAAATCAGCCTCAAGACCCTCTACATCGCCGCCGCCACGCTGATGGCCGCCAGCAGTGTCTCCGCCGACAGCTGCTCTCGTTGGACTGGCCGTGACTGCCCTGCCAACCAGCCCGTGAGCTGCGGCGACGGATGCTGCTGCGAGTCACTCAACGTCTGTGCGTGCTAGACGCACACAGTACGAGGTGAGAAAGACAGCCCGCGTATTGGTCCTTGACTCATTGGATGAAATCCTTGGCTGACCGAGTCATCTAGACACCGAGAAGGGGTCCGGCTTGTCAGGAGGAGCGTGACGCTCATGCGGATACCCTTGGGCGCAATGTTTCAATGATTTTCCTCCAGCATCTACCCACTTTATACAGCATCGATGGTTTGTGGCATCCAGAAGAAAAAAAGCTTGAGAGTGTTCTCGTTGTGTCTGTTTCTTATTTTAAGCTTATATTCTCTCAAGAGTCGGGATAGTCTTGGCTTGGTTACTTGTACATATGTCTCCGTTGTTTGTCTTCGGAAACCAGCAGAGCTGCTGTTACCACAAAAGAACTTCTTCTACGGATATCCTGTTCATGCTATCGCCTCGTCGGTTTTCTTGGCAACAAATCTCAGTGGCACCGACGAACCTGAAAAGAAAACCCCCAATACCACTGAAATAATCTACCGTTTAGACAACTTGTGCAGGATGTACGATGTCAGTAGGTAGATTGCAGTATAGGCACAGTGCCACATTAGTCGCTACAGGGGAAGTTCCTACCTACCTACCTACCTACCTGGCTAAGGTACCTCGTGTCCAGGTAGGTTGTCTCGAGAAGTTGCTGCTTCCTTCCTGAGATCAAGGTTGTGACCCGATATTGACCAATCAGATGAACCAGCCCGCGTGGAGGCAGTGGATCGATCGATTAAGCGACCACGTGATGCGCTACTGCCGATGACTACCCGGGAAGGAAGGAAGGGTGGCGCTCCTTCCGAGTCCCTTGTAAGGGGCCTGCAAGGGTGCGCACGCTTCCAGGGATGCCGTCCAGCGGCTTCCTTCGATGCTCTTGCCCCCCATGCCCCGTGCCCCCAACGCGAAAACTAATTGCTTCACGTCCCGTCCCGTCGTGTCCGTTCATCACACGAGAAATCGCTGCCGACACCGCTCTCTTTCTACTATCGGTTCCGTTCGTCGACGTCCTTTGCTACCGGGCTGGACCTTAAACCCAAGCAACTTATCCCCCCCATTGAATCCCAGCAAACCACTGCCATCGGTCATACTTTAGTCTTTGGGCCGAGACTCGGGCCACCGCGCATTTCCACCTGAATCATCTTGCCGTACCAGCAATGGCTCGTCGCGACCAACGTCCGGCTTCAACACCGGCCGATCCAAAGTACCGATAACCCCGCGGTTCAGTTTCACAGGTTAACGTTTCCCTGCCCGCATCATTTCTCACATGCCGCCCCACTCGTCTTAGGGGCTAGCCTCATCCCATCTTCCAACCTCAAGATGCCCCCGAACAAGATGGCGGGCATCAAGGCCGAAAAGGCCGAGCGCAGCTTGAACAGCCTGCCCATGACACCCGATACACTGTTGCAGCAGTCTGTCCGAGCTGCTGCTGCTTCTCCATACGACACAGCTCCGTCGTCTGCTGCCACCATGGCACCCCATACGCCACTCCGTGCAATCAAGCCCGAGCCGGATTGTGCCCATATCAAGCAGGAGATGGACTACCAGGAGTATCAAGCCGCCATGGGCCCCCAAAATCCGCCTCATGATGCTGCTGGCTCGGCCCCGGACCACGCGCCCGACGCTGCCGGCAATCTCGAGCAGGACCCTCGAGAGGAGGAGTCCCGTCTGCTCGAGCAGTGGACCGCAACGGCATCGCCTGACGACCTTGAGAAGGTTGTTGGAGCCGGCATGGAGCTCCTCGAGGACCTCAAGGCCCCCTTTAGCTTCACAGCCTCCCTTCCCGAGACCCAGGCCTCGGCGTGGCTGCAGGCTATCAATGACCTTCAGGCCCGCTCTCAACCATCCCGCACCATTGTGGGCGTCGTCGGAAACACGGGCGCCGGCAAAAGCTCCGTCATCAACGCCTTGCTCGACGAGGAGAGGCTTCTTCCGACCAACTGTCTGCGTGCCTGTACCGCTTCTCCCACTGAGATTTCCTACAACCACTCCCAAGATCCCGAGGAGCTGTACCGCTCCGAGATCCACTTCATCTCCCTCGAGGACTGGCAGAAGGAGCTCAAGACTCTCTTCACCGATCTCATCGACGACAATGGCAACATTTCGCGCGAGTGCACCAACGAAGACAGCGAAGCAGGCATCGCATACGCCAAGATTCGGTCCGTCTACCCGTCCAAGACGAAGGAGATGATCTCCAAGAGCACCCCTGAGCGTTTGGCCAACGAGGCCGCTGTTGCCCGCGTTCTCGGAACCGTCAAGAAGCTCAAGGCGACCACGGCCCAAGACCTGTATGCCAGCATGCAGCGCTACGTCGACAGCAAGGAGAAGAACCCGCATACCAAAAAGGATGTCTCCATGGAGTTCTGGCCCCTCATCAAGGTGGTCCGCATCTTCACCAAAGCAACCGCTCTGTCGACTGGCGCCGTCATCGTCGATCTGCCGGGTGTGCAGGACTCCAACGCTGCGCGAGCCGCCGTTGCTCAGAACTACATGAAGTCATGCTCCGGTCTTTGGATTGTCGCTCCAATCAACCGTGCAGTCGATGACAAGACCGCCAAGTCCCTTCTTGGCGACTCGTTCAGGCGCCAGCTCAAGTACGACGGCATCTACTCCGCCGTCACCTTCATCTGCTCCAAGACTGACGATATCTCTGTGACCGAGGCTGCTGAGAGTCTCGACATCGAATCCGACATATCCGAGTCCTGGGCCAAGATTGAGAGCTTGCGGAGCAAGATTCGAGATCTGAAAGAGGCGCTCAGTAACGCCAAGGATGAGAAGTCGGACCTCGTCGACTCTTTGGAGCAAATCGATAGCGACTGGGACAAGTGGGACGACCTCGCAGTCCAGCATGCGGCAGGCGAGGTCGTCTATGCTCCTTCGGACTCGTCAAAGAAGAGCAAGAAGCGCAAGCGCGGAGCCTCTACATTCAAGGGCCGGAAGAACCACCACAGGTCATCTGATTCTGACGATAGTTCGGACGATTCAGATGCCAATTCGGACAGTGATAAGGAAAACGACCCCGACATGGAGAATCGACAGCCTTTGACCGAGGATAAGATCCAGGAGAAGCAGGCAGAGCTCAAGATGCTGAAAAAGGAGGTTCGCCAGAGCCGCAAGGAAGTGGACGCCAAGATTTCCGACATTCGGCAGGAGATGAAGAAGGTCCAATCTGAGGAGGAGCGGCTGCTTGGCATGGTCAAGTCTGTCTGCATTCAGGGCCGAAATAGATACTCGAAGAGTGCAATCCAGCGAGACTTTGCTCTCGGCATCAAGGAGTGAGTTCCGCAGCCGCCAGACCTCGAGCCAAAGCGTGTTTGCTGACTGCCACAGGCTGGACCAAGAAGCCGCCATCGAGGAAGATGAAAACCAGTTCAACCCCGATGAAGACATGCGGGACTACGATGAGGTTGCCCGAAACCTGCCAGTGTTCTGTGTCAGCAGTCGTGCGTATCAAAACATGCGAGGCAGGCTTCAGAAAGACGACTTCAACAACGACGGCTTCCGCAACGTTGAAGAGACGGAGATTCCCCAACTCCAGCAGCACGCGAAGAAACTCACCGAGAGCGGCCGTGCTGCCACCTGCCGTCGTTTCCTCAACGAAATGTGCCAGCTTCCGAACTCCATGAAGATGTGGGCCGCCAACGATGGATCTCAGTCTATACTCAGCGGCCGAGAACAGAGGAAGGAGGAGACGATGCTAAGAGCCCGGCTGTCTACGCTTGAAAAGGTACGTCTGCCGAACCACCCCGCTCGACCGGGCATTAACCCCAACTCTCAACCAGGCCTTCGCCGAGGCGGTCGATGAGTGTGTCACCGCCATCAAGGATGCGCTGTCGGAGAGCATCTACGACTTTTTCGATGAGATAATACCGACTGCATCCAACGCCGCGGTCCCCACAGCGTCGGGCTGGGGAGCGCATCGCAGCGAAGGCGGCATGTACTGGGCCACCTACAAGGCAACCTGTCGCCGGGGTGGCGTGTTCACCAACGCCTCTGGTCGCCACGACATGAACGCGGATCTTCTCGAGCCCATCTCCCGGGGACTCGCTGGTGGATGGGAGCGGGCGTTTCAGCGTCGCCTCCCACAAGCTCTCGAGTCTTTCGCCATGAAGGCTCGCCTGTTGCTGGAGAACTTCCACCGCAACGCCATTGCCCCGTCGCAGGAGCGAGGCAACAACTACACGGGCATCAACATGCTGAGCAACCAGCTGCGAACACACACGATTCGTCTGAAGGAGATCCCGCCGATGCTCCACACGATTGCCCAAGAGTTGCAGCGCGATGCCAACCGCGGATTCCACCCGGTCATCCAGGAGGAGATGCAACCGGCCTATGCCGTTTGCGTTGCGGAGTCCGGTAGGTTCTACCTCTATAATTCATCCACTTGTTGCTTTACTCTCGGCAGCCACTAACGTCGGAACACGCAGGCACTGGCTCCTATGTGCGCATGAAGAGCCACATGGTCAACCATGTGGAGAACTCTCGCCACAGCATGTTCCGTCACTCCACTGATAGCGTCAAGGAGCAACTCCAGACCTTGTCCAGCCGGATCGAAGACGTGATGGCCGAGCAGGTGCAGGACATCTACAACCTGCTTGCTCGGGATTATTTGGCCGTCATTGCGGGCATTGATTGCGTTGTCAAACCTTACGGTGTTCCTCGCGCCGAGCGTTTGCTCAGGGCCGAGATGTATCTCCTGTTGGAGAAGACGGACAAGTGGTTCACTCGGCCCGACTCGGCGTACGGCTCTGAGGCTGCGGTTGCCTCTGACGAGGACAGTGATCCTTTTGCTGACGAGGCTGGAGCTGGTGTAAATGATGTGGCGGCCGCTCCGTTGGGCGATGGCGGACTCATGGCCATCAAGAGAGAGCCGGTTCACTAGTTCTGTCGTCAGGCAACCGTTTTCTTCTTTTCTTTTCTAAAACGTTTCGATGGGAAGGAAAAGCATGGGTCAGTTTTGGTCTTTGAGTGTTCTCTGGGTGTTCCGAAATTCCGTCTTTGCGTTTGGTTTCTGAAGGGAAGTTCTATTTCAGTTGAGCATGGGATGCACAAGATACCCGACTGCTTGATATGGGCGTTTTACTAGGCAGAAATCTGACGAATGAGTACTTGCTTTTGACATTACTGATCTGTTTGTGCTTCCTGCATCCTTTACCCAAGTCTCACAGCAAGAATCACACAAACCCGACGTCCGCATTGACTTTACTTCCTGATGAACCAAGCCAGGCTATTAGCAGAGATTCCGGTAATATTTGTCGACGTCTCAAGCCTCCCCGATGCTGTTGGCTTCTCAGTGGACAGAGGATGTGGAGCGAGAATGCATAGCATGACCTGGATGCCGGACCACAGCTAAATGCATTGGGTGAAGTGAGATGAGCAATACTTTCTTAGACATCATGCATATTTCAGTTCACTTGCCAACTACTTTGGTCTTCGATGGGGTCCCAGGCGCAAGGCCGATCAGGTCTCCAAGGGGAGGGGATGCCGATTGCTCACGAGATGGCGTGACATGCCAGCCTGGTACGAGTTCTTGTCCAACTTCCGAGTCTCAAAGAAGAACCGCCGTCCCCCCTTTCTCCTTTGATCTGTTGATGCAGCCCGGGGTTTGTGTACGAGGTCTCGAACGGTGTGACTGCCTGGAGCCGGGTCTAGTTCCGTCCTAGTTACGGTTCTGTTCTTGTCCCCTGGCGGAGCGCATGCCGGGAAAGGTGGGGCGCCGGGGGTGGGGACCGGGGGGAGGTTTAGGCAGGCCCCGCTCGGGCGGCTTGGCGGACCAATTGGGGTCAAGACTGCCTAAACCTCCCCGGTCCGGAGAGAGAGACACAGGGAGGAAGAGAGAGAGAGAGTGTGTGTGAGAGTGTATGTGAGTGAGTGAGTGAGTGGGTGAGTGAGGAGTACCAACCCAATTCACGTGTATATTAGATGAAGTCCCCCAATAAAGTTGCTCGCTCGTACTCTTCTTGTCATCGCAACCTTTGTTTGAGATTATAACCCCTGGACAATCTATCCCCGTCATCAATCTTCCCGTTCGCGTCCATTGGAACATGTACATTCGCTACGACAAGACGCGAGCCCTAGAACAACACCCGGCTGCTCCGATGGCTCCTGTCGAGCATACAAGTCCCAAAATGTCCCTCAAGATTGACAATTTTGAAGACGGCGAGACTGTCCACCAGGTACATATATTCAAGAATCCCCAAGGCCAGCAGCCCCTCACTAATCCATACATCTCCCCAGCGCTGTGTCATTGTAAAGGGCACTTACAGCGTCGACAACGACAATGCCGACACCTTCGCAACCGTAGAAACCCACGATGGCACCAGCACCGACACCATCTTTCCAACCCAGTCGTGGCCCATCGCAGGCAAGCAGATCAAGATCGTCGCCATGCTCTCCCCCGGACGCAACACACTGGCCATCACCCGCAGCGTCGGCGCCGACAAGATCGTCCTCGGGCTCAACCTAAACTACGTCCCTCTCCTCCAGTCGCCGCCCCTTCACCTCGCCATCATGGTCGCAAAGGACTCCCCCCTCGTCATCGACTGCCCGCCCGCCAAGCACGCCCTCGTTTCCTCGGCGCACTCCTCCCTCGACGCCGCCGTTGCCAAGCTCCGTATGACGGCCTACATGTGGCAGGCCCTCACAGCCGAGGACATGCGCATGAAGGGCCTCGGCCGCCGCTCGTTCCGCCTCGAGGAGGAGTGGACCGCCGACACGACGAGCCGCGCGTTTCTCGACGGCCTGCACGAGGCCGCGCTCTTCGAGACGGGCGCCATGCGCGCCACGGCCAGGGTCCACGTCGTCCGCTCCAGCAGGACCACCGCCGAGATCCGCGACGCCGAGGTCGCGCAGCAGAACGAGTCGGCGCGGTCGCGGGACGGGCTCTTTGACTACTTCCGCGAGGCCCTCGCCGCCCACGGGGCGCCGTTCGACCCCTCGTCCCGTCCCGTCGTCGCCGGCATGATCCTCGACTCGCACTTCTCCGCCACCAAGAAGCTCATTCTCGGCCACGCCGCCCTGGGCTGCCGCGACCCGACCGGCGTCTCTCTCGGCATCATGGGCAGCCACCTGGCCTACTCGTGGCCCCGGTTCCTGGAGGAGGTCGCCGACTGCCTGCTCGACGCCCGCCCGCCGGGCCCCGCCGTCGGTGACGACAACGGCGACTGCGGGTCCTTCTGGGAGGCCTGCGCCATCGGCCAGGGCGCGTTCCTGCACGAGGTCGGCCACGCGTTCGGGGCGCCGCACACGACGGGCATCATGGCCCGCGGCTACGCGAGGCACTGGCCGCGCTGCTTCCTCGCCCGGACGGCGTACTCGCGGAGCGACAACCGGGAGGGCCTCTCCGTCGTCGACGACGACACGAAGAACGACGCGTGCTGGGACCTGCGGGATGCGCTGTCGTTCCGGTCGCTGGACCACTTCTGGCTGCCCGGCGACGCCAGGCTGCCGGCCGCCGCTCGTTCGGCCGCACCGGCTGTCTCCCCGGCCAACGTCGGGGCCGACGACGCCGGTCTCGAGATTTCCTGCGCCGCAGGGCTGGCTCGCGTCGAGTTCAACGGGCAGCCCGAGCCTCTCCCTTCCGTACGGGACCCCTTCGGGAGGGTCTTCTACGGCCTCGAGGCCCTCGAGGACCGGTTTCCCCGGGGCGGCGACGACCTCGCGATCTCCGTCCTCGGCATGAACGGCAAGACCAAGACGGTTCGCAATGCGTGGCGCCTCTTCGCGTCCACGTCGCACGTCCGCATCCCGGGCTCCGACGTGCTGTTGCAGAAGCGCTCCGTGACGAGCAAGAACCTCGAGGACGCCGACCCCTCAGACGGGTCCGAAGACAACGACGCGTTCTGGACCTGGGCGACGCTGTTGACGCGGCGGAAGGACGCCGATGATGATGGCGACGACAGCGGCGCCATCGTGCAGGCGGCGAGCGTCGACGTCCGGACGGGCTGCGTCCTCGACGGCGCGTATGTCCACTTTTACGACGACACCCGCGTCCACTGCGGCCCGCGGGTGTTACGCTGGGGCGGGGCGCTCCGCTTCGGGGGCCACGCGTCGGAGGAGGTCGCGATCCCGCTGGGCGTGGAGGTCGTCAAGGTCGAGGTGTCGAGGGAGGACCACATCCTGCGGGGCATGAGGGTTCACCTGAGCGACGGCACCTCCGGCGGTGCCTTGTCGGGAGGCGGTGACGAGCCCGAGACGTTGTCTCTTGGTGAGTGATGTTCATGTCCACCCTCCCTCTTTTTCCTTCCCCTGCCTTTCTTTTCCCACAACCGGTTTTGTTCTTTGTTCCCCTGATAGTGGCAAAGCTGACGAGAACACAAATTCCACCGCAGAACCGCATGTGGATGAGCGCATCGTTGGCTTCTTCGGCCGCAGCTGGTGGGGGCGCCATTTTGACGGGCTGGTCGAGTTCGGCATCATCACGGCCCCCAGGGACTTTGTGCTCCCGGACATCGTGTATGACATGGCGGAGCTACAGAATACGGATGGCGGACGCAGGGTACGATAAACCATTCCCCTCCCCTCCCTTCCCTTTTCCTACATGCGCCCCCTGAGAAATTTTGTTTTTACTGACGCCGCTTCTAGCCTGAGGAAATCAAGGAGCATGAGGGATCAGACGACGACGAAGAGTATTAGAGGCTGAAAGTCTTTGTTAGATTACTAGATTACATGAGGAGCACGATTGTTGTGATCGAAAGGCATCATGTTTCAATCATGGCCCGTTGTGGCTATGTTCACACCAATTTCATCTTCCTCTTGTGTACGTGAAAGTGACGGGTTTCCCAAAATTAATATCCCTGTCATTATGACTGACACGGCCTAACAGTATGTAGAGAATCCAAGAGACTAGGTTGCGACCCATGACGGACTCCATCATGGTTCGTGTCGGTGCGACTCCCAGAAGCATAGCCATGTCGACTTTTGCTATCCCTGTGGTTACAGCCAAACAGGGTTTCACGTCCATGTCAGGTAGAATGTGGCCATTGCAGCAGTACATGTAGCAATTACCCAACGTCATTGGGCTTCCCTTTAGCCAGTAAAGGTTTCGACAAGGGCACAGATGGTCGCCTTGAACCTCGTAATTCCAGATCTGAAGGTAAGTTTCCAGAGTAAACGAGCATGGGATCCCTTGTTGTGGATGCTGCATGAGCGGCATCTCGGCCACATGGCGGCGGCAGCTCCGCGAGCTTTGACGCCGTGTTTCACCAGAATCGAGATGAGCTTGCCATTTTCCGCTTAAGGGAAACGGTAAACAAAGACTCGATGGATTTCTCAGATGAGCGCCTCGACGGGCGTCCTGACTTACTGTACAAGCTGATGGGCCAGACGACACCGAGTCAAGCGGACGGGCATCAGGGGACGACAGGAGGACGAGCGCTGCTTGTTGTCTTCGTTGACGGTGAATTGTAGATGAAAAGCACGAGACGAGACAGAACCTTTTACGAACCATCTTTCACTCTCTCTACACGACGCTGAGTACTCGTGTGAGCCAAGCAATACGCGCGGTCCGATGGGCAGGTTCCGCAGTCCGATGTTGACCGACTCGCCCCCCCCCCCGTGTCTTTCCTTTCCCCTCTCCCTCTCCTTGTCGTAGTTTCAACGCAGAAACTCTTTCATGCTTCGGCCAGCATGAGTCCACCGCGCCATCGTCGTCCGACTGTCCTTTAAAGAAGATCGCATCCCTGCCACGTCTGAACGTTCGCACGAGAAGAACCAATGATGCCCGCATCACCCCACGGACTAGGTTCCCGGTGAATCCGCGAGCGGCTATTCGAGGAAGCCTGATATGGCGAGAGTTGGGGACTCCGGAAGCTTTACCTTTTGGGGGGGGGGGCAAGTGTGGTTTGAAAGCGAGTGAAAGACTCACGCCCAACAACTCCACAAGTCGTCAACTGCGAGCATTGCCTACCCCATGTGTCTGATAAAGTCCCGACTAACTAGCAATTCTTATCATGGCGTTTGGGGAACAAACTCTACCCTTGTTACTTTGCATAATGTTCATACGAGTCGGCCAGTGAGTTGGAAACATTGTCTTCCTCGAATTCAAGTCCGTTGGTAATTACTGTCTAACCTGGCTAACAAATAGAGCCCTTCCGAGCCCAGTCCGGGGAATCGGGCTCCAAGAAGGGGGAGGAAACCACTTGCTCACACCACTCGTCAGGCGGCGTAACCGCCCTGACTCCCGGCTGCGAAGGCGACTGGAGGCGGCTCAGTCGCTCGATGGGGAATATGTAGCTCACACTCCCCCTCTCCGGGATGGGAGGCTGCTGGGGCTCGGGCTGGGGCTCGCCATGCGCCTCCGTCATCTGCTGGGTCCGCAGCCGACTTCCTTTGAGAAACTTGAGCTCGATGATCCTCTTGGTGCTGCTTCCGCCGGTGTTGCGGCTTGATTCTTGCGAGCAGTCGAAGCCGTGCGTAATAAGGATGTTGATGGCCGGGAAGCACGCGCAGATCATCCCTATGCTCACCTCGGCGGTTCTAGCGGGCGTGGTCAGTCAAGTCCTTTAATGAGAAAAGTCGACCAGCGTCCGAGGGGGGGGGGGGAGGGAGTAATGTCTCCTCTTGTTTTTGTTCGGGGAACAGGAGATTTAGAGGCTCACGCACCCAAGGAGGTTGAAGCGGATAAAGTCCACCGATTCGTCGTTGGACTTTTGCAGCTGGATGACGATGACCATCCGTACAATGCTCGCCGCCGTCGCGACGCCTCCGGCGCTAAGCATGGCGATGACCTTTAGCCGTCTGGTCCACGGCATCCGTAGGGTCACGGCAACAGGGATCGGTAAACAGAGAACGGCCAGATCCGTGATGACACTGATAACCGTGTCCGCCACGAAGATGGCGCGCTGGTCGAAGCAGACGGCCTCAACGGACGAGTCCCAGAACCCCGCGACGGGCCGGCAGATGAGTGCCTTGAGGATGAAGACGGGCAGGTAGTACCCGGTCATGAAGACGGATAAGGCGTATATCCCTATCTTCGTCTTGTTGTGGAACCGAAAGACGCGTAAGACGACCAAGAGAAGGGCGAGCTTCGTGAAGTACGAGTTCGGCCCGTACACAAGCGTGTCGGCATATAACCCCCAGAAAGAACATGTTAACGCAAGCTCCAAAGCAACCGGGGGTTCAGTTCGTCTTTCGATTACCTTTTTGAAGCCCATGAAGTCTGCTTTTGACAGCTCGTAAACGTGAAATCCACCGCCGTAACGATACACTTTTGAATGGCAACGCTTGATTAGACTGGAAGGGATCTGCCAACGGACTGCGAAGGGAACTACTTACTGACGAGCGCGGTGGCGCTGTACCCAAGTGACAGGATCTAACTATTGAATCAGCATGATTGAATTCGACCTCGGGACGATGGTGTCTATCTTCATCTCTTACCCAAGCGACCACGGCCACCCCTGCAAAGATCCCAAGAGTGTCAGCAGTCTGGACCAAAACACCCATGAAAAAAAAGCAACAAGTCCATGAAGCCGAGGACGAAGACGAAAAAGGGGGGGGGGCGCTTACAGTCCTCAGTGTGAAACGGCGGCGCGATGAGCATCTTGGCATACAGACGCAATATCATGAACAGGCTGACCATCACGATGGAGAGGATCTGCGACACCAGGTTGATCGTGTGCAGGACGTCCTTCGGGTTCTGAAAGTCGGGCACCACGCCTTCTGGCGGCGGGGCCGCCGGCCCCTCTACGTTGGACATCTCGCATCGGGCGGGGGTCAGGCATAATAGCTCGTTCAACCGCTGTCGTGGAGGAGGGGGGGAAACCGTTTCGCCGATTAGACAACTTGGCCGGACGCAAGCCAAGTTTCGTTCTTGGTCCTCTCTTTTCTCGATGCCGGCGGGTTTAGCGACACCTCTCTGTCTGGTTACGGGATGGAAAGCAAGCTCACCATCGAGAGTTGGGGCGCGGGGAGGAGGGGGGGTGCTGGCTCTGGTACATATATCTTAGGGCGTGATCGGTGTTCAATTCGAATTGGGGGCCAAGGGCCAGGGATAAGATTTCAAGTGACTTATGCACTCTAATCTTATGCTATTGTACCGCCTAATTAGGAATAACCTCTGCGTTTAATTAATGGCTGACTGCTTGCTTAAATTAGCAAAGGTTTGTAATAACAGTTTTATTGTTAGAGGCAAAAGTAAGGGGGAAGGTTAAGAATAGAGTTATTACCTGCATTTTTTGCTATTAGATCCTTACTTAAAAACAATAAATATTAATGCTTATAATAACTTTATTACTAATAGAGTTCTGCTAGACTATTAGCAATAATAACGTTATTATTATTAGCTCTAGAGAATCCTACTTATAGTTATCTAAAAGCTTACTATTAATAAGTCCTCCTCTGCTGCTACTACTACTATTACAGTTGCCTTATTAAATACATACATCTTAGGCCTATTAATTACCCCCCTACGTTATATAGGATTGTTAATTGCTACGCCTTTTTCTTAAGCTTTGCTAAGAGCAGGTTAGCCTTAGCCTTCTTATTAATAGCTAGGCTGCTATTATAAGGCTAGTAATAGAGCAAATATTGCCTTAGATAAGGTTAGCTAACGTAGCTGTAAATCTTAATACCTTATAAAATAAGTATAAGGCGCTGCTTAACAAATACTGCAAGGTAAAAACCCTTCTCTAATTAGGGGTAACATATAATAACAAAAGTAGCCTTATATTTACTACTAACAAGGCCTAGCAACTATTTAAGGCCTAGCACCTATACCTCTAATTAGTTAGGTATAAGGGCTTTCTGTATATAGAGGAGATAAGTAAGCTCTAGCCTAACAAAATAGGTATAGGCTAGTATATTGTTAAGGCCTATAAGGCTAATAACGTATAGAGAATCCCTAGTAAAGACAATAAGTTAGTTAAAGCTACAATAATAGGATCTTAAGCAAGGAAGAGGGTAGCAGAGATTAATATAGACACTAGTCTAGACTTATTATTAGAGATAATATCTAAATTAGTAAAGGAAGCACTAAAAAAACTATTATAAAAAATAACAAAAGGCAGAAAAGAAAGGCAGAAGGCTCTTACCTCCTTTAGTAATACTCTTAAGCAAGGTCTAGGTTGCTTAAGTAATGCTATTGCTGCCCTTACAGCGCCTTGTAAGCCTACAGCAACAGCAGGGCTGCAAGAGGCTAGATCTAACAATATTTTAAAGGCAATAATTAACTTCTAGCAGTTATTTAAGAAAAAGTTAAATAACTGTATTGCAGCAAAGGTTGCAATATTTTTCTTAAAGTCGCCTTATGCAGCAGTTGCTTAGCTAGCAGTAAAGTTCTTAGAGATAAAAACTCTTAAAGTCTCTAAAGCTTTAAGAAGTCTTTTTCTCTATAAAATAATACTTATATAACTTATAACTATGACTATAATTATACTATAACTATATATTAACTATAACTATAATACAGTGTTATTAATACTGTATACACTGTATACTAATAAAGCAGTAGAAACTAGAAGAAACTGCTAGAAATCCTCTTAAGGTATATACTTTAACCTAGACAAAATAGCCTTTACACTATACCTATTAAGGCTAAAGGATATGCAATTTAGAGGTAAATAACAGGAGAATTACATAATAAGGGCTAGGGCAAGCCCTAACTCTACTATAGGAAGAAATAACTATAAAAGGGCCTATTTCTCCCTTTTTAGATCTTCTTCCTTTCTCTTCTTTTAATAACAACAAGTATTATAACTAACGTACTCGCATAGCGAGTGGGCCAACATAGCGAGTGGGCCACTTTTCCAACTTTCTACCTCTTTGACCTTTACACCAACTTTCCTCTACGTACGAACATGCCATCCTCCTCAATTGAAAGTCGTATCATCCTTGCCATCCAGGCTATCGAAAAAGACCCAAAGATGTCTGTACGAAAAGCAGCCCAAACCTTTGAGGTCCCTCGAACGTCAATCCAAAACCGACGCGCCGGACGCGTCGCACGACCTGAAAGACGACCAAATTCAATGAAGATGACTATAACAGAAGAGGAGGTGATTCTTGAACGAGTTATTGACCTAATCAATCGAGGGTTCCCTCCGCGACAAGAAGACGTACGAGAAATGGCCGACCAACTCCTAAACGCGCGCGACGGGACGCGTACGGGACCCCGATGGGCAGAGAACTTCGTACGACGCGTCCCCGAATTGAAAATGCGATTTCGACGCCGAATCGACTATCAAAGGGCCTTAGCTGAGGATCCTATGATTATACAAGGCTGGTTTGCACTCGTGCGAAACACAATTGCGAAGTATGGAATACTTGATGACGATATCTACAATTTTGATGAGACTGGGTTCCTGATGGGAATGCTGTCGCATGCAAAGGTTGTTACAACGTCTGACCGTAAGGGAAGGCCTCGTACGAAGCAGCCTGGCAATCGGGAATGGGTTTCTGTCATTCAGGGTGTGTGTGCGGATGGCTGGGCGATGCCTCCGTACGTCATCGTGAAGGGCAAATATCACCTCCTCTCCTGGTACGCCAACGGCCAATTCCCATCTACATGGCGTATCCATCCAAGCGAAAATGGATGGACGACAAATGATATTGGCCTAGATTGGCTAAAGCACTTTAATCAGTGCACACGGACTCGTACGAAGGGCTCTCATCGCCTCTTGATCCTTGATGGTCACAACAGTCATAAATCGACCGACTTTGACGAATACTGCAAGGAACAAAGCATTATTGCTCTTTGCATGCCTCCCCATTCATCGAACGAGCTCCAGCCTCTTGATGTTGGGTGCTTTAGCCCGTTAAAGTACTCGTACGGCAAGGAAATTGAGAAGATGATGCGGATGCAGATTTCGCATATTACCAAGGATGACTTCTTTCCTGCCTTTAAAGCAGCATTCTTTGCCTCAATGGGGGAAGATAACGTACGAGCTGGTTTTAGACAGGCAGGCCTTGTACCTTTTAACCCTGAAGTGGTTATTTCTCGGTTGGATTTCAAGCCAAAGACGCCAACACCCTCAACCTCACGGCCAAGCAGCCAAGGCTCCTGGGACGCAAAGACACCAACCACAGCACTAGAGGGCGTACGAAGTGCTTCCTCCCTTAAAAAGAAGATCCAGGCACATCAAGGTAGCTCACCAACACCAATGTACGAAGTAATTGACTTCCAGGCCAGAGGTATTAGCAAGTTAGCCCATAGGCTTGCTATTATTGAGGCTGAGAACCGTAAGCTTCGTACGGGGATAGAGATACTAAGTAAGCGCCGGAGGGCAAAAAAGACTAGACTACGTCTTGGAGGGTCACTTAATACTACTGAAGCAGAGGCACTACAAGTAGAAAAGGGTAGTGTTGATGCTGGAGGACAGAATAACCCTCAGAAGGAGGGTCGTACGGAAGGTGCTGAACCACGCGCGCGACGATGTGGCAATTGCGGAAAGCCTGGACATAACGCACGAACCTGTGAAGTAGTTTGGGACAGTAATGAGGAAGAGGATGAGGAGTAGTTTTAATTGATTTCGTACGTTGTAGTTTAATTAACTTATATGAAAGGTAGAAGGGTAGAGGAAGGTGGCCCACTCGCTATGTTGGCCCACTCGCTATGCGAGTACGTTATTATATCTACTCTTTACATAATATACCTCTTTTATCTGCTTATACAGACCCCTATTAACCTCTAACAATTCCTACCCCTTATTCCTAGCCCTTAATCTAATCCTTAGCTAAGGGGTCTTATAGTATTAAGAAAAACAGTAGAAAATTTACTTTTTATTAACGCTTTCCCCTTTTTAGTAGTTTTCTACAATACTTTTAGAAAGATATAATGCATAACTTTGACTTTTAAGTTCCCTACGCTATATTAAGTAAGGCGCGCCTGGATTTATGTATCTGAGAGTTATGTACGCCGGATTTCGCCTCTGGCCCTCGATTCGTATTGACCTGGCCCCTAACCGATCACGCCCTTATACACCCACCATCCAGTTTGACGAGTGCAGCAGCTCGCCGGCCCGAACCGGCAAGAAATCCACACAGAAAGAGAGAGAGGAGCGTGCCAGTCCCCCGAAGCTTTGAACTCCCGATGCCAAATAACGCCCGCACTCGGCAGGGCTGGCCCGTTGCATGGACGAAGCATATTCAGGTGAGCTGCCGTTTCCCCCGGCCCCAAACGAGACGAGTCATTCGTGTCGTTGCTGGAATTGCCTGATTCATCATTCACGGGACGCTCAAAAACCTCGCGTTTACCTCGCGTTTGAGAACCGGCGGTTTCGAGTCGATTAGAATGGAGTTATATTAGTGATCAGTGGAATGATGCGCATTGCACGCCTACGATTGCCCGACTCATGAAGAACCTGGCCCGGCCCAAAAAAAGGCACTACTTCCTCAGGATGCCTGCCCTCTTCCAGTCGGACGAGACAAGTACGTAGCAAATGTTGCCAGCAACTATGTGGACGGGAAAAATGGAACCGCGACTGCAATGTTGCAATATAATACTACGACCTCAAGTATCTACACCTCATCCAAAAGTGCCGATTAGCGCACCCGGACATCTCTGCAGCCTGCGGAGAGAGTTCACTGGCGTTTGCAGCCAATAAAGGACAGGAGCGGTCTCGATTCTTCTTATCTCCCTGGTTCATGTCGTTTCACGAGTCAAGCATCGACGACTTGGGACCAAAACGAATTTCCCCACAAAGCTTACGCTTCGAAGTACATGAGCACGGCCAGGGATATCCCGGTGATGCTGTGTCCGGTTCAGCTTGCAGGCGGGATTGTTACGCGCGATACAGAGCGGACAGACCCGTGCCCGGCAACGACAAGGAGAAAGAAAACATATCACAAATCGGCGTTTCCCAGCCCTCGGATCTATCCATTAAACGAAGGAGAGGGATGAGGGTTTTTTTAGCTGTTCTCGATCATCCTCATGTCCCATGAATGAATGACCAGCTTCTTAGTGACACACATCCCGTCGTATCAAAATGGGCGTATCGATACGATACGTCGTGTCTGACTCGCCCAACGTCACTTCTAAGAAACGCAACAGCTTGGTGGTTTACCCTTGCATTTTCTTATCAAGATGTACCTAATTTAAACAAATAAACGTGTCACTTGGGCATTGTTGTTTATCAAGCTGGCCACTGCTTGGAGTGTGTTGCCTGGTCCGTCTGAAGAGAGTCCGTCTCGTCTTCCGCTTGGTGGGAGCACGCACATCCATAACTTTTCAAATACTTCTCGAATTCTGGTCAGAAGCAGGTGTCGAACCGAGTTTCCGGACATCCTGCAGCGATGACGGTCAAACCCTACGCCAAGGCGAAACCCCACGTACTCTATGCCGTGCCCCCACGAGAGGGCCACATGCGGCCGGCCCTCCAGATCGGCAAGCATCTCAAAGACCACGGCTTCGACGTCACGATCCTGGGGACCAAGAAGTGGCGGGCGACAATCCAAGCAGCCGGCGCGCACTTCAGCCCGATCATCGGGCTTTGGGGCACGCTCGACGACCCGGCCCGCTGGCCAGGCATCGCAGACGCCCCAGACGCGCCGTCGCGTCTCTCCGCGTCGCTCGACGGTGGCTTCGTTTCGCTGTTGCCGAGCGGCCTGGAATCCTTGAGGTTCGCTCTCGCGGCCGTTCGCAGGCGACAGCCAGGGTGCCCGGTCGTCGTCCTCTCCGACACGTGCTTCTCGGGGACCTTGGCTCTGAAACTGGAGGCTGATCTACCTGAGGGATACCGCGAGGGAGAGAAGATCAGGACCATCGGAATCGGGGTCGTGCCGACCTTCTGGACCAGCCCTGAAAGGCCGCCCTGGGGATCAGGATTGCCCTTTGACGACAGCGACGGAGGAAGGGAGAGAAACACAGCAGCTCTTCGGACGTCTTGGAGTAGCGCCGCCGAGGAGCGGGCGAGGTGGGTTCTGAGCATGATGGGTTGTGCCAAAGAGGTTGAATCGCTGTACGAGGACCTCTCGCCTCATCCCATTACCGCCTCCAAACAACACCCGTTCTGGGATGCGTCGACCGTCTGCCACGACACGGTACTCCAAATGTGCCTCCCCGGCCTTGAATTTCCCTCATCGGACTGGCCGCGGAAGATCAAGTTCGTCGGCACGCTGCCGATCAAGCCGTTGCCGCCCAACCTCGCATACCCCAGCTGGTTCGACGACATCCTCGCCAACAGCACGGCCCTCCGCCCACCGGTCCAGGGCCGGAAGAAGGTTGTGTTCGTAGCGCAGGGCACGGAGGTCCTGGACCACCGCGAGCTCATCATCCCAACGATGAAGGCGCTGGCGGGCCGAGAGGACGTGCTCGTCGTCGCCTGCCTGTGCGTGGCCGGCGCCGTCATGGACACGAGCGGCTTCGACGACGGCGCGCTGCCCGCCAACGCGCGGGTGGTCGACTACTTCCCCTACGACGCGATCCTCGCTCACGCCGACGTGTTCGTGTCCAACAGCGGCTACGGGGGCTTTCAGCACGCCGTCTCGAACGGCGTCCCGGTGGTGCAGGCCGGCGACGTGTTCGACAAGCCGGACATCGGGCGGAGGATCGAGTGGTGCGGTCTGGGCGTCCACCTGACAGAGTCTCCGCCGCCCGTGAGCGTCGTCCGCCGCGCGGTCGAAGAGGTGCTCGGTGATGATAGGTATAAGCGACGTGCGGAGGAGCTGAGGAGAGAGGCGGGACGGATGAATCCTCTACAGAGGATCGAGGAGGAGATTATGTCGATGTGCAGCTGATGAGTCAACTGTGATTAACTGGGTAGATACGAATATTTGGTAGAGAGCTATGGGTTACTGTCGATGGACCATGTTCGGCAAAGCCACGAAGACTAGAGAGAGACACATGACGAACTGACAGTAGATAAGTACATCGTTGCTTGCTTTTCCCTAAAGATTCGACGACTTACAAAGAGGCATGAAGATAGTAAGACCTGTTTACATTTCCAATCCCTCCCTGGTAAACGTCTGGCTTCGCAGGACTTGCGACTCACACTGGCCAGTCATCAAGACTGTAGTGGCAAGACTTCAAAACCCGATACTCTCCGGACGCTAGGAAGTTCGATTCATGACCCCCAGTACAGGGGCTGCTCTTGACACTTGCTTGACCTTGTTGCTCCCCCTTCTCGTACCGTTGTGGCCTGCCCCATGAGTCGGTGCCTTGCAGCTGGAAGCAAGCTGCCCCTAGCGAAGACCTCGTATGCCGTTAATTTGCGCGACTTGGCACCTTTGTTGCTTGTACTTTGTAGCCTAGCTGACTTTCTCTCCTGCTCGGGCAGTTCTCGCTACTCGTCCTGCCCAAGCAGCAGCATCGTTTGCTCTTCTCATCGCTTCACCTATATGTTGCCAACGCTGCCTCAACAGATGAGTGGTACGTTGGAATGCTGTATCAGTCGTCTCGCTGAGATTTCAGCTACCCACCCCTTAAAGAAGCTCTTTTGGTGGGACGGAGCGGTGCCGGTAGTGAGCGGGATCTGGTCCGGATAGACACGCATGGCTATGAAGCAAGGGGCCAACTTACTGCCAACGCTTCCGAGACTTCCTGGCTGAGCACAAACACAAAATGCCAGGAAATGTGTCACGAAAATAGAACCACAATTTGCAGAATGGCAATGATGCCTAAAAAATCCTGTAATGCACCTCCATAAATTCTGTAGGGAATCCAACAACCTTATTCAAGGCTGCTGAAGCGTTGATTGGCGCCTTGCCATGCTGCTGACTAGCATGCCTGTAGCAGGCCAAGAAACCATATTTAAGGCAGGGCTTGTAAAGAGCAGCTTCTACATTGTAGAGTTTGTTAGGTTCACAGCTGTACAGACGAGAGCGGAGCTGTGACTGATTGCAGAGGGCAGCACTTTCGCCTAAAGGGTCCTAGGACACGATGAGACCCAAGAAATACAGCGCATAACAGAACCCTACATTCTCTATAAGACAGACATGGGTTGTGTCGTGGCATCAGGGTTCGGAAGCTGCGGGAGTATGATTGATGAGAGCGTGGATTTATAATCAAGCATCTTGTGTGTATCTCCGCCTTGTAAAGTTCCTGCTCCAGCTCGAGTGCCTGTTCGTTACCGGTACTCCAGGGTCTACCGAAGGATCCCTGTGACTTCTCACGATGCCATTCGTTCTGGCGCACAAAGAGGAACCGAGTTACCCACATCCGACGGTCGGTTTTTGCATCATAATATAGTGCCAAGGCAGACCAAAGAGGCTCGGTATTCGGGCTATGTTGTATTCTAAAAGACTCGAAAGGCAACAACTCGTATGTAGCAGGCCCAGATTACCGTATATATCCCATCGAGTATAAATACTTGACCTCGGCACACTGGGAAGCATAGAGCTATGTTGTATTATAAGCCACGTATTGCAACATCTCGTTCCACCCAACTACCATCTTCAACTACCTCAAGATCTCACTTGGTTCCCATTTCTTAACCGACGCAACAATGAGATTCTCCATCGTCTTTGCCGCCCTCGCAACTTTGGCGTTTGCAGCCCCCGGTCCCTCCATGGAGGGAGAGGGCTTGGAGAAAAGACAGAGATCATGCACAATCAATGCCCCGGTAAGCCCCGCAAGCCTCTGACTAACAGCACCGAACTTCAACTCTGAAAACCCCCAAGCCCCCGTGAATCTCTTCACGTCGCATGGCTCTGTTTTACTGATTTGTCGTGGCGACATAAGGTTTGCGACACCTGCGACGAGGGCTGCCGCTGCATCTCTACTTCTCCCACTGTTTGCGTAAGTTCAAAGTCCCAAACCAGCCTACTATTTGATGAGTGGTTGTAAAACTTGTCGTGCTGTATACAATTGCTAATAAATCGCTCCAAACCAGGGATGCGTAAGTGAATGCTATATTATCCCGAAGGAGTCTTGAGCTGTGAACTGCTAGAGATTTGGACGCTAACTGGTATTAATCAAACTACACAGCTCTGCCTGTGAGATAGCGGCTCGCATTGCCTATAGCACAAGGATAGAAGGGCGTTGAAAACGATTGGAATCCTGGGGAACTCTGTGTCTCTGTATTGCAGGATGTTTCGTTAAAAGAATATCAACTCGCGATCCTCTGACCATTTCAATGATCATCACCTGCAAATCTTGAGACGGTTCTGAAAAGCTGAACGTATTCATCCGATCCACAGTAGGCACGGTCTTGGTTTATTAGGCACATGTTCGCCCGCTCAGCTGCTGGCATGCGTCTTCAAAGAGGAACTCGCCTGGCAAATGGCCGTGTTCTAACTTGTAAGCCCTTTGGAGCCATGCAAGACGGAGGGCAAGCTACTTAACAGCGGTTCCTACGTCAGAAAAGACAGAGGCTTTTCCGTCTTCATTTTTTTCCGCGCCAGAGCAAAGAGACCAGCATGTTATGTCATGCTGGGAAACTTATTTTTGGCACGAGCCCCGACGGTCATGCGCATGTGACACCACGCACGCTCTTGGACGAGTGCCCGTAGTGAAACAGGAGGTTACTGTCTTCGATTCTCAGACCCCCCTGCCTGGGTTGGTAAGACCTACTACTAGGGATTATTCCAACAGTACAGAAACCGGATAAACACCTATGTGGTCTAGGAGACTCTAGGCAATACTTCAAAGAGGAGAAGAACTTTAGAGCCCAGCGAGGAGCATCGGCGCCGCACTTGATCTCCTGTCCTGGCAACCCAACTTACCTTTGCTGGAGAGGCAACCGTTTTGCATTTGCGGTTGGAAACCCACCGACCGCGATGCCTTCAACACGACCATATGGTCTGATTGCCCTTGTGGCCCTGTTAGTGCTTGGCATGGGCTACTGGGCATATCCGCGGTTGCGGGACGAGGTGAGTAAAGGCTGCCCGACCAGAAGTTCCAAGTCTATGACAATTCTATGAGGGGCTAACCCTTGGGTCGCATTTGTAGATGCCTCGTCTCAGCCCGATCTCCAGCACGCTGTCGTCGCCGTCGTCATCATCAGATTCCTTCGAGCCGAAACGGATCTTTAGCTGGCCGAACCGACCGGCGGCGCACCCGAAAAAGGTCGACCGGGCCTTGATCCTGTTCACGTACGCCGAGTCCGAGGCGTCGCGCCAGAACCTGCTGTTCTTCGTCAAGCACGGCCTCCACGGCGCTGCCGATTTCGTCTTCGTCTTCAACGGCGACACCGACGCGCCCACCCTCGTCCCGTCCCGGAAGAACATCAAGATCGTAAAGCGGAACAGTACCTGCTTCGACTTGGGGGCCTCGGGGCAGGTTCTCCGGGAAAACGACCTGTGGAAGGGGTACGCCAAGTTCATCTTGATGAACGCAAGTCTGCGTGGCCCGTTTTTGCCCTATTGGACCGACAGCTGCTGGTCTGATTTGTTCTTGTCCAAAGTCACCGACAAAGTCAAGGTAAGCTGAGATGGCTGTTGGTTCTGAGCTCGTCTGGCATCTCAAAGAATCTGGTGACGAATGTCCCACTCCGGTTCTCGAGTTATGTCTCTGTCTGTCTGTCTGTCTATTCGAAGCTAACAAAAATGACCTCTAAGCTTGTGGGCATCACAGCAAATTGTTCGCCTCGGTTCTATCTCCCGTCGATGATTCTAGCCACGGACAAGGTTGGCATGGGTCTGCTCCTGGATCCCAAAGCCGCCTTAGCGGCGTCCACCCCGGATATATACGGCGGGGCCGACGACCCGGTTGGGCTCAGCGGATGCTACGACAGCTGGCAGAAGGCCGTCCATGCCGAGATGGGCATGACTTCCATCATACTGAACGGCGGATACGGCGTTGATGTGATGATGTCCGGATTCCACAGGGGCGTCGACCACAAGGCCTACTGCGACAAGACCCAGGGGATCGGGGACGTGCTGAATCCCGATCGGTATTTCGGATCCAACGTCCATCCGTATGAAACCGTATTCATCAACCCGAATCGAGGCATCACCCCGGTTCTGGTCGACAACCTGGGTACATGGATGGCGGAGGACGGGTATTCAAGCGAAGATCGGTGCAAGGCGCAGAAGCACAAGTAGAAAATAACCTATTAGCCTTTGGGGTTTTTTTCCCTGGTTTTTGTTTTGCCTCAGAAAGCCCCGCAGCTCAAGTCGAGCCGCCGCAGTGATCATCAAAACTCGAACATCTGTGCTTCGAAAGACGTGCAGGTTACCATACATAAGACAGTCCAGGGTGTGTGTAGCACCTTGGTCATGCTCTTCGGACACACTGAAGCTTGAGGCTCCCCGACCAGCAAATCGAAGGAAAACCGTGGGCAAAGCCGAAGCCTAACATGCGGCATGCGGGGGGGGGAAGCGTGGTACGGGTACCAGCAGACCAAAGTCGCCGTCGAGACGACTATTCGGCGTTGGGGTATCTAAGTTGATGACATCGGTTTTACTTTCCAGCCATGAGCGTTGGCTCCGACAGTTGAGGACATCTTCAGAAAGGATCATCCATGCTTTTTGTGAGAATGCAGTTTTTGCGTCGTTTGACCAGCGGAAGACTTTTAAAGTCTATTGGCACCAAGGCCCCCACCACCGAGTTTCCTGTCTTCTGCAGCTTAAACGCCGAGCGGGATCGGGCCAATGTTCAGGGCCACTGGTGATGTCGTGAATCGAAAAACACGATGATCGTGTAATACTTGAGTCGGTGTCCCGGAAGGCGGCGGCGTCAGAAGATACGAGAGGGGAAAATCCGCTGAGCTTTTGTGAGGGAGAGAAAAGCCTTGTCATGATGTGCAAAGATCCAGGGAAACCGGAAACCTCATGCTGGCGATCAAGCACGACAGCAACTGTAGATTGAGTAAGGCACGAATGTCGGCTCAGACTCAAGGCTCACAGCTGAAAAAGATGCCACACCTTGGAAGAGGGCGCTTATCTCTCCTCGCCAAGTCATCGTGGATTCAAGTTGTATGTCTTGCTTCACTCATGTTCGTTATCGCCATCAGTTTGAGCTTGCGCCTTGAACAATACTGCATATTTTTATTTTATTCTAAATCCATGGATCTGATGATTGTACATGGATCGTTCCATGCTGAACGCCCATCTTGCGGCCGTCTGCGACTCGCTCCGAAACTCGGGCCAAGCAAGGCATCTGTGTCTTCCGCGGCCCACAAACGCTGCCAAGTGTGCCTCAGAGTGAAGATGCCAAGACCATACAAGCACGACGGGCTTTCTGTACATCGCAGACATTGATTGTAAGGCTGTAAGTGCGTCTTTCGCATACTGAGGCGAGCAGCCGCCTCATTTCATCCTCATCCTTGAAGGAAAGGAAGGGAAGGGAAGGGAAGGGACAGAAGGTTTCCACACAAGCCCATTGTGTATGATTGAGTTTGGACGAGTGCGTGTATATAGGCACCAGTGCCCGATATTTGCTGCCTCCTTGCGCCGAGACAGGACGCCACCCACACGGTGACATCCCCCCCCGGCTACGCGATCAGTGCCACAGCCATCCATACGTTCGAAACAACAACATGGGCGCTGTCACGAAGTTCGTCCCAAGCACCCTTCTCGGAGTTCCTTCGCGCCAAAAAGCGTTGTATCCTCTGATATCCATCACCATCACCACCATCATCGTCATAATCACACTTTTGGTAGGGCGGGAGACTCTACACTCGATTGTTCGTGCTACAGGAACCCCCTTCCCCCTGGTTTTGGTCATGGTCCGTTGGTCCCTAACATGCGCCTCAAAAAAAAAAAGCACGATGCCAATGCCGTTGAAGCCTTCCCACGACTCGATACCGAGACATACCATCATCTGATGCCTAGATCGTCTGCGCAGTCGAGGTTATCGAGCGGAGACGAGTTCTACACTTCGAACGCGGTGCACACCTTTGAGAAGGGGCTCCAAGGGGATCGGCCGTTTGGGAACGTCGCTGTCTTGATGGAGACCAACACGTCCGCTGTGCCGAACCTCGTGCCAATAGTGCTGCACTTCGCATCGGTCCTGGGACCGAACTGGCCCATCGTGCTTGTCACGCTCGAGAGCACCTGGGTAGTGCCCGAGTCGCCGGCCTTCAGGCGCCTCATGGACGCAAACCAGATACAGACCACCTACCTCCCGGCCACGACTAACATCTCGGACCACCACTCCGTCTCCGTCTTCCTCACAGAGCCGTGGTTCTGGGAGCAGTTTGTCAGCGCGCACCGCATGCTCATCTTCCAAGTGGACAGCATACTGTGCTCCAAGGCCCCAATGACGATGGAGGACTTTCTGGAATGGGACCTGGTCGGCGCGCCCATCACGGTGTACGGGATCGGATACAACGGCGGTCTCTCTCTGCGCAACCCGAGGCTGATGCTTGACATCGTGAACGATCCCTCGGTCAGTCTCGGGCCCCACGATTACGAGGACCAATGGTTCTACGCAAGGGCTCAGGAGCGCGGCGCCCATCTGCCCAGCCAGGAGCAGGCGTTGAGGTTTGCGGTAGAGACGACGTATTACAAGTCGCCTTTGGGATACCATCGACCAAAACCCTTTCAAGGGGAGCACTGGGACGAGATCACGGAATGGTGTCCTGAGGTGGGCTTGCTGTGGGGGCACAGATTTACCGACTGAGCAGCCGGTCTCGTAGCAAAGAAAGAGAGGGAATTGCACGGCATTAAACCGAGGCATGAAAAGCATTCACGACTGGAGACGTTGGACATACGGAATATACTAAAAGAACAAAAATAAATACCCTTCCAGAAGGAAGAAAAAAAGATTATAGCGATTGTGTCTATTGTGCCATTGTGTCGTCGTCGTCTACCAACTCTTTGTCTGTCTCTACGTACGTCTTACTTTGGAGGCGAAATTACTTGCCCTATTTATGAGTGACAGGGTTGTACATGAAGTAGTACTGATGCCACACAACATGGACGCAGTTCACTAGGCTAAGACTCGCTTCGTCTAGTAATAGGCATGTAGGGGGTGACTGAAAGTGGGTATGTTGACTTACCTACTTTATAGAATTCTAATGCAGCGAAACAAGGCCTTGTATATATTGTAGCCTAAGATCCTATTAGATGCAGCTCTGCGTTAGTTAAGTAAGCCTCTGTGCGAGCCTGGAGACAGAAATGTCGAATTAAGCAGTGCAGTAATAGTAGGTTAATTGCGTGTATTGTGGTTATGTATGTTATTTGTGTTGTTTTTTATTATGCTAATTGCCCTGCTCCTAGCTACCTAACTTAGCCATTAAGAATCCCTTTCCTAGGTGCCTAAGGCCTCTATAGAGCCTACTGCCTAAGTTTAAGCATATAATTGTTAAATTAAGCAGTGCAGTAATAGTAGGTTAATTGCATGTATTGTAGTTATAACGTAGTTCACAAGCAAGTGAATCACACAAGCTAGTGAATCACTTTCTAATTATTTCGTACGCATCCTCTTTCTCCTAGTTTTTCTCCACCAACAACTATGGGACAGCAATCAATTGAAAGTGATTTAGTCCTAGCGCTTAATGCGCTCCAATCCAACCCAAAATTAAGCGTACGAAAGGCTGCATTACTCTATAATGTATCATTCTCTACCCTCCAACGACGAAAACACGGCCGACCTGCGAAACGCGACATCCGACCACATAACCAGAATTTGACCTTGTACGAAGAGGAGAGCATTGTACGATACATAATCGACCTAGATTCACGATCATTTCCACCGCGCCTTAGTGCTGTTCGAGAAATGGCCGATCGACTGCTTCGCGACCGCGGCGCGCGACGCGTCGGAACAAACTGGGCCTCAAACTTCGTACGACGACGACCTGAGCTCCGAACGCGTTTTAATCGAAGAATCGACTATCAGAGAGTCCTCTGCGAAGATCCTGACGCGTATCGCGCGTGGTTTTCCCTTGTACGAAATACAATTGCGAAGTATGGGATACACGATGACGATATCTATAACTTTGATGAGACTGGGTTTGCAATGGGCAAAATGTCCTCTGAAATGGTTGTTACAGCCTCTGAACGACGTGGCAAGCCAAGAGGAGCACAACAAGGGAATCAGGAATGGGTTACAGTAATCCAGGGCATTGGGTCGTACGGCTATTCTATCCCACCGTACATCATCTTTGCAGGCAAAGTCCATCTTGACTCCTGGACGTACGACAGCCCCCTCCCACCCAACTGGGTAATTACCCTTACAGAAAACGGTTGGACGACAAACGAGAAAGGCCTAGAATGGGTAAAGCACTTTGATTTCCATACAAGAAGTCGTACGAAGGGTGTTTACCGCCTCCTTATCCTTGATGGCCATGAAAGCCACCATTCTGTCGATTTTGAGCTATACTGCAAGGAACAGAAGATTATTACGCTCTGTATGCCACCTCATTCATCGCATAAGCTCCAGCCTCTTGATGTTGGGTGCTTTGGTCCCTTGAAACGGGCGTACGGTCAAGAAATCGAGGTCCTTATGCGGGCGCATGTTACGCATATTGCAAAGGAAGACTTCCTCCCAGCTTTTTCTAAGGCGTACGACAAGGCGATAACTAAGTCAAACATTCAAGCAGGCTTTAGAGCAACTGGCCTTATACCGTACGACCCTGATTATGTGATTTCACAGCTAGATATCAAGCTTCATACGCCAACACCACCAGGTTCTTCTGCTGGCTTACCACCAGCTTGGGTACCAAAGACACCAAACAACCCAATCGAAATCACGTCACAATCCGATTATATCAGTAATCGCATCGTACGACATCAAAATAGCTCCCCAACATCAATTCTTACAGGTATGCAGCAGCTGAAGAAAGGGATGATGATGATGGTGCACGAACAGACCTTGATGCGGGAGGATTTGGCTGAACTTCGAGAGGCAAATGACCGCCTTAGCCGCCGTCGGCGTACGAAAAAAAAACAGCTACAGCAAGGAGGGACACTTACAATTAACCAGGCAAAGGATTTAAAGTCTCAAATAGATGCGACGGAGCAGTTAAAGGCAGAAACAAGTCAGAATGGTGGTCGTACGAGGAGGCAGGAAACGCGCGCGCGACGATGTGGTATCTGTGGAGAGCCTGGCCATAATGCTCGTACATGTCAAAAGGTTGAATCTACATCTGAAGAAGAGGATTCCAGTTAATTTAAATTAGTTTAAGGCGTTGTAGTTGATTTCTCTTACATGTTATTGTACGAGTAGTAGAAAAGTGATTCACTAGCTTGTGTGATTCACTTGCTTGTGAACTACGTTATATGTTATTCATGTTGTTATCTATTATGCTAATTGCCCTGCTCCTAGCCACCTAACTTAGCCTTTAAGAATCCCTTTCCTAAGTGCCTAAGGCCTCTATAAAGCCTACTACCTAAGTCTAAGTACGTAATAGTCCCTCTGCTAATGCTAAGCAGGCTAGCTAAGCTAGGCTGATATCTCCTATCTCTAGTGCCCTCTGTATGCTTTATACCCTCTAATTTAATATACCCCCTTAGGGAAGAGCTTACTACTAGCCTTTTTAGGCTTGCAAAGGTAGTACCCTTTGCTACGCTGTTAGCAGGGACTTTCCTATATTCTTATAGAGCTTGCAGAGGCTTATAGTGCTGCAGAAGATTATAAGCCTTCTCTACAGCTTATACATTATTAAGTCTTATTTATGCTTCTAAGCAGCTTTTGTCTACCTTAAGATCTCTTGTGCAGTTAGCCTTAAGGATATTCTTTTTATTAGTTATATTTAGCTAAAGAAGGAAGGTATTATATTTTATTATATTAAGGGCCTTTGTAAGGCTGTCTGCTATTAGCTCTGCTAATAGAGTATAAGTAACTACAACCTATCCTTTAGCAACTTCTTATTATAACTAGTAGTTGTATATATTAATATAATAAAGCTTTATATAAAGCTTTAAAAGCTTACTTATTATAAAGTTAATAGTCTGCTAATTGTTATACTAGATTTAGATTCTTATAGGTGTTAATAGTATAGCATATATTGCCTGCCCCTTAAGCTTATTAGGAAGCTAAACCTAAAGGCGTAAAATTAAACAGCTTATAAAAATAGCTTCTTTAGCAGCCTGCATAAGTGCTAAAAGCTCTACTTTAGTTGTTAACGTTGTAATAGTATCTTACTTATTAGCCTGCTATATAATAAAGCCTTTAAAAAACTTTATAATAAAGGCTTATAAGCTCTTTCTGTAAAGCATATTATTACTAAAGCTTACATTAGATGCTACCTTAAGGGCATTATCTTTGCTACCTAAGTTAGCACTAAAATAGAGGCAAAAGTATTATGTTTTATATAGGTATAGAAGAACTCTATTAGCAGCCTTCTAGTAGGCTTTATTTAGATTTTAGTTAAATTTTATAAGCCTGCTAGCTGCAAAAGCAACGTCTAGCTGCATTATTATAGCAGCATATAGAATTATACTAACTTTACATTAGTATTAATTAATCTTACTAGACTATATATTATCTTTATGTAGCAGCAGCTCCTCTTTTGCTATAAGAGTATACTTATAAGAATTATCTTCTAATACATTAATGTATATAGAAAGCAGTTTCTTATACTTCTTAGCGTAGACTGCCTATAAGAGCTAAAGTCTCTATTGCATGCAGTTGCAAAAGACCTTAAGGCTTAGAAACTATTAAAGGTTTTTGCTACCTTTAAGGTAGTATTTACCTTAAAGAGCATATATCTTAGCTATTGCTGTAGGCTTATAGGCCTTTAGAAACGCTAGTATGCAGTTATTAATATAGAAGAAGAATATAACTTAGCCTTTCTGCTAGCAGCAGTCTTTACTAGCAATGCATTAAAAGCCTTATACTAGAAGCCTACTCTTTAGGTGCCTTTACTATAGTAGAGGTAACTAGTGTAGACTATAGAAGGCTTTTTATAAGCATAGGACTATACCTTATTTATAGTATTCTAGAGGCATCTTTATGTATACCTCCTTATTAATATCTACATATATAAATGCATTTATAGTATTATATTATAGTAGCTTAAGGTTAAAGTAGGCAGCTAAGGCTATTAGTATTTAGAATAATATACCTACAAGCATTGCAGCATATATATCTTATACATCTTTTGCCTATTAGTTACTATATATTATAAGCCTTACCTTTACCTTTATAAGGCAGCTATACTTATTAAGTTTATATATATATACCTAATAGTAACTAAGAATCTAATTGCTGCATACAGACGCTTTAAAGTCCTCTTGCTATAAGCGTAAGAGCTTATAACCTTATAGGTAACTTCTTTTTACATCTTAAAAAGCGCTTTTAAGTAGGTGTCTTGCTAGCTAAAAGTGTAATATAGGAAGAGGGGGTAAGTTTTTTTAGTAGGTGCTACATAGAGTAGCTGCTTTAGTAATAGTCTTTATATTATTACTATACCTATAAGCACGCTTAGTAGAGTATGTAGGAAGCCTCTTACTATCTGCCTTTAACTGCTTCTAACCTAAAGGCTATATAACTACAGGCTATTAAAGCCCTATCTTATATGCTTTTAGATTATCTACTATACTGTTAGAGCATTTAAGTATAGGTTAATTTATACTTACTGCTAGGTTTAAGTAGCTAGCCTGCTTTAGCAGCATATAAGTGCTATCTATTAATTATTATATAGTCTTATGCTGTTACGACCCGACAAGCTACAGGCAGTGAGAGCCCCACCCGACCAACAGGACGCGGGCGGCACAGCCTTTGTAAGGACAAGAAACAGGGACGGACGGATGACTCCCCCGGAATGGAAGAACTATGGTACAAGTCACGTGAAGATATGATAAGATTAGATCCGTACATTTGAGATACGGATCCCGTATGCCAAGGATACGGCACCCGTATGCCAAGGATACGGCACCCGTATGCCAAGGATACGGCACCCGTACGACATACATACGGACGCCCTGAGGAACAGGGAAACCAGACTTGTATATAGGATGGACTGGAACGGACTCAAGGACAGACTTCCATAGCTCTTCAGCAATCAACTTTGTGATTATCCCCTCGGATACTCTCGGCACCCTTCACTAGTGACCAACGTTACAACCCCTTGTTGAGTATACGACTGATCACCGTATCCTCTGAAGACCTGAACCTTTCAGCACGACTTACAGCACTGTTCCCCAGCTTCGTTGCCTCAGCTTCTGCTAATAGACACTACCACGGAAAGCCGACCGTAACACTTTGATTGCTCCTGTTCAGTAAGTTGACCCTACGAAGCTAACGAACAGTAACAACACCATGGCCGCACGACCCAATGCTCCCAAGACTCCTACCCCAGGATCCAGCGCCTCCTCAGGCAAGCAACCTACTCGATCCCTGGACGAGGAAATGAAGGAGGCCGAGGATTCCGACGAAGAACTCGACTTCACCAAGAAAGTCTACGGAAACCTCCAGAAACGCATCGACAAGAACAACAACGACATCGCGCAGATGCAGGCCATGTTCAACGACGCCGTGACAGAGCTCGAAAACAAGAACCAGCTCGCCAACAAGCTCCAACAAGAGGTTCACACCCTCCGAGCGGCCGCCAGCATCATCCAAACCCCCATGGACGGACGAGAGAAACTCAAGCTCAACTCTCCCATCACTTATGACGGAACCCCAGGACTACTCAAGGGATTCCTCATCCAAGTCAAGAACTATCAGAATTTCCATCAAGGAAACTTTCGCAACGGAACTGAGAAAGTCATTCACGCCGCAACCTTCCTGCGAGGACGAGCCCTTCAGTGGTTCGAGCCCTTCCTTGAAGAATACCTCAACAATGAGACCCTCGACCATTGTTCCAGCGAAGTTAGGGACATATTCGCCAACTTCCAGGGATTCGAAGACGCCCTGAAATCCCTATTCCAGGATCCCGACGGATCACGACAAGCAGAAAGAGACTTGGCTCACTTACGCCAGACCAAGTCTGCCACTGCCTACGCCGCAGAATTCAGAAGACTCTGCGCCCAGCTCAAGCTCACTGAAGACACCAAGATCTTCATGTTCTACAGCAACTTGAAGGATGAAGTCAAGGACGAGATTGTCAAGCTCGATCGCCCGGAAGACTTCCTCCAGTACGCCGAACTCGCTATCAAGATTGACAACCGCCTCTACGAACGACGCAAAGAGAAAGGCGAAAAGCGAGCCCCGGCCAACTCAGCCAAGAAGTACCAATGGCAACCCCAACAACGATTTCAGCAAAATCACCCTCAGCGCAACGGACAAGCCGAGCGCCCTAAAGGAAACTACTGGCAGAACAACCAGAATCGCAACAGCACCGCCTATGGACACCACAGTGGCCCTATGGACCTCAGCGTGGCCCAGAAAGACAACAAGACACGGGACTTCAAGTGCTACAACTGCGACAAGCCAGGACACATGGCTAGAGAATGCCGACAACCCAAAAAGCAGCGATTCCAACCAGTACCCGAGAAAGGTCGACAAATCAACATTGCCAGCAAAGACACCCCTCACGCTTCACTCTCATGGACCGCCTGCTACGACGACAACTGCTTGACCCATCAAGACGGCAAGGAACAATCCGGATGGTATCCGAAAGCCCCCAGAACTCTAGCTATGACCCGGTCAGGCTACGAAAAGACAGGGATATGCAAAACCCCTGAAGAACACCAACGACAATGTGTCGACATCCTTCGGCAAGCCTGCGGGATTGCAGCTTACCAAAGGATCCCCGAGGCCAGAAAAGAAACCAAGAAGGACGACAACCTCGAAAGGAAAAAAGAACCCCAAGAACAACCAAAGACCCTCGCGATGATGCGGAGGGGCCCCAGTCAGAAGCTCACACGCAAAATCAACGAGCAACTCGAATGCCTCATCCACTCCAAAGCCAAGGCAAGAGCCTGGCGGAAGGCGCAGAAGGGAGAAGCCCAACCGGCAAAAAACTAATGACGCCTACGACAGAAGGGCAACGTACGGCGACAACCCATAAGACCCTATGTGCAACCTACGACGCAGCACATTTCGACCTGGACATCGAGATCCAAGGACAACGGACGCGCGCAATCATCGACAGCGGCGCTCAAGGAAACTTCATCTCACCCAGACTGGTGAATGAACGACAGATACCATGGCAGAAGAAAGAACGCCCGTACGCGTTACGGACGGTCGAAGGAGAACAAGTCGAGTACGGTGGCGGACTCATTGTTTTGGAGACAGTGCACCTCCCTTTGCAAGTTCATGACCAGAAAGAAGAACTCCAATTCGACATCACAGAAATGGGAGACATCGATGTCATCCTAGGAATCACATGGTTACGAAAGCACAACCCACGAATAGATTGGAGAACCGGCCAACTCCAATGGTCAGATTCAGTCACTGAGCAGCACTGCAAGAGCCAGGCCTCAAACGAATCCTCTAGAGCACCTCTTGACGACACTATACAACGAATCCGATACGTAGCCTATCTCCGGGAGATACGGCCTTCCAAGACGGTGGCCCCGGCAGCATCAGATCAAGGATCAGATCCACTCCTAGCTATTCCAGAGGAGTACCGGAAGTACAAAAAACTGTTTGCCCCGGAGTTAGAAACAGGTTTGCCAGAACACGGACCTTACGATCACGAGATCCCCCTCATCGAAGGCTCCCACCCGAAGTTCCATCCGATATATGGACTCAACGAAACAGAACGTGAGGCACTCGACAAGTACCTCGACGAGAACCTCAAGAAGGGATACATCAGACCCTCTGAGTCATCCGCAGGATATCCTATCCTGTTTGTGCCAAAGAAGAATGGCAAACTACGACTATGCGTTGACTACCGACAGCTCAACAGCATCACGAAGAAGAATTGTTACCCACTACCACTCATCTCAGAACTTCGAGATTTGTTGCATGGAGCAAACTGGTTCACGGCCCTCGACCTCAAAGGAGCCTACAACTTGATTAGAATGAAGGAAGGCGAAGAATGGAAAACAGCGTTCCGAACACGCAAAGGACTTTTTGAGTACCTCGTCATGCCTTTCGGACTCACCAACGCACCCGCCACCTTTCAGACAATGATCAACCACGTCCTCAGCGAATTCATCGACATATTCGTTGTCGTCTACCTCGACGACATCCTCATCTTCTCACCTACCCTGGAGCTACACAAGGAACACGTACACCAAGTCCTTCAGAAACTCCAAGAAGCCAAGCTATTGGTAGAAGCCGAAAAATGCGAATTCCACACCCAAAGAGTCGATTTCCTAGGGTACACCATCACCCCAGGACAAATCGAGATGGAAGCGAAGAAAGTACAGGCAGTCAGGGACTGGCCTACACCTCAGAACGTCAAGGACGTCCAGTCGTTCCTAGGATTCGTCAACTTCTACCGGCGATTCCTCAAAAGTTACGCAGGAAGCGTGCAGTGCATCCAAAACCTCACACGAAAAGACACCCCGTTCGAATGGACCAAAGAATGCAACGACGCATTCGAGAAAGTCAAGCAACATGTTAGCTCAGAACCTGTCACTCGAATCCCCGACCCAGACAAACCTTTCGAAATCGAAGTCGACGCCTCCGACTTCGCCATGGGCGGACAACTTGGTCAACGCGACGAAGAAGGAAGATTACACCCTTGTGCCTTCTTCTCCAAAGCATTCCACGGACCAGAACTGAACTACCAGATCCACGACAAAGAACTCATGGCAATCATCGAAGCATTCCATGAATGGAGACCACAATTATCTGGCACGAAACACGAAGTCCTCGTGTACACGGATCACAAGAACCTCGCACACTTCACAACATCCAAGAACCTGAACAAACGACAAATCAGATGGTCAGAATTCCTTTCGGAATACAACTTCCGAATCATCTACAGGAAAGGAACCGACAACGGCAGAGCCGACGCCCTCAGCAGAAGGACGGATCACGAAGTTCCCGTCCCAGAGGAAACACAAGTCATCCTCAAGACAGACAAAAATGGAGACCTTGTTCCAGCACAGAAACTCCTCATGATCGCCAGACGAGTCATGGTTGGCACGACCAACAAAATGACGCATGAGATGATCAAAGAGATTCACAGTGCTCGAGCACACGGACACCAAGGAGTTACCAAGACCTGGAAACGAATTCGACAACACCACGACCAGCGAGTAACGCGACAAGACGTAGCAGACGCAATCCGGGATTGCGACCTCTGCAAGAAAAGCAAGAACAGCCCGCACAAGCCCTACGGACTAATTCAGCCACTGCCAGCACCTCCAGCAGCATGGCACTCAATCTCTTTGGACTTTATCGTCAAACTACCAAAGTCAAGAGAACCACTTACGAAGGTCTATTACGACAGTGTATTGGTCATAGTCGACCGACTTACCAAATACGCTTACTTCATCCCATACCTGGAAGCAAGTACAGCAGAAGACCTTGCGTACACATTTTTGAAATACATCGTCAGCAACCACGGACTACCCAACGAAATTGTGTCAGACAGAGACAAGCTGTTCACTTCGAAGTTTTGGAAATCACTGATTTCGCAACTTGGTGCAGACCACAAACTGTCGACCTCTTTCCACCCACAGACCGATGGTCAGACCGAACGAATCAACCAGATACTGGAACAGTATCTACGATGCTATGTCAACTACGACCAAGATAACTGGGTACCACTGTTACCTACAGCCCAGTTCGCCTACAACAGCGCAGTCGGAGAAAGCACTCTCCACTCCCCATTCTACCTGAACTACGGATTCGAACCTACAGCACACGGAGAACCACGCGAAGGACCACGGGCCCTGAAAGCCGTGGCGGACATCAACAAAATGCGTGAAATCCAAGACAACGTTTCCAAAGATTTGGAATTCGTCAGGAACAGAATGAAGAAATACGCCAACACTTCAAGGATTGGAGGACCATCCTTAGAAGAGGGAGATAGCGCCTATCTCATACGGCGAAACATCAAGACCAAGCGACCAAGCGACAAGTTGGACTACAAAAAACTCGGACCTTTCGAAGTCATCCAAAAGGTTTCAACAGTCAACTACAAACTTAAGCTACCCGACACGATGAAGATCCACCCAGTCTTTCACGTCGCACTTCTCGAACCAGCACCACGCGGATCACACACCGAAGACTGCATCATCGTCGAACCCAACGAACCAGAATACGAAGTCGAACGAATCATCGATCACCGTACAGAGGACGGACAAAAACAATACCTCATCAAGTGGAAAGGCTACGGACACGAAGATAACTCATGGGAACCAGTCAAGAACCTCCGGAACTCCCAGAAGCTCCTACAGGAGTACTCCGACTCTCAGGCTGCCCCGGGACCAGAGAACCCAAGTCCGCAAACTCCTCGCCAATCCCGAAGGACGGCCAATCGACCTCGTTAGGAACCCCAATAAACTGAAGGTCACTCACGACACCTTGCTCATGAGCATCCAAAAGCGGAAAGCAAGTCATCATCTTCCAGCTCCCGCAAACCCCGAGAAAATGTCTCGACATGACGCTCCTTAACTTTCTTGCGAATGGTACGAATTCTCGCCAAACGACCAGCCGCTTCAGCCACTTCGGCCTGAACACGCGCCAGCTTCTCATGAAGCTCCAGGAGAGCATCACTCGCTTGCTCCTCCTTCTCCTCCCATTCTTGACGCTGATCACTCAGGCGTTGCACTACCCGCGTTAGCACACCACCAAAGAAAAATCACGACAGAGAACTCACGACTCGACGCCACCGCCATACCATCACAAGTGCGCTTCAGGTTCTTACAACCTTGACAGACCTTCGAGCCCTCCGCAATCCGACAAGGACGCTTTGCGCGGAAGCATCGAGTACAAGGCATGGTATCGGAAGAACCAAAGCGATCGAAGACGTCGTCGCACGCTGAACGAAGTGCTGATTTGGAGTCCTTTGACTTTTTGACGCGACCTGTCATGTTGTCAGCATCATGATAAGCAAGGACGCAGGATTGACGACTCCCCAACCTGGGAGACACCACCTACTTATGTGGTCTTGAGGACAAGACCTTGAGAGGGGAGACCTGATGTTACGACCCGACAAGCTACAGGCAGTGAGAGCCCCACCCGACCAACAGGACGCGGGCGGCACAGCCTTTGTAAGGACAAGAAACAGGGACGGACGGATGACTCCCCCGGAATGGAAGAACTATGGTACAAGTCACGTGAAGATATGATAAGATTAGATCCGTACATTTGAGATACGGATCCCGTATGCCAAGGATACGGCACCCGTATGCCAAGGATACGGCACCCGTATGCCAAGGATACGGCACCCGTATGCCAAGGATACGGCACCCGTACGACATACATACGGACGCCCTGAGGAACAGGGAAACCAGACTTGTATATAGGATGGACTGGAACGGACTCAAGGACAGACTTCCATAGCTCTTCAGCAATCAACTTTGTGATTATCCCCTCGGATACTCTCGGCACCCTTCACTAGTGACCAACGTTACAACCCCTTGTTGAGTATACGACTGATCACCGTATCCTCTGAAGACCTGAACCTTTCAGCACGACTTACAGCACTGTTCCCCAGCTTCGTTGCCTCAGCTTCTGCTAATAGACACTACCACGGAAAGCCGACCGTAACATATGCATGCATCCTGCTAGAAATGCAGCCTTAAGAGGCTTATGTAACAGCTTTAGCTACATCTTATATTTCTAGTATATATATCCTGCTAGAAATGCTACCTTAAAGGACTTATGTAATAGCTTTAGCTACATCTTATATATAGGAATAGTATTATTACTATCTATAGGTAGATAAAATCTTCCTTTTTACCTTCTTACGCCTAGTATAGTTATAAGTATAGTAAAGAAAGACGCTCTTAGAGGTATAGTTAGAGGAGTTATAAGTTAAAATCTTACTTTAGTATATAGTACTAGCTTAGAGGGCCTATTAAGGTAGCCTTTTTATAAGCCTTTATTAAGGTTAGGGCTGCCTTAAGTTACCCCCTTAGCTTGCTTAGCATATTCTATAATCTTATCTGCTTCTTTATTAGCTATATGTATAAAGCTTATCTTATATACTTCTTTGCATATAAGGTAGTTAATAGTCTATTATATTTTATTAAGATCTAACTTTTATATGCTTTTAGTAAAGCCTTTAAGATTGCTATTAAAAATAGCACCTTTATTAAAGATAACGTTAACGTACATGATAAGCGAGCGCGCCAGACAAGCGAGCGCGCCACCTAACCGCAACCACATCACAAATATAACCCCCAAGCAACAACAAAAAGATCAAATCAATTCAAACTACTCAGAATCCTCTTCTCCAGACATATCTTCATTAAAATCACATGTTCGCGCATTGTGTCCGGTGTTTCCGCAGATGCCACACCTCCTTTGGCCTGTTTCTGTCCTCGGCTTCCGACCACTACTCCGACGTATTTCCTCTTGTACCTGGGCTGTCGCCTCTCTCTGCGACTGAATATCCTGTGCATCAGCTACAGTAAGACTTCCTCCTTGCCTAAGATGAGTTTTCTTAGTCCTTTTGCGTCGGTTAAGTAGGCTGTTTTCCTCCCGAAGGGCTTTATTCTCAGCTCTTAAGAATGCATTCTCATGGGCAAATCCCAGTGCTCCTTTCAGAATATGCTCAACATCTGTACATCCATGTGTTGGAGAGCTGCCTGGATGATTAAGGAACCGATCCTTAAGTAGAGTTCCTTGAGAACTTAACTCTGTTGCGTTCTTTGGTGTCTGGGAAGTCCAAGGTAGTGGTGTTGTTGGGAGGGATCCTGGAGGTGAAGGAGTGTGGAACTTGACATCCAGCTTAGATATCACACTTTCTGCACTTAGAGGGACAAGTCCTGCCCCTCTAAAACCCCCTTGGATGTTTTTTTCTGTGAGAGCTCGCTTAAAGGCGTTGTGAAATGCTGGAAAGAAATCGTCCTTCGTAATATGGGTATTACCCCGTCGCATCTTATCCTCAATTTCTCGACCGTACGCCAACTTCAAAGGCCCAAAACACCCTACATCTAAGGGCTGAAGTAGATGAGAAGAATGAGGCGGCATACAGAGGGTGACGATGTTGTTTTCCTTGCAAAACAGCTCAAAGTCTGTGGAGTGGTGACTTTCGTGTCCATCGACAATAAGGAGGCGATATTTCCCCTTCGCACGCGACTTTGAATGCTGATCAAAGTGCTGGAGCCAATCTAGGCCTCTTTCATTTGTTGTCCATCCATTTTCAGATGTTGCGATAACCCAGTCGGGTGGGAGACCAGATTCGGTGTACCATGTGGAGAGGAGATTTTTGCCTGCAACAATGATGTATGGCGGGACGCTATAGCCAGACGAACTGATGGCCTGAATGACTGTAACCCATTCTCGATTGCCAGGCTGAGCCATTTTTGTGTTTGAATGTCTTTCAGCGCTTGTAACAACCATGCCGGATGCAATCTGGCCCATCATAAAGCCAGTCTCGTCAAAGTTGTAGATATCTGACTCCACGATGCCATATTTCGCGATTGTGTTCGCCACAAGGCGAAACCACGCGTTTATTGCCTCAGGATCTTCGCATTTAGCTCTCTTATAGTCGTATCTTCGAAAAAAACGCGTTCGGAGCTGTGGTTGTCGTTTGACAAAGTTTGAGGCCCAGCGCTTGCCGACTGGTGGCTTGTCGCGGTCGGCAAGCAGTCGATTGGCCATTTCTTCAACACCAGTAAGCCGGGGAGGAAACGATCGGGCATCTAGGTCGAGAATGTACTCGACTAGCTTCTGCTCTTCAAGCTCCGTCAAATTCCGTGAGTTCGGCATGGTGTCGCGTCGTGATGCTGTTCCCTTTAGTCGACGCGTCACAATGTCGCGGCTGACGTTGTACATCTTTGCTGCAGCGCGAATGCTGAGTTTTAGGTCTTTTTTGTAAGCTTGGACAGCCAGCTGTACCTGAGCTTCGTTGCTAGTGGATTGCATTGTTGTTCGTGGAGAAATGAAAGGAAACAGTCAGACAGACGCGTCTGGCTGGTTGGGTGGCGCGCTCGCTTGTCTGGCGCGCTCGCTTATCATGTACGTTATATATTATAAATACTTTATTATAAAGAGGGTGCTATATGCAAAAGAAGTTGCTAGAACTATAGCTAATAAGGTAACTAATCTAAGCATGTAGGGTAAGCCTTTGCCTATGCTGTTTGTATAGCTAGGCGTCTGCAGTAAGTATGTACGCTTTGCAGCTGTATACCTAAAGGTATAAAAGGTTAAGCCTTACGTAGGAAGCCTTTTCTTTAATCTAGAAGTGCTTATGCTATAGTTAGTATAAGGTCTTTTAGCTGTAGGCTGCCTGCAGTATGCAGTTATAGAGGTAAGTTGCTAAGGTTAGTTAGGCTAAAAGTACTTTATAAAGCCTTTTATATTGTTACGGTCGGCTTTCCGTGGTAGTGTCTATTAGCAGAAGCTGAGGCAACGAAGCTGGAGAACAGTGCTGTAAGTCGTGCTGAAAGGATCAGGTCTTCAGAGGATACGGTGATCAGTCGTATACTCAACAAGGGGTTGTAACGTTGGTCACTAGTGAAGGGTGCCGAGAGTATCCGAGGGGATAATCACAAAGTTGATTGCTGAAGAGCTATGGAAGTCTGTCCTTGAGTTCGTCCAAGTCCATCCTATATACAAGTCCCGTGTGTCTGTTGCTGAGATCTGGCTTACACCTGATTACCAGTAATCCAGGTGTTGTATGGAGTGATCACTCGAAGTGGGGCGCGTGAGCGCTCACGTCGTTGGTTGGTTGGTTGGTAAATTTAACGTCTCGAGCGACAAGAGACGTGCCGGGCGCAATGCCGACATGGTCTATGCTAATCTAAACTATGTTACAGGGCTACGTCTTCACCTAACGCTCCTGTTCAAACCGCTCCAAGTTGAAGCGGATCTTCTCACCTGACCAGAATTCTCTTATCCGTCATCCTTTTCCCGGGTCGCTTCATCCACAAGGAAAGTAGTTCGGATAGTGCTAGGAAAAACCACAAGGGGGAAAAACCTAGCACGGCCGGTCGTAATGTGGTTCCACGCCTTTCTCCTCTCCACTTTGATTGGAGCGAAGCAAAGAAGGCATACAGCAAGTCGGCTCCCAGCCGATGGCGATACAGGAGCCCGCAACAATCGCTCTCCGTTACTGCCTGAACTAGTCAGGCTCTGGCAGGAGCGAAAGTGTTCAAGACCTTCCAGACAGAAGGTCTGGCACGGAGACAGAAAATGTCCTGACTTTTGTGCCGGGGCTTTGGTGTGTGGACAAGGGCAATTCGAGCCCTTGTTGGAGTGGTGGCCCGCACGCGGCGGGCACAGCGCGCCGCAGGCTAGCGGACGCGCGGATCGGCGAGGGCGAGAGTGACCTTCAAAGCTTCTGAACTCTCGCCCTACTTCACTTTCGGGGGAGGTCTCGTCGTGTTTGGTGTTGTGAGAGGATTGAAGGGGAGGGGTGCTGTGGTGGTGTTGAGAGACGAGTCCGAAAGTGAAGACGGGGATGATAAGACCCGTTAGGGGTACGGGCCGAAGCCCTGCAAAAACCTAAAAATTCTTAACACTGGGTGCCAAGAAAAAGTTTTTACAGGAGAAGGTCGCGCTCACGTCGTGATCAATCGTGCTCACGCATAATCAGTTGCTCACTCCCTTATCACCACGTGACCTTGCACCATAGTTCTTCCGTTCCGGAGGAGTCACCCTTGTTTCCCGTGTCTGCCTGCTTATAACTTGTCCGTAACCGCCAGGCGCCCTGTGGGGGCGTCCCCTGGTCCTGTTATGTTTGACGGGTCGTAACATATATAGGCTTTACGTTATCTGCAGTCTAAAGGAAACGTCTAATGTTAGCTAAAATGCTTTCTAGTATAATAATATCCTTTTTAGCTTTGCAGACATAGGTTTTATAGTATATATGTTACGACCCAACACGCATGACAAGGCCAGGGCCTGCCCCACAGGACCTACGGCGGCTACCACACCATATATGCAGAAGCAACGGACTTAGGATGACTCCTCTCGGGACGGAAAAAACTATGGACAAGTCACGTGACCACGATCACACGATAAGATAAGGAACGGACGCCCGTGAATAAGTGGGACGCATGATCGTGAATAAGTGGGACGAACGACCGTTCGGTGAACAGTCGGACAATAGTGAACAGGGACATCACAAAGGATATGTTCAGGAACGAGACTTGTATATAGTATGGACTTGAGCCGGGCTCAAGGACAGACTTCCATAGCTTCTTCAGCAATCAACTTCGTATCAGATCTTACGATCGCTTCCAGCTACTTTCACTGAGAACCCCTTCTGATAAGACTACGATTGATCACCGAAGCCTTACCTATCTTACGACTTACAGACATAGCTTCGGGGAAGCTATCCACGACTACGACACTGTTTACTTAGTACTCGCAGCCTAAACTTCTGCAAACATACTCACCACGACTAGCTGGCCGTAACAATATATATACCTAGCTTAAGATATATAATCTTGCAAATGCTATTATAAAGGGTGTAAACTATAGGCTTAACGTCTAGGCCTGCAGCAGGCTGCTTGTAGAGGCTTTATAGAGCGCCTTTTACTACTTTATAATCTATTCTTTAACGTCTTATTAGTTGTTAAGGTGTTTTCTTATAGGTGCTATTAATGTAGCATTATATGCAACTTACGCATTATTTCTATATTTAAAAGGGTGTATGCTAATATATTCCTTAAAGGCTTTTATCTATTAGTTAACCTCCTTATCTAAGGTATAGTAGTAAAGCTTTAAGTTATTAGATACTGTTTAGTAAATCTAGTCTTAAAGGTTACTATATTATTAAGGGAATTGATATACGGGCATGAAGAATTGATACACAGGCATGACTCTTATCCGGGCATGAAAATTCCCTTCTGTGATTGGCTAAAAGCTTTTCTGTTAGCTTGCCTAAATTCTGCCAAAAGCTCTCAAAGTACTGCCCCCACAACAAGCTCCCTTAACCTCTCTATCCCCTATTTTTCACGCGTCTTCTTTGCTTTATTATCATCAACAACCTCTATTATCATAATTTAATATGTCCCAATCCAGCTCAATCTCAGATCTATTACCCTCACTAAGGCGTAATCCTTATCGCAGGTCACGAAGCCAAAGCTCAAGCAACCAGCCCCCTCCTAAACGTCTGCGACGCGACGCCATCCCTAGTTTGCGACCCCCTTCGTCAGGCAGCACTGGAACAAGCATCGGCAGCCACTATGGCGTTGGTGACGAAGGCGCCATCAGCGACTTGCTTTCGAGGACTGTTCGAAAGGCAGAGCAACCAGCTGTCACAATTCAGGATAACCACGAGATCTATTTCGACCGAAGCTACCCTTCCCGACACGAACATCTTCAACGAGTCGCAATGCCAATGCTAGGCCCTGACCCTAATCAAGTCCCCTCTTCCCCAACCGCCCAGCTCCAAGCAGAGGCCCAACAGTCCCAAGCTCCATCCCAGGCTGAGTTTGCGTCTGCTTTGCGCCTAGTCCAGGAAGTCATTGGGGAAGACCGGAGACTTACTCTTGAGCTTGCAAAATCCTACGAACGAGTGCGTCGATGGCGGCAAAGATGGGGTTATTCACCACATGCCTCGGACACATCTACTTCGCCTCCGCCATACTCTCCCCCTCGACAAAGGCAGTCTCCAAGGCTGACTACACCTTACCGATCACCAGCTTTATCACCGTCCTCTGCACGCGAACAATCAAAGTCACCCCTTCCTAATATAATTCCAAACCCACCAATCCCAGGCGACCCAGAGCTATCATTCAACGCTCTATTCGACCGAGTCAATAGTTTTGCAAGGCAACATAGTTTTGGTATTGTCCGGAAACACGGTTATACCTATAAGGGCCGTAAGATGAGATACTCTATCCAGTGCGATCGCTTTGGAAACCCACGCCCCTCTGAAGGTGCTGGGCTACGTAACAGAAAGTCGCGTAAATCTGGTTGCCAGTGGATGATAATTGCAGAGGCCCGAGAGGAGGGCAAGTGGCTATTACGTCAGCATCAAGACCCCCAGCACAGCCAACACAACCATGGCCCCAGCCTTGAAGCATCTGCACACCCCTCTCACCGCAGGCTTACCCAGCCAGTCAAGGATGCTGTTCAAACAACAAGCCGACGGGTTGGGATTCGGGCACGTGATGTACGTGCTGTGGTCCAAGAGCAGTTCCCAGATTCCTCATTCACCCAGCGAGATATCTACAACGCCAGAGCTCTTGTGAACCGGGAGAAGCTGGATGGGTATTCGCCGACTGCAGCGTTGATCAAGTTGTTTGATGAACGAGATATCCCATACGTTGTCAAGTGGGATGAGGATGAGCCAAACCGCCTTGTTGGCCTTGTTTGGACCTTCCCCTACTGTCTCCAAATGTGGAAGCGGTTCCCTGAAGTCATCAGCTTTGATAACACATACAACACCAACCGCTTCAAGCTTCCACTGTTCCAGGCTACTGGACAGACCTGTCTAGGGTCTGTCTACAACGCAGCATTTGGTCTTATCGACAACGAGAGACTGGAAGGCTTCCAGTTTCTCGCTGCAAGCATCCGTCAGCTGGTTGAGCAGCACTCTATTCGCCAGCCTGCTGTTATTATTACAGACTACGACAAGCAAATGAAGGCGGCTCTGAACGAGCATTTTCCCGATGTCCAGCAGCAACTCTGCATCCACCACATCAACTCTAACGTTATGCTTAAGGCTAAGCAGAAATGGGTTAAAGATCGCAGCAGCAATAGCGATAGCAGTGGGACTGACGATGAGGACAACCACCCAGCAACACAAGCAACAGCTGAACTTAGCGACGAAGACCGCGCCTACATTGATACACCAGTGGATGCAGCCACTCCGCATACCTACCGGGGGGTCTTTATGCTGTGGAAACTTGTGGTGTTTGCTGAGACTGAGCACGATTTTGAGAAGGCCTGGTCCAAGCTCTGCAAAGAGTTCGACGACCAACGCCTAATCCTGCAGTACCTCCACACCACATACATGCCCCTAAGAGCACAGTGGGCCCGTTGTTCTATTCGCAAGTACCAGAATTTTGGTGTTCGCGTTACCTCTGGCACAGAGTCAAGCAACAACAACATTAAGGGCTACCTTCTGAATGGTCTTAGTCACCTGTATCATCTAGTTGACGTCATGCAGGATATGATCAGTGATCAGGAGCTGCGCTTTAAACAGGCATGTGCAGAGGATGAGGTTCTTACAGGCCGAGAGTATATGAGTACGCGCTCTGAATACCTTGGCGAGCTTCGAACGATGCTTTCCTCAAAGTGCCTTGAGTTAATTACAAGGCAATACCGATTGGCACGAAAAGCAATGCCTACTGGCAAGAGGCCTTTTCCAGCCCCCCTTGGAGAGTGTGGTGACAATTGTACTGTCTCCGTTGAGCTTGGTATACCATGCTGCCACAAGATCTACTCAAAGATGGCAGACTCGGCAACCTTCAGCAAGTGGGAGGTTCACCCCCGGTGGCGTCTACGAGAAACCTCTTCTCGTGATCCATACCGCCGCATTCTTGATCCTAAGATTGTGATATCCCTCCGTGGCAGACCTAGGAACATGGCGCAACCTGTTCCAGCGCAGCTGGCTATATCAAGCCAGCCAGCCAGCCAAACCAGCAGACCCCATGCTAGTCAAGCCTCAACCGGTCGGAAGCGAGGCCGCCCACCCGGTAGCCGGAACAAGTCAACATCAACTAGGGTCACACAACAGGCAACTCAGGCAAGTCAAAGCCAGGCCCCAACCTCAACCCAGCGACAAACAAGGAGCCAGTCTAGTGTTCTTAGTAGAGGGAGGACAACAGGCAATCGTGCAAGTGGACGGCCCTTGCAGCCAAGTATTCGGAGGCGGCGCTGTGAGTGGGAAATGTTGGTTAGTGACGATAATGAGTATTGGCCTTCGCGACCACGTCGATTAAGGAAGTAGTTATGTAGTAATTTAAGAGGGTTCCAGTCTAGCAAATCGCAGGCAAAGGAAGGGCTACTCTCTCTCCACGGCCGTGAAGGGTAACGAAAGGGGCCCTTTGAGATTTATAAAAATAGAAGTAGGTTAGTTGCTGGTTGAGTTTTATAAATCTCAAAGGGAAGGTTTGCAGGAGTTTAGGAAATGCAGAACAGAAAGAAATGTTAGTGCAGTCGTCTTCACCGCCTTTAGAGGGATGTACCTGTGGGTCATTAAATTTTTAGCCAATCGCAGAAGGGAATTTTCATGCCCGGATAAGAGTCATGCCTGTGTATCAATTCTTCATGCCCGTATATCAATTCCCATTATTAAAGGTGCTTTTCTTACGATTTTATCTCTTTATTATACTCTACTTATTAGGTATAGTATAAGGTAAGGTTAGAGGGTAAAAGATCTTTTATTCTATGCGTATGTAGCATATTATTATTAGTAGGTAGTAGTAGAATGCCTACCTCTAAAGCTGTTAGGGTAACTATTGCTAAGCGCATTAGTCCTACTAGACGTATTGCAACCTGCAGGTAGTTGCTTAGAGAAGGCTTTTTAGGCTCTTTAAGGTATTTCTTAAGTATCTTATGCATTAAGTATGTAGTAATTAATAGGTTAATTGCAGTTTACAGCTTATAGACCCTTACCTTTATCTTTAGCTAATTAAACTAAAGGACTTAATTAGTAGTTAAGTTAAGGGTAGTTTTTATAGTATCTATTATTACAAAAGGATAGTAGGAGGAGTATTCTCTAAGGCTTAACTTATTATTATTAGCCTTAAGGCATATAAGACTCTTAATTATTAAATTAAGCAGTACAGTAATAGTAGGTTAATTATATATATTATAGTTATATATAATATTTGTGTTGTTGTTTATTATGCTAATTGCCCTACTTTTAGCTACCTAACTTAGCCCTTAAGAATCTCTTTCCTAGGTACCTAAAGCCTCTACGGAGCCTACTGCCTAAGTCTAAGCACGTGACAGTCCCTCTGCTGACGCTGAGCGGGCCGGCCGAGCCAGGCCGATATCTCCTATCTCCGGTGCCCTCTGTGTGCTCTGTGCCCTCCAATTCAACAAGAAATGTCACATGAGTGTTCCTATCAACGGCCATTTTTAAGGTTTGTCTTTTGCGAAGCAGAAAGCAGAACAGAATTGTCTCAAGTCCTGCTGACGTGAAGCAGCAAAACCGATGGGACGAAAGCGTCTGGTGCCACGCTCCTCGTGCATGACGTGGGCTTGGACTAACATTCCACGCCATCCAAGGGGGGGCTTTTAGTGAGAGCACCATCAAGAGGCGAGGAATTCCAGCCAAAGGGCAGCTTTCCGGAGTCAGCCACACAGAGAAGAGAAACATCCCTCCAGTAAAGGGGTAGACAAGACATGTCGGACGGACATTCATAAATACCTGAATGCCTGCTCCTCTACACTACAAGGCACGTGCTTGGGCAACTTACTTAATCTCCCACTCACCACCTGTCTCCCCTCCTGGTTTCCCTTCTGTGGTGTTTCGAATCCCTTTCTCTTTTGGCAGCCCTCTCGCCGCAGTCCCCCCTCCGGAGCGAGCTTCCCCGTGTACTCTACTCTTCCCCTCGGCCACTTGGCAAGATGCTCTGGCCAAACATCGTGTCGACAACGCGGTTGATATTCCAACGCCGGTATCGCGCTTTCCTCACCCAGGCGATTGTCGCAATCATCATCGTGGCCTTCGTGCTGAACTCCTACGGCCCATCGATACGAGACATTGCCGCCGTACCACAAGAGCAGGACGTGGGGCTTCCGGGCATCTACACCGGGGAGAGTTCGCTCGCGCTCAAGCCAGACCCGAAGCCGGCTTCAGGAGGAGACTTTAACGAAAAGCCCGAGTCGAACTTGGAGGAGAGCTTCCTGCAGGGTATGGAAACGAAAACACCCCCACGGCGGCCAGGCAAAGAAAAAGGCCGGTCGAGGTTGGTTTGATGGCTAACATGCCCATGCTGCTTGCTATACAGAATTCTCTCGTCAAGAAATCACTGGCGATCCCACCGACGCCGGTCTCGAGACACTGTGCAACCAGGGGAGCAGAGTGTGGAATCCCAACGTCATCATCGACTGCCCCGTACTCGATGGAGGCTTCGGCAATGGTCGCCTGAACCTCTTGCAGTGTCTTCGTTATGTCATTGAGGCCAAAGGTAACCTTGCCTTTCCCACCATTACCTCCTCCTCCTTGCCACAGCAACCCGACTTGCTGACATAGAACCTATGCTCTCTCCCTAGTGTCCATCAGGCTGCCACGCATCGCCCGCCGAAACGCCAACGACGTGACCGACTTCCGGACCAGCGATCACGTGGAACTCGACTACTTGATCGATGACAGACGTATGCTGCAGATTCTGGGGAACCACTGTCCCAACCTCGTCGTTCACCCGGCGGGCTACGACGACGCGCGGATCCGCCATCTGCCCAGCATATCCCCCCTCGAACTGCCACTCGAAACCTTCAGCGAAGAGAATATGCCCCCCATTTTCGCCGTGCCCACGAATCCCGAACTATGGCCGGCGGCCCTGGACAAGTGGCTGGAGTCTACGACAGAAGGCAAGCCGCCGTCGGCCGAGTCGCCGGTGCTCTTCGGGCTTCACTCCATCATGTTCCTCTGGCCGACGTCGCACGACCCGCCCTCGGTGGTGCGCCACTTCAGCGAGCTCGTCCGCCCGCGGGACGACGTCAGGCTCCTCGCGGCCGCGGCGCTCCAGCGGATGCAGCAGCAGTTCAACGTGCACATCGGCTTCCGGACCAGCGAAGAGCCCAGGGCCCGCGACAACGCCTTCGTCGGCATCCACCTGCGCGTCGAGAAGGACTCGATCGACTACAATTGGATCTCGTACGAGGACCAGTTCGACTACTTCGACCAGCGGCTGCGGGAGCGCAAGGGCAACGCCACGCACCCCCCCGACAAGACCCTGCCGGACACGGAGAAGACGGTGCTCTACGTCGCGAGCGGCGACGCGGACGGCATCGCCCGCTTCGCCAAGGACATGGCGCCCATCACCGTCGTGACCAAGAACGACCTGCTGCCCGAGGGCACCTTCGCCGGCGCCTCGCTGCGCAACATGACCTGGGACCAGCAGGCGCTCGTGGATATGCTGATCCTCGAGCACTCGGGCTACTTCATCGGCGTCCGCGACTCGACCTTCTCGTGGCACCTGGCGCTGCGTCGGGCGGCGGCCGTGAACTGGATCACCGGCGGGTACCCCGCCGACTGCTGGCAGGGCGACGAGGGCACGGAGGAGAGGAAGAGAATCGGGTGCAGGTCGATGCTGGCGGAAAACGAGGAGTGGCGCGACAATCTAAGTGCCCTCGTGGGCAACGGTCATTATAGGCTAGAGCCGCAGGTTATGAAGACGACTTGGCCCTGAGGCTGGGAGAGAGAGAAAGAGAGAGAGAGAGAGTGTGTGTGTGTGTGTATGTCTGTGGCAATAATCTGATAGACCGCATTGCAAGCATAATTTCAAGCCAAACAAAATAAACAATGGTATGAACTTCGTCTCAAGGTGATAGGTTGAGGAATGCAAGGGAGTCAAGGAAGGGATAACTTCCGCTCATTGAAAGGCCCAGGACTAGCAATGACGGATTCCAGAGCGAAACCCCTGAAACCTCTTGTCGTCTCTAGGCTGCTTATTTCTTCTCTTATTGCCGTGAAGAAAATATTAATTCGAGAATTGATACCAGACTGAGCATCAATGTATGTAAGAAGAGAAATTCATTGCTATTGTACGCTGTAGAGAAGATTGGTTCACGATGTGATTTCCTAACCTCTCTGTCTCTCCCTCAATCTGCAACCTTTTCTTTGGAAGTTGAACAGTCTTGCTGCACAGAAGACAGCGGCTCCCGAGTATCTTCGGAGCTCTCGCTGAACCACTCGTCTTCCAGGAGCTGTTCTGCGGTAGGACGATCGCGGTAGTCCAGCTTCATGATATTGAGGATGAAATCCCGGTCGGCGGGCGGTATCTCCCGGCGCGTCACCCGAGCAAAGGGCTTCGTCGGGGGTCCCATGCTGTGGATGAAGTCGACGATGCCCGCGGCGTTGTCGTCGGCGATCTCCTGGAAGGAATCCGGGAAAGGGCCGAAGTAGCGGTGCATGCGGGACAGTACCACCAGCTCATAGAGCTCATCCTCGGGCTTGTAGCCTTCGTTCGCTGGGTTGAAGAGATGGTATCCTCCCCCGTACAGTAGGGTGAGGATCTCCACATGACGCCCAAAGTCAACATGAAGCCCCTAGACCAAGGACCTGAACAGAGTACTTACGGCGTTTCCAAAGGACCAAATGTCCGTTGGGGTTCCCCATGGAAGGCCAAGCTGCGCTTCTGGGCTGCGGGTGAAACTCGCGCCAATGAGGTGGCCCGGCTCTGAGGCAAACTCGGAGTTCTTGGAGACTACGCCGCCGCAGTCCCCGAGCTGGATGGCTGTGAACCGCTCAGAGTCGCCGTTCTTCTGGCCAAGGTTCACAAATATGTTGTCCAGTTTTATATCTTATTTTTTTGTCAGGTCAGCTCCGGGCTGCTCCGACGGAAAAGGGCCTAGGCATCCTGCCTCGTACCGGTATGGACCATGCCGTCCTGGTGTAGGATGCGCAGAGCTTCCAGTACCGACTTGGCCACCTTCTTAATGTCAGGCCGGGACAGTCTTTGACGATTCGACTCGGCCCGGAGGTCGCTGTCAAGATACTTCAAGACGATGGATGGCGGGTCGACTGGGTCCAAGATCTCATCCTCGAGTGGGCGAAACAGGGGGCTCGTAGCCTGGTACTTGCGTAGAACAGAGGCCTCGTTATCAAGACGCCAGTGGTCCCGAATGCTCTTGACGATGCATTTTGCTCCATTTTCGTTTCTTCAATGCCCATCAGAATTAGCTCCTTCTTGGATTGTCGGTGTGAAGTGGTAAAAAAAAGGCATACATACGCTCCTAGATACACAGCCCCTTGATCTGCTGCGCGATGAAGCTCTTGAACAATGGAGTACGTCGATATGCGGCCCCGGAGTTTCTGACCGACAAAAAGTAGCGAGGCCATTACCACTTTGACCGTGTGGTTTGAGGTTTTGGTTATTATCCGACACTGGGATTTGAAGTGGCTGAAGTGTGATTTCCTAGGAGACAATCAAGATGCGCTGAATCATCATGGGAAAATGTTGGCGGCCGGAGTACAAAATCAACCGTGGTTTGCCAAGAGACCTGTCAGCAGAATACGGAGCTTATGGCCAAAAGGATAAAGAGCGTTGCCAGACCCCATATCAGGGCCATGAGTTACTTGAGAAACGTTGAGACCGGCATAGTATATCGGGCGAGCAATGATTCAAAAAAAACATCTGCGTATAGTTGGTCTCGGGAGGCTATTCTGCTGTTAAAACACCGGTGACATTACATGGTCTTCCTTGCCCTTCGATCCACTGGGCACTCATTATTGTATTCACCGAGAACCATTCCTTAGAGCCGATCTCAATAACGCGCTTGTTAACAGAGTGTCGTCAAAAGGCTTCTCACTTGGAAACGTCTTGACAACCGAACAACTCGACAAGAGCTATCCAGGTAGCCTAGACCTCCGTTTGAAACATGCGATCTGCCGTTCCATCTATACCAGACATCAGACGGAGGGGGAGAAGAGACCCGCAAGGGGTGACGTTGCCGCAACGGCCCCGCCAGCCTGGTTAATGTAAAACTTTAGCATGGAAATGGTTAACGTGGCTGATAAGCGAGTCGATCAGACAAGCGAGTCGATCACCCAACCACGACTACATTACAAACCCAAGAAGACATCAATATCAACACCACTAAATCAATTAACGCTACTAAGAATTCTCTTCCTCAGTCGTTTCTACATCAAACTGACACGTTTGCGCATTGTGTCCTGTGTTTCCGCACACGCCACACCGTCGTTGACCCGATTCAGTCCTTGGCTTACGACCACTCCTCCGACGCGTTTCCTCATAAACCTGTGCTGTTGCGTCCCTCTGCGACTGTATATCCTCTGCATCAGCTACAGTAAGACTTCCTCCTTGCTGGAGACGCGTTTTCTTAGCTCTCCAACGTCGGCTTAGTATGCTGTTTTCCTCTCGAAGAGTTTTGTTCTCCGCCCTTAGGAATGCATTCTCATGCATTATTCCTAGTATTCCTTTAAGAATATAGTTAACGTCGTTATTGATAGGTGTTGGGGAGCTATTTTGATGACAGGCAATTCGATCCTTGATCAGTGTTGACTGAGAAGTTGCTTCTGTTGGGTTGTTTGGTGTCCTGGAAACCCAAGGGAGCGGTGTTGTTGGAAGTGATCCTGGAGGCGTTGGAGTGTGTAACTTGACGTCCAGCTTTGATAATACACTTTCTGCACTCAGAGGGACAAGCCCGGAGCCTCTGAAACCTCCCTGGATATTCTTTCCCGTAAGTGCTTGTGTAAAGGCCTCACGAAACGCTGGAAAGAAGTCTTCCTTCGTAATATGGGTTACACCTCGCCGCATCTTTTCCTCAATTTGTCAACCGTACGCCGTTTTGAGAGGCCCAAAGCATCCTACATCTAAGGGCTAAAGTAGATAAGATGAATGAGCTGGCATACAGAGTGGGACGATGTTGTTTTCCTGACAATATAGCTCAAAACCTGCAGAGTGGTAGCTTTCATGCCCATCAACAATAAGGAGGCGATAAGGACCTCTTGCACGTAGCTTTGAATAACGATCGAAGTGTTTAACCCAATTTAGGCCTATCTCGTTTGTTGTCCATCCGTTTTCAGATGTTGCAATAACCCAGTCGTGTGGGAGATCTGTTTCAGTGTACCAGGTTGAGAGGTGATAATGGCCTGCAACGATGATGTATGGCGGGACGCTGTAGCCTGACGAACTTATGGCTTGGATAACTGTAACCCATTCCCGATTACCAGGCTGCACCATTTTCGTGTTTAAACGCCTTTCGGCACTCGTTACAACCATTCCGGATGCAATCTAGCCCATCATAAAGCCAGTCTCGTCAAAGTTGTAGATATCAGACGCGTCAATGCCGTATTTCGCAATTGTGTTCTTCACAAGGTCGAACCAACCGCAAATAACCTCTAGATCTTCGCATTAGGCTCTCTTATAGTCATACTTGCGAAAAAAACGCGTCCGAAGCTGTGGTTGTCGTTTAATGAAGTTCGACGCCCAGCGCTTCCTAACCGGTCGCGCGCCACGGTCGGCAAGCAGGTAATTGGCCATTTCTTCAACACCACTGATCCAGGGAGGAAACAATCGGGCATCTAGGTCAAGAATGTACTTAACTAGCTTCTCTTCTTCAAGCAGCGTCAAATTCCGTGATTTCGGCATGATGTCGCGTCGCGAAGGTTTTCCATTAAGTCGGTCGTGTAATGTTGTGAAGGGTACTAAATAGATCCGTGCTGCAGCTCAAATACTAAGATTTAGAGTGTTTTTAATCGCTTAAACCACTAGGATCAATTGCGCTTCTTTGTTTAATGACGACATTCTTTATGGTCGATGGACGTGTGTTGAAAGCGGGAAGATGGTATGATCGCGGTTGGGTGATCGACTCGCTTGTCTGATCGACTCGCTTATCAGCCACGTTACCATGTCTGAAAGAACAATTTTCACTCACACGGAGCGCAGTGTTTCTCCTTGCATTGCATGGAAAGACGCTTCAAGCAAAGCTGGGTTGATCAATTCGGTCCACAACACTCAATCCATGCTGCCAGCCGATGCTGCGGCAAAGCAAATCCATCCCATTCATTGTTTTGCGGTCAATCTATGTAAACAAACTCTCACTTGTATCCAGCTCCGTATCATGACGTAGCGACCGAATTGAGTGTTGCATAATAAGGAATAGTCACTATCAACCCACCAGCACTCGCCGTTATCTCAACATGTATCGTATTGTCCTTTGAGTCCCCATTAGATGCGGGGCAAATAAGAGTATGAGTCACGGCTCGCGTACATAAGCACCATCTATATCAGTAACCCCTCTTCTTGATTGCAGACCAGCGGCCTGCCAGCGTGTTAACAACTCGGACAAGACAGGCTCACTCAAGGATTGCAGTGTAGTTCACCTGTTTACAGATAAAGTGCTCAGCGTCAACTCATAGGTAAGGACGAGATCATTTGCGTGATTCTTTGGGCGAAAGTCAACAAACGTGGGCGCAAGTCATCTTCGCAAGTCGCCGCGAGAAGAGTTGTCAGCAATCACCAGATTTGAGTTCTTGAAGACTGTTTCGCGCGGGCTCGCTAAAAATACTCTGGGCGGTCTGCAAACTTCTCGCCACGGTTCCCTCGTCTGACTGCATATGGACGGGAACGCGTAGACTTGTGTGACTGACGCAAGCGATCCCAGTAGAAACCACCGTGGAGAGATCGCGGCTCGTCCCAGAGGAAAATGATAACCGACGGCCACGAAAACGCCTACCGCTCCGAGCGGCTCATCTACCGGGCGGTAGAGAACAACGAGGCGGACAGCACCTTCATCCACACCCAACTCGAGAACGACCCGGTCAACGTCGCCCTCTCGGACCTCAAGTTGCTCAAGCCCCGGAGCAGCAAGCACAGCCACGCGATGACCGAGCAGATGGCAAAGTCCGTCCTGACGGTCATGATCTGCTTACCCCACGTAGCCGAGGCCGGGGTCGGGGATGAGGACAAGACGGACGGACCACAGGCTGAGGCGCCGAGGCCCATCGGGTTCCTGTCCATCGGTTGGGGTGGCATATCGGCGGACACGGCGCACCATCGGTCTGTGGGCCTCGGCATCGCGCTGGCGGCGCCGTTTCGGGGCAAGGGGTACGGCTCCGAAGCCATCAACTGGGCGCTGGACTGGGCATTCCGGTACGGCAACTTCCACCGCGTCTACCTCGGCACCGTGTCGTACAACGAGCGGGCGCAGCATCTGTACAAGAAGCTCGGGTTCGTGGAGGAGGGCCGCAGCCGCGAGGCGCACCGGTTCGATCGGAAGTGGCACGACCTGATCAGCTACGGGATGCTGGAGCAAGAGTGGGAAGCCCTGAGGGGTATCAAGAAAGAGTAAAAAGGATGTCTGGTGTTGATGTCAGCGGCGTTGAAGTTCTTGGTGAGTACGGTTGCTCAGAAGAAAGTATGGTACTACTGACCTGGGTTATCGGAACAATGGTAAACAAAGGAACACTCCAAATGTAAAATAACAGTCGCGCTTCGCTCTCGCTCGTCATTGCATCATAATTATAGCCAACTTGTTGCGCGCATTATTGTCTCAAGTCTTCAATCTTTGAGCTCTCGTCGACACCTTCGCGGAAGACACTGAAGCGCCGAGATGTTCCACGCCTGAAACAGAAGTAGCTCTTGAGCTTCTATGTTCCCACGTTATCGGAAATGTTGATGTGTTGACGGGTGGCATAACGAGGGCTCCTTCCACAGCATCTTATATGATGAGCGTGGGTACATAAAACTTTTGATCATGAACCTTTCACAACCTTTCCGACATCGGTAAACGACTGATTGCCAGAGACAGAGAAAGAGATTGCAGGATGATTCAAATCGAGTGTAACCATTCAAAAAGCTTGCAGTTGGGTACTATGTATATCGAAGAAGTGTTCGCCTTCGCCGTCCACTCAATGGAACCAGGCTTCAGGCTTTTGCCAATGAGAAAATGGCACGCGTCTCCCTCACCAACCCCTCGTTCATTCTTTTTTCGACAGCCCATCCAGTAATGCACATTGGTATATAAAACAAAAAAACCCAAGAGATCCCGATCCCAGAAATAGGACAACACCCCCACCGCAGTGAAAGAACACACACAAAAAGTCCACTAAGACGTGTGACAAAAGACTCTCTCTTAGATGAGGAGGCCGCCGACGAAGCCGGCGGCGGCCACGCCGAGGCTGAGGAGACCCCAGCGCACGTCGCCGCGGGCCTCGATGCCGGCACTGGGCTGGGTCGTGGACGATGCCGAGGGCGTGCCCGAGGCGGAGCTGGGGCTGCCGGTCGCCGCGGAGCCGAGGGTGCCGCCGCCGGTGGCGCTGGGCGCGACGTTGGCCTGCGCGGCGGCGGCGGCCTGGGCGTACTGCTCGATGGTGCGTTGGCCGCTGGACCTGTGTTGCGTAAAGATATCAGCACGTGGGTTTCCAAAGAGACAGGCAGAGACAGACAGACAGACAGACAGACAGACAGACGGAGAGAAAGAGAGAAAAGGGGAAAAAGACTCACGGAGGGTTGATCACGCCGACCATGCCGCCCTGGCAGTGCTGGCCCGTGGCGCAGTAGTACCACTTGGGGTTCGAGTCGGTGACCTTGACGGTGAAGACCTCGGCGCCGACGCCCGAGGCGACCTGGACAGGGCCGCTGAAGAAGCCCGTGGCGGTGCCGTTGGCGAGCGGCTGGCAGGGGGAGTCGAAGGCGGACTGGGCGACGGAGTGGGCGCGCGGGTAGAAGTGGAACTCGACGACGTCGCCGACGGCCGCCGTGAGGGAGTTGGGCTCGAAGGTGAGGCCGCCGTCGCCGACCTTGACGACGTGGACGCCGGCGATGCCGGAGGAAGAGGAGGCGGCGGCGGCGGAGGCGGTCGACGAGGAGGCAGAATCGCCGCCCGAACCGTACTGGGCCATGACGGCGGGGATGATGGCGGCGAGGAGGGTTGAGGAGTGCATGTTGGCTGGTGTGACGGTGAAAGAGAAACTGGTTGTATCTACTAGTTGTTGGTGGAGAGACACGAGTCTGGAGGGTGAAAGAAGGTCAGTGGTTTAGTTGTTGAAGTGGCTGGGTTGATGATGAAACTAAACCACCACCCTCACGGGACGGGCGACGTGCTCTTATACATATCGAACCCTCTATCCAGGGACAAGCCCCAGGGATAAGTCCCAGGAGCCTCAAGAAACAACAAGACCCTCAAACTGGCCCCCCCCTCCCCTTGGAACATCCTAAGAGCTTGCACGCGCCGCCCACGCCCCTCCCCTTCACTCCTTTCGTCCTCCAGCGCCACAAACGTCCCAGGCAACGGTTTGATACCGCCAGCCAAACGATCGATGACCAGGATGTCTTTCCAAACGAAAGACGGAAAACAGGGGGTACCGCAGAGAGCAGCAGCAGCAGAGTAGCAACGGCGGCGGCCTCCCCGTGATCCTCCGGAAGCAAATTGAACCCCTGCTTGCTTGGCTTCCTTAGAGAGAGAGAGAGAGAGAGAGAGAGAAGGTCACGAGAAACAAAGAAGGAAGAAAAGCAAAAGGTGACATAATGTGACCGAGAAATAAGCTCCGCCCCGCGCGGAATGGGGAGTCTTTCCATTGTTCACCTCCCCCATCTCACTACAACGCGCCGGGGGCATCTGACATCCGAGGCAGGACAGGAACGACGCGCAAAGCCAAGCCTCTGGATTCAGCCCACACCACCCAAGACGCATGCTGACCGCCCAGGGGGCCCGGCCGGGGCGGTAGTCTAATTCGAGTCCAAGCTTGGCCCCTGGTTGAGTTACGCTGACTGAGACAGAGAGACAGAGAGAGAGAGGGAGAGAGAGCAGAGCATTTAGACTGACACACTAGATCTCAGCCGGTTAGTCGGTCGACAGGATGGGGAGACAAGCCACGGGGACACGGCGTCTGGCATTCCACGCCAACGATCCCAAGTTGTGTCGCGCGTGGTCTCCCGTCAGAGTCCAAAGGGACCAACCAACCAGATGCCACGAGAAGAAGCGCTGTCTCATTCATCCAGCTGGAGACGGAACCCCAACGACAGCTGCCCACGTTCCGTATCTTTCCCGCGGCCGGCGTTCGGATCGCGTTTCGAAAGTCGTGTTGTACGTGTAGGCGCCAGGGGGACGGGGATGAGGACGAGGATGAGGATGAAGATGAGGAGGAGGAGGTGGCGGTCGATGGGGGCCGGTCTGTCTCACTTCAAGGAACAACGGCATTTTCGAGACCCGGAGCTTTGGTGTACCTCATCCCATTCCTTCTTCCCCCCTCCCCGTCCTCCTTGATTTCCTCACCTCGTAAGCCAGCCGCCACTCGCTGGTGCCGTGTTCCGTCACGCGCCCGCGGCCCCATATCCGGCCGGTAGCGACGGAACAGGCTCTGCGACAACTTGGAACAGGGCTAACCGGCTCTCTCTCGCCGACCAGGTGTCTTCGGAAACAATGGCAAAACCTCTTGAACCTCGTTCGTTCCCAAACAGGAACGGAAACGGAAACACAAGGAGGCCAAGACCCCCCGACTCCTCCAGGGGGTAGGGGGGGAATCGAATGTTGGCGTTTCTCGCTTCGAGTGCCGAGCGATGCTATAAAGTTGGAGAAGTTGGGGTGGCAGGCCAATCATTCCCTCCCTGAAGACACACGTTATTGTGTTGGACTGGACCCGCCCCAAGCCCAGGGGGTTAGGGGGTGGGGACCGCTGCTGACACGCCAAACTCTAAAACGTCTCGCCTTCCGGACCGTCCAGGGGTTTGGTGGTTGTATGGATCTCTCTGTGGTAGTGGGCTGTGTTGTGTGTGTTTTGTACCAGTAGTCAGTCAGTCACTGTTGTGGTGGTTGGTGTTGGTAGGTAGTCTTGTTCCTGTTTCTGTTGTCACTGCTGTTACTACTGTTACTGCTGTCACGGTTAACGCGGCCTCGACTTACACACATCATCCGACGACTACAGACACTCGTCTCCCCCTCCTCAGAGTCTCCTCGGGTCCCTCGGGTCTCTCAACAACCATCCTTCTCTTTCAACGTCCCCTTCACGGTAGGTCGGCAGAGACGAGCCGAGCCAAAGGACACAAAAGATTCCAAGAAACACGAATAAGGTTCCTATAGCGTCCACTCGCGTCAACTCCTCCGCAACCCTCATCTCACAGCCCCCCCTCGCGTAGGAGCCGAGCCGGGGGACGGGACAATTCACGTCCTCCTGGGGCTCTTCCCACATCCTTGGCCTGCTAAGCGACCGCATGGTTCCCCCCACCTGGCCCCCGGTTCTAGGGCGTCCAGCGCCCGAGTCGGTCGAACCAGTCTGGCCGGAGCCGATGGTGGAGATTTCTCGTCGGTGATAGTCCTCACAGGTCATGGTGGAGCAGACGAAATTGGTTCGTTGTCGTTCTCGTGATTCGCATCTCTTATTCCACACCATTATCACACGCGTGCGTATTACAAACCATGACTGATGCCCCCAACGCCAATCTTAATCCTGACTCGCATCCTACCCCAAGGTGCTAAACTGAAAAGAAGATTCTTGCCAAGTTGCTGCCAAGGTGATCCGCAGGGGACAAGACAAATCGGAACAAATACTTCGTGACGGCGTGACATGTACACTCGACGACACACAGAGAATAAAAACACACAGAATGGGCTGCCGCTGGGTGGGAACCAACACCCCCCTCCTCAAGAGTTGTTCACTCTTCGTCGCTTGAGCTGGAGCCTCCCGTCGCCTGACCGTCACCGGCCGCCTGCTTGTCCTTCTTGTTCTTCTTTCCCTTCTTGTTCTTGTTCTTCTTCTTCTTGCTCGTCCCCTCGGCCGGCTCGCCGAGGTCAATCAGGTCGGCCGCTTGCGCCTTCCCGGCCTTGTCGCCCGACGCCACGACGGCCTTGGAAATGTCGACCAGCATCTTCTTGAGCTCTTCGACCTCGCTGCGCAGCTTCTGCACCTCGGCAATCGTCGGGTCCGTGTCCAGGTTCGTCTTGGCCGTCATGCACACCTTGTTCCACCCGTCCGACTCGAAGTCGACCTGGTCCATCATCTGCTCCCACTCCTCGATCGTGTCGTCGTCCTCCTCGCCCCGGGCCCGGTTGCTGCGGATCTCGGCGGCCGACTGCGTCTCGAAGACGGCCGCGACGACGAGGACGGGCGAGTAGAGGACCCCCATGATGATGTCGCTCATGCGCTCAAACTTGGACTTTTCCATCCACCAGAAGAGCGCGATGACAACCATCTCAATCAGGTTGAAAGGCGGGATGTAGACGTTCTCGTCGGGCGCCCGCACGAACTGCATCGTCTTCTGCGCGAACAGCGCGAGGTATTCGTCGTTGGCGTTGTCGTAGATGTCCTCGTATGCCGAGTTGTACAGCGCAATGAGGATGTTGAGCAGCACGACCTTTCCCCGTGAATTAGCGACTGGCGGTTGCAGCATGCACTTGCTTTGGGGAAGAAGAGAGACTTACCATGACAATAAAAGTAAAGCAGTAGTACAGGATGATGCCGAACGGCGGCGAGAAGCGATCGAACCCGTCAAAATCGGGGCTTTGCATGATGGCGTTGGCCATGGCGGAGATGATGAAGAGGATGTCGTCCGCCACGAGGTCATCTGCCAGGTCGAGCCCGACAAACGCCTGGAGGAAGCCGATGATCAACACGGCGAGCAGGGCGAAGAAGATGATGGACTCCTTCATCATGACCTTGAGGACGACGAGCATGGCGCCAAAAAAGCGGAAGCTGTCGAGGTACAGCAGCAGGCGGGACCAGATCATGGGCGCGCTGAAGGCCAAAAAGTTGTAGCTCAGCTCGCTGTAGTATCTGCGAGCTTCTTCGCTCTCGCCGTGCGTCAGGCCAATGATGCGCAGGATGAGCGACAGCGAGATGAAGGAGTAGAGCACGCCGTTGAAGGCGTTCCAGAAGCCCAGGATGTGGTAGCCGGCCTTCCAGAACTTGGTCACCTCCTCGCAGATGAAGCCGAAGGTGAAGATGTACAGCAGCACCTCGGCCGTGTCAAGCTCTCCCTTGGCGTTGACCGAGTTGATGACGGCGGTGTAGAGGCCGATGTAGACGAGGGAGATGAGGACTTGGGTCGCGTTCTGGTACATGGGGGCGCGGATGCGGTCGGGGTCCATGTGGACAAGGAAGGACGGGTTGGTCTTGTCCTTGTAGTCCACGAAGACGGCGGGGTCGTCCTCGTCCTGGACCAGCCATCCCTTCCAGAGGTACGAGATGCACTTCTGGTAGCCCGACGACCCAATGACCCTGACGGCGTGGAGATCGACGGCCTTCTCAATGACGTTGGCGGGCGGCGTGGACTCGCCGTCAATGAGGATGGAGTAGCGACGGAGCAGGACCGAGTGCATGAGGTACTGGAGGTCTTCTTCGGTTTCGATGCTGTAACAAGGGTGTCGTTTAGCATCAAAAACATCCTTCTGTCGTTTCGCCGTTCCGGCGCGGCGCCGACATGGATGGTCACGGACGGACGGACAGGACAGCACTTACATTTGCTTGGCGATGACCTCGCAGGCGACGGCGCGCACGCGGTGCAGGTCGGCATCCCACAGCTCAACGAGGGCCTGGTGCTTGAACCATCTCTTGCAGACGATCAGGCAGAAGACGACGCAGGATCCGTAGTGGGAGCCGCCAGCCTCCTTGGCGGCCTTGATGACCTTTGTGGCGATGATTTTGCTGTGCGCCTTTGTGATCTCGTCCTCGTCCAGCTCGCACGGCACGGCCAGCTCGATGAGGTGGCGCAGCTTCAGGGCGATCTTTGTGACTTCGGGGGCGGGGATGGCGGACTCGAGATGCTCGGATCGGTACTGCGGCAAGACTGGTTCGGGGCAGTAGACCCTCTTGTAAGCAAAAGAAGCTGGCTGAAGGACGTTCATCGTGTCGCGTATTTCTTTTCTTCTCCTTCTTCTTCTTTTTCTCTGGGCGGGGGTCTGTTCTCATTCTTCTTGAAGAGGGAGGAGGATCAAGAAGGGTACGTACGGCGTCTGCGGTCGTCGCGAATCCAGTCCGAGTGGAAGTCGTGATGATGTCTCGAGTGCCGGTCCCAGCCAAGCATGCGGGAGACCCAGTTGAAGTTGGCCATGGCGACTGCGATTGCCGTGTCCGGTTTGGGGTCGGTTCGGGGGTCGAGGCTCGAGCTGTCAGGTAGCTTCGATCTGTTTGGTCTCTCTGCTGCTACAGCGTCGTTGTCGTCTTCGTCTTCGTCGTCGTTGTCGAACTTGAGAAGAGCAGGGACAATCGACAAAGGTCAATTGACTTCAGACTGAAGCAAGACTCGCAGAACGGCAAGTGAGGGGGGGAGACAAGCCACTGAAGAAGAAGGAGTAGAAGCCCAAGAGGAAGAAGAAGGAGAAGAAGGAAGAAAAGGAGGGCTAACAAAAAGAAAGGAAGCAAGCAGTGCAAACCCGGGCTCTCGTTTCCTGTTTTTCTGGGTCAATGGCACCAAGGAGAAGGCGAAGGCGGGAAGCAGGAAGCTTGAAAGCTTGCTAGCGCGCATCTGCTGCAACTTGTCAGTGACGTCGACCTGCCACGCAGCGGGGCGCCAGCTGTGCACGACCGGGGGTAAAGTGGACCCTTAACAGTGAAGCGAGGAACACCGGCTGTGCTTTGGTAATCAGGTACTTGAAGAGCAGAAGGAGCTAGTGTCGTTTTGGACAGCCCCTAAAGAATTGGCGCCGTTGGCCTTGGGTTGGCTGCCTCACACCATTCCATTCTTATCTTATCCTGCCTTGGCTAGGGTACCGGGGTACTTGTTGGGGCGGCGGCGTGTGAACTGTCTGATTCAGTGTGTCTCACTAAACAGGGTCGATCTCAGTGAGCTTATTTGATCTCACATGAGAGACGACGATTATCTTGCAATGAATGAGCTGCCTTCAAATGGCCTGGTGTTCAAACGTCATTCGCTCTGTCCGCTGCCCTTCCCAACCGCTTTCCCGGTTACATGACACAGTCAACGGCCTCCCGGTTGTCGTATCTCATCCACCAAAAGACATCTATCTCACCATCTCTCTCCCGTCTCGTCTCCATTCACCTTGGCCCTCGAGCTCAAAACGTGTCCTTCACACCCTCGCGCCCGTCGTCTCCTTCCACAGGTCAATCACCATGGTCGCAATGTTCTGGATCGTCTCGGGCGCGTTCGGTAGGTGATGCCCGCCCGGGTACCGCACCACCTTGCGCGTGCTCGCCTCGGCGCACGATTCGATCAGCGCCTCGCTCGCCGGCTTCCACGGGTCGAACAGCCCGACGAGGTGGAACGTCGGCGCCCTGATCTTGTCGGCGTCGCCGCCCTCCTCCGCCACGAAGAGCGGGTACGTGCCGCACAGGAACACGCCGAACATGTCGTACGGCACAAAGGGCCGGCGCTGCTGCTCGAGGAGCACGCTCGCCGCCGCCCGCGCCCCCTGCGAGAACCCCAGCACCCCGACGTACGGCCCCGTCTGCTGCACGTACACCTTGAGCAGCTCCATCGCCGTCTCCTTCTGCCGCGCGAACTCGTCCGCCGGCGTCGACGGGTCGTCGCTGACCCACCGCCGGTACGGCCCGCATCCCTCGAACACGGGGAGCACGCCCGGCCCGGCGTCACATTCGATCGGCCCCTCGAGGAACACGAACTCGAACCGCGGCTCGAGCACCCGCGACAGCCGGACGAGCTGGATCTGGAAGATCATCCCGGACGACCCGCCGCCGTGGAGGCAGAGGATCTTGGGCCGCACCGGCGGCGGCACGTTGACGGCGTACGGCTGGTACATGTCGGATATCTGTCCGTCCCTTGGACTTGGAGCGAGTCAAGGAGGAGGGGTAGAAGGAGGAAGAGGAGGAGGATGAGGAGGATGTGGAGGGGTGGTCCGAGTTGGGTTCGTGGTGTGGCCTTGCACGTAGGTAGCGACTGAGATGTGTGCTTGCTGGATGGAAGGTATGCCGGACTTTTTATTTTATTTTTCGGCTGCTGCCGCGGACGGCCTTCTGTGAGATGCTGACGGGTTACGCGAGTGGGTGATGTGAAGTGAGTTGGCTGGCTGACTGACGGCGGCTAGGTAGATGGAGTGAGATGGGGGAAGTGGACCCCCGGATCATAATCATATGCATATGCGCGCGCTCTCGGCCGTTTCGGGTTCAGTCGTTCCTGAACCGCTTGGTTCTCTTCTCTTCTCTTCTCGCCTGACTTACTTACATAAACACTCATCTCACCTCCGACTCACTTTCAACCCACTGCCATCTCACCCTCCAACTCATATCCCCCCGACCAACCACGTCTCTCCTGGGAACTCTATGGGGTAGCATCGACCTCGGACCGATCCATCCTGACTCAACGGCGTCGAACTCTAACACGCTCACACAATTCAGCACTACGATGATGTACCTACAGCGTGGTAGCCACTGGAGCCAAGCCTGAATGTTAGCCCGGTTCGGACCCGGAGTATCTTTCATCACACACGCGCGCGCACACACACACACGTTTTCTCATCATTGACAGAATACAGGACGAATATCAAAACTTACAAGGGTTACCACGAACTGTCCGCTTCCGACTCCTCATGCTACCTTGTCCGATCCGTCTCGCTTGTCTCTCATGAACGGTGCACGCTCGAGCGCATCCGCCTGGATCTTCCACACCTTTCTTCCCCTCCTCACCATCTGCTCGCCAAACTCCTCCACCAGCTCCTCCGCGCCCGGCTCGCCTGACCCCATCGCCTTCAGCAGCTCCCCTTCCGCCCGGAACGTCGCGGCCTCCCAGATGCCCTTCCACCGCGCCACCGCCCGCAGCGCCCGCGGGTGTCGGCTCTGCACGTCGGCGGCGACCATGTAGAACGACGAGCGCTTGTTGTGGCCCGTCGTCGGCTTGAAGAGCCGCACGCGCGAGAACCCCTCAAACGCGTACAGCTCCCTCGCCGTGCCCCATGCCTCGACCTTGTGGAACAGCACCACCATCGTCCCGCCCGGCCAGAGCCGCTCGAGGCCGAGCGCGAGCTGGCTCGCCGACAACCGGTGTGCCTCATAGGCCTCGCGGTAGCTGGCGCGCTCCTGCTTGCGCACCACGGCGCCGCCGCAGATGACGAGGTCGAACTGCTGCTGCTGGTTGGTCGCGAACTGCCGCGGCACGAATCTGCCGGCGTCCGGGTGGTTCGAGGGGACCGCTGTGACGCCGAGATCCTCCGCGAGCATCGTGACGTCCAGGTCCCGGCGGTCAATGCTGGGGTCGTCGGGCAGCATCACCTTGTGGCCGCCCGCGGGCTCGGGCAGGCTGAAGCCCATTGCTTGGGCGCCCGGATTGAGCTCCATGGCCACAGCGAGGAAGCCACCAGGTGCCATGCCCATGTCGAGGATCTGCGGCTTGCCCCAGCCGGCCGTCTTGACCTTGAGCGCCCCGGTACACTTCTGCATCTCCTTGCCGATCCTCCTCATCATGTCGTAGAACGCCTGCGTCAGCTGGTCGTCGGGGTTGTCGGCCTTATGGCGCTGCTGCATGAAGAACGTGTCGCCGGCTGGGTTCTCCCACCCCTATCGACGGTCAGTACACTGTGTGATCATCTTCTTTTTCTTCTTCCACAGAGAACACAAACGATCACTTGCCTTCTTGCGCAGCGCGTCGAGCTTTGCAAACTCTGGGGATGCCTCTCTCAAATAGTCCACCAGAACTTTCTTGGCCTCGTGCTGCTGGTCGGGATTCTTTGCTCCATTTTCTGAAATTGACATGATCGCCATCTGCGTGGTCGCGTCACTGAGGCGTTCACCAGTCTTCGACCCCTGATCGGGGGTCATCTCATTCGAAGTGACAGTGGTCATGATGAGCAGCTTGGTGTGACTTGAGCTGTAAAAACCGAGAGACTGATGATAGTGATGGTGTGTTTGGTAGCTTTGAACATACAGTCGGTCAACTTGGGGGAAAACGCTCTTAGGGTATTCACTCTACTATTGAGCGTATTCTGACGCCTGCTAGATTGGGAAGGCTGTCAACACAAGGCAGGCAGCAGCCTTGTAGGCAGTTGAAAGCTGACTTCCCATGCCTTGAAGCGTCTGGACGGCATCTTGCATATGAGGTGGTTACACAAAGCTTTACAAATGCTTGACCCTTCATGCAGCTAGCTAGCTACCTTTGGTCATCCCATTTGCAAACGCTCATAACAGCCAACGGAGACTGAAAGATGAATGTGCAGACGATGAGCTTATGCTGACATGCACTGAGTCAAACTGAGGGCTGAAGTCGACTGTCTCCGTTCGAGACAGCCACAGGGCCACTTTGAGTTGGCGACAAGACTTAGGTGGGAGCCCACAAACAGCAATTGACATGGGCATGGGCAGCTGTCGTCATATCCACAAGGCCAGAAAGGTTAGCCAGAGTCTCGTTGTCCATTGATCTTTAGTCTTGTCATGATTCTGGCAAGCTTTCAAAGTCAAAGTCATCAGTCTAGATGCCCACGTTAACTCTGACAACCTGGCACCAACACCGCGGATAAAACCCTCTTCTGGTGTCTGGAGAACGTTGCCTTACGCTCAATGATGTCAGTTTCTACACTAAACCCATCAAACGCTACCAGGATCCCTAGCAAGAGAACTTCAACGCCCAAGTGTCATACGTGTATGGGCTCTACGACTTTAGTTGATACATAGTCTACAGACTCATCTTTTGCCAAGATGACCGTAGTCTGAGTCTCGACAGAGTCGGTTGTTACTGTCGGGTGGCGACTCCAATGTCTCAAACCGACTCCAGTAACGTCGGGCACCCACTTATGGGCACCCCCCACATATGGGCACCCCAAAAATGCCTCAACACCATGACCAGCCCCCTCATTTCTCCTACTTCCAACTATCGCAACAATTACAATATTTATCCAAATAACTTCATTTTTTGGGAATACCTTCTTCTATACCTAATGGTTCTATATACCGAAAATGAAATCCAACAAGCAATCAAAGCCATCAGCAACGGCAAGGCTATAAAGAGGGCAGCCATTGAGTATGGCATTCCAAGATCAACCCTTCAGCATCGACTCAATGGCAAGCAGGCTAGAAAACTTGCATTTTCTGACCTTCAGAGGCTTTCTCCTGATCAGGAGCATAAGCTGGCTGAATGGATTCGCATTCAGCATGCCCTTGGCGTTGCTCCAACCCATCAGCAAGTGAAGCTATTCACAGAAAGGATCCTCTATGCCATGGGAGACACAAAGCCTATAGGAAAAGGCTGGGTTTCTGGCTTTTTAAAGAGGAATCCATCAGTCAAGGTCCAGAGAAGTCGCCCTGTTGATTCTAGGCGTGTTAATGGGGCATCTACTGAGGTCATCAGGGACTGGTTCAAACTCCTCGCCATACCAGAGATCAAGGGCATCAAACCAGCCAACAGATATAACATGGATGAGACTGGTATCCTTGAGGGCCAGGGATCTAATGGGCTGGTGCTGGGGATGGCTGAGACGAAGTCTGTCCGCAAGAAACAGCCTGGATCAAGGGCATGGGTGTCTATTATCGAATGCATCTCTGCCATGGGCCATGCCCTGAATCCCCTCATCATATATAAGGGCAAGACAGTCCAGCAGCAGTGGTTTCCTCTAGATCTTGGCCCTTATGAAGGATGGCAGTTCACTGCAACAGAAAATGGATGGACTACAGATGCCACTGCAGTTGAATGGCTGCAGAAGGTCTTCATCCCTCAGACCCTCCCTCAGGGCAAGAAGGAGGCCAGACTGCTGGTTGTTGATGGCCATGGGAGTCACACAACGACAGAATTTATGTGGACATGTTATATTAATAACGTCTATCTCTTATTCTTACCACCACATACCTCCCATGTCCTCCAGCCACTTGACCAGTCAGTCTTTGGCCCTGTGAAGGCAGCCTATAGGAAGGAGCTTGGATACCTCAGTCAGTGGAATGATTCTACTATTGTAGGCAAGAGAAACTTCATAGGCTGTTATCAGAAGGCTCATATGGCAGGCTTAACGATGGATAACATCAAAAGTGGTTGGAAATATACTGGCCTATGGCCTGTGTCTATGGCTAAACCCCTTATGAGCCCTTTAATGCTCCCATCAACACCAGGGCCAGCAGATCAGGCCTGCGAAGGGCAGTCTGGAGGCAAGGAAGTCAGGGAAGCTGAAAGCTGGGCATCTGCATCATCTGCAGTGGCATGGTCGACGCCAAGGAGGATGAAGGATCTGGCTGGCCAACTGAAGCTATTCACAGAGCTGGAAAATGATGCCCATACTCAACGCCTTTTATTCAGGAAGGTGAAAAAAGGCTTCAGTGAGCAGGCCTATCAATTGGCAACTGCCCAGCATAAGCTTGAGCTTCTGCAGGCCCAGGTTGCTAATACTGCAGCAAGAAAAAGGAGGGCAGTTCAGATGGATCCAAACACCAAGTTCGCCAACATTAAGGACATCCAGCAGGCACAAATTGAAGCTGGCGAAAAAGAGGATATCACAGGTGAATTCAGCGAGTCTGATTTACCTAGTGAAGCTGAAAGCTGTATTGTAGTGGCATCTAGAAGAGGGCAGTAATTAATTGAAGTCGATGGTGGTAACGGAGATGGCTTCATTTTTGGGGTGCCCATATGTGGGGGGTGCCCACAAGTGGGTGCCCGACGTTATCAGGAGCATGAGGCCTCTTATTCCCAGTTGGCAACCCTGCATTGCGCGTGGTGCTGTGCCAAACGCGCCCGAATCCGGTTCGAACGCGTTCAACAGGTCCCGTCAGCCTCTTGAGCAACGGGGGCAAGGCAGGGAGACTGCCGCACGTTATGCTTGCACACAATTCGATGCCGGTCCAAAGGCTGGTGTCAAAAGTATCCCCTGCAAGAGTCCGTTTAGCGTTCATCAAACATCAGGCCGCTGATAGAGACACTCACAGGTAGGGTCAGTGGAATTGTTGAGCGCAACCAGGTATTTCAGTCGTATCATGCTAGCAATGGTCGCGCTGTGGCCTGGTGTCAGTTCTACTGTCTGCAGACAACTCCAAGAATTCGCACAAGCTACTCACAAAGATCCCACCGCGAACATGAAGCCCAGGGCTAACTTTTTTTGCCTCCCCAGCTGCAATTTCATGAGCTCCGCGATTGGCATGATGATGAGCAGTATGTCTTCAAGAATGGTACCCGCCGCGCCTGTGTAGCTGATGGCGAACAAGTTGAGGCAACGGCCCTCGATGGTTCGGTCCCACACCGACTGGACTGGCACACATTGCAGAGCGACCAAGAACGTGTACAGAACAAGGTGAGCAGTCAAGAAGTAAATGACATATCGAACTTTCTGGCGGAACTTGGGGTCAACAAACACCCGGGCGTAGAGCGCGCAGATGGAGACCTTGGCGATGAAGCTGGAACGTGTGGTCAGCAATTGCATGTACCTCAAGCACGCGAACGTACGCACAGAATGAATACGTAGATTATTGAGTTGACATAAAAAATCTGCCCGGGTTTGTCAGTGCATGCCGAGCCGTCGATCTAAGAATCAGGAGAGCCGTCAAACCTGCAGGATTGCCATCACTCGTCCCGGGTCGATGTCAAAGTAGTGACGCCCGAACCCCATCTGATAACCTAGCGGAAGGTCAGATTTGATGGCGTTACGGAGGGAAAAAGACGGATTGAAGAAGGCATACTAAAGCTTTGAGTCCCACTCGACACTGAGAAAACGATCTGGCCCCCGTCAGCCAGGTCCCTCGCTATCATGATGGCTGGCACACGGCCGAATGGAGTAGGCCTACCGCTGCAATCAACGCAGTCCAGTCGTCCCACCATAGCTTCTTGGCAACGATCAACCTCGACATGAACCTCAGCAAGACCGTGGTAGTCGCGATGGCAGGAAACGTGATGGGGGTGACTCGGGCGATGTCTTTACGGTCAGGGACCGGGTAACCGTGGCAGAGGTCACGCGACGCCCCGGCTGTGGCTGAAGCAGAGGTGTCCAAGTCAGTAAAAGAAGTGCAAGAAGAAGAACAAAATGCAAGTTCAAGGCGTACCAAGTTGGTCCGCGTAGAGGCAGGATGACTGGACACACTGCGATAGTTGCGCTCGCAGGGTGGTGTTTGTGCAGACGCAGTCTTCCACCGCGGTGTAGGAGCAGCCCGCATCATTGAATCCCTGGACAATGCAAGGAACCTAGGCAGAGTGAGGTCAATATGGTTCAACCCAAGTACACATGAGAACGTCGGCCACGATCCACAACGAGCAACCAGTTTGACGGAAGAGCTTGGCTTGGCGGGCGAAGTGCGGAAGCCGCAAAAAGGGGGGGGGGGCAAGCAAAACTCACAGCACAATCTGGTGTCTTCGCAAGCATCTCTGATGAAACTCCTGAGCGAGTGTTTTGAATGGTTGCCGCCTGGATTGTGGTAGTTGCTGCCAGCAGGATCCACGCCGCGGGAGCTGGCCATGTTGTCTTCATTCTCCTTTTTTATTGAAGTGGAAGCCCTGGTTTGAGTCGTGATACCAAATGCAGGTGAGACGATTGGAGAATCTTTGGGTTATAGGTAGTAACACGCGTCTGGCGACATTGAGTAAATCAGCAAATGATTCGGGGAATCCAAAGTTTCATCGCTGATTTGCAGGGCGAGGCGTCAACCATCAACAAAGTCATCACCAGAAAAGGACAAGGAACATGATGAGAAACTTCACAAGTACACTATATAAGAGACATCCACGTTGGGAAAACCGAGGCCACAGAGGTGGTGGCAACTTGTAACGCCGGCAGATCTCTTTGACTGAGACAATCCGGAACGCCTCTCAGCTAGAAGCATGCGAGGCGCTCGCGCGGTCTATCAAGCGTGAGTGGACAAGCGCTCTAGAGACGCAAAGAGGCCCACGCCAACTGGATTAAGGATGGACCCAGCGTGAGAAAGTGGAAAGTTCTTAAGAGTTAGAGGAGAGGTGCACGACGTTCTGGACGAAAGCGGCGAGTGCCACACAAAGAAACCCCAAGACTGCAAACAGCTTCCGTTGGATATTCCGGCAAGCTCTCCGACTTGCTTTGTCGTTTACAGCAGGATACCGAATCAAGGGCATGATGCCGACTCGCGGCTCTGGCGCAGTTCTACCAAAAGATGAATGAGACGTCGTCGTCCCAAGTCTTATGTAGTACGTCACGGCTCACAGTAATAGCTCGTTCAATTTAAACAGTTCTTAGAGGGCAAGACCACTAACCTACAAGCGAAAAGATTCTTGGCCGAACCGACGAGTAGCGTAGCAATAACTCCATTCATAAAGGAGCCTTAGGAAGCATTCTTGCCAGCTTCTCTCTGTTACTGTTGAACCCTGTAATTCAATCACCATGGAGAGTTGTCACTATACGTAATTCGTGTTCTCACAGGGGCTTCACGAGAAAACTAGACGTCTAGGTTGCAACGATTCTCATGGACATGGACCAAGACGAAAGCGGGCGTGCCGACATTTTGCCCCGTCAAATGGAACTCGATGCTTCTAAACTCTTCTCAAACTGTGATTACTACACCGCCCGTTAATCAAGACCTCTTGACAGCAGTCCCAGCAGGTAGCGCCTTGGTGCAATCGGTCAGCTCGTTGATGTTGAACACCCCAAGCAGGCTGAGGCGGAGATATTGCCTCGCATAAGCCTACACGCAACGCTCCAGTCAGCCAACGTCCACGGGAGGGGGGACTTCAGGGGATCCCCGGTTGAAAACTTACAGCACCCCAGAGAGGCGCCTGCTGCGCAAAAGCCCGGAAAGCCGGACCGGACCGGGGGTCTTTGGACAAGGCGATGTCGCTGGGGAAGGTGACGATGTCTCCGGGGCTCGCATTCAGGGTCTCCTGGTAGTAGAGGACGTCCCAGACGGCGGGCGTCGTGTCCTGCGGTGCGTTCGCGCGCGACGGGTCGAAGAACCGCTGACGGCTGGAGGTGTGGGCGCCGACGAGGGCCGCGAGCCCCGGGGCCGAGATTGTCTTGTTTCCGAACAGCTCGATCAGCTTGTCGGCGTTGTCCCTCGGATCCGGCAGCAGGCCGTCGGGCGCCGCGACGGAGGAGTCCTTGCGGCCGACGAAGGTCTTGATCCGCGGCCCGCCGGGACACGCGACGGTGGCGGTCTTGGCGGCGAACTGGATCAGGTCGGCCATGCCGGCGCCGAACTCGCCGAACTTGGCGTGCCACGTCTTCATCTGCTCGACGATGTCCTCAAGCCCGTCGTTGGCCGGACGGCCGATCTCCTCGGGCGCGAGGACGATGGACCCGTCGGCGCCGCCGAGGTCGCCGGTGCCTTTACTCCACCCTGCGGCGTCGTGGAAGCCCAGGCGGATCGAGGCCCGGGCCGGGTCGGTGCAGCCGTTGGCGTCGCGGAAGGTGGGCATGATCTCGTCGGCGACGTGCTTCCATACGCAACACTTGTCCGCGCTGCACTCGGCGCTGCCGAGATCGGGAGCGCTGCCCTCGGCAGCGTCTGACACGGCGTTGCCGTTGCCGGTCAAGATGCCCTTGACGTCTCTTCCGACGTCGGAGAGGTTGTTGTCAGGCACCTTGATGAGGTCACCTATGATCTCGTTGTCTTCGGCTCGAGTGGCGAAACCGTTGTTGAAGCCGTTGTTAAAGCCATTGTTGGGACCGGCGTTGGAGCCATTGGGGCCGCGATTGGGTCCGGTGTTGGGGCCGTTGGGACCGCGATTGGGACCGCCGTTGAATCCGCCATTGACGGCGCCGCCATTGAAGCCGGTACGGCTGTCGCGGGTGATCTTTGCCACCATCTCCTCGTGGGTCATGCCGCCAGGGACCCTGCCCATGCCGGGATATGCGGCTACAATGGCTGTCAAGGCCGTAAGGAAGACGACTGCTTTACCTGAAGGAGCCATTTTGTCTAGTTGAGTGGAGATGTAAAAGCGAGTGGCGAGACTGGATTGGGAATGGAAACGAACGTGAAGATGATGCTGGAGCGAGTGACTGAGGTTCTGCTAACTACCCGGCTGGCTTGGGTGTTCACGATGGAAGACACGGTTCTCATCTTCCACTTATATATCTGCATTCGGCGCAGCAACATATTGCTGGTGGAGGCGGCGGCGGCGGCGAAAAGGCTCCCATCCCGCAGGAACACCGCGTCTACTCTCTGGTCACCACGAGCTCGGTCCCAGCACGGAAAACAGGAGCCGTTGGCCTGCTTCAGACACATCGAGGCACGGATGTCGATGTTTCGGTGCATACATAGGCACGTTGGCAATAGACAGAACGACCCGCGGAGTCGCAGGAGGCTCTCGCCCCCACCCCAGGAAGAGGGAAACCCGCTAGAGATGTCGACGACCTGGCCCTGATGTGTCAGGTCGCTCTCAGGCAAAGGCTTTTGCCATTCATCCGAAGTGTCACATTGCGTGGCGTTTTCCAGCGTTCTGTATCCAAAGTTCTAGTCCGATGCCAACCTCCCAAAAGTCAGGGCACATGAGGGTCCGAGAGCTTTTTGAAAGAGAAAACAACTCGAGGGGTGATTCCGTGGGATCATCAGTCTGCCGTTCTTGCCGTGGCCTATCTTTGGAAATAAGCTGAAAGGTTCTCAAACCTTGCGTCCAAGAACTCAATCCAAATGTTCGGATGCTATGGGTAAGCCAAACTTGGCTCATCCCAACCTCGCCCGGCGTTGATATTCACTACGGATGGTTGAACGGATTTCGAGGCCGGTTGATATAATGTCTCAAGATCGATCTGAAAGGAATCTACAGATGCTTCTGCAGGGCGTGATCGTGTCCCTCCCGGGCGAGTAGAATCAAGAATCTGCCAGTTGCTCGTTGCATGCATCTCGCATCACGTCTCGCACCATACACTTTCACGAAGCACGCCAAGCAAATAATCATTGAGCAAGTCAATCTGGAATCTCACAGAGCCAGTCCTTGTGTAGCGCAACATACCGCTTTTGTGTTCACTGTATCACGGGGGCTTCTGACATGCCGCTGCGAGACTTGCCTCCCACTTCCCGTCGACAAGAACAGACAGAACAGACAGACGACGACCAAGACGTGTCGGCTGCACGGCAGAATATGCTCACTAAGTGAATTGGCGCAATCAAGGTGAGTGTCCCCGGCCGTGCTCCAGACCTCCAGCTCCCTCGGACATCCGAGCTCACATGTCCGTGCCGGGCGACACCCAAACAGACATTCTGGATTTGGCACCTAGGTGACGACACCGAGTCGGAAGGATGGAATTCGCATCTAGGGAAACGAAATGTCAGGAGGAGTGTAAGAAGAAGGGGGAGTGGGCGGGAAACTAATGCACATGTCGGGCCTTTGCCACGATCCCGGCCGTCACACGATGAATCCAGCCTGCCGGATGCCGCGAGATCCATGCTGCACCAGGTCTTAGTCCGGGTGGCGCTTTTTTGAAAGGAGGGTAGTGAAAGCAGAAGGGTTTCTTGAGAGACTGATTACGCGGCACCGGATGGCCGTTCATCCGTGAGGCTCGTGGTCTTGGCCGCCCCCCCTCACTGCTGTGCATGGTGCTCGGTAGCCGACGCAACGCTCGAAATGTCCTCATACTAGACTCAATTATTTGATCGATAGTTGACCAAAACGCCAACTTAGGCTTACTGTTGTCGCCGAGTGGTTGACCGGGAAAACGGCAACGTTGAGAGCTATGATTGGTTGAAGCTGTCATCTTGTAGGAACGCTCGGGGAACTGAGGGTGTTTGACGACGATATTGGTGATATTTCCTTTTGAAGAAAATTTGATGACAAAACAAAAACGATACCATCAGTTCCAGTCCCGTAATTGAACTTCCGAGATCACAAGACTTTGCCGTTAAACAATCCCGAACATCGGGCTCTGTGCTCAATCAGAAGATGAGAAGCACCAATCGTCCAAAGACACAGTAGCCATCCGCTTTTAGTTAACAAAAACGATCAGCCAGCCGCTGTTAGCATGATTCCCTTCTTCAGTATCTGCTAAAATGTTCGAAAACGGCCCAAGGAGCGTCGGGTCTCTTGCAGACACGGGCCGCTAAGATGATGATGTACGACATGTTCAGCCGGTCTGTGACGTTGCCAGCTTCTCGCACAGATACTGTAGCCACGGTAAGTGTAGGAACAACAATGAAAGCCAGAGAAGTCTAGGCATCATAATGAATAAATTTTGATGGCCTTTGGTGATGTTGTAGCAGGTCTTAAATGCGTCGGTTCGCCTGTGATTAGGAGAGAGACCGACGGCCACATTCCCCTCCCTCTTATTGCCCTCGTAAATATCTCGAACGACTTAAACGATGTCATCGAGGCAGCAACCCCTTTGCCACCGCGTGTAACGTGACTGACAACCGGTTCCTCAAAAGTTGCGACATTGCGAGAGACACCGATGACATCTTTTGCTCAAAACCTAGTTACATCATCAACTTCATACCATCAAGTCCACAACCCTGTTCAATAATAACTCCGCATAGCGTCCTTGTAAGACTCGCCTCCCTTGAGGTGCAGGTCGAAGCTGTTTTGGACGTCGAGGACCTGCCGGATGTGTTCCATGCCGAGCGGCTCGCCCTTGTTGACGGCCAGCGCCTGCGCGGTGCGGACCGTGTTCTTGATCTGCCGGCCGTTGAGGTCGTGCTTCGCGAGGCTCTCGTAGTCGTCGTCGCTAAAGGGCCGGAGATCGACCCCTTCGAGGACGCGGACGCGCTCGACAAAGATGCGGAAGATGGACTTCTTGGCCCGCTGCGTGAGGCTCTCGTAGCGCAGGGCGATGTGGATGCGCGACTGGAACGCGTCGTCAAAGGTCTGCCGTCAAAGTCATGTCAGCGGTTACGTGCCATGGATAAGACAAAGAAAAACGTCGATGGATGTGCCCTGAAAGGAGAAAGGACGTACCTCGACTCGGTTCGTCGTCAGGAACAAGATCCCCTGGAAGTACTCCAGCTGACGCAGGAAGATGCTGACCAGCGCGTTGCGGGCGATCTCGTGCAGGTTCCTCTTCTCCAGGAACACGTCGGCCTCGTCGAGGAGGAGGATGGCGCCCCAGGCGTGGCAGATGTCGAGGATCTTCTGCAGCTCCGCCTCGAGGTATCGCGAGTCGGTGCCCAGCTCTCCGGCCGAGGCCATGTAGAGCGGGCACTTGAGCAGCTCGCTGATGCCCTCGGCTGTGAGAGTCTTCCCCGTGCCAGGGGGGCCATGGAGGACGGCTACATCGAAAGGAGGGTCAGAGGTGGACGAGAAACAGACGGAGAAGGATATATAGCACCGAGCCCTTACCGACAAGCCCCTTTCCTTTGCCTTGAATCACGTCGTCGATGCTCTCGGCGGCGTGGTACTTGTGGGACTCGACCAGCGCCTATGATTTTTTAACATCAGCCTCAAATTCCCTGAGCAAGGGAAACTGTAGTAAACTCGCCTTGACAATGTCCTTCTGCTTGGGCTCGAGCACCAAAGACTCGTATGCGCTGTCGTTCCACTGGATGTCGGTGATCCCAGAGACAGTGAACTCGAGCCAAAGCTTCTCTGAAAAGGAGAATCCCAGCACGACGGACGATGCGATGAGGTAGTCCTCCGCAGAGAACTCGGGCGGCTCCTTCGACTTCTCGCCGTCCTCGGATAGGCCGTCACTCTTCACCTCCTCGACTCGCTCGAGCGGCTCCGCTGGCGCAGACTCCTCCACGTCAGACTTCGGGACCCGAACCATGCGGACGTTGCCCTTGGGGTCGCGCAAGACCTTGGTTACCATCTTCCCGCAGGCGTCATCATCGCTTCCGCATCCATTGTCAGAGTCTGAGCCCTGGCCGCATGCCTTCTCGTCGTCGTCATCTTCATCCTCCGAGTCGGAGAGGACATCGTGATCCCGAGGCCGGACGACGGAGACCTGGTAGTTGGGGTTGATGCGGCGGTGGATGGCCGGGTCGACCATGACGCGCCCGTTGACGTTGACCTTGATGACGGCCTTCTTCTTCTTGTAGTAAGCCAGCCCCTGGTGGCTCCGGTAGTGCACGCCGCCAAGTTGCACGAACTTCTTGCCGCGCTCGACCAGGGCGGCCTTGATGGCCTCCTTGTCCTTGTGGAAGTCGAGGGGAAAGGCACTGAGGCTGCTGATCTTTCGAGCCCCTCGAAACTCTGGGACCTCTTCGCAGAGAGTGCCGTAGCCGAACTGCTTGCCGTCGAACTCGAGATACTGTCCGAGTGTGAGCTATCACTGTGTGTAGACAAGAGCAAGACAAGCGGCATAGCGAAGCTGTGTAATACTTACTTTGCCATCAACCCAGTAGAACTCTCCCTTGGTCATGCTGTTCAGCTTCTCTGCCTGCTCCACCTTGAACACCCGAGGCTCGTCGGGCGACCCGTAGGTTGTCGTGTAGATGAGCGTGTTGGGCTTGTAAAGCGCCCAAAGCAGGTCGAACGTGATAAGCCCGTTTTCCAGCATGGGGTAGAGACTAAAAGGAGACGTGGTGAGTAGCCGTTCACGGTGTGCGTGCGCGCGTCAAGTCAGCGTCAGTTCAACGTACCTCTTCTTGATGTGAGCATAGTCCTTGTCGAGGTACTTGAGGAGAACCTTGAGATGCTGCCGCTTCGTCTTGATGTGCTTCTTCTGCTTCTTGCGCTCCTTCTTGTCCGCGCCCACCGCCGTCGTTTTCTTGAGCTTTTTGCCGTACTTTCGCAAGTCTTCCAGGTAACTGAGGCTCCATCAGTGACAAAATCCACGGGGAAAAAACATACGGGATTACCTACAGAAACAGCATGTTGGGGTCGAGCTTGGGCGTCTCATCGACCAAGCTGACGCCCTTGATGTTGCCCATGACCTCCTGCAGACACTCGCGCAGAACCTTACTCTTCACGTCGACGAGCGTGGCGCTGTACTTGCCCTCCCAGTCAAAGGTCCGCCTGATCTGGAGCACGTAGGCGTCGTACAGCGTGTCCGACGTGGTCGCCGCCGTGTCCTGGAGCTTGTACTGGTGGATAGCGCTATCCCAGACCTGGTCAACCCGCTTGAAGTCCAGCTTCGGCCTCTTCCTGGACGACGACGACGACGACGGCTGGGCCTGCCGCCCCCGCGTCCGGAGTCTGCTGCCGAACATGGGGTTCTCGCCGAGCCCGCCGTCGCCCACGCCGAGATTGCCACGCCTTGGAGGCGGAGGCCAGAAAGATGGCTGGTTACTGTTGTTGCTGCCGCCGAGCGCCATGGAGCCGTTGACGCGTTGCCATTGTTGGAATAGCTGCATCTGCTGAGCCGTCATTGGGACCTTGGTCAGACCGTCGTCCGAGTCGCTATTCTCGGCACCGCTGTCGTCCGATGAGTCCGAGTCCGTGTCAGACGAGGAGGAAGAGGAAGCGGACAGGGAGGGATCGCGCTTTTTGGAAGATTTGCTCTTCTTGGTAGAGCGGGAAGTGGAAGGCCGAGTCTTCTTGGTCGCGGTATTAACAGAGTGCTTTCTCGACTTGGCCTTGCGTCTGGAAACTTCCTCCTTTGAGTCGGACGAGTCTGAATCGGAGTCGGATGAAGCATCGTCATCGTCAGATCGGTGGCGGCCATCTTCTTCCGTAGCGGATTCCGACGAGTCCTCCTCGCTGCGAGGGACTTTCTTGTGCTTCTTCTCCCTCTTTTTGAACTGCTTCTTGGCCTTCTTCTTGGCTGCCTTCTTCTTTCCGTCTTTGATATCTTCGGAAGACTTGGCTGGACGAGCAGGGGCGACGGCGGTGGTGACCGAATCTTTGACGGAGCCCACTTCATCGGCGGGCACGGGATTGGCCGGGGCGTATTGGTCTGTGAGGGTGGCCTCCTGGGCACTCATTATGGGTAGCGTCATGGCGAGCGGTAATGATGAATGACCGAGGGACCCAAGAAAGTGATGGTAGAGAAACCGTTGTATGGCCTGTCTTATTGGGAGTCGAAGAGCCTTGAGGATCGAACAGAGTGGCGACAAAATCCAGTATGTTCGCTGACTCTGTAAGGATGTCCAAGAACTGATCGGTCGGCAAGGGGCTGGGTCGGCCTTTTATCTCTCTTCAGGTACGAGAGGGCGGTTTACATCGATGGCTGTCAGCTGGAGCTGCATTGAGGGCTGATTTTCGGTATGTCCAGCCGGCTGACGATGACTCGAATGAGGTGAATGTGAAGTGGTTCCTCCAAGAAGGAGAATCGGACGTGACCCAGGTATAGTTTGTCATGGGCCTTTCTACTAAAGGCTTTCTTCGCCCACTATGTCATATGTAACTCGGAAACTTCATGAGCCTTCTGATGGGGGGAGGCTATATACCTCCTTAGTGCAGTTCTTCCTACTACCTTAGGGTATCTTTCTTAGATGCTGGGCCTTATGCAAGGCTAAGCAAGCTAGGCAGATAAGGCGTTTTATGTTACAAGTTAGAGCATACAGTAAGGCATAGGAGAATAGGGGAGAAAGATGCTTATTCTATATAATGTAAAGAGAGTAAAATGTAGTCTAGTTATATAAGTCTAACTACATAAGATAGTACGTAAGAAGACTAATTTAGTAAGCTCTAATATATAAGGGTATTCTTGTAATATACCCCCTAATTGTTTAAGTAATTAAGCAATTATTTCCCTTATGCTAATATATAATAGCCCTTTAAAAGTAATCCCTTAGGTGCTTATATAATAGATAAATAAAAGAAATTAAGAATAACGTGTTTGATAAGCGAGCTGGACAGACAAGCGAGCTGGACACAAAACCACCACCATATCGCGAATGCGACCATAACGGAACAACAAAAAGGTTAAATCAATTCAAACTACTCAGAATCCTCTTCTATAGACATTTCTTCATCAAACTGACACGTTCGTGCATTGTGTCCAGTGTTTCCGCAGATGCCACACCGCCGTTGACCTGTTTCTGTCCTCAGTCTGCGACCACTACTCCGACGCGTTTCCTCTTGTACCTGGGCTGTCGCCTCTCTCTGGGACTGGATATCGTGTGCCTCAGATACAGTAAGACTTCCTCCTTGTCTAAGACGTGTTTTTTTGGTTCTTTTACGTCGGTTAAGTAGACCATTCTCCTCTTCAAGGCTCTTAACCCTAGCTCTCAACATTGCATTCTCATGCGCAAATTCTAGTGCTCCTTTTAGAATATGCTCAGTAGCTGTACATCCATGTGTCGGAGAGCTATCTGGATGATTAAGGAACCGATCCTTAAGTAGAGTTCCTTGAGAACTTAACTCTGCAGTGGTGTGTGGTGTCTGGGAAGTCCAAGCTGGTGGTGTTGTTGGGAGGGAACCTGGAGGTGAAGGAGTATGTAATTTGACGTCTAGCTTAGATAGCACACTTTCTGCACTTAGAGGGACAAGTCCTGCCCCTCTAAAACCCCCTTGGATGTTTTTTTCTGTGAGAGCTCGCTTGAAGGCGTTGTGAAATGCTGGAAAGAAATCGTCCTTTGTAATATGGGTGTTACCCCGTCGCATCTTATCCTCAATTTCTCGACCGTACGCCAACTTCAGAGGCCCGAAACACCCTACGTCTAAGGGCTGAAGTAGATGAGAAGAATGAGGCGGCATACAGAGGGTGATGATGTTGTTTTCCTGGCAAAATAGCTCGAAGTCTGTGGAGTGGTGACTTTCGTGTCCATCGACGACAAGGAGGCGATATTTACCCTTCGCACGCGACTTTGAATGCCGATCAAAGTGCTGGACCCAATCTAGACCTCTTTCATTTGTTGTCCATCCATTTTCAGACGTTGCGATAACCCAGTCGTGTGGGAGGCCAGATTCAGTGTACCAGGTGGAGAGGAGATTTTTGCCTGCAACAATGATGTACGGCGGGACGCTGTAGCCAGATGAACTAATGGCCTGAATGACTGTAACCCATTCTCGATTGCCAGGCTGCACCATCTTTGTGTTTGAACGTCTTTCGGAGCTCGTAACGACCATTCCGTAAGCAATCTGGCCCATCATAAAGCCAGTCTCATCGAAGTTGTAGATATCTGACCCCTCAATGCCGTATTTCGCGATTGTGTTTGCCACAAGGCGAAACCACGCGTTAATTGCCTCAGGATCTTCGCATTTAGCTCTCTTATAGTCGTATCTGCGAAAAAAACGCGTTCGGAGCTGTGGTTGTCGTTTGACGAAGTTCGAGGCCCAGCGCTTGCCGACTGGTGGCGCGTTGCGGTCGGCAAGCAGTCGATTGGCCATTTCTTCAACACCACTGATCCGGGGAGGAAACGATCGGGCATCTAGGTCAAGAATATACTCAACTAGCTTGTTCTCTTCCAGCTCCGTCAAATTCTGTGAGTTAGGCATGGTGTCGCGTCGGGATGGTATACCCTTAAGTCGCGTCGCTAAAGTTGAATGTGGGACTGAGTAGATCCGAGCTGCCTCTCGAATGCTCTTTGCCTGGCCTTTTTGGATAGCCTGAATGGCAAGATTTAATTGAGCCTCTTTGTTTTGCACAGACATTGTTGTGGCGGTCGGAAGACGCGTCGGAATGATGTAGGTGGCAGGTTTGTGGTTTTGTGTCCAGCTCGCTTGTCTGTCCAGCTCGCTTATCAAACACGTTAAGTATATTATAGTATATTATATTACCTTTATTAATAGTCTTACTTTACTTATATAACCTTTTTTAAAATAAGTAAAAAGGTAGCTAAAGGTAGTATAAGTAGTATATATATAAATATTCTACTCTATCTAACGTAGTTCACAAGCAAGTGAATCACACAAGCTAGTGAATCACTTTCTAATTATTTCGTACGCATCCTCTTTCTCCTAGTTTTTCTCCACTAACAACTATAGGACAGCAATTAATTGAAAGTGATTTAGTCCTAGCGCTTAATGCGCTCCAATCCAACCCAAAATTAAGCGTACAAAAGGCTGCATTACTCTATAATGTATCATTCTCTACCCTCCAACGACGAAAACACAGCCGACCTGCAAAACGCAACATCCAACCACATAACCAGAATTTGACCTTGTACGAAGAGGAGAGCATTATACAATACATAATCGACCTAGATTCACAATCATTTCCACCGCGCCTTAGTGCTGTTTAAGAAATAGCCAATCGACTGCTTCGCAACCGCAGCGCGCGACGCATCAGAACAAACTAGGCCTCAAACTTCGTACAACGACGACCTGAGCTCCGAACGCGTTTTAATCAAAGAATCAACTATCAGAGAGTCCTCTGCAAAGATCCTGACGCGTATCGCGCGTGGTTTTCCCTTGTATGAAATACAATTGCAAAGTATAGGATACACAATGACGATATCTATAACTTTGATGAGACTGGGTTTGCAATGGGCAAAATGTCCTCTGAAATGGTTGTTACAGCCTCTGAACGACGTGGCAAACCAAGAGGAGCACAACAAGGGAATCAGGAATGGGTTACAGTAATCCAGGGCATTGGGTCGTACGGCTATTCTATCCCACCGTACATCATCTTTGCAGGCAAAGTCCATCTTGACTCCTAGACGTACGACAGCCCCCTCCCACCCAACTAGGTAATTACCCTTACAGAAAACGGTTGGACGACAAACGAGAAAGGCCTAGAATAGGTAAAGCACTTTGATTTCCATACAAGAAGTCGTACGAAGGGTGTTTACCGCCTCCTTATCCTTGATGGCCATGAAAGCCACCATTCTGTCGATTTTGAGCTATACTGCAAGGAACAGAAGATTATTACGCTCTGTATGCCACCTCATTCATCGCATAAGCTCCAGCCTCTTGATGTTAGGTGCTTTGGTCCCTTGAAACGGGCGTACGGTCAAGAAATCGAGGTCCTTATGCGGGCGCATGTTACGCATATTGCAAAGGAAGACTTCCTCCCAGCTTTTTCTAAGGCGTACGACAAGGCGATAACTAAGTCAAACATTCAAGCAGGCTTTAGAGCAACTGGCCTTATACCGTACAACCCTAATTATGTGATTTCACAGCTAGATATCAAGCTTCATACGCCAACACCACCAGGTTCTTCTGCTGGCTTACCACCAGCTTGGGTACCAAAGACACCAAACAACCCAATCGAAATCACGTCACAATCCGATTATATCAGTAATCGCATCATACGACATCAAAATAGCTCCCCAACATCAATTCTTACAGGTATGCAGCAGCTGAAGAAAGGGATAATGATGATGGTGCACGAACAGACCTTGATGCAGGAGGATTTGGCTGAACTTCAAGAGGCAAATGACCGCCTTAGCCGCCGTCGGCGTACAAAAAAAAAACAGCTACAGCAAGGAGGGACACTTACAATTAACCAGGCAAAGGATTTAAAGTCTCAAATAGATGCAACGGAGCAGTTAAAGGCAGAAACAAGTCAGAATAGTGGTTGTACGAGGAGGCAGGAAACGCGCGCGCGACGATGTGGTATCTGTGGAGAGCCTGGCCATAATGCTCGTACATGTCAAAAGGTTGAATCTACATCTGAAGAAGAGGATTCCAGTTAATTTAAATTAGTTTAAGGCGTTGTAGTTGATTTCTCTTACATGTTATTGTACGAGTAGTAGAAAAGTGATTCACTAGCTTGTGTGATTCACTTGCTTGTGAACTAACGTGGCTGATAAGCGAGTCGATCAGACAAGCGAGTCGATCACCCAACCGCGATCATACCATCTTCCCGCTTTCAACACACGTCCATCGACCATAAAGAATGTCGTCATCAAAAAAAGAAGCGCAATTGATCCTAGCGGTTCAAGCGATTAAAAACACTCCAAATCTTAGTATTCGAGCTGCAGCACGGATCTATTCAGTACCCTTCACAACATTACGCGACCGACTTAATGGAAAACCTTCGCGACGCGACATCATGCCGAAATCACGGAATTTGACGCTGCTTGAAGAAGAGAAGCTAGTTAAGTACATTCTTGACCTAGATGCCCGATCGTTTCCTCCCCGGATCAGTGGTGTTGAAGAAATGGCCAATCACCTGCTTGCCGACCGTGGCGCGCGACCGGTTGGGAAGCGCTGGGCGTCGAACTTCATCAAACGACAACCACAGCTTCGGACGCGTTTTTTTCGCAAGTATGACTATAAGAGAGCCCAATGCGAAGATCCAGAGGTTATTCGCGGTTGGTTCGACCTTGTGAAGAACACAATCGCGAAATACGGCATCGACGCGTCTGATATCTACAACTTTGACGAGACTGGCTTTATGATGGGCCAGATTGCATCCGGAATGGTTGTAACGAGTGCCGAAAGGCGTTCAAACACGAAAATGGTGCAGCCTGGTAATCGGGAATGGGTTACAGTTATCCAAGCCATAAGTTCGTCAGGCTACAGCGTCCCGCCATACATCATCGTTGCAGGCCATTATCACCTCTCAACCTGGTACACTGAAACAGATCTCCCACACGACTGGGTTATCGCAACATCTGAAAACGGATGGACAACAAACGAGATAGGCCTAAATTGGGTCAAACACTTCGATCGTCATTCAAAGCCACGTGCAAGAGGTCCTCATCGCCTCCTTATCGTTGATGGGCATGAAAGCCACCACTCTGCAGGTTTCGAGCTATATTGTCAGGAAAACAACATCGTCCCACTCTGTATGCCAGCTCATTCATCTCATCTACTTCAGCCCTTAGATGTAGGATGCTTTGGGCCTCTCAAAACGGCGTACGGTCGACAAATTGAGGAAAAGATGCGGCGAGGTGTAACCCATATTACGAAGGAAGACTTCTTTCCAGCGTTTCGTGAGGCCTTTACACAAGCACTTACGGGAAAGAATATCCAGGGAGGTTTCAGAGGCTCCGGGCTTGTCCCTCTGAGTGCAGAAAGTGTATTATCAAAGCTGGACGTCAAGTTACACACTCCAACGCCTCCAGGATCACTTCCAACAACACCGCTCCCTTGGGTTTCCAGGACACCAAACAACCCAACAGAAGCAACTTCTCAGTCAACACTGATCAAGGATCGAATTGCCCGTCATCAAAATAGCTCCCCAACACCTATCAATAACGACGTTGACTATATTCTTAAAGGAACACTAGGAATAATGCATGAGAATGCATTCCTGAGGGCGGAGAACAAAACTCTTCGAGAGGAAAACAGCACACTAAGCCGACGTCGGAGAGCTAAGAAAACGCGTCTCCAGCAAGGAGGAAGTCTTACTGTAGCTGATGCAGAGGATATACAGTCGCAGAGGGACGCAACAGCACAGGTTTATGAGGAAACGCGTCGGAGGAGTGGTCGTAAGCCAAGGACTGAATCGGGTCAACGACGGTGTGGCGTGTGCGGAAACACAGGACACAATGCGCGAACGTGTCAGTTTGATGTAGAAACGACTGAGGAAGAGAATTCTTAGTAGCGTTAATTGATTTAGTGGTGTTGATATTGATGTCTTCTTGGGTTTGTAATGTAGTCGTGGTTGGGTGATCGACTCGCTTGTCTGATCGACTCGCTTATCAGCCACGTTACGTTATTCTTCTTATTAGTTATTTTAAAATTTATTTATTAATATAGTTAGTATAACGTGGCTGATAAGCGAGTCGATCAGACAAGCGAGTCGATCACCCAACCGCGATCATACCATCTTCCCGCTTTCAACACACGTCCATCGACCATAAAGAATGTCGTCATCAAACAAAGAAGCGCAATTGATCCTAGCGGTTCAAGCGATTAAAAACACTCCAAATCTTAGTATTCAAGCTGCAGCACAGATCTATTCAGTACCCTTCACAACATTACGCGACCGACTTAATAGAAAACCTTCGCAACGCAACATCATGCCGAAATCACAGAATTTGACGCTGCTTGAAGAAGAGAAGCTAGTTAAGTACATTCTTGACCTAGATGCCCGATCGTTTCCTCCCCGGATCAGTGGTGTTGAAGAAATGGCTAATCACCTGCTTGCCGACCGTGGCGCGCGACCGGTTGGGAAGCGCTAGGCGTCAAACTTTATCAAACGACAACCACAGCTTCGGACGCGTTTTTTTCGCAAGTATGACTACAAGAGAGCCCAATGCGAAGATCCACAGGCTATTTGCAGCTGGTTTGCCCTTGTGAAGAACACAATCGTAAAGTACGGTATCCAAGAGTCTGATATCTACAACTTTGATGAGACTGGTTTCATGATGGGCCAGATCGCAGCTGGCATGGTTGTAACGAGTGCTGAAAGGCGATCAAACACGAAAATGGTGCAGCCTGGTAATCGGGAATGGGTTACAGTTATCCAAGCCATAAGTTCGTCAGGCTACAGCGTCCCGCCATACATCATCGTTGCAGGCCATTATCACCTCTCAACCTGGTACACTGAAACAGATCTCCCACACGACTGGGTTATCGCAACATCTGAAAACGGATGGACAACAAACGAGATAGGCCTAAATTGGGTCAAACACTTCGATCGTCATTCAAAGCCACGTGCAAGAGGTCCTCATCGCCTCCTTATCGTTGATGGGCATGAAAGCCACCACTCTGCAGGTTTCGAGCTATATTGTCAGGAAAACAACATCGTCCCACTCTGTATGCCAGCTCATTCATCTCATCTACTTCAGCCCTTAGATGTAGGATGCTTTGGGCCTCTCAAAACGGCGTACGGTCGACAAATTGAGGAAAAGATGCGGCGAGGTGTAACCCATATTACGAAGGAAGACTTCTTTCCAGCGTTTCGTGAGGCCTTTACACAAGCACTTACGGGAAAGAATATCCAGGGAGGTTTCAGAGGCTCCGGGCTTGTCCCTCTGAGTGCAGAAAGTGTATTATCAAAGCTGGACGTCAAGTTACACACTCCAACGCCTCCAGGATCACTTCCAACAACACCGCTCCCTTGGGTTTCCAGGACACCAAACAACCCAACAGAAGCAACTTCTCAGTCAACACTGATCAAGGATCGAATTGCCCGTCATCAAAATAGCTCCCCAACACCTATCAATAACGACGTTGACTATATTCTTAAAGGAACACTAGGAATAATGCATGAGAATGCATTCCTGAGGGCGGAGAACAAAACTCTTCGAGAGGAAAACAGCACACTAAGCCGACGTCGGAGAGCTAAGAAAACGCGTCTCCAGCAAGGAGGAAGTCTTACTGTAGCTGATGCAGAGGATATACAGTCGCAGAGGGACGCAACAGCACAGGTTTATGAGGAAACGCGTCGGAGGAGTGGTCGTAAGCCAAGGACTGAATCGGGTCAACGACGGTGTGGCGTGTGCGGAAACACAGGACACAATGCGCGAACGTGTCAGTTTGATGTAGAAACGACTGAGGAAGAGAATTCTTAGTAGCGTTAATTGATTTAGTGGTGTTGATATTGATGTCTTCTTGGGTTTGTAATGTAGTCGTGGTTGGGTGATCGACTCGCTTGTCTGATCGACTCGCTTATCAGCCACGTTAGTATAGTTTTAAAAACCTTATTTAAGCATTCTTTTATTAGCCTTAAGCCTTCTTCTAAAGTAGAGAATTTAGGTATAATTAGATTTAAGAATAAGATATTAGGCTTAGTCTTAATTATATCTTTTACTTTCCCTTACGCCTTAAGTTTCTACTTTAGGTTGCCTTTAGGAATAGTGCTATTAGATAAAGCATTATTAATAGAATAGACTTTCTTATCTTTAGACTTATAAAGCATAAAAGCTTTAGCTAAAGGTAGTTAAATAGCGTTAATAATATAGTCTATATAGTTAATTTTAGTAAGCTTATATTTATGCATCCTATAGTATTTTAGAGGTCTTCTTAGTTAAGGTTAGCATTAGGTCTTCTTTATTGCTTAAGTATAGTAAGATATGCAGTTAGGGCTGCAATTAAGGCAGTCTAGGTTGTATTTTCCTATAGTAAGGATAATTTAGTAGATATCCTTAATTAGAGGAGCTGCAGCCTGCTATATAGAGGTATTAAGGATCTTTTTAAATTCTTTAACTAAAAAGGATGTAATAATCTCTTTATTATCCTTAAGTTAGTCTATAACCTCTAAGATGTCTAAGCCTGCTGCCTATTTAGGGCTGTTAATAGCAGCATCTAGTTTTCTTAGATAGAGAGGTAGGTAGCTAGGTATTAATCCTATTAAGGCATTAGGATGCAGATGTTTCCCCTAAAGGTATCTAAGAAGAAAGAAAGTAGAATATAGATCTTAGCATTATCTATATAAAAGGACCTTTTTACTTAATCCTTTATATATTCTAGCTTTATAACGTACATGATAAGCGAGCGCGCCAGACAAGCGAGCGCGCCACCTAACCGCAACCACATCACAAATATAACCCCCAAGCAACAACAAAAAGATCAAATCAATTCAAACTACTCAGAATCCTCTTCTCCAGACATATCTTCATTAAAATCACATGTTCGCGCATTGTGTCCGGTGTTTCCGCAGATGCCACACCTCCTTTGGCCTGTTTCTGTCCTCGGCTTCCGACCACTACTCCGACGTATTTCCTCTTGTACCTGGGCTGTCGCCTCTCTCTGCGACTGAATATCCTGTGCATCAGCTACAGTAAGACTTCCTCCTTGCCTAAGATGAGTTTTCTTAGTCCTTTTGCGTCGGTTAAGTAGGCTGTTTTCCTCCCGAAGGGCTTTATTCTCAGCTCTTAAGAATGCATTCTCATGGGCAAATCCCAGTGCTCCTTTCAGAATATGCTCAACATCTGTACATCCATGTGTTGGAGAGCTGCCTGGATGATTAAGGAACCGATCCTTAAGTAGAGTTCCTTGAGAACTTAACTCTGTTGCGTTCTTTGGTGTCTGGGAAGTCCAAGGTAGTGGTGTTGTTGGGAGGGATCCTGGAGGTGAAGGAGTGTGGAACTTGACATCCAGCTTAGATATCACACTTTCTGCACTTAGAGGGACAAGTCCTGCCCCTCTAAAACCCCCTTGGATGTTTTTTTCTGTGAGAGCTCGCTTAAAGGCGTTGTGAAATGCTGGAAAGAAATCGTCCTTCGTAATATGGGTATTACCCCGTCGCATCTTATCCTCAATTTCTCGACCGTACGCCAACTTCAAAGGCCCAAAACACCCTACATCTAAGGGCTGAAGTAGATGAGAAGAATGAGGCGGCATACAGAGGGTGACGATGTTGTTTTCCTTGCAAAACAGCTCAAAGTCTGTGGAGTGGTGACTTTCGTGTCCATCGACAATAAGGAGGCGATATTTCCCCTTCGCACGCGACTTTGAATGCTGATCAAAGTGCTGGAGCCAATCTAGGCCTCTTTCATTTGTTGTCCATCCATTTTCAGATGTTGCGATAACCCAGTCGGGTGGGAGACCAGATTCGGTGTACCATGTGGAGAGGAGATTTTTGCCTGCAACAATGATGTATGGCGGGACGCTATAGCCAGACGAACTGATGGCCTGAATGACTGTAACCCATTCTCGATTGCCAGGCTGAGCCATTTTTGTGTTTGAATGTCTTTCAGCGCTTGTAACAACCATGCCGGATGCAATCTGGCCCATCATAAAGCCAGTCTCGTCAAAGTTGTAGATATCTGACTCCACGATGCCATATTTCGCGATTGTGTTCGCCACAAGGCGAAACCACGCGTTTATTGCCTCAGGATCTTCGCATTTAGCTCTCTTATAGTCGTATCTTCGAAAAAAACGCGTTCGGAGCTGTGGTTGTCGTTTGACAAAGTTTGAGGCCCAGCGCTTGCCGACTGGTGGCTTGTCGCGGTCGGCAAGCAGTCGATTGGCCATTTCTTCAACACCAGTAAGCCGGGGAGGAAACGATCGGGCATCTAGGTCGAGAATGTACTCGACTAGCTTCTGCTCTTCAAGCTCCGTCAAATTCCGTGAGTTCGGCATGGTGTCGCGTCGTGATGCTGTTCCCTTTAGTCGACGCGTCACAATGTCGCGGCTGACGTTGTACATCTTTGCTGCAGCGCGAATGCTGAGTTTTAGGTCTTTTTTGTAAGCTTGGACAGCCAGCTGTACCTGAGCTTCGTTGCTAGTGGATTGCATTGTTGTTCGTGGAGAAATGAAAGGAAACAGTCAGACAGACGCGTCTGGCTGGTTGGGTGGCGCGCTCGCTTGTCTGGCGCGCTCGCTTATCATGTACGTTATAAGTTATATAAGTATTATTTTATAGAGAAAAAGACTTCTTAAAGCTTTAGAGACTTTAAGAGTTTTTATCTCTAAGAGTATATACTGTAGGTAGGTAGCATATTTAAGCTTTACTATAAGCTTTTATACCTTCTGCTAGAGGGGTCCTAGCGCAGCATTTACAGCTACCTTAATCTAGGCCTCTATTATTAGTTAAGTTAATTTATAATCTATTATAAGCATATAATATAACTGCAGGCTACTAAGTAGAAATTAGTTAAGTAAGTATAGATATATAAGAGGTAGAGCTGTTATTAGTTAATAATAGGGGTGCCTTAATTAAATGTATCTACACTAAGGAGGGAAGTTCTAGTTCTATAGGTAGCATTATGCTAGAAAGAGAGTAGTAGTAGGGCTTTATAGAGGCCTACCTAGTAGGCCCTAGGTTAGCATAACATTAGTGCGTAGGCATTACTTATACTCCTTATCTATAGCAAAGCCTGTAATATATCCTTAGGAGCATTTAGAGTAGAGTTTTCTTAAGTAGGGGGCTTTTAGCCCTTAAGTATAGTAAAAATCCCTATCTATCTCCTATTAGCTGTATATTACTATCTTACTATTATAATAGCATTAAAAATATGCCTATACTTAACTACTAACGTACATGCATAGTGAGTCGGCCATCATAGTGAGTCGGCCACTCCTCTTTACTTCTACACCTTTCCTCTTTATACTAAGTTTCCTCTACGTACGACTATGGAATCCTCCTTAAAAGAAAGCCGCATTATACTTGCACTTCAAGCTATCAATAAAGACCCAAATCTTTCCGTACGAAAAGCAGCTACTATCTACAATATCCCAAGAACAACACTTCAGGACCGACGCATCGGACGACTACCACGACAAGAAACGCGATCGAAATCAATGAAGATGACTGAGCTAGAAGAAACAGTGATTCTTGAACGAGTTATTGACCTAATCGATCGAGGATTTCCACCGCGACTTGACGACGTACGAGATATGGCTGATTGCCTCCTTGACGAACGCGACGCGACGCGTGTCGGACCCCGATGGGCAGAGAACTTCGTACGACGCCAACCACAACTAAAGACGCGTTTTCGACGTGGAATCGACTATCAGAGGGCATTAGCTGAGGATCCTGCAATTGTGCAGGCCTGGTTTGCCCTCGTACGAAACACAATTGCGAAGTACGGAATCCACGATGACGATATCTACAATTTTGATGAGACGGGCTTCTTGATGGGAATGCTGTCGCACGCAAAGGTTGTTACAACCTCTGATCGCCGTGGAAGGCCTCGTACGAAGCAGCCTGGCAATCGCGAATGGGTTTCTGTCATTCAGGGCGTATGTGCAGATGGCTGGGCGCTGCCTCCGTACGTCATCGTCAAGGGCAAATATCACCTCCTCTCGTGGTATACCAATAGCCAATTCCCACCCCAATGGCGCGTCCACCCTAGCGAAAATGGATGGACTACAAATGAGATTGGCCTAGATTGGCTACAGCATTTTGAAAAGTGCACAAAGTCTCGTACAAAGGGTGTTAAGCGGCTCCTAATCCTTGATGGCCACAACAGCCACAAGTCTACCAAGTTTGACGATTACTGCAAGGAACACAGCATTATTGCTCTTTGCATGCCTCCCCATTCATCGCACGAGCTCCAGCCTCTTGATGTTGGCTGTTTTAGTCCGCTGAAGGCGTCGTACGGCAAGGAAATTGAGAAAATGATGCGGATGCAGATTACGCACATTACTAAGGACGACTTCTTTCCTGCCTTTAAGGCAGCCTTTTTCACTTCAATGGGTGAAGAAAACGTACGAGCTGGCTTTAGACAGGCTGGCCTTATCCCTTTCAACCCAGAAGTAGTTATTTCCCGCCTGGATTTCAAGCCAAAGACGCCAACACCATCCAACTCACGCCCAAGCAGCCAGGGCTCCTGGGACCCAAAGACACCAACTACAGCACATGACGCCGTACGAAGCTCTGCATCACTTAAGAAAAGGATTACCAGTCATCAAGATAGCTCACCAACCCATTTGTACGAAGTAGTTGACTTGCAGGCCAAAGGTATTAGCAAGTTAGCACACAAACTAGCTCTTGTTGAAGCTGAGTGCCGTGGGCTTCGTACGGCAAATGAGATACTAAGCAAGCGTCGGAGGGCTAAAAAAACCCAACTGCGTCTTGGAGGGTCCCTTAATGCAGCTGAAGCAGAGGCAATCCGGGTAGAGAAGGGGGTTGTTGATGCTGGAGGCGAAAATACACGTCAGGAGGGGGCTCGTACGGAGGGGGGTGAATTGCGCGGTCGGCGATGTGGCAATTGCGGAAAGACTGGACATAACGTACGAACATGTCAGGTAGTATGGGAGACCTCTGAAGAAGAGGATGATGAGTAGTTTTAATTGATTTCGTACGATGCTGCTTGATTGACTTACATAAATAGCTGGAGGGTAGGAGGAGGTGGCCGACTCACTATGATGGCCGACTCACTATGCATGTACGTTACCTAATTCTAAATAAACCTATAAGCAACAACCTAGTGCTTTTACTTAGCAACTGCAATCTTATAGTCTTATACGCAAGCAGTATATTTATCTTAAATAGTGTTAGCTATAGCAGGCGTCTTATAGGTAGGCTCTTCTTTATTTATTTAGTGCATCTATTAGTAGGCTGCCTACATAATATAACGTGGTTGATAAGCTCGGCGATCAGACAAGCTCGGCGATCACCCGACCGGACAAACTAACCTCTCACCTTTACATACACATCACACCATACTCAGCAATGTCCCTCATGAATAAAGAAGCTCAATTGAACTTAGCTATCCAGGCAATCAAACAAACTAAAAATCTTAGTATAAGAGCCGCATGCCGGATCTACTCAGTACCCTACTCAACGTTACGCGACCGAATTAAGGGAAAGCTGTCACGACGCGACGTATTGCCTAGCCTACGAAATTTGACTGCGCTTGAAGAGGAGAAGCTAGTTGAGTACATTCTAGACCTGGATTCCCGATCGTTTCCTCCTCGCCTCAGTGGTGTGGAAGATATGGCTAATCGACTGCTTGCCGACCGCGACGCACCCCCAGTTGGGAAGCGCTGGGCTTCAAACTTCGTCAAGCGACAACCACAGCTTCGGACGCGCTTTTTTCGTAAGTACGACTATAAGAGGGCCCAATGCGAGGATCCAGGCGCGATAAACGCGTGGTTTCGCCTTGTGGCGAACACAATCGCGAAATACGGCATCGTGGACTCCGACATCTACAACTTTGACGAGACTGGTTTTATGATGGGCCAGATTGCATCCGGAATGGTCGTCACTAGTGCCGAAAGGCGGTCAAATACGAGAATGATGCAGCCTGGCAATCGTGAATGGGTTACAGTCGTTCAGGCCATTAGTTCGTCAGGCTACAGCGTTCCGCCGTACATCATCGTTGCAGGCCAATATCACCTCTCCACCTGGTATACTGAAACCGGTCTCCCACGCGACTGGGTCATTGCAACGTCTGAAAATGGGTGGACAACAAACGAAAGAGGCCTAGATTGGCTACGGCACTTTGATCGGCATTCAAAACTGCGTGCAAGTGGTAGTTATCGCCTCCTTATCGTCGATGGGCACGAAAGTCACCACGCCGCCGACTTTGAGATATATTGCAAGGAAAACAATATCGTCACACTCTGCATGCCGGCTCATTCGTCTCACTTGCTTCAGCCCTTGGACGTTGGGTGTTTTGGGCCACTAAAGACGGCATACGGTCGACAAATTGAGGATAAGATACGCCGGGGTAATACGCATATTGCGAAAGAAGACTTCTTCCCTGCGTTTCGTAAGGCTTTCACGCAAGCTATCACGGAAAATAACATTCAGGGAGGATTCAGAGGAGCAGGGCTTGTCCCTCTAAGCGCAGAAAGTGTGCTTTCAAAGCTTGATGTCAAGTTACACACTCCAACACCTCCAGGGTCCCTCCCAACAACACCCCCTGCGTGGACTTCTCAGACGCCAAACAACCCAACAGAAGCATCTTCTCAGTCTGAACTCATTAAAAGGAGGATCTCCCGCCATCAGAATAGCTCCCCAACTTCAATTATTGAAGCTGTAGAGCATTTATCAAAGGGAGCGCGAGGATTTATGCACCAGATTGCCTTATTAAGGTCGGAGGTCCAGATCCTTCGAGAGGAGAATAACCTGCTTAGCCGACGCAGGAGGGCTAAGAAAACCCGTCTCAAACAAGGAGGAAGTCTTACTATAGCTGAGGCAGAGGACCTTCAATCACAGAGAGAGGCGACAGCTCAGATTGAGGAGGAAACGCGGCGGAGTAGTGGTCGCCGACCGAGGACTGAGACGGGCCAACGGCGGTGTGGCGTCTGTGGGAACACCGGTCATAATGCGCGAACATGTCAATTTGTCGAAGAAATATCTGAGGAAGAGGACCTTCATTAGTTTGAATTCAATTGATTTCCTGGGTGTTGCTTATTAGTTGGAAATGTGCTGTGGTTGCGGTTGCGTGATCGCCGAGCTTGTCTGATCGCCGAGCTTATCAACCACGTTACCTTTATTTAAAATTAGCCTCCTGCTAATAGCATTGCTTAGTAATATGGGCATTAATTAAAAGGGGTTGCTCTAGGGGCTAGGATAAGTCTAGTGCATCCTTACTAAATAGGTTAATGTACGCCTATACACTATTCTAGAGGCCTTAAAAGCGTAGTTATATAAACTATAATAGCTAGTTAGTTTAGTTAGCAAGCTTAAAGGTAATAGCAGCAGCTATATAAGGGTTGTATGTAAATGATATTATTAGAAGAAGAGGGAACTATTTGTACTAAACTACCTATTGCAGCACGTCATTAGGGGTAAAGATCTAGGTAAAGAAGAAGAAGAAATAGGATCTTAGAGCTAGGCTTATAACTGTCGCACATAGGGGTCAGAGATAAGGGTTAAAACAGTCCATCTAATAGAAAGGGGGAATAGGGCAACTGACGGGCCTATATATACCTGTCTGGAGCCCTTAGTCCCACACGTACATACGTACAGGGATACCCTGTACAACACCTCTTAAATGGCAACGATCGTGAAGTGGAAGAAATCCTCTATAGTTGGGATGGAGACATGGAGACAAGGAAGGTGGTTGAGAAGTTGTTACCGCTGGTGTGAGCTTTATTAACCATACAAGAGATGCTATTATTTAGAGGACTGTTTGTGTGCTTCTTATTTTGATTTCAATGTTATTGTGTTTTGCTTTCAGAACATTCAAATCTCTTCAACCGAGTTCTCTAACTCGGTATCCTAGCCTAACCACTGCCACCTTTTCGTAAACCAGCAATATCTCCCCTTCACAAATCATTTTCGTCTCAGTCTCATCCAGTCTAGTCCAATGGCGTATCCAAGTCAAAGTTCTATTTGATCAATCAGCGAGTAGTCGTGCTCCTTTTCGAGAGACGTCTTCTGTTGATTGGCTCTCCTCCCACCTACTAGAACGTAGGTAGGCTCCGTCGGCCTTGTTCCGTTCAAACTGATTCTGCGCCCGTTCAAATAGCCTGCCCAGCTTCAAACTACCAAGCCAATCAGTGACCCATACCGATCAGATAGGCTGATGAGACGTTTAGATAAGACAGATTGCAGAGTCTGTGGAGCATCAACAGGACCGCCGCCCCGGTCCAATGTCGTGCCTGATTTCAACCCAAGAGTGGAGGGAATAGCAGCAACAAAGACGCAAGGGGGGGGAAAAGTGGTAATATTCCCCGCTGCGGAGAACACTCCGCTAGCAGAGGATTTTTCCAAAGACGAGATCCAATGAAACCCTTATTCCCGGTTCTCCTTTTCCGGTTGTGTGTTCGGGGGGGGAGGCCGTGTCAGAGGTGATGGGTTTTGGGAGTGCCCCCGATTTCGGAAAGGCAAACTCGGTTGGATGCCGCCGAGGACGCTGATGTAGGAAATGGTCTTTTTGCGTATTGCCTTGAATCACTAACGCCTTATATACGGAGCCTGTTGTCACCCCCCCCCCCCCCCCCCCCCCCTTGTTATCCTCGCTTGTCAGACACACACTTGCCTCTTCTCTAGTCGGACCATCATCAAGTGTCGTTGAAATTGCAGTTACTACCCGATACAAAAACCCCCATGCAGTGCCGCGGCCCCCGTTCCATGTCCGAAGAACCGCCCGTACTATCATCATCTCGCCGCCGCCCATCATGTCTGACCACACGTTGTCGGAGGTGCCCACGAGGAGGGATGAGTTGCCGCCCGACCTGCTGGCGCTGAGGACGTCCAACGCCGAGAAGGGCGTCAACATCATCGCGCAGACCCCGAGCCGGCCGTACTCGTACCGCGAGGACGAGGCCGTGTACGACCGCTTCACGCCCCGCCGCAAGGCCCTGATCACGGCCATCGTGTCCTTTGGCGGCCTCGGCATCAACCTGGCGTCCCTGCTGGTGCTGTCAGCCCTGCCCGAGGTGGCGGCCGCCTTCAACACGTCAGGGACCGTCATCAACTTCACCAACGCGCTCTTCCTGCTGATGATGGGCATCGGCGTCCTCTTCTGGGGCCCGTTGAGCCAGGTCTACGGGAGAAAATGGGTAAGCACAATCACAACCTCTGTACCAAAACCTCATCATCATGTACCATAGCCTGCAGTCAAGAGCTTTTTTCTTTCTTTTTTTCTTTTTTTTTTTTCTTTTTGGGAAACATCCCACCTAGTTGCCGTCGTCACGTTAGTCGAAAACTAAACGTCCTAGATCTTTGTCACATCGTCCGTGTTGTTCTGCGTCTTCTCCTTCGCGACGGGGGTCTCCCCCAGCCTGCCGGCCTTCTTCATCTTCCGCTCCATCACGGCCTTCGCCGGGACGTGTTTCCTCGTGGTCGGCTCGGCCTGCCTCAGCGACGTGTACCGCCCGACTGAGCGCGGTACAGCATTAGGGTGGTTCCTCGGCGGTACTCTGATCGGTCCGGCCTTGGGTCCCTTCATCGGCGGCGTCATCGTCACTTTCTCCTCGTGGAAAAGCCTCTTCTGGTTCCAAGGAGCGCTGGGCGCCGTCGCCATGGCTCTGTCCATTGCTTTCCTGCCGGAGACCAGCCACGGGAAGTGGTCCGAAGAGCTGGAGGGCTTGACCGTCAAGGAGAAAATGTCGCAAATCTGGGAGTGGGCGAATCCGTTCCGAGTTATTGCCTTGTTCAAGTACCCAAAGATCCTCATCGTGGTAAGTTTTCGTTCTCTTGCCATGTCAACGACCATAACAGTCTCTCTTCTGTGATTCCCTACAGTAGTAGCAGTAGTAGTAGCAGTGCCAAAGTTCTTCAAGCTAGACTCGGGATTCGTCGCCGTGATTTTCAAGCGGACGGTGCCAACGCAGTAAGCCCCCGGCGTTTCGCTAACCTACCCCCTCCAGGGAGTCGCCGCCTCATCAGTCTTATGGAATATGCAGGTTCTCCTGACGCCAGTCCGATACGTCATCAACCCACGGTTCCACCTCACGACCCCTTTGCAATCGGGCTTCTTCTTCCTCGCGCCGGGCGCCGGATACCTCGTCGGGACCTTTGTCGGCGGTCGCTACGCCGACAGAACGGTCAAAAGGTGGATCGCCAAGCGAGGGAAGCGCGTGCCCGAAGACCGGCTGCGAAGTGCGTTTACCGCGATGGGCGTGGTCATACCCGCGAGCACCATCATCTACGGGTGGGCGATCGACCAGGCCAAAGGCGGCATTCCCCTGCCCGTCATCTGCATGTTTGTGCAGGGAGTCGCTCAGATGGTTTGCTTCCCCTGTCTCAACAGTTACTGCCTCGACGTGTTCCGAGACAGAGCGGCCGAAGTGATGGGTAAGAACAGAATTCCGTTTTACTCCTCCATGAGGATATATCACTGACGTACGTACGTACGTACGTGCTAGCCGGAAACTACTTCATCAGGTATACCTTCGCCGCCATCGGTACGGCTGTGGTCCTTCCGGGGATCGACGGCATAGGCGTGGGTTGGTTCTCGACAGTGAGTGCCCTCTTCGTCGCGGTTTCCAGTGCGGCTGTCTGCTGTATTGTCATCTTCGGCACAGAACGAAACAACAAAGACGCGAAATCGGAACAGGCTTGAGTTGGGGGTTTTGCGGTGGGTTGATGCTGCCGGGCGTTGATACAGCTAAGTCACCTGCTCATTGACATCTTTTCCTCCATCTCTCTACGTCACCATCATTATTTAGTTTATAGTCATTTGACGAGGGGAAAAAAAGAAAAAGAAGAAGAAAAAAATGGCTCCGTTACAGATTACGGCATCTTGCCTATTTCTCCAAACTCCATCTCGTGATGCTTTATAACATCTCAACGTGACCCACAGACCCGCAGGCTGTTACAAGTGCCAGTCACTCTGTGGAAGTGTAGTTGTTGAGGCAAAACCAATCTTTGGAGAGCCATCGGCCGGTGGCTTTCTGACTCAAGCACCCCTACAAGTGTCTGTCTTAGTTCAAGTACATGAAGCGTTAGCGGAGGATTCTGACCGAATTTTTCTCCATGTTGTTCTCCAGAGACATGTCAATGTCAAGCCAAGGGCGCAGCCGCGTTGTGGGCCCTCTTCTCAGTAAGACTCTCTAATAAAGAGACGATGGCGTATCCTTGCCAGGGGTGGCTTTGACAACAAGGCGCGCCTAACCAAAGGCGAGGATTGCCATTGGCAGACTCAAAAGGCTAATTCGGGCTCGGATTGCAAAATAACGATGACGTGTCTCCGAGAGGCATCGATTTTGACAAAAGGACGTTTATCTAGGCCAGTTCCCGCCAACATGACGACGGCCGGTTTGCGAGGCGTAAGCTCAGCAGCACAAAGGGGTCTGAAAACCGTGCCGTTTCATCACGTGTTATTCATTGCTAGCCCAATCCGCTCGTTTAAGTGCGTCGCTGGCACCTTTGTGCGGTGGCAATCGATCCTTCGGCACACCAACCACCGAGTCACCCGCAACCCCATCCAGTCCAGGGCGTTTTCGTCTTCAACCATGACAGCCATGGCAAAGTCGTCGGACAACCAAGAGGGCAGCCGCCCGTCGGCGGTGACGGCCATTAGACCGGCCACTCTCGCCGACGCCCCAACAATCGCCGACCTCGCCGCCCACGTCTTCACAGTCACGTTCGGCCATTCCGTCGAGCCCCACGAGCTGCAGGCGTTCCTCGACGAGTCCTACAGCCTCAACGCCATCACCAGAGACCTCGAGGACCCCAACAGGGACACCATCCTCGCCACGGACCCGGCCGGCGACGTCCTCGGCTTCGCCATGCTCACCCGCGGCACCAAGGAGCCGTGCGTGGCCCACCTCGAGGCGACCGTCGAGCTGCAGCGCATCTACCTGTACCCCAAGGCCCACGGCACCGGCGCCGGCAAGCTCCTGGCGGACCGGTTGGAGGACATGGCCAGGGAGCAGGGGTTCAAGCACATCTGGCTGGGCGTCTGGGAGGAGAACTACCGGGCCAGGAAGGCGTATGAGAAGTGGGGGTACAGGGCGTGCGGTAACCACGACTTTGTTGTTGGTTCGGTGGTCCAGACGGACGACATCATGGCGAAGAAGCTCTGAATGTGCGACACGATAGAGATTTGTGGTTGAAAGGAAAGGCGAAGGGGTGACATTGAACATGGGCTGCAGGAGTGATGGGTTCGCGAGACTTTTGTGCTGAGCATAGAGAAAAAGACTACTGCATATTTTGTATTTGAATGACATGGCAATCCATGATACGTAAGCTGAGTGCTCGGAACTCCAATTGCGTCCCTTTTGCAGAATTGACTATCCGACTGTGATTGTTCAATGGTGACTATAGTGAATTTTACGACTCACCTTCAACGCGGCCCCTACCAAACCTCCACTTGCGCCCAAACAATCTTCTTAGATCTCCAAAGTGTGCAAGCGCCCGCAGTGGCCAGTCTTCACTTTTTTGGGGTTGCCGCAACAATGTGATACCTTTTGCCATGTATTCCATTCAGTGGGAAACCCCTTATCCTAGCTAGGATCCGTCAACTTCATCGTAAGTTTGTACATGTACAGTATCTAAAGGACAAAGAAACTTGGTTTCACCGAGGGAAAGACTAGTTGTTGAACAAACACTTACTCACAGACGCAGATTGTCTTTTATTTCGACAATATGGTATTTGAAGGGGTACAGTTCATGCCAAAATAGGAGACTCCTCCGAGAGAAGCATCCAGTAATTAATATCTCAAACGGCCCTCGTCCACTTTCTGATCATCTCGTCCGCGCAAGTGGCTAGTGGATGACTTGCAATATAGCATTTCTGGTTTTGAAAAAAAAACTAAAAATTTGATGCCGGTGGGATTGATCGAGATCACCTGCTGTTGAAACTCGGCTCGGGGGATGAAAGCACGCCGAATGATCTCTATGTGGCCAGCGATGGACCATTTGGTTCCCCCGAGTCCCGAGTATCGAAAAGCATAGCCCGAAGAGAGACTTCTCTTAGAGTCGTCAAATGCCGTCAAGGGGGGCTGCAAGCAAGTCCCAAACGCCGAGTTATCGGAGCCTCCGATTCAGATCAGACAGGCTTCGGACATGGTCCGAGGGGATCCCAGCAAGATACGGCCACACGGACCTCGGCCGACGTTGACCACCAGACCGGGGCGACATCGGCACCTTCACCAGGAACCTGACCATTATCTAAGTCGGATGTCCGCCATCATCGGCCTCGGCGCCTCCCGCAACAACACACACATCTCGCCATCGGGCCGTGGACATGACACCAAACGCCCAGCCCTCCTCGGCTTCTCCGCCCCAGGTTGCTCCCTCGGGTGCACCGTTCAACCCCAGAAAGAGGGGGAGAACCGCGTGTACGAGATGCAAAAGCCGTAAGCAAAAGGTTTCTCTGACAAAAGCTCCCCCGGGAAACACGTGGGAAAGGGCGTCTTGTTTTTCTGACTCCTGTTTTCAAAAACAAAAAAGTGTGATGAACAGCTGCCCGTGTGCTCCAACTGCCGCAGGTCGGGCGCGCATTGTGACAAAGTAGATGTCACCGAGGAAGCCCCTTCAGCTGCGTGAGTAGTGGCAGCCCAAGTTGAGTTGCATTGGTATGAGCTGAGATCGGGTGTAGGTACACGAGGGCATTGGAAGCGCGGGTGGCTTTCTTGGAGAGCAAACTGGCCCAGACACCCGCTCCGCAAGCTGCCTCAACCCCCCCGAAGGACGTCGCGAGCAACCAGTCAGTCTCGTCAGGCAGGGACAAGAATGCTCTCAGCGACGCTGTTGCGCACGTCTCGCTGGGCAACCTGGAGGCGCCTGTTTACGTCGGCCCGTCCTCGGGGTTGTCTCTGGCTCTGAACCTTGGCGAGATGGTGCAGGCCACGGTCTGGAACAAGATGCTGCCGGTCATTCAGGATGGTGGCACTGTCAGCAACCAAGCCGACTCCATCACCCTAGGTCCGAAATGCCTTACGGTGGAAGACATGCTGGCTCATGGCATAGTAAAGGAGCCGCCGACCGAAGAGCAAGGGGCCAAGATGTTGAAGGCGTACACATCCCAGTTACATTCCAAGTACCCATTCTTGGAGCCCGAGGAGCTGTGGAAGCTGCACAAGGAACGAGACGCATTAGCCGCGACGCCGATGCAGAGCCTGACCAAGGCCGAGCGGTTTGGGATATTCAAGCTGTATCTCGTCTACGCAATGGGTGCAACTGTAGTTCAGCTCACGCAACGCGGACCGGGTTTCTCGCCAGAGGTATGTCCCCCCCCCCCCCTTACGCCTTTGTCTGTTTTTGTTGATGCCAGGCTCGTTGACGATTTGCTTCAGGTCACTATACACCACCGCCCTCCAGCACATTTCCGCCGCCAGAGAATCGGGGACCGTTCAGAGCATCGAGGCAATGACGCTGCTGGTCATGTTCCACCTCCGGTCCACGTCGAGCCACGGATTGTGGTACATGATCGGCCTCGCGATGAGGACGTCCATCGACCTGGGCCTCCACCGCGCTGCACACGAGCAAAACATCTCAGAGCCCCCCGTCGTGCAACGGAGACGCAGGCTGTTCTGGTCCGTCTACTCCCTGGAGAGGACGATCGCGGTATCGCTGGGGCGGCCTCTGAGCATCGCCGACAACCAGATCGACGTCGAGCTCCCGCACGCCATCATCATCAGCGATGGTAACATACAACCTGCCGGTGTTCTCGCCGGGAACGACATCACCCTCGCCATAGTGCTCTTCAGGCTTCGCCGCATCGAATCCAGAATCCACCACTCCGTCTACCGCACAGACAAGACCCTGGACGCCCTCCGGCCGAAGCTCGACCGGCTGTACCAGCTCCTCCAGTCGTGGCGGGGGTCGCTGACGGACTGGATCCCGGCGTCCCATCCGGACACGAACTACGCCCTTCTTCTCTACAACCGCGCCCTGCGACTCCTCATCCAACCCTTCCTACCGATCCTGCCGGCCTCGGACCCCTTCTACGGGCTCTGCATGCGGGCGGCGGGCGACATCTGCCAGTCGCACAAGAGGCTCCACCAGACGCTCGACTACGGCCACAGCTTCATCGCGGTCCAGACGGTCTTCGTGGCCGGCGTCACGCTGCTGTACGGCCTCTGGACGCAGGGCGACGCCGTCTGGTCCGTGGCCCTGTCCAACGACATCCGGGCGTGTTCTCTCGTGCTCTTCGTCATGAGCGAGAGAGCCCCCTGGGTCCGCAAGTACCGGGACGCGTTCGAGGTCCTCGTCAACGCCGCCCTGGAGAAGCTCCAAGACAAAGAGTGCGGCCTTGCGGAAATGGCGTCGGCTCGCATGCGGGCCGAGAAGGCGACGGGCTCCTCTGGGAGCGGTGGGCAGGATGCCGATCGAGGGAGTACGGGGGTTGATACAGCACAGGCGGTCGATGACTTCAACGATTTCCTGCCATCGTGGGACTGCAGCATTGGTGGTGGCGACTTTGAGGGCGCTTGGCCGATGGTGGCCGAGCTTGCGAACTGGATAGACCAAGACGGCGGGAGCCCGGTCTGGATGCCCAACTTTGAGCTTCTGCAGAGTCTTTCGGGTACTTGGAATGACTGATGGCAAACGGTCCAAGAGAATGTTGCCTTCCACAAGACTGTGTGGGACGGCCGCTCTGCATATCCTCACCGGATAGTCAGACGTGTTCGTTTCAGCTGGATCAACGGGGAATACATCTAGCCAAGTCGGAACCATGCTGTCGTTGTAAGTCATCTTGCTACATGTTCCGTGGGTTTGACCTGATCAGCTTCACTCCTAAGCCGACCTCTTTCGGGAAGACAGATTTCTCCTAGGCCTCGTTGATCTCTATTCATGTGTGCCCATGGAATGAGGTTCTTTTCACATGTACACTGTTCCATGTAACAGTAAGTCAACATACCCACTTTCGGACACCCCCCACATGCGGACACCCAAAAATGAAGCCATCTCCAACATCACCACTATTTTCACTTAATTACTGCCCTCTTCTAGATGCCACTACAATACAGTCTTCAGCTTCACTAGGTAATTCAGACTCGCTGGATTCACCTGCAGTATCCTCTTTTTCACCAGCCTCAACCTGCGCCTTCTGCACGTCTGAGATAGTGGCAAACTTGGTGTTAGGATCCAGCTGGACTGCCTTCCTCTTTCTGACTGCAGTATTAGTCACTTGGGCCTGCAGAAGCTCTAGCTTGTGCTGGGCAGTAGCCAGCTCATAGGCCTTCTCGCTGAAGCCTTTTTTCACCTTTATAAAAAGGAGGCGTTGAGTACTGGCGTCATTGTCCAGCTCTGTGAATAGCTTCAGTTGGCCAGCCAGGTCCTTCATCTTCCTTGGCGTCGACCACACCACTGCAGACGACGCAGATGCCCATCCTTCAGCTTCCCTGCCTTCCTTGCCTCCAGACTGCCCTTTGCTGACCTGATCTGATGATGCGGATGGCTTTGGTGTTGTTGGGAGTAGGAGGGAGCTCATCAGAGGCTTCGCCATAGAGACAGGCCATAACCCTGTCCATTTCCAACCACTTCTGATGTTCTTGATCGTCATACCTGCAAGGGCAGCCTTATAATAACAGCCCAAGAAGTTCCTCTTGCCTACAATAGTAGAGTCATTCCATTGACTAAGGTATCCAAGCTCCTTCCTATAGGCTGCCTTTAGAGGGCTAAAGACTGCTTGATTAAGTGGCTGGAGGACATGGGAGGTGTGTGGCGGTAAGAATAGTAGATGGATGTTGTTTATATAGCATAACCACATAAAGTCTGTCGTTGTATGGCTCCCATGCCCATCCAGGATCAATAGTCTAGCCTCCTTCTTGTCATCCTTGCCCTGAGGGACAGTCTGAGGGATGAAGACCTTCTGCAGCCATTCAACTGCAGTGTCGTCTGTAGTCCATCCATTTTCCGTTGCTGTAAATAGCCATCCTTCATAAGGGCCAAGATCCAGAGGAAACCACTGCTGCTGGACTGTCTTGCCCTTATATATAAGTCAACATACCCACTTTTGGAACACCCCCTCATTTGGAACACCTAAAAATGCCTCAACCCCACCACCAGCCTCCTACTTCCTCCAACTTCGAACTATCACAACAATTTCATACCTTATGCAAATAACCTCATTTTTTCAGAGGACCTTTATTCCTGCCTTATGGCCCAGTATACTGAGTATGAAGTCAATCAGGCAATCCAGGCTGTTTCAGACGGCCAAAGCCTAAGGAAGGCAGCCCGCGAATATGGCATCCCAATTACCACCCTCCACAACCGTCTCACAGGCACCCAGGCAAGGGCAGCAGCATTTTCAGACCTTCAGAGGCTTTCCCCTGACCAGGAGGCTAAGTTGGCTGAATGGGTGCGAATCCAGCATGCCCTTGGTGTTGCCCCAACCCATCAACAAGTGAGGGCATTTGCAGAACGAATCCTCTGTGCTATGGGGGACAAGGAGCCTATAGGAAAGGGCTGGATCCATGCCTTTCTAAAGAGAAACCCATCTATCAAGGTCCAGAGAAGTCGCCTTATTGACTCTAGACGTGTTAATGGAGCATCTACTGAGGTTATCAGGGACTGGTTCAAACTCCTTGCCATACCAGAGGTTAAGGGCATTAAACCATCCAATAGATACAACATGGATGAGACTGGTATCCTTGAGGGCCAGGGATCTAATGGGCTGGTGCTGGGCATGTCTGAGACGAAGTCTGTACGCAAGAAACAGCCTGGATCAAGGGCATGGGTATCCATCATCGAATGCATCTCTGCCCTGGGCTATGCCCTTGATCCCCTTATTATATATAAGGGCAAGACAGTCCAGCAGCAGTGGTTTCCTCTAGACCTTAGCCCTTATGAAGGATGGCAGTTCACTGCAACAGAGAATGGATGGACTACAGACGACACTGCAGTTGAATGGCTGCAGAAGGTCTTCATCCCTCAGACTATCCCTCAGACTGCCTCCCAGGGCAAGGAGGGCCAGGAGGGCAAGGAGGAGGCTAGACTGCTGGTTGTTGATGGCCATGGGAGTCACACAACGACGGACTTTATGTGGCTCTGCTATATTAATAACATCCATCTATTGTTCCTACCACCACATACCTCCCATGTGCTCCAGCCACTTGACCAGTCAGTCTTCAGCCCTGTAAAGGCAGCCTATAGGAAGGAGCTTGGATACCTTAGTCAGTGGAATGACTCTACTATTGTAGGCAAAAGGAACTTCATAGGCTGTTATCAGAAGGCTCGTACTGCAGGTATGACGATGCAGAACATCAGAAGTGGTTGGAAATGGACAGGGTTATGGCCTGTCTCTATGGCGAAGCCTCTAATGAGCTCCCTACTGCTCCCATCAACACCAGCAGCATCAGGATCATCTGATCAGGTCAGCAAAGGGCAGTCTGGAGGCAAGGAAGCTGAAGGATGGGTATCTGCGTCATCTGCAGTGGCATGGTCGACGCCAAGGAAGATGAAGGATCTGGCTGGGCAGTTGAAGCTATTCACAGAGCTAGAGAATGATGCCTTCACTCAACGCCTTCTATTCAGGAAGGTGAAAAAAGGCTTCAGCGAGCAGGCCTATGAGCTGGCTACTGCCCAGCATAAGCTGGAGCTCCTGCAGGCCCAAGTCACCAATACTGCAGCAAGGAAAAGAAGGACAGTCCAGATCGACCCAAACACCAAGTTCGCCAATATTGAGGACATCCAGAAGGCTCAGATTGAGGCTGGCGAAAAAGAGGATATCACAGATGAATCCAGCGACTCTGATACCCCTAGTGAAGCTGAAAGCTGTATTGTGGTGGCATCTAGGCCTAGTCAATAATTAATTGAAGATGGTGGTGATGTTGGGGATAGCTTCATTCTGGGTGTTCCAAATGAGGGGGTGTTCCAAAAGTGGGTATGTTGACTTAATGAGGGGATAAAGCCTCTGGCCCAGGGCAGAGATGCATTCGATGATGGATACCCATGCCCTTGATCCAGGCTGTTTCTTGCGAACAGACTTCGTCTCAGACATGCCCAGCACCAGCCCATTAGATCCCTGGCCCTCAAGGATACCAGTCTCATCCATGTTATATCTATTGGCTGGTTTAATGCCCTGGACCTCTAGTATGGCAAGGAGTTTGAACCATTCCCTAATGACCTCAGTAGATGCCCCATTAATACGTCTGGAGTCAATAGGGCGACTTCTCTGGACCTTAATAGATGGGTTTCTCTTAAGGAAGGCATGGATCCATCCTTTGCCTATAGGCTCTATGTCCCCCATAGCATAAAGGATCCTTTCTGCAAATACCTTCACCTGCTAATAAGTTAGAGCAAGGCCAAGGGCATGCTGGATTCACACCCATTCAGCCAGCTTAGCCTCCTGGTCAGGGGAAAGCCTCTGGAGATCTGCAAAGGCAATAACCCTTGACTAGGCACCAGTCATGCGTCAATATATCGTTGTTCAAGGGATCCCATACTCGCAAGATGCACTCTTAATAGCCTGGCCACAACTAATAGCCTCAAGAGCCTGTTAAAGCTGATCTTCAGTATATTAGGTCATAATACCTAAAAGAAGGTATGCTAAAAAAATAAGCCCATTTAGATAAGGTAGGATAATGTTGTAATAGGTTGAAGTTGGAGGAGGGTGGTGGTGATGAGGGGGAAATGAGGCATTTTTGGGTGTCCGCATGTGGGGGGTGTCCGAAAGTGGGTATGTTGACTTACGTCGTAATTTCATGACTCTCAAGTTTGGGCTTTGGTGTCTGAGACGAGTTCATTGTTGAACGCTTGGCCCCCAGCCACCATCATGTCACGAGCAGGTCAGAACAGTCAATTGCGCTACAAAGCCAAAGCCATGGAAACGAGAACCCTGTCACATTAACTTTCATCCTACATAAACATGACGACTGATTGCCCGACACGGAAATGCTGTGTTGTCTGTCGACGATTTGCTGGCCTCTCCTATCTAAAATCAGCAAATCCAAGGTCATTTGCTCCGGGATTCCCACGCTGTTCTAAACGCTAAACTCGGCTTCGCAACAAGTCGGAGCCCGACTCGTGGACCTCGCACCTCTTATAAAAGTCGAAACAGCCCGAGGGTTCCTTGTCGAACGCGAGAGCCTTGATGTTCGGATCCTGGGAAGTTCCGTCTTGGAGACTGGTCCCCTCCACTGCTGCCCTCTTCTCCAAGTCTTCGACGTACATCGTACAACGGGTTATGGGACTGCCGAGCAGTCCCATAGAGGCGCCAGTTGGGCTTGGGGCCTAAGCGTTCGATACAAGAGTTCTTCGTCGCTAAAGATTGCAGCCATTGGTAATCTGCCCGGTCATGCTGGGCACTTTCTGCGCCAGGAGCTCAAGGGAATCTCGGCTTAGCGGAATCGGCCACCAGATGAGGTACGGGTTACGGCTCAGGCACGTCAGCTGGCCACCCGTGCTCGAGGAACTCCCGAGGGTCATTGATCATGATGCGCCGCGCGGAATTGGGCCATCATGATCATGGAAAGGGGCCTGTGCGAAGAGTTGGTATTTGCGACGGCCTTGGACTCTCGGCGTGTTCTGCGCAATCTCCTCAGCCCACCAGCGCGCAAGCATGGTATGGTGATAGTTGCCGCGGACAGCAGCTAGCGCATGTGCGTAGCCCATGCCGCGTTTTGGGTTGACAACCTGCCGTAGCGGTCAATGTTGCCCTCGAAAGCCGCGAGGCAGGTTAGAAGGTCTTTTCTTGACGGTCGGAAGATGGAGTGGTAGAGGCTGGTACAACATGAGCTTCATCTCCTCTTCACCAAAACCAACTCTTGGTGGAACACAGGTAACATGGAGATGGAGCTGTAAAGAACACTAGTATCAGACTGTGATGTTGGCGGGGGGGCTAAGATCGAGCTGGCCAAGCTTCAAGGAGTGTTAGGACGTGACCGGTGAAGGGCCAGAAGTAGAGTCTGCCAACGGAAATGCAATTTCGTTACGCCAAGCGTTATATATGTTCAGCTGAACCTGAAAGTCAAAACGAGTGATTGATCTGGAGCAGACAGTTGACTGCCTACCTCACAGGGAGAAGTGATCCCAAGACAGCAGATACAACAACAACAACAACAACAACAACAACAACAACAACAAGGTCAGACCGCAAAGGTTAGCCCAAGTCACTTAACGTCAACTTCGGCTGTAAGTGTTTTTGAGAATGCGTGTTGAACCGTATCGTGGGTGGAAAACTGTCACCGCTCACACCACTCTGTGGCCAGTCCATAGTAGATGGAGCGGCAAGAGTAGATTGGTGGCTCTCCAAGGCAGAGGTTGAGCAGTTCAGTGACTTTTCGAACGGGGCCCGTTCAGATAGAGATCAGCTTGCCCACATGGCTGCTACTTGCTGGGACCCACGCAGCCGACTGGAGACTCAGATCATATCGGCGTCAAAGGTAGGATCGGCAACATGCGCATGACATGGACCCCCGTCCAGCAGCTTGCAGGTCAGATAACTGAACTGCACAACCTAGCCAAGGGCAGAGTTCATCTCGAATGGACCTCGTTCACGTTGAGGGAGGGGTTTCCTGACAGAGTTTGTCCGTATAAGACAAAAACCAAGCCAACGGTTTCAGGGCAAAACTGGAGGAAGGCCCTTCGTATATGAGAGGAGTGCGGTCCTTTTTCGGCCGTTGGCACAATGTCCGAAAGTAAAAACGGCAAGGACTCAAGACCGTCGAGGCCCTCTGTTATGGTTTTGCAAGAGGACTTTCCCAGACGATAGGCAAGCTCCAAGATCGGCCAGTTATCATAACTTGGCAGATCCGGTTCATGCAGATGTCGTCAGTCTACCAAGCTGCTGGCTGCCGTCGATAATTTTAAATATTCATGCTCCAGCAGTATGCTTTCAACGACTCGTGTCAGCGAGTGGCTAGAACTGTCTGTTGCGGTATGTTCGAGCCTGGCTTGCGGGGTGACATGGTCAAATGAGCAAGTATATGCAAGAAAGGATTGGACTAATTTCCAGGACGAATCCGGCCAGGGTACTGTGCTATTCATGTTGCTTGACTGAAAGAGTCTTTAATTGGAAACTCTGAATGATTTAGACTAAACATCCGACTTATCCTCTGACTGGCTTGCCCTGGGTTGTCCTCAATGTGCAACATCTTGTCACCGTTGTTCTCTTCCTATACATTCTGACAGATAGTCTCTTGTTCCCTCGTTATATTACTCGCTCATTCTAACGTACATTCTTTCATTTTGTTGTTGTGTTCCTCGCTCGCTCTGACAGATAGTCGTTCATTCCCTTATTAGATCATTCGCTCGTTTCTTTCCCCTCTCGAAATATGATCAGCGTGCGCGGTCTCTCACGCCTGCTGCTATTGTTAAGCACGACGTGCTTTTTGGCTGTGCTCCCAGTGCCAGTCGCGGCAGAGATCAACTTCTTGTCTCATGCGCATGAACGAGTTTTTCTATGGACTCGTTATGATACCTTTACGTAGGATTGGGGTTTATTCCACAGATGGAGTTACACAGAGCTGATGCTGTTAATGGGACAGTCGAATCGAAGGTGCTTACAAGCAGAAACACATGCTTCCGCAGCACCATCCGAAAAACAAAAAAGACAAGCCTTGGCCTTATCCCCGCTTCGCAAACATAGGGGACGGCGAAGATGGAAAGTTCACGTTTGGTCAATTCCAAGCACGCATCCAGGGAATCAACTGGGATCCCAGGAGGATGCTGCCCGAAGACGTGGAGAAATACAACTCACTAAAGGCCCCGTGGTCCAACCCAGACGGCAAAACACCGACGATCCACGAGGTCGCTGAACAGCTCATGAAACTCGGATTCAACAAGCAACTCGTCGTGGCGGAGTTCGACCCCACGCTGACCAACGAAAGATTCCTTGAAACGCCAAAAAAGAAAGCGAAATACCCTTCTCTCTATGACGCCGCGGACCCTTATGGATCCCCATACAGTTACTTCATCGAGCGGGTTGAAGAGCAGTTCCAAAGCTACCGAGCCAGAGGCGGCCGCCAGCACGCGGCCATACTGAAGAAGAACAATGATCTGGGCAGAGAGATACTCAATTGCATCGTGACGCTCCGACGTGAAGACGTAATGAAGCACCTGTACACGCAGATGCAGGACGACCTCGACGACGACCTACGCCGAGGGCTCAAGATCCCCAAGAAACTCATCGTGGCCAAGTTGGAGGAGCCTTCGCTGGTCCCCGGCGGCAAACCGTTCCCAAACCTGTACATTGGCCGGACCATGGACAATGCCTGGAACGACGCGGCGACGCGCGAGAGACTGGAGGCAAAGGGTTTCACATCCGTCGACCAGTTGGTGGATTGGGCTAAAGAACTCGGCAATCCGGCCAAGAGACTGCCCCAAAGGTGGACCAAGTCGAACATGTCTCATTTCAGATCGATCAAGACTTGGAGGTCGGCACTGGCCAAGTCGAGGTTGTCGGTTGATGGAAGGAGACAGTTGGGAGTTGACGTAGAGAAGCGGGCATTCGGACGTGTGCGCCGAGGTCGTAATTATGGTATCCGGGCCAGACGGGCTCCCTGTGTGTCCATTTGCGCTTGATTGTGTTGAGACTTGAGAATGTCTTGCTTTACCACCTCGGACCCAGCCCTATTAGGACTGAGAGACTGGATAATTAATGAAGCATAGGGCAACCTGAATTTAGACGCCACTATTCGTATCAACCACTCTGCTCTAAGGTCGTCCGCGCACAGAGGGTGAGGAGGAAGAGCAGGGAGAGCAAGTCGCTTGCGTAGTAAACACATAGTGGCCAACCAGGAGTCCGTCAGTGGCATAGGGCATTAGTAACCTCTACTTGTCAGATTGCAGGGGTGGCTGATGGAAGGGAGCCTTGGGCTTACACCCAGGCAATGTACTGTACATTGGAGAGTCCTATCTGGCCATGTTGATCAGAGGGTTTTCGTGCCGAAGTACATAAACTACGACCAGTCGTGAGACCCCCATCAACCCCTTCTCAGGCACAGGGAACCATCTCATGGTCCTGCATAGTTGCACACTACATACGCAGCTATCCCGCTGAGCCTAGCGCGTATCTCACAGATTTGGCCGTGGTCTGGGATTTGGTTCCTGGAGACAGGGATGGAAACATTGGCACATTAGCTGAACATGGCCAAAAGAGCGTAAGCAGAATGCCACCAGACAGGCTTTCGATGTACAGATACCAAGCGCCGAGACGGCTCAGCATCCCACACGCTCGTCTTCACCGCCCAGTAGGGTAGGTCAAAAGAGACTTGGCACGACCACAACGAAAGCTTTTTCCATGTAGCCGAGTAGCATTCGGGTTTATTGTCCCCGCTCGAGGGGGTAAGAGCTTAGTGGTATTATAAGAGAGGAGTCGCGATGATCCATCTCTTCTGATCATCTCTCCTTTGTGCTGGCTCGCCCTCCCCAAGAGTCGCGTACATCAATCAACTCCATCTTCCCTCTTTGGTCGCGGTATTTGTTCTCTAGATATACCATCCAGGTTCGTTTCCGTATTGCTTTCACCACCGTCATCACCGGAACCAAAACGAAAGAGATGCGTCTCATCACGGCCTTCTCGACTGGCGTTTGCATCCTCGGCATCGTCGTCGTCGAAGCCCTCCCCCGCCGCGCTCAAACTTTTGTCAAGAGGCAGGTCACCGAGCTCAGAGAAGAGTACGACTTCGTCGTCGTCGGCGGTGGTACCTCCGGTCTGACCATCGCTGACCGTGTTTCGGCTGCCTTCCCCGAGAGTGAGTTATGAACCCTTCCAATGCTAGTCAAAATACCTAGACGGAGGGTCCCAATCTCTCGATGCCGGGGCAATCTTTGAAAGGCTTATGCGGATGCCCCCCCCTCTCCCTTACAGAGAACGTCCTAGTCATCGAGTACGGCAAGATCGAGGGGACCGTTGGGTATTACGATCCGCCCGAGGATGGCCGTGGAGCCAGCCGTCTGGTCATCAGCTCCCCTCCCGTCGCCAGCGTCAACAACCGCGCCGCTACCGTGCTCCTTGGCATGAATGTGGGCGGAGGGTCCGCCATCAACGGTCAGTTCCTAGACCGTGGATCCAGATACGACTACGACGAGTGGGCGCGACTCGGTAGCCCCCAGTTCGACGACAGCCCTGATAGTTGGGACTGGGAGAACTTTGGACCGGCGTTCAAGAAGGCGAATACCCCCCCCCCCCCCCCCCCCCCCGCCCCTGTCCTTTTCCAACGTTGAACCCCCCTCCCTGCTAACACTTGAAATACATCAGTCCTTCTTCCTTACCGAGCCCAGCGACGAGCTTGCCGAGGAGTTCGGCTACACTTGGAATGCCTCCGCGTACGCCGGCGACGCGATCGAGGCCTCTTTCCCGCCCTTTCAGTGGCCCGCCCAGCGTATGTGACTTTTTCCCAGACTGGCAAACTACACTAGGAACAGTGAAAACGCTGAACATGACATGTCGACAACTCTACAGGGTTCGGTTGGCGGGCTTTCGAGGAGTTCGGTCTCGATGCCCCCGCCAGCTGCGACGACGGGGACAAGCACGGCATCTGCTGGATTTCCACGGCACAGAACTCCGAAACCGTCGAGCGGTCTCACGCCGGTGTTGGTCACTACACTAGGATCGCCGAGACCCGTCCCAACCTCGACCTCCTCGTCGAGCACAAGGTCACACGCCTTGTAGTCGACAAGGGCAAGAAAAGTGTCCCCGCCGTCGAGTTTCGCCCCGTGGCCCCGGGCGGTGAGGTCCGGACCATCCGCCCCAAGCACGAGGTCATCCTGTCGGCCGGCGCCGTGCACACCCCCCAGATTCTCCAGCGCAGCGGCATCGCCTCTGCCGCGTACCTCGAGTCGGAGGGCATCGAGCTCGTCGAGGACCTCCCTGGCGTCGGCCAGAACTTCCAAGACCACTGCGGCGTCCCCGTGACCTACTCTTATGACACTCCCAGCCCCAGCGAGGCCGACGTCGCCAACAACGCAACCTACGCCGCCGAGGCCGTCGCCCAGTTCCGCGAGCGCCCCGCCCGGGGCCCTTACACTCTCGCCATGGGCAACAGCGCCGCCTACGTCGCCCTCCGGCACGTCACGCCCGAGTGGGAGCGGATCGTCGCGGACATCCGCGCCCAGATCGAGGACGGCTCTGTCCTCCGCTATCTCCCCGCCGGCGCCGCCAAGCCCGTCCGCGAGGGCTACATGGCGCAGCTCGAGATCATCGCCCAGGCGCTCGAGCACCCCGAGCACCCCATCCTCGAGATGCCCTTCCAGGCGGAGCCCGGGACGGGGTTCCTCCTCAAGCCCCTCAGCCGCGGCTCCGTCGTCCTGAACTCCACCGACCACGATGCCACACCCGTCGTCAACTACGCCACCGGCGCGAACCCCGTCGACCTCGAAATCATGGCCGCCTACGTCGACTACTTCCGTCGTCTCTACTCCACCGACACGTGGCAAGGGCTTGGCGCCGTCGAGGTCGCCCCCGGTGCCCATGTCACCGAGCACGACGCCCTCATCGAGTACGTCAAGGACAACGTCATCCAATCGCTCATGCATCCCTGCTGCACGGCTGCCATGCTCCCCCGCGAGAAGGGCGGCGTCGTCGACTCGAGCCTGTCCGTCTACGGCATCCCGGGCCTCCGCGTTGCCGACTGCTCCATCATCCCCACCATCCCTGCTGCCCACACCACCACGACGGCGTACGCTATTGGCGAGAAGGTGAATCGTTCCCGGCTGCATCCCGTTTCTGTTGTTGGGGGGGCATTCATGATTGCTAACAGACATGCAGGCTGCTGAGATCATCATCCGCCGGTGGAAGAAGAAGTGCAAGATTTGAGATAAGCTAGTATAGCATCGTCGGAACTTTTATGTCCTTCTTGTGAAGAAGTCCCTTCTTGGGAAGAAGTGGGAGAGCTGAAGGGGTCCGCATGGCTGTACAAACTGTGATGGCGACTGTTATTACATTTCTCACAACTATTGGCATCCTTTAGTCCCTTTGCAATCTGACAATCCGTCAGCCCTTCTTAGAAAAACACAAGTCAAGAGTTGCGGCAAGACACAATGTAGGGAGGGGTTCAGTCCGAACCTTGGCTCCAACCAAAAACCCTATCAAGGGCTTAATCAACAAGTCAGATAACAACTGGGTAGAAGTTAAAAGCTAATAAACTCTATGTGAAAGACATGTTAGATACTAAATGAACAATTTTGACAAGCCTTTTCAAGCACTTCACTTACACCACTTCACTTACACCTTATGTTAGCCTCTATATCCACTACTCGTGCTATCTATCTCCAAGCAAGCGAAACCCGCATAAGCAGCAAATGCGCACCTCCTCACCTTGCTCTGCTAACCCTGCGGACGACAAACCCTTCCCGACGAGTTTACAAGGCAGCCAGAGCGAGGCAAGCGGCTAGGTAAGTTGGTTGCATCAAGCCACCTCGCTATGTGTGTTACTGTGATATGGACACCTACAATACGGCTCCTAGCTTATTTACTATTTCGACCTCATGTTCAGTCCGCACCTCGATGTCAAAAAGACCGGATAATGTCAAGGCTCAAGTGAAGACATTTGTTAGTGTGGGAGTACCTTACAAGAAGACTGTCTCATTTGATTGGTGTCCCGAGTCAAGGGATCCAGCCACCTACCAAATGTACCATGACACCATCAGTGCGACTAGCCGCGAGAGGATAGCCAGCATCGTCTTACGTTGTCTCGATGAGAAGACAGGTCCCGACGGCGTTTGGAATCTGCTGATGATGCCAGGGTGCGTGCCCGACGATCAGGGCATTTTCAATCAATGACCCGGCTGTCTATGTACGTTGCGAATAGTGTCATCCCCATCTGTCCAGCCAGCCAAACAACAACATCTGCCTCTTCATTGGTGACTGTGCACATTCGAGCCATCTCGGACATGCTCCGAGAAGACCACTGGCCATCCCGTCGGCTTCGGATCCTCCGATCTGTGGAGACGGCCACATCAAAAATTGCCGAACCCCCCCTGTTTGGTATGACGCATACAGATTTTTTTCGCCTTCCACGCAGTTCCTTTCGCCGAGTCCGGAGCCGAGATGATGTTGATGGACCAATATTCTGACGGCGATGATCCGAGTCTTGGCTCTCTCTCCCCCGGACGGGCTGGTACCCATCTTCATCCATCTATCCGCCTCCAATATCGGATTCCGGTCGAGAGTTTTTTTCCACGCTTCGTGTCTTACAGGGGCATATCGACCGGATACTCATCACTCAAACCTCGCATGCATCCACTTGCTCAAAGAGAAGATCTCCCATGTGCTCCTAGCATCCAAATGCTATACGACCTCGTCAAGCCCCGTTCTCCCTGATCGCCACCAAAAAAGGAAGGGTTTCATAACTGACATGAGGGGCGACCTCGAGACGACCAGGGCCGAAAAGGCCCTCCACGACCAGACCGACATCCTCCCGCTGAGGAAGCTGCTCGTCGTCTTCGCCACGCTCGCCGTCACCCTGCTCGTCTCCTTCATCGACCAGAACGGCATCAGCGTCACGCTGCCCACCATCGCCGCCGACCTCGACGCCGAGGCCACCATCTCCTGGGCCGGCACCGCGTCGCTCGTCGCCAACACGACCTTCCAGATGCTGTACGGCCGCTTCTCCGACATCTTTGGCCGCAAGGCCGTCTTCCTGACCGCCGTCGCGCTGCTGTCCGTCGCCGACCTGCTGTGCGGCCTGTCGCGGAACGCGGCCATGTTCTACGTCTTCCGCGGCATCGCGGGCATCGGCGGCGGCGGCATCTCGAACCTCGCCATGATCATCGTCTCCGACGTCGTCACCCTCGAGCAGCGGGGCAAGTACCAGGGCATCCTCGGCTCCATGATCGGCCTGGGCAACGTCCTCGGGCCCTTCCTCGCCGCCGCCTTCGTCGAGAGGGCGACGTGGAGGGCCTTTTTCTGGATGCTCTCGCCGCTCGGCGTCATCGTCGGCGTCATCTCTTATTTTCTCCTGCCGTCCAAGCCGCCGCAGGACGAATTTGCAAAGAGCGTCAAGAAGATCGACTATGCCGGCTCCCTGACATCCTCGGCCGGGGTTATCTTGCTGTTGATACCCATCTCCGGGGGTACGTATTACCATGCTTGTGTTGCTCTGAGTGTGTGAATCGCAACACGTCAATACTGCTACTGACAGATACTACTAGGTGGCGCCTACTTCCCATGGAACTCGGCCATGGTCATCAGCATGCTCACGATCGGTGCCCTCGCCCTGGTCTCTTTTGTGATTGTTGAATGGAAGTTTGCGAAACTCCCCATGATGCCGGGTAGGTCTACCGTTTCGAGCGCACCGCGTATCGTTGCTAGACAGATCACAAGTACTAATTTCGCCGAGACAGTCCCTATTTTCAAGAACAAAGTCATCGTCGTTCTGTTAACTCAGTCCTTCCTCTTTGGTGCGGTGTACCAATCGTATCTCTACTATGTTCCCCTTTACCTCCAGAACGCACACCAGTACTCGGTCATCCAGTCTGCTGCGATCTACGTCGCGCTCGTCGTCTGCCAGTCCGTCTTCTCCATTATCTCGGGCCAGTACATCTCGAGGGTTCAACGTTACGGAGAGGTCATATGGGCCGGATTCGGTCTTTGGACTTTGTACGTCGAAACCATGGCTCCCCCTTTCTGTGACTTTTTTCCTCCCTCGACTCACAAATATCTTACAGGGGTGCGGGATTGACTCTGATCTTCGATCGCCACACCAAGCCGGGAGTCATCGTCATCCCGCTGCTCATCATCGGCATTGGCGTCGGCTTCATCTTCCAGCCGACCCTCGTCGCCCTCCAGGCGCACTCCATTAAGTCCCGACGAGCCGTCATCACGTCCAACCGCAACTTCTTCCGGTGCGCCGGCGGCGCGTGCGGCCTCGCCGTGTCCGCGGCGGTGCTGCAGGCGACCCTGCGAGCGAAGCTGCCGCCAGAGTTCAAGGGCCTGGCGAGCAGCACCTATTCGATACCCAAGCTGGACGAGCAGGACATGTCCGCCGTCCTGGATGCGTACATGGCCGCGAGTCGGGCAGTCTTCATTCTCCAGATACCGTTGATCGGGCTGTGCCTGATTGGTTGCTTGTTCATCAAAGACCGAGGTCTACATCCTATCGAGGATGCCAAGGCAGAAGAGTCATCAAGCGAAAGTCGAGATGAAGAAAATGGAGCTCCACAAGAGAAGGATTCGGGGAACGGCAATGGTAGAAATGATGAACAGATCTTGGCGCCTGTTTCCAGCAGCCGGCGGGGAGCGGCAAGTAATTGAGACCTTGTGATTCATGAACATGATACACGACATAGAGGGCACGACAAGATATAGACAAATAGACATGATAGTAATTGGAATAGATGCACGACTAAACTCTCTCCAGAGTTCGTCATTGCAGGGCCAAGCAGGGCCAAGCAGGGCCAAGGTTGTATTCGATAGTACCTCGTAGGCTCATGGGCACCTCATCTTGCAACTACTATGTGGTACGGAATAGGGTTACGTTCATGTTGACAACAAACACAATGAGGAGGTCACCAGGCGGAAGTCCCCTTGGCTTCGACCTGTGCCATAGGCAAGTCAATGGATTGCGGAATCACTACGAATTCATGACGTTGCGCCCTTCCTACTACACCCTGCAGCCCCAACAGAAAACCTCCAAAGAGCATCGACGGGCATTCAGGAACCCGGGAACGCGTGGAAGGATTATAAGGATTGGTCATGGGCCGATTGGCAATAAACGAAGGCGTAAGAAAATCCACCCGCCGTACATATACACGCAAACCCACGCCCTCTGTAGGGCAAGGTGAGGAGCCGCCCCCTCCCAAGCTTCCCCCCTCCCCTCCCCCCTGCAGTTTGTTCTGAGACAGAGGAGCGGGAACAACCCCGAGGCTTCCTGCGCCGTAACCGGATGAGTGGAGGGCGGTGGCATGGGAATATACACACCCCCGTAAGTAATCCCGGTTGGTACCTTTTGCAGCCAGCTCCGGTCGTGGGGGTCAAGGGACTCAGGGTGGGGGTTGGAACGCGGGGTGAACCACATCTTGCGTGGACGCAAACATGGAGGTGGATCGGGTTGCGCATGTGGCCTCCTCAAGGCGGAGATTCATGATGCGGAGTGCTTCGTTAAGAATGGACGGTATGTGTATCCCATACCTTTCGTGTTCTGCAGTCCAAACCCTCGATATCAGTCAGTCCTTTGAGCTAGGACAAGCCGAAGCGGAGAACCATCGACACGAACCCCTTCACTTACACACGTCACGGAAGATATTAGCACACCATGGCGAAAATCAAAACAGTCCGGTATTACCGCGTGAAGCCTCGCTGGCTCATGGTCAAGATCACCGATGAGGATGGTGAGTACGGCTGGGGCGAGGCCACGTTGGAAGGACACGACCTAGCTGTCGAGGGAAGTCTCGAGGAGATGATTCCCAGGATAGTTGGCCTGGAAGCAAAGTAAGTCGTCTCTAAGCCACCAAAATTGGTACATGATTGGATGTCACGGGGTCAGCCATCTTGCACAAGGCTCAGGCTGATCATCAACAGCAACATCGAGCACATCTGGCAAACGTTCTGGAGACACGGCTTCTACCGAGGAGGCCCGGTGTTCATGTCGGCAATGTCCGGTATCGACATCGCATTGTGGGACTTGAAAGGTACGCCGTCAAGTCTCTGAAACCACCGTCTTCATTGCTGACGTCTCATGATCCATACATTCAGGACGCAAGTTAAAGGTACCCATCTATGAGCTGCTGGGCGGCCAAGTGCGCGACAAGGTGCAGGTGTACTGCTGGATCGGCGGCGACAGGCCATCAGACGTCGAAGCAGCGGCGTAAGTCTCTCGCGACAACACCCAGGGGCGTAGAAACAACCTCCATGCTGATATCTCTCAACAGCAAGAAGCGTATCGAGCAGGGCCTGACGTGCGTCAAGATGAACGCAACCGAGGACATGAACTGGGTCGACTCGCCCAAGGTCCTCAAGGCCACGGTCGAGCGCATCAAGCAGGTCAAGGCCCTCGGCCTCGACGTCGGCCTCGACTTCCACGGCCGGCTGCACAAGGCCATGGCCAAGCAGCTCGCGCGCGCCCTGGAGCCCCACGAGCCGCTCTTCATCGAGGAGCCGCTGCTGTGCGAGCACCCGGAGGCCATCAAGCAGCTGGCGAACCAGACGACGATCCCCATCGCCTTTGGCGAGCGGCTGTACACGAGGTGGGACATCAAGCGGTTCCTCGAGGACGCGAGCGTCGACATCCTGCAGCCGGACATCGCGCACGCCGGGGGAATCTCCGAGACGAAGCGGATCGCCACCATGGCCGAGGCGTACGACGTGGCCATCGCGCCGCACTGCCCGCTCGGCCCTGTCGCGTTCGCGGCGAGCGTGCAGGTCGCGCTGTCGTCGCCCAACTTCTCCATCCTCGAGATGAGCCTGGGCATGCACTACAACACCGAGGCGGGTGACGTTGACCTGTTGACATACCTCAAGAACCCCGGCGTGTTTGACATTGAAGGGGGCTACGTCAGGGCGCCGACGGGGTACGGGCTGGGCATCGACATCGACGAGGACATGGTCGTCAATATCTCCAAGGAGACGGAGCCGTGGCAGTGCAAGGTCTTCCACGGCCCTGATGGGAGCATCCGGGAGTGGTAGTCAAAAGAGACGGAGTCCGGTGGACTGTGATTTCTACGAGTAATTATCAGAGTAAAGGCCATATAATCAACCCAGAACGAGGTCATTTAGGGCAAATTTGAGTCACTGGGTTTACACGCGAGGTGTTTCAACAACATGAGTACAAATTGTCTGCCACAGACCTATGGACTTGTGATATTTGAAATATTGGGCGGGATGTCATCTAGTTATGAGCTTATAAGTTAAGTGAAAGGGATCCCTCAGCAATCACATTCACACATCAGTATGTTGTGAATTACCCTCCAAGTTGCACACTGTACGAAACGTGTAAATGCCTGATGGTATAGATGTGAAAGATGCGAAGGGACAAGTCTGAGAAGACGAATTTCAACTTTAGAAACTAGGATGCCTGATATCCCATTGTCTACATACAACATCACGAGTGACTGTTTACGTAGAACAACCAACTCTACGGAAACCTCTCAAGTCGAGTCAACCTTCACTGAGTGATCGATCGGGCCAGACTACCACCCCCCCAAGTGCCGTCGAGAATATGTACAAAAGCAAGAGCTGATTGTCAACAGACGATGTGGCCCACCGGAGACCCCCCCGAGTGTCACATCCAATCTCCCCTAAGCTGGGCAACATTCGGCCAGAGTACCATCCTGAATACCGCATCCGTCCACACGCACACACACACACACACACACACCAACGCCACTCACCGGCCCATCCAGCCCCCGTCGACGGTCAGCAGCTCGCCCGAAACGTACAGGCTCCCCGCCCCCGCGAGGAACACCGTGGCGCCCTTGAAGTCCTCGGGCGTGCCCCATCTGCCCGCGGGGATCCGCGCCAGGATGCCCGCCGCGCGCCCGGGGTCGCCAATGAGCGCCTCGTTCATGTCCGTGGCGACGTACCCCGGCGCCACGGCGTTGACGTTGACCCCCTGGCCCGCCCACTCGTTGCTCAGGGCCTTTGTGAGCTGCGCGATGCCGCCCTTGGCCGCCGCGTACGCGGGCACCGTGATGCCCCCCTGGAAGCTGACGAGCGAGGCGACGTTGATGATGCTGCCGCGGTGGCCGGTGGTCGGGTTCGGTGGCCGCGTGAGCATGTAGGCGCCCAGGTCGCGGCAGAGGGTCCAGACCGTCTTGAGGTTGACCTGCAGCACCTCGTCCCAGTCGCCCATGGGGAACCGGTGAGCCGGGTGTCTGCGCTGGATGCCGGCGCAGGTGACGAGGATGCTGACGTCGTGGCCGTCGGCGAGGATCCGTTGCGTCAGGCCTTCTACTTGGGCTTGGTTGGACAGGTCTGCGGTGTAGACCGTGACCGTCCTGCCGATTGCCTCGATTTGCTTCTTGGTTTCCACGTTGCTCTCGTCTCTCTGCTGTGGTGTCAGAAACAAGTACCGGTGTGCTATCGTTGTCCATCTCAAGGGGGGGCACGCTTGATTACTTGGATGAGAATGATATCCGAACCCGCTTCCGCCAGCGATACGGCCATGGCCTGGCCGATGCCTCTGGTGCCTCCAGTCACCACAGCCGTACGGCCGTCCAAAGAGAAAAGCTTTTCAAGAATGCTCGACATTGTTGCTATTTTTGCGTATTGTTTTGGAGAGTCTACTGTTCATCTTGAGGCCTTTGTCTAATATTTGCCTTCATATCCGTCATCCTCATCCCACCGATCAACATCTTGTTCGCCAAATGTCGGAAGGCCCCCCCCCCCCCATCTTGGAGGACGTTTGAGACCCCCACGACAGCACTCCGTTGGAACTTTTTGTGCGTGCCCGTATTATTCCCCCCTCAGCTAGATCCGAGCTTCGGCTGCAAACAGGACTCTGCATAAAGTGGAGCTCAGGTGGTTCGTGTATTGTCACGACGAGGTGACCAGCTCACTAGCTTGCCAGCCATGCCCGCGCGAGTCGTCACGGAGGAACCAGCGGGGAAAGCTGACTGGTAGAGGAGGTTAGTTAGCCCACTGGGATCGCAGCAACCCGCATCACATCGGGCAAGCCTTGGTGTCTGACCCGCATAATACGGGGTAGTTGGGGGTCAGGGTCAGCATCACGAGTCGGGGATGTTCACGAGCCGCTTTGACGGATTCGACTTGAGTGACATCTTACGTGGGGGCCAGCTCATTGCCTCCTAAGGTTGTGTGGCCTGGAGCTATCAACATCATAAGAGCTGAGTTGGATTTAGTCCAGAACCGCTTGATGCGGGGCTATGAATGAGAGAACGTACCGAGAGATATGTTGGAACTTGGCTGTGATGAGAAGAATCAACAAATGATGTCTGTCTCAAGAGTCGACCTGAGTGGCAGTTGATACATCCGGGATTTCATGGGCTACAGAGACAGTGCCTCTACCGTCAAAAACATGGCTGGAGAGAGGTCTTTGAGAACGATACAGACTCAGGATCAACAAGACCCAAAGAATCAAGACGTTTATGCAGGGTTCTTGGAAAGATTCATGGTTTTCCAAGCAATGGACGCTCAGGGGAGTTGAATTAATGCATTGTGACGATGCAGTGCTTCTGCACTCTGCCTCTCTCTATACTCTTCATGCTTCTTAGTTCTTCACCTATTTCTCCAACGCTCTCTCCACCGCAACCAGCTCGGCGAAGCCGTCAAGCTGCTTCGTGAGCCGCTCCCCCTCCAGTAGGGCACATGGTCTCCGGGGGAGCCCCCCGTACGAGTAGTACTCCTGCAGCGCCGCCTTGACCGAGACGAAGCCGCCCTGGATGGCCGTCCAGTCGCCCCGCGCCACGACGGCCTGCAGCTCCCTCGCCTCAGCCAGCTTACCCTCGTCCCAGAGGGTCATGAGCCGCACGCACGCCCGGGGTGCGATGTTGCCCGTCCCGCCGATGATGCCGTGGCCGCCGACGACCAGCGTCTGCAGCGTGAAGTCGACGCTGCCACCGAACGTCCGGAACGGGGCGGCGGCGGTTGTGCCGGCCTCGGCGTCGCCGCTGCTGCCCTTCTTCGGGGCCGTGGTGGCGGCGGCTATCCGGGCCAGCTTGCCCGTGTTCCCGCACGTCAGCTTCACGCCGACGATGTTGGGGTGCCTCGACAGGGCGATGATGGTGTCGGAGTTGAGGTCCAGGCCGCTGCAGGCGCCTGGGTAGTTGTAGATGAGGACGGGGACGGGGCTTGCGTCGGCGACCTCGCGGAAGTGCTGCAGGATATGGTCGGTGGTGAGGAGGCCGCCGTAGTAGGCCGGCGGCAGGACGAGGGCGTAGTCGCCGCCCGACGAGGCGGCTTCGCGGCAGAGTTGCACGGTTTCCCTCGTCGACTGGGCGCCGCAGCCGACGATCAGGGGGAGGTCGGCCTTCCCGGCCGCGTCAAGGGCCGCTCGCGTGGTCCGGTTGATGAGTTGTCGTTCGGCGTGGTCGAGGTGGACGGCTTCGCCGTTGGACCCGTGGGTGACGAGGCCGGCGTCGCCGGCTGCGGCGAGACGGACCGCGTGGGAGGTGGTCGTCTCGACGTCTACTGAGTCGTCGTCGCGGAAGAAAGCCACCGTCGGGACGTAGAGGCCCGGGGCCAGAGCCGGTCGTGAGGCATGGCTCGCGCCGTTCCCGTTGTGGTGGTGAGAGTTGCCGGTGGCTGAAGGAGACATGACGACAGTTGATGGGGGGTGGAACCGGGCTTGGAGGGGAAGAAAGAGAGAGTGAGAGAGAAGAGAGAGAGGAAGAGAAGGAGAAATAGAGTGAGATGATTACTAGGAACCTAATCTAATTAGTTGAGAATAAAGCTTCTTGTATAAAAAGCCCGGCAGCAGGATGCAAGGAGTCAGGCCAGCGGCGCATGGATAGTCATCCTGGGATCAACTTATCGCCCCCCCTTGAGTCGGTCTGTGTAGTCGTGCGTGTGTGTACACAAATAAATATCCAACTATTCCCAAACCGTAGAAATGATCCATGCCAACGAAAAGTGCTACCCCCACGCCGGCACCTCTCCCATCCTAAAGGGCAGGTTTATACGTGATCCGACCCGAGGCATCTCCCCAGCTCCGCCGGCTCCCAAGAAAACCACCCCCACAGATCGGAGGAAAACAAGGGATCCGGAGGACCATCCCGCGGGGGGGCGTTTCTGGTAGCAAATAGTTACGGTTCCCCCCTCCTGGGCGGCGGCGGCCAAGGGAGAGAGAGAGAGAGTCCCTCACTTTACCCCATTCAAACTCCACTGTATCTTCCCCACACAGCCAGACCTTAGGGGCCCAACAGATCATGGAATTAGTGTCATGTACCTGGAATCATGTGGATGAGGGAAATCAGCATTTCCATCAGTCGAGTTGGTGGCGTCCGGGGTGGGAATGGGGTGTTGTTTCGTTTCCACCCCCCTTTCGGTACGGATCGACTCGCTGAATTGGTCGCTCGTTGAGAGAGAGGAGGAGAGGAACTTATGTGACGCCGAGCTCGAGTTGTTCATCATCCCTTGTGGAGAGGAGAGGTTCTTTTGTCCATCATGCGAGCGAGGTAGGAATTGCGAAAAGACTGGGAAGCAAAAGAAAGGAAAAAAGAAAGCTGCCCATTCTTGTTGTTTTCTTTTCACACATCCCGCTAAACCTCTTCGTGGATTAGTGACAGCTCCGTCTGATACCCTTTCAACATCCAAGTCCCAACTGGGCAAAAGGGATCAACGGCGTCCGGCTATGTTCGGCAAGCCGGTCCAGGACCGCTGGGTCGTGGCCGCACCACCGCCGCCGACTCCTCCGGGCACGCGATCATGTGAGACATTTTGGAGCAAACATTCCGCGGGGGAGCAGTGTGGGATGGTAATCGTTTCCGGCTTCTCGGGCGCCACCCCTCCCATACGGGAATGACTGCCTGGTTTGATGTGCTATGGCGCAGTCCAATCGGGGAATATATCGTAGGTGATGCTTAGAGTCTAGCGGATGTTCATCGGATCGGATGGACGAACGCACCTTGCCACGCCTCAACATCTCTCCCCCCCCCTAATCCCTCATTTCCTCACAAGCGGGCGCGAGCGCGTGGGAAGGGGGGGGGACCTGGGCAAAGAGCAAAAGTGCCTGGCTGCCCCCGGCCGGTCTTCAAAGACAAGAGTCCAGAACCGTCTTGAGAGAAACTGGACCGAACACGGCACATGTCATCGGCCAATCATCCCGGCGTAGCTCGCCTGCAGAAAAAGGGAAATGACCAATGGAATTACGTAACTAAAAGGCAAAGACGTGGTCTGCCTCGCGGCTAGGGTAGACCATATAAGCAGCTTTTCTTCGTCCATGTGTTAGGACTGGGGGGGCAGCCGGGTTGGTATCATGAAGGGGGTTGCTGGGTTTGTTTTCGGCGGGTAATTATTTACTAAAATCCTGTCTCTTTGCTTTCATGTAATTATCCTTGGCTTCTTCATCTCCTCGGAGGATCACAAGAGTCTTGTCATCTGGAATATCCGCATCGGCCGGGGAGGAATGGTTGATGAAAGAGAGATCGCCAAAACCACACTTCAACTGTTGGCGGAAGCCGGAGAAACCCTACTGCAAGAGCAAGAACAGCCCACGATGCCTTCGGCGACCCTGACATCGACCCGTCGGCTCGGCTCCGGAGGGATCCTCAGACCAGCTCCCCAGATTCCGGAACCGAAACAGCCCTCACAGCACATCACTCCCAAGACCTCGCCGGGTGACAGAAAACACGTCCCAGATAGCAAGTCAGCAGACCGCCGGGGCTCATCAGATGAAGCCCGGGGGCGGCACAAGGACATCACAGACGAAGAATACGCGGCGCGACAACATGCGATGCTGAGTGGTCTCCAGAGCCAGAGTCCGAGTCTGGGGAGACCGACACCGACACCGACAATAACACCAGCGGCGGCTGCGACGGAAACTATAAAGAGACTGGGTCCTTTACCCATACGAAGAGCTTGGAGAAGCCGGCCCGAAGCGGCGGCATCATCATCATCATCGCCCGACGTCTCCCACGCGCCCGTCCTGGAGGCCATCATGCTCCACGAACGAGGAGAGGCGCAGAGCCCGGACCGGCAGTGCTCCAAGTGCCGCAGAGGGGAAGGGATCTCGCCCGAGTGCGTCAAGATCCCCGGCATCCACAACGGAGCATGCAGCAACTGCCTCATGGCGCGGGCCTCTCCGGGTCCGGGGATGACGACGGCATCACCGGCGCGACCGGTGGCAACCCGGAGCTACTCGGCCGAGCGGCGGTCCATCTCAGCGGCCATCTCCCCCTCCGTGCCGAAGGAGGACCTCATCGCCGTCTGGAACCTCATCGCGGGCGTCATGGCGACGCAGCCGCACGGGTGCCTCGTCGAGGACGACGCGTCGGAGCCGTCGCCGCCGCCGCCCGGCAAGAGGATCGAGGACGCCGCGCGCCTGGTGGCCAGGTCGGCGGACGAGTGGGGGCACATCGTCAAGGAGGACGACTCGGAACCGGCGAAGACACCTGCGGAGAGGGTCAGGCTCGCCAGGCAGGCCGGCCGGATCCGCGAGACGGCGCTGCAGATCGCCGACTGCGCGCGGGACTGGGGCGAGAAGCTGGAGAGGAAGCGGTCATTCTCGCAGCTGGGGAAGTAATCCGCGGTTACACAGTACGCAACCATGAGAACAGGGCCGGAGTATTTAACGATGAATGCAGGGGGGTGTTGTCGATAATGACACTAAATATAAGCTCTGCCCGCTGGGATGCCACAAGTAAAACCTTGGGAGATATTCTTCCAAGGTATTAAACCGCACTGATCCCCATTGATTCTCCTCGTAGTGGCCCTTCTTCACACAAAGTGAGTGTACATGCATTCCAACGAGGGAACATTCCAGTGAAAAAACCAAGCTGCAAAACCCTTTCCTCTCGTCATGATGTCAGTCAGGGCCCAGCCAACATGGCCAAGCACAGCGGACCGAGGGACACGTCGACTGAGATTCACGCTCTCGAGGCCTCCAATTAGGTCATGCAAAAATCAGATCCAGTACCAGCTTCCCCGCGTTGGCCGAGGAAAGTTGGCCGAGGAGTGAGGGGGAACCGAACTGTGAACATGGGGCGCCACGTCAGACGCATCCCCCGGACCCGGATGCGGCCCCCCCGGCCGACCCCGTTGAAACCCCCAGTGACCCCCAACAAGTCTTTGGTTTGCTTCCCCACGTAACTTACTTACAAAGGACCAAGAGGGGGGGGGAAAGGGGGGGTCATTGACTTGTATCCCGGCCTTACTGACTTGTCCGCCGCCCCGCTGCCCCGAACATCGGGGGCCTTGGAATTGCAAGTTACGCCCTTTGCCCCTTGGCATGAACCGAGTTGTACCAGCGTTGACCGATATGATCGGGGGGTGGACCCGTGTCTCCTGTGTCGTCTTGCTGTCCGTCCGTTTGAGCCTGCGCCCTTGACGAACCGTTGAACGGAATAGTGTACAAATACCTCGATTGACGAGGTGCATTAGTCGCCACACAAGCTGGTTTCGATACGAAGTAACACACCTTGCCAACGACTCTCAGTTATACGCATAGACAAAGGAGCAACCCACACCACCTCCACGATGACTACAGACCAGCAAGTTGATGTCCTGTTGTACGGACTCGGGGCGTAGGTTGTCTCTACCAGATGGTCTGACTGCAACTACATTTGTTGACGTAAGCATAACCAGGATCGGTTCGTTCTATGCGTTCATTCTGAGCAGAGTCCCCCGCGTGAGGTTGACGGTCGTCGCGAGGTCAAACTACGACGCCGTCAAGGAGAACGGAATCATCATCACCAGCGAAAACCACGGCGACCACACTGTCCGCCCATTCAAAGGTAAGAGTTGATGGGTAGTCTCACCACACCCGGCTAAGAACACCATGGGTTTGTCTCACTGCATACAAGTCTAACCCTTCACCCCCTCCCCAGTCGTGAAAACCGCGGCCGAGGCAGACGCCAAGTTCGATTACATCGTCTGCGCCCACAAGGCCATCACCCAGGATGCCGTCCCGGCGCAGATCGCCCCAGCGGTGGACGAGCACAGATCGACAATCGTCATCATCCAGAACGGCGTCGGCAACGAGGTGCCCTTCCGCACGGCGTTCCCCCACGCGACAATCATCTCCTGTGTGGTGAGTGTGACCTTTGGTCCCCAGCCCAGGAACCCCGGTCGTATGAGCGAGCGAGTGAGTGAGTAAATGACCAACTGACTGACTAACTGACCGGCCAGACCTGGACCGGAGCTGCCCAGCCGCAGCCGGGACATGTCAAGCATACAAAGTCCGAGGACATGCAGATCGGCCTGTACCCCAATGACGCAGACCCATCGGCCGAGAGACAACGCCTGGACAGGTTCGCCGCGTTGTTGACCGAGGGCAACACCGTCTTCCAGGTCGTGCCCGACATCCAGGTCCAGCGGTGGGAAAAGGTGGTGTGGAACGCCGCCTGGAACTCCCTCACGACGCTGACGCTCCTCGACACCCACTCCTGGCTCGGCTCGTCCCCGGACGCGACGCCCATGACCCGGCGCCTCATGGGCGAGGTCGTCGACGTCGCCCGCGCCTGCGGCGTGGCCCTCGACCACGGCCTCGTCGACACGCTCATCGACAAGATCCTGGCGATGCACCCCATCGGCAGCAGCATGCAGAACGACTTCAAGGCCGGGCGGCCGATGGAGGTCGACATCATCCTCGGGTATCCGTACCGGAAGGCCAAAGAGCTGGGGATTGCCACGCCGACGCTGGACACCATCTATGTCATCTTGGCTGGGACAAACTTGCGGCTGCTGAGGGAGTCCGGGAAGTAATTACTATTAGCGAGTCAGTCAGTCACTCTGTCTGGTCTTGTCGAGGATGACATGGTAAAAACAAACATGTCTCGATACAGTAAACATGCGTACACCACCACGATTGTGGTGCTGCCGCCGTGCGAAGCTCACGATCTCAGCCTCTACGTGGGGGGTTATATACATACCATTTCCAGACATCTCCCATCCCTCGTGCAAGGCAAACTTCAGGCCCCATGCGCACCGAGGCCTGTCCGGATTGGAGCTTGTGATATCAAATCTCATGCACGGCTAGTCATGCAACTCGCTCACCGCACGCGGACTTCTTCCCTTTCCCCAGGTTTCCCGTCCCCACAACCCGGCCGTCGTCTGAGGGGGGAAAACCTGTTAGAACGATTAGCGCAAGGGAGGAAAGGCGGGCAGACCCCATGGGGACCATCCACATCTCAACCTCCCCGAGGCTGTCGGATGTCCATCATTGGACAGCAGTCGTATGGGGTATGGGGTTGAAGCGGATCGTTACGGTGTTTATTTGACAATGACGGATCTGGCTCCAGTTCGAGTTTCCCCGAGTATCTCAGCGGTCAGGGGGGCGGTCACTGGGGGTGATGTGTGATGGTCACCAAATGCCCGCCCAATGTAACGGTCCAGCTGTATAAGTATGGCAGAGATCGTCGTGTGTTGCATATATTGGGTTGTTCTTAAAGCAAGGACACGCCTGCCTTTGAATCTCTCTCCTTGTTGAGTCTTTGTCTGCTCCGCGGGAAACCGAAACCCCCAAAGACACGAGCCAGAACCGCCAGCCATGGACAATACCGCGTCCAAGACCGGAGACGGCGTGTCCCAACACGAACACCGCACCGAGGATGTCGAGCAGCTGAAGCATCAAGGCCAGAACACGGCCAGGGGCGCCGACCGGGCGGCGAACCTGATAGGGGACCAGCAGATCGAGCTCACGGAAGAAGATGTAAGTCATCATGGTCTTGCCCAATGAACCAACCCACGGAGACATCAGGGGACACTCGACTAACAACCAAACGCACCCGCCAGAACAAACGCATCCGCCGCAAGACGGACAAGCGCATCCTCTCGATCCTCGTCTGGGTCTACTTCCTCCAGATCCTCGACAAGTCCGTCCTCGGCTACGGCGCCATCTTCGGCCTCCGCGAGGACTGCAACCTCACGGGCGACCAGTACTCCATGGTCAGCTCCGTCGCCGCCATCGCCCAGCTCGCCTGGCAGCCCTTCTCGTCCTGGCTCATCGTCAAGGTGCCGCACCGCCTGCTCATGCCGTGCCTCGTCCTCGGCTGGGGCATCGCCCAGGTCTGCATGGCCGCCTGCCACAACTACGCCGGCCTGCTCGCCACGCGCTTCCTCCTGGGCCTCTTCGAGGCCGGGTGCCTGCCGCTCTTCTCCGTCATCACCTCGCAGTGGTACCGCCGCGCCGAGCAGCCCATGCGCGTCGCCTGCTGGTACGGCACCAACGGCCTGGCCACCATGTTCGCCGCCGCCGTGTCGTACGGCCTCGGCCAGATCAACGGCGCCATCCACTCGTGGCAGATCCTCTTCATCTTCGTCGGCCTCATCACCGTCCTCTCGGCGCCCCTGGTCTACGCCGTCCTCGACGACGACATCCCCTCGGCCCGCTTCCTCACCGAGCACGAGAAGCTGCAGGCCATCGAGCGCCTCCGCGCCAACCAGACCGGCACCGGCAGCCGCGACTTCAAGTGGAGCCAGGTCTGGGAGGCCCTGTACGAGCCCAAGAGCTGGCTCTTCATCGGCATGGCCGTGTGCCTCAACGTCACCGCCGCCGTGACCAACACCTTTGGGCCCATTGTCATCTCCGGCTTCGGCTTCGACAGCGAGAGGAGCTCGCTGCTCAACATCCCCTTCGGCTTCGTCCAGCTCATTGTCATCTTCCCGGCGTCCTACCTCGCCCACCGCTTCCGCATCAAGTCGGCCTTCCTCGCCGCCATCCTGGCCCCCGTGCTGGCCGGCGCCGTGATGCTCTACGTCCTCGGCCGGGACAACGTGCCCCCGCTGCTGGCGGCGTACTACATGCTCGCCTTCCTCTTCGGCGGGAACCCGCTCATCGTGTCGTGGATGATCTCCAACATCGCCGGCACCACCAAGAAGTCCGTCATCATGTCGCTGTACAACGCCGGCTCGTCCGCCGGCAACATCATCGGCCCGCTGCTCTTCAACTCCAAGGACGCGCCCGAGTACAAGCCCGGCCTGACCAAGGTCATGGGCATCACCTGCGCGCTGCTCGCCATCATTGGCCTGCAGGTCATCAACCTGGTCGTCTCCAACAAGATGCAGGAGCGCAAGAGGGTGGCCAACGGCAAGCCAAGGAAGATCCAGGACTTGAGCATGGAGCATCACTACACCGCCGCGCAGAACGATGGCTCGGGTGCTCACCTGGGAGAGAACGCGTTCCTGGACATAACGGATAGCCAGAACGACGAGTTTGTGTACGTGTACTGAGCGGAGCCGGTTGTATGCGGACGTAATGTTATGATGATTAATGAATGTTTTGTTTCCACGTGTGACTAAAAAGAGTTTTGTTGCTCCTTCAACCGGCAATCATCCTGAAGCTAGGGTTGAGGGACGTCAAGCGTTTCTAAAGTCATTTGAGAATTGATGATAATCAACGACAACATCTTGCGCAAAAGACTTTCAGGAAACATCAAGTATCCATTACATGCTTTGTTACTCTGGTGAACTTGTGGCTTCATCCAAGGTCCTGTGCTGAGATTCACTGGGTTGTTCTTTCTGGCATCAGATTCAACATGTTTTAGTGAAGGAGGTTGAGCTCCTATAAATTGTTGCTTATATATAGTGTGTCTGATAGCTGGATGACTGTATATCTAGAAGAGAACCACACTCAAGGACCAAGAGACAACATCAACTCTCCGTCATCACCTTCCCCCCCTCTTGTCCTTTCAATCACACAAGAATGTCGCCGTCTCCGCGATTATCCTTCGTTCAGAAGCGTGCTATAAGGATCCAGACAGCAGCGCCTTATCTGAGTGGTTGTTGTCATTGAGGTGACAGTGTACTAGGGATAGAACGTCGCGAGGCGGCATTGGAGACGATCTAGAAGCATCGGAACGAGCTCGCTGATGGTAGGTGAAGACGTATTAGTCAGTTTCAAGGTTTGATCAATGTTTGTCGCCCATCCTCTTTTATTCTGTCACCACTACCGGTGACGTTGGAAGGGCACCAATGGAGGCAGGAAGGGGTTTTCATGTATGTCCGACTTACCGCGGTCGTTGAAGCCGCGCTCGCCCAAGTTGGAGATGCCGGGGTTGACAATGTTGGGGAGAGAGGCACCGGAGCAGCCATTGTTCCTGGTTGGAATGAACAAACGTGTCAGTTGGTTTGCACACTTTTCGCTGCCGGTTGCGCAGGTCTCTTGTGCGCGGTTTGTGCAGGGCCGACTTACTCATAGAGGGTGCACGAAGTCCCCGCGTCCGGGCCGAGGGAGCTGACAACGTCGTTCCAGCCATTGATGAGGTTGTCTAGTTCGAGTAAGATCAGGTCAGCGTATGCCATTCCTTCGCTATCCCCCCCCCCAGAAGCACTTCTTCCAAGTAGAGGGGAATGCGACTTTGAGTATCGAGTATCGTAGGCCCACTCCCTTCGGTCCCCCGGACGCCGATCAAATAAACAGTCTGTGCAAAACTCTATCATGGGTAAAAGTACTCACAGCAAGTACCGGTGCTAACCTCCAAGTTCACACAGCTACCGCCAAAGTTGATGTTTTGACAGATGTACAAGTGCGTGATGGCCTGGAGCGAGCCCTCGAGGGGACCGCTGACGGCGACGGCGGCCGGCGAAGCCTCGGCGCGAGGGACAACACCAGCGAGCGCGGCGCCAGCTCCGACGATGACTGCAAGGAGGTACTGCATTTTGATAAATGTTGTTATGGCTTGGAGATGAGACTGTGAGATAGATCAAAAAGATGATGAAGCTGTTGGAAGTTGGTCTGGAAGAGCTGGAAGACAGTTGTGGTTGATGATGAGGAGGAAGAGTTTCGAGGAAAGTAGGCAAGACTCGAGGGGGTTTATATACCTCGAGGACCTTCTTTGGATACCGTCTTGGAGGTAGAGTCTCTCGTCTCTTTACGGAACACACGATGAGGAGAGCCGCTTCTCTTCCATGCTCTTCGGCTTTCACCGTCGACGCAGGTTGCAACATCATCGCTGACTTGCATCGTATGGCCCCGTCAGCATCCATTCTCGACACGCAGTATAAGACAGTCGGATGTGCCAATGCTGAGTGGCACCGTCTGCCACACACCCTACTCAACCGCTCGATTTCCCTTCTCGAAGCAGACTGCAACATGAATGATGACTTGCATCTGTTATGTAGCCTATGTCGCACACAGCCGGTGTTGTTGATCATGGAGGTTTGCCACAAGGCAGGAATACCGACTGAGCGCATGAGACTCTTCAATATTCCGGTAAGGCCAGCCGCCTGCCACCGCTTCCAATGAAGAATCCTCGTTTTCTGTACGCATCACAGAAATCAGGCTTGCAGTGTTGACAGCAGAAAATGTGCTTCGAGACTTCTGCCCAAACTGGGGCTCTCTAAACCATCCAAAAACATGGGTACTGCCGCCTCCAAAGCTTTAGATTTTTCAAGTGAGCATGCGTGATGGAGGCTCGCTCCGGATGCCCGAACACCAAACTCTCTGGTGTTGTAGTGAATACTACTTTCGAACTTCTCACCTGAATGCTGCAGATTGTCAGGACGAAGTTGGCCTTGAAGGGCGGGTCTTACTAAGAGCCCAAAAGCGTACATGTAGAGAGCGCCACGGTGCAACCCTAAGCTCAACGTGAGCCGCCAATCACCTCTGAGCTCTCGTACATTCTTATTCGACCCATGTCTGCATAGACTCTAAATACAGTAACTGGGCGTCATGCAGACCTACACCAGCACGGCATAGCAGAGGATAGATGTTGCAATTTGAAGGTGGGTGTGTCAACCTGCAGCTTTTATCGAAACCCGCAGATGTTGTTGGAAGCGGGGGGAAGGTTGAGAAACCCGGAAGTTGGCTATATGGAGCTGGTTACCATCCGGCCAACTTACTCTGTGCTACCTGCTGCCTCGATCTTCTTCTTCAAGATTTATTTATAATCGTGACCAGGCGGTGTGTAGCCCGTTCGAGGCACATTTTGAGGAATGGTCTGATGCCGCACATCCACGTGCTCTGATGTCAGCTTCGCATTGACTCTCAGTGACTGAACATAGGGGACAATGACGGCAACCTCACAATCTTGGAAAGCCACACTGCGGGAGCTCGATGGATGGTCGGCGGGTTTCATTGGCGTCTACTGGCTGGCAGAGTTGAAACGACGGAGTTCCACGGTGATCATGCTGAGGAGGCGTTCGCTGCTGACGCAGCAGATTCGAACCAAACGCATGTTCTGAGTGCATTCATCAGAGGGAGAGGTCCTTACGGACGGACGGTCTGTCCTGCGGCAACTCTGCTCTTGAACGAAGGGCAATTTGTCACAGGAATACCCCCGTATATCAGAGCTCCCCAAATCAGTCCCCTCGCGTGCCATTTCACGTGGTCAGACGCATATAAGTAGACCACATTTCATTCTCTTCACATTATATAGAATAAGCATCTTTCTCCCATATTCTCATATGCCTTGCTGTGTGCTCTAACTCGTGACACAATTCGCCGATCAAGTCATCATTCTGGGCGTCAGAACTTATATGGACGTCTTTGTGACTCGTACAGTTAGCTAGGTCATTTCTCAAATATCCATGTCGAAGCCTGCTCGGCCATGATGGTTATGGCTGAGAAGAATGAGGATACTTGCTCACTTAGAGATTTTTGTTTTTGTTCGAGATAGCCATTCGCTTCTCAAATGACTGAATCGTTATGAGCCCAATGGAAGTCGTACGCACATTTACACCTGCTGAGCCTTGTATGACAGCATGGGGTTGGCAACGTCCAACTCCGTTCTCTCACCCAACTTGAAGTCTTGAATCCAATCCCTCATATGTCGGTGGCCTTTTGGAGCTGGTTAGAAACGCATTGATAATTCGATGACGTGATCAACTCTGGACCCCGCTTAATTTCGCTCGCGTCTTCGCGGTCATGTTAAGCCCGACTGTTGCCGCATTATTAATCCGCGGGGCCTTTCAAAACCCGATTGTCGGCCAACATATCATCCCGCGTTGGCCAACACCCTCTATTACTACAGCAAGTCAAGCAAAGCAATAAGTCAATCTCAAGAAAAAACGGAAGCATCCCATCAGAATGGCGCGAATCTTCATCACAGGATCATCCGACGGCCTCGGCGCCGTCGCCGCCCGGACGCTACTCAAGAGAGGCCACCAGGTCGTCCTCCACGCACGCAACGCCCAGCGCGCCGAGGACGCAAAGGCGGCCGTCCCCGGCGCCGAGGGCGTCCTCGTCGGCGACCTCTCCCGGTTGGACGAGACCAAGAAGCTCGCCGAGGAGGCCAACAAGCTGGGCACGTTCGACGTCGTCATCCACAACGCGGGCCTCTACCGCGGCCCTTACCGCAAGACGGACCTGGGCCTCCCGAGCCTGACGGCCGTCAACGTCTTCGCGCCGTACCTGCTGACGGCCCTCATCAACAAGCCCAAGAGGGTCGTCTACATCTCGTCGGGCCTGCACCGGAACGGCGACGCCAGCTTCGCCGACCCGACGTGGCGCGAGCGCGGCGAGGCGGGCTGGAACCAGGACCAGGCGTACTGCGACTCCAAGCTGCTCATCACGACCTTTGCCAACGCCGTCGCCCGCCTCTGGCCGGACGTGAAGAGCAACTCGGTCGACCCGGGCTGGGTGCCGACCAAGATGGGCGGGCAGAGCGCGACGGGGCTGGCGGACGACGGCGTCGCGACCTACGTCTTGCTGGCCGAGGGGACGGGCGCGGGAGACGTCACCGGCAAGTACTTCAAGCCGTCGGGCGAGGAGGACAGCCCTGTTCCGATCACGGAGGATAAGGAGAGGCAGGATCAGCTTGTGAAGTTGCTGGAGCAGGAGACTGGGGTCAAGCTGCCTTCGACATAATCAGAGCAGGGTGCTTTATAAACAGTCAATGGAATATAAACATAATTTTGAGTCGAGTGTTACAACGCAGGGATGACAGTTAGTTGCACCTTCTAGGGCCGTTGGAGGTTCGCAGCTGGTGCGAGCAAAGGGCTTCATCCTTGAGTGCTTTTAGTGGCACAAGTTTGAATGCTAGCCAGCCAGCAAGCAGTACAGATACCCAAGCTTCTTCCTCGTGTCTCCCAATTGATCAGAACGTCCTGTAGGCCTGTGTCCCAGTGATAGCAAGAGACACACGTTGGGGCCCCAAAGCGCTGCTGGCGGATTTGCCTGGACCAAGGCCTCGAGTTTACAGCCGAGGGAGCAAAGTCCTGTTATTCCTTGGGTGACTAACAAGCAAGCCGAAAAAGCCACCTTTGCCTTTGAGGTAGTTGGGGGCACCTCTCATGTTGGCTCCCTAATAATGCGAGCTACGTCCAAGGGTTCAGGGACGCCTACAAACAAAGACAGCCGGCGCCAACCGGACCCACATCACCCCCGGCTTCCAGGCCCCGATGTCGGCGCCGGTGCCGCGTACCAGCTCCTCCGAGGCCATCGAGTCGGGATTTTACAGGCGATGAGAATAGGTGACAAAGACACATGCTACTAGGTTGCATAACAATGCAGGCTTGTTTTAACTCCGAGGAGAAGGATAGCCATGTATCGCCAATGACGATGATGCGTATGGCCCGGTAGTTGTCCCAGCTCTTACAGCTCTTAGTGAGCCACCGAACCACTTAGCCTATGGACTAGCTAGTGGTGCAGATTGAGCCGGTGCTACGCGAGCTTAGGGGGGAAGGGTGGAAGGGTGGAGGGCATTGTGGATTGCTCCCCCATGGGCACCTCGCCCGCCTCCCGGTGCCGTCCCGTCTTGGCGATTCGACGTGATGTCACGGTAAAAACCGAGGTACACGTCCCCATGGGGTTTTCTATCCGTTGAGGTCCAGCGTTCGTCTCATCCGGCTTCCATGGGTCATGGTTGCAACGCTCAGTTGGGGATCCTGACAGGAGACGGGCCAAGAGAGAGGAAACAAGCGGCGGCACTTCGGTTTATTCCAGAGTCTACGTCAAGGTTTGTCACGTCTTCTGCATGTTCCAGGGCCGAATCAAGCTCGCTCTTGGTGAGCTTCTCTAGGTGTAGGAGGCTTGCTGACTGGATGACAGCGAGTGCCAGCCACACTTACTCACTTACACTTCCGCGCTATCTCCACGGATTCGGCAATTCCCCCAACCTTCCCCAGAATGGATAGCGGCGTCGTTCAGGCAGGGCCCCGTCCCTCGTCGGTCGTCGGGCCTACATCATTGATGGTGGTTTTGACTCATGTAATGTCATCCCCCCCCCCGCTCGTGATGGAAGTGACCTCGGGGAGCACACCGTTCCTCGTTAATCGGAGCCATGGCTCGATATAAGACTGTTCCACTTGCCAGACGAAGACCTGTGCCTCGACCATCGTGTTCAACCTGCAGTTAGTTGTTTCTTTGACTGAACTGCGTTTCGCCGACCTCGCAAACTGCCCATCATGGACAGTCCTCGCGACAAAACTCACATCGACCCCGAACAGAGCCCTCGCGGCGCCGAGCACCATGGAGACCAAGAGCCGTGGCACGGCATGTCCGCCGGCCGATATCTCGGGACGCGCTTCGCCACGCTGAAGCCGCCCATGCTGAGCGCTCCCAACCCGCTGAAGCTCGTGGTGATGATCAACAGACGCCAGTGGGCCTTCTTCGCAGTCGCTTTCGCTGCTTGGGTACGTTGACGAGCCCTCGCGTCCGGCTATCCTGATATCGGGGCGACAACGAGTAGTACTGACTGACAACCCGGACCCCAGACATGGGACGCCTTCGACTTCTTCACCGTCTCGCTCACCATCACGGAACTCTCTGAGACGTTCAACAAGTCCAAGACCGACATCACTTGGGGCATCACGCTCGTCCTCATGTTCCGATCGGTCGGCTCCGTCATCTTCGGCATCGCGGCAGACAGATACGGCAGAAAGTGGCCCTTTATCGTGAACAACCTCCTCTTCATCGTCCTCGAGCTGGTAAGAGAAATCACTCACTCATTCTCTTTTCCCCCTCGTCCTCTGCACCCATTGGTCTCGAACGGCACGTCTGTGCAGAGCCTGAGCTACGCCAGACAAGCTTTCCCCTCCCCCTTCTCTTCCCGGCTTGGCCGTGCCGTTGGGGAACCCCTGTAATCCCCCACAACCACCAACCCCCCCCTCCCCCCTCTTCACTGCTGCTCTAGTCATCTCCTAGTTCATTGTTAGTGATGTGAGATCAGCAACACGAGTGGCATCAGCGAGTTCCGCTGTGCGTCGCGTTATTGAAGGCGAAAGCTGACACGTGGTGAATGTCCCCAGGGAACCGGCTTCTGCCAGACGTACGACCAGTTCCTCGCATGCCGCGCTCTCTTCGGCATCGCCATGGGCGGTTTGTATGGCAATGCAGCAGCAACAGCTCTTGAAGATCTCCCCTCCGAGACACGCGGCATGATGTCCGGTGTCCTGCAGCAAGGTGTAAGTCTTGAAACATTGACACCGCAAAACCCCTGCCACCAGTCCCGCACCCTCCAGGAGCCCCCCCTCCCACGCAATACTGACATTTGGCCGATCAGTACGCCTTCGGATACCTGCTGGCCGCGGCCTTTGCCCGAGGCCTCGTCAACACCACCCCACACGGCTGGCGCCCTCTCTTTTGGTTCGGCGCCGGTCCGCCCGTACTGTTCATCCTCTTCCGCCTGATGCTGCCCGAGACGGACACTTTTAACGAGCACAAGCGCATCCGCGAAGCCGCCGGACGGCAGGCCGTAGCGGCCGGCGGGAGCGTCACGTCGACGTTCCTCAAGGAGGGCAAGGTGGCCATGCGCAAGCACTGGCTCCTGCTGGCCTACCTCGTCCTCCTCATGGCCGGCTTCAACTTCATGTCGCACGGCAGCCAGGACCTGTACCCGACCATGCTGACGAACCAGTTCTCCTTCGACGCGGACCAGGTCACCGTCACCCAGGTCGTCGCGAACCTCGGCGCCATGCTGGGCGGCACCACCGTCGGCTACTGCAGCCAGATCTTCGGCCGCCGCTTCAGCATCCTCGTCTGCTGCGTCGTCGGCGGCGCCCTGCTCTACCCGTACACCTTCGTCACGACCGAGGCCGCCATGGCGGCGGCCTTCTTCGAGCAGTTCTGCGTCCAGGGCGCCTGGGGCGTCATCCCCATCCACCTGATGGAGCTCAGCCCGGGGGCCTTCCGCACCTTCGTCGTCGGCACCTCGTACCAGCTCGGCAACCTCGTCTCGTCGGCCAGCTCGACCATCGAGGCCCGCCTCGGCGAGCAGTTCCCGCTGCCGCCGCGGGGCGGCACGAAGCGCTTCGACTACGGCAGGGTCATTTGCATCTTCATGGGCTGCGTGTTCGCGTACGTCATCCTCCTGACGTTCGTCGGGCCCGAGCATCTGCGGCGCAGCTTCGACGTGGCCGATGACTCGGACATGCGCGAGGTCGCCGGGGACGAGACGATGGAGGACGAGCTCCACCACCGCGAGGCGATGGTTGGGCACGAGGCGCACAGCGACGAGGAGATGGGGCACCAGGAGAAGTCGGCTACGCACCGAGAGTGAAATCGAGACAGCGATGATGACGGGTCTGTACCTATGGATGCTGCTACCCGGAAGACGAGTGGTGAACACAAATTGCAGCATAATCAGTCAGCTTGGCCAGTGGAGGCCGGGGCCTATATTTCTAGTATGGTAACAAGCCAAGAACAACAGAATAATGCTTCTGTCTTCTACACCGTTCAGAATTTGTGGCTTCAATAGTGTTTGTTCGGACCGGAATTATGTGTGCTGCGCATCATTGACCCAGGTCTCCCGCTTCGTCTGATTCTCAAGTCCGGCATACCTCCCGGTTTTGTGGGGCAAACCCGGCCTTCTCCGGGGAAAGCTCCGGGAGGGACTCTGCGATCGCCGAGGGAGAGCCTTTAATTAAACTCAACGCTACGAACACCAAAGTCGCCAGGTCAAGTATTCTTCTTGTCCATATCCTTCAGTCCGTCGAGGCGGATTGTTCCACTATTCCCGGAAAAGGACTCGGCCGCTGCACCCAATTCCCTTTCCCTCTAACCAAGGCGGTTCGGACAGCTGGGTCGCATGCGCATGGCGAACACGAGGTGATTGATAGAACAACATGCAGGAACCTGCAGCCTGCAGGCAGTGAGGTTGCAACGGATGACTATCCTGGAAGTAGATGCAGGTTCGTGACGATAGCGAGGCCACAGCCGGCCACACCAGAACTTCGGACCTCCCGTGACCTTAACCCGGTGATTAGTGAACCGATAATGGGGCGATGTTGCGCAATAGCCCGAGAGCACCAGTCCTTATCATCCTAAATCCATCCAACACGAGGTTTTGGCCTGCGAGCGACCGTTGACCACGCCCTGATGATCCAGGGGTAGGATCTTGGCAAGATATCTTGGGTCACATTGGGTAAGACGGAGTGGTTAACCCCTCAGTTCTGCTATTGCGTCTATGGTCCATCTCTACAACTTTGGTCCTTGCAAGAGATCCTGACTCAAGGGCCACTCCGGACATCACCACTCGGTGTCGTTCACTCACTTTTGTATCATCTGTGCAAGAGCACGCAAAAAGCGCAACTGTCCACCATGTACCATTCACCATCAACTCGGCGAGACGCGCCGAGAGCGCGAAGATGTCGGTTGTTTCCAGGCATTCTCCGCTTCCGACCTACCCCGGCACCCTTGCTGTCCCAAGAAGGAAGCTTATTTCAACAGGAATGGCGATATCGCCAGGTTCCACGAACGTGCCCGTATCGGCAATGTGACGACAACCCCAGGTTCCGGTGGTCTGTAGGATGCGCTATCGCCATCACTGTGGTGGTTAATTTTGACATTTAAAGGCAACCCAGGAGCATGTTCCTTTTCGACCCTGGATGAAGCTTCTGACAGCGAGGCCTCTTCATTTCCAATCGGCCCTCAAGATGCAGCTGCTCGGCATCGCAGGTCTCCTTGCGCTCCCTGTCCTCGGAGGGGCGCACACATTCGTCACACGACAGGCTCAGGAGACTCCCGACGAGGCCAACAACGCCACCGTCCCCGTTGCCAAGAGCTACATCATCGAGTACACATCGGTAAGAAGCACTCGGAACCCTCCCAAAGTAAACTTGCTGAAGCGATTTTTAATCCAGGGCTCCTCCAAAGCCCGTCGCGATGTCGCACTGGCCACCGACATCAAAGTCGTCAAGACCTTTGAGAGCGACGTCTTCTCGGGCGCGAGCATCGAGACCGATACCCACAACATCGACAGCCTGCAGAGCCTGGCCGGCGTCGCTCGCGTCTGGCAGAACACCCGCGTCGCCTTGTCTCCTGTCGAAGGCCTCCAGGCCATTGAGGAGGCTGCGGCGGGGGACTACACCGCGCACAACACCACCGGTGTCAGCAAGCTTCATGACAAGGGCATCTTCGGTCAGGGTGTGAAGGTCGGCGTCGTGGACTCTGGGACGTGGTACAAGCATCCGGCAGTACGTCATTTTCCTTCCGTAAGCAGAAATGTCAAAGTGAACGTCCTGACAGCAGAACGATTCTAGCTCGGAGGCGGTTTTGGCGAGGGCTTCAAAGTCGCCGGCGGATATGACTTTGTTGGCAACGGCAGTGAGCTTTCCTGCTTTGATCGGGCTGGCCTTAAGATTGACAGTCACGCGCAGTCTGGCCCTACGAGGACAAGTCCCCGGATGAAAATCCAGAAGACCAACTGGGCCATGGTACGGAAACAATCATCTCACGCTTCTGTCAACTGCTAATCAGTGGAAAGGAACCCATGTTGCTGGTATCATTGCAGGGAAGAATGAGTTGTAAGATCAACAAAACAATTTGGCGTCTTCGGGTCAACTAGTTTTTCTGACATGAGAACTTACACAGCTGGAGCGGAGTGGCTCCTGAAGCCTCGATTTACTCCTACAAGGTCTTTGCTCAGCTCGTGAGTTAATACGCAATCATACAAATCCTACTGCTATGCCCAGAAGTCTGACTTGGACTCAGGATGCGACAGACGACGCTACTCTTATCGAGGCTTTCCTCAGAGCGTACACCGATGGCGTTAGCGTTCCCTTAATCTACTACAACATCCGTCACCAGCTAATTTGCAAAACAGGTTGACATCATCACAGCCAGCATCGGTGGACCCAGCGGATGGTCCACCAACGCCTGGGCCGAAGTTGCATCTCGTCTGGTCGACGAAGGCGTCGTTGTCACCATTGCAAACGGTAACTCTGGAGCTGCTGGAGCCTTCTTCGGGAGCAGCGGTTCCTCGGGCAAAAACGTTCTCGCCGTTGCTTCGGTCGAGACGGAGAAGTTCCCTGCGTCGCCCTTTGAGCTAACATCCACCCTGAACGGAGAGAGCAAGACAGTCAAGGTATGAGCGGACTTGGTCCCGGTTTGGCATCCCGCCGCTGATCAACACATTCCAGGCCGGCTATCTGCCGTCAACGTACTACTTCTTGTCCGACATCACCGACTGGCCCGTGGTCCCCTTGAACTTCGACACCACCGAGCCCGCAGACGGCTGCGAGCCCTACCCCAACGGCACACGCCGGCTCGAGGGGGTCATACCCTTGGTTCGCCGAGGGACTTGCACGTTCGCCACCAAACAGGCGAACCTCGTCGCTCTCGGCGCCGAGTACATCCTTTTCTACAACAACGACGGCCCTCTCATCACTCCCGGAACAACCGACGACGTTGGTCTCATCGCCATCATCACCGCTGCCGCGGGTGAGGCCATCATCGAAACTGTCAAGGCTGGCGGGAACGTCACTGCGGATTTCTCGCTCAACCCCGAACAGGTGGTCGGACTGGAGTATCCCGCTGGTGGACGGCCCAACACGTTCACTTCCTGGGGAGCGTCCAACGATCTGGATATCAAGCCCGACATTGCGGCGCCCGGTGGTCAGGCAAGCACAAGGAGCCTCCCCTTCTGCGTCTCACGTTCTCTAACAGAGTTCCAGATCTTCAGCACATACCTCGACAACACTTATGCTCTCCTTTCGGGCACCTCCATGGCCACGCCATATGTCGCGGGTGTCGCGGCTCTCTACATCAGCGTTCACGGTGGACGATCCGTGCATGGTGAGCACTGCTTCTGCAGCACCGTCTCCACGTGTTACTGATACCGTTTAGGCAAGGGTTTCGCCAAGGCACTTCATCAAAAGATCATCGCCAGCGGGACGTCGCTCCCCTGGTCTGACGGAACGGCCACCGACTATGGTTTCTCCGCCTCCGTGGCCCAAGTCGGTAACGGCCTCGTCAACGCGTTCAAGGTCGTTAATTAATACACCACCGACCTCGCGTTCAACAAGATTGCCCTCAACGACACCCACTACTTTAGCCGCTACCACGACGTGACCGTGACTAACAAGGGCGCAAACGACGTCAGCTACAAGTTCTCGTACGAGGCCGCCGCCGGCGTCGAGATCCTCGGCTGGTTCCCCTTTGTCGAGCCCTGGGGAGGAGAAAAGAGACTCAAGAGCTTTACCGAGTTGACGCCCAAGAGCCTGCCGGTCCAGGTGTCTGTTCCGCGAGACTTTACCCTGAAGCCTGGCGAGAGCAAGACCGTGAGGTAAGGCAGTGCCTTGAGAGGCCCCCCGGACCCGAGGCGAAACTGCTAACACCGACAGCGTCAACTTCCCCAACCCCGATAGCCTGGGATGGAACTCGTCCGCTTTGCCGATTTACAGCGGAAAAGTCATTGTTTCGGGCAACAACGGCGAGCAGCTCTCTGTTCCCTATCTAGGCAAGCTCTTGAACCCCTTGTCAATGGAAAGATCACAGGGACTAACCTTAGTGGAAAGGACTCGGGGCGAATTTGAAGGCAGAGATCAGTCCCATTTACCGCCCAAGCTACCCATTCACCACTCAGAGAGACTAGTAGGTTTTCCATTGTCAGTGACTGGTGTTTCGAAATCTGACTTAGCCAAGCGTCTACTCTTTCAACTTGGACCGTTTCGGGCCTCAGGACTTCCCGATTATCTACTCCAAGCTCATTTGGGGAAGCAAGGAGGTCCGATGGTATGTAAGCATAAAACCCCTACGCTTTTCCTTCATACTTACGAAACATGATGATGACGTGTCCCCTCATGCAGATCTACGAGGCTGGCTGGACTGAAAGGCGATGGGAGTATCCCCCGGTCCCCGGCCGGAACGGATACATCGGCCCCGCGACCAGCCACGTCGTTGCGGGCAGTGTCTCGTACTTCGACCCCAACGTCTACGACCCGGACGACACCTGGACCTACCCCAAGATCGACCTGTACCGCAATGCCCAGACCCAGGCCTCGTACCACGAGTTCTGGTGGTTCGGCAAGCTGGGCAACGGGAGCCAGATTGAGCTTGGCAACTACACGTGAGTAAAGCGATGTTTCGTAACTGAAACCAGGCAAGTTGCTGACAGCGCTTGTTGGATAGCATGCGCTTTGCCACACTCAAACCGTTTGGAAACCCCAAAGCTGCCGACAACTGGGATGTCTTCCAGACGCCCCAAATTCAAGTCACTGGCAAGTACGAAAGACGAGGATAAGTGAGTTGATGGATTGGTCGGACTCGTTGTCTTTATATACGTGCTGGATGTTTTTCGGTCTGCCCAGTCGTCACTATGATATAGCCAACCACCCCCTTGGATAATCAAATGTCAGTGCGTGAACAGACCGATAGACGTAGAGACATCATGTACTCACAGATCATCCACCCTACTCCGTCGTCCGCTTCTTGTACTCGTCCTCCGTGACGGCCTCGTGCCACGTAGTCTCCCCGATGCCGACGACAAAGTGAGACATGATGCTCCCGTCGTCGGCGCCGTGCCAGTGCGTCGTGCCCGGGGCCGCCCAGACCGTGTCGCCGGCCCTGATCCGGCGGGCCTCGCCGCCCCTGTCGCAGACCCATCCGGTGCCGGACAGCACGCGGATCATCTGGCCGCCGGCGTGCGTGTGCCGGTGGGTTCGGGCGCACGGGGTGAAGGTGACGTTGGCGATGGCGGCGTGGTCGTCGCGGTTGATGAGCTCCATGTAGACGTCGCCCGTGAAGGTGGCCGTCGGCTTGGCGACGGCCGAGGTCGCCGGCGGGATCACCTTGGACTCTGGCATGTTTTGGTTTGGTTCTCGGTGGGACCTGTTTTGGGGTTTCTGTGTATCGAAGAGGAGATGAGAAGGAGGATTGTAAACTTGAAGCTGGAAGATGAGTTGCAGTTGTGGTGTACCCTTGACTCGGTAGCGGGCACGGCGCGGTAATTATAATCACGCCATTGCATCCCCGCAGTGTCACGGACGAGGCGTGTGTGGGACCAGGAAGACGATGGATGATGCGGCTTTATCGATCAGATGGACATCAAGTCGGCTTCGATCTCGGCTAACACAGCTATTTCGGCGAACGTGGTTGTCAAGCTAGACAAGCAAGCAACAACCGGGCATTTACAGTGGATAGGATATCGTCAGACTGCGACGGAATTAGCATGCTGACATCTCTTTGATAACTCCGGGGTTTATCTCCGGTGACATGGCTAATGGCTTCAGATGAACATCAGACTTTGTAAACTATGCTAAACGTAACCTTACCTGTCTGATAGAAAAGGATGATTTTGCACCTCAGAGAACGAGAACGAAAGGGACTGGCACGAGTGGACAGGTTTGCGGAACTAGATAAAAATACACTCAGGCTGCTATTTGCTATCGTCCATGTGCTCTAGAACACACAAAGACTGAGTCAGGCCTGCTCCACCATGTCCTTTCGGTTCATGTAAAAGTTGGTGATGACAACCTCCTCGGCAGCCTTCATATCAATGCCCTCTCCTTTCTCGTTGAGCCTCTTCCGGCTCTCAAGTAGCTCCTTGGCAACATCTTTCCATGTGATTTCCTTTCCAACGAGGCCAAGATCGACTGCCCCCGGGACTTCATGAGCAACAGACACAGGCATCAGCTTCCCGTCCTCCTTCCTGATGACACCGCCGACAATGACGGTCTCCACGTCGCGCTCGCTCGAATGCAAGACAATGGCGGCGACGGGGTCCTCCTCGGCGGCCGGGAGCATCGAGGGGCTGCTGGTGTCGAATATCACAAGATCCGCCTTGGCGCCCACGCGGATCTGGCCGACCTCGCCGGCCATGCCGATCGCTCGAGCACCGCCGATGGTCGCGAGGTTGAAGACCTGCTCGGCCGAGGGACCGACGTGGCGGCTCCATTTGCCCTGCCTGCCCAGGTCCTCGTAGCGTTCCGTGCGGGCGTGCTGCAGACCGAGACGCATCTGGCTCGGCATGAAACTGCTGCCCCAGGAGTGGCAGTCCACGCCCAGGCTCGACTGCGCTTCGAACTCGGGGCGAAGGCAGACGGGAGGCGCGCCCATCTGGAGCTCCGTGTTGGGGGTCGAGGAGATGTGAGCGTCGTGCTTCGCGAAAAGCCCCGCGTCGCCGTCCCTGGGGGAGGTTGCGTGGGAGACTAGGACGTCGGGCCCGAGAAGGCCGTGGCCGTCGAGGAGCTGAGCCACGCTGGGACCGTTGCCGTATGCCAGGCCCCCGCCGCCGTGGGAGGTGATGACCTTGGCCTTCGCGGCACGAAGCTCCGAGTACAGCTTCTTCATCTCGTCGGGCGACTGGTACACATTGTCCACCACGAAGCCGAGCTGGATCCTCCCATCTCCGTATGGGCCTTTCGACGCGAGCGACTTCCAGGGTAGGAGAACATCTGGGGAGGTGTAGTCGTCCTGCCATGTGAGCGGACTCCAGCTGGACACTACTCTGGGGACACAATAGCAGTACACGGCTCGAAGACCAGAGGCGACGAGAGCTTCAATCATTGTCGGCGCTGGTTAGGTCAGTACCTCGAGCACAACTTCTGCTGGAATGGAATTGTCCTGCTCACGGTACTCGGGGCCAATGTTCAGGCTGGAGTGGTCCACAACCGTGGTGGTGCCACCGTCGATCGCCTCCAGTGCACCACCGAGCTCTCCCCAGAAGGCGTCGTCGGCGGAGTAAAGCCCGCCAGCAAGATTGCCAGTCGGGAGGTACTCGAGAAGAGTGTGGTTGGCGTGACGGCCCTTGAGAGCGGTCTGCCAGACATGGTGGTGGGTGCTTATGAAACCGGGCGAGATCACCTTGCCTTCGCAGTCGAATACCTTGACTTGGTCACCGCTAACCTCGATGTCGTCGCTGATTTGAACAATCTTATCTCCCTCGACCAGCAAGTCCGACCTCACCGGGTTCACATTTCCGTCCTTGTCGTGGATGAGAAGCACTCCATTCTTGAGCAGAATCCTAGAAGTCGACAAAGTCATGATGTGGATATGATGTAGTGTTGTTGCAGGGAAGATCGAGTTTTGGATCCAAACGCGACATGTGAGACTTTGGGGTTGGCAATTATTATATAGTCCAATTCGAGTTGCTCAATAATGATTGTTTCTTGGCTTGTTTGTCCAACTGTCAAGTCCGTTATCCCACGTGGCCGAGATCGCTGTCCGAACTTCCCCGCGTTGGTTGTTGTTCCTCGCGCTAATGGCTGGGAAATGTAAAGGCGAGAAGCGAAGGGAGTCGCCCCGGACATCTCGGCATCCGAGCTGGGATGACGTCGCTATATGGATTTTTGGATCACGGCTTATCAGATTTTTGATGATCGCTGTAGCAGATGAATAGCTAGTACGAAGGCCTATGTTAAATCCACACATAAGCTGGTTTCTCAAGGTGGTGGGGAGCCGGTGGACAGCCAACTCGAGTACTAGGGTCGCGCTGATTCGCATTCAAGACATAAACTTCATCTGTATTTCATAACTTGTTCGAAGGAATTTGGTATAAATCATCTGTAACAAACTGATTCAACACAGTTGAGCACGGAGTAGATTCTAAGTTATTGCATTAAACAACGGCACTTATTGAACGCACATCCAGGAAGGAACCAGCCAGTAAACGACCTTCTTCCTTCCCTTAAGTTTTAGGTATTTCATAGATAATCCTTTTCGCCGAGATAAAAGCTCAAGAGTTGAACTCTTCATTACAACCTTTGACTTCGCACTGATTCGATTACAAGAACAACGCCGTACTTAATCATCCACAAAAAGGCATCCGCAAACAGTAAGCAATCGATACATATGAATGTGTCTTACTATAGCTAACATGTCTGCGGTTGCAGGCTTTCAACCGTCTCGGTCACCGCTGATATCATGGACTTGACCTCAAATAGCTCTCTCGGTTCAACAAACTCAATACACGCAGAAGCAGCAGTCGCTTCATCGTTCAACTTCATCCCAGCTTCAGAGTCAAAGTCGTACGCACAGGACCTCGAGATGGAGCCAATCTTTGCGCAAGCCTTGAACAGCATCCCAAGCAATGACGGAAATTCCACAAAGAAAAATGCACCAGTCATCTGGATCAACGGTTACCCTGGAACCGGCAAGCTCACCGTCGCCACCGCGGTTCTTGGCCTTCTTGGAACGGATCGAGCTCTTCTAGTCGACAATCACCAGCTCATCGACCAAGTAAAAGTCTCGCGCCGAAACCCTCGATACTGGGACGCAAGGAAGGCTGAGAGACAGCTGGTCTTCGAGAAATACGTACTCTCCAAAAGCCAAGAGGACAAGCTCGTCATCTTTACCGATTTCCAGACCGACACAAACAATGGAGCGGATACATCCATTGAATATCTCCAAGCAGCACGGCTGGCCCACCGCCCCTTTCTGCCCATCTCGCTCACCTGCCAGGAATACGAGAACATACGCCGAGCAACGAATCCTGCTCGGTGCGTCACCGAGTCGGGCCGCGTCTTGAACAAGCTGACGGACGGGCCTTCGCTGAGACGGCTCCGGAGACTGGACTTGTTCGACTTTGACGACCTCGCCCACTACGAGGACACTAAGATGGATGGGTTGATCATCGATGTCACTGATACATCCGCCGATATGACAGCGAGAAAGATTGTAGAGCAGTTGGGCGCGATTTTCCCAGGGTTGCCTTTGCTGGGTTAAGAAACATATAAAACCACGCCTGTTGATAACTAGTACATCACTTCGATTCAAAAACGCGACGCGCCGTGACTTATCGCAATCCAGATTATAACTTTATCTGCTATAGAAGTCAGTTCTCGTAAGACAGAATTGAGCAAGGCAGGCAGGCATCGTGGAGCAATTTTGAAAGTCAGCCAAGGGCTTGGGCGAAAGCTGGCAGAAATTTGCCAGAACGACAGCCGATGGTCTACATCATGATGACCAAGCCAAGAAAGAACCACAAGCTCACGAACTTATCATCTATTATTAATTAATGTACATGTTACAATCTATCGACTAGACTATCGTGGCACAACGTCAGACAAGCCTAATTCTCTGGCTAGTTCATCATCTTGCTTCGTGCCGGTCCACTTAAACTCTACTCACATGCACCTCTTTCACGAAGTATTTTCAATTATCAACCTGGATAACAAACAAGCTTAATGTTACCGTGTAACCAATCGTCTCTCTCAGGTTTGGTTGCACAAGACAGTGCCTAGGTTCATGATGGAGATTATACAAGTGGATACCAACATCGCTACCAGGTTTCCTCGTATGAGGTGTTCTGATAATGTGAGATCAGTCCATGGCAAACCAGCTATTGGGTCAAACCACGGGTCCCTGTCTTTTTCACCGGAAAAAAAGGGGGGAGAGGGGAGGGAAGGGGGAAAACTAACAACCAACAACCAACAACTCATTCATCCGGAGGGCAGCCTAGAGACTAATCCCAACTCGTCCCTGTCGCCTACAGCCATCCCCGTTTTGCTCGACAGATCCACCAACAGCTGCCTGATTCCCCCAACAACAATGTTTGTCTCACGAATGAACAAAAGCACGCAGTGCGTGTCTGCGTTCCTCTTAGCCCTTTCCTCCAGGGCCTCGCGGAGACCACAATCCCTTTCGAACAAGTCATTCATCATCCATCATTCGCAATCTTCACGAACAATCTGCAACAACATGGCTCCGTCGTGGTCTTCGCCACCTCAGTATTCTCGGATCCGACTCGTCACACCCGAAGACTTCGAAGCAGCCTACCCGATCCTCCCTTCCTACGTCGTCGACCCGGCACTTGCATTGACGGTCAAAGAGCTGGCAATTGACACCAAAGGCTGGCCGCCTGCGCGTTTCGGTATTTCGTACCGCACTAACATCGGTGGCATACATGAGCCTGCCAAACCAGTCGACAATCGCGCTCACGGCCTTCTCGAAAACCGCATCCGCGACATCGGCCTGAGCCCGAAGGCGACCGAAGGCATGGTTACGGCTCTGGCCTGGAAGGCGACGCTGCTCCTCGGACAGAAGCCTGACAAATCCGACGGCTACGACAAGCTCGCCACGAACTACGTTTCTGCCGTCGCTATTCTCCTGCTGTCCTTTTGCAGGAACATCACCCACCTCTACTTTGGAGAGATTGCGGGATGGTCGTTCCAGCCCCTCGTCGAGTTTCTCTACAAGTCCAACTACGGTTTGATTTCCCAAGAGCACCGCGTTTTTCAGAACCTAAAGACCGCTCAGAAGTTCGATGTGTACGATATGGGGGACGACAGAAGCTACTACAGGACTGAGTACCTAGAAGAGATGAGGTTATTCCACCGACTTCCCAAGTTCTCCAGACTCATTCTGGACGGAACCGGAGAGTACCAGGCAAACCGTCTAACTTTCCCACCAGGGAGCGGTTCTGCCCCAATCAAGACCATTGAGATGAGACACACAGATATCTATGGCTCGATGTTGGCCTCTCTACTCCGAATCACTCGAGATCTCGAGAACTTCACCATCTCCATTGGCGGGCTATGGTCAACCGACGGAGGGTCACCCATAATAGGACTCAGAAACGTCTCTAGGGCCCTCTTGACCCACAAGGTCACCCTCAAGACCCTGGATCTCGACATCGAGCATGCAATCGGCAGTGCGGCATTCTACTTCGAGGATGAGGATGAGGATGAGGAAGAGTCGGTAGACCTGGAGATCGAACGGGACGAATGGTTCCTTCTGGACGCGGCCGTCAGCTTGGGTCCGCTGGACCCCGAGGACATGCCACTCGATCGGGATTACGGCAGGACAATCGGCTCGCTCCACGATTTCCCTGCGCTGAAGCGACTGAGCATCAACATTCAAGCGCTCATTGGCGTCGGTAATCCGTTCGGCGTGCGACCGCATGCTCCCTACAAACTCGTGGAACAACCGCCGTTCAGGCTCATTGACGCGCTGCCGCCCAACTTGGAGTTCTTGTGTCTCTATGGATATGTAAAGGGATGCAACGAGGTGGTCGATGACCACGTCAGGGAGCTGATGGAGCGTAGAGGGGAAAGACTGCCGAACCTCAAGGAAGTCGTCGGCGTCGACAAGGAGGTTGTGGGAGAGGGCTCCAGGTACGAGGTCAGCCCGCGCGAGGATGGGCTATGGACCTTGTCCAGACCTGATACGGGATGGGTTGAAGTTGAGCAGTGAGCTGGGATATTAATGGTTTCTTTTGCTGGTTAAAGCATATATTTCCATAGTCTCTCTCTCCCTATCGGGCAAAGCTCCTTTGCTGGGTGTTCAGACACTTGTGTTATAACATTTCAATACCCATTAGGGTTCTTCCCTTTCCCCGCTCTATTGGTATGCTCTCCCACCAAGAAGAGCCTTCGGCCTTGGACTCTCTGTTTGGAACGAAATAGAGCAGAAGTGGCTGGGGAAACCCTGTCGTTTAATGAGGTTCTCGCCTTGGCAATGGTCGCGATACGAAACTTAGTAAGCCCATGTGCTGGGAACACATTCCTTCGAATCGGTCACTGGTGGAGCCTGAGCAAGTAAATTACGACAAGGGCCCGATGTCGCTGTAACCATCTTATCAATCTGTCAACTTTAATCTCGCCATTTTTTCCTCCCTTTGAAGAGTGTCCTCCAAGGAAGCGAGAGTTCGTCCGTCACCTGTCTCAACCCCAGTGGTTTCCTGTGCTCTTTCATACCTCTCACTCACTGTTGATCGACATCATCCTTGGACGGTTGTAGACGGATCGAAGCCAAAACAAGAGCGTCCGTCTCAGAAAACCCCACAATGGATACCACGCCGTCAAAGCCTCTCGGCAACAACAGCAACAACAACACCACGACGATGGACTTTGGCATCAAGCCCGCCACGGCCGACGACATGGCTGAGATCGCAGAGCTCACCAACAAAGCCCGCGCCGAGATGTTCCCCCACCTGGGCCCGGAATGGCGCGCCAAAAGGGCCGAGACCGACGCGGCCATCTTCGAGAAGACGTTCTTCCATCACCCGCAAGGGACGTACCTGATCGCCCGCTCGGCCGGCAAGCTGATCGCGACCATTGGGTACCAGCACTACGACCACCGGTTCCCGGGGCTCGATCTGCGGGCCGGGGATGATGTCGTCGAGGTCGTCAGGCTGTACGTCGACCCGGACTGGCGCCGCGGCGGGCTGGCTTCGAAGCTGGTCGCCGCCCTGGTGCACTCGGCGAGAGAGGCTGGCTTGAAGCAGCTGTACCTGCATACGCACCCCTTTCTGCCGGGCGCGATCAAGTTCTGGGAGCGACAGGGCTTTACTCTCCTGTGGGTGGATGTGGATGACCCGGTGTGGCAGACGACGCATATGAGTCGAAGTCTGGAGGAGTAGTAGAACAGAACGTTCAGCGACGGAGGCGAGGTTTTTGGCGGGTGAAGCGCAGTCTGCTATCAGCTCGCGCTTCTTTTTGTACGTATTGTGTGTATAGGTGGGTTGATAGCCGAGGCTCCATGTAAGAAGAACTGTTTTGGTTGCTTTAGGTGTGTTGCTCATAAGATCCCTTGGTCTAAGAAATGGATAAAGTGGTGTTAAACTAGAGTGAGGGGCTACATAGCGCATGGCGTGGAGTTTGAACTTGGAACGAGATTACACATCAGTAGGACACTGGTCGTTCTCCTGCCAGTGAGTGTCTAGCTGTTTTACGTCCACGGATTTTGGTCGTACAGGCTGCAGTGTGGACAGAGAACAAGGTGAAGTGTGGAACCAGTGTTGATAGGCTGTACACGCCCATTATCAAAACAGCGAGTACGGGTCTGCACTATGATACATGAAGAAGAGAACGTTGGTGTTTTTGAAGAGAAAGGATTAGAAGATCAGGACTAGCAGCTATTTCAGATGATACGCGCTTCCCTTTTAGCAGTTTTTTGGTGGCTCCCACCAGGGGTCTCCAGCCATATTTCCCTTCGCCCATTTCAACACATCCAAAGCAAGAAGAAACCTCGCCCTTATGCCTGGAACTCGACGCTGCGCTTAGCACCCGGTGCAGCGGGAGTGGCGGGGGTAGCGGGAGTAGCAGGGGCAGCGCCGGCGGCGGGTGCAATCTGGATGGGCACGATACCGCCAAAGGGACCGGCTCCGTTGCTGTTGGCAATCTTGACCAGGCAGACGTTGTTCTAGCCGCCCATGGAACCAGAGCACGTGGTTCCATCAGGCACTGCAAAGGCCATAGGCTGTGAGAGAGAAGTGTTAGTAGAGTTGATCTTTACTTGGGAGATGCTCCCTACTTAAATGTGGATATAGATACTGTTACAAGTTAGAGCACATAGTAAGGCATAGGAGAATAGGGGAGAAAGATGCTTATTCTATATAATGTAAAGAGAGTAAAATGTAGTCTAGTTATATAAGTCTAACCCCCTCCCTTGAGAGTAATGCTGCGACCCTCGGCCAGGAGATCACACGCATTCTCGACTGGGGAACGGAGAACAAGGTCGCTTTTGACCCAAAGAAGTCCGAGGCTATCCACTTCACAAGGAAACATAATCAGCAAAGAGATCTGCCAGAGATTAAGGCGAGACACCTTAGAATCGTAGCATCAACGAAGCCCATCCGTTGGCTAGGGGTCTGGTTCGACAAGAGGCTTTCTTTCCGACACCATGTTGAAACAAAGCTGGCTGCGGCGACGAAGGCGGCCCAACATCTTAGACACCTGACAAACACAAAAGGCGGGCTCCCGGCCGCTGCTGTACGCAAGGCTGTGATCTCCTGCGTCCTGCCAATCGCCCTGTACGGGGCCGAGACCTGGTATGGAGGCATGACCAAGCCAGCCCCTGGCAGAGCCATCGATACCGGCCGCAATGTTTCTCTCCCGATAGATGAAGTCAGTACAGGCCAGAAGGGTCTTGCAATCAAGCTCGAAAGGGCCATCACAACGGCAGCAAGGGCTATCCTGCCGGCCTGGAAAACAACCCCGACGCGCAGCCTCCTTAGGGATGCTGGACTACCACCAAGCAAGGTGGCTCTAGAAGGAGTCCGCCTACGCTTTGCAGCACGTCTAAAGAAGGTTGATCTACAACACCCTCTTGTCCCGAGGCTCTCCCAACGAGGGCGGCAGCAGACGAAGCTCCAACGGACTGCAGACCTTGCACCAAAATGCCCGAGACCAGCACTCATCCAACCGCAGTACCTCCCAGGCTCACAAGACCTGATAGTCCTGCAGACTAAGAAAGAGGCAGCTAAAGCTTTCCAGGCCTGGCTTAAGACCGTACCAGACAGCCACATGGTTGTCTTTTCAGATGGCTCCAAAGCGACGAACGGAGCCACAGGATATGGGTTTGTCATCTACCGCAGCAACAGGCGCGTGGCCCAGGGCTGCGGCCGACTCGGTCTAGCAGAGGTGTTCGACGCTGAGGCTGAAGGGGCGAGGATAGGACTCCGGCGGGCCCTCTTAACCTCCCAAGGCCAACCCATACACATCTGCATCGACAACACCAGTGTCATCCAAGGAATACGGGGCGAGGCCCCAGACTCCTCGCAAGCAGCGGTGCTCGAGATCCAAGCTGCTGCTAGGATATACAACATCCACACCCACTGGGCGCCAGGACACCAGGGGATTAAGGGCAATGAAGAGGCGGACCGGCTAGCCAAGGAGGGCACAGCGCTGCCGGTCCCTCTAGGCCAACTAGCTACGCTCTCCGGGATCAAACGGCTTGGCAGAGAGAGATTACGAAACCAGTACAGACAGTGGTGGGGTAAAGAGGCGACCGAACGGTACACCCAGCTTGGACTGAGGCTACACTTCTCCTGCCCTCCCGAACTCGCCCTACCACGGAGCACCCTTCACCACCTCTTAGCGGCCCGGTCGGGTCACGGGGACTTTGAACACTATCACCGACGCTTTAACCACACCGAAGCCTTGCTAACCTGCTCCTGCGGAGAGGCAAAAGACGTAGACCATCTGGTCTACTGCCCAGCGACCTTGGCGAGGAGGCAGCAGTGGCCCACCCTCTACCCAACTGGTCCGCTCGACCCCATAGGACCTATGGGATCCCTTGAACGATACTTCAAGGGACTAATGACTGACCCAAAAGGCTTTGAGGCCTTCCTCGGCGTGACAAACTTCTTCCGGAAGATCTGCCCACGCTACTAGGGAACGGGCTTCGGCACGGGATCTAGACAGCCAACTCAACCCTCATAGGGAATAGACGGGAAGCAATGAATCTGGGGAACCAGCGGGAACCAGGGACAGATAGAAGGCATAGTAGCCATCAGGCAGGATTTGGAGGACGAAAGGAAGGGCGATGTATGAAGTGCATAGTCCTAGCCCACGGCTCTCCACGCCACATACCCCTCGGGAGGTCTGCGACAAGGGCTCCACCCTTGCCGCCATGGCGTTAAATACAACAACAACAACAAAATCATGGTATACCAATGGCCAATTCCCACCCCAATGGCGCGTCCACCCTAGCGAAAATGGATGGACTACAAACGAGATTGGCCTAGATTGGCTACAGCATTTTGAAAAGTGTACAAAGTCTCGTACGAAGGGTGTTAAGCGGCTCCTAATCCTTGATGGCCACAACAGCCACAAGTCTACCAAGTTTGACGATTACTGCAAGGAACACAGCATTATTGCTCTTTGCATGCCTCCCCATTCATCGCACGAGCTCCAGCCTCTTGATGTTGGCTGTTTTAGTCCGCTGAAGGCGTCGTACGGCAAGGAAATTGAGAAAATGATGCGGATGCAGATTACGCACATTACTAAGGACGACTTCTTTCCTGCCTTTAAGGCAGCCTTTTTCACTTCAATGGGTGAAGAAAACGTACGAGCTGGCTTTAGACAGGCTGGCCTTATCCCTTTCAACCCAGAAGTAGTTATTTCCCGCCTGGATTTCAAGCCAAAGACGCCAACACCATCCAACTCACGCCCAAGCAGCCAGGGCTCCTGGGACCCAAAGACACCAACTACAGCACATGACGCCGTACGAAGCTCTGCATCACTTAAGAAAAGGATTACCAGTCATCAATATAGCTCACCAACCCATTTGTACGAAGTAGTTGACTTGCAGGCCAAAGGTATTAGCAAGTTAGCACACAAACTAGCTCTTGTTGAAGCTGAGTGCTGTGGGCTTCGTACGGCAAATGAGATACTAAGCAAGCGTCGGAGGGCTAAAAAAACCCAACTGCGTCTTGGAGGGTCCCTTAATGCAGCTGAAGCAGAGGCAATCCGGGTAGAGAAGGGGGTTGTTGATGCTGGAGGCGAAAATACACGTCAGGAGGGGGCTCGTACGGAGGGGGGTGAATTGCGCGGTCGGCGATGTGGCAATTGCGGAAAGACTGGACATAACGTACGAACATGTCAGGTAGTATGGGAGACCTCTGAAGAAGAGGATGATGAGTAGTTTTAATTGATTTCGTACGATGCTGCTTGATTGACTTATATAAATGGCTGGAGGGTAGGTAGAGGTGGGCCACTTGCTATGATGGGCCACTTGCTATGCATGTACGTTAGGTTAATTGCATATATTATAGTTATATAACGTGGTTGATAAGCGAGCGGATCAGACAAGCGAGCGGATCACGCGACCGCGACCATGCCATCTTCCTACTTTCAACACACATTTTCCCCCAAAACACTATGCAGTCGTTCAACAAAGAAGCTCAATTAGTCCTAGCAGTCCAGGCTATCAAAAACACCCAAAATGTGAGCATCCGGGCTGCAGCTAAGATCTACGCAGTACCTTTTACAACGCTACGCGCCCGCGTGAATGGAAGAGCCTCAAGACGCGACACCACACCGAACTCTCGAAATTTAACGTTACTTGAAGAAAGAACGTTAGTTGAGTATATTCTCGACCTGGATTCCCGATCGTTTCCTCCCCGGATCAGTGGTGTTGAAGAAATGGCCAATCGACTGCTTGCCGACCGCGACGCGTCTCCGGTTGGGAAGCGTTGGGCCTCGAACTTTGTGAAGCGACAACCACAGCTTCGGACGCGTTTTTTTCGTAAGTATGACTATAAGAGAGCCCAATGCGAAGATCCAGAGGTTATTCGCGGTTGGTTCGACCTTGTGAAGAACACAATCGCGAAATACGGCATCGACGCGTCTGATATCTACAACTTTGACGAGACTGGCTTTATGATGGGCCAGATTGCATCCGGAATGGTTGTAACGAGTGCCGAAAGGCGTTCAAACACGAAAATGGTGCAGCCTGGCAATCGGGAATGGGTTACAGTCATTCAGGCCATCAATTCGCAAGGCTACAGCGTCCCGCCATACATCATCGTTGCAGGCCAATATCACCTCTCTACCTGGTACACGGAATCAGGTCTGCCGCACGACTGGGTCATCGCAACTTCTGAAAACGGATGGACAACAAACGAAAGAGGCCTAGATTGGGTCCAGCACTTTGATCGTCATACAAAACCGCGTTTAAGAGGCCAACATCGCCTCCTTGCTGTCGACGGGCACGAAAGCCACCACTCTACAGATTTCGAGCTATATTGTAAAGAAAACAAGATCATTACCCTTTGTATGCCACCTCATTCGTCGCATCTACTTCAGCCCTTAGATGTCGGGTGTTTCGGGCCTCTCAAGAAGGCATACGGTCGAGAAATCGAGGATAAGATGCGACGGGGTAATACCCATATCACAAAGGAGGACTTCTTCCCAGCATTTCACAAGGCCTTTACGCAATCTCTTACAGAAAGAAACATCCAGGGAGGATTCAGAGGGTCTGGGCTTGTCCCTCTGAGTGCGGAAAGTGTGTTATCAAAGCTAGACGTCAAGTTACACACTCCAACGCCCCCAGGATCACAGCCTACATCACCACTACCTTGGGTTTCCAGGACACCAAACAACCCAATCGAGGCAACTTCTCAGTCAACTCTTATCAAAACCAAGGTCTCTAATCATCAAAATAGCTCCCCAACACATATTAACAATGCTGTTGACCAGTTCCATAAGGGAACGCAAGGGATTATGCATCAGATTGCCCTATTAAGGTCTGAGAACAAGATCCTTCGCGAGGAGAACAACCTACTTAGCCGACGTCGGAGAGCCAAGAAAACACGTCTTAGGCAAGGAGGAAGCCTTACTGTAGCTGAGGCAGAGGATATTGAATCGCAGAGGGAGGCAACAGCACAGGTTCAAGAGGAAACGCGTCGGAGTAGTGGTCGCAAACCGAGGACCGAAACAGGTCAACGCCGATGTGGCGTCTGCGGCAACGCAGGACATAATGCACGAACTTGTCAGTTTAACGACGAAATGTCTGAGGAAGAGGATTCCGAGTAGTTTTAATTGAATTTTTATAGTTGGTGTTAACTTGTGCCTGGATTTGTGATGTGGTCGCGGTCGGGTGATCCGGTCGCTTGTCTGATCCGCTCGCTTATCAACCACGTTATGTTATTTATATTATTATCTATTATGCTAATTACCCTACTTCTAGCTACTTAACTTAGCCTTTAAGAATCCCTTTCTTAGGTGCTTAAGGCCTCTATAAAGCCTACTGCCTAAGTCTAAGTATGTAATAGTCCCTCTGCTAACGCTAAGCAGGCTAGCTAAGCTAGGCTAATATCTTCTATCTCTAGTACCCTCTATATGCTTTATGCCTTCTAATTTAATATACCCCCTTAAGGAAGAGCTTACTACTAGCCTTTTTAGGCTTGTAAAGGTAGTACCCTTTACTATGCTGTTAGTAGGGACTTTCCTATATTCTTATAGAGCTTGCAGAGGCTTATAGTGCTGCAAAAGATTATAGGCCTCCTCTATAGCCTATATACTATTAAGTCTTATTTATGCTTCTAAGCAGCTTTTATCTACCTTAAGATCTCTTATGTAGTTAGCCTTAAGGACGTCCTTTTTGTTAGTTATATTTAGCTAAAGGAGGAAGGCGTTATATTTTATTATATTAAGAGCCTTTATAAGGCTATCTACTATTAGCTCTACTAATAGGGTATAAGTAACTGCAACCTATCCTTTAGTAACTTCTTATTATAACTAGTAGTTATATATATTAATATAATAAAGCTTTATATAAAGCTTTAAAAGCTTACTTATTATAAGGTTAATAGTCTGCTAATTATTGCATTAGATTTAGATTCTTATAGGCGTTAATAGTGTAGCATATATTGCCTACCTCTTAAGCTTAGTAGGAAGCTAAACCTAAAGGCGTAAAATTAAATAGCTTATAAAAATAGCTTCCTTAGCAGCCTGCATAAGTGCTAGGAGCTCTACTTTAGTTATTAACGTTGTAATAGTATTTTGCTTATTAGCCTACTATACAATAAGGCCTTTAAAAAACTTTATAGTAAAGGCCTATAAGCTCTTTCTATAAAGTATATTATTACTAAAGCTTGTATTAAATGCTACCTTAAAGGTATTATTTTTGCTGCCTAGGTTAATACTAAAATAGAGGTAAAGGTATTATATTTTATATAGGTATAAAAGGACTCTATTAGCAGCCTTCTAGTAGGCTTTACTTAGATTTTAGTTAAATCTTATAAGCCTACTAGCTATAAAAGCAATATCTAGCTGCATTATTATAGTAGTATATAGGATTAACGTAGTTCACAAGTGAGTGAGCCACACAAGTGAGTGAGCCACTTTTCTACTACCCGTACAACAATGTATAAGAGAAATCAACCACAACGCCTTAAATTAATTTAAACTATTCTGAATCCTCTTCTTCAGAGGTAGATTCAACTTTTTGACACGTGCGAGCATTATGGCCAGTCTCTCCACATATGCCACATCGTCGTGCGCGCGTTTCTGTCCTCCTCGCACGACTACTACCCTGACCTGTTTCTACCTGTAACTGCTCCGTTACATCAATCTGAGACTTTATATCCTTTGCCTGATTGATTGTAAGTGTTCCACCTTTCTGAAGCTGTTTTTTTTCGTACGGCGACGGCGGCTCATACGCTCATTTGCCTCTTGATACTCAGTCATTTGTGCCTGCATTAAAACCTGGTTATGGGCTACCACCATAATTCCTTTCTTCAGCTGCTGCATATACCCAATAATTGACGTTGGGGAGCTATTCTGATGTCGTACGATGCGATTCGTAATAAAATCAGAATGTGAATCGAATTCAATTGGGTTGTTTGGCGTCTTTGGGACCCAAGCTGCTGGTAAGCCAGCAGAAGAACCTGGAGGTGATGGCGTATGAAGCTTCACATCTAGCTGTGAAATCACATATTCCGGATCGTACGGGACAAGGCCAGTTGCTCTGAAGCCTGCTTGAATGTTTGATGTTGTCATTGCCTTGTTGTACGCCTTATAAAAGGCTGGGAGGAAGTCTTCCTTTGCAATATGCGTAATGTGCACCCGCATAAGGACCTCGATTTCTTGGCCGTACGCCCGTTTTAAGGGACTAAAGCACCCGACATCAAGCGGCTGGAGCTTGTGCGATGAATGAGGGGGCATACAGAGCGTGATAATGTTCTGCTCCTTGCAGTATAGCTCAAAATCGACAGAATGGTGGCTTTCGTGGCCATCAAGGATGAGGAGGCGGTAAGCACCCTTCGTACGACTCCTTGTATGGAAATCAAAGTGCTGTACCCATTCTAGGCCTTTCTCATTTGTCGTCCAACCATTTTCTGTAAGTGTAATTACCCAGTCGGGTGGGAGGGGGCTGTCGCACGTCCAGGAGTCAAGATGGACCTTGCCTGCAAAGATGATGTACGGCGGGATAGAATAGCCGCACGACCCAATGCCCTGGATTACTGTAACCCATTCCTGATTCCCTTGTTGTACTCCTCTTGGCTTGCCACGTCGTTCAGAGGCTGTAACAACCATTTCAGAGGACATCTTGCCCATCGCAAACCCAGTCTCATCAAAGTTATAGATATCGGTATCGTCTATCCCGTACTTCGCAATTGTGTTTCGTACGAGGGAAAACCACGCGCGATACGCGTCCGGATCTTCGCAGAGGACTCTCTGATAGTCGATTCTTCGATTAAAACGCGTCTGGAGCTCAGGTCGTCGTCGTACGAAGTTTGAGGCCCAGTTTGTTCCGACTCGTCGCGCGCCGCGGTCGCGAAGCAGTCGATCAGCCATTTCTCGAACAGCACTAAGGCGTGGCGAAAATGCTCGCGAATCCAGGTCAACGATGTATCGTACAATGGTCTCCTCTTCGTACGAGGTTAAATTCTGGCAGGGTGGTCGGATATCGCGTCTAGCAGGTTGGCCATGGTATCGTCGTTGGAGGGTTGCACGAGATACTTTGTAGTGAGATGCAGCCTTTCGCACGCTTAATTTTGGGTCGGATCTGAGCGCATTTAGTGCTAGGACTAAATCGCTTTCATTTGAATGTTGTACCATAGTTGTAGGTGGAGAAAAATAAAGGGAAAGGTAGGTTGTGCGAAATTCTAGAAAAGTGGCTCACTCACTTGTGTGGCTCACTCACTTGTGAACTACGTTATAGATACTATATAAAACTAATATAGGTTACTAAGGATATAATACTAGAGGTTGTAGGTAGAGTACTAATGTAGTCTTTAGTAGAGAGATAGAGAGATACTATAGATTTAGTTTAAGTAGTAGTAGCTGCAGCAAAGTTAGACTTAAAGAAGTCTGCTAATAAGAAGAGATTACCTATAGAGAGGTATTAGGTAGGGGATAAGGTATAGTTATCTATAGCAAATATAATAATATTAAGGCTATCTTAAAAGCTTAACTAGTTATATTATAAGTATATAGTTATAAAGGTTATATTATCTAATGCTATAAAGCTTAATATACTTAAGGAGGTCTATAAGCTCTTTAATATAGACTTACTCTAGAGAGCAGCTAATAACCCTCTTTTAAGGTAGGTACTAGACAACTATTAACTACTACTAGTAGCATACATTAATAAAGAGCTAGAATAGAAGGTTAAAAGGATATTAGGCATAAGAATTTAAGGCTTAAGTAAAAGGTAATAAGCACTTATTAAGTAGATAGGTTATATAGAGCCCTCTTAGAAGCCTGCTAAATAGCTAAAAGATACTAAAGCAATAGATAATTACCTTATAGGTTAATATAGAGGGACTACTAAAAGAGGACTAGGGGGGTAATATTACAGGCTTTACTATAGATAAGGAGTATAAGCAATGCCTACGCACTAACATTATACTAACCTAAGGCCTACTAGGTAGGCCTCTATAGAGCCCTACTGCTACTCCCTTTCTAGCATAATGCTACCTATAGAACTAGAACTTCCCTCCTTAGTGTAGATACATTTAATTAAGGCACCCCTATTGTTAACTAATAACAGCTCTACCCCTTACAGGATAGGTCTAGTAGGACTAAAGGGACTAATAAGAAGTCTAGTAGGGATAGGTCTAGTAGATCTAGTAGATCTAGTAGGGATAAGGGATCCTAAAAGTGCCTGTATAGCAAGCCTTATTACTAGCTAGCTCTTACGTGTAGATAACTAGAGACTGCAGTAAAGGGTAGTAGAGCTTAGCAGAAGATGTATCTTAAGGAGGGCAAGCAGAAGGTAATTTTAAAGGCCTTGTAGGAGAACAATTACAGCTAGCTAAGATAGAGGCTTAAGGATAAAGGGTAGGCTATAGATAGGGATGCTGCTGCAAACAGGCCTATTATAGACAATCTACCCCTCTATATTACGTATTAAGGATAGCTTTATCTAGCGTTACTAAACTATAGAGGCTGCATATAGTAGGGACTGTAGGGGGGTATAGCGCTAGTAAGGGCTAATAGGTTAGGAGGGGTTATAAGGTAGGGTTGCTACTTTAAGCAGGCCTACTGCAGACAACCTTTCTCTACCTATTAAAGTAACTAGCTTTATTTAGTATTGCTAAACTATAGAGGCTGCATACAGTAGGGACTGTAGGGGGGTTTAGCGCTAGTAAAGGCTAGGTAATAGGTGCTAGTAGGACTAGGCTGCTAAGCTGTGGAGGCTGCGTACGGCAGGGACTGCAGGGGGGTTTAGCTTAGTTAGCATGTACAGCTTAAACATTCGTTTAGATCTAGCGTTGCTAGGTATCTCTTTTGTATTGTAGATAACTTTGCTCTAGCAGCCTTTGTACAGACGTAATACGCCTGTATGAAGGCTAGGGGGGTGTGTTGTATAGGGTATCCCTGTACGTATGTACGTGTGGGACTGAGGGCTCCAGACGGGTATATATAGGCCTGTCAGTTGCCCTATTCCCCCTTTCTATTAGATGGACCGTTTTGACCCTTATCTCTGACCCCTATGTGCGACAAGAGGTTATCTGAGCATGATTAGTGAATGCTGGTCCTACCTTGGGCAATCAACAGTTTGTACAAACTTACGTAACTAAGTGAATCTCGACGTTATCCAGATACAAAAGAACACCAGCCTCTGAATCCAGATGTTCCGTTTCACAGCTTTCGATCGAGCTTGAGCGTTCAGAGTCTTGATCTTGGACAGGCGTGGCAGTCGACACTCGTAGAGGCCCTTCACGGCCAGATCAACGGCGGCGTCCTCGGCAATGCCGCCCTCCTGGAGCGTACGCCCGAGTAGCATGCCGAGCGCTTCCGAATCCTCGAACGCCTGGCTCGTGCCTTGGCCAATGTCGGGAGTCATGGCGTGAGCCGCATCCCCGACAAGCACCACTCCGCCATCGCCCCATGTAGGCAGTTCGGGAACCGTCCAGACGGGGTAGATGAAGGGTGCCGAGGCTTTCTGCAGCACTCCCCGGACGTTTTCTTCCTCCCAATCCCCATACATGTCCTGGAGTATCGCGGATACAAACTCTCGAGGTACCTCCTTACGGCTGGGCGGCTCGTCCGTATCGTATAGAGACCACCATGTAAGTGAGTCGTCCTCTGTGGGACGGTAAGCACTGTAACCCATGGATGCCTTATCGCCCATGACAATGACCACTGATTTAGTGCTGGCCACTTCCTCCGGAATGCGCATGGGAATGAAGCCCCAGATTCCACACCGTTTCCTGGTTTGAAAGTATATGTTAGCATTCTATCCATCTAGTAACTAGTGACCTGGGCAAAGCGAGGAGCAAGACTCTATGATGAAACGATTTGACGCTCGAGAAGACCCGGCCCAGGTCCAACTTACGAAAACACTGCGGCAACATCAACGCTGTGGCCGCTGAAGAGGTGCTTCCGCACGGTACTGTGCACGCCGTCTGCTCCAATAACCAGATCAAAGTCCGCCGAGCCGCCGTCTGCGAATGAGATCACCGGCTTCGTGTTGCCTGACTGGCCCCTCTTCGTGACCTTTGCAACCTTCCGGACCACGACATGGTCGTCAGGGATCGCCTCCCTGAGGGTGCGCCACGTCGCCTGCCTGGCCATAATCATGGTCACGTCGCCCTCTCGCTGGGTTCTCCGCCTCACGGCGAGGTCCCAGCCAGCCGAGCTCCTCAGCCTGACCGTCTCGTACGGGTATCCGCGCTCCTGGATGGTTGCGTGAACGGAAGGGTCGAGGTTGTGTAGCACGCGCATTCCGTTCGTGGAGATTCCGATACACCCGCCCTGTGGTGCAGGCACATCGGCGGTGTCGAGGTTCTCGGATGGTACATCTTGGTCGGGCGGAGGCGTGCGTGATTCGTAAATGGTGACATCGTGGTCACCCGGAAGGAATTTCCGCAGTGCCAGGTAGGTTGACATGCCCGCGAGGCCACATCCTACGATGGCGATCTTCATGGCGACAAAAGTGGGAGTTTTACTTCATCGAAGGCGAACCAAGTTTTATCACCAAGAACAAACCTCAAATTGGACTGCAACGCTGCTCGATGAAGACTATTAATGTCCAGTGAACTCGTTCAAAAGTCGACCCTTTTTTTTTTTTTTGAAACAGATCGTTAAGCACGGAGTTGTCGAGAGATGCGAGGCCGAGCTGCAAGGGATGTCGTCATTCAGAGAACTTCGGCACCGGAGGGATGCGAGGAAGTAATTACGGATCATCGGTGGCCGAGGGAGCGCGAGTAGATTGCTTTTTACCTAACAAAAGGTAGAGGGCAACTGTCGCTGTAGAGTTTGAGCTGCCGGAAGTCAAAATGACCCGAAGAATGCACACCCCGCGCGCGGTATGTTGCCGACGGGATGGTCACGAAGAGGGTAATAGTGCCAAGCTGTTGATAGACGACCCCGGCAATCGGTTGCGTCCCGGAGTCCTTCATTGCGCCCAGGTCCGCCAGCTTGAAAACCCCAAGAGTTCTCTGTCCCCAAGCTTTTACTCAACCTTTGTGAGAGACGCCCGGAAACTTTGACGATATCGTTATACAACGAGGTGACGACGTGACCGCTGGAGCTCCCAGGCGGGGATCGATGATCTAGGAGGCAGGCCGCTGTAGATTGGTCCAGCAGCAGACGGGAAGAAGGCCGAGATGCCTGGCCCCGAGATCGGCCGGGGTTCGAAGCCGCCGAGAAACGTCTCGCACCGGACTCGGATCCGTCTGCTGCCGGGTCGTCGTGCTTCGGGGTCCTGTGAAAGATGCCGGACGCAGCATCCCTGCTTCGGAGAGGCATGAAAGAGCCGGGTCTTGCCTCGACTTGTGCAGAGCGCAACGATGCTTTGCGTGGCATGTACACCATCTCAAAGCGATTTACGAGGGGAGCTCCGAGTTTCGGGGCCCGCAGCACCACTGAATGAAGGCATTGACCCCATTGACTCGTGTCGGCTTGGCTTTGATCAGCCTTTCAATCTTCCTTGGTTTCACTATCAGAAATGACTATCTTCTTCTTTTCTTCTTCTCTTCATTTTCGGCCTGCGTGGCCAGAAGAAGCTCGGGTCTTGAGAGGTCCACCGAACGATCACAGCATTGCAAAGCAAAGCTACACTCTCGCATCACTCGGCCAGCCAAGCCATCCAGGCCAGGCCATGAGCGAGCTCTGTTGGATCTTTTGTCCATGCAGCGCCGAGCTGCTCCTAGTTGTCAGGCAAGACACGTCATACACTGTCCAACAGGACCGGCCCAACCAACACGTTGGCCGCATGTCGAGTGACCCTGGAAGTAGAGAATGCCCTCCATGCCCAGTGCACGAGGATTGATTCTGGCCTAGATGATCCTCAACCAACAGGTGCATGGACAGGCCCTCGACTCTCCAATTCGGACTGCCATGATGACTTCGCATTGTGAGGTTCTAGCGGCCGCTTCAATGGCCTCAATGTGCAAGGCCGCACCAACACAAGGCAGACTTTTGACGCGCTCTATCTAACACGACCAACAGTTGGTTGCGTTGATCCGGCCAACATGCGGCCAGCCCCAAAATCGAAGAATGAGGCAGTGCTTCTGGGCCTGTTCCGGCGTCAACACCATGCGCCGCAGGATGCCTCCTGTTCATTCGACCGGCTGCATGTTGTGCGACCCAACGACTGGTTTGCCCCGCGGTTCTTGGAGTCTTCGAGGCTGCGCGTGCCTTGCGATGGATTTACTGCAGTTTAAAAAGGCAGCAGACTTCCAGTCTTTCCCCCTTTTCCTTCATTCTAGACATCATCCGGATCCCTTGGTTGACTCGGAAGTCATCACATTATCTGTGTGCCCAACCCTCCACGAACTGAAAATGACAAACGCAACCGGGCCTCAGTCGCCGTCGCTGGAGGACAAATGGAAGCTCTGCAAGACGCAGGACGACCAAAAGGCCTCCCTTATTGCAGTAAGTCGGCGTTTCTGACTTGTACCCCTCGTTCCGTCTGCTGACCAAGGCTGCCCGTAGGACTTGTTCAACCACATTGGCGAAATCACAGGCAAACTATCAGAAGTTGAGCTGGAGCTCAAAGAGAAGAAGATCATTGTCAAGTCTATGTGGGACACGATAAATGACAGCAAGGAGCGGGTTGTTCAGTTGCAGACTGAAAAGGTTGTGACGATTCCCCTGTCGCCGCACATCCTTCCTTGATGCTTCAGACGCTAACAGGACAAGGATAAACACTGCTTTGCCCTGGTTCTTGTCGACGGTGATTGCATGCCAGTAAGTCGTACCTAGCTATACCCGTAACCAGACTATCATTAATCCTCACTCATCGTTTTGCAGTTCTTGGACGACCTCGTTGAACAAGGCTTGGAGGGGGGCAAGAAAGCATCAAGCTTTCTCGAGCAGGCCGTGGCCTCGGAGCTGAAGTCTGTGGATCGGTCTCTGCCCCATCACCTGCGAGTCATCGTTCGCGTGTTCGCCAACCTCAAGGGTCTCGCAATGACGTATACGGAAATGGGTGTAATCCACGACCCCGATGTCTTTTACGAATTCGTGCGGGGCTTCAACATGACGAACGCCATGTGCGACTTTGTGGACGCGGGAAACGGTAAAGAGTGCGCCGATGAAAAGTTGAAAGGTGACTCCGGAATCCATCAAAATCCCAAAGCACCCAAGGCTTCGACGCTAATATCCACCTGACAGCAAACTTCAAGTTCAGCGTCGACGACGTGCATTGCCGGCACATCTTGTTTGGCGCCTCCGCCGACAGCGGCTACGTGCGCCTGTTGGGACCTTACCTCGAGACCGAGGAGGTTCGGAAGAAGGTCATCCTCATCGAGGGACCCCCTTTCGCTCAAGAGTTGGCCGAGATCAGGCACCGGTTCCGTGTCGCCTCCTTCAACAAGGTCTTTAGACGGCAGAAGCTCGTCAACTTCAAGCGCAAGGTATCGTCGGGGTACTACGTGACGCCTCCCCCGACCCCATCGTCAGACTACGCGTCAGCAGCCGCGAAGCCCGCCTCGTCGTCGGCGCCGGTTCACGTGTCACGTCGATCTTCCGCCTCGGCGAACGCGGGGTCGCCTATTCTCGGGGAGGTCGTTCGGAACAAGGCCGGAAAGCGCGTCGATCCCCCACTCAGCTACGCGCTGCATGACTTCAACATGATGAAGAACCGCAAGTTGTGCAACAACTTCTACCTCACGGGCAGGTGTTACTACAAGGAGACGTTGGGGAGGTGCTCCCACGATCACGAGCAGTCGCCGACCCATAAGGAGTTGCAAGCTCTTGTGGCCCTTGCGCGCCACTCGTACTGCCATACAGGCTTGGACTGCAATGATCCCAACTGCGTATTCGGTCATCAGTGCCCTCGGGAGAACTGTAACGGCGCGAGCTGTTGGTACAAGTTTCCCCTGGAACTGCACAACATTGACAAGAAGATTGTTCGCTGAGTTGTGGTCTCTGGTCTGGTTGAGTTGTTGGACAGGAGAACTGTCTTGTCTTGGGTGCTTGGTAGTGTTTTAGTGGTAGTTACTTGTTTGAATGGCTCGCAAAGTGTGAATAAATGATGCAAAACTTTCTCAAAAAGACAAATTCATGGAAGTCACATCCCATTTTCCTGTGACATGAATATACGATGAGCTCCCAGAGACGATGATGATCAGTAGGATCCGGGCTGGAATCGAGGAAATCTCAGGCCACCCACGCAAGCCGTTGTAAGGTGAGATATTGATACTTGGGCATCATAACTTGTACTCGCAACTAACCAATAGACGGGATGGCAGTTTCAGAAAGTTCGATTATTCTCCAGTCTCTTACCTTCTTGCCTGATGCCGCGTGCTTAATATTTACGTTCGTGCTTGTTCGCGGAGAGTTAGTTACAGTTTCGGGTAGACCCCGCGTATCAAGATCCAACGCCGTTGATCTCCACTGCGTCCATTTCCACCCTGGGATAGAAAACGAGGTTGAAAGGGGAAAGATATCAATCCATTTCTAGAAGAGTCGCGTCGCGAGTCCACTGAGGCAGAGGCACACCGGCCGGCTTGACCATGCCTTAAATGGAAGCTGGTCGTGGAACAACGAGATCAACAAGGATCCAGGCCCTCACATTGCCCCATTTCGGACCCAGCGTCCAACCAACAGAGGGCAGACTAGTCCGTTCATGGGATGATGCAGGATGATTCATAACGGGGTCGAGTGATTCCTCGCCGAACCCAAATTCGGCCGATGCTCTGTTTGGTGTCTACAAAATGAAACTGATAAAGTCAACAGACGCTTTGGTTCGTGAGACATCTCATCATCATGCGGCAAGCTCTCTCAACTCTTCTTTCTTTCCAAACACTGTTGCTACGAACACTGTAAAGACTGGAACAGGCACAATGTCGACAAGCAAAGGTTCAACGGGTGCGCCGGCACTCAAGCATGTCGATATCGTCCGTAGACTATTCCCTGAAACACCGCCAACGAGCCCTGTCACGTCAAAACTCTCCATAATCGACGCCACGGTCGGCCGTTTCTCGCCCACGGCAGCCATATGGCTTTATGACAAGCCGACAGAGACTGAAATCCCGCATCACAGACTCTTCGACACGTTAACCCAGGCACTCGGCCAAACCCTGAATGACTATCCACACTTCGCCGGCCAGATCCAATGGGCCTCGGAGAGCATGGTCAAGGACGACGATGTCCCGCGACACCTCGGTCGACCAGTGGTGGTCCACGGCGCGCCAACGGACCCCGGAGTTGAGGTGGTCATCGCCAGCTACGACATGCGCCTCGACGAGGTCGTCCCTGGCCGAGATGAACGAGCAACGCGGCTGAAGGAGTGGAACGCCTCGGACTTCAAACAAACCGACTTCCTACCGGACACCAAGACCGCGTTATCGTCCTTGAACGCCTTGGAGGGCCTGCCGGCCGTGGCCGTCCAGCTCACCGCGTTCAGATGTGGAGGTTTCGGTGTCAGCGCGAAGATGGCGCATCCCCTGGCCGACGCCGTCACGCTGACGAACTTCATGCACTCCTGGGCCGCGCGGTCACGAATCCTCTTCGGCAACGGGTCCGCGGCGGGCGACCTCGACCTCCTCAAGCCGGTTTTCAACCCGGCACAGCTGGACCAAGTCGCCGGACTGCGTCCCGGAAGCCCACCCGACCCGGATAGAGTTGCAAAGGCCCGATCACTGCCCATGCACCGCTTCGACTGGTGGGCGGAGGACGCGCCAGGCTACCCCCAAGCCGTCAAGCCCGCCACGCTGGCGACGATGCCGCCGCCCGACAAGCTGGCGACCACAGAGCTCAGCCCGTCTACGTTCCCGCCGTGGCCGACGTGGGACATGGGAGCGGCAGTGGACCACGTCCAGATCCGCTTCGCCGCCGACGAGCTGGCGCGGATGAGAGAGGCCGCTCAGGCGAGTCTGCCCGACAATCTCAAATCTCTGCGCATCTCCAGGCTCGACGCTGCGCTGGCGCACGTCTGGACGCTGATGAACCGCGCCCGCGGGTTCCAGGGGGACGGAGAGAGCGTGTACGTGAACATCACCCTCGGCCTCCGGAATCGCGTCAGCCCGCCTCTCCCCGACACGTTCGTCGGATCCCCGCTCCTCTTGGGCTACGTCGAGAAGACGGCCGACGAGGCCGCGTCGCAGCAGCTCGGCCCCGTCGCCGGCGCCATCAGGCACATGATGTCGCGGTTCACGCCGGACGCCGTGGCCGCCTACATCCACGACGCCGCGCACGAGGTCAGCCCCCAGCGTCTGTGGCAGGGGTTCCCGGGGACGCGCCACACGATCGTGACGTCCTGGGTCCGGGCCAGGACGTACGAGCTGGATTTTCTGGGCTCGGGAGGGTTGGCTCGGTACGTCCAGGGCGTGATGCCCAAGATTGACGGCCTGGTGCAGATCATGGATGTTGCGGACACGGGCGACTTCGATGTTAGTGTATGCATGCAGCGGGAAGCTATGAGACGCTTGCTGAAGGACTCTTCTCTTCGCCAATATGAGAAGTGAATGACTGGGACGCAGTGATGGGAGAGGAAGGGGTCGTCGATGTAACATTAGAAGATAAAGCTCTTGGAAGCCGGGACCTTTGTGGCATCTTGGTGTCATGTATAAGCTTGTTCTCATGAATAAGAATGACGTTACAATTGTCCATGAACCAATAGATTTTCAGCTTAAAAAAGCAGAGATATCATTGCGTCAATCGCGGACGGGAATTGAGCCCGACGTGGCTGGTTTGTGTTAGTCTTATGATTCACGAGGAACCTGAGGATTCGGTGATGCTTACGGGTCGAACCCACAACCTTGAGATTAAGAGTCTCACGCTCTACCGATTGAGCTAGCCGGGCAGGCTATGTGAAGTGTGTGATTGTATTATCATCGGGAGAGTACTCAAGACCTCGATGTGCCATTTGTGCGTGGATCGTGAGGGCTAACCTTGTCTCCACCCCCCCCCCCCCCCCCCCCCCCCCCCCCCCCCTCGGAGCCGAGATTGAGTTCCTGTGCAAGTTGAGAAAGACAGATATGTCAACAGTAGTCAGATGTATTCCAAGAATCTTCAACCCTGGGTTGATGTTGTGTCTATTGGGTTGACTTTAACCGTTGTCGCTCGCTGGAAGTGATTTATGAGAGACATCCACCAGACACCAACTCCTTTCTGTCTATTCACAATTGTGCAATATGTGCAAGAGGCCTATCTATATGCAATGGAACAGTTGGCAATGTGCCGATTAGGTCACAATAGTCACCAACAATTACTACCAAGTCCCAACGAGACTCAAACCAGTTAGTCATAGTTGCAAGGCGCCATTATGCGTAGACGTAGCACAAAGGAGAACCGCCGATGGTGCTGAGCACGTCGTCGATGGTGCGGTTCTCGGCGTTGACACCCAGGTCCAGCACGTCGCTCTTGAGGGTGTCCCGGCTGGCGGGCCGGTTGTTGATGGTGATGGTGCCGGCGATCTCGAAGGCGTTCCAGAGGTGCAGGGCCTGCCACAGCCAGTAGACGCGGTCGACCATGGCGTGGTGCAGGAAGAAGCTGGGGTCGACGACGGACGAGTACAGGTCGCTGGCCTCGCCGTTGACGGTGAAGTGGCCGGCGGCGTGCATGCCGAGGAAGCCGTCGGCGAAGCGGCCCTGCAGCTCGTTCTGGAAGAGCTCGACGCTCCGCGAGGCCGGGCCGACGGTGATGTTGACCATGTTCTCGTTGGTGAACCACTTGGACGCCGTGTAGCTGCTCAGGTCGCGGCTGAGGCAGCGCGGGTTGTAGCCGAGTTTGCCGCTGGGGCTGGCCTCGAGGCCGTCCATGCCGGGGTTGACGGGGCCCAGGTTGACCGTCATGCTGTCCGAGACGGGGTTAGACAGACTGAAAAGCATGGGGGACCTGGGACGGACTGTTTACTCCCGATGAGGAGAAAGAGAGAGACGCGATGCCCGGCTTACTTTTTGAATGGGCCGCTGGTGACGCAGCCTCCGCCGTTGCCGGACGGCAGGACGATGGCGCCGGCGCCGCTGATGCTGCCGTTGTGCTCGACAAACGCACCGTCGCCGCTCAAGCTGGTGTCACTGCCGTCAAACACCGGGGACTTTGTGAGATCGTCCTGGTTCTTCAACCAGTTCCAGTACTGCGGAGTAGTCAGACCCTGTTTAGCAACAAAACGATCTTTCGCTTCCACTACCAAGAGAGTCATATGAATCCACTCACCGGCTGGGAGCCCTTGTAGCCGCACTCGTTCCGCAGAGCCTCCTCGTAGGCCCAGACAAAGTAGCGGTGCCACGTCAGGAAGTTGCCCTGGGGCTCCAATGTCAGAATCCCGCTGCAGATATCCCGGCCCTCAAAGAAGCACGACTTACGGTTCCGTGGATCTGGGTCGTCTGGTTGATGTGCACGGCGACGAAGTCGTCGTACCGGTTGCGGGCACCGGGGGCGAACTCGGGATCCGACTTGGACGGCGACGTCAACATGCACTGAACGGCGCTGATGTAATCCTTCTTCTCCGCGGATGAGAAGGACTCCCTTTCAAAGACGATGTTTATGTTAGCTTTCCTTCCCACCCCCCTAGTAAAGTGACTCAGGTAGATGATGATGATGCCCGGACCCCCCGATCGGCACGGACACGGTGTGGGGGATGACGAACCAGTCCCGGCGGTAACGGGCGTTGAAGATGTTGCAGCTGCTGCGCTTGTTGCCGGCGCCTGACTCGACGAGGGCGCTCATGGCGCGGTCCTGGAGCTCGGCGAGGACATCGCGAGTCTCGACGGGCGACGCGAGAACCGGCACGGTCAACAGACCGACGGCCGCGGCTACGATTGTGATGGGATACATTGCTCGGGTTTTCTGTAGTTGTCGAGGGGAGAGAAAAAGCAACAAGCGTACGAGGGGAGTCAGGGAGAGTGGCTAGGATCCAGAGGGACGAGGCTTGGTGCAAACAATCTCTCGCCTGTGGAGGAAACCGAGGCGATGGACAAGGTCGTGTGGGACGGACGTGGGACGTGGGAATCGAACAAGGCGGTCCGCGATCTTCACCCGACGGCAGACCGGAATCTGGACAAGTCCCTTAAGCTATATAGACAGATGCCTGTTCCTACGTTGTGAATAGATTAAAGAGGAGTCGGCCGCCCTGTATGAGTTGCCTCCGGACATGACCCTACAGGGCGCCGGACCCACGGAGGCGGACTTGGTAACCGCACTGGGCGGGAGGGCTTGGTGGACTTTGTTCGAGATGAGATGCGGCGCTCCTGTGGCGGGATATGAGAAAAAGGAGGGTCGGGAATCGAACGGTATTAATGCGGCGGGCGGATAATACATAACAAATAGGGGAACGAAAAACTGGATAGCCCAGATCCAACGGACCCACGATGGCCCAGGAAGGATTAGCACACAACGGAACCCCCCCGCCAGGAGGGCCAGGCGAGACGGATGGATCAAGGGACAGGCAGGGAGGATGCGTCCGCTGATGATTCTGTTGTTGCCTTCCCGTTGAACGACAGCTAGCATCAGGAAGACCGGGTGGGTGTTGGAGATGTTGTAGTATCTGGTACTTGGTTGAAGCATGACTCTTGAAACCAGTTGGTTGTCTGAGTAGACTGCGTTTCCCCTAGTCCAATTTCACAATGCTGTTTATACTTACTTACTTAAGCTTAACTTCAACATTGCTAAACCATAATCATTAGTAAAACAGCATCATGTTCGTCTCAATATGGCACAACAACAATAGTCCAAAGACCGTGTCAACTGTTTTATCAGTCACAGTCCGGCTCCACGGAGAGTCCCACCTTGACCTCGGGATTGACTAGCCGAGTAGGAACAAAATGGACTCGAATCATTCGACTATCTTCTTGTGTTCCCACCGTCCCGCTCTTTTTTCGCCCCGTCTCCCATGTCCTCCGAGTGGCCAGACCAGCATCCCCATCCTCTCTCTTGGGTCTCGCATAGTTTGTACAACCCGACTGGTTCATGAATTTCGGTTTTCAGCAGAGACTGCCATTATCTTCGGCCAGGGAGGAACGTTGCTGGAGTTGCCTTAATAGGTTCGAGTACCGAGCTCTGGATTCGTTCAGAGGTTTCCATTTTCTCCGAGGCCCAAGACTATACTATACCCATGATGGCAGGACGGGGGATGGCGAGATGTTGTCGCCGAACGGCAAAGACCAAGGATGAGATCCCCCCCCCCCCCCCTTTCACTCGAGATGCTTCATGACACCAACTCATGAGATAACCACTCATGCACATCGTTTACACTCTCGAGTCATTCTGATATCCACACTTGTCCCGACAACATGGAAAAGAGATGATTGAAACCCATTTTCTCCGTAGAGACTTCGCGGAGCCCACTCATAGGGATGAAGACTTACTTGCTTTTCCTCACGGCACCTGCACGGTACTGCAACGATGCGGCACACGTAATGTGGGAGAAATCCATGTGGCTCCCATGGATGGACCCTCTCTCTCTCACTTCTCTCTCTCATGTAAAAGAACAGGCACTAGCCACTCACATCGAGTGTTCGAGGGGGCAGACTCCTCGGCAGCTTCATCAAAGCACTCCACTCTTTTACATCGAGCAGCCCGGTACACAATCCCTTTAGCACGCACGAGAGATACCAGTACTCTTCTCAGCCACTCGTGCGAAATTCCCAAGGAAATGGGGTGACGGGATGGATCGCCGCATCCCTGCACTGGATCACAGTCTAGAAGACAAAATGTCGCACCTCTCTGAAGCCAAGCAGACCGGAATCACCACGAGGAAGCCCCCCCCCCCCCTCCCCTTTATTATGCCCACCACACATAACGAAACCTGGTCTGATTATGTTCCACGCTATCCGTACTTGATCTGCCCGTTTCCCCGCGAGCTACGTACATCTTCAACCACCGTGGTGTGTGGTTCCCTTCGAACTCCCTCCTCTGCAGCTTGACACATTTGATCAGCGCCCCATCCCTGGAAGCAGAGCAGCCCCCAAGATGGTTAAAAGATTGCGCTGATCCCCTTCGTTGACCGCCCCCGTGCCCACTCTCATTGACCTCTTGTGGCTTTCCTTCCTCTATCTCCCGCTCCTCCCCCCGTACGTGAGCTGCCGCCATGTCCTCGACCTCGACCGTCGACCCGGAACGGGCCAGGGAGAGCAACACGGCTATGATACTGGCTGTAACGGGGACCTTCCACGCGCTCGCCCTCGTCTTCGTCGTCCTCCGGACGTACACGCGTGCTGTCATCGTCAAGACGATGGGGGTCGACGACTACATGATGATCGGGGCCGCGGTATTACACCCCCCCCCCAATATCCGAGACAGGAGGTGTTATAGGGTTTGTACATGCTGACCAAAACCCAGTTTTGTGCGCTCGGCGGAGGGATGGTCATCTTCATCATCCAGGGGTTCTACGGGCTCGGTAGACACAGAGACACCATCAGCAAAGCGGATCAGGTCTTCTTCTCCAAAGTGGGCTTCTTCCAGTCCATCATCTCGGCCATCGCGGCCCTGGCCTTGCTGAAGATCTCGATCGCGCTATCGTTGCTTCGGCTGAGCAAGAACCGATGGTATTCGCGGACCCTATGGGCCCTGATAGGTAAGTAAGGGCCAACTATGTCCCACTTGAGAAAGATGGCAGATGTGAGACCTCTTCACTGACGGCAGTGCAGTTTTCGTGGTGCTTTACACAATCATGGCCTGGCTGAGCTTCTTCCTGTACTGCACACCCCTGGAGGGTTACTGGGATAAGAGCCTGAAGCCCACGTGCTACAACATCAAGCTGTTTGTCAACTTTGCTCTTGTGAACACAGGTATGTGACGTTGCAAGATTCTGAACTCAGCAGCTCTAACTCGAGCAGCGTTCAACATCTTCACCGATGTCTGTTTCGCCACGCTGCCCATCCCGATCATTTGGGTTTTGCAAATGAAGTTGCGGACCCGGATCTACTTGATCGGCGTTCTGAGTCTTGGCTACCTGTAAGTCGGCCAGATTGTGGTTCTGGCTGGAAAACCATTGCTGATGGGACGCTCTAGAGCCGTCATCATGGGCATCATCAAGGCCGTCTACCAGATTGCTCAACCGGGCAACAAAGACGGGACATTGTAAGCCGATAAAGGACACGCAAGAACAATGGGAGATGGTGACACATGCTAACAACAATGGGAACGTCACAGCCGGCAAAGCATCCAGTTCTGGGGCTTGTAAGTTCCCCTTCCCCTTTAACCCCCCCCCCCCCCCCCTTTCTCCCAAGCCCCTCTTGAGCACCCGTTGCCAGGGCGTCGGGAACTAACTTGGGGCTGACCGTTGTGTCCGCAGCCTCCAGCTGAACCTCGGCATCATCGCCGCCTGCGCGCCGGCGATCAAGCCACTCGTGGGCCGCGCCCTCAAGATCTCGTCGAGCCGCCGGTACAACAGCGACAACCTCTACGAAAACCGGTACCCGACGGGCCGGACCGGCCGGACGGTACACATCACGGCGACGGCCAAGAGACAGGGGTACAGGGAGCAGGGGAGCCAGGGGGCGCCAGACTACGAGCTCGAGGAGGGTCCCTTCTCGAACAGCGCCGAGTTCTACCGGGCAAGCATCAAGGGCGGCGGGACCGCCAACCACCCGGCGGCCGTGGCTGTGTACGGGAACAAGAACAGCTTCGGCGACAGGTCGGGGAGCGAGGAGATGATCCTGGACGCGGATGGCAAGCTCGGGGAGGGCAGGGGCATCATGAGGACGACCGAGGTGCACGTCCAGCGCTAGAGAACAGAACATTTTGAATGCATTGGTATGACCCAATAGCTGGCTGGCCCCCATGATACTTGCTGCGAATGTGTCGATAACACAGCCACCGGAGGCGTCTCTCACACACGTTACCACGAAACCGGACCCTGCCAAGCAAGTTCGACATCTGCTCTCTAGTCTCGATGGCTGGGACAGGGGGGGCCGTGATAGAAGCTTTGCTGCGGCACAGATGTTAACGAATCCAAGGGGGGGGGGGGGGGGGGGGCACATCCCTCCCGGCACCGTGGTAACGACGCACACTCTCGTCTGACCACCACTCGCTAACCAGTCCTAGAATATCCCCGACCTTCAGCCCTACTCCGGGGCAGTGCATGATGCATTCCAGCTGCAGTTGTGTGTGGTCGGTGGTGCCTAAGCGTCGGCACCTAGCCTCAACTACCGGCCACACCATCTCGAGTGATTCCTTGGGGCCAGGTAGAAGCATTTGGCTCTTGATCAAGTTGAACCAAGTTCAGACCGTGTTTATCCGGTAATACTCTCTCTCTCTCTCTATCTTTCTGTCTTTCTGTCTCTATCTTTCCGTCTCCTCCTTATTGACCTGCAGGCACAGCTAATCGCAAGTTCGAGTGCCTCGAAACAGCCCGTCGAAACGGGGAACACAAAGTGGCACAAGAGAAACTAGGCCTATGCCGGCGTCGGTACACCAGGCTGACCGAAAGCAAGGGGGTATCTCAATTTCCAAGCTAAGAGAAAGCCGTGGCTTCTTCTCCAATCCGCATCACGACTGGCGCCCCCCCTCGAGATGGCGGACCTCAGCTGAGAGCCGGGAAACGCCATCTTGTCAGCCAGGCCACGCCCCCATTGGCTCTTCATCCACGCAGTAACATGCAGAGAGACGTGGCGTGGCAGAGACGGCAAGCCGACAAGCGGCCTCCCTGTCAGCCACTTTGGCGGAGAGACTGGACTATTGCCAGCTTACCCGTCAAGTTGCGAAAGGTTCTATCCGGGAGCACTTGTGGCTTGCTGCCCGAGTGTCTCAAGAGCCACTGCGGCGTCCTAAAATAAGATGGTATCTGGTTTTTTAGACAGGAGAGACATGGAACTAGTCGAACGACGGAACACACAGCCCTGGGGGAGGTTCCCCGTGCCTGTGGGCCTGTCTCTCACACACACTCTCTCACGCTCTCTCAAAAGGGAAGACGTCTCCTCCCCCTTCCACGCCGTGGCGTCGGCTGTAGTCGAGAGCGAGGAATGCCGGGACTGAGCTCGTCGATCATCTCTCGGATTTTGGTCTAGATCAACAACCCGTTCGGGATATAGCACATATCAATCCACCAACTACTACGAACTCCGAGACCATATCCCCGGGGACTGTGCCTCGGAGGAGAAAAGATGCACCAACCGCCGCCTGCCGATCAGTTGACCTTTGAGTCGCGGGCGCAGTACAACCTCCAGGCCACGGAGGACGCCGAGGAGGAGGAAGAGAGACGGCAACAGCAGCAACAGCAGCAACAGCAGCAACAGCAGCAACAGCAGCAACAGCAGCAACAAAAACAACAACACCAACAACAGCAGCAGCAGCAAAACGAGTGGGAGGATGACGAGGCGGATGAGCCAAAGAAGAACGCCCCCCCGCCGATCCCGAGGCGGCCCAACTACCGGCCCAAGCCGCTGCGATGGCCCTTCATCGTCTGCATGGTCGTCTTGCTCTCGGTGCTGATGGGCCTCGTCGTGTACGCCCGCGAGACGATGCCCAACTCGGACAGCACGGCGACCATCGAGCCCCGGCGCGTGCTGCGGGCACGTCAGGAGGCGACATCCACGGAGCAGCAGCAGCAGCAGCAGCAGCAGCAGCAGCAGCAGGGTTCAACGGTGCCGGCGGCCGCTCCATCGAGCAGTGTCGTGATCCCCGCGACGTCTGAGGAGAAACAGCCTTCGACGCCGGCGTCGGCTGCAGTGCCATCGCCGTCTTCTGTCTCCCCGCCAAACACACCGACAGCAGCAAGCATCCCGGCAGAGAGTGACGGTGCGCCGACGACGACCCCCGTCTCGGCAACAATAGAAGAGGACACTTCGGCCAAGGGCACTTCGAATGCAGTTTCTGATATTCACTCTTCACAAGCAACGAGCCAGGGGCAAGAAGTTCTCTCGGCACCCAGCGATCCCACGGCGTCTGAAAGCAAGGCGCAAAGCAACTCGGCGGCAACTGCTCGCTCGGACACAAGTGGTTCAGCGACAATCAACGCGGCGACAAGCCCGACTCAGGAGACAACCGGCAAGACATCTCCAACAGACATTACCAGTAGCTCCCAGTCATCGGCCCAGGGTCTTACAACTCCAAGCTCGGTTACCGCGGCCTCAAAAGGGACTGGAACTTCAAAGGACGTCTCAAATACTAGAGTCTCCTCTCTCCAAGCATCGATAACCTCAAAACCGGAGGGGACGAGTCAGACGAAGGACACTTCTATGTCCGGACCGTCGACGACCGGAGGGAGCAGTGGTTCGGCATTTTCCTCGGACCTAGCAGGCCAGCGCAAAGCCCCTGGAGTCTCCTCATCAACAGCCTCTGTTTCAATAACCTCACTCGCCTCGTCATCCCCGTCCGTTAACACGATACTGAAGCCCACCGGCAGCAATGAGGTCTTATCCATCGCCACATCCCTCTTCACAACGACTCTCACGAGGAGCGGCTCCACGTTCACATACACCACCGGCTACACGAGCTACGTCTCCTCCTCCTTCACGACCGTCATTCCCACCACCTTTCCCGGCAGCGTCGCCACGAGCACATTCACCACCGTCGTCACGACGGCCGTCATCAAGACGACGACGAGGATGCAACCGGGCGGCAGCATCATGACCACCCTGACCATGCCGGTGACCTCGACCCGGACCGTCGTCACCAGCGACGGCAGCAGCACCTACTCGCTGACGACCGTCGAGACGGGCACCCGCGTCGAAACCTCGGCCGTGGCGGTCACTCCCAGGCCCACCGTCGATGTCACGACCGAGGTTGTTGAGGTCACCAGGACCGACACGACGCGCGTCAGCTTTGCGCCCGCCACGGGCCTCGTCACCTCGACCGGCGTCGCCGTTGTGCCGACCACCGTCGCCAGCGTGGTCACGTCCACGGGTGCAGGCGTCGTATACGTGTCCGTCGGGACGACCGAGATCACGCGAATCATCACCATCCCGGGGGGGTCCGGGGGCCAGCAGCACAACGACCCCACTCCCGTCACCCAGGTCTTCACCAGCGTCATCGACCAAAAGGTCGTCACGGTGGTCGAGACCGGCGCCCCCCAGAGGGTCGTCGTCACCGACGGGGGCGTCATCACCGCCGTCTTCACGCCTCCGCCCGAGACCATCGTGACGAGGAACGGCGGGCAGCAGACGGAGATGGTCATCATGGTGACGCCCTCCCCGAACGCGGCCTTCGTTGCCGTGTCGACCGTCATCTCCGGCAAGTCGACCGTCGTGATGGTCGAGTCGACCTTTGGCGCCGGGGGCGTCTTCAAGGAGGTGGCCACGACCATCGGAGGCAAGGCCACCGTCGTGAACGTCCCCGTGAACACCCCTGAGCCGGTCCTGGTTGCGGTGCAGACCACCATCGACGGGAAGCCGACGGTCTTGCTGGTCGCGTCGACGCCCTCGGCGGGATTCAAGCCGGTGTCCCTCACGGTCGTCTCCCAGGTCGGCGGCAGCACCGGCGTCTTCACGACGACTGACCCGCCCGAGACCATCAGGACCGTCATCGACGGAAAGGAGACGACGATAGTACGGACGCCGGCCCCCAGAGAGTTCACCTCCGTCGTCGGAGGCACCCCGACGACGTTCGAGATCGTCACCACCCCGACAGGCACGATGCCCCTATCCTTCACCGTCATCACGACCGTCGGCGGCAGCGTGAGCACCATCGTGTCGACGCCGAGGCCGACAACGCTGGTGACTTCGATCTCGGGCAAGCTGAGCACCATCACCTCGACGCCCACGCCCACGACGCGCCTCTCGACCATTAAAGCCTCCACCGTCACCCTCACCTCCGTCTCGAGGCCGACGTCGACGGAACCCGCGGACAGCGTCATCACCGAGGTCGAGACCTTCAGCTTCACCAACGGCGACTACTTCGTCGGCAAATTCCTCCCCGTCATCCTCGCCGTCACCATCACCATCCCGCTCCGCATCATCGACCTCAACGCCAAGCTCTACCAGCCATTCTTCGCCATGGCCCAGGAAGGCGGCGCCCTCGGCAAGAACAGCGTGACCCTCAAGTTCGACGGCTGGAAGGGTCTCCTCGCGCCCTTTGAGGTCCTCCTGCAAGGTCACCCGGTCCCCTTCATCACGACCCTGATGCTCTGGTCCTCCGCGCTGCTGGTCCCCCTGGCCACTGAGGCCATCGGCATGAAGCTCCACGGCCGGTGCAAAGTCACCGCCATCGACGGCTGCGCCATCGAGCTCGGCGTCTCGACCGTGTCCGCCCACGCCCTCGTCGCCCTGCTCGCCTTCATCATCGTCCTGCTCCTCGTGCTCCTCTACTTTCTGCGCAACTGGGAGACGGGCCTGCACGCGAACCCCTGGAGCATCGCCGGCATGTCGTCGCTCGCTAGGAACTCGGACGTCCGGCCGCTGCAGATCGACTTCAAGGCGAGCGAAAAGGCCATGGCCGAGAAGAGCTACATGCTCGGATTCTTCGAGAACAGCCAGGGGAGAGACGAGTACGGCATCATCTACTGTGATGACTCGTCGCAGGACCTGCAGGCCGCTGCTTCTGGCGCCCTTCCTGTTGTGGACGACGACGACGACGACGAAGTCGCGGACAGGGCGCACCAGCTTCATACCTCGAAGAAGCCGCGCAAGACTGCCCCTTTTATCGCGCTCACGTACTGGTGGCGGCTGGGCTTCATCTTCTTTCTCACTTCTCTTTTCATCTTGGTGCTGTACTACCATGTGACACTACGCGTCCGGACGTCCTTCAAGGACGTCACGGACAGCCAAACCTGGGGCGTGCGGTTCTTCCTTTCGGCGTTGGGGGTCATTACGATCTTCTGCTGGGAGTCCATCTTCGTCAGTGAGTTGACCCCTGTGACATGCTTTTTGAGACTACATCGTGAGCACCGTCACTAACACGGGATCCCCCCCTTAGGCGTCGCCATCATCAGTCCCTACTACCACATGGGCCGCCGCTCCCAGCAGCCCGAGTCCTCCATCCTCATCACCCGCCCGACCAACAGCTTCTACGGCCTCTACGCCGCCATCCTGGAGGGCAACATCGTCCTCCTGCTCGCCGCCTTCATGGCCATCCTCGCCGAGTTCCTCCCCATCCTCCTCACCAACATACCCTACAACCTGACGCAGACGCTCGTCACCCACAACATCTGCGCCCTCACGAGCGTCTCGATCCTCGCGCTCATGATCGCCGCCCTCGTCGCGAGCCTGTTCGTCCGGTGGCCCGAGATGCCCGTCGACCCGCGCAGCATCGCGGGCGCCATGTACTACGTCAACGAGAGCAGGATGCTGGAGGACTTTGAAGGGTTTTCGAAGCTGGACTCCAAGGAGAGGGAGAAGAGGGTCAGGGAACTGGGGAGGAGGTACTTTTACGGCGCCATCACGGGCAAGCATGGGAGGCGGATGGGCGTCGAGTCGGTTGAGAGCGTCGAGGACACGGCGTATACGGGGGGGCATTGGTTTCTGCCGCAGGTTCAGACGGACCACCACGATGAGGAGGTATTGGAATTGGAGCATGAGGAGAATCCAGATGGAGATCCTGAACCAGAGCGTCATGAAGCTGGTTATCAGGAGACGCCCAGGGCGTTGAACAGAGAGGTCGGCCTGATATAAGCATGTCCATGGCCCAGCAGCGGCGATGTAACAACAAGAGGATAGATAGAAGCGAGAAAGAGTAGATAGCTGTTTCGTATGATTATTTCATAAAGACTCAGTCCACTTATTCTTAGCTAGCAGTGAATCGTCGGGCTGTTGCTGGCCAGGCCGCCGATGAAAAACGTCCCCAGCCATATGCCTCCGAGGACGGAGAGGAAGTACCCGAGGTTCATGGTCATGACGGCGAGCATGCTGTCGACATGTCAGCTGATTCCATAGCCGGATTCTGAAGAGATCAATAACTCACAGCAGATACCCGATCCCTCCAACGATGACCTCGTACGTGGCCCTCGCCGCCGCAGCACCAGCCCGCCACCCCCTCCATCGTCCAGCGATGTCTCTCCGTAGCACCCCGGCCGACTTCCCGGGCTCAGCGCCGTCGGTGGAGTGCGCGTCCTCGGCGTCTTTGGCGGCGTTATCGAATATTGCGAGGTTCCTCCAGAAGCGATCTTCGAGCACCGGCTTGACGGCGAGGAGCAGACGCAGGATCGCGGCGAGGACGATCAGGAAGACGCATGTGGCGGCGTACTGCCCCTCGTTGCCCGGCGTCCAGGCGTCCGAGTAGAGCGGCGTCCGGACCGCCTCGAAAAAGGTCATGGCCATGTCGGCCATAGACATGGACATGCTGCCGCTGGACATGTCTCCTGAGGCCGCCGTGGTAGATGTCGCCATCGCCATGGCTGTTGTCGTCGCGTGGTCCATGTCCATCGTGTGCCTGGTAGCGGATGATCGGTTCAGCGGGGGGTTCTGTTGGCGTCCAGTTCCAGAGTATAAGCGACGCCTTCTTTTATTTGGGCGAAGGAATTTATTGTAGGTGGTTTCTCATACTGTCCGTCTCAGAGGTCGATGTTGTTATCTTCCGGGGCAGCACGGAAGAGTCCTGATCCTGCAAGACGATTAGCTCGGGAAGGGCGGTAGAGTTCATAAATAAACGCGAGGGGGTTTACCTGCACCAAAGGGCTACTCGCCGGGGATACTCGACCAAGTATGAAAGCCAATATGAGCAAGTTTCCACCCATGAGACGGATGGCACGGCACCCAAACTCCGCGCGCCGTCGGAAACAATGTGGGACAAGAGAGGGGCTTCGAAACGCGCGCAACGTGACTCCATTCCCCACGTGGGAGATCTGGAGATTTGCAATTCCGAGCAAAAGCTTGGCCAATCCAGAAGGCTTGTTTTTCCCGGGTTGTCGGCATGGACGCCACAGTTCTGGGGGGCGTCGTAAGCAGTACCGGGTACTCGTTGTCTTTAAGTCTTTAACATGCTCAAAACTGCTCAAAACCATGAGAGTTACAGCGAAAGGATGGCAAGACTCGTTGGACAAACTGACGGACTCGTTGTTCGAGGGCTGTTTTGATGGGTGGTGACAACGCAACGATACGGCAACCTTTTGCCGAAGTGGTGAGCATTTACAAGGTTGCTAATGGTACTAGGTCGTGTCCTTCCAGACCATCTCAAGATATGTAGAGACTTCGGAGCAAACAAGTTCATACAACTGCCGGCTCTCTGTTTCTCTCTCTGTTTACCTACTGCCTTCTCAACAGCAACAATTCCTCCACCGCCAGCCCGTCAACATGTCTCTCCCGTGGCTGAGCCAGCCCGTCATGCTGCACTCGAGCCGAGACGCGGGCACCTGCTCCATGACACCCGAGCAGTGCGCCCTCAAGACCGGCTACTGGGTCTTTTGGTACGAGGCCGACCACCGATACGGGCTGCCGACCGTCGCCCTCTTCCTCGCCGTCATACTCCTTGTCGCCGTCGGCAGCTTTGCGGCGACCTACGCGCCGAAATCGTTGCGACGCAGACCGCTCTGGTCGCGGCTTGTGTCACTGGGCCGTCTGATGGCCTACAAGAACTGGCGTCTTGGTTCCTGGAACAGCCAGTCGCTGGGCACCTACGTCCTCGGGGTGATAGGGGCCGTCTTCTTCTTCGGTAAGACCACTAACATGTCGTGGTTTCCATGGTATCGTATCTATCTCTCATCTAATGCCACATCATAGCCATGACTCTCGGCCCTCAGCCGTACTACTGGCCCAACACGCGAAAAGTCAGCTACGGCAACTCGCCGCCCATAGCCACCCGTGCCGGATACATGGCCCTGGCATGCATGCCGTTCCTGTTGTAGGTGAAATCGTTCTAGAGCCAGCTAGCTGACATGAACGATGTTGATATCTGACCAACCCTCCAGCGTCCTCGGCGCCAAAGCAAACCCGGTTTCCGCCCTCACCGGGATCTCCCACGAGAAGCTCAATATCTGGCACAACTGGGTCGCGTGGGCCATGTTCGTCCTGGCTCTCGTCCACACGTTCCCGTTCATCGTGTTCCACATCTGGAAGGGAGACATCGTGATGCAGTGGAACGACGGGGGAACGTGGGTCACCGGTGTCGTCGCGCTCCTGGCCCAAGCCTGGCTGACAATCATGTCGATTCGTTGGATTCGGTAAGTCTTCAAAGCTTGCATACAGCCTCTCTTCGCTTATGTCGATAGTCACTGATCAAAGTAACCCCTTTCCATCAACAGAGACCGGTATTACGAGTTCTTCAAAGCCACCCACCTCCTCGCCGCGGCCGTCTTTTTCGTCTTCTTCTTCATTCACTGCGACTTCCGCCTGACGTCGTGGGACTACTTCATCGCAACGGCCGTCCTGTATTCCCTCTGCTTCTTTTACGCCCAGGCCAGGACCTTCATGGAGCACGGCGTCCGCCGCGCTCGGCTGTCACTTATAACTCCAAGCTGCCTTATGGTCGTCGTGGAGACCGACACGCGGTGGACACCGGGCCAGCACGTCTACCTTCGGTTCCTGACGGCCGGTGTCCACGCGCTCACGGCGCACCCCTTCACCATATGCTCTGTGCCGCGCCGCGGAGAGAAGAGCGAGATGGTCTTCTACGTCCAGCCCAGGAAGGGAGTGACCGGTCGACTGGCCCGGATCGCGGCAAAGGCCCCCGGGATTTCGGTCCCGGTGCTCCTCGACGGACCGTACGGCGGGGTGACGGCTCGGTGGTTTTCCGGGTTTGATCGGACTCTGGTGGTGGCCGGCGGTGCCGGTGCGGGATTCTCCCTCCCGATCATCGAGCACTTCCTCCAATCAGGTAGCAACAACAAGTCGGAGAGCGAGATGACAGTCGTCATCGCCACTCGCGACCCGAACTTTAGAGAGTGGTACTGCGAGGCCCTCGAGTCCGCGGTTGTACGACAGCAGAATGCCAGCGACACCAAGTCGCCAAGGGTGTCCATCCACTACCACGAAACTGAATGCTCTGTGTTGAATGATTCGGGCTCTTCAGAGCCTGGCACGTCAATAAAAGCGCCCACCAAGAGCGTCGAAAAGGAGCCTGGTGCAGAAGACGCCGATTGCTGGGTATCGAACTCTGGGTCCGTCAGCCTTCGAAGAGCCGGCGGGCGGCCTGACATTCTCTCGCTGGCCAAGCACACCATGGAGATTGATGGAAGTGTCGGAGTACTGGCTTGCGGACCTGCGTCCATGGTCTTCGACGTAGGACGAGCTGCTGCCGAGGGACAGAGACGCATACTATCCGGCGGGCGTGGCGCGAGCGAGGTCTGGTTTTACAAGGAAAGCTTCTCGTGAGTGAACTCAACAGCGGCGGCAGCGTTATCTATGCTTTAAACTAACATGCGTACGCAGGTATTGACCCGGTCATGGGTTTCCATTCACGGTTGCGTGCAGCCAGGGGGGCGCGTCACCCAAAGTTGTTATGGCCAACACGTACAGAAGTCAAGCTCTGGTTTGCAAGTTGAAGGTGGATCGGTGCCGGGAAGAATGATTCGGCCACAACTCTTCCTCACTGGCAAGGTTGCAGAGACGCACGCAGGTTCGCGGGCGCTAATAAACCGGATGTGATGCATGTCAGCTTCCCAGTCCCCCCTCTCATAGGCTGGTGAGACGGGCATGCTGCCACATGCTGCTTATTATAGCCGAGTGATAATTGTGGTGACAGACCATAGTCCCAACTTTCCGGGACTCGGGAGTAGCCAAGAGAAGCTCGTGTGCGGGATGGGAACCGTGGTGATTGTTGGATCGGCCGTTGAGGGATTCCAGGATAGACGATATGAGTAGTCTTTTGTGAATCCCAGCGGCGAAACTCGTTCGTCAATACTTATGTAGTCTTACCTCTTCAGAATGTTGGCTCCATCATTATCCCATCTTCCGCCAACGTGCCCCATCTTTGCATCTCGGCAATCCTCCAACGAAGACGCTGTGTCACCACATCGCTATGCAATCACCTGCAGGCAAAGGAAATGAAGTTGTACTATTGGCGTCGCCTCGCCCCTTGGCAAAAACCGCCCCTGAGGTAAAAAAGCCTGCAAGCCCCCGCCCGGTACCGCACACCGTCTCCTTTTGCAACCATAGCATGATCTGAAGCCATGGTTTAAAGGCCTCGATCTCCCGGGGTGTGTTGCACGTTGAGATGGTTTGCAAAGCATCTAGGTTCTGCTCTTGAGTCGATCAGGTGCAGCAAGACCATCTTCGCCATGGGCTTTTCGTACGACGACTGCCGTCGGATCCCCGGTCTTCTTGAACCGTATGGAGATATTGCAGGGTTAGGTGTAAGTCGTTCCACAGTCACTCTCCTCTCCCTCTGCCAGATGAAGAGAGTTGACATGATCTACTGGGACGCTCAGGTTGTCATCGGGTTCGTCGCCAGCGCGTGGCTGACGGTCCTGATCCTCGTCGCCTACTACGTCTTCGCCTTCGATCCACTCGCGGACCCTTTTGAGGGCACAGGCGGACAGAACAAACAGAACAAACCCCCTTACACCCCGAACCCGATGGATTTGCTGCTGGCCAGATACACCAAGTACTTGCGGAGACGCCAAAATCACACGGGACACTTGATTGAAAACGCATTTCACAAGGTTAGCTTTTGAGCCATAGCCAGCCAGCCACCCACCCCCACCACCAGACAAGCACTTGTTACTCACGCAGCCAAAGTGCATGCTCTCTCTTGCAGACGCACAGTTGATTACCGGAATATCCATCCTCGTCAGTGGGTTCTGGTCGCTAAAGCACGGTCCGGGCTTGACTGCCTATCACTGGAAAATGGTGGTGTCTCTGGCCTGGTTTTCGACCGTGACCCATTTGTCGGCCCTCACCTTCTTACGATCCTACCTCGCGAAGCATCCGGCGGGACGCCTATGGCGCCTTGCCCTGATGCTTGTCCTTCTCGTCCTCCTTTTCGTGGCATTTATCCCGACGGGCCACTTCAACTTCGTTGGTGACGATGCTGGCAGTCCTCGGACCATCGATCTGGGTCAGACAATCTACCCTACCGACTGCGACGACTTCCAGCTTGCCGAACCACGATATTATCATACTTTGTTATCTTCCTTAAACCTCACCTATGATCCGGAGCTCTTGATAAACGGCACGATCGGCCCCAGGAACTGCACAGTCTCAGGCATGCCCGTCTTCCAATTCAACATCACTCGCGACGACTTGACCCTGGGCGAACAGGTGTACTTTTCCATCAAGGACTCCCAATGGAACGATGTTGCCATTTTTCTAGCATCACCTGCTGCTTGCTTTTTCAAGGACTTCACAGGCAAACCGACCCTCGCGTTCGTTTCCATGATCTCGTCCCTGCTTCTTCTAGCATACAGTTAACGTCGGGCACCCACTTATGGGCACCCCCCACATTTGGGCACCCCAAAAATGCCTCAACACTATGACCAGCCTCCTTATTCCTCCTACCTCCAACCATTACAACAATTACAATACTTATCTAAACAACTTTATTTTTTAGGAATACCTTCTTTTATACCTTATAATCTAATATACTAAAGATAAGGTCTAGCAAGCAATTAAAGCTATTAGCAACAGCATAGCTATAAAGAGGGCAGCTATTAAGTATAGCATTCTAAGATTAACCTTTTAGTATTAACTTAATAGCAAGCAGGCTAAAAAACTTATATTTTCTAACCTTTAGAGGCTTTCTCCTAATTAGGAGCATAAGCTAGCTAAATAGATTTACATTTAGTATGCCCTTAGCGTTGCTCTAACCTATTAGCAAGTAAAGCTATTTATAGAAAGGATCCTCTATGCTATAGGAGACATAAAGCTTATAGGAAAAGGCTAGGTTTCTAGCTTTTTAAAGAGGAATCTATTAGTTAAGGTCTAGAGAAGTTACCTTATTAATTCTAGGCATATTAATAAGGCATCTACTAAGGTTATTAGGGACTAGTTTAAACTTCTTACTATACTAGAGATTAAAGGCATTAAACTAGCTAATAGATATAATATAGATAAGACTAGTATCCTTAAGGGCTAGGGATCTAATAGGCTAGTGCTAGGGATAGCTAAGATAAAGTCTGTTTATAAGAAACAGCCTAGATTAAGGGTATAGGTGTCTATTATTAAATATATCTCTACTATAGGCTATACCTTAAATCCCTTTATTATATATAAAGGTAAGATAGTCTAGCAGCAGTAGTTTCCTCTAGATCTTAGCCCTTATAAAAGATAGTAGTTTACTGCAATAGAAAATAGATAAACTACGGATACTACTGCAGTTAAATAGCTGCAGAAGGTCTTTATCCCTTAGACCCTCCCTTAAGGTAAAAAGGAGGCTAGACTGCTAGTTGTTAATAGCTATAAAAGTTATATAATAACTAAATTTATATAGATATATTGTTGGAAGGCTGTATATGAAGACTTATACGTACGTACGTGTGTTGTAAAAGGCTCGAATTGTCTAAGTCTAAGTGACGAAAATGCATCCGTTAAATAGTCTTTCCGGCTGCTGACTCATTCGTACGAAATGTGTCAGAATGCTGTTCCAACACTCACAGTCTTTACTTTCGTACGACTGAGTCAGTAGGAGCTAAATACACTTTTTCTACCCCTCTTCCTGTGTTTCATCTTCCTGCCACGTCTCCTCTTCCTGCTGCTGCAAGGTAGGCAAAAAGGGTGATTGTTGGTGTATGGTCATCTCGTACGATTTTGTGCTGGCGAAGGAATTTCCGGATTCGCCGAAGAATTGTTCGATCAATTCGTACAAATTGGTCTCGCTTGTGACTGACGAAATCCATTAACCAGTCCTTATATACGTCTCCGTACATAGGCTTGAATTCTGGTTGAAGTACGTCTTGGAAGTATCTGGTCGCTAGGAGGGTCTCGTACGTGATTGGGCGTGGGATTCGGAATTGGAGGTCGAAGGGTTCGTGATCCATTGTCTCGTACGGGAGCAGTTGGCGACAACGTCGTGAGCTGGTTCAAGATCTCGTACGTGTTGGTGCAATGCGTATTCGAAGGAGGATAGTCGAGTAACACCGTTACAGATATGTATAGGTCCTTGTAATAAGCGCGTAATTGACGCCTAGAAATAGAAAAGAAATCCAGGTCCGACAACGTCGTGAGGATAAAAGATCTCTTTCTAGAAGCTGTTAGAAGACACTCGTCAACAGCAACGCTGTAGCTGCAGAGTCTCTATTCAGCTTGTTCTTAGCACATTCGTACGAGCTAGGCTCGTACGAATACCTCTTCTTCCTTGTCCATATATGCCATCTGGCATTCATGAATGTTGGAAGGCTGTATATGAAGACTTATACGTACGTACGTGTGTTGTAAAAGGCTCGAATTGTCTAAGTCTAAGTGACGAAAATGCATCCGTTAAATAGTCTTTCCGGCTGCTGACTCATTCGTACGAAATGTGTCAGAATGCTGTTCCAACATATATTATATTAATAATGTCTACCTCTTATTCTTACTACTATATACCTCTTATATCCTCTAGCTACTTAACTAGTTAGTCTTTAGCTTTATAAAGGCAGCCTATAGGAAGAAGCTTAAATACCTTAGTTAGTAGAATAATTCTACTATTATAGGTAAGAGAAACTTTATAGGCTGTTATTAGAAGGCTTATACTATAACGTACATGATAAGCGATCGCGCCAGACAAGCGAGCGCGCCACCTAACCGCAACCACATCACAAATATAACCCCCAAGCAACAACAAAAAGATCAAATCAATTCAAACTACTCAGAATCCTCTTCTCCAGACATATCTTCATTAAAATCACATGTTCGCGCATTGTGTCCGGTGTTTCCGCAGATGCCACACCTCCTTTGGCCTGTTTCTGTCCTCGGCTTCCGACCACTACTCCGACGTATTTCCTCTTGTACCTGGGCTGTCGCCTCTCTCTGCGACTGAATATCCTGTGCATCAGCTACAGTAAGACTTCCTCCTTGCCTAAGATGAGTTTTCTTAGTCCTTTTGCGTCGGTTAAGTAGGCTGTTTTCCTCCCGAAGGGCTTTATTCTCAGCTCTTAAGAATGCATTCTCATGGGCAAATCCCAGTGCTCCTTTCAGAATATGCTCAACATCTGTACATCCATGTGTTGGAGAGCTGCCTGGATGATTAAGGAACCGATCCTTAAGTAGAGTTCCTTGAGAACTTAACTCTGTTGCGTTCTTTGGTGTCTGGGAAGTCCAAGGTAGTGGTGTTGTTGGGAGGGATCCTGGAGGTGAAGGAGTGTGGAACTTGACATCCAGCTTAGATATCACACTTTCTGCACTTAGAGGGACAAGTCCTGCCCCTCTAAAACCCCCTTGGATGTTTTTTTCTGTGAGAGCTCGCTTAAAGGCGTTGTGAAATGCTGGAAAGAAATCGTCCTTCGTAATATGGGTATTACCCCGTCGCATCTTATCCTCAATTTCTCGACCGTACGCCAACTTCAAAGGCCCAAAACACCCTACATCTAAGGGCTGAAGTAGATGAGAAGAATGAGGCGGCATACAGAGGGTGACGATGTTGTTTTCCTTGCAAAACAGCTCAAAGTCTGTGGAGTGGTGACTTTCGTGTCCATCGACAATAAGGAGGCGATATTTCCCCTTCGCACGCGACTTTGAATGCTGATCAAAGTGCTGGAGCCAATCTAGGCCTCTTTCATTTGTTGTCCATCCATTTTCAGATGTTGCGATAACCCAGTCGGGTGGGAGACCAGATTCGGTGTACCATGTGGAGAGGAGATTTTTGCCTGCAACAATGATGTATGGCGGGACGCTATAGCCAGACGAACTGATGGCCTGAATGACTGTAACCCATTCTCGATTGCCAGGCTGAGCCATTTTTGTGTTTGAATGTCTTTCAGCGCTTGTAACAACCATGCCGGATGCAATCTGGCCCATCATAAAGCCAGTCTCGTCAAAGTTGTAGATATCTGACTCCACGATGCCATATTTCGCGATTGTGTTCGCCACAAGGCGAAACCACGCGTTTATTGCCTCAGGATCTTCGCATTTAGCTCTCTTATAGTCGTATCTTCGAAAAAAACGCGTTCGGAGCTGTGGTTGTCGTTTGACAAAGTTTGAGGCCCAGCGCTTGCCGACTGGTGGCTTGTCGCGGTCGGCAAGCAGTCGATTGGCCATTTCTTCAACACCAGTAAGCCGGGGAGGAAACGATCGGGCATCTAGGTCGAGAATGTACTCGACTAGCTTCTGCTCTTCAAGCTCCGTCAAATTCCGTGAGTTCGGCATGGTGTCGCGTCGTGATGCTGTTCCCTTTAGTCGACGCGTCACAATGTCGCGGCTGACGTTGTACATCTTTGCTGCAGCGCGAATGCTGAGTTTTAGGTCTTTTTTGTAAGCTTGGACAGCCAGCTGTACCTGAGCTTCGTTGCTAGTGGATTGCATTGTTGTTCGTGGAGAAATGAAAGGAAACAGTCAGACAGACGCGTCTGGCTGGTTGGGTGGCGCGCTCGCTTGTCTGGCGCGCTCGCTTATCATGTACGTTAGGTATAATAATATAAAACATTAGAAGTAGTTAGAAATAGATAGGGTTATAGCCTATCTCTATAGTAAAGCCTCTAATAAGCTCCCTCCTACTTCTAATAATACAAAAGCTATTAGCATTATTAGATTACATTAGCAAAAGGCATTCTAGAGGTAAGAAAGAAGAAGGATAGGCATCTGCATTATCTATAGTAGTATAGTTAACGCTAAAGAAGATAAAGGATCTAGCTAGCTAACTAAAGCTATTTATAAAGCTAGATAATAATGCCTCTACTTAATGCCTTCTATTCTAGAAGGTTAAAAAAGGCTTTAGTAAGCAGTCCTATAAGCTAGCTACTACCTAGCATAAGCTAGAGCTTCTGCAGGCCTAAGTTAATAATACTGCAGTAAGGAAAAGAAGGGCAGTCTAGATTAACCTAAATACTAAGTTTGCTAATATTAAGGACATCTAGAAGGCTTAAATTAAGGCTAGCAAAAAAGAGGATATTACAGATAAATCTAGTAAGTCTGATTTACCTAGTGAAGCTGAAAGCTGTATTGTTGTGGCATCTAGAAGAGTGCAATAATTAATTGAAGTCGATGGTTATGATGGAGATGGCTTCATTTTTGGGGTGCCTAAATGTGGGGGGTGCCCATAAGTGGGTGCCCGACGTTATTTGATCCGAGCGGCAAAGGTTTTCGCAGGACCCAGTCGGGTGATATCGCAACGCACCCAGAGTGCATTGGATCGAGGGTACAGTGCTCTGATTGACAAATGGGACCGATGCCTCACTCGCAGAAAGCGTGGAGGGTTGGTGGTCTTGGGATTGGTATTCCTACCCATCCAAGCATCAATTTACTGCACTTTGAGGGTGTTTCTGCATCTTTATACGTCAATGTTTGCCGAGGTAAACTAATTCATTGCAGCAGCTTTGGCCACTGCCATGAGAGATTCGAAATACTAATGCTCTACAGGTCTTTTCTGTCGTCTTATCCGCCATTTGGGGAACCCTGAGCATAAACTTGCTCAAAACCCTCAGTGCGTCCAACAGATACCAACCCGACTGGCAAGAAAACGACTGGACCTTTGGGCAGGTCATGTCTCTCGCCCTCTTGCTGTCGTCCCTAGTTCCCATATTTGACGTGCTTCTTAAGTCCTGCTTCACATGTAAGCAACAGTCAGAGTTACCCGTTTAACCCGAGAGTCGCCACCCTGACCTAACACCCTTGGTTTTTCGGCAATACAGGCCGCAAGCAGAGAAAGGCTGCCACACAAGCCAACCCTCTTATATATCAATCACGTCAGTTTCTACCATCATTAATGTCAAGCAACTGTGTTGATAGGTAGCAGCCAATATGAGTGTTCCTAGCGCAACACCCCGAGAGGCAGAAATACCACTGGAATACATCGGTCGAGCGGATGACATTGGTTTTCGGCCCATGTCTTTGAACTCCGACGCTCAGGCACCCAGTGTCTCCTTGGCTACAAGTAAGTAGGGACCGCATGACATCTCCAAGCCAAAAAGAAGAAACGCAACGGAGAAGAAGGAAGAACGACGACAGACTAACAGGATGATTCATTTGATCTAGGCCAAGATGAGCCTTTGATGCCCGTCGCCGAAGAAACGTCTTGCGAGCTCGGCCAACACAGCAAAATACCCCTGGACTTTGAGGAAAAAATTTCGCATCGTCTCCGAGAAAGCGCCACTGCATATGACAGAGTCTGGACAATCTCGGTTCTCCTCGTCATATCCGGCCCATTCATTGCAGTTCTTACCAAGCTTCTCCCAGGAATTGAAAGCAAAAGTGCAATCAGACCTGAGCTGCATCTGGTAAACAGCATAGAAATAATCGCTTTCTCGGCATGCTTCATCCAGCAGCATCTATTCTTTCGACTGTACATAAATCGATTGTCAAACTCAAAGACGCGGAAGGTCCTTTCTGTACTACTGGCTACTGTGTTGGCAGGTTTGGCCATTGTACTGTCTATCTTTTCAGATTTGGGCGAACCCTTTGTTTCTGTATGTGTCATGTCTGGCTACGGTCTATTGTTACTTGTCGTTCTTTGCGACTTTGGCTGGCTCATGATTCAAGCCCGCGGTGTATCTGTTTAGGGAGCAAGATAGACCCCAAGATTGAAGGTACTGCTGGGTTTTTGTCGATGAATCTTGGGTGAATGATCTTGCCTTCCAGTACACGCAACAGTAGCTTCGGCTCGCAAGAGTTGGGTTTACAAAAGATTTAGAATGGAAACTTCGGTTTGGCAACCGACAGCCCGAGCTTCCCGTCACCAACCGCTTCAACTCTCGACCCAACCTCCAGAGGGCTTCCCTCGTGTATCACGAAGTGATCTTGTCCAAAACTGTGTTCCAACCCCAGCATTCTGTGGATGTTCCCGCCGACGAGATTCATCGCGTCCCGCTCAGTAAGACGTCCTTCGCTGTTCTTATACGCAACTCCTGCGAGCAAACCCAGGTCTCGGACGATCCAGTCTTCTTCCAAGCCGATAGCCGTGACAACTCCTGCACCTGTAAGCACGTCGATGCTCGTGCCGTTGGTCAAAGGTGCGCCGGTAAGAGCCCTTCGCTGGTCCCAGGAGACGGCAAACGACTGCATGGGCGCCAATACGACACCCACGCCGGCAGCGGCCAACGCATCCGCGACCAGATGAGCCTCAGCGCCACCGTTGATCACCAATCGAAGGCTGACACTGACATCGGTGGTCGTTTTGATTGCCTCTTCTACTGTTGACTTGATAACCAGCAAGGCGGCGATAGTGTCTGCGCTGTGTACGGTCACTACCAGAGCCATCTCACCCCTGACGACCTTTTGGAGAAACGCAGCTTCGGAGTAACTGTCCTCCACGGTAAACTTTTCATTGGCGGCTGAAGACGAGACTGCCTTGAGAAGCTTGTAGCGGAGGTCCCCAACAACAGCAGACATGGACGAGATCCCGTCGACGCCACGCTTAGCAGAGAGGTCGTGCGTGTAGTGCACAGCCGCATCTCGAACCAGCACGGAACCCGGATCAAGAGTCGTCTGAGCTCCGGTGAGAAACGCCGCGCTCGTGCCGTGATGGGTCCCGAGGAACGAGAACTTGGAGGCCGATACGGCACGAGTCACGCCGTAGCGGTGAGCGACTCGGAGCTTCTCGGTATCGAGGGCGAGGCCGTCGATTCCGCGGCTGAATCTGCCCCCGTCTGCGCCGTTGTCGGTATCTCGCTCCGTGTCGATGGCGTTGAGCCCGATGGTCGAGCCGAACGCGGTGAAGGATGGTGTAAGGTAGCCATTCTTGAGATGGATCACTGCGCCTCCGGTGGTGTGCGCTTTCTCCAGCTGGGCATTGCAGCTTCCAACGCAGACGATCGTGCCGTTGGAGATGGCCACGTTGTAGGTTTCGCCATCACTGGCGAATCCGTCCGTTTCTATGGGATAAAGAACTTTTGAGACGCCCGTGAACACAACATCGTCGCGCCAGACGACGGCTTCTTCACGGACGTTCGCAAGACTTTCGTCGGGCACGATGGGGCCCTCATACGTCTTGTTGAGCTCGACAGGGTTCTCATACTGAGCAGTGCCGTCGATCCAAACCTGGACCGGCGTGGCACCTACACTCAACGGGTCGCTGTCCCAGACCACGAGGTCCGCATCAAACCCCGACTTTACTTTGCCCAGGCGGTGAGCAAGCCCCAGCCTCTCTGCGGGGGCCGTCGTCACCGACGCAAGCGCCGCGGGGTACGGCAGCCCGTACTTGTAGGCCTTGGCGGCCTCGAATACCACGTGCTGGGCGTTGAGGACCGGGTTGTCGCTGACGTAGATCGGGGTCAGGCCGGCGTCGTAGAGGTGCTTGCCGGCGTACTCCGAGCCGAGCGCGGCTTCGGCCTTGTACCACATGTTGTCGGCAAAGAGGGCCGAGGCGGGCGGATCATCGCCCCATGCTCGCTTGAGGATCTGGAAGAAATCGTTCAGCGGGGAGGGGATCCCACTCACATGAGCGTCAGGCTCCAGCCGACGTTGGAAGACTTACATCGGGCACCAAATACGTCTGGTGGGCGTGGTGAAAGGCTCGAACAGAGAATTTAAACTCATTGGTATGGTCCACGAACGCCTCAAGGTCCGTGATGGTATAGCAGTGAGCGTGGACGTGGACTTGGCCCCGGAGCACAGCCACCAGCGCCTCCCATTTCAGCTCGTTGGGTAAGTAGGCCTTGACTCGATCCAGCCCGCCGGCTGCCGCACGACACCAGTCGTCCTGCTCGCGGATGATCCCGGCGGCATGTTCGAAAGCCTGGCGGAACTCCCAGCTCTCCCCGAGACGGCTGTACGGGCCACGTTCTCCGGCCTTGCCGTGGACCTGCTTGGAGTTCTCGCCGCAGGCCATCTTCATGTGCCGCCAGACACGGTCCGGATCGGCCAGCATGTCGACGACGCTCGTCTCGTTCCGTCCGTCAGAGGGGACGACGGCGTGCTTGATCGCAAAGGCTTCGCCCCCGATGTTGTTGCTCGACCCGGGCAGGATCAACGAGGTAGTGACGCCGCCGGACTTGATCACTTGGAGCTGGTGGTCCGTGGGCTGGATGCCGTCGATCGACCGGACGTACGGCGTGATGTCTGCGGATAGCTCGCTGACGTCTTCGTTTCCGTGCAGCGTTGGTAGAGAGTGTACAGCGGCATGGCTGTGCATGTCGATGATGCCGCTGGTGAGCGGTCGTCCGGCGGCGTCATAGACCAGAACATCGCTGGGGAGGGTTGACGGAGATATGTCCCTGGCAACGCGTCTGATGAGGCCAGACTCGATCAAGACATCGGCCGAGACCCACGAGTAGTTCGAGGTGCCTTCAGCCGGCTCCCCAACCCAGACGGTCGCGTTTCTGATGATGGTCGGCCTGTGGCCATCCACGTACCGGGCGTTCCGCGCTCTATCGTGTCCGGGCGGGTCGATCGGTGTGCTATGCAGCTTCTCGCAAGTTGCGAGGTCTTCCTGCAGCTTCTGAACGGATAGCCCATGGGAAGTAAAGCCTGGCTCGACCGCGCCGGCCGAATTTGTGATCTGCCTCCATTGCGCGTAGACGATGAACACGAGGCAGGCTAACCCTAGAGCGCGAAATGTTCGCGATCTGCGGGGTAGTTGAAGCGCTGGTTTCCGTGGTGCAGGGGGTGATATCCGAGCTGCATCTGTGGGTGTGAGGCTGTACGGCGGAAGCACATCGCTCTTCATGCCGGCGGTTTGGCCCATGGCTGTGTTACTGGGACGCAGATGAGACAGAGATGTTTTCTTCAAAAGTCTGAGGAGAACAGGTTGCCCACAATCAGTTCATCTAACAGCTAAGTACGGATACTTCTATGTGACAGGCCCCCCCCCCCCCCCTGTCGTCCCTTGCATAGGGGCTGCTGCAGATCGGAACAAGGTTACGGACAGGGCCGAGATCGCCTGAATTAGGCTTTTCAGCATGTGGCCAGAATCTCAACTCGAGCCAAACAGTTACAAACGTCTCATGATCAGAGACCAAGAAGCGTATGCGAGGCTCAAAGACCCGACTCCCATCCGATATTAACAATCACGCATTTCCCCTTTCCCCTGCGATGTTGATGGTGGCCTGTCAACTACGGTATCAGAGGAGTGACTGGCGGTGGCAACAGAGTCTTGGGATGTTCAGTGTCAGCTCTTCGTTTCTCTACAATCATCTGTCGGAAAGCAATACAAAATGCCGCATACTGCGATCCCGGACACCCTCTATTACTGTTAGAATTGATATATGCTACGTGAAGACAAGGTAGACTTTATTCCATCCTGAGCCATCCCACCCTCTGTTTCTTTGTAAGTCCCTTCTGCATACTATGAGACTAGTCGCTTTGAAGATGTCGAATCCCTGGTAGAAGGGAATCGACACGAGCACGCCCACTGCTGAAGCCGCCCACCAAGCCCTCTACTTCTCGAATATTTGCCGCTTTTGTACAAGACGCAGAACAAGATGCTCTTGGAACTCTTTCCACTCCTCAAAAGCATCCTTGATCTTCATGCTCGACAGACCCAGCACATCATTTTTGAGGAGCGCCGGTCGCAGCCGGGACTGGGTCCTCGGCCACCACCGACACGGTGGCTTCTGCGGTGCCGTTTGCAGGGTTGGATGCTTCCTCGGGCGCCGGGAGCCTCCACGTACAGGGCCGCTCCTCCCAGGAGGAAGTAGAGGATCCGGGGGGGTTCAACGTGGTGAGGCCGCCCGTCATGACGAGGCAGCGCTTGAAAGACTGATGGCTGAACTTGAAGTGGCCGCGGCTGCGGCTCCAGTCCAGGCAGAACTCGGTCATGCCGGGCACACTGGTCCCCCGGCAGCCATCGGAGGCGTCGACGTTGTAGGAGCCGTAGCTGGTGTAGAATGTGGAGTGCACTCTGTTGCAGTTGCCATCCCAGTCACATTCAACGACCGCCCACAGGAGGTCGGCGACGCTTGTGGTTGCGAGCGCCGCGATGAGTGTGGCGACTTCGAAGCGCATCTTGCGTGAGAGAGAGAGATGAAGAGAGCACTTGGTAGGGTAATGGGTGTTTGGTAACGAGAAAACAAGAGTCGGATGGGTGAGTGAGGTTGGTTTTTCGTGAAAGGCAGCAGACGGAACTCCACGAGGCTTAAATACCTATTAGCCGTCCGTCTTTTTGGAACTTTGGTAACCAGGCCCCTGGTGATGATAGAGACGACATTTGGCCGGGGTCTTCGTAATCTGACGCCGGATATGATATGATCCTTGTCAGTGTATTGCAGATGAGCTGGACTAGATGCGGTAGGTGTGTTCTTCTGGCTTTGAAAAAGGCGCATGTCTAACTCAAAAGACCATGTTCATCTTCCACTGACAAACTCCCCCCCTGATGCATCCGAGATTTATCAACAGATTCACGCGTTGCTCCTCGATTTGCTTTGGCTCCTAACAGCAATAGCTCCAACCCTCTCTCCTGACTATTCAAGAGCCCACATCTTCTGACATCCAATGCCGGTCTCCAATGTCTGCACGATCCATAAACTCTACTTCAGCTAGTTGGTGAAAACAGACAAAGGGGTCCATCCAGGACTTCCCTCACCTTTCCCATCCTCCCGACCTCTTCCGACAGTTGCACATGAGCTCAAGGGATCTCCTCCTTCGCATGCAAGGAGTCAACATCGATGCTAGCAGTCAACTGGCCGTTGGTTCCCTCCACTGGGGGTCACACCTTCGTTGTTGGTGCAGACTTCGATTTCTTATTTGGCATTTTGCACAGTAGGGGTAAACGCCGTTCGTTGGCCAATAGAATATGCCAGTGTTTGCAGGCTACCTTGCATTTGTGCGGAGCTTTTTCCAAATGGACTCTCATCTTCAATGTTAGCGTAGGCAGGGGAAACACGAGATTTTGGTTGTGCTCAGATCATTTCCTTCGCGGATGATTGAAGCGAGCCTTGGCGAGAAATAATTGGACACTGAACGACAGGGCGGCTCGGATGGTGTCCTTCAAGCGTGTTGAGTGACTCCGTTGAAGCCTCTCTATGATAGTCAGCTGTCATTGGTGCAACGGGCCGTGATGTTTCTCACCGACGTCTTGGTCTTGGGCTTTTCTAATATTCACTGTATCGGTGTTGAGACTCTTGAATCCATCCCACAATTCTCTCGTTAGGCGCACCATGAGATGTTTCAAATCCACACTCTTAAGCTTGTACGAATATTTGTATGTGCGCCTTGCCTCGTGAAATTTGATTTTTTGTTTGCCAGAACGTGCTTTTCAGAGTTTGCAATTTGAAGCTGTTTATGCAGCTGTCCCTATAGTATAGTTCTGGAGACGATGATGCCACTATTCTCGGCCTGAGTGAACTGGCTAGTGGTATCAACCTCTCCTGACCGACAGCCCAGTGGCAACATGCTTACTGTGAGCATCCCCTCAAACCTTTCAAGTGTTCCAACTTATTTGAGTTCATTTATAGGAAGGACTAGGGGTTTTTTCTTCTATTTTTCTTGGTTTCTTTCTGGGTTGTGGGGGGTTGAAATATTTGACAAGCTGTCCAGCGCTCGTGTCACAATCGAACCGAATCGACAAAGTCCTGTTCATGGCGTCGTGTTAATTCCCGGTGTGCGTGGAAAACATATAAAAAAAAAAAGGAATAAACAGCTTTATTATCGATGAACAGTGAGAAGACAATGGAACGAGGAATGAGTTTCAAACGGTACCATGCTTCACACTGCAGAGTTCACAACGCCTAGTCATTGGTCCCCTCATCGTTGTCTAGGAATAACTTCACTTACCCCTTTTGCTAACTATACCTTTTGAAACCATAATATTCTCCAGAACCATTTTCTTTATTTGAATTATTAAGCATTGAAAAGTCTTGGACTCGGCAGAATGTTATCCTAGAAACGTTTCCTACTTGTTTTCTTACCAGTGGCGCATTTGATGTCTCACTTCAAAATGTCTCAGTTTACAGACTAACTGTGCCTTGCATGGCATGGAGTGGTACCTTACATCAAGTGCTCAATTTATGCATTGCGACAAACGACCAAAATAAGCAATGTTGCTCTATCTGAAAACAAACCACGCTCAGTGGGCCTTGACCAAGTTCTCCTTCACAACAGGCGCCTGCTTCGGCCCCTCGGCCGGAACCTCGGACGCGTGCGCCTTGGCAACCGGCTGGGAGTAGGGGGTCCACTCCTCGTCGGCCGTCATGCCGCCGTACAGCATCGAAGGCGGCGCCAGGGCCTGGACGTCCGGGGTGGCCTTGAACAGGAAGAACTTCTCGTCGTGCCACTGGCCGGCGGTGACGTAGCGGCCCTCGCTGTCGGTGAACATTGTCTCGTTCTCGGCGCGGAGGAAGTAGGCGATGGAGTAGCGGTGCTCCTCCGGGTTGAAGGGCACGACGCGGTGGATGCACGACATCATGGTGTGCCCGCTGGCGAAGCGCAGCGAGTCGCCGACGTTGATGATGGCGCAGCCCTTCTTGGGCGCGACGAAGCCGAACTCCTTGGTACCCGGCGGCCGGATCTGGAGACCCCACTCCTCGGCGAAGAGGAGCGTCAGGGAGCTGATGTCGGTGTGCTTCTGGTGGCCGATCTCCTTGTCCTTGACGGGGTCCGCGGGCACGTAGTGCATCATGGCCAGCGTCGAGGTCGACGGGCGGTCGTTACGGTGGGCGTTCTCGTAGCGAGCGGCGCCGACGAGGCCCATGGCGGAGGAGAGGCCCGAGAGGACGGCCTTGGTGACGATGTTGGAGCCGGAGATGGCGTTCTTCAGGATCGCCTTGTCGGTGTCGTTCTGGAGGATCTTGGGGAACTTGGGGTCCTTCCTCTGGATCTCGTCTCGGGAGACCTATGTACGAAAGACGGGCGTTAGTCTCAGGATTCACAAATGGCATGGGATTTTTTTTTTTTTAGTCCTTTGGAAGTATCTCACCTTGAACATCTCGTAGCCGTCCCTGGTGTTGGGGAGACCACCCGTGCGGGAGCCGACGGGCTCATACCTGGCCATCGACCATCAGTGATTTGTTGACGCCAAAGAGGAATACCGGCCGGGACCGGCGACTGGCAACTCACCCAAGATGTGCGGTGACAAGGCCAAGCTCGTTCTTGGCTTCGATGGGAGACTCGAAGTAGCGGTGCATGAGGTCGAGCGTCTTCTGCTGGTCGTCCAGGAACCGGCTGCCGTCGAGGCCGTTGAGGTCGAGGTAGAAGAAGCCCTGCTCCTGGCAGCAGCGAAGAAGGATCTCCAGCTCGGCGGGTTCCTGGGACAGGACTCGTCCGAAGTCGACCGTCTCCATGGGGTAGACGGGGACTCTCTTCCCCGCCCACTCGACGGTCTGCGGGACTTCGGTGGAGACGCCCATGATGTCTGGTGTGTGTGTGTGTGTGCGTGTCCTGTGTGAGGGTATCTAGATGTGTAGAAGAGGAAACGAAAAGATGATCAAACGAGAACTGGGTCGAGGATGATAGATAGCTGGAGAGGTTCGTCAGGACACTTTGCTCCTCCCTTTGACATCAACGCGTCTGTTGGCCCCTCCTATTTATACAAGTAGAAGAAGCTGCACACGTGTAGGCGACGCCATTCTACCAAGACCGACAACAATAACAACAACACTGCCCCTCACCAAACCCCCGTCAGCGAGCGAGCGGCGCCAACTCTTCCGCCCGCACTCTAACTGCCTTATCCTCCTTCCAGATTGTTTGATGAACAGCGTCCTCCTTGGACTGAGTCTCTAGGTTTCATGCAAAGATGCGGGGTTTCGGGCCAATCGGCACCACGCTTTATATCACATGCATACTGCGCCAACGAGACGATTCCTGGCGGGTTGGGGAGCTCGACGCCCTATTCCCTCGTATCAAAAGTGGATAGTCCCCTCTCTAGCACGCTTGGGGGAGGGGGGTCCGGCTCTCCTCTCCGTGATGGCGACCTGTCTTCGGTATCTCGCATCACTCAATCGGACGCGGTCCGTTCCATGCAGGGCGAGCGGATGGATTGCACCATTTCTTGGCGCCGTCTTATCATTTCCGGGAGAAGAAACGGCAACATCCAACCGAACGAAACCCTCTCCTCTCGATCCTCATATACCCCGGTTTTAGCCAGACCAGATGGCTTGTGGGCAATATCAACAACACACCCCGCTCTCGCTCCTTTCTCGCGTGCCCGGAAGAGGCAGAGTACGACCACACCCACTCGGGCTTTTATCCGTACATAAACATCGCCAAGCCCGGCAGATAGTCATCTAACAAGGCGTTCGTTTATTCGTTGGCTGATATCGGGCATACGGAGCTGGATCTGGACGGAATGCCTTCAGTTAAGAGAATTTCAGGTTGGGGAAAAAAACCCCGCGCACATCATGCATTGTTTCTGGTTGACTCAAACCATCTCGCGGTTCTTGTATCTAATCAAGCCGGAATCCTCGACGAGAATAGTGGCCACTACCATCACCACCATCAACAATCTCAAAGGGTCCTTGATCCAAACGCCACCCGGGAGCAGCCGCCAAAGGACCCCTGGCTAAAATCTGACATAATGACACTAGTCAATGACTGACCGCGCACATCCAGCTTCGACGATGCGGGGTAGCTCCAACTGTGGCATCCGCCGGTCACCCGGAGCTGTCAGCAGTCAACCTCGTCTCTGAGTGGTCAGTCTGCGGAGAAAACATCCCGGGCGATTCTGTGGCTCCTGGCATTGTTATTCTGTAGCTTCTGCACAGGATCTTGGTCATCATTATGCATCAATCAGGGCCGCCAAGCTGGAGTTGAGTCTGGTTGGTTATTAACCAGTTAGAACCGACGTATTGAGCACACTGCACGGATAGAAGGCAGGGGTAGTCTTACAACATGGCACCCTAGAGTATTGACTAGGATGGTGGGGGTGGTATACGTCGGCAACTTGAACAATCGATTTGCATGTTTAACATGAATCCAAGTCAGTCTTCAAATGTCAACAAGGAAGGTAGAACGTTTTGGTGGTGTTCTCTGACATAATGGTGAAAGAGCAGTCTTTGGTTTCTCTATACCGAAACGAATGCCCAATTCAATAACATCATTGTGTTTTATTATCAAAGTGCTGTTGATGAAGAAGCTGTAAAACGAATATTGGCTGTCATTTGAAGTCGTCATGGTTCTCTTATGCTAGATGCTAAGGTAGAGAGTATGAGCTGCTGATTTTTGCAGAGGATTCGTCTCTTGCCAAATGATTGTGTTTATATTACCTGAATCCACAGCTGCTGGATATTTCTCACACTTGCTCTAGCCACAACTCATCCTCGGTTAGCCGGTGAGGTATCAGTCGCTACTGTCCCACATCATCAGCAACCACTATGATATGCCAGGTTCGTTTCTATTGCTGATCAATCTGCAATGGACTATCAAATAGTGGTGGTTCAACAAACGAATAAAGACAATAAAGCCTGATGAAGTCTCAATTGCCATAGTATTTGTTATGTAATTGTGAGCTAGCACCAACTGGCTCGTTGTGAGTGAGACCGGACGTCATGACTTCACGCGGTATCAGTTTCATGAGAAATGACAGAATTGATGGACCGATGGACCAATCAAGCATGGAACGCTCTGAAAGCATCAAATAGTCAAGGTATACGTGAGAGAGTTAGGAACATGTCGTGAAGACAATAACGTGGGCGAAATGACCATAAGCGTCTAATCGTCTAGAAAGGAGATAGAGCACAAGAAGTGTATTTAGACCCATCCAGAAGCTGTCCCCGTCTCAATCCGAGTAGAGGACCGAATTGAGGCAGTCATGTGTCATCAAAAAGCCTTCACATAGGCCTCATGTGAGATGATGTTACTGAAATCGACAGCATGTATTTCGGCAGAACTACTAGTAGTTTTATTATTCTTTTGACATTAAAGACGTGCCGAGCCCAACTGAGTGTCTTCGGGGGGACCAATCTATCGAGGTTCCCAATCCTGACAGATCTCCGTCCTCGTGCCAAATGGCCTCTGGCTTTGCGCCTCCCGAGTGGACATCACGGGCACGAGCGGCGTCGACACTACGCAAACGGCCAGTAAGCCAGCTCGTAGAGGTACCCCGTCGTCATCTTGGCGTGCTCCAGAGCATGGTCGAACGAGACGTGCTCGAGGGTGTCGTTGGGCGAGTGGATGTTCGGGTTGTGGTTCCCGAACGGCGCCTCGAAGACGAAGGCCGACGGGAAGCCATTGCGGTTCGCCGAGGCGTGGTCGGAGCAGGCGTAGCCGCAAACGGTGTCTTCGTAGGGGATGTCGGTGTACTGCCCTCGCACGTCAGCCACCGCCGCCGGCACAGCACTATCAGAAACTCTATCCCCGAGCCAAGCCATCAAGGGGTCCGCCAGAGAGAAAGAGAGAGAAGGGGGGTCGGGGCGGACGTCAACTTACGGCTTCGATGAGGCGCTTCATGTAGGCGACCTGGTCCGGGTCGGTCCAGTCCGTGACGACGCCGAAGCGCTCAACGCCATCGCGGCCGACGTAGCCGACCATGTCCTGGTTCAGCATGGCGACGACCTGACGGTTGGAGGCACGGTACTGGGTGAAGATGTCCTGGCTGCCGAGCAGACCGGCCTCCTCGGCGCCGTACCAGTGGAACTCGACCGTGTTGAGCAGGTCGCCCGAGGCGATGCGCTTGTCCGAGAGCAGGACGCGGAGGACCTCGAGGATCATGACGGAGCCAGAGCCGTTGTCATCTGGGTTGATTGTCTCAGTCTTTCCGTGTCGAACTCGACCAATTCTGGCTGGGAGAGAAACATATGGAGATACGGAATGGAAAAAGAGAAGGAGAAGAAGAGGAGGAACAATTAGACTACTAACCAGCACCAGGCGCGCGGCCGGCGCCGCGGTCACCGGCCATGATCGAGTCGATATGCGCCCCGACAACCACGGTGCGCTGGTTCCGGCCGGGGATCGTGACGATGATGCTGGGCTGTGACCAGGCGACGTGGCGGACGTAGCGCACGTTGGCGGTCGGGTGGCCGGCGGCGTCGAGGACGGCGGCGACCTGGCCGTGCAGCCACTCGGCGGACTCGACGCCGGTGCGCGAGAGGTAGTAGCGGTTGTGGAAGGCCGAGAAGCGCTCGAGGTGGGTGCGCATGTTGTCCTTGTTGAGCTTGGGGATCAGCTCGTTGACGTGGCACGACTGGTTCATGGCCGTCGGGAACGGGAGGGCGGCCGCGGCGGCGAGCCTGAAGTCGGCCGTGGTGACGGCGGCGGGCACGGAGGACCACTCGGTGATGTCGAAGAAGTGGACGCGTTTCTGGGGGGGAACGTCAGTGGTGTGTCCTGACAGCTTGTCAAAGGAGAGCAGGGCGGGTCATACGTCCATCATCTCCCACTTCTCCTCCTCCGTGACAGTGACGGTCTTGCCCGGTGCAAGCTCGAGGGTGAACAGCTTGTTCGGGTCGCGGGGCTCGACGGAGGAGCCGGCGGCCGAGGACGCGGCGAGGGCCGCGAGGAGAGGAGCGAAGCGCATGGTGGCCGCGTTTGACAAACGACTGGAGAGAGAGAGAGAGAGCGTGAAGCTATGAATGAAGACTGGCTGGCTTGACGACGACTACTCTTCCCTCGTCTGCAAGGCACCGTGCCTTGCGGGCGAGCTTCTTATATACACTCTGTAAAACCTTCCAGAGAGGTGGAAAGCCGCATGAAGTCGTGCCACCCAGGCCCTCCTGACGCCCGACGCCATGGAGGACAAGGCTCAAGGATGTCTCGTCTCCGCTGACGCTTAGAATCTTTTCTTGCGCCGATTCCAAGCGGAGCTACACGTCCCCAAGTGAAGGAGGGGAGGGGGGGGGGAGGAGAAGACCGCAGCCATGGACCCAATGTCAAGCGCCCCAAATCAATCTTCCATGTACGCCGAGAACTGTAACAGGAAACTGGGATGACTAGAGGGGCTTTTTTAGAGTCTTTCAGCACGGGCGGTGAGCCTCAGGGCCAGTGCTGGCCTCTTCACGGGAGGATCTGTCTCCGTCGAAGAGAGATACGCTAGCAAGAGAATGTTCTCCCCGCGTCCCGAGTGTTGGGATGATGCGCAAGAGGTACGGCATTGACGGATATCATTGGCCAACTGCGTCGAGGTCCGGGGCGGTGATGACTGGCCAAGATACGTTGGGTCTTGGCCTCCGAAGTGTAAGACGTTAAGGTCACGGTTGGTTGGATGGATCGCGAGTCCCGTCTTATCTCTCTTTTGAGTTTGTGTTTATTCTCACTTGGCTTTTGGTTCCTGTTCCGGGACTCTGAGTCGTTGTTCCTCGTTTTCGGTCCTCTCGCCGACGAGCAGACCAAAGTGTTTGAACACATCAGATAGATGACGGCGACATGCAACCGTCCACCCCCCCTCCCCAAATACACATCTCCTTGTTAACCGAAGCTTCCAAGAGAAAACGCATCACCTGTAGGGTTTAATGACAGATGCGGTTTCAACAGAGTTGCCCTGATAACCGGCGTGCCAAGAATAGCTGTATCCGGAAGGTGACTTTCGGCCAAGCCAGTTGCGCGGGGAATGCAACTGAGGGGGTTCGGAGACAGACCAGTCAAGTCGTCTGACTTGCAGACGTGACATCCCGGTTTTACGATGCCAAGACCTTCTAGAGGCCTTCGATCCAACGGTGTACCGTAAAGACGTGCGTAATCAGCAACCGGGGGGGGACAATGCTTGGCCCGGACTGGGTGGGAGGCCGAGGACTCGCTGGGAACTTTGGATGATCCGTTGTTGATAGATACAGAAGCACTCGGGTTTCGCGCCGCCCATTTACTGTCTAAAGACTCAGCCTGGCCGTCCCTGATATCCTCACGGATCCCCGACGCTCCCCAAGTCATCCAAGTCACCCAAGTCACCCAAGAAGCGCTCGTCTCTCGCCCCTCACGGACCCAACTCCGTCTCCCGCGCCGCTGCGCAGAGCAACTAGGAGCAACACCCCCTGAACCAACGCGAAAAGCCCGTTGTTCACCACCGGCCAGCCGATCAACCGATACCACTCCCCCCAGGACGGCAGATAGGGCGGGTACTCGACCCGGACCATCCACGAGAGGGCGACGAGCGCGAAGACGACGGCCTGCGCGGCGAGGCAGGGGAGGCTCAGCGCGCTCGTCTCCGGGCGGGTGCACAGCATCGCGCGGACTTGTGGGACGGCGGTGGCGGCGGTGAGGATCGTTGAGAGCGGCAGGATAAGGAGATGGTGGGCGAAGAGGAGGATCTCCTCGGCCCAACGGCGCGACTCGGAACGGGTCGGAGGCTGGAGGACGTCCAGGGCGACGGGGACGAGCGAGATGAGGAGGAAGACGAGATAAATTGCCGAGACGGCGCGTCGATGGCCCCGTTTGTGGTCTCTTTCCGCTGTGTGACGGAGAGAGTCGAGGAATCTTTCTTCCGGTATGGCTGGTCAGCAGCCCCTTAAGCCGAGCCCCAACTCATGCGGAACGGAGACGGGGCATCTTCTGTGCAACTCACAAGGACAGGGAACAAATCCAGACGACTGCGAGCTGAGCAAAGTTGAACCAGTCGCCTGCCGTGGCCGGGTCGTGGACAAAGACGTCCGGGCGCGGGAAGCCGTTGTCGTTGACATTGAGGAATAGGCCGATGGCGAACTGCTCGGTGGCGCTGATCAAGTGGAAGAGGAGGTAGTACAGCGAGAGGCCGTCGCAGTGGCCCTGTTCCCGAATCCGGTGGTGTTGAGGGAGGTAGGAGGCCGCGGTCAGTATGCTCAGTGTCCCTGGGACACGGTGAGTTTTCGAGAGAATACCACCATCTCGGGTAGACATGGAGTCGTCCGCTGAAAATCAGGAGAAAAGTTGGAATTGGGACTCACAATCTCACCCAGTTGGGCAGAACGTTAGGGACCATTGCCGAAGACCGAGGTGAGTAGAATGGTTGAGACAAGTGACAATGATGTGAGTCTCTTGTAGTTGTAGCATTGCTTGAACAAAGAGAAAGCACAAAGAATTCTTCTTTCTTCAACTTGTAACTTGAATTGATTAAAGTCAGTCGAGTGTTGTTAGCTGTGCTCGCCCGAATACTGGGCCTCCACGATCAACCTATAAGATTCAGTCATTGTATCACGTGGGAGAGCGAGTCGCGACAACCGAAAGACTCTCTCGCATCAGGAACATGTCAAGGAAGGGGCACACGATATCATTCAGTAACAAGGCGCTCAATGCATCATTTACTATCCCATCTATAGCGCTTCCAAGCATAAACATGGCTGCCCCTGCCCCAATTACCAAGTTGCCCGACTCGCCGTATTCCACAGATCCGAACCTGCTCGAGATACCGGTTCCTATTCCATCGCATCGGATTCAGGATCCGGATCACTTAAAGGGTAGACAAGCCATTTGGTTCTGGCCTTGATGCCGTACTGATCAGCCATGCCGCAGTAATCTTCACCCTAACCATGCATCCAGCCCTTGGTGTTGTCGAGCTTATCAAAGGCCCGAGTCAAGAGTCCACGAAGGGTTCTTCGTCTGAGGGTACCTTGAACTCGGGGTCTTTTTCGTGCGAGGCATCGAGGAGTTCGTTCCCATTCGGCGCGTGTTTCTCGATACTACTGTCGACGGGTGCAGTGTGCAAGTCGGTGTCTAGGCGATCGATCTCGTCGGGGGTCGGAGCTGAGATCAAGAGGTCGGTGTCGCGTTGCTCGACATCCCCCTTGGGGAGACTGGGGTCGCGATAGAAGAGTCTGAATTCGCCCTGGTACTGCTTCTCGTTGCTGTAGCCGCAGTGGACACCCATCTTGGCACGAACCCCAATTTCCATATAGGTGCAAGGCTCGTAATTGATGGCTCTCTCAAGAAAGCCGGCCATGTCGCGGTTGGTGATGACAACCTTCTCCTTGGAGGTCATGAAGCTGAGGCCACAGGACTCGTGGGCGGCAAACTTGGCCCAAAAGTTCAGGTCGCGTTCCTTAAAGACGACCTTGGCCGTGTTTTGTTTGCAAAAGCCCAAGAGCTGCTGACAATCGGACTTGAGAGGCGTGTTTGCCTCGTGCCAGTCGGAGGAGAGCCAGACGGGGGTGCAGAAGGGGCCCTCGGGATTGCCGCCGAGATACATATCGTACCGCTTGGAGACGGTTGAATTCACCGACTCGAATGCGTCAGAAGCCTCGTGGACGGCACCATCGAAGACGTAGGCGGAAGTGTTGTTGGGGATCTGGGCGAAGGACTTGACGATGAGGGGCTTCTCGGACTTGGCCTGGCGAATTCTGACAGGCTGGGCGGTCTCATTGCCGGAGGTGAAGTTGCCGGGAAGAGTGCCATTATTCGGAATGCCGTCGATCAAGGGGCCGCGCTGTTGCAGTCTCCAAAAGGATGGTGCGCTGCCTGAGGGACTACTCCAGACAGCGCAATCAGCCTCGCCGGCAGCCGAGATGCGGCCATCTATAGTCCAAGCGGGGCGACTCAGAGATCGGTCGAGGAAATTGGCGATGTCTCCCGTGGAGATGACAACATCGCGGGTGTAGGTGCGGGCGCGGAAAGCACAGCTGCCGACCCAGACGATCTCGGCCCAGCGGTTGAGGTCGGAGTCAGGGTGTTCGAAGTAGATGAGAGCCGGGTTTGTCTTGACGTAGTCGAAGAGAGCCTGGCAATCGTCGCGACGAGGGCTGCCGACACCACTGTCTTTCTGGGTGGCGCGAACAGCGCAGAGCTCGACATGCTCGCCGCCTCTGACGACCTTGATGTGCTTGGCGATGGGCCAGGGGAGGGAGTGGATATCGTCGGTGAGGCGAACGCCAGCAGCAATGTTGAGAACGACGTCGAAGCCGGTGGAGGCCTCGAAGGGGATCTTGTGACTGGGTGCAGATGATACAGCGGCGTCGATAACACCAACGTCAGGGACAGCGCGGGCGAGGGTGCGCGCCACGAAAACGATGATGAGCGCGAGAACTCGGCGCATCATGGGCTTTTTGTTCTTACTAAAGCGGTGTGAGGCACTTGGGCTGCGTTTTTGTGCTTTGGAAACAGTAGAGCAATAAACTTGTTGCAGTAGAAGAGACGAAAGGCGCGTCGCCAACAGAAAAAGAAGCGAAGAAAGAAAGAGAAGACGAAAAACAAGTGGATGTCGGGCTGGATAGGGAATCTTCCTCTCCCAGGGGGCCTGTGATTCGGTGACACAGATGAAGATGCGTGCTCTGGACTTTGGTTTGGTTTGGTTTGGTTTGGTGCAGAGGAAGAGAACAAAAGACGCGAGTCAGCGGATGGGAAGAGAGAGGAGTGAAGCCAAGGTCGAGTGAGTCCTCACGCTAGAGTGAGTGTTTGAGGGAAAAGAAGCGAAGAGCACAGCAGCCGAGTTGCGTTGGGTGACCAGGTCACGGGATTCACTTGCCTCAGTTTCCCGTTTTGGTAATCGATGAGGGCGAAGTGAGGTGAATGACGGACTCTAAATAATCCGGAAGCCGCAAAGGTTCTCGGATGTGTTGTTACCGGGGGGTGGAACAGCGGGAAGGAGTAGGCAGTTAGGGAAGGAACCAGAGGAAGGGACCGAGGGAAGGAGCTGTTGAAGGCAGGTGCCTTCCTTCCTTGTCGTTGCGCCTCGGTGAGGCAAGGTGAGGCAAGGTGAGGCAAGGTGAGGCAAGGTGGGCCTCGGTGAACCGGGCTGTGCTCCCGATGCTGCCACGGTTCCTGGTTTCGATTCCAGTTGCCGGATCGGATTACAGGGGCATCTGGTACAGGCCTCGAGTCTCTTGGTGTCCTGCCCTTCAGTAGTAGAAGATCTAATCAAACACACGTCCAAAAGCATTTCAGCCCTCGAATCCATCGGCAAAGCCTAAATCATGTCGCGAGCTGATTCACAATTGCCATCATCCGGCCCGATTGACACCTTCACCAGTGAGACCTGGAAAACTCTTCGTCCGACCGCCTCATGATTCATCCCCCGGGCTTTGGAAAAGACGGTGATACAGTCTACAGATCAGGGGTTTGCCTGCGCGATATTGTTTAGCAAACAAGCTCTTTGGAGAGAGATTCATTCCTCTGCTGCTATTGGTGGCTGTGACTGTCCATGGACTCGTCGAGTCCCATCGAAGAGACGGGCCAAGAATAGTAATTACCGGAAGCCAGCGTAATACACGGTACTGCGACGGGTTGTTGTCACTGGGACCAAGCAAACATCCGATCCAACAATCGAGACCACAACATCGCCTCCATGAGCCGGCTAATTATCTTCCACGCAAGGACAAACATTCACAAGACGGTTGAAGTTGAAAAGAAACCCTACAGGGACCGTTCCGATTGGTTTCACCTTTGGCGTCAGCCCCCCCCCCCTGGGTCCCATCATCGAGCCGCCTCTCAAGTGGCGGCTGGTCACACTATCAAATGCCAGTCTCTGGGTGCCGGCGTTCTTCCAAGATGGCTAATTATGCAAACGGGCCGAGAGGCATCAGCACAACCCAGGCTAACGCAGGTCGTCAAGAGAGCATGCGTTGTGGCCTCTAGTTTCCGACGTGACATACAGCCCGGTCAGCAATAAGCAAAGACAAGAGACTCCCAACGTTCTTCGATGCTGTGTTCCTGGCAGAAGAACCAAACGCCTTCGCTCGTCTCCAGGCAGCTTCGCTCGAGGAAGTCTTGTTTCCGGCCTTGTGCTGGTTCCATCCACTACGAATAAGAAAGGCGAGCTGCTGCTGGCCCGAGGCCCGAGGGCGACACGACACCTCGCCGGGTGCAACATCGCCAATCTTTCTTTAAGCCGTTCCCGTTCGTTCTGGTTGCTAGGCCTCATCTGCGGGGCTGGACATTTCCCGTGTGACAAACGCAAAGCGCTGGCTCTCGGACTTCATTTGATGCCTGCCGAGTTCAGAAAATAAGCGCTTCGTGGAAGCCTGGGAACGAGAAAACTTGCAAGACGAAGAAGTGCGGCACCCTACTTCAGTCGCAAATTCTTACAATACGAGAGATGACCCCGCTCGCCTCTCCAATCTTCGGGGTACACAAACGTGCTAAGAATAATAAACGTGACAAACCACCTCGGAGGAACGATTGACCCAGTCGTACAGAGCTCGCTAATCGCCGCCGTCGGCTGTCGCTTGTTGGAGCTTCCTTCGGGAAACACAGCCACGCCGTTCAATGCCATGGGAAAATCAGGCTTCTGTTAGTCAATACTCGGCTGCCCATGCCCGACTGGTGCGGACGGGACTAACTGACAGGTAAAATCGGGCAGCGTCCGCCAAGATAGGTCTCCCAAGTCTCCCAGCCGCCTCTGGCGGTACCAACCCGATAGGCGCCATGGAGCGTCAGGTCATGTCAAGCCTTTGTGTAAATTGGTCCGATAATCATATCCACGGACGGATCGCCGGAACCGGAACCTTGTGCTATGGGACGGACTGGGGACGACGTGGAACTCCTCCCCCGTTCGTTATCGACCACCTCCGATGGCCGCCGGACGAGTCATTTTTCACTGCTCTTGGGCCTATCCGCCCCGCAGAATCGTGTCGACCCCCCCGTGTAAACGGTCCGGGGCCGGCCTTGCAGTTCTACGCTAAACCCCATGGACTAGTCCATTCCCCGGGATGGGCGGGTGTCTGTTGCAGTGCCGTAATCTTCATCGACATCTGGTATCCCGGTTTATCAGAGATAAGTCCAGATAAAGGGTGTTGTTTACTACCGCAGCAAGATCACCACCGTGAAAACAGCACTAACTTAACCCACAAGCATGGATCTCGGGAGTCGGGACTCAGCTTCTCCCCCCTCCCCTCCCCCCAAAGCCGACATCCCTGCTAGAGGCACCTAGTCAGCTTTGTTTGCCGAGCTGATAAGACAAGACCCGAGAGCTTGGGAGAAGCGCATGCCTGCGTCTGCAGCGTCTTCGGATCCCAGCCACGTGTGATAGGACCAAGGCCGTCGAGATAAGGCCCGCGATGATGACGGCTACGCTTGCCTCGTTGCCGGACTACAGTCTACAGTCTTTTCCTTGGTCTCTAGCGCGGGTCTGTTGACAGTCGTCGAGAGGGGAAAGGGGGGAATTGTTTTCTCCGTATCTCGGACATTGACACCGGATTCAATGACATTGGTCTTATCGCGATATTTTCAGTCCTCTTGGTTGGGGTCAGGTGGGATAGGCCGACTTGGATATGTCCGGTATAAAGACTGGTAAACATCCTGCCTTAGCATCTTTGTTTCTTGCACTCGGCCAGCAAAACAGTCTAGACCTCCCTTCTTCCCTCCTCTCCCCAAGTCTCTCCTGATCCCTCCCCCCAAGACCGTCAAGATGCAGACCCGGAATCTCCTCCTCGCCGCCTCGAACCTGGCCCTCGGCCTAGCCGCCCCGGCTTCGCCTCCAGCCCCTCTGCCGGCCTACAATCTTCTCTCATCCCGCGAGACGCACTTCAACGCCAGCCTGCCCAACATCACAATCTTCGCCACGGGCGGCACCATCGCCGGCTCCGCTGCCTCCAACGCCCAGACGACGGGCTACCAGGCCGGCGCCCTCGGCGTCGACATCCTCATCGACGCCGTCCCCGAGCTCCGCAACGTCTCCAACGTGAGCGGCGTCCAGGTCGCCAACGTCGACTCCGGGAGCATCACCCCGGCCATCCTCCTGAACCTCACCCGCCTCGTCCAGGAGGCCCTCGACGACCCCTACTGCCAGGGCGCCGTCGTCACCCACGGCACCGACACCCTCGAGGAGAGCGCCTTCTTCCTCCAGCTCGCCGTCCGGAGCGAGAAGCCCGTCGTCGTCGTCGGCGCCATGCGGCCCGCCACCGCCATCAGCGCCGACGGGCCCATCAACCTGCTCGAGGCCGTCACCCTCGCCGCCAGCCCGGACGCCCGCGGCCGCGGCACCATGGTCGTCCTCAACGACCGCATCGGAAGCGCCTTCTACACCTCCAAGACGCACTCCAACTCCCTCGACACCTTCCGCGCCGTCGAGCAGGGCTACCTCGGCTTCTTCCTCGACATCAAGCCCGTCTTCTACTACCCGCCCGTCCTGCCCCTCGGCCACGTCTACTTCAACGTCTCCGCGGCCACGGAACTGCCCCAGGTCGACATCCTCTTCGGCCACCAGGCCCTCAACCCGGCCATCGCCAAGGCCGCCGTCGAGAGCGGCGCAAAGGGCCTCGTGCTGGCCGGCATGGGCGCCGGCGGGTGGACCACGCCCGGCCGGGAGGCGCTGAAGACGCTCGCGCAGGAGAACAACACCCACATCGTCGTCTCCAGCCGCACCATGGGCGGCTTCGTCGAGGACAGCGACGCGCCCAACAACTATGGCGGCTGGAACCTCAACCCGCAAAAGGCTCGCATCATGCTGCAGCTTGCTCTGTACTCGGGTTACGTCTCTGAGCAGCTCGAGACGCTGTTCAAGTATGCGCCATAGCCGGGCAGTGATGGCCTTTATGTTATGAGATCATGAGTTTATAGACACACACACATACACACGCACGAAGAAAATAATTAATCTTTTATCACAACTACCCTTTTCGATGCCTCCGTGAACCTGGAGTCTATCTCATCATTCTTGACTGTTTCTTTTTATTTTTTAATCGCCCCCTCATGGAAAAAGACACCGCCGTCTTGAAAGTTGAGAGAAGTTTTCAAACTATCAATGTCTACCCCCCAATCTCAGCAATGAAAAACAACAGGCTGCCAGATTTAGATGTTCTTCTTCTTCGATCTCCCCTCCAGCTCCGCCGCCTTCTCAAAGGCCCGCTTCGTCTCGACGCAGCTCCGGACGATGAGGTAGAACGGGATCACGATCCAGAACGCGTTGAAGAAGACGTAGTAGCACCAAAAGTAAAACTCCTCGGGCCGGCAGTACATGATCCTGGCGACGAGCTTGTCGAAGGAGCACGTCGCAAAGTACAGCACGTCGCCGTAGAGCTGGCCGAGGCTGATGATGAGCTGCAGCGGGTGGCGGAGCGGGTGCGCCGTGACGATGCAGTACGCGCAGGCGAAGGACAGCGGGCCCCAGAAGACGGCCGTGATGGTCTCCATGCAGACGATGAAGGAGTCCTGCGTCAGGTAGCGCGAGTCGGAGAGGGAGTATTCCTTCCAGAGCTGGCCGAAGATGTGGACGGTGGCCGGCATGTTGGCCTGGTTGTAGGAGAAGTAGCCTTTTTTTTCCCCCGGTTGTCAGTTGAACGACTCCCGCTCGTTTCACTAAGAGAGATAGATCACTGACCTTCAAAGAAGAAATGGATAAAGGCGCTCAGGGTGAACCACAGCGCCGTCGCGACCTCGCCATTCGGAAGGTTGGGGCGCGTCTTCTTGACGAGGCGGTACGTCGGCACGAGGATGGCGGTTGCGCCGGCCGCGAAGATGGCTCGCAGCTCATGCGCGCTGAAGGTGTTGGCGACGTAGCCCGGGAGTATCGCGTCCGATGGGTAGTACGGATGAAGCGGGGTGGAGGCGTTCATGACGACTTCAGGGGCCATTGCGAGGGTTTCTTCTGGTGCAAATCCAGTGCTTTGACTTGTGGAGGTGTTGTATCTCTTAGTTCTAGAGTGTATATACACACACATATAGGTCCTTATATATAATCATGTATGTGAGTGTACGGACAGCCACTTATAACATGAAGACGGTGAGCTTTCTACCCTCAGATGGAAGACATTCCTAGGCTTTGCTCCACTTTGGTGCAGCCGGAGAGTTGAGATCCGCGTCGGCTCATTCAGGTGCTGCTGACAGGCTTATGCCCAATATTGAACAGTCACTCTGTCTCATTGGCCAGGGAGGCGATCTGACCGGTCAAACGAGATTACATGTTATTCGTATTCGGGTTCGACAGGAAAAGTACACGTGAGGAATGGACTTTTGTGTCTCATTCCTCGGGGCCCGAGAAACCAGAGACGAGTTGTTGGTTCCACAGCCGGATCCCGAGAAAGGCGGAATCCGAAAACTCCACCAGAAATGGTTCTTTGGAACATTGTTTATTCCCGTCACAACAACTCTTCGGCATCATGTTTTCGAAACTCCGGGTCTTTTATTTCATCAAGCCGACAAGTTTCTAGTTGCTGGAGTCTCCTTCGGGCCCGAGTTCTTCCCGTTCAACTTCTCTTGACAACTCCATCCGCAGTCTGCAACTGCTCGACTTTGACAGCTTGGCCGGCAGTTCGCTCCATTTCCCTCCTCCTCCATCTCTCTCTCTCATGATGCTGCAACCAAGACTGAGGCGCAGCCTCCCTCGCCACTTTACACATCACCCTTCTTCCCCGCCTCCTTCTTGCGGATGTCAACCCATCCCATAGCCCAGGCAAGCCCAAAGCAGACAACGCCCAGCCCAGCGAGAAGGTAAAACACTTCGCTGACGCTCTCCGAGTACGCCATGACGACGCCGGGGAGGTCCGCTTCCGGAACGACGTCTCTGAAGCCGGTGCCCCCAGCCACCAGGACGGTCCTCGCATCCACGGCCGGGGCGTACTTTGCCAGGTTGTTGCCCAGCCCCTCGCTGAAGATGACTTCACCGGCCGTCAGGAAGATGGCGCCAGCAAAGGTTTGCAGGAACACCAGGGTCGCCATCGACACGGAGAGGCGCGCCGGCGGCGAGTTCGCCTGGACCGCGATGATGTGCTGTTGTTAACGCAAGGCGGCAGAGTCAGTAAAACGTCGCACCGGAGACGGGGGACTGGCAGGGTGTGGCTCACCATCTGCATGCTGGCGCCGCGGCCCGCCCCAAGGAGGACCTGGTATCCTATCCACCTCCCGGGGCCTGTGGACGGCGTCCACGTCGAGATGAGTCCGTTGCCGATTGTGGACGCAACGGCACCGAAGACAACCCAGGGGAGATAGTATCCCAGTTTGCCGACTGCAGTATAAACGTGTTAGAAACCCCCTTCACGCAAAAAAGGAGAAACGATGTCACCACAAAGAAGAAACCGTTTCGGAAGATCAACTCACCCAGCGCCCCGGACACCACTGCAAACACCAGCTGGCCTAGGATGGTCGGCAGAACGTCGACCCCGCCCTGGAACGGCGTCGCCCCCTTGACGCTCTGGAAGTACATCGGCAGGTAATAACTCGACACCAGCGCGATGCTCATGTTGAACGCGCCGACCACCCCGCTCACCCACACGATCCTGCTCTTGAACAGGCCCTAGGGGATCATGGCCTTGTCGTCGCCCTGCCTGCGTTCCCAGTAGAGAAACAACGCCGCCGCCACGCCCGCGCCGACGAATAGGCCGATGACGACGGCGGAGTCCCACGGGTGCTCATTGCCCCCGAACTGCAGGGCCAGGAGGAACATGATCGCCGCGGGGGCGAAGAGGGCGAAGCCCGGCAGGTCGAGGTGACGGGGCAGCTGGCCGAGCGCGAGGGGGTTTGTGATCTTGGAGGGAATATGGATGAGGAACAGAAGAACGGCGACGACGGCGCCTATCGGGAGGTTGATATAGAAGCCTGTATGGTTTTTCCCGACTAGCAATCAGCATCTCATCTCTCAACTGCCCAAGCGAATAATTCGTTGCCCCCCCCCCTGGCGCGGTGAAAGATGGGAGGGTGAAAACTACTTACGCCACCTCCAGTTCGCAAACTCGGTAAACGCACCCCCGACGAGCGGCCCGGCGACGAGGCCAAGGTTCGAAACCCCGATCAAGACGCCGACGATGAAGGGCCTCCGCTGCAGCGGTACCGTCGCGCCGATGATGGTCAGCGCGCCGTTGAACAGCCCGGCGGACCCCATCCCCGCGACGGCGCGCCCGACGATGAAGACGTCCGACGACCGGGCCACGGCGCAGATCAGCGAGCCCACCTCGAAGACGAAGAGGAAGCCGAGGAACGTCTGCTTGGAGCGCAGGTGGGTGTACAGCTTCCCCGCGAACGGCTGCAGCGCGGCGCTGTCGGGCGTGAAGAATACGACGGTCAGTCAGGCTGTCGCGAAAAGGGGGGGTTTTGTCTATTCTCTTTTTCTTTTGGGTTTTCTTCCTTGACGGTTGGGAAATACATACCCGCATAGGTTGTAGGCCGCGCCATACCAGCCCACGTCGGACAGCGAGTTGAACGCTGTCGTGATCTCGGGAATGGCCTAGATAAACCGGTGTCAGCCATAGTCGACTCTCTTAAGCCCATGGGATGTGTCCGGTACCGTCGTGATGATGGACATGTCGAGGAGCATGAGGAACACGACAAACGTCAACGCGGCGAGGACGAGCACGAGCCTGACGCCTGTGATGTACTCTTCCTCGTGATCCCCCTGGTCCGTCGTCAGGGCGCTCCCGTCGCCAGAAGCGTCACGGCTACCACCATCAGCTACGGGCTTTTCCGATATCTCAGCGTCGGATTCGATCAAGCTTGAGACCGGCTCCTTGGGGGTCGCTTCATCGGCCGCGGCCAGCGGTGGTGACTGTGCTTCTGGGACTCGGCCCGGGGCTGCCAAGCCGGGCAGGGGTAGCACCTCGGGGCTGCGCGAGGTAGGCTTGTCCATGTCACAAAACTAGGTTGGTGATGACCGTGTAGGGCGGACAGATGACAACGTTCCTTGGCGTTGTTCAGACGAACGATGGTGGGCTATACCTTTCACACCAACGTTATTAGGCGGGTCGCCGATGCATATAAACAAGTTCTGCCGAAGAGGCGTGGCTCAAATCCCGCTCCACGCCAGTTCTGATGCCTGAACTCCGCACGAAAATAAGGACAGCCTTCAGACAATGTCCGCCCATCTTTTGAGTTGGACGCAATCCGCAGTGCTGACCGAGCATCAGCTTCACCTCCGGGATTCGCCAGCAACACGAATCCCGCGGGGCCTTTTTTTTTTTGGCTATCCTGTCTCGGACCGGATTTCCGCTTCCAACGAGTATCATTGGTCCCAACCCGTTGGATAGATACGACTCGGGCATGTTCGTCCCGCCTCCCTGTTGATACGCCGCCCTCTCGGTAGTCATTTTGCTGTTTATTTTTCACAGCGAAGATTATGGGTTTGATCGGCGTACCGGGGGGGGGGGGGGGGGGCGAGTAGGACGGACGAATTCATGTCAGCTCATGAGGATTTGGCGCCGGTAACCTTCCTAATCCCGTCGGGTCAGCAGCTGCTTACTCTGACGGCTAGACTCAGATATTCTGGTCAACATCCATTGGCCGCCTTGATCTGACCTCGATCGCATTCCCCCGTTCCTAATCCATAGCATCGGGGTTTCTAGAGTACTCTTGCACCGCCCAATAACCACGGTTCTTCTCCGCAAATATTGCTTGACTCACCTAGATCTTTCATTTGGGTTGGGTTTGTTCCCACCAGCCATCTTCCCCGTGGAACTTTATAGCTCTTACATGACGTAGTCGCAACCTCAAGCGTCAGTGTTATCATGTAAGAGTCGGCTGCTCTGATGATCCTTTTCAGCCGCTCTGTAGTCGTTTTCCAGGTGTCGTGCAACATGGTGGTCGTAAGGCCAGGGTGGAGGAGGAGGAGGCAAGTCATTGCAATAGTGGATGCCGCGCCCGGCTGTCCTCTTGCTGACGGCCCTTTCTCGCCGCTGCCGTTAGCTTGCATTCGCTCAAAAGCACCACTGGCGTGGTGCTGACCTGCGGAGCGTGTTAGAAGCACCTCACCGTCTACCCGCAACCTAACCCGGCCGTGATCACCCACAGCCGATTTTTCACGCACATAAGAACAACCTTGCATTCTGTTCCATGCGTTCCCATGGCTTAAACTGCCAGGTCAAGTGACCGTCAAATAGGCCAGACTAGACAATGTGGGATACGGGAGAGGCGTTTGTCGAACATGGTGGGAATATGTTTGGTGTCGGGCCACAGGGGTGAATGCCTCACCAGTGACAGACTGAAATTCGACCTTGTCCGAGGATCCATAGGAAGCCTCCAAGACAAAAATCAGAGAGAAACAGTAGCGTTGATTGAGAATGCAGCCCTTCCTCCCAAAAGCCTCCAGCGGAAAAGACACCCGCAGGGCTTCTGATGGATTATTTCGTTCCGGCGCAAGGACATTGAGTTAGCCAAGTCAAGCATAGTACCAACCAGCGGCGTAGACAATGTAAGGTTTGCATCACCGAAAGATAATGCCAAAGACCAGTTCCGCTCGAGCAGAGATCACTCGGCTTTTCCCAAATACAAGTCAGGCGGGATAGACTTGTTAGCAGGAGCTCCTCATCCCCAGCTGTCCCTGGATTTGACGACGGAACCATCCTCGCCTATCGGCCGTGACAGGCGGTATGAAACTCTCTCAATCTGTGTTCTACGGCAATTTATGTTTAGTTTGTTGGATTCGACATATCTGCAAGACCCGTTTCCTGGTTGAACACAAGAGGTAATCGGTAAGACCTCAAGCCAAGGAAAGTCACAGGTGCATTTCATGATGTCAATAATCAACGGCCAAGGCCGGGCTATGCATATGTTTGGCGTCACCAGTATGCGACAGGAAGTTCGTGGTGCCAAGTTTGCATTTCGGGATGTTGCCTATAGGTTTTATTGAACAGCCCGATTTATTCTAGTTACTTGGACTGCTTTACGACTTTCGTGCTTGTACTGTGCAAAGTGTCAAAAGGAGAACGCGCACAAAAATGGAAAAGAAACCCTAAAAACACCAACTCGTGTAGTGTTGTGCGAGCGAACCTGGAGTGCGTTCGTATCACTGCACCGAGACCCGACACCGACAAATGTTCTGAAGGATTGTTCTTGCGAGCGGTTCGGCAGCCTCGCAGTGGTCGCCTAGAAACAGCCCGGTAGTCAGCCATGACATGGCACGTCTGGGCAGATTTAATCAAATCGAGCCGGTATGCTACAGTAAGTAGTACGATAAGTATGGCATCCAGAAGTGTTCCCCGGCAACTTCTGGTACCGGGGATGACAAGGACCCCGCTGACATATCCGGGAGCGTGCCGGAGGGGCCGAGGATCCCCCGTGCCTGAGCTTTGTCCGTGGCAACGGGCGAATTCCCGGGCGGATGTGGTGTTATCTCCGAAGATTTGTGTCGCAGTCGGGGTTGATGCCAACCGAAAACTCGGCTACACATACATAGGTGTTCATGGCTTCTATCAATGAATACGGTTATGGCCTCATAGGCCAAGTAGGTAGGCGGGACGGCCAACGGCGCCGTGGGTTTCCCGGTAATCAAAGTTGCGGGGGACAGAGCCACTCCGTACGTCACGTCACAAACCAAGCTGAGCCGATGTAAGGGTACCAGGTCCGGATCGCTATTTATGACTTACAGGGGTGCAAAAGTAAAAAGAAACAAAAAAATACCGTTCAAACCCCGAGGTGCTGCTTGCTGCCGGGGGCGCAAGCAGGGAGGGCGGCAATGAGGAAATGAGGAGGGGTGCCACACGGGTATGGGGGTTTGCTTCGGCCGTACCTGCACGCCGTGGAACCATTCTCACGGCCGACAGGCAAGGTCGATTTTGCATTGACGATGCTTTCGCGCATGCGACAGCAGCAGGGTCAGCGGGAGGAATATCGTGAAGGGACAGGAGATCCGTCGGGCCACAATGGTGTTCACGGGCGTCACGCGCGGGGGTCGCGGCAGGCAACGCCGCGGACATGAGGGATTTTGATTGCTCGGTGCGGGGCCATCGGTGTGACTTCTCAGGCGTTCAACCCTTCACCGAGTGGATCAAGTCAGTGCCGGTAGTCCGGGAACCGGCGGAAGTGTATCCCGAACAGACCCACTTAAAACGACATGTTGTAAGGCCGCAAGGCCAAAACGCAACAATGCCACCCCACCCAGGTCCCCGTGCCCCCCCTTCCCATGTTGGGGGGGGGGGGGGTGCATCAATCACCAGTCAAGTCGTGTGAACAGTGAATATAAGAGGAGAGATGAGATGCCATTGTTTCGGCTGGTTTGATTCACAAGCGCTTCGGCAGCATTTTTCGTCTTAGCAGACCTGAGCCATGACGGAGTGTCGGCTGGATTCCGAATGGGTTTGGGCCTTCTCCGGCCGCCCCCGTTCCACCAACGACCCGGATGATCCATTCTTTCGTAGATTTTCGCGTCCACACGCGGGGGGCTGGTCATTGTCGGGCTGATTCCGTCACACGTCGTTGGTGAGAGGGAACAAAGAAAAGTCAAGAGCCAAGAGGGAGCCAGCCGCGCCGGGCCTGAGTGCATGCTCCCAAGACAAATACGGGGCGAGGGCGACACCAGCACGGAGGTGTGTTGGAAAATGACATCAACTCCGGGCGTAGTCGCGCTGGGCAAGAGGTCTCCGGCTGGAGACAGCAGGGGCAGGAAAAGTGGATGCGACTTCCGGAGCACACGGAGAAATCAGCGTGGCGTCGTCAGCGGCCATCAGCTGACCGGGGGGCCGTACCGGGCGGCGACAGTTCTCACTGACGAAAATGGCGCACCGCTACGCTGGGAGGTCATCTTCAGCGGCGATTTGACGATGAAATCCTCCGGCCGCTGATGCCTCTGTGGACCATCGGTGCTGCCTCCACGGCCTGAGCCCTTCAAGGCGATGAGCAAGCAGTGCCTAATCGTTCCTTTGCTTCTGAGCGAGCGCTCTTGGAGAAGGGGGGGGGAGGGGGGGAGGTCACACAACCTGCGTCCGTCGTGTCAGATGTAGGGTTTCAGATGACGCTGTCCTGCGGTTGCAGGGTGGGAAGAGGCGGAAGGGCATCAGTCTCCTCTCCTGCTTTTTGTTTGTGCCGCGGACCGGTGCGCTGAGCTCAGCTGCACTGACACAAGCCCCGGGTCGGAGTGGGTTGTGAGGGAGGAGGCACCCGCAGTGGTAAAGTTACCGGCAGGCCGGCAGAAACATTTTGGACACTGTCCGTTGGTAGCGGGCTTCAACCTTCAAGGGCCATGTCCGAAGTCGCACAAACGAAGCGCGTCGCCAAGCAACAGGGGCTCCAGTTTCCAGATGCTCTAGAGAAAATGAGTGAGGAGCTGGTTTTCAAAGTCGCGACTGCTGCCAGCCGGGGAAGAAATCGGAACAAAACGTGCCAAACGAGATGGGAGAGAGGCCACCGCCGGTCAGCCGCCAGCCGCCAGCCGCCAGCCGCCAGCCCCGTCTGGGGATCTGCCGAACGGTCTGAAATAGGCTTTCTTCGGTCGCCGGGGATGAGCGTTCGGATGTTCCGCATCGTACGAGTGCGACGCAACGCGCTTCCCCAGCCGAAAGAGCAGATCGGAGCGAAACCTGACGCAACTGTGGAAACCTGTTGAGATATTGGTGCTGCAGTGTGTTGACCGCAGCTTGCATTCTGTTTCCAGTGCGAGAGACTAACAGATGGCACGCTGTGTACTTCCTGCGCCGGACAGGAACGTATCGTGTCTCTAGTGATGGGCGTTCTGGGGGTTTTGAGGCCGCCACAGGCCCGGCTTTGTCCTCGAATCAGTGCGTAAGGCTTTGCTACAAATTTTGCAAGGCGAGTGAGTGGCCGAGGGTGGTCGAGGGCGATGAGGGCGACTGAATGACAGCGGTGTCCCCACTTTCCGACGCCTCTCCGCCTCGGTGGCCGTATTGTCCCATGCCGCCGATACAGTCTCGCCTGTGACAGAGCAGCAGTCGCGCACGCTCGTCAACGAATGGGGCCAGATGTGGCGTGAAACCGTATGTGAGGATGCCGTGACGACAGAGCGTTAAGCATTCGCATGCTCGTGAATCGTGGACGACGGCCGGGGGTGGGGGCTGCTCCAGGCGCGCGTGCATGTACGCTCCAGCTCCAGCTCCATCCAGCACGGGCCGGATGAGGCAAAGGTCCAGGCCCGAGGGCAAGTCGAGTTTGATTGAACAGAATTTTGGCGCGTCGCCGGAACGAGATGGCGCTGAATGTCCTCGGCATTGTCGTTCCACGTTGAGAACCGGGCAAGGGGGAGGAGGTATGGGTGTCCCCCGGAGCAACGACGGAACAAAAAGCATGGCTGACCGGGGCGAAGCGGCACCCTCTTGTCGTGTCTGATTTTGCACACGACGGCCGATATGGTATTTCCTTCCAGGATGTCGTTTAGGCGATTGAGGCCGCGCCGACGTAGGTACTCTGGATGCGCAGACGGACCGTAACCTCAGGCGGTTGCCCTCAGTCGCTGGAATGGCATGTTGGAATACGCAGTGGCTGACTGAGTGATGAAGACTTTCCGCTGGCCAACGAAAAAGAAGAGGATGTAGACCGAGATCCAAACCGTGCCACCGTCGACGGAGGAAGCCAAGCTGACAGCCACCGGCCCCGCCCCAGATGCAAGCAGCGACAATGGACTCAGAGTAAGCATGCACTTTATATTTAGCTGCTGGATTGGAGAATCGGCGAACAGCGCCTCCGGCAAATGAAAGGGCTAAGCACATGGAGAGACGGACGGACGGCCTGAAGGCGGACGGCTACACTCATCTTACCTCGTGTCCGGGCCTCCTTTGATCTCGGTCGGTAGGGCCGTGCTGTGGATAGGTGAACAAACCAAAACACGGGGGGCGAAGCGTAGCATGGGAGGCGTCATGCCGGGCGCCGCATTTCCGTTGTGTCTGTAAACGTGTAAACGAGCGGTGGAGGGCGCTCTTCCGGTCGAGGTTGGCGCCGTGCAGATCTTGGATGCTGAATCAAGGAAGCGGCAATTGCACAGCAGGCAGTGTAGTGTGGTGCACTCTGTAGGCGTCAACCTGTTACCGCCGGTGGGATTTGGGCGCTCCGTGGAATTTGGGGGGAAAGACAACCGAGACGGAGGGCGATGGCGACCAGGGGCGCGACGGCGATTCTGGCCCCAGCCAACGGCGTTCGGTCGACCACGCCCCCATGTCATATGGCCCCTAAGCTGATTGACTGCTGGCCAGTGCCCAACGACCATTGTTGTCGAGTCGCTCAAGACAGGGAGAGAACTTTCAGTGTGTGGGGGTGGTGGAAGTCGCCCGATCGCTCTGTCCGTGTTTCCCATTGTGGGTGGGCCCAAGCCCGGCGTACCGCGGGCATGACATGGTTTGCGACTCTGTGCTGCCGAGGAGCGAAGCGCTGTAGCACTCGGTGGGCCCGGCGAGATCGCAGGCGCGAGTTGCAGACAAAGGGCCGGTCGGGTCCGAAGCGCAAAGCTCGGCGGTGGTCGTTGAACTCGCGAACGCGGACAATGAAGCAGAGTTGATATTCATTGCGATGCACATCGATCTCTGGATAGCATTCCGCGAGCGCACTGGAAGTCGGTCGCCCGGAGACTGCTGATGGGCGTGTAAAGGACCACCGATGGCCGGGGAGAGATGGAGCAACGGGCCTCCCAGCAGACGGCGGGTTTCCCTGGCAAACGGGATGCGCACCGATCGGTGACGGACGGAGGGCAGAGGACGGATGGATGCGAGACACAAGGCGTATCGGTGAGGTTACCGCCAGGCACTGTGGCGCTACTTTATCGTTTTGGCTTTTCGGGTACTCTTTGCAGCCAGGGGGTTGTTCTGTGTTTTTCAGTCGCGGGTTGGGCAGAAATGCGATGGGGAAGGAGGGGGTTGATCGGGAGTATGTTGAGGGTTTGCTGAGAACTGGCAGAAATGGAATAGTAAGATAGCGAAAAGAGAGAAAGAAGGTTTGATTAAGAGGTTTCTTCCGGATGCCGCAGATGCCTCGGATGCCCCGTTGATGAGATATCACACCTTCCTTCCCGTACACAAAGTAAAATGGGGGCAGGAGCTTTCGGCACAACCTGCTGGAGCGAGATCCGGAGATAGGCAGGCAGGCAGGCACCTGCAGCGAGATTGCCGTCCGGGTGAACGACAAACAGGCAGGTTCTGGCCCGGCACAGTGTGTCAGGCAACGCAAGCGCACGCGCGCGCGCGCCCCCCGAGACAGGTAGGTATGTACAAGAGGACGGGGAAGGCGGGTGCCAAAGACGGAGAGCCGAGTACTTTCCAGAATGCGGCGGAGAGGCAGTAGGGCAAAGTACCACCGGTGGTGTAAATGACACCGGAAAGGAAAAGGGGGTTCACGGAAGGCAGACATGGCAGGGTGGGCCACTTTGTTCCTGCTTCCCCCCTCCGTAACCCGTCCCTCCTTATTCAGCTCCGGCACCATCAGCCGATCCGCCCGTAAAACCTCAATAGAGAACCCCCTCCCCCCCCAAAAGGTGCGTCCGTGTTTGTGTCTGTCGGTCCGTGCCTGCCCCAGGCATTCCCTCGTCCGCTTCCCCCTTCCCTCCTGCCGTCGTCTCCCCCCCCCCCCCCCCCCCCCCCCATCTTTCTTCCTGAGGGCTCTTTCTGATTTGGCAGTTTTTTTTCTTTTCTTTAGTTCTAAGTACCTGTGCGATTCTTCACTTTTTCCAGAGAACTTAGCTGCTCTTTTCCAAAAGACACGCCCCCCCATTCGTTTTCCCACCCTTCTGCCGAAAAGAAAGGTGGGCAAAAGAAAGAGAAAGGAGGGCCCCGCCGAATGCTGCCGCGTCCGCAACCCGCGCCCAGCCCTGAGTGGAGATGGACATCTGGCGACATCCGTCCGTCTCATCGGGGGCCACCATACAGAAGAGACAGCCGCGTCGACATAAGAATCTGTTGGTATAACTTTCGGATCACAGGGGCAGGGTATTAATCGATGAAGCTATTCACAGATATCGTGATGATTGCTTCGGTGATTCGGTGGGTGGTTGCTTGCTTAACTAGGTGAAAGTGGAAGGTGGGCTTGGCGCCTGCCCAGGCGAAGGATATGGGCCTGCCGCCCCACTTAATCGCCCGGGCCACTTATTGCCCGTACCTTCCCTCGGCCGGATTAATCCCATGCCGAGGTCGCCGGTTCGATTCCGACAGAATCGGGTCAAGTTGGTCGGGTCGGTTCAAACAATGTAATACCTGCGTTCTCTTGAGCCAAGTAACTGATGTGAAGATGGTTGGGAATCACGGAAATGGGAGAAAGAAAAAAAGATAATGGTCAATAGGTACATACCTTGCAGCGGGCGGAGAGAAACATGTGCGAGGGCCGCCGCCCGCGTTCCGTATTGGTTCCGGGCCACCGTCGCCGTCTTCTGCCTCTCTCTCTACCTTTATCTCTGCCAGATTCAAGGCCTGCTTGCCACATGCAATCTCGATCCCCTCTTGATCTTCTTCCTCCTCGTCTACCTGGGGTTGTCTTTTAGGCCGATCTGTTCAATGCATTATTGAATCCCATCTTTGACATTTCCATCAACTACCATCCGTCGGCGGCGTGCCAAACTCTCTCTTCCCTCTCCCTCTCCACCTCCCCCCCCGCCCGCTTGCCCACTCCAGGCGTGTGCCTTCTTTGACCTTCACACCCATCCCCGTTTCCCTAACGCCACCCCCTCTTTCCTTCTCAAACCGCCGAAAGCCTGAGGAACCACCGCCCGGATTTTGTCGCCCACCAGGGCCACCACCGAGAAACCGCGGCCGACCGCGTGCTCCGGTTCCCTTCTCGTTCTCCTTTTTGTCTCCCACAACGCACCCAAGGCGAAGAAGCCACATCCCCCTTTCCAAACAAGACCATTTACATCATTTTGTTCCGGCGCAGTCCCGGAGGTCGCTAGTCTTGCCCCGACTCGATTTTGATTGATTTCTTCTCCTCTCTCGGGTCGCTGGTTGTGGGACCGTCCTCTTCCTCCCACCCTTCCCCCGTCCCCCGTTCCTTCCCTCGCCCCCCTCCCTCCTGCCTCCCCCCCCCCAAAGCGCTCTTCCCCTTCCAGGCGTCCTGACCTTTGCGCCGCCGCCGCCGCGCCCGCCCGCCCGCTTCACCTCCTGCTCCTGCCTGGGGGTCTCGCCTTTTTCTGGAGCCACCCTTCTCCATAATCTCGGCGCGACGGGTCTTCTCTTCTCTGCGTCACCCGGCCCCAAAACTCTCTTCTCTTCCGGAGCCCCCTCAACAAAACACTCCTCCTCCCGCTCCCCTTCCACCCCCGAACTCTTCCTCCTTTTCTTCCTTTCTTCAACTTCACCTCGTTGACTCTCCGGCCTCTTGACGCCGGTCACCTCCGTGTCGTCTTACTTGTTGTCGTCGCCGTCGCCGTCGCGTCACCACCAAACCCCACCCATCGTCACCCCAGACAGACCTGATCGCGTCGCGTCCCATCCGCCCCGTCACCCAACACAGCAGCCGACGCGCGCCTCATCGCCGCCTGGGTCTTGCAAGCAAGCAAAGACATCTTGTCGCGTCGCAAGTCAAGACTATTCTCATCACTGCGACGACATCATCGCAATCCCTCGTCGCTTTGCACAGCATCATGTCCGCCAGCGTCGTGCGGTCTACCGCCCTGCGAGCCGGCGGCGCCTGCGTGCGCTGCCGCAAGGGCAAGACCAAGTGCGTCTACGAAAACGGTCGCGCTCCTTGCAAGAACTGTGCCAAGGGCATGCACGAATGCTATCTGCCCTCCGAGTCCATGGCCCATCACCACGGCCAGTCACCCGCCCGTCACACCGCCGCCCATCGCCCAGCGCGCGAGAGCCTGCCTGCCTCGGTCCCGGCCGGCGATGTTCGTGCCGCCAACCCGGCCTCTACCGCGTCTCGTCACGTCCAGACACCCGAGAAGTAAGTACAGAACGCACTGTCCTGTTTTGCTTTGCTCGTCACCGCCTCTCTCCATCTCTCTGTCGCCATACCTTTTTGCCCCTTCTTGTGCGCACGAACTGCCTCGCGCCGAGTGCCCCGTGTGCTATTCTGGTCCTTCGGGTGTGTCGCCGCCGCCGCCGCCTTCCACCGCCGCCGAGCAGGGAGGGGAGCTCGGCCCCTTCTGCATGCGGCCTGGGCGCGGTGGCTGTCCCCTCCCTCCCCTTCTCCCCTTCTCATCATACGCGAGGTCATTGCTTGTGCTTCATCTGCCCACTCCCCCCTTTCACACCCCCTTGCTTGTTTTGGTCTTCCCCAAGATCCGCTGCCTCTGCTTCGATTTCCCGAAGACGGCATTTCATCTCGCAACCCGACGGCATCTTCCACCGCCGCTAGCCTGGGCCTCGGGGCCGTGTCCTGGCGGCGGCGCTACCCATTCCTTGTCCATTTTCGTGCGCCATCCCCATTCTCATTTCCCGACTCGCATCCCGTCTCCTCCACCCCATACTCCACTCTTCTCTCCCGGCCCAGTCGCCGGTTCATTTTGTTCGTTGCTCCAGGCGCGTGCGCAGAATGCTGACTTGAACCCTCGCCAGACTGACTCCGGAGCTCATCCAAGAATGTGAACGCGTCATTTCCAAGACGTACCCGGCCTGTGTTGCCTTCCACAAGCCGTCATTCATTCAGCAACTCAAGAACGCCTCTCTTGACCCGGCCCTCATTTACGCTCTGCTCACATGCGCTGCTCGGTATGAACTCTGTTTCCTTTTTGTTTTCGTCCCCCCTCCACCCTCGCTGGCCTGCCCAGCCGATCCCCGATTCCAATACCCTCTCCGCCCTCTTGTGTTTCACTACCTCCCCCCCGCAACGTCCGTCCTTTTTGTGGGTGGCGCGGCCTTCCGGTCGGATGTGTCGCATCGGCTCACCTGTGCCCAAACCTGTGCGGACTTGGGCCGGGGGGGGAAAGTCGTCCACTCTTTTTCCCTGTTTGACTTTCGGCCGACTCAGTTCCATGCCGCCGCCCCCCCTCGCCTCGCTCTTCAGCGGATGACCGCTAACCTGGTGCCCCTGTAGGAGCTCCCCCACTCTCATTAGGCGCTATGGAGGACAATCCGGCGCGACCGGGGCCGCCGAGCACTTCGCCGCCAAGGCCATGGGCATCATCAATCAGAACCTCGACACCCCCAGCCTGGCGGAGATTCAGGCCATCTGCTTGATCATCATCCACGAGTGGGGCTCCCGCAATGCTGTTCGTGCTTACATCTACCTGGGCCAGGCTAGCCGCATGGTCCAGATGTACCGCATCCTCCACAGCCACCATGCCGCTGTCAGCGATGCCGACCGCTTTTTGCAGGATGAGTCGTTCCGCCGTGTGCTCTGGCTGCTGTACATCCTCGACTGCCTGCTCACCAGCACGCCGGGCCGACAGCCGGCACTGTCCGTTAATGACACCTCCGATGTCTCTCTGCCTTGCTCCGACATGAACTTTGCCTTTGGCAATGCCGTGTTTGTCCAAACCATCAACCTGTCGGACCCCAGTCGCCTGCCCACCGGCACACGCACCGATGAGGTGGGCGAGTTCGGCCAGATCGTCCTGGCCACACGCATATGGCGCGATGTGGTCCAGATGCTGATGACCACAACGACCGAGACGTTCAACGACAACGTCTGCTCCGGCCTCATGGCGGAGATTGAGCGTCTGCGTGCCTCTCTTTCGATGCAATACGTCGACAAGCCTGGCCAGATCAACCTGCACATCACCATGGGCTCCGGCTTCACCTACGCCATGCTTCACTGCATGCTTCATTGCGCATCTATCTTCATCAACCGCCGCCGACTCTTGCAGTATGTCACGGCTCCTGGGTTCAACCTCGAGAGCTGGCGCCTGACGCCCCAGTGCCACGAAATCATTGACAGACTCTTCACCTCGTGCCACAGCACCATTGCCATGCTGACGGCGCTTGAGGCCGGCTTCGACAACGAGGGCATCATCTGTTTCCCCATCTTCATGCTCTTCTCTTCCTTCACGGCCAGTGCCACGGTCGCCTACCTGTCTCTCAAGGGCCTCACCCCTCCCAACGCCGTTGAGACGGCCGGCCATATTGTGCGCGACGGCCTCCACTTCATGCAGGACGGAGTCGACACCTGGCCTCTGATCAGCTCGTGGCTTCGCCATCTTGCCGTCATGCACAGAGTGCTGGGCAATGATGCCGGTGCCGCGAGCCCCAGCGTGGGCGGCACATCGGTTCCTCCCACGGCGGTGCCCGCCGACCAGGCTTCCGTTAAGGACGAGGCCGCGTCCAACCCCGACACCAACCCGGATGCCATGGACTACGATCAGTCTTCCAACGCCGCGGCGCCCCAGGCCCCGCTCAACAACCACACCGCCTCCGTCAGCGAAAGTGGACGTGACAGCGGACGCGACAGCGAGCCACCCGCCCCTCCCCCCGCCGCTCCGGCGTTACGACCATCAACGGGGGCTCCGGCGGAGTCGGCACTCCCGCTTCGGCAAGCCCTCCTCCCCCTCAGCAGCAGGCCGAGATCAAGCAGTCCACCGAGATGCTGCCGCAGCCGCCCATTGGCAACGGCGTTCAGTCTTTGGAGCCGGCTGCTTCTGTGCCCCAAGACATGACGGCCAGTGAGCTGTGCTCCGCGTTTGAGCGGCAGCTCCTCGAGCTGGACGACCTTGCCGCCTTCATGGGCGGTGGCGTTTGACTCACCTCTTGATTAAGATTTACCTCTTGACCAGAGAGACTTTCATACAACCAACGTGGTGACGTGTCAACGTCGTTTCGGACCGGCATCTTGTACAGTACGACTCAAAAAAATACCTTGCGACTAACTCTTGTGATCTTGCACCAGGCGGCGTTGTGACGCCGTTCTCTGGGCGGAGATTGGTGTTGTCTTTTGAGATTCATGAGGTGGTGGTGGTGGTGGTAGTTGTGTTGCGCGGGAATTAGGATGGATCGGGTCGGGTGGCAAGTCTTGTCTTTGCGTTGCTCTCTGAAGTAAGCGGCGTGGTGCGGGGAGAGAGGGGAGTAATGAGCTTATTCCAAATTTTTTTTTTTTGGCGTTGGAGGTCGAGTCGACGATTGGCTTCGGCCTGCTCCACGGAGACGTTGGCGGCTGCGGTTTGTGTCTTGTTTTCCCCTGCGGTTAGGGCAGCATCAAGGGCCTGGGAATGCTTCCCTTGAGGTTAGGCTGCACCACCCAAAGCAGCACGAAGGCGTTTCGGATTCGTCGCTTGATAACTCTTTAATCGTATACCCGTGGCATATTGAAAGGTTCGTGTCCAGTCCCAATGGTGATGTTTTGCTTGCCTGAAAGACATGGATGCGCAACCAGTCGGGCGTCGCTCTGGAGGGTAGATGGAGACACCTGGCAGCCGGTATGAAGCAGTGGCTGTTGTGTGTCTTCTCACATGTGTTTGATGTTCGAAGCCAATCCGCGCGTCCTCATCTCATTGTCATCTCTTTTCTCGCTTGATGCCACACACTCACTCACTCTGCATGAGATTGAGACGAGATGGCCGGGGCCGGAATTCGGCCTTTTGCGAATCCCGAGTCCTGGCCGATCGTCTGAGCACCAGCGATGAGCCACACCAAATCCACAGGGAAGCCACAGGGCAAGCCACGGCTCCGCTCAGCACCGAATAGTCCGCTGGGGACGGACGGACTTTGATTTCTTCCCGTCCAACTCCGTCTGCACGACGTACATATGCGTCAGGGTCCTCGAGATCGCCCACACCCCCCAGTGGCCAAATCCGCCGGAGTTCGTATCTCGTCTGTTTTTTTGCCATTCCCACCGCTGGTCGACTCTCCTTTCAGTTACGGTACTACATGGCTTTTGCGGAGAGGAACGAAATCTGAAGCCCGGTTCACGACGATTATACTCTGTACTCTCTTGAGGCTGCATTCGGAAAGTCTGGCAACGACTCGATCCGCCCCGCCCCACTGCGTCCTCCCTGTGTCCGACCTACCTGGAACGCTGTGACTTGCGTCGTGATCACTCAACGCACACACGCAACGAGTCGAGTCAGGGGCGGCTGCCGCTCGCCGGGCCGGAAAACCCGGGCCTTCGGTCCGCACTCTTTCTTCTTCTTCTTCTTTTTCTTCTTCTTCTTCCGCTCACCCCAATCCCGGATGCCGACCGGGATTGAAACCCGCGACTCGGGGTCGGCGGCCCATTCGGCCAGCAGCGAGGCCGGCATCGCCGCGCCGTACGGGCGGGCGTGTACCAACTGCTCCCGGGCCAAGTGCAAATGCATCCTCCGCCCTGTCGGCGGGGCGTGCGAGCGCTGCCACCGCCTCAGTAAGACGTGTCAGCCGAGTAACCCGATCCGCAGGCGCTCCAAGAAGCCGCCTTCCAGCAGGACTGCCCAGCTGGAAGAGAAGCTCGACGGGCTCGTCACGTTACTGCGCCAATCGGGCCGTCCGGATCTCCCTGCCGACCTCGGCATCGACTTCAACATCCCCGGCGTCATCCCCTCGTCATCATCGACGACGACGGCGAAGGCGGTAAGGGAGCCATCTTCGGACATGCGCCGCAGCAGTGAGTTCTTCTCGGGGTCGTCCCGCGGAGACGGCGGCGGCGGCGGCGGTGGCGGTAACGATCGCACGAGAGCGGACTCGTTGCCAACGCCGACGCAGACCGCGAGCCCCGAGGGGCCGGGATACGGTGACGAGCTGCCGTCTCCGGACGAGGCGGAGGCGCTGTTCGAGGCCTTCCGGGGCCAGAACCTGAAGTACTTCCCCTTTCTGAATTTCAGGGCCACCATGACGGCGCAGGAGCTCCGGGCCGAGCGGCCGTTCCTGTGGATCTGCATCATGACGGTTGCGTCGAGGGTGTCGAGCCAGCAGCTCGCGCTGGGCCAGCGGGTGCGGCAGATTGTGAGCCAAAAGCTGGTCGTCGAAAACGAGCGGAGCATCGATTACCTGCTCGGACTGCTGGTTATTCTGGGATGGTCAGTTGCGTTTGTTTCACCGCCCCCCCGCCCCCCCATCGTAGAGTAATGGCCCAATGGGGGTTTTACTGACCTTTTTCTCTTTTGGAAATCTAGGGCGAACCACCAGCTTGGTAACAAGCCTTTCATGTGTCTGTTTTGCCAGATTGCCATCGGCCTCATCTTTGACTTGGGCATATCCCGCGATCCCCTGGATGGTCTGAACCCCTTTCTCTGCTGGAAGGCCGCTCAGGAGAGGGCCACCCAGGAGAAGACCGGGATGGTCTGCCCGACTCTCTACGTCAAGTCGCAGATGCCGCGGACAATGGAGCAAAGGAGGGCGGTCGTTGCGGGCTACCTGATCACCTCGGCGTGAGGAACCCATCCTTCTTCCCTCTCTTCACTTCACCCCCCCGCCGTGATTGTGCATCGTGCCCCGGCTGACTCTCCATCACAGCGTCGCTAGTTTCCTGGGAAGGATGGACCCCCTACGCTGGACGTCACACATGGACGAGTGTCTCCAGATCCTCGACGAACAGCCAGAAAGCCCCTCGGATCGTAGTCTCGCCGCGCTCGTCAAGATGCAGCTGCTCAAGGACGAGGCCGGCAAGCTGTCATCTCGTTCCGACGCGATGCTGGAGGCGATGGACGGCCCAAAGACACCGATGACCATGTACGTCAAGGTACTGCAGACGCAGCTGCAGCGCATCATCCAGAGTCTGCCCTCGGAGCTGCAAAGCACAGGTTCGTCTCTGCCTACCCCGCGGGAAGGTCGACTGACCGACCGACCGACCAACTGACTGACTGACTGACCTCCCGATAGACAGCATCATCGCCCAACTCCACTGCACGGAGCTCGCCATCCAAGAGACGGCCCTCTCGACAAAGACGGGCGCCTGCGTCCCCGCCAACCTGCCCGACGTCGCCCGCCTCGACATCTTCTACGCGTGCCTGCACGCCGTCAAGGCCTGGTTCGACCACTTCTTCACCCTCTCACCAGCGGCCTACTTCTCGATCCCTTTCCTCTGCTTCGCGCAGCTGAGCCACTGCACCGTCGCGCTGTACCGCCTCTCGGTGCTCGAGGACCCGGTCTGGGACCGCGCGAGCGTGCGCTCCACCATCGACCTCATTGCGACGCTCGACGAGGTCGGCGACCGCTTCGGGCAGGTGTGCGCCGAGGCGGGGCTCGACGTCGACGTCGAGGACGGCAATGCCTTCACCAAGGCCGTCATGACGATCAAGGGTCTCAAAAGCACGTGGGAGGCGGCTATGGCGCCGTTGGCGAAAGCGGATCCGGCGGCGGCGGCGGCAAGTGGCGTCCCCGGTGCGGGTCCGGGGATGCTCACGGCCGGAGGGGTGCCGATGCCGGCTGGGGTAGGGGAGGTCGAGATAGGACAGTTGGGGTTGGAACTGATGGACAATCGGTGGTTTACCGACATCTTTACGCCGTTCGATTTTTGATATCTTTGATGGATGGGGGGAGATTCAAGGCGCAAGTACGGTCAGGGCATGTATGGATTGGTTCATTGGTGGATCGGCCGACTAGCGATTCGGGATAACGATTCTGGCGGTAATATCTGGAAAACGTTGTATTTGCACCGTCGTGCTCGCCGCTCAAATAGTTCCATGGCGTGTATTTCTGATGAATTGTAACATCAACACTTGGTTTGTCTTGTTCCTCACCCTTTGCTCCGGATGTCGTACTTGTTGCTTAGTATTGCGTTTTCGGAGATGTATGAATGAGTTCGGTCCAAGTGTCTGACGAGTACCACGCAAAGCAGTGTTACTAGCATCAGTGAGATGGCCAAGGTTGGAGTAATATTATCCATTCGTTTTTATCAGTGGAAGAATTAAGATGCCGTGTTGATATCCCACGCCACGTAAGCCCATCATCCCTCTCGACGGTCCGGATCCAGACAACCATGAGCGGGAACAGGGAGCCCAGGGAAGCCAAAAGGCGGAAGAAGTGCCCTGTTGCCGCCAATGATCCTTGTTGCGTGTCTCGATTTCAGTCCAGCCCCCCCCTCTTTTGTTCCTCTTTTCTTTTTCTCCTTCTCTTCTTTCGCTAAATGCAAACTTCGTGTCGGGCCGCCGCCGCTTCCTCGGCTCAGAACCCGCCCTTCTCGTTCGAGTTGCTGGACTCGAGCTCGGTGGTGACGCGTCGCCGCCGCAGGTTGCCGGCCTCGTCGTGCTCCTCGTCCCATTGCGCGACGTCGGCCTTGGGGACCCGGACGAGGCGTTGCGTGTTGGCGCCGTTGTCGTCGACGGCGACGATCTCGGTGCGGATCTCGTAGTTGAGCCAGCGGGGGAGGACGTACATCCAGACGATGTAGTAGAGGATGCAAATAATGATGCTTGGGACGATGTTAGTGGACCATCTAAACACGACTCGTGTCTGCCAAAGGGAGGCCTTCCAAGAGTCTCCTCCACCAAAATATAAAAAGAAAAATAAAAAATAAAAACAAGGGGGAATAGGGAAGCGGGCGGGGTATAACTCACATGCCGATGCCGACGACGCAGTAGGTCGCGTACCAGAAGCTGACGCTGCCGGCGTAGGGCCCGCCCTTGGGCGGCCACCAGGGCATGGCGAGGATGAAGACCTGGATGGCGAGGAAGAAGGCGACGACAACGTCCCAGGCGCGGAACTCGGAGCGGCCGATGCCGGAACGCTGGCGGCGGCGGCGGATGATGAAGACACCCAAGGTCATGGCGAAGTTGAAGATGGCGCTGGGGTAGCTAGCCAGGTCGACGACTGTGTGCATGCGTACGTTAGTAAGCTGTTGGGTCTGTGTTTTTGGTTTTCTTTTCTTTTTTTCTTTCTCTTGAATAGCGGAACGCCATCCAAGCCGTGGGACACATACCGAAGGAAAAGGCATCGCCGGCGGGGGGCGCGATGATCATGATGAAGGTCATGGTCCACTTGAGCAGGTACGGGCCCAGGGGCGTGCCGAAGGGCTTGGTCGAGACCCAGAAGTTGGTGAAGGGGAGCACGCCTTGTCTGTGATGGGGGTTTTATTTGTCAGTTCTCTAACATTGTTATGCCAAAAAAAACAAAAAGAAAAGGGGGCTGGTCGACCAGAAAAAAAAACATACCGGCCAATCTCGCGGATCATGCGCGAGGACCCGATCAGCACGGCCAGCAGGTTGCCAAAGGCGCTCAGCAGGACGAGGAAGTTGAGGACGTTGGCGGCGGCGCGGCTGCCGACGAAGAGCTTGGAGAAGAAGACGGCGGCGGCGATCTCGCTGGCCTTGGCGAACTCGGCCTTGGGCACGGCGGCGAAGTAGGCGATGTTGCAGAGCATGTAGAGGACGGCGACGATGCCGAGGGAGATGACGCCGTTCTTCTTGAGGGTCGGGATCGGGTTCTTGATCTCGTTGGTCATGTTGAAGGCGTTGTAGTAGCCGGCGTAGGAGAAGACGATGCTGACGAGGGCGCCCGAGAGGTCGTTGCCGTTGGAGGTGGTGCCCTCGAAGGCGTTGCGGAAGTTGGCCTGGGGGTCGGGGATGTGGCTGACATTGCCGCCGAGGACGACGAGGCCGGCGATGCTGATGCTTTGGGGGGTGTTAGCAGGAATATCCCGACGGAAAGGCTGGCTTGGGAGGAAGGGGGGGGGGGGACGGATCGGCTTACAAGACCAGAGTGGCCAGCTTCAAGACGCCGATGATGTTGACGAGCCACAGGGAGTATCGGTTGTGCGCGATGACGCAGATGACGGCGAGCGTGTAAGCCGCGATGGCGACGCCGCGCATCTGCCACTCTGAAGGGGTGGTGCCCGCGATTCTCCAGAGATATCTCGACAGGACTGCCAAGGGGGATCAGCAAAAGTGGTCTTCTTTGTTATTTGTAGTTGGTGGTGGTGATGGCGGTGGCGGTGGTGGCTTCTCTCTCTCTCTCTGTTCTCGTCACTTACCGACGCCGTTACTGCTGCTGAAGGACAGAATGACAGACTGGACGGCAAAGGCCACGGGGAAAAAGTGCTTCGGGCGCGGGTAGGCCTGCTCGAGGTAGACGACCTCGGAACCGCTGCGGCTGGGGAAGTAGCTGGCCAGCTCAAGGTAGACGCTGAAGCCGGCCGAGGCCATGAGGAAGCCGATGACCCAGTACATGAGGGCGAGACCGATGGAGCCGGTTCTGTTGAGAATGCTGGCGGCTGTGATGAGGTGTTAGCCATCGGATGATGGGTGGGTTTCCTGCTCAGCAACCAAAAAGGGGTGAAGGTGTGGGGGCAGAGGGAGGGCTCGTCCCCAACTTACGAGTGGAAAAGACACCGGTGCCGACCATCATGTTGATGTTGAGGAAGATGATGGCGATCCAGTTGACGTGGTAGCCCAGGGGCGAGGAGGACTCGACGGGGGCTCCGACGGCCTCCTGGTACGACGGCTTGGAGCCGTTGCCGCCCTTGACCCTCGTGTAGGCGAGGTCGCCGTCGTGGATGATGGAGGGCTCCGAGTCGCTGGCCTCGGGGTCGGCGCGGACGGCGGTCTCGGCGCCGCCCGACTTGTCGCCGCCGCCGCCCGGGAAGAGCCTGGAGAAGACCATCGTGGTCGATGTTGCGCCCAGAGGTCGTTGACCTTGTTGTCTGACGAACAAAGAGTCTCTGCGCAGACTACTAGGGGGAAGGGGAGGGGATGGAAAGGGTAGCACCCGTTGGCACACAGATGTGATCGGCCTGATGGTTCGGGAGGAGCCGAAGGGGTGATGAACTCTCTCTCTCTTCTCTCTCGTCCAAGACACGCGGGAAAGAAAGTTTCGGACTCGCGACAGAGAGCGGTGGATATATACGAATATCCACGTTGTGTCGTCCAAGTCTCGTCTGTCGATCTCGCAGTCCGTCTACTGTGGTGTGCCCCCGACTCATGTCTCCCAGTTCGATACTATGGGGTCAAATCACACAATCGCCCTCCCTCTTGGCTTAATTCCACCCCGTCGTGCCCGATCCATGCTTCAGCTGGCTCGATACGTCGCCGTTGGCTTGCTTGGCAATGGAAAAGTTCTAGGGGGGGTTCGCAGAGAGCACGCAATGAGGGTCATCCTTCCCCTTTTTTTCGATCTTTGGGGGAAACTTTTCTTTTGCCCCGGTGAGCCCGGCCTGTGTGCCCGTTATCAGTTCTCGACTGCGGTTCCGTGTTACCCTCCCTGGTCTTGGTTCCGGGATGCTGCCCACGAGTGCAACGTCTCAGTGACGGGGGAAGGATGGTACAAAGTCGACGACAAAGTATCAAGTGGCAAAAAGAAGGGTTAGGTAGAGAGAGCAAGTGAGACTGGGGGGAGAGAGACACACACCCAGACACAGGGATCGGGCGCGCTCCCCGAAGACGTGGGCACTCGGCGTTCCCACAGCGGCTTATGCCTAGTGTCTGCGTGTGCCCCCGTTGGATGCAGTGTGGAGGAATATCATGTAGGAATATCATGTTTGCCATGGTCCTGGTTTGAAGTCTGGAGACTTGGGGGTTGGATCAGAAAGGGTCGAACCCCATCCAGCTGTGTCTCTCTTACCCGCAACCCGCGTCCCAATAACCCACCCCCGCGCGGCGAGCCCACTCAATAAACGGGGCGCATGGGGAGGGCTGCGATGTAGTAAGGCCGAGGGCAAATGACGACATCTGCCACAAGTGCCACAAGTGGTTATCTGGCCGCGGGATTTTCGTGCGAGGGCGACACGAGCCCCGAATCAGCAGCAGCAGCGACAGCAGCAGAGGAGGCAATCCCGAGAGTTTGGGACCGCTGTACAGAGTTTGGAAAGGAGATCGCATGGCCGGGATGTGGGATGTAAGCAGACTAGGGGGGTTGACAAAAGTTGAACTTGGGACGATGATCTAGAACCAACGTTTCTTTGGAGGCGCAATGTTCAGCATCCGAAGGATGAGGCTGTTGATGTTGAAGCGCCGCAGCCAACGGGTGACAAAGGCTGGAAGGACGGAGCTGAAAAGCCCGTTATCGAATTCTATGGATGTTGGTTCAAGAGACCGAAAAGACACCATCGCCAAGTCCATCATGTTCACGCTCTCCGCCCGGGAACATGGCCCCAATGCGGACAGCCAAGGTCGAAAGAGGGGACGGACCTTCATCGGGGACAGGACAGACTTGGCTGGGCCGTCGTCGCCCTTGCGGTTCCCGAGCTGTCTCGAGCTTCACAACCCAACCCGTGAAGGATCTATGGTAGTTGTTACCCGATGGTAACTCATCTTACGCACGCGCGCGGCTCGGCGTGTCCTTCTTTTTCGCCTCGAAAGGATCGAAAGGATCGAAAGGTATCGATGGGAGGCTTGGCTCTGCGCGGTAGACGTAGGGGGGGTACGAGGCGCCTTTTCTTTTTACGCTCACGCTCAGCGGGATGGGTAGCGCGGTAACTGCCATTCGGCAATGAGAACAAAACAACAAAAGGGGACAAGACATTTTTACGGAAACTAGAGTTTCTCGTCGCTCTTATCAAGCGCTAGTCACCTTCCCTTGTTGGTGAAATGTGAAAGTGAGGGAGGGAGGGAGGGGATGGCCGGGCAGGTTTTGGGTTCATGTCGACATCGGACCGCTGCATAGCGCAATCGAGTGTCCGCGGAAAAAGCCTTGGCCACCGGTGATCGTCTACGCCGTCTGTCTGTCTGTCTTGTGTTGGCGTTGCCACGGCTCGCCATGACGGGACTCAGAGGGCGGTTCTCGTTCAGAACGAGTTGAAGCAGCGGAAGGTCATGTCGGTTGTGTTTATATGGATACATGAGGGCGTATATGACTTGTATGGGCTTGCACCGACTCAGACATCTCGAATGGAGCCGTGTGTGTTGATCTGGGGGAACGAGACCACTCGCACGCCGCTGTGGAGACAAGGAGGGTCTCTGCTAGAAGAGAGGTTCTGGGGAGTGGAGCGTTGCTTGTGGATGAGGAGCTAAGGTTTTTTACATGGTCCCGCTGCGCCGACGATATAAATGAGGGAGCGTATCTTCTGGTTGGTAGCTGGTCCCAACGAAGTATTCAAACGGTCGAGAGACTTCGGACCGTCGTACAGGATTCTGTTTGGTCGCACGCCAAGGGAACAGACACGTAACGAGTCATGTCCTCGAATGTTGATAAAGCTGAGGATTTGGGCCCAAAGGGGGGGAAGAGCAGACTTTCAACCTATTTGGCCTGGTCGCTTGTATTGGGACAAGGGACTGGCAGGGAAGGCCTCCGGGACCGGCTATCGCAAGAGACCATGCGGAGCTTGCCCGGGTCGTCGGCGCCGGGTCCCCACACACGCACACGGCGGAGTCGCCGGAGCGCGCCCGAATCTGTTCGGACTCTGAAGCACAAGAACACAGGACCACAGGTGTAACTGACGGCGGCACCGAAAGAACATGTTGATCCATTGACCACAGGAACTACGTCAGGCGCGCGGGGGGGGGGAGGGGGGTGACTGGACGTCGTCTTCAACCACCATCATGCACCTCACTGCGGTAGCGTGCTGAAGAGTTCAGCCAAGAACAAGGCCAGACAGGAGGCTGCATAAGCGGCTGGGCCTAAAAAAACAACTAATTCTCGGGACGAGAACGACGTCATGCATGCTTCATGCATCTGTATGTGGCTTCAAGCTTGGAGAAAGACGGCAGGAAAACGCAGCTTCTATATCACTTCTCAAGTGTCGGCCGAGGAATCCAAGTCGTGTATTGAATGACCGCCGAGATATCTAGGCCGACGGCGATGTATCAACTTAGCAGTGCGACAAGAGATTGCTCAGCACACATTCGAAAGTATTGATTTGCTTCACGTGCAGAACGTGGCTGGTAGAGCTCCCCGAGCTGGCGACCGTACGATCATGTGCTGATTGTCATTTTCTACAAACCACATCACCAAACCACACAAACGTAACTATCCTACACGCCTCCGTCGCCCTTTTTTTCCCTCACGTTTCAGCAGAGTACCACTCAATCACCTACTGCCTCTCACTTCTTGTCCACCGGGCTGTAGCCGTTGACGTACTTCCAGAGGCGGCTGACCTCGTACACCCTCTTCTCCTCAAAGTCACCGCCGTCCGCGTTGTTGTGGTGGGCGGTGCCTTCCGTCCCGTTGGTGAGCTTCCGCTGCTCGTCAATCTTCCACGGGTCGTTGCGGACCTTGGTCAGCGACGCCATGAAGGTCCCGGGAAGCGGCGAGCCGTCCCCGTTGGTCTGCACCCTGCTGAGGCTGTCGTCGAGCGGGAACATGTTGTCGAGGTAGTGCTGGTTGAACTGGTGGCCTGAGCCGTTGCGCTCGATCAGCGCGCCCTCGTAGGCGTTCCACTCCGAGTCGAGCTTGTCGGCCTGCTTGACCGCCGGCCGCGTCACGGCCTTGATGGTCTCGGTGCCGCGGGCGATGAGCGCCGTGATCTCGCCGAGTCCGAGGAAGCGGCCGTTCTTCTTGGCCGTCTGCTTCTTGAAGTGGAGGACGCCCCAGCGCGAGACGAAGTCCTTGGAGTTGGCGTAGTGCTCGATGTGGCGGATGGCGCGGTCCTTGGGCCGGGGCACCGCGTGCTCCTTCTTGACGCGCGGGTTGTTGAAGTGGTTCGCTGCGTTGCCGAACGTGTAGATCTCGAGCTTCTGCAGAACCTCGCGCGGGTGCTGGTTGATGAGCCAGTCGAGGATGATGCTGCCCTCGAGGCCGCCCTGCGAGTGGAGGATGAGGACAACCTTCTTCTTCTCGGAGTTGAGGAGGGCGTCCGAGATGTGGGAGAAGCAGATCCTGGTGTCGGCGGTGCCGAAGTACAAGCAGCGCTCAAGGAGGCACTGGATGACATCGAAGATGATTCCGGCGCTGTTCATGTACATTAGTACTACTATTGGGATGCCAAAACTTCACGTAAGGATTCTCGTCCACTCACGTCTGGTTGTGCACGCCCTTGATTTCACGATGGAAAGTGAGCGAAAGGCGGTCGATGTTGCTCTGCAACCAGTTCTTCCTGCTTGTGCATCAGCGCTGACCCAACAGACTGCGTGTGTCTAAGACTGCGGGAGAACTTACCCGACGGCGACGCCGTTCAGGAAGATCCACTCCTCCTCGGCGTGGTCTTCCTTCCACTGCGCCGTGGCCGGGAACTGCTTGGACATGATGTATCCGTCAGGCATCCAGCCGTTGAGCGCAAAGCACGCGGCATAGTTGACGGCGACGAAGGCGCCGACGTACGCCACGAAGAGGTTGAAGGAGAAGACGGAGAGGAAGGGGAGCGACATGAGGAACGACGACTGGGTCACGATGAGGATCATGTGGAAGGTGATGTCGTAGATGTTGTTCCAGGACGGGTAGAGCTCGTCCATGGGACCCGAGTGAAAGTACGTCTGCGCCCACGCCTGGAACTGGCGGTGGAGCTGGCTGACGAGGAAGCGAGGCTGCTCCCTGAACCGGTTGTCGACCCCAAGGTGAAAGGAACGGGCCGGGGGCTGGGACCAGAGGGGGAAAACTATGCAGGGGAGGAAGAGGATGTTCGCGAGGAACAGCTTCGTGTCGCTCCAGAGCAGCTTCCACGGCGCGTTGGTGTAGTAGTACGCCGGTCGGAGGGCCGGGTCCTTGGAGCTCCGCGAGACGCTGCCCCCGCGGCCATCCTTGCCCTGGGTGGTGATGCGGAACTCGGCGCCGGCGTTGACCACGAACTTCTTCTCGTTCACGTCCTTGGGAAGGGAGTAGGTAACCTCGACGGCGGCCATCTTGAAAAGATAATCAAAGGTTGGATGAATGGGGACGAGGGAGGGGAGTCGAGGGTTCTACCAGGCGGGGCAAAATCTTGGTTTACACGAATCTGTGTAATAACTTATATCCCCCGAAAATATTTGGTGGGAGTGACTTTGGCTCCCAACGTCGACTCAACCTGGTTGGACTACGTGCCCGCATTCCCCAGCAATCTGCCCTTGGAATGTCGACTGTGAAGCTCAACAGCAAGAAATTGTATACGAACCTTGATGTCTCAGTATCACATGCGTAGCGTTTATAAAACTCATTGCACATGCCGATCCGCCCGCCCTGATGCCATAACGTCACATACCCACATTTCGGCCACCCCCCCATTTCGGCCACCCAAAAAGAGGGCATTCCCACCAACACCAGTATGTTCAATTAACTACTAACTGCACCTAGATGCCACTACAATACAGCTTTCAGCTTCACTAGGTAAATCAGACTCGCTGGATTCATCTGTGATATCCTCCTTTTCACCAGCTTCAACCTGCGCCTTCTGTACGTCTAAGATAGTAGCAAACTTGGTGTTAGGATCTAGTTGGACTGCCCTTCTTTTCCTTGCTGCGTTGTTGGTAACTTGGGCCTGTAGAAGCTCCAGCTTTTGCTGGGCAGCTGCCAGCTCATAGGCCTTTTCGCTGAAGCCTTTTTTCACCTTCATGAAAAGGAGACGTTGAGTCCTAGCGTCATTATCCAGGTCTGTGAATAGCTTCAGTTGGCCAGCCAGATCCTTCATCTTCCTTGGCGTCGACCATGCCACTGCAGATGAAGCAGAAACCCATTCCTCATCTCTAACGCCTTTATTTTGCCCTTTGCAGGCCTGATCTGATGGCCCTGGTGTTGATGGGAGCATTAAAGGGCTCATAAGGGGCTTAGCCATAGAGACAGGCCATAGGCCAGTATATTTCCAACCACTTTTAATGTTATCCATCGTCAAGCCTGCCAAACGAGCCTTCTGATAACAGCCTATAAAGTTCCTCTTGCCTACAATAGTAGAATCATTCCACTGACTGAGGTATCCAAGCTCCTTCCTATAGGCTGCCTTCACAGGGCCAAAGACTGACTGGTCAAGTGGCTGGAGGACATGGGAGGTATGTGGTGGTAGGAATAAGAGATGGACGTTATTAATATAACATGTCCACATGAATTCTGTCGTAGTGTGACTCCCATGGCCATCAACAACCAGCAGTCTAGCCTCCTCCTTGCCCTGGGAGGCAGTCTGGGGGATAGTCTGAGGGATGAAGACCTTCTGCAGCCATTCAACTGCAGTGTCGTCTGTTGTCCATCCATTTTCTGTTGCAGTGAACTGCCATCCTTCATAAGGGCCAAGATCCAGAGGAAACCACTGCTGCTGGACTGTCTTGCCCTTGTATATGATGAGGGGATTCAGGGTATAGCCTATGGCAGAGATGCATTCGATGATAGACACCCATGCCCTTGATCCAGGCTGTTTCTTGCGGACAGACTTCGTCTCAGCCATGCCCAGGACCAGCCCATTAGATCCCTGGCCCTCAAGGATACCAGTCTCATCCATGTTATATCTGTTGGCTGGTTTGATACCCTTGATCTCTGGTATGGCGAGGAGTTTGAACCAGTCCCTGATGACCTCAGTAGATGCTCCATTAACACGTCTAGAGTCAACAGGGCGACTTCTCTGGACCTTGATTGATGGGTTTCTTCTTTTGAAGCCTTGGATCCAAGTCTTTCCTAGAGGATCTGTATCCCCCAAAGCATGAAGGATCCTTTCTGCGAATACCTTCACTTGCTGATGGGTTGGAGCAAGCCCAAGGGCATGCTGGATTCGCACCCATTCAGCCAGCTTAGCCTCCTGATCAGGGGAAAGCCTCTGAAGGTCAGCAAAGGCAGCTGCCCTGCCCTGGGTTCCATGGAGTCGATACTGAAGGGTTGTCCTTGGGATCCCATATTGATGTGCTGCCTTCCTTAGGCTCATACCGTTGCTAACAGCTTGGATTGCCTGATTGATTTCATCTTCGGTATATTCGACCATTAGGTATAGAGGAAGGTATGTGCAAAAAATGAAGTCATTCAGATAAGGTATGTAAATGTTGTGATAGTTAGAAGTTGGAGGGTAGTCATGGTGTTGAGGGGAAATGAGGCATTTTTGGGTGGCCGAAATGGGGGGGTGGCCGAAATGTGGGTATGTGACGTTATACACAGAATCTGCAAAGAAGCCCAAGGCGAACAGAAGCAGTCGAATGCAGTACGGTGGCGTTTGGAATAAGATTCACACCATCGTCTCTTTGCATCCATTCTGTCCCACTGAGTTTTCTGGCTCTAATAGCTCGGTCTTCGAAAGAGGTGTGATGGGCTGTGAAGCTTTTGTGGTGATGGGAGGGCCAAGCGCTGCAACTCACTCCTAGCATGCCTTCGTTTGCTTTATCACGCCCCATGGTGAGACATCGACGAGCCTGTCAAGAGAAGGGAGGAAAAACAAGCTGATTACTGTCCAATGTCTTGGAATCTTTTTCCTTTCCCCCCCCCCCCTCCCTTATTTTTATTTAATCTTTTATTTGATTCTGTCTTTTGACCAGCTCTCCACACTTTGTGCATACGTACGACTCAAGACGAGCTGGTTCTGCTACCCCAAACATTGATAACCCCCTTTCTATCCGGTTGCGGGCCGCTAGTCTTCCCGCTTTCGTCCATCCACTTCATTCTTGCTGCTGTGGCTGGGTGATGGGCTTGTGAACGACCAATCGGTTGAAGTTCCTGGCCAGGGGAGAGGGGTTCTGAGACTTATCTCTCATGACGATAGTTCTGCGTTGAATATGCCCGTTGTGCCACCCTCGGCAGCTAGTAGGATCTCCCGTCAGGGCAACCATACCAACACCGGCTCCCTCAGTAGTTACAACATGAAGCATGGAGTAGGAGCGGGGATGTGGGAGCGTAGACCATTTTTGGGAGTTGATCGTCGGAATCGCTCCCATTGGGTGTCTTTGTTGTGGAGATTGCCCTCCGTGATGGCATGCGGTTATGTGTAAAGGGTTGTATGTGGCATTGGGTTTCCTCTATGGTCGCGTACGGCCGCGCACGGCGGATGAGGCTATTATTGCTATACCGGGTCACCTTCTCAAGCGGTCGTTCAGAGTTGGTAAACAATTACCAAATCAAAGCACAACTCACTTCAACTGACGTCTTCAAGACTCGGATCGTCGTCAGTCAACCCAGCTACGAAGGACAGGGCCAGACATATGCCAGAGATGTGTTTCTTTTCCCCCCACTCAGACAACATTTCTTATGTTTTCTGGGCCAACGATATATACCTTTCTCACGATAGCATATTTCATGGCAAGCCACCTTACATAACCACATCTTCTCGAATACCATAGGGCGAACGATAGGGCAGAGATGTTGCCAAGGCCCCTTCAACGCCGCAAGCCGATTTTTGTGTCAGCAGAGTCTGAGACGGCTGCGAACGCCGACGGCGAGTCAAAACATCCGCATTCGGTGACGATTGGGAATCTGCAATTTCCCCTTCACCTTCTTCCTCAATCTCGTGATTATCGTCAAACATGTGAAGAGATGCGCCGTGCCCTTCCCGGATGAAGACCAGAGAACAACAACACGAGGCTCTTTCATGGTTAAAGAACGCGTCCTTCATTGTATCGTCTGGGGAAAATCCTGGGGTTCTGCACAGAGCACGAAACTTCCGCGGTTATAAGAACCCCTGTTTACCCCTACTGTTCCGGGATCGTGCCGGATAGAACCTCAAGCTCTTGTATAGGCTCAGACCTGATCTAATCGGTCGTTTTTTTTCCAAAAGCCTCTCACTTGTGTCCTCTTAGTTTGCCGCCGGTGAGGCCCATTCCTTTCTCATCAAGATGGCCGATCAAGACCAGGATGCCAACGGTCAGGGATACGCCGCTACCACCAACGGCCGCAACGGCGCGGCCAACGGCGCGGCCAACGGTCGTAGCGAGCCCAACGGCTATGAGTCCGCTTTCGAGGAGACCACCGAGCCGTTCGAGGGCTACGACAAGTCAGGCGGAATGTTTGACCCGGCCACCGGCACCTACCCCCGGATTTCCCGCCCCGTCGAGCTGATCCGCCCGTCGTACGACGTCGTTGTCATCGGCTCCGGCTATGGCGGCGCCGTCGCCGCCAGCCGCATGGCCAGAGGCAACAAGCAGGTATGCCTGCTCGAGCGCGGCAAGGAGAAGTGGCCCGGCGAGTTTCCGTCGGGCATCGTGGGCGCCAGCAAGGAGCTGCACACCACGAACGCGGCCACGGATGGAGTGCTCAGCAGCCTGGGACTGCACGGGGTTGGACGCGACCCGACCGGTCTGTACCACCTCATCGTCGGTGATGGGCAGAACGCGTTCGTCGCCAACGGTCTGGGCGGCACGAGCTTGCTCAACGCAAATGTCTTCCTGCCGGCGGACGACGGCGTCCTCGGCCTCCCCATGTGGCCCGACCAGTTGAAGGGGGATGAGCTCAAGCCTTGTAAGTCGAGAGTCCACGCAGACAATGGCCCATCCCTCCCGGAAAACCGTAGTCTAACAGCGATTCTCCAGACTACAAGCGGGCCGCCGAGGTGTTGGAGCCCAAGAAGTACCCCAAGGACTTCCCGAAGCTGGCCAAGCTCGAGACGCTCGAGAAGCAGGCCAAGCTCATGGGCTGGGGCGACAAGTTCGACCGCGTGCCCCAGACGACGCGCTTCGAGGACGGCGAGAACAGCACGGGCGTCTACATGCGGGCGTCGACGCTGTCGGGCCAGGACACGACGGGCCTCAACGACGGCAGCAAGTCGACGACGCTGGTCAACTACCTCAGCGACGCCTGGAACTGGGGCGCCGAGATGTTCTGCCAGTGCGAGGTCCGCTACGTCACAAAGGCCGAGGACCGCGAGGGCTACATCGTCCACTTCGCCTGGCACGGCGGCAAGCGCGCCAACTTCAAGGACATCTTCTACGAGGACCTCATGTGGGTTCACGCCAAGGAGCTCGTCTTCTTCGGCGCCGGGAGCATCGGCACCACCGAGATCCTGCTTCGCAGCAAGAAGTTTGGTCTGCAGATGAGCAACGACGTCGGCCACGGCATGAGTGGCAACGGAGATATTCTGGCGTTCGGGTAAGAGGAATCATCTTGCTCCCTGTTCTCTTTTTTTCTTCTTTTTTTTTCTTGTTTCTTTTGCCCGCTTGGTGCATACACAGTGGCACAATGTGCTAACCTTGACTGCTTTCCATTCCAGTTACAACACCAGCGAGTACGTCAACGGCATAGGTCGGCCGGATCCCCCGCCAAACCGCCCTGTCGGACCTTGCATCACGGGTATTATCGACTGCCGTCACGACCTGGACAACCCCCTCGACGGATTCGTCATCGAGGAGGGCGCCGTCCCCGCGGCTCTGGCCCCCTTCTACCGGCTAATGCTCACCTACCTCCCGTACAGAAAGTTCCCTTCCAACATCTCTATCAAGGGCATGTTTGGCCACATCGCTGCAGCCTACGGGAGTCGGGTGTTTGGGCCTTACTTCGCTGAGGGGAGCACGGAGAAGACCCAGTGCTATCTCATCATGTCTCACGACAGTACGTCTCCATCGTGGCAGTTCCCTCCCTGCCTTGCGCGTCCTTTTGACTAACCACGCACAAACTCTAGGCAGCCAAGCAACGATGCAACTGCACAAGGACCGAATCATGATCAACTACTCCGGTGTTGGCAAGTCACACAGAGCCAAGAAGCTGGCAGGTTACCTGGCCAAGCTCACCAACTTGATCGGCGGCATCTATGTCGACAGCCCCTTCTACGCCGCGTTTGGCGAGAAGGAGATTACCGTGCACGCGATGTAAGTGTTTGCTCGCCCGCCCAGCCCAGTCATGTGTAAAACATTGAGGGATCGAGGTCATCTAACGCAACAACAGCGGTGGTGCCCGTATCAGTAACGATGACACTGGTGCCAGCGGTGGCGTCAACGACAAGGGCCAGCTCTTCGTCGGCGAGGGCCGAGAAGTGCACAAGGGACTGGTTGTCTGCGACGGCACCATCGTTCCCGCCGCTCTGGGAGTCAACCCCTTCGCCACCATCACGGCCCTGGCTGAACGGTCCGTCGAGAAGGTTGCTGAAGAGTTTGGTATCAACATCGACTTGAAGACTAAGAACGGTAAGCCACCCACATCCATCCATCCATCCATCCGGGCCGCAGCAGGTCTTGGGACTGGGACAGACAGAGGACATCCAACTGACGACGAGTTGCAGGTTCCTTGAACCTCTTTGCCGAGCCCGCCTATAACCAGTTCGAGCACGAAGACGACAACTTCCAAGTGGCCAGGGTCCGAGAGATCATCAAGACGGCCCGGGATGACAAGACCCCCGGTATTGCCTTTACGGAGATGATGGACGGATGGATTCACTTTGGCGAAGATGCCGAGTCACTTGACTTTGAGCGAGCCACAGAGACAGCCAAGAGCCGTGGCGAATACGCCCGGTTTTTCCTCAGCGCCAGGTCATGGAACACCCACAACCGTAAGGGAACCCCTCTCTGTTTTGTATTCATCATGGAAGTCTTTCCCCCCCCCAAATCAAACTGACTGATCGATCTAGTTGTCAACGACAAGGAGCACGAGGCCAACCTCACGGGCACCTTCACCTGCCCGGCATTGGGGGGAACCTCGATGGTGCAGGGAGGCAAGTTCCAGCTCTTCAACGACGACCCGCGGTCCCCGGACACGATGAACCTCACGTACAACTTCCTCGTGTCTCAGAAGGACGGCAGCAAGCTGCACTTCAACGGCTACAAGGTGGTCAACTCGGACGTCGTCTTCAACCCGCTCAACCTCTGGAAGGCCACGACGACCCTGTACTGCACCATCACCGAGGTCGACGACCAGGACCAGCCCAAGCCGGACCACGTACGCGGCAAGGGCGTCATCCACATCCGGCCGACCAAGTTCCTCCAAGAGTGCACCACCATGGAGGCCACGGGGTCGACCCTCTACGCAAAGGTCGCGTCAACGGCCAACTTCCTCGGCTACTTCACCGCCAAGGCGGCCGGCGCGTTCCTCACCCCCTTCGTCCCGCAGCAGTGGCCCTCCCTTCCCTTCCACAGCTACCAGAACCCGACGCCTTGGTCCAAGGAGATGACGGTCGAGGCCAACGACCGCGTCAAGACCAAGTTGTACATGTGGGGGCCTCAGGGCCTCTCGGGCCAGGCGGCCGACGACGCCCCGATCCTGCTCCTCATCCCCGGAGCCGCCGTCGACCACCAGATCTTCGCGCTGCCGACCATCGACAAGAACGCCGTCGGCTACTTCCGCAGGAAGGGCTACCGCGTGTACTCCATGGTCCACCGCGTGGGCAAGACGGTCGTGGCGCAGCAGAACTGGACCACGTTCGACGCCCGCCGCGACATTCAGGCGGCGCTCAAGAAGATCCGCGAGAGGCACGACATCAAAGACAAGCCGGACGGCTCCGGCCCGTCCCACATGACATACGTGGTCGCCCACTGCGCCGGCTCGGTCGCCCTGGCCTCCGGCCTCCTCGACGGCACCATCCCCCGCCAGTGGCTCAGCGGCGTGACGGCGTCGCAGGTGTTCATGAACCCCAAGTTCGCAAAGGTCAACAAGATCAAGGCCAGCATGCCCATCTCCATGGCCAACATCTACGGCCTGGCCCAGGGCAAGTGGTTCGACTGCACGAGCACCCCGCGCGACGGCTACGTCCAGCAGGCCATCAACCAGGTGCTGCGCTTCTACCCGGTAGGCCACCGCCACGAGATCTGTAACTCGGTCGTCTGCCATCGCAGCTCCCTCGTTTTTGGCCGGTGAGTTTCCCCTAGTTCCGTTTCCTCCTCCTCCTCACGTTCCCTCCTCCTATTTTCTCTCTCCCAAGTCTCCCCATCCTCGATTCATCATCATAACTGACAACATCTACCTACCAGTCTATGGTCGCACAAGGGTCTCAACGAGGCCACGCACTCCCAGCTGGAAAACTTCGTGGGAGGCACCTCGATGGCGAGCCTGAACCACCTCATGTTCCAGGGGACGCACGATTACGCGACGGACTCGCAGAACGAGAACCTCGTGACGCCGCAGAACATCGCCCGGCTCAAGGGCCTGCCCATCTTCCTCTTCTCGGGTGCCGAGAACGACGTGTACGCGCCCGAGAACACCGACATCTCCTTCACCACGCTCAGCGAGGCCAACGGCGGCGGCTTTTACGAGCGCCAGGTGTTCAAGGGCCGCGGCCACCTGGACGCCTGGATGAGCCCGACCGCCCACAAGGACGTCTTCCCCCGCGTCCTGCACCACATCGAGAATGTGCAGAGGGGCAAGTACGACGCCCTGAGGAAGGTTATCTCGAAGCCCGAGGGCCTGAAGTACTAATTAAGCCTGTCGAGAAATGTGGGTGGAAAGAAAAACTCTTGAGCAATTTTCCTTTGTCATCAGCGTTCCCAAAAGAAAGATTATTGTTTCTGCCGATTTGTGGCGTCAACCACCCCAAGCTTGGGATGTTCCATTATGTACAACAGAACCTTTACCTTAATATCGATGCATCATTACTATCGCAGACTGACTCATCCAGTGTTGGTGGTGCCTGCAAATCTAACCTGCCTCCTGCAACCCGTTTATAATAGGAAAAACTGTAACCACCTTAGGTGCAGTGCAGGCAGCGGGGCAGAGGGTAAGCCGAGAGAACCCATCGGCTTTGGTTTCGAAGGACGATATGTACTCCGTTGGTCGCAATTCCGGGTCAAATGTGTTTCAAGGGAGCGGAGACGCCCAACATTCAGTCGGACTGCCCACCATCTCTCGTACAACAAGAGTCTGATGCTGAGCTTCCGTGCGCGATACGCCAATTGTTGTTATTCTCCCCCGCCATATTAGAACACAATATTTGATTTGCAAGAAGTGCGCGGATTAAGATAGAACGGGACTTTGCCATCAGCGTGGTCGACAAAGAACGGCGGCCTGCTGCCTAGACCCGTGGAGTTATGGAGAGCTCTGATATCACTGTTGACTTTGTTTGCCATTGGGCGGCCCGCGATGCCTGCACCCTCCTTCTGGCCGAGAAAGACCGAGATGTCAGGCAAGTCGTTTTCGCCTGGAAGATGTGCCGTGTCGGGATCGTAGGTGCCGTGGAAGACATCGAAGACGATGTACGTGCGTATGTCCCATCTCTCCGTTGCCAGAAGCCGGACCGCATCAGGGTCGTTTGGGGTGATATTGGTTGAGATAAGGTGCTTCTCCTCCATCAGCCTCAGCGCGAGGGCAATCAGCTCCTCGCCAGACACCCACGCCTTGGCCCAGTGCGGGCTTTTACGAGAGACGGCAATTACGACGCGCTTTGGGGTCCTCTCGCTCCTTTGCTTGTCCATTGCTAGGCGGATAAATCTGGTGAGAAAACGTCCTAGTCGGCATCACTTGGCCAGACTGGCGTGGCCTATTGAGAAGGACGTGATGATGGAGACTGCGACTGAGTTGGGCAGGCTCTTGTGACGGTCAGCTTGCTTTGACTTGACGATGTAAAATCCCCTTGGCGTTTATTGTAGGCTCACGGAACGAAACACTCCATACAGACTCGTCGACCTGGTTCTGGTCCATGGAGGGAGAGGTGTTTACCTGCCCTGCAGAAGCCCGCGGGACGGGTCATGTCTTCCGTATTAGTCAGCCCAAGGATTAGTCACATGACACAGAACGTGACCTGAGCAGAATGCATGCTGTGCTTACATAAGAGAGAATGAATCTGTTCAGAACCCACATCATTGGGGAGTGAATTACGGCCTTTTTTAGCCTCCAATCACTCTGTCACTCACTCACTCACTTTAGATATTGCTTCAAGGGACAGAGCAGCATGACGACCTCTTCTCCATGTGGACATCTGATATAAATTCGACTTCCAACACACAATGTTGTGTACATTTGAATCTCACATGAGAACCCCCGAAACCCCGGTGATTAAGTCCGCAAAACTCCTACTATGTAGGTAGTCAGTAGGAGGGGATGAAAGCAGTTTCACACGTGAGACGAATGACGCACTCGACATAGCTTCTCCTCGTGGCTCCGTTAGCTGTTTTCCCAGCTTCTTTTTAAGCTTCTGTAGCTATGTAGCTATGCGAAACCCGACCGCTTGCAAATCGCGAGCTCCCACACCCAAATCACCTCATTCTTCATGCAACAAAAGCATCAACCACAAGCTGAACATTGCCTTCTGGAAGGGAGGGAGGGGCGGAACGGCCTCGGGTTCTCCCCGTAACCCGCAATCCGCGCGGCCCAGGCTTTTGCGTCCCTCCCTCTCTCCCTCTCCCTCCCTTTTCGCATCGAACCTCGAATGGGGTTCCCAACTTCGCGCTCCCCCACCCGTCTGGAGTTTGCTCCGGCCGGTCCGGGGAACTGGGGGATCTATTGGGCCGTCGTGGCCGTACGGGCGGGGAGGAGGGTTTCACTTCGCCACCAGTGTCCGATCTCGTTGACGTCAGCTGACGAGTAGATGAGCGCAGAACGGCTTGTTGGCACAAAGCTCCCGCGTTTTGTTTGTACTGTACTGTACTTGTAGTAGGCAGCCGGTCCACGTACTATCCTGTGCCCAAAGCGTGGCGGGCCGTCTTTGTCTTTTGGGTTCAGAGTCGTCAAACTAAAAGGGCCGTCTCAGCGCCATCCCCCCCCCTCTCCTCACTTCTAGCTTTCCTGAAGATTACATGCTTTTGTTTCTCTTGACAGCCTCTTTGCTTCCGGAAGCAAAGTCATCATCAGCAGCAGCAGTATTTCTCTCCTGTGGAAATTGAACCAAAATGAAATCCATTATAGCCTTGTCGTGTGTGGCCCTGGCCAATGCCTTTATCCTGCCTGACCCTCGCATCTTCGAGCAAGCGGCGATCAAGAACAACGATCGCCCCGACCAGGCTTCCTGGTGGGACCACGTCCCCTCCAAGGATTCCATCGTGAACACCGTCGAGGACGGCATCGACTCCCTGTCCGCCCACATCGAGAGCGCCCTGCACTCCCTCGAGGACACGGTCGAGAACAAGTTCGATCACCTCTTGGAGGAGGAGGTCTTCAACGAGCCCCGCCCCTCCAGCAAGACCATCTACGAGCTCATCTCCGAGAGCGAGCACACCACTGAGTTCGCCAAGCTGGTCGAAGGCTACGAGGACATCGTCAAGGTCCTCAAGAGCACCGAGGCGAACCACACCCTCTTCGTGCCCACCAACAGCGCATTTGAGCACATCCCCAAGCACAAGAAGCCCAGCAAGGAGGTCATCGAGGCCATCCTGAAGTACCATGTCGGCGTCGGCGAATACGACGCCAAGAGGGTGCTGCGCACCCACACCCTGCCCACCCTGCTGAACGAGCCCTTCCTCGGCGACAAGCCCCAGCGCCTTCGCACGAGCGTCGGTCTCGGAGGCGTCCGTATCAACTTTTACGCCAAGGTTGTTGCCGTCAACATTGTACGTTTTTTTCTCTTCTACCTTCTTTCTTTGTATTTCCTACATGTGTGTAGTCTGTAGTGGCTAACAGGCGACAATGTGCAGCGCGCCAAGAACGGCGTCATCCACGCCGTCAACAGCTTGATCATCCCGCCCCCGATGGTCGGCCGCGAGCTCACCCTCCTCCCCAGCCAGTTCTCCACGCTGCTGCTCGCCTACGAGAAGACCGACTTCGTCAAGTTCATCCACGGCGTCAAGTCCACCGGCACCACCGTCTTCGCCCCCTCCAACAACGCCTTCGCCCGCCTCGGCCCCAAGGCCAACGCCTTCCTCTTCAACACCGACATCGGCCTCAAGTACCTCAAGGCCCTGCTCAAGTACCAGATCGTCGCCAACGCCACCCTCTACAGCGACGCCTTCTACCGCCCGGACGACAAGCGGGACGTCAGGGTCATGGAGCACTACCACATCGACCTGCCCACCCTGCTCGACGGCAAGAACATCGCCGTTGACGTCGCCACCTGGGGCGGCTGGACCAAGGTCAAGCTCAATGGCTACATCCCCATCGTCGTCGCCGACGGCGTTGCTAGGAATGGTGTTATCCACGTCCCCGGCCGCGTCCCTATCCCTCCCCACAAGCACAAGACCGACGATGTTGACGGCGAGATCTCCGTCGAGGACCTGAAGGAGCGGCTGTCCGAGTATGTTGATGACAAGAAGAAGGATTCTGACTGGCTCGATGGCGAGTTGTAAAGCAAAAGTCTCCGGGTTGTCTGGCGTCTTCGGCCGGGCCGACGAGGCCCCTATCCAATTATTGGAGTGACACGATACATAGGATGCAAAGACTAGGTGTATGGTTCTGTTACTCAGCCTGACAGGAACTAACAGTTGTTGTGTACACTTGTCCTGAATAAATGGTTTTCCAGTTATGATTCTGTGGTTTCTTTATTTCCCTTTTGACGCGCATGGTCCCAAGCTCAGCCTAGGCCCGCGACCGGCAATAACCACCTGTGTTGTGCAGCAATGTGTCTTTTGAACTTCGTTGTCGTAGGATTTGCAACTCGGGAGTGAGCATCTCATGAGAATGAGATCGATTGCCCAGTGGGTGTTCACAACGGGAGGGCAATTGCCGTCTTCTCCGTCACAGCGCCATCCGCAATGCAACTCAGATCAAGCGCCAACGCCAACTCTTTTTTTAATCAAAAATGACTTGTCAAGACCCACTCCATAGTGTCCGGTTGATTACTTGTTGCACCAATGGAAATTGAAGTTCGGATTCCTGTGTTATTTCATCGTGCTCATTTCGACAGATGGTACAGGGACTCAGGAGACGAAAGCCCTGTTTAACATCGATCCAACTCCGAAACACTGGAAATAATGTAAGGGAGCATCCATAAGGAACCAGGCTACTATAGCAGAGAAAAAGAACGAACAAGTGGAACGCTTGCTCTCACGTTTGATTGACGATGATCGCCTGCGGATGGTCCCTAGTCTCGGGAGAGTAAATCGTGGGGTGAATGGCCCAACTGTTTCTGGAAACCCCCCACAAGCTTAGAGGATCGAGACCCTTGTCCCGGTTGGGGCCGGATTGAAGAGGCGGGGATGCATGACAATGAGGGGAACACTCTCCTGCCTACACGCTGCGTCATTTTGACTCTTTCTAAGAAGTAGAGCTTATCAAGTAGAGCTCCGTTAGCTGGAAAGACTGATTCAGGGGCCACCCGTCATATCATAGCCAGCAAAGCCCTCGAATCTCAGCAGAGGGTATTACTCTGACAAGCATCAAGGCGTCATGGCAAATGAGGCGTCAGTCACAGCCTATCTCAGACAATGAGCCCGAAGCTTACACACGAACAGGAAATATGTCCTGGTAACCGGCGCCACAGGTTTCATTGGCGCCCATGTCGTTGACGTCCTTCTCTCCCGAGGCATCAAGGTCCGCGGCGCGACCCGTTCCCTCGCCAAAGGGGATGCGATGATACAGGCCCGGCCACGGTTCGCCGACAGGTTAGACTTTGTCCAGATACAAGACTTTGAAAAGCTCGGTGTCTTTGCCGAGGCCGTCAAAGACGTCGACGCCGTCATCCATGTTGCCAGCGTAAGCCATTTCCATAATGCGAGTGAGGGATGCGCCGTCTGATAACCGGGTCTTATCCCTCGCAGCCTTTCACTTACGACACCAGGGACAACGAGAAAGAGCTGATCGTACCCGCCATCAACGGCGTACGTTCGGTCCTCGAAGCCGCGGCCACAAACCCCAAGATCAAGCGCGTCGTCGTCACCTCATCGTTCGCCTCGGTCCTGGACGTCGACCGCAAGGCGCCCCCTTACTTCACCTACACCGGCGAGGACTGGAACCCCCTGAGCTACGAGGAGGCGGCAGCGCCGGGGACGAGCGCGGTCGTCGCGTACAGGGGCTCCAAGAAGTTTGCCGAGCTCGCCGCGTGGGACTTTGTGAGGGAGAAGAAGCCGCACTTCGACCTCGTGACCCTGTGCCCCCCGATGACGTTCGGGCCGGTGGTACACCCGGTCAGCGGCGTCGAGAAGCTGAACGAGTCCAACGCCATGCTTTGGAAGGTTGCGAGTGGAGAGACGCCCCTTCCCGTGGCCCGCGTTCCGTTCTGGATCGACGTCCGAGATCTCGCCGTCGCGCACGTCGAAGCGCTCTTCAGGCCCGGCGTGGGCGGGAAGAGATACGTGCCGGCCGCGGACGACCGGTTTTCGTACGGCCTTGCTGCCAAGATCATTGCGGAAAACTTTGATTGGGCCAAGGACGGCATCGCTTGGGAGGAGCAGACGATCGACACATCTCATGGTTTGGATGGGGCAACGGCTGCGGAAGACCTCGGTTTTGAATACCGGACATTCGACCAAACAGTCATCGACCTCATCAAGCAGGCGAAGGACCTGGAGAGAAACGGAAGTATGACACAACAGGGAAAGTTCCCGTCGCTTCGGTTTGCTGGGAGATGGGGGATGGGCATGCTCGTACGTGTTTGGCGAAGCGAATAGTAGCTGATCTTTATGAGCCGATGTTGAGGCGGGGATATATCTGTGGTCAGGCCATGAGAACATCACTACATGGCTGAAGCGGCCTCTAAGAATCGCAGACACATAAAGAAATACGCAGCCCATCAGCTAGAGAAATAGGGGTGGCGACTAATAGCCTTGATCAATCAATTTATCTTGATGCTGTTAAAATTTCTTCCATCTAGTAACTTCCAATTTGATAGATTGTCTGCTCAGGCGATGAGTGTCTCTATCGGAAGCGATGGAGAATTGTTTCCTAAGATGGCAAACCAATTGGAAACCTTTTCTACTTGAAGACCTTGAAGCTGTCAAGTTACTGCACTAGATCATGTGTGCTACGGAAAAGAACAAAAAACCCAAGTCACACCAACACGGATCCGCCTGTCTTCGACAGTGCTGATAAGTTCATATTGATACTAATTTAGTCACGCTGCTCTCTTACTGCTTCCCACGCCCTCAAGAGCCTAAAAACATCGTCAGATGTATTTTTAGACTCAACATTATCATAAGTCACACTGGTATTCCAGTCCTCGATGCCAATTGTATTGTTTCCATCTTCAACATCGGAACTGTCGCGTGGGGCCGTCAGTTTACCAAGTCGAATCTTCGTTAACGGGGGAAAAATCACTTGTGTCTTTGCCATTGCACGTACCCGCTAGACAGACGTCGTTGCTGTCGCCGTTCCCTCTAGGGCTGATGGGTGTCGACGGGCTCCATTGTCGACTTGCCGCGAGAACATCGCTGGTGACTGTCTTGATATTGGACGAAGACAAAATTCTAACGGAAGTCAGTATGGGGCATAGATCCATACGAGCATGGAAACCAGACAAGCTAACAGAACCTTGCGACCAATATTTACAAAGACTCTTGCAAACTTAGACGATAAAATAATGTTGTTGAGAAGATGAGTCAATAGGCATGAGTTAACTCCACGCCGGGCATGATCAGAGAAAGACTAGCTTCAACCCGGTAGTGCTTGAGCAGGAGGTTTCCAGAAAAATAAATCGAGAAAACTGTTTCGTGAGTAGATTTTGGGGGAATGTTGTATAGGACACTTATTGTTTCCAGGTGCTATTTGACTGGTGGTACGGAGTCATCAGTAACCGCACATCTATGCATGATCCTGCAAACGGCGTTAATACTAGATGGCCACAGGATGACGAAAGTGTCTATTTCTAGTTTACGATTCGTATTGCGCTAACGTCTTTTCGGTCTTCGTTCACCTTAAATTGGGTTGCTGTTGGCGAGTAAAGCTAAGCAGGATTTCATGTTCCAGTCTCGTGTAGTGTTTGAATCAAACTAAACGTCAACTCAGGCCATTCGCAAATAGTAGTTGATTCGTTCATCCAAGCATCGACATCAAACGCGGATATTTCAATGTCTACTGGCACCCGAACATGCCAGCATGATGCGTGGCCACAACGATTACAAGTCTGAGAACACAACGAATTTGCTACTTGTGGGCCGTCGAGCTACCTCTCACGAGCACAAGTCGGCCACAATGCCTGGCCCGACACTTCAACATTGCCAGCTGTGGAACTGACACTTTACATCGTCACCTGGAAGCCTTTTGAAGTGTTCATAAACGAAGCGACTCACCCCTCTCAATTACTGCGTGTGTCACGGTTAAAGTGTTGCTATTGGTACATGTAACGTGCCAGGAGTGTTGCGCTACCAGACCTTTGCTACTAACCGGCTTCCAGTATTGGCATTGCCATCAACAAGAGACGTCGAAGACAACCAAGACCACTTCGACACAGAGGAAAAAATCAACAGCCTTGTTGGCCGAGGAGACTGCAGCGTCGAATTCAGGGTCTCACAGGGCTTTCCCACTTTTCAAAGCCGTGGCCGAGCCTGAGTCAAGTCCAACCTGGTGGATAAACCCTATCAACTCTGCTGAGCTCCCGCTGACTCATGCAAGATCCAGTTTATGCGGTTGGAATGGAGACCAAATTTCGGGCACATCCTATGAATTAAGAATATGCAAGTTGGGCTGCGTCTGTTGATACCGTTTACCGGGTTTCCCAAGACAGAGCAGGCCCGCACCTCAGCTTCTCGGTTGGAGATGCTGCGCTGCTGTTGATCGGCGGTGAGGTTGTTACAGGACCTAGACTAGCTCTTCCGTCCCCTCCTCCGTGCCCGTGCTCCCCCACTGGCGATACTACATTGTGAATGTCAGAGTGCTTCCTCCGTCCCGGGTTGCAGCCTGAGCCTTGACGCAGGGTTGTTTGGTGGTAGTCTGGCTCTCTCTCTCTCTCTCTCTCTCTCTATCCCTTTCGGGCTGTCCAGATAGAGCTTCTGCATTACCAACGGTGTCCATCCGTCTGCGGGAAAGGGACGATTAACATGTAACGTTATAAAACCCCAAAAGACCGGCCACTGACTTGCTCGAGCGTCCTCACCTACCCTCCTATCATACGCAAATCATTTGTCGTGCGGTTTTCAAGATGCTTCGCTCCCGTTTCCCTACCGCCCATCACTTCACTGTGTCCCTTTTCGGGTGCCAGTACCACGCCGATTCGCCGTCTCCAGAGAAGCTTGCCCTTATCAACAAGTTTGACGGTCTCATCAAGGCCGCCGCGATTCATGTCGAAGAGCTCGAGCAGAATGATCTGCCGTCCAAGATCTGGATGAGCTACTGGAAGACGCCCCAGCTCTTCAAGGCATGGTGGGAAAGCCCGGAAACTTCCGCCTTCTGGAGCTCCCTTCCCGAGGATGCCGGGTTCTGGAGAGAGACGGTGAGCCTGCCGGCCACCAGATCGATGTACGAAACCAACAAGCCGATACCTTCCGGCTTTGGCCACTGCGGAGAGCCCATCCCCCTTACCGAGAAGACGGGATACTGGGGGGCCTACCGTTCCCGCCTGACCCCTGAGTCTCCCGAGGACAAGTTCGAGTCCCCTCTGCCGGCGGTGCCAGAGCCGCGGCCGTTGTCCGACAAGATCAGGTCCGGCAGGGTCAGGGTGTCCAAGTTCCCCGACAACATCTCCTTCGTCGTCGAGGGCCAGGACTACAGCGCCATGAACGACAACGAGCGCAGCCACTGGAACGAGAACTTTGACGGCCTCACGAAGCAATGGGTCACCAACGTCATCACCGCCGGCCCGACAAAGGGAATGCTCTCCGCCAGGGCCTGCCACGCCTTTGCCGGCGAGAAGCAGCCGGGGGCCACGACAAACGGCGCGACGAACGGTGCCTCGACCAATGGCACCAGCAACGGAACGGTCACCAACGGGCACGGCATCTTCCCTGGCCTGGACTACATTCGCCAGGCCCAACTCCTTTTCTGGCTGGACCTGTCCAAGATGGAGCACATTGGCCGCACGGACAAGGTCCATGTCAAGCTCAGGCGGGACTTCTTCGCGGCGTACGGGCCCGGTGGGGTGATGGAGGGAGGCGACCTTCTCCTCTGGGTGGACGTGGCAGTGCTGAAGGGGGAGGAGATGGATGCGGAGTATGTGGGATGCTACGATGGAACGGGGTTCCTCGCATACGACAGCCATCCCGCGTTTACGACGGAGAGTGTGAAGACGGCCAAGCTGCCAGCGTTCTTTGACGCGCCTATCAAGTCAAACCCGATCGAATGGTAGCCAAGCAGCTGATTACATATGCCTGTGTTTCTCCGTTCTCAATTTACCCGGCGTAGCATCCAACGACACTTTGCTCCATGCGCTTTGACTGTATGTTACGTGAACTTATACTACCTGATCTGGTACTGTGTTAGGCGACTGTGTCTGCATCCAGAGCGGCCCCTGTGCTTCGTCTGACCCTTGCCCCCGTGTTCATCCGTTATATTACAGACACAGAGCACTACCAGGTTGAAATTTCACTCAATCACGGTCCGCACATTCATCATCAGAAAGAGAGAACCCGAGTCAGTTGGCCTGAATAGAGTTCACCAGGGTAGGTTGCAGTCTCTCCACCTGCCGGCAGTTCCCCCCGGATGGAACCAACCGTTATCAACGTCAACTATGCAAGTATGCAAGGGAACTCCAGTTTTGTTCAAGGCGTAGTCTTGGTGGAGCTGGGTCGACTGAAGCATACCCGACGCGCAAACGCACAAAATACGAAGAGCGGAGAGAGACGTGCCGTCTAACCACCAGTGTTCTGTGGTGCCTTTTTGGTAGTTGAGGGGCTAGAATACAAGTGTTTGGGTGTCTTGGACCATTGCAAGCGAGCCAGTGCTATTAGATTGACTAACCGGTGTTTCTTCACAGGATATCCAGATTTCGACTTCTCATTCGCGCAACCAAGCATCATCAAGGTCCGGACTCCCTGTCATGACGTATCTGACGGGAAATAGATTCCCAATCAATCCTTCAATCGTACGATGTACGTTAATGCCCCGGGGTTACAATCAATGTTGCTGCTCAGAAGGTTTGATGCTCCCTCGGGTGGGTGAAGTTGTGTTCCCGGCCGGCATGCTAAGGTTATAGGCAACGGCCAGAACCGATGAATTGGGAAATTTGGATGCCGATCCGGATACCGTGAGCCCTCGCACAATTTACTTGGTTCCCAGTACCCCCGAAATCAGAAGCAGGAAAAGGGGGTTTTTGTCTCTGGACTGTGGACCAATGTTGTCTTCTGCAACCCCCCCTCCCCTCCTGGGTACGAGGAATTGACGACTCGCGACCGTAGAGTACAACGTTAATCCACATTAGGCAATATGAATCTCAAGGTATTTCATTCAACTGTTGTAGCCCCCGGCTCCTTTGGAGCCGGGGGCGTTGGTCGATCTCCAACTGCCGGTGGAGGCTCACTAGATGAAATCGATCATGTTTTGGTAGGCAGAAGAATCTTCAAACGGTTCGCGACCAAACGCGACCAAACGCCTTTAAGCTCATGCCCTCCTTTCCTAAAGAATCGTGACTGCTAGCCAGACAGCCAGCCGTGCACTTTGTCAAGATATCGCCAAATCACTTTACCACATACTGTTTCTGCGCCTCGTTATCTTCTCTTTGTTTACCACCCGTTGAGTATCTGTTGGCGTCCGGGCGATCCCGGCATCCGCAAAGATGGTTCCCGAAGCTCTCATGCCGGCGGTGATTGAGATGTGGGTTGAGTATGCCGTGGGAATTCTGGTTCTGTTTATTCGCATCTTCACGAGATATTCTCGAGTTGTCGGCTGGAAATGGCAAGGCGACGATTACTTGGCAGTTGCGGCAGTCATCTTGTTCACAGTGAGTTCGAATCCCGAGTCCTCATAGAAACGGCCCCCCAAGGCGTTTCTTCTTCTTCTCCACCCCCGGAGCTAGCTCCGCTAACGATTCTGTGCAGTTCGAGGTGATGATGTGCCAGATCATCGGTAAAGAGGAACCCGTTGATAAATATCGTGGCTTGTTGTCTAACACGCAAACCCCATTTAGTTGAGAAAGGAAGCATCACCGGAATGACGGACGAAGTTGCCCTGACGCTGACACTGGAGGAATACAAGAGTCACGAGGTGGGAGCAAAGTGGCTCTTTGCCGCGTGGTACATCTACGTCAGCATGATCTGGAGTCTGAAGGGCATCATGCTCTTCTTCTTCGCGAGAGTCACGTAAGTCTACCCTTCGAACAGATCCTTGGCCACGCCCGGCAGACATGCTCATCACTGCTGCATTTCACAGCAAAACTCTCCCCGAGGAGCGCCTTGTCAAAGTGGTGTCCATCGTGACAGTGGCTGGTTACTTGGCAACCCTCGGCGTCGTCACCGGCCATTGCCGTCCAATCCACAAGCTGTGGCAGGTGTACCCATACCCAGGAGGTGAGTTGAGTAGCCACCATAAAGAAGGTCTGCTCTGGTTTCTTACAACTGGTAGACGACTGCTCGCAAAACACTTCAAAGTACTATGCTTTGGTCTCGACGAACGTTGCGTAAGTCTCTCTAGTCGTCAAAAGAATCGACTGGCAAAGCTTACTGAACAATTCCAGGACCGACATCATGATCATGTACATTCCCATCCCGTTGTTGTGGAGGCTCCAAACCACGTTGAAGAAGTAAGCAGCGATCGCTCCCTATCGTATTCATCCTTTCGAGTTCCTCACACTACGCAACACTAGGAAACTGGCATTCGGCCTCATGTTCTGCGCCGGCTTCTTCATCATCATCTGCACCCTACTTCGATGCATCATTTGCTTGCAAACCCCCGAGCGACTCGACCTGGGGCTCAACTGGTCTATTCGGGAAACGGTAAGTTGACATACGCGCCAAGTCGTACCGTTTTGATGGCTTGGCTGCTGACACGCAATTTCCCCTTCGCAGGCCGTCGCCATCATTTGTACGAACGCTCCGTCGATCAAGCCGCTGTTCCCCAGTCGCAAAACGGGCTCCGCGAACACCAGCACCCCTTCCGGACTGGTAACATTTGGCGGAAGCGGTGGCACGCACAAGATGTCGCGCATCAAGGGAGGCCACCAGAAGCTGGACGACACCTCTGTTGGGAGCCAGGAACACATCGTCAACCCGAAGGGCACCAGGAGCCAGACGACCGCTTTCGCCGACGACCACAGCTCCGACGACGGCGCGAACTACAACAGGGGGATCCAGGTCACCAACGAATACACGGTCGAGGTTGGTAGGCAGTAGGAGGAAGCGAGGGTAGCTGCAGGTGGTGCCTGGCGATGATTGTTGGAGTAGCAGAAGCCAACTCGGTCTTAACCACCCAGCAGTACGGCACTCTTACCATGACAGCGAAGGAAGTTCATGCCATATGCGATGGCCGTTGTTCTGCTGGCAGCCAGCGGCGGACTTTGAATACACGTTTTACGAATTGATCGATTCAGCTGCCAGATCGGCATTCGCCATGCATTTTCTGCCGGCTACATCCTTTAGCATCATCTTGTTCTTGTTCCGTCTGGGGTCGAACCCTAGAACTTGACGACAGTCTCTAGCATCATACTCCTTCCTACAGCCAAAGTGGTCGGTTGACCAAGGTGATGTTTGTCGTGGAGGTCCAGTTGGTATCACGGCCTATCCACAATAACATGCTCAGGAGCGTATCGTTTCCCTCAATTCTAGGTTGGGGCATGAAGGCTAAATGCACTAGAGCATATCGTGGCGTCGTTCCCACCTTGCCGTCATCTGCCCTTCGACCAGCCTGCTACGCCCCCGCCACGAATGGTATTGCTGTGGGCGGCCTGCGGGACCCCCGACGGCTCAACCCAAACTGCCAGGCCTAATGTCTATTTCTAACTACTTCTCAAGTGCGCGGGTCGGCAAACCAATCATCTCCAAGTACGATCTGCATGATATGTACGTCCATTGAGCGGATGACACCTCCCTCACCACGTGGAATGCAAGCCACCACCATACGCGTCCAACTCTTTGGTTCGGGTCAATCGAGACCCCGTCGCTTTCTCATTGGGACGTAGGTTGAGATTGTGACTGGATGCTTAAAGCCGTAGTCTGGTCTGACAGACACTTGGGTACCTCCCGTCTGCTGTGCCGTGCGAGAAGCACCTCTCATTGGTTGATCAATGTTGAAGGATGCGAACCCCGAGACACAAGCCGGCCTGATCCGGGCAAATCACTGGCGATCGGGTTGAACAAGACTCCGTGTCTCGGCATTAAGACGTATCACCGTTATCTGGGACTGAACATACCTACTAGTGTGTGTATCGAATGCGATTGATGCCGTTGGCGAGGGGCTACAAGCGTACGTATATCAAAAGCTTCTCTCCCATCTGCAGAAACATACACAACACATCATTACTCAAGCCAGACTAGAACCAGCCACAGAAACAAGAATCTTACTTGTCATCACTCATCTTGCGCCCCAACGTGCCCGATCCAACACCACAACAATGTCGATCTTCAGCAGCAAGTCGGTCGCCTTTGAACCAGAAAGCGACATCCCCGATCTCGCAGGAAAAGTCATCGTCATCACTGGAGCCAACGCTGGCCTCGGTAAGCAATGCGTCCTGGAGTTCTCCCGACACAACCCGGCCCAGATCTGGCTTGCCGCACGCAACCTCGACAAAGCCACGGCCGCCGCAGACGAGATCCGGCAACGCGTCCCCAACGCGCCGATCCGGCTGCTCGAGCTGGACCTCACCTCCTTCGAGTCGGTCAAAAAGGCTGCGCAACAGCTGCTGGCCCAGGCGGATCGCCTTGATATCCTAATGCTCAACGCCGGCATCATGGCCACGCCGCCCGGGTTGACCAAGGAGGGCTACGAAGTCCAGTTCGGAACCAACCACATGGGCCATGCGCTCTTCGCCAAGTTGTTGCTTCCACTCCTGGACAGGACTGCCAAGAGCAATCCCGACTCGGACGTCCGGGTCATCTCGCTCTCGTCTTATGGCCACACCTACGCCGCCAAGGGGGGGCTTAAGTACGACACCCTGAAGACGGACGCAGATGCTCTGGGGTCGTACGGCCGGTACACCCAGAGCAAGCTGGCCAACGTTCTCTGGGCGCGGCACATGGCCAAAGAATACCCGCAGTTCACCGTCGCTTCCGTCCACCCGGGCGTCGTCAGCACCAATTTGGCCGCGGGGACGACCGGCTCCCCCAAAGTCCTGCAGTATCTAATGGGCTTCGCCAACAGGTGGCTCGTCACTTCTGTGGAGAAGGGTGCCAAGAACCAGCTCTGGGTGTCCGTGTCGAAGGACGTCGAGACGGGACAGTACTACGAGCCCGTCGGGGTGGGCGGCCAGGCGAGCAAAGAAGGACAAGACGATGTGCTGGCCAAGGGACTTTGGGACTGGACAGAGAAGGAGTTGCGATCGCATGGTGTTTGATTCCTAGTGTTTGACTCCTGGTGTTTGATTCCTGGCGTTCGGATCCAGAGGCGGATGCTGAACGGCAACGTTGTTACAATCTGTTGCGACAGCTCCTGCATTGCGTCCCGAGTCGGTTGGCATGTTAAATTACGGTGAAAGGTGTAGGATTGATATTTGAGTTGACTCTGAGTTTTTGATATCATATAATAGCAAGCAGCGTGTCCTTTCTCACTTATTGTCTTTCGGTTTTTTCTTTCTTTTTTGACGTCTTTTCGATTCACAGTGGGAGTTCTTCGTCATAATGGCTATCTATCGTTGTAGACTCTGCCCCCTAAAATCACCTGTAATAAGACACTTGATCATTAGGTAGTTGACGAACAAGATGTTTTGTTGATGAACTTTTTAAACATGCAATAGCTCGCTGAGCCACTTCAAGCACAAGAAGATCAAACCCTGCTCGTCGGGCGCTTAACAAGGGAAATCCGGTGGCTGGGGGGTGGCAGCAAACAGTTGTCAGTGGTCACACAGAGTTTGTGGGGATGGATGGCCCGCATCTTTGCTCGTCTTACTCCCCCCCCACAAAACCTCTTCAAAGCAAACCCTGCGACGTATCATCATGACAACTTCACCGCCCGCAACAGTTGCTACGCCATATCGATGCCAAGAAGAAGCCACTCGCCTCCGAGGCGGCTGCCGGAAGCTGAGCCCGAGGAGCTCTACGGGCCCGAAGTACGGCTAGAGGAGGAGGCCTTTGCCTGGTACAACCCGGACAAGTGGTATCCCGTCGAAATCGGACAGGTGTTTGAGTCGCGATACCAGGTGCTCTTGAAGTTGGGCTTCGGCTCGGCTTCGACCGTGTGGTTGTGTCGCGACCTGAAGTAAATCTCATCCCCCGCCGTGGACTCGGGGTTTTTCTTTTCTTTTTGTGAGACAGGCTTACTAACGATGAACTAGCTTGCACTCCTATGTCACTTTGAAGGTATACGAAACGGGTCATCGGCAGGCCCTGAACGAGGAAAGGGTGCTTGACCATCTGTGGCGTGTTTCCTCAGAGCACCCGGGTCGGAACCTTCTTCGTTCGATCAAGGCCAGCTTCGAAGTATCGGGCCCGGTAGGACCACATGTGTGTCTCGTTTTCGAAACGCTCGGCCTGTCGTTGGCAGATATCCGGGAGCTCGCTGGTGGGAAAGTCCCAGAAAACCTCCTGAAAGGTCTGATATATGCTTTGCTGTTGGGTCTGGATCATATGCACTCCGAGGCGCACGTAGTTCACACAGGTATGTGAGGGGTGGAACTCGAGCGCCTAAAGTTGATAAAGGGCTTTCTCTCTCTCTCTTCGAGATTGCATTACTGACCAACGTAACAAGACATCCAAGATGGAAACATCATGCTTGCGATCACGGACACGTCGATCCTCGACGACCTTGTGGAAGCCGAATGGGCTTTGCCTAGTGCGAGGAAGATTGTGGGCGAACGGATCACCTACGCATCCACCGGGCTAGAGATCCCCGACGACCCTGGCGATCCCATCATTTGCGACTTTGGTGATGCTCGGTTCGGCGACGGGCCGTTTGAGGGTCAAGTGATGCCCGATCTGTACCGTGCCCCTGAGATCATCATTGGAATTCCTTGGGACGAGAAGATAGATATTTGGGCCCTGGGACTCATGGTAAGACCGCGGAGCCCCGGTTTCTGGCTGGCCCGACATATGCTAAAGCAAACCCTGCAGATTTGGGACTTGTTCGAAGGGAAGCTACTGTTCAACACCAGGCACCGAGACCGCACGGCATCACGAGCAGCGCACTTTGCCAGGATGGTATCTCTCTTGGGTCCGCCACCCGATGACCTGATGGAGAGAGGCTCGTCGTGGAAAGAGTTATTCGACGAAGAAGGTGTGTGGAATCGAATTTTCATTGAACAGCCAATTTGGATTAACAACGCTAATATCAAATGGGAAACCCCCCTCCAGGGAAACTAATGATCGATGGCGAGATACCGGAATCGTCGCTCGAGGAAGAGGAGGGTAATCTGGAGGGGTCTGAAAAGGCCGAGTTCCTCATCTTTTTGAGAAAGATGCTTCAATGGAGGCCGGAGGATAGATTGTCGGCGCGAGAACTCATGGAGGATCTTTGGCTGAATCGCCAACAATCTGATGACTAGACAGGCGATCCAGCCCTCAGTTCCAATGCATGACAAACCAACGACCAAGACCACTCTCGTGATAGTGCGCTACCGACCCTAATTTGCGCGGGGCGGAGAGTTACACGGCCGATCGTGTCTTACGTGATGTGTCACGATGCTTCGTCAGAGAACCAACCACAGGAGTTGCATTGGGTTTAACGTTATGAAGTCTTCGGTCTCTGACTAAGGCAACCGGCTCTCGCCATCCAATTACCTAGACCTCACGACATGGGGAGCACCATGCCAACTACACTTTTGGAATAGTTTGAACCGCGGTGTTTTCTGTTCAAGTTGTCCGCCCCGAAAAAGCAGCGGCACAAGGGGCCCCCAACCACGATGGTAAAGCATCAGGGATCGGAATCGGAGCAGCTCAGTGGCACATATCCGAGACTTGAAACCCCTCTCTCAGGAAACTGTGGGGAGTTCGAACAGCGTCCCCATCCCAAGATGATTAATCCGGTATGAAGATGAACCGGCCAGCCAAAGCACGCCATGATCTATTCCTAAACTCTAAATGAAATGACAACCCTGCAAGTGGGCACCTCAGTTGTCCCAACCAGACTGTCCAAGATCGTTACGAGGCAGCCAAGTTGCGTTCCCAAGTCGAGCCGCGTCCGGTTAATGCGACATTTCTAAGCCGTTTCCTAAGGCCCTTGAGGCACTGGGGTCTTGAAGTGTTAGATATGTGACGATTATTAACAGCCATGTGGATAGCTTGAGACCGAAAACATTGCATTGCTGCCAAACTTGAATCCCGGTTTTGAGTTTCTGAGGTTCGGCTTGAACAACCATCAGCCGAACGAGCCGGATTTTGCAGCATCTCGCTGAGGGGAAGAATGTTAAAAAGGGACACTTGCTACCTCAAGTCGACAATAGCCTCATCAGTTCGAACCGGAACACAGCTCCTTCCATCCTTATCGCAGAAGCCCTCTTTCACGCAGAAACAGGAACCAATATCAAAAGTTACAATGTCTAGATACGCCAGCGCCCACGCCGACCCTCAGGGCCCGGGAGATGCGCGTCCCACCGCCCTCCAAATCGTCGAGGACGAAGGCCTGATCGGCAAGCTCGCCGGGAAAGTCGTCCTCGTGACGGGCGCCAACGCGGGCATCGGCGCCGAGACGGCGCGTGCCATCCACGCCACGGGTGCTACGCTCTTCCTCACGGCCCGAGACTCGGCCAAGGCCCAGCAGGCCGTCGACGGCGTCAGGAACGGGCCTGGCCCCAAGTCCGGCGCCCCGATCCACGCCATCGAGCTCCGCCTGGACTCCCTGGCCTCGGTCCGCTCGGCCGCCATGGCCTTCCTCTCCAAGAGCGACAAGCTGAACCTGCTCATCCTCAACGCCGGCGTCATGGCCACGCCCGAGGGCAGAACGGAGGATGGCTTCGAGACGCAGTTTGGGACCAACCACCTGGGACATTTCCTGCTCTTCCAGCTGCTGAAGCCTGCGCTGCTTGCGGCCACATCACCCGATTCCGAGTTCCAGTCTCGCGTCATTTCGCTCTCGTCTTTGGCCCACCAACTCGGCAAAGTGCGTCTTGATGACTTCAACTTCGAGAAGGAGGCCTACCAGCCCTGGACTGCATACGGACAGTCCAAAACAGCCAACCTCTACTTTGCGAGCGAGCTCGAGAGGCGCTACGGGTCCAAGGGACTGCACGCCCTCTCTCTGCATCCGGGCGTCATCGCCACAGGCCTTTTCCAGCATCTCCCGCAGGACCAGTTGGAGATGTTCACAAAGGACGAATCGATGCAGAAGGGAATGAAGAGCATCCCGCAGGGCGCGGCGACCACGGTCTACGCTGCGTTGAGCAAGGAATGGGAGGGCAGGGGCGGCAAGTATCTCGCCGACCTCGTGGAGCAGGGCCCGGCTCCCGAGTCGGAGCACGGCCGCTCTGGGTACGCACCTTGGGCTTATGACGAGGACGCAGCGAAGGAGCTTTGGGAGAAGTCGAACAAGCTTGTGGGCTTCGAAGAGAACTGATGGCAAGGCATCAGAGGCGATTGGATGCTGATTTATGAATTGGCGGCTTGTATATTGTTCGGTCAGAGGGTGGCGGTGGTGTTCTCGTAGTATCATTATCATTCACACTTTTGATGAAATAGCTGTCGGTTGAATCAATTTCACTATTTGGACAACTTTGCCAAGAAAACCATCCCTACAGCAAACGAAGTTCGTTTTGAGTCACAACTTTACTCCAGCTCATCTCAATGAGAATATTCTTTGACTTACATGGCCTCGTCGGTGGCATCACACAACGTTCGCCGAGTATCAGTGCATCACTCACCCGAGCAACCGAGATCGCAGCATCCCGTTAGCATATTCCGGCTTGAGAGCGCAAAAAATATCTGCAACATCAAGGCGTCTGGGACTTGGAGTAGAGGCCAAGGATGATGTAGAAACTGTCAGTTTCCTACTAACCCAGGAACCCTTCTCTCTATCGACATCTGATACACAACTGAGGGTTTGTGGTATGACGCAACACCAGTAACCACCAGACTTGTCCAACCAGTGAGGTTGCAGGGCAACGACGGAGGCAGTCTTTATCTGCTAGATACCACTATTAGCGTGTTGGAAACTCGAAATTTTCCAACTCAGGAAGCATAGTGCCCGACCCCTCTGGACGAACATCAACCAGCAGCAGAGGTCGGTCCACTCAACAACAAAGCTACATCTGTCTCATCAAGGTACATGGGATAACTCGGAAGCCTTCCGCGAGAAGAAGGTTCCACGTGAAATCGGTAAGACCCAAAAGTGAGTAAATCGTCCGAAAAGGCTAAAACATCTGCTTTCCAGGCACCGTCTTTCCTAGAGCGAGGAGTTTTCTTTCGATTGCAACATCTTGTCAGACTGTTCCCTCGCAGATCATTGTTCCCTGACACATAATCCCATCCCTCAGGTATCTCCTCTACAGCGCGTCACCGAGCAACCAACCCATCCCGCAAAAACACGATGAAGCCCGTAGAACACACGCAGCTCGCCGACCTCGTCCAGAGGAAGCCCATCCTCCTCCTCAAAACCGCGTGGATGGGGGCGAGCTACATCCAATCCATCGCCCGCCGCGCGCCGAGGGCCATACTCCCCCGGAACGGCACCATACGCTCCGCCCTGCCCGTCGAGCTCTGGTTGGACATCGTCGACCTGCTCACCGAGGACCTGCGGTCCAAGGGCCTCGAGAACGAGACCAGCCTCGTCCAGCCCTTTTGCGTGTTCTACACCGCGACCGGGGCGGTCCTCTACTGCGCCGAGATCACGGAGCGCACCAAGTGCGGCGGCCTCAAGGACGGCCGGGCCGTCCAAGTCTACGAATCGTACCTCCGGAACCCGAGTTGCACGTCGCTGACGCCCGACGACTCCTGCCCCTTCACTCTGCCGCGGGCCCACGAAACAACGCTCAAGGCCGTCTGCATCGAAGTCGCGCTCCTGGGCTCCGGAATCGACGTCCTCTTCGACGACGTCACGGTCCCGGACATCATCGCCCAGTGCGAGCGCGGCGCCTGCGAGGTTTGCGTGCCGGACCAGCCGCGGTGGCTGTGCCCGTGGTGTCTCGAGGGGCCCCGTGCGCGGTCCATGTTCCTGAGCCAACGGTATAGGTTCACTGTCGACATCGGCTTTCACAGGTTCCTAATGTTCTGTCCCCTCTGCGTCGGCCTGGACAAGTCAGTGGACAGTCTGATGCGGTACGGGGACGTGGACCGGCTCGACCTTGCCGAGATTCCCCCCTCTGTGGGGCCATTTGACGATTGGTCCAAGGGTGTATTGTTAAACTTGGGATATGAGGAGGAAAAGCGCTATTCTGTGGACTCTTGATGATGACCATCCATCACAGTTGTCATCGTGGCAAGCAGTTTAATCGGTTGACGCAATAGACGTATTAAGCGTCTTTGGCACAGGGGGGGAGGGGTTCATGCAAAGCGGAATTCGTTAAATTAGGATTACCTCCGTATGTGATACTCTATATGTCTTGTTACCCTCAAGTTCTCCTATTCAAGAGTTGACTGATCATGTCTCAATAATGTTTGTTGTTCGCACCCACCCTCCCCAGCGCCGGAACCATGCAAATGTGTCGTTTCGTCTATCGTAAGGAGCGGCGTGCAAGCGAAGTCGTAATCATGAGAATCGTGTGAAGCGTTGCGAATGAGTGAGCGTGTGTACAAACGAGTGAATGTGTGTTTGTATGAGTGAGCGAGTGAGTGTATGTGGCGAGAATGAGTGGACGAGATAGGCGAGATCTACTTAGTGAGTGAATGCAGATCTCGCCCGGATCCCAGGTTAGATGCCGTCGGAGAGAGGAAGCCTCGCTTAGGCAACGCCATAGATCTCTTTGATGGGCGTCGGCAGCGTGATGATATCGCACTTGATGTTGCGCTGGGAGTAGATGTCGCCGATGGTCCAGTTGTTGTTCTGCCAGGACGTCTCCTCGCACTTGAGATCGGCGACGGCGTTGCCCTTCGCCGTATAGCGGGCCCTGTCGTGTAAACCGCGTCAGCCACTTGGTCTCTATTGCAACGCCGGAACTCATCACGGGCACCACATCCCCCCCTTCTTACAACAGACCTCAAGACACGAATGGAGATGACGGATGAGGGAAACTTACGGGTACTGGGGGTCATCATTGCAGGTCCACGACTGGTTCAACGCGAGGGCGCGGTCCGGATAGCTCCAGGTGAAGGAGGTCGCAGCGCTCTCACCGTCGGGCGGGCTGCAGGTGTAGACCTGCTCGCCGTAGAAGAAGTCGTTGAGGCGGTTGCTGGCGGCGCCGCAGGTGACGGTGTAGTTGAGGGCCGGGTTGGAGACGTTGAAGCTGACGTAGCCCCACGAGTTCTGGTGCGCGGGGGTGCTGAAGATGTAGCTGGCGTGGTAGTCGAAGCCCGTGAGCGTCCATTCGGTCATCTTTGCCGACTTCTGGCCGCAGGTGGCCTCGTCCTCCTGGCGCCGGGCGATGGGCGAGGCGAAGGCCGTGCTGAAGAGGAGGAGGGCGGGAAGAAGCTGCATCCTGGCGGGTTTGCGATAATGGTGAAGGGTTTAGACTTGATAAGTGGTTAAGAGGAGATATGGGATGGAATGAGATGTGGAGACGAGTCGAGCAGATGTGTTGAAAACGAACTCTGGAAGAGGTATAAGCTATGTATTGCAGCGATGACTGAAGTTTCGATATTAGTTCAGACGGGAACCTCTCGAGGTTTAAGTATCCGACCAACGTGAACAAGATCTTCACCGCACCGGCAAGATCGACTGTTACTTTACTCTCCCACGCAGACACGCACCACGCACGACGAACGACGAACCAAACACATTCATCCCTCCAGCCCTCGCAGCCGCATGAATGTCGGTATGGCCGGGCGCCGGAGAAGGGGGGCGCACCAGTCGAACATGACGTAGCACCGGAGGGCACGATTCTCGTATTTCCCAAAGTCCCGAGGAGGCCAACTGGCTCCGTCTTGCCCGGCCTGTGCCTACCGTTGACTTTTTCCTGCTACCCCACAGACGCAGTGTAGATCCTCGCTCTCACTCGCTGGCCGGTAATAGTGGGCAAGCGGGAGAAACAAAAAGAGGGGGGTGGTGAAAGGGGAGGCAGAGGCCCAGGGGCGCTTTGTGGTTTATTGCCCGATTCCGGCTTGTCGCTGCAGGCACCATACTGTATTGGGCCGAAGAGGGGCGAGAAATGCCATTATTAGAATTGGAACGTCTCTCATCTTCATGTTTCCACGCGCATCAGTCGAAGACATCCATCCATATGATGTGTTCAACGGACGGCACTTTGAACCGTTGAGGGAGACGGCATATGCCCTGGGTAGAACGCTGATCGTAAGCTCGTATTGGCAGAATTTGGCAGGGAATCCTCTGCTGTTGGTCGGCGCAGCGCAGTGTCTCTCTGCAATGGCACTCTGGCTTTTCAACGACGGACCCTGTTGATGTACCACTCACGGGTACGGTGGCTGGGAAGTGGTTGGTCGACTCCAACCAAACGACTGTGCTTGAATGCGCGGAGATGGGATGATCTTTGGGTCTCAGGGTCTTTTCAGATGCCGTCTTTAGCGCTGGTACCGGACGAAATTTCTAAAGAAGGAGAACATGGGCAACCGCCAGGACAGCAACGATGCATATCGCTACGTCTGTTCGCTGGCCCCCGTCGTCCCACGGAACATGATGCATCTTCCTCAGCCGCGGGTCCACTGAAGAACCACTCTCCGATCGGCACTTGTCATGCTCGTCATGCTTGTCATGCCACCGGGGCCGACGGGGCGACGTCGGGCGGAGTTGTTGCGCTCCAAATCTGTCTTTTCTTCGACGGAGGGGACCGCCACTCCCGCTGACGCATGAATAGGCTGCCAAACGGCGCATACTCGAGCGGGCGGCTGAAAGTATTCGATCATTGCATGCCTTTTGCCTTTGTCCGTCTCGCCTCGACCTGGCTCTAGCGTGCGAACGCGGGAAACGTTACACCTCGCAGCGGTTGTGTTCGTTCCTCACCGACTCGCTGGGCTCCAAAAACACACGTAGCGGTCGAAGCCAACAAACATTCTGCTCCCCCTGCCGCGTAGCCCGAGCAAATTGGCATTTTCAAGCCCAGATGAATGGCATTGGACTGTGCCGATGCAGGAACGCAGGCGGCGGATCTGACCGCCGGGTGCCTTTTTGTCACAGATCATGGTCGCCGTTGGTGAGCAAAGTTACACGTTCTGCAAGCTGAAAAGAGGCGGTATGCGACCTTCCCGAGACGGTGGGGATGTCTCCGGGAAGCGATTGCATGTTGCACGAACGGCGAGCCAGACCGCTGAAGATTGCCCATCTCCTGGAGAGATAGAAACAATGTGCACAAAAAGCCACACTCCTGCCTGAGGGGATTGTGTGGGTGGCGCATGAAATTGTGTGTGGCGCAGTCACTATGGCACAGCAGCCTCTGTGGCGTCCGAGATCCCGCATGTCTCCGTCTGTCTCCGTTCATGGTCTGGAGACAACCGGATGCACCAGCCTGTCAAAGGGCGCTCTTTGCCCATGCCTAGCGGCCCAAGCACGGGCCCCCGGCCACATGTCTCCTTGGACATCCCCGACAGGTCCAAAAGCTCCGGAGATCATTCTCACAGCGATAGCGATAGCGATGGATAAGGATGGGTTGGGTAAGGTTGGGATGATCGTACATCAAGAGATCCCGCCGGCCAATGGACGTGAAGCATGACGGACCATCGTGAGAAGGAAATGCGAAGTTCTAGACGCAAATAGACGGTGGGAGAAGCAAGTCCTGCGAATGGGAGTCGGTGGGATTCCACGTTGGCCGCACCGATGAGAGTATGAAGAACCGATCCGACGAACGAGAGCCCCACGTGTTGACATGGTTTGTTCCCAGAAATGGACGACAATGGTGGGTCGGGTCACGGTCACGGCGCGATGACCGACTCGACAAAAGGGGGGGGGTGGAAAATTCTAGACCTCCCTCTTGTTAGTTCATAAGCGGCGAGTCCGCGGTATTCACTAGCACCGGCCGTGTCCCACGTTTGTCTGATCCCCTTTTCGTTGGCGAGAATTTCAAGAGTTGCCGAATTACCAGAAGCGCTGTTGCCGGAAAAACCAAGAAGAGTGTTTCATAGGGTGATAATGTCGCAGGCGGACGCTGCTGATCCGAAGACGCCCGTCAATATATATCGCCAGTGTCATCAAGCTGAAGACGAAGCCGCCGCCCTGTCTGATGGCCCTCAGCCACCTCGATCCCTCCAACAAGGCACCGCTGTAGGTCGTGAACAAACCCTTGCCGAGACCTCCTCTGCCATCATGAACAAAGTCGCCCTCTTGACCTCGTCGAGGCACGAGCCCGGCGTGACCATCCGCCAGCGCTCGGACCTCATCGCCCTGTTCGGACCAACATTCGATATCGCCATCCGCTGCCAGAGACTCGTCGCCTTGGCGTCGACGCTGCTCTTCGTCTACGGACACCTCCTCGCCACCTCAACCCTCACGTCGGCCGTCGTCGCGAGTCGGCTCATGACCGCCTACTCGCTCCACGTGGCCAGGACCACGGCGTCGACGCTCCGGGGGCCATTACGGCTTGCGTGGAACTCCAAAAGAATCAAACGACTGAGGAAGAAATTCTTCATGGAGTTCGCGACTACGATACTGGGCCCAGGAGGCAACATGCTGATCGTCTTGGTCTTCTGGCCAGGTTGGATGATCGTCCTGGGCGCTCTTCTTGCCGTTCGGATGCTGGCGAAATGAGAATTTTGCAAGCAAATATCGCTTGGGGGCGCCATCATCCCTCGCAGAGCGTGCCCATGACATGGACAAAGTCCAACATGTCTTTCCATCGGCAGGCGACCACTCATCTCGAAAAGAAGAACGTGTTCCCGCCGGCATCCTTCCGAACTTCCGAGTTGTAATCCTTCTCGGGGTCGAACTCCTGCCACATGCTCGCCGGATAGATGTGCTTGTTGCGCTCATACCAGCGGCGATCCACCACCTTCGTCAGCGTAGGGTCGTCGGTCGCACCCTCGAGGGTGTTGATGTCAGGTAGCGCCTTCACTGCCGCAGCCTTGAGCGCCGCCACGGTGGTAAGCCCGCCGTTCGGCGCCGCGGGTGCTTCCTCAGGCTCGGGCAGGTCTTTCCTGGGCGGAGCTTCGGCGCTGTAGTTGAACAGCTTTTGGCCACCCGGACCAGCGCTCTGGTTGAGGACAAAGAAGTAGAACTCATAGTGCTAGAGGGCAGGTTAGTCGATTGCCCTAATAGAAGAATGCGGCTTGGACTCACATGAGGAATGATGATGGACCCCCTGACAAGCATCAAATCGTCGACCCCTACCCGTGCCCATTCCCTGCGAGCGTTTGCTTTTTCTCCCACGCCTAGCTCCGCACCGACCTTGCGGCTCTTGTCCAGGAAGACCCAGATGTAGTCGCCCTTCTTGACGCGCACCGTGCCGCCGGGTATGTTGGAACCGTCGTAGAAGACGAAGGGGATCGCGATCTCGGTGGCCTTGACTGCCTCTTGAATGGCCAGGAACTCGCGGCGCAGGGCCTCCCGCTCGGCAGCTTCGCGGCGCAACGCAGCCTTGGACATGACCTTTGGCACAAATGCCACAGACGAATTGGCGACGACCTTTGCCTTTGCCACTGGCTTGTCGCCGTCGCCGCCCTCCGCCTTGCTGCTCTTTTTTATCGGCACCGAGTCTTCTTCTGGCTCTTCATCGTCGCCAAAGGACAGCTTGCTGCCGCCGATTTTCTTCTTTTTCTTCTTCGGCTTGCTTGGAATGACGGCCGAGTCGCTCGCGGGATCTGGCGTCGCGGATACGGATCGGTCGGGGGTGGATGCGCCGGACAAGGCGGCTTCTCGTTCGCGGTCCTGCTGATCGAGGACTTCGGCGCGTCGCTTGCGGAAATCTGAGAGTGCGACAAGGCCAACGGTGCTGTCCGAGATTCGCTCCGTCACTGTCTTGTTCGACGGCGTGAACCGGGAATTTGTCTGTTCTGACATGGCTGGTGTCGTCGAGGTTGTTGTGGATGGACCTCGAAACGTGAAGATAGGCGGACGACTTCAGTTTCTGGACTACGAAGCTTCCGCGACGATGGGAAGAAACGAAGAAACGCGGAAGTACGTGTGAAAATGGGTGCGAGACTACATTTGACACGGTAGTAGGATCCACTTCCCGCAGTGGATCCCGCTGGCTTGGAGCCCCCCACTTACTCCCGCCTTCACCTCTTGACGCCCGGCGGTTCAGGTCCCCGTCACCTCTCATTTTCACCATGTCGCCCCCTGCAGCGACTGAGCTGGGCTGCGTTGTTTCCCAGCTCGTCTCCAAATCCCCCGCCACCTGATTATTTTCCTCGTTTCTCATATTATCGACTGATCTTGTTCTTAGCGAGTGTCGTTTTCCTTCAGTTTGTTCCCTCTTCGTTACGCCGGTAGTCCCGCTCCCGTCCGATCCGCCTTGCTCCAATTGTGTGTGGGTTGTCACCCTTTTTAATAAGCACCCCTCACCGCCGCCGCCTCCATTGCCATCTGGCATACGACCGAGAGAGAGAGAGGGAGAGGGAGAAACAGAGAAAGAGATAGATAGAGACCACGGTAAACGATGAACATCCAGCCTGCCGCCACCTCGTCCGCGCCTTACAATGGCCCTGGGGCATATCCGACTGCGCCCTCAGGAGGACCGCCCGGGTTTGACCATTACTCCCAACCGCCTCAGTCCACCACCCCGACGGCCCCTTATCCGGGCCCGGGCTATGGAGGACCTCCGTCGGCTGCCGCTCCCAGTGTGAAAGTTCAGCCTGCGGTCGAACACATGGCTGGCCCGGCATACTATTCGAACCCGTATCCGCAGCAGTCTGCGAGCGTGGCCGAGGCACCTCGCCCTTCTGCCGCCCCTCAGCCTCTGAACCCTCTTGCGACCACCACTCAGGACCTGAAGTCGGCCAAGACGAATACCCAGTTTGCTTTACGGGAGTATCTGTCCCTGCAAAGGAAGAGGAGCCGTCTCGACGGAGCGACATCGCTGGAGTTGGAGGACCAGATCAAAACCCAGGGCCGCATCTTGCTCCAGGATCTCAAGTTCCTAAGAAAAGAAGTCGCCGTCCTTGTCAAAGATGGCGAGAACCATCGCTGGAGGAACTGGCTGATCGGTGGGGCCGTGTATGTCCCTTCTCTGTCCGATCTTGATCAGCGCCCGTCTTCACAATCGGATGCTTGGAAACTAACAACCCCAATAGGGCAACCTTCATCCCAGCTGTCAAGAGGATATTCCGCCGCCCGTCTGAAAAGTCGGACGACCAAGTGCAGGCCTCCAACAGTACCGAGTACGCCTTTTGGCGCAGCAAGGCCCTCGTCGCCCGCATCAAGGACAGCCTCCTCGGACGGAACAGTTTCGCCAGCATCGCCTTCTTCATCTTCGCCGTCCTCTATGTTTTCACCAACGAGGTCTCCCTCCAGGTGGCCAAGACCGTCTCGAAACGGCTGAAGCGACTCAGCGCCAAGATTGAGCGGGGCGACGCCGAGGTCGTCGAGCAGGACGCGAAGCTGCTGGAGGGATGGCGATGGCGAGTGCTCATGTGGGGTCAGTGATCCGGACAGGAGATATATGGTGGACGTGATGAGCATCTATGACAGACACGAGCCGACGACAGCGTTTGCATGATGAATGGCGTGTTGATTTCTTGTCCTGTTTGGGGCCGCCTGATTCCAGGGTATGCGGCTGTACATATTGTTAGCAAATCTTATCCTAGGTACAAATTTGTTTACATGCTTGGAATCGCATCAGGCAAGCAGTCATCATCGTAATACGTGAACTGCTAGATTTCATTTCAACAGCAGCATCACAGCGATATACTGTGTAAATGCAATTAGAGCGAATACATATGCGTCAAAACAGCACACTGTGATTATCCACTCTTTATGCAACTATGATTGCTAATTCGATTCCTGGCGCGAACAACAAACTCGGGGCCGGGGATCACGAAGTATCGCACGTCTTTTCCAACAAGACGTTCTCTTCTTGACCGCAGGACTCCCAATATCGTGTCTCTGTTCATAACAAGTGAGCCAAGCGGAATACCTTCGGCAAACCAGTCGACTCAGCAATTCACTGGGTTCTTGCTGTAGCACCACCACCATACTACCACTCCTCGACCTGAGCTCATTCATCTCATTGACAAGCCCACGACAAAGGCCTGTGATCACAATGTCGAGCAAGAAAAGACGTCACTCAGACGCCGAGTCCAAGCATGAAACCGACAACTCGTTGCAAAATGCGGTCCGCCATGCCAGTCGCGGGTCAGCGAGCACGCGACCTCAGCAGCCCGGCACTCATGCGGATGCCTACTACCGCAACCTGTACTCGACGGAGCCGGATTTTAACACTCTTGGCCGCCAAGACCCGGCTTTCGGGGCCATGTACGATGTGCCCTGGGTTTTCCTCGCTCGTCGACAAGAATGCTGACCTCTTCCCAGGCTAAAGAGAGGAACCCTCGACTTTAACGACCCTGCCGCCGTGATGCAGCTTACAAAGACTCTTCTAAGAATTGACTTTGGCCTGGAGATTGAACTACCTGAGGATCGTCTTTGTCCGCCTGTGAGATGGTGTCCCCCGAAGTGTAAGATCAAGCAACCGAACGCTGACGGTTGCAGGTGCCCAATCGCCACAACTACATCCTGTGGTTGAAGGGCCTGCTCGACAGCACCACTTACGACGACCCCGACCGCAAGTCCGTCGGTCTCGATATTGGAACTGGGGCGAGCTGCATCTATCCGCTACTCGGATGCACCCAACGACTTTGGTCGTTCTTTGCCACCGGTATCACTCCCGCCGCTGAGACGCTGGCTTGGGGGGGAACGCCAACGCTAACAACATTCAGACATTGATCAGAAAAGCCTGGCGTATGCCAGGAAGAACGTGCAATCCAACAACCTTCAACCCCGGATCTCGGTTGTCGCCCGTACGACCCAAGACCCCATCCTCTCGCTCGACTCCCTGGGCGTCGACGAACTGAGCTTCGTCATGTGCAACCCCCCGTTCTACACGTCAGAAGAGGACCTTCTCGACTCCGCACAGAAAAAGTCGCGACCCCCGCTGACGGCGTGCACCGGAGCGCCGGTCGAGATGGTGACCGACGGCGGAGAGGTCAGCTTCGTCGGTAAGATGCTCGAGGAGTCGCTGGTTTTACGCGACAGGGTGCAGTGGTACACTTCCATGTTCGGAAAGCAGTCAAGTCTCGAGGAGTTTGTCAACATCTTGCGAGAGAAGGCCATCGACAACTATGCCGTCACGGAGTTCGTGCAAGGCAACAAGACCAGACGGTGGGCCGTCGCCTGGAGCTTCGGGCCCATGCGGCCATCAGAAGAGGTCGCCCGGGGCCTGAAGGCCGCGACGTGGAAGAAGATACTTCCCATGGCCGTCGATTCGGAAGTCGTCAGCTTCCCACTAGACGACGGAGCCGGGAAGCTCGGAGACAAGATCCAGGGGCTCATGTCTTCGCTTGAGCTCACGTCTTGGGAGTGGGACCACGCGAAGCTCGTGGGCATCGGCAGGGCGCGAGAAAACGTATGGAGCCGCGCCTGGAGGCGGAAGAAGATGCGAGAGGAGCGTGATGGCAAACCTGAGGTTGCCGTGACGGACTCTGAGTTGTGCAGGTTCGGGTTCGAGGTTGCTCTGAGGGTTGGTAGGGAAAGCATTGCAGTGCTGTGCCGGTGGAGGGAAGGCCACGACCAAGCCATCTTTGAGAGCTTTGGCGGCTTCCTGAAAACGCGCCTGACAACTGGATAGGTTTTGAGCAAAATTCGCTTCACAATCATTGGTCTATTGTCATTATTGTGTAGGCTGACAGGGTGTTTGCTGAGGGTGATTCAGGGTTGGTTTGCCAACGGTTGTAAACAACGTAGTGAAAGACTACCAAGGCGATGTGTTGCTTGGTACATGAGCAGTGAATCACGCATGTCTGTCAAGGCAAGGACCAGTATAAATACCTCCTGTTTCGAACAAGAAAATTCCAGTCCACTTCGAAACCATCACTGCCAATTCATCAAGAACCAAAACGAGAATTGAAATCGCATAGCCACCTCCGACAGCACGAACAACATGCCGGAACCCTCGCAGCAACCCAAGTCGGCCTCCGCCGCACAGTCGAACGAGAAGACGCAAGAAAGCAAGAAGCCTAAAGACAAGTGCTTCTTCGGCGACGACGAGTGCGAGCACAATGTCGACAGAGACAGCTGCCCCCACTGCAGCCCGGCCTTGGAGCTCAGCCGCTAGGCGTCTTCATGACTAGAAGACCGCTCCGGCTGGGGACGAAAGACGGGGTTGTGACTGATATCCCGTGGAGGCCACGCATTCCTGGGTGTCGGAAGGTCTTTGGAGCACATTGCCAAGTTGTGATCTAGTCAACGGACCATAGTCAAAAGTTCAATTCATCATTCGGATCAGTTGCCCCAAACATGCTGCCATCATGATGAGACCCATTCCAACAGTCCTGACAAACAAATGCATTGATGTCAGGGTAGTGCTGTGAAGTTACTATAACCAGGAGCATATTTAAGTGCAGGCTAGAGAAGATGTGGGAGTGGTCAGCCACACTCAAAGTCATTACTGCTCAACAGCTAAACCAAGCGAAAGGATGTATTTCAACCAAAACAAAATCTATTTAACAGCAGACTCAAGGGCCTTCCAATCAAGTCGGAGATTTCGCCCGCCATTGATCACACTCTCAGTAGTCAGTGTGAACACTCTTGGCACCGTCGTCGATGGCAGCCCACGCGGTTGTCAGGAAGTCCTCTGGCTGGGTGAACCGAAAGTCCGGGAGGAGCCGGTTCCACTCATCCGAGATCTCAAAGTTACCGGCCGAGATACCCAGCAGGAAAGCGGAGAGCATGGCTCCGGAGAAGGCTTGGATCGACTCCTTCGGGATGGACGGGTGGTCGACCCAGGGCAGCCACGGAGCCTCGACGACGCCGGCCTTGAGGTCTTCGGCCTTCAGCCTCGTGACCTCAAAAGGTTCTCCTGCGAAGATGGAAGTCAGCATCCGGTTTCGCTGCGTCTATTATTGGGGGTACCTACCGCGTAGTTTCTCGCCGAGGGCGATGATCTGGCCGGCGGTCATCGTGGCGCCTTTGATGCCGCCAACGACGGGCCACTCTCCTTCGTACTCGACCGCCAAGGCCACGACTTTGGCAAAGTCCTGGGCGGTGGTCAATGTGAAGATGGCGTCCTCTCTTCCCTCGATAACGAGGGCTCGATGCCGATAGTAGTTGATCGGGGTTTCGAACAGGAGTACGTGCTTGGAAGAGTTGAACGGGTAGGTCAGGTAGTTGGTGAACAGACCAGGCTGAAAGAGGCAGTATTCAATGACCTGGAATCCCGTCAGTCACTGCAAGATGCGACGCTGTAGAGGTTTTTTCACCTTCTTCTCCTTGTTCACCTCCGCCAGGTACGTACGTGTCTCGCCCTTGAAGTCGTACCAGAACATATGATCGAACTTGGCGCTTAATTACAGCTGATTAGAGAGGATTGGGTGGGGGGGGGGGGGTATTAGTGCATGGATTAGGGTCACTTACGCAGCCCATTCGCTAGGAGCAAATCGTTTGACGCCTGCTTTGATCGAGGCGTCGATCAACACTTTCTGGGCACTTTCCTGCTCGGTCTTGGTGGGATCGGCCGGACCGGTCACGAAGGAGAGCACGGTGTGGACGCCCTTCAGGGTTTCGGCTAGCTGGTCGACATCATCGTAGGTCGTCTTGGCCCACTGGACTCCCGGGGAGAGCTCTCCGGCTGGGGCGTCCTATGCGCATCAAGACGAAGATTAGCGACCAGATATGTGATGTGGAAGTGAAGCCTTAGGTAGTATTGCCCTTACCCTTCTTGACAGAACCAGGATCTCGTGGATCCCTCTCGCAACCAGCGCATCGTGGACCTCCTGCCCAACATCCACATAGGGTGTTAGTAACTATGATTAAACCGGACGGTGACAACAGGAACCTACTGCCAGCTCCGCCTGCAAGTGCAACTTTGACCATGATGAATATTTGACGATATTCCCGGTTGGTTCGGCGGTTGAAAAGGTTGAGCGTGCGAGTCTTGAGAATGTGTTAGTTGAAAAATCGATTGAGTAGTGTGACACAGCGCTGTCTGAGTTGAGAGATGGTGTCCAAAGCAAAAGTCTTCTTGGAAACGGGCTCTATATATAGTCTCTCTGATCCTCCAAATGCTGTGTTCTATAACGTCGGGCACCCACTTGTGGGCACCCCCCACATATGGGCACCCCAAAAATGAAGCCATCTCCGTTACCACCATCGACTTCAATTAATTACTGCCCTCTTCTAGATGCCACTACAATACAGCTTTCAGCTTCACTAGGTAAATCAGACTCGCTGAATTCACCTGTGATATCCTCTTTTTCGCCAGCTTCAATTTGTGCCTGCTGGATGTCCTTAATGTTGGCGAACTTGGTGTTTGGATCCATCTGAACTGCCCTCCTTTTTCTTGCTGCAGTATTAGCAACCTGGGCCTGCAGAAGCTCAAGCTTATGCTGGGCAGTTGCCAATTGATAGGCCTGCTCACTGAAGCCTTTTTTCACCTTCCTGAATAAAAGGCGTTGAGTATGGGCATCATTTTCCAGCTCTGTGAATAGCTTCAGTTGGCCAGCCAGATCCTTCATCCTCCTTGGCGTCGACCATGCCACTGCAGATGATGCAGATGCCCAGCTTTCAGCTTCCCTGACTTCCTTGCCTCCAGACTGCCCTTCGCAGGCCTGATCTGCTGGCCCTGGTGTTGATGGGAGCATTAAAGGGCTCATAAGGGGTTTAGCCATAGACACAGGCCATAGGCCAGTATATTTCCAACCACTTTTGATGTTATCCATCGTTAAGCCTGCCATATGAGCCTTCTGATAACAGCCTATGAAGTTTCTCTTGCCTACAATAGTAGAATCATTCCACTGACTGAGGTATCCAAGCTCCTTCCTATAGGCTGCCTTTACAGGGCCAAAGACTGACTGGTCAAGTGGCTGGAGGACATGGGAGGTATGTGGTGGTAAGAATAAGAGATAGACGTTATTAATATAACATGTCCACATAAATTCTGTCGTTGTGTGACTCCCATGGCCATCAACAACCAGCAGTCTAGCCTCCTTGCCCTGGGAGGCAGTCTGAGGGATAGTCTGAGGGATAAAGACCTTCTGCAGCCATTCAACTGCAGTGTCGTCTGTAGTCCATCCATTTTCTGTTGCAGTGAACTGCCATCCTTCATAAGGGCCAAGATCTAGAGGAAACCACTGCTGCTGGACTGTCTTGCCCTTATATATGATGAGGGGATTCAGGGCATAGCCTATAGCAGAGATGCACTCGATAATAGACACCCATGCCCTTGATCCAGGCTGTTTCTTGCGGACAGACTTCGTCTCAGCCATCCCCAGCACCAGCCCATTAGATCCCTGGCCCTCAAGTATACCAGTCTCATCCATGTTATATCTGTTGGCTGGTTTGATGCCCTTGATCTCTGGTATGGCGAGGAGTTTGAACCAGTCCCTGATGACCTCAGTAGATGCCCCATTAACACGCCTAGAATCAACAGGGCGACTTCTCTGGACCTTGACTGATGGATTCCTCTTTAAAAAGCCAGAAACCCAGCCTTTTCCTATAGGCTTTGTGTCTCCCATGGCATAGAGGATCCTTTCTGTGAATAGCTTCACTTGCTGATGGGTTGGAGCAACGCCAAGGGCATGCTGAATGCGAATCCATTCAGCCAGCTTATGCTCCTGATCAGGAGAAAGCCTCTGAAGGTCAGAAAATGCAAGTTTTCTAGCCTGCTTGCCATTGAGTCGATGCTGAAGGGTTGATCTTGGAATGCCATACTCAATGGCTGCCCTCTTTATAGCCTTGCCGTTGCTGATGGCTTTGATTGCTTGTTGGATTTCATTTTCGGTATATAGAACCATTAGGTATAGAAGAAGGTATTCCCAAAAAATGAAGTTATTTGGATAAATATTGTAATTGTTGCGATAGTTGGAAGTAGGAGAAATGAGGGGGCTGGTCATGGTGTTGAGGCATTTTTGGGGTGCCCATATGTGGGGGGTGCCCATAAGTGGGTGCCCGACGTTATAGATAATCAAATCACATCTTCCCCCGCCGGTTCCACGGATGCGCCTTGTGGGGCAGCGGCAGCCCTCCGCCGTGTGGGAAGAACGAACTCCACCGCCGATTCACCGGAAGCCAAGTCCGTCGGCGGAGGATTACTAATGGAAGCGTCGCCGTCAGCTGATTATCTCCGCCAAAGCGGCGGTCCAACAAAGGCGGAACCCCCCGCTCTCTCTTCACCCTAGCCAGCTCTCACACTGTTGGACCTCATCGCATCGAGTCTCCCTTATTTCGAAAGGAACATGGTGGACACAACAAGCACATTAAGCCCGGCCCCCTGCGCCGACTCGGCCCCGACGCCGAAGCGCCGGAAGCTGCGCAAGGGCACCCAGAGCTACTGGGAATGCAAGCGGCGCAAGGCCCGGTGCACCTTTTCCTCCGCCCAGCACGACGTCTGCGACGGCTGTACGCGTCGCGGCACCGACTGCGTGAGCCAGGAGGTCGCCGACCAGCCGCCTCCTCCCGGGACCAGCAAGCACCTCGTCGACCGGCTGAGCCAGGTGGAAGCGCTGGTGAAGCAGCTGCTCAAAGCCGGGAACGGGGTCGATCATGGTCATGGTGTTGGCGATGGCCAACCGGCGCAGATACGTCAAGGGAAACGGAAGACGACGAGCCGTTCTCGATCCCCGGTTGCCATGGCGAGCGAGTGCGACACATCGGCGTCTCCCTCTGGTGATGGCAACCACACACAACTCTGGCACTCGTCTTCCGGCAGCGAAGTAAGTCAAGTTCGATTGGTCGTTGTATTCATATTGACAAGGGTGACAGGGGCGGCGTTACCCAGCATCTCCGTACATGAGGGATGAATCATCTAGGGTCACTCGCCCGGAACAAGATACACCAGCAGAAGAAACACACGACGACGTCTGCAAACGCCTCCTTGAAGCCTGGCCGGATCAGCAGGACATGGAAATCATTCTGTCCATACCGGTGGAAACCTCGCAGATCATCCGGGCAGTTATATGTACCAGGACCGGCTCCCCCCGCACATCGCTGCCATCGTCCGCAACACTGCTGGAGCCGCCGCCGCCGGGGTCTCATCCGGCCCTAATTGCCCGGAGCCTCCTTATCCTGGCCTCATTCCTCCAAGGCATGCCAAATTCCTCGGCGCACCATCTCGCGAGACTAAGCACACCCTGGCAGGCTCTCATGTCGCGGGCCGTGAAAGCCGCCCACAGCCTCGTCACCTCCGACGACGACCTCGTCGCCTCCCTCGAAGGCATCGAGTGCATTATGCTCGAAGGCCTCTACGAGAACTACGCCGGGAACCTGCGGCCCTCGTGGCTCGCCGCGCGCCGGTCCGTCGCCATCGCGCAGATGATCGGCCTGAACCGCGGCGTCGAGCCAAAGTCCCTGACCGGCTCCGTCATCGAGCCGAGCGACCTGTGGTTCCGCCTCGTCCAGTTCGACCGCTATCTCTCTCTCATGCTGGGCCTGCCGCAGAGCTCGCTCGAAGACATCTACGCCCGCCCGGAGGCTCTGGAAGGGTGCACGCCGCTGGATCGCTATCTCCGCTTGTGCACCGTCGCGTGCGGCCGTCTGCTCCGGCGAGATCCCTCGGACGTGTACGACCCCGAGACCAACAAGGGGATCGACAGGGCGCTGCAGGAAGCCTCCGCGTTGATGCCGGCTCAGTGGTGGGTGACGCCGACTCTGTCGCCCGACAGTGGGCATGCGGAGAGAATCCGCGACACCCTGCGGTTCAACGACCACTTCATGTACTACCACCTTCTCCTCCAACTCCATTTCCCGAGCGTTCTGCGGCCGGTGTCGGAGTGCGGTTACGTGTATCACAGGTCGACGGCCCTCACCGCCAGTCGCGAAATCCTGTCCCGGATGATGGCCTTCCGCGCAACGCGACCCGCGCGCTACTACTGCCGGGGGGTGGACTTGATCGCCTTCTTCTCGAGTACGGCCTTGTGCCTGGCTCACATCTGCGACACGCCCCAAGACGTGACCGCCCAGCACGGATTCCACTTCCTCGCCCATCAACGTCTCAGCGACCGGGGGCTCTTGGAACAGACTCTGGCCATCATGCAAGAGCTGGTCGATTGGCACGACGACGAGATCGCCACCAGGGTGGCCACGCTTCTCAAGCACCTCCTGGCGATAGAAGAAGACGTGGCATCCGGTGGCAAGTACGTCGTGGCCTTTTCGCCGGAGGCTCAGAAGCACGATGACCTCGGATATCGTGTGAAGATGTCCGACGACGGCACCACTCTGCGTATCTGTCTTCCACATTTCTGGGTCATCAAGATCCAAAAACAAGGCCCTTCAGGTGGGAGACTGCCAGCAGCTAGCTCTGACGGAAACGAGCTGCGCGTCAAGTCAGGAAGCAACGGAGATGGCAGCACCTCTTTCACTAGCATCAGGCAAGACCCGTTACCGGCCATCTCCCGCACTGAAAACTCGGGTCTTGGGAGGGTTGGAGGCGAGGAGCAGCCCCTATTTGGACGAGAAGGAAATGAGGAAAACTGGGCGCTTGAGAATCTAGACTTTGCGTTCTTGGATAGCTTCATCGAAAGGACACTTGGGCTGGACAACGGTGTCATTGCGGGGGAATAGTCGATCAAACAAAGTTCGAGTCACGAGCAACTGGTGCAAAAGGTTGCTAACAAAACCCATCAACACGCCATGGGAACAGAAACCTTTCAAAGGCGGGATCGGCATACGATGAGCACACATAACATAGAAGATAGAACCATGGATGCGAAACCAAATAGGAGTCCGTCCCGCACACCTGGCAACAAAACACACAATTCTACTACACCAACCCCAAATGCCTCAAGGCGGTCCAGATCCGCTGCGCGTTGCTGCCCGCCCCGTTCGCCGCCAGCTGGGGCCCTACCAGGTCCCTCATCGCGCGCTGGTTCACGACGTCCATCAGCTCCCACATCTCCCGGAGGAGCGCCAGCTCGAACCCGGTCTCGCGGAAGATGCGGGCGAACCCCAGGAACAGCATCCGCATGGCCCGCGGCGGCAGGAAGGCCTCGACGCTCGGCATGAGCTCGACGAGGAACGCGGCGACGGGCCGCGCCAGCGCCTCGGAGCAGCCGAGCGCGCGGTCCTGGTCGAGGACGCAGCAGAGGACGAAAACGTGCCAGAAGATCTCGTGGACGGTGGCGGCGCGGTCGTGCGCGTTGGCGAGCAGGAAGCGCGGGCGGGCAAAGAGGAGGTCGAAGGCGTCGCGGCCTGCCCGGTTCGCCGCCGAGGCCTGGGACCGGCTCAGGTCCTCGAGGTGGCGGAAGACAAAGGTGGCGGCGCGGGAGAAGGCCTCGTCGAAGCCGCGCTGGTCGAGGACGTTGTCCATGATGCCGTGATCGTAGCCGCGGAGGAACTCGGGCACGCCAAAGTAGCCGTCCTGCATGAGGTTACGCGTACGCGGGAGGTGCTCGTGGAGGACGTCACGGTCGACGAGGACCCGGGAGCCGTCGGGGAGGGCGACGGTCACGCGGTTGCGGAGGCGGTCGGTGGGCTGGGCCGCCCGTCCGCCGCCGGGTCGGACGGGCGTGGCGGCCGCGAAGTTGTTGGTGACGCTAAAGAGCTGGCTGAAGTCGAAAAGCCGAGGGCCCGGGCCGACGAACGGTGTCTGGGGAGCCGGGCCATAGTTGTTGATGTTGACTCTGTTGCCGGCCACGTTATTGTTGCCAAAGTTGGGCCAGGCGCGGGTGTTGTCCGGTCGAGGCTGGTGATACCATGGAGTCGTGCGGTACATGTTGATGGTTCAGACAAGACGGATGGCACTTGGGGTGAAGAATTAGAAGCATGAGTAAGATTTGATCCGAGGGAGAAATCGAGAACAGCAAGCTCATCTTGTAGGCCCTCGTTGCGGCGTGTAAGGTAACACGCAGTGCCGCCCCCGGCTGCGGGCATGTGACGAGGTCGATGTTTGTCTCACTGCATCTCGGGTTCTGCACTACCCCCCGCCTGTACAACCATGGGATTCGAAGGGTGAAGAAGAACGGGCAGCACCCGGCGGTTACCATCAGAAGAATGCATACCAGGCAGGCCTGCTGTCGTTTGATCTTGCGTTGTGGAGATGGGCTCAACTATGATGTCCCACGACTTTGGAAGTCAAGTCGGCGGGGACAGCAAGCCAGGGTTGGTTGGCGTTCTCAACATCTTCTTCCTCTTCTTTTCATGCAACATTGTAGAGAACACAGTGGGGAAAGGGAATTGGATTTCGAGCGAGGATGTGATAGAAAAGAGCCATTGTGAGCTTTACTACAGGGACATGTGGGTATTGCTTGCCTGAAGATAGCACGAGTAGTGGATAGAGGCAAGCCTAAGATGTAGAAGTAGTGCTGAAAGGACTCATCAAGTTTGTTTGTTAGGTATCCAATGTGTCTCTTGTGTAGACTTCTTTACATCTAACTACTACCCAGTTGTTATCTGAGTAATTGATTAGGTCCTCTTCAAGTAATTTTCCTCAAGTCGACCAACGAATTGGCACAGAGAATGTTTCGAGTAATTAAATCCTAAAGAACAGAGGGAGGCTTTGATGAAGCTAGACCATGTCAACCATGCATGTGATGTGAATGCCTTGGGGTACGCCAGAGCGTTTTGCGCAACGGTATTAAACCAATCAGAACACCACACCAGTGGCCCATGTAGGCAGGGCAAACAGCTTGAAAGCCTGGGTTGGAGCGCCATAAGTCACTGAATGCTGCCACTTCCAGGCGCAGAGAGCGCCACAGCGCGTTTCTCCTATGAGTTGGGGAGAGACGGGGGTGGTGGGTGGCGTCTAGCAATTACAGCTTCGCCCACATACTACCAGCGCTTTGGGATTCAATCAAGGGAGAGAACGGTTGGCTCTGAAATGGCGTTTTCCCCGTTTCAACGCTCATCAATTGCACGTCAACCACGGCACGTCTGGCCCTTCGTCATGGTCAAAGACCCGCAGAGAGAAGATGGAACTCCGCGTGGCTTGTGCAACATCCATCCATCAGGCAACAGAATGCGGCGAACTGCGCTGCCTGGGCTGCTTAGCAGGATTGGTTCACTGCTGCGTGTGACAAAGATATAAATACGAGTTCGATCTCCCTCCTGTCTTGTTTCTTCATGCCATCCAGCTTCTTCTTTTCCTCACCTACTTGCTCGATCTATCGATACTCTCACTATTGTGACTGTTCATAAGCAGCGAAACCCCTTGTCATAAACCAACTGTCATTCTCAGCATACACTCCGGCAAACCACAATGGATGTCATTCACCATCAAGAGTACCATGTCCGCAACCTGTCCACCAGATCCGTCACCCTCTTTCCCAGCAGGGCTCAGGTCGTTCGAGAGCTCAAGAGCCTCCCTCTGAGTGTGAGTATTAACTATTAGTGCCCTTGAACCAGAAATCAGTGACTGATGTGGCCATCAGCCTGGAACCAATGAGATCACCATCATAGGCCTGACTCCGACGGTCGACGAGTCTACAATCAAGGTCGACGGCACTGGCTCTGCCGTCATCACCGACATTGCGATGGAACTGCTGCCCAACCGCGACATCTTCGAAGACATATACCCGGACTCGAGCGATGACGCGTCGGATGCCGAGTCTGATCACGACGAGAATGTCGACGAGCCGCCAGAGTTGCCGGAGCTCGGTAACCTGCGTTCTCGGCTGCGGCAGCTTCGAGACGAGGAGCGCCGGTCCAAAGAATTCGTCGAAAGCGCCGCCAGCCGCCTCAAGATCCTCGATGCTTATGGGAAGTCGCTCGACCGCAAGAAGAGCATCGACATCGTCGAGAGCATCGAAACCTACCGGACAGAGCGGGAGCGAATCTTTCAAGATCACGCGGCGGGACTGGCCCAGGGCCAGGCGAACGCGAAGCTCTTGAGCGCTGCCCTCAAGGAAGAAAGCCGCCTCATGAAGAAACAGGAGAGGGAGGCGGTCGAGGCTGCTCGCGAGAGAGAAAGGGCCCGTAAGGAGAGGGCCAAAGAGAAGCAGAAAGGCGCGAAGAGGAGAGAGGAGCGCCGGAGGGAAAAGGAACGTATTCGAAAAGAGCGCGAGAGCTTCTGGCCAAAGGTGTGCTACTCCGTTCGAGTCACCCTCGAAGCGGCCACCCTGACGCCCATGTCTTCCCGCCGGACTTCAGTCTCGAGCGACACCGTCCAAGCCTTTGCCGCGACAACAGGCAAGTCAAGTGAAGGATCGGAGCTTCTGTGCGACCTCTCCCTCTCGTACGTCACCTCGGCCGCCTCCTGGGCCCCGAGCTACGATCTCCAGCTCTTCACGACGAACAACAGCGGCACGCTCTGCTACGACGCCCGCATCACCAACGAGACCTCCGAGACCTGGAGCAACTGCAAGGTCATCCTCTCGACCTCTCAGGCCCTGTTCTCGGGGCTCGAGAACAGCGTCCCGATCCTGAAGCCCTGGAACATCAAGCTCGCCCCGAAGAACGGTCAGGGGAGCGACATTCTCGACAGCGCCGAGGAGCGGCTGCAACGACGAGGCTGGTGGCACGCCCAGCAGCGGGCGACCCAAACCTCGAAGCCTCGTTCACAGCTGTTTGGTGTCGACAATTCCGTCCTTGCCACCTCGTCTGAGGCTCTCAGTTCCTACCAGAGCGGCTTGATGCTGCTCGAGCAGCAGAACAAGGGCAGATTGGTCATGCAACAGCTGGAACAGCAACGACAACAACATCATCAACAGCAGCAGCAACAACAACAACAATCGATGGCGCCTCAAATGCTAAAGGAGTCGGCGCCAGGCGGACGCAGCTCCTTTGCGTTCGGCGCCTCCATGTCCCAGGCTGCGCCGAAGGCATCACGCAAGATGTCCGCCTTTACGGCGAAGCAGGACAGCGACAACGAAGACTGCAGAAGGCAGGAAGAACAGAACCACATGGAGTGGCCGGTCATGCCGAGCCTGGACGAGAATGTCGACTTCCAGGAGTCGACCGTGGAAGAGACGGGCTTCACCACGACCTACGACCTCCCCGGCACCAAGACGCTCCCTCCTCGCCCGACGCCGTCCAAGCAGCGAGTCGCGCGCGTCGGCTTCTCCAATATTGTCTTCAGCCACACGGTCGTCGCCAAGTACAAGCCCGTCGCCTACCTCAAGGCCAAGATCCGCAACAACAGCCGGCTCACGCTCCTCCGGGGCGAGACGGGCCTCACCCTCGACGGCACCTTCTTGGGCCGCGCCCGGCTGCCCCTCTGCAGCGACGGCGACATGTTCTCCCTCGGCCTCGGCGTCGACCCGGCGATCAAGGTCAACTATCCCAAGGTCGACGTGCGGCGGACCACGACGGGGCTCTTCTCCAAGGAGAACAGCTCTGTCTACACGCGCAGCATCACCGTCGCCAACACCCGCGCGGCGGCCGGCAAGCCCGTGTCTCTGTTCGTCCTCGACCAGGTGCCGGTATCCGAGGACGAGCGGCTCAAGGTCGACGTGCTGGCGCCCAAGGGGCTCGTGGTCAACGGCGCCAGCGTCGCCACCGGACGGCCGGCTCGCGAGAACAAGGACGACGCCGACTGGGGCAAGGCGACGGCTTTGTTGAGAAAGGGAGGGCAGGTCGACTGGCAAGTGACGCTCAACGCGGGCAAGGCTGTGAAGCTTGGCTTGGAGTACGTCGTTGCGCTGCCATCCGGAGACTCTGCCGTTGAGTGTTAGAACATTCTGTACGATTTGAAGAGCTTGATAATAGATTTGAATAGGTATATCAAGACTTTTTGGCCGTTCTGTTTACGTTGATGTCAAGATAGAGTGGAAGCGTCAGACTGCTCTATTGTCTGAAATGGTGCCGTATGAAAAAGGAAGCACAACGCCTTTAGTTAGTAGGATGCTAAAGAAGAGAACGTCACACTGGCCTGGATTTGAAAGAGTAGCTTGAAAAAAAGTAATACTGTTAGACTGTTCCTTGGTATCCGAAGGACTTTCGGCTATGTTCCTGAAAGCAAGGTCCCATCTTGCATTCAGCACGTCATCTCTCGAGACTCTATTCGATTATCAGACTGTTCCGCTATTTCCTGTCGATTTCCTTCAGTCTGGTATTGTCCTCCTATTATCTTGCTCCAACACGCACAAACACTCAACCTTTGGAACCGGCGACTTGAGCGGCCTGGCCTCGGCGTGGCCTACGGCACGGCTTGGGAAACAAGTTGTTCCTGAGCCGCTGGTGAATCTTTTTGAAATGATCTCTCTGTATGCCGTGTAAGCCAACTCTGGCATCTACAAACCGAATCCCCCACGGACAGTAACGCACCATGTTGTCTTTCCGACTGAACATCCGCCCGCAGTCCGGATGAAGGCACTGGATGGTCGGCCGGTGGGAGCCCATGTGCCGCTGGTAGTCCTTGCGAGTCGCGAAGCCCACGCCCGCGCCCGCGCACGGCGTCTCGGCGCAGAAGAAGTACTTTTCGTGGCCGCGGAAGTGCTTTCTCAGGTCGCAAGCGCGCGCGAAGACCCGCGGAGAGCGGCAGCCCTCGAATCGACAGCGCCAGTTGCCGCCTGTGTCGAGGTACCCCATCCGCCGCAGGTCCTCGGGCTCCCAGACCTCGTCCTCTTCGCATTTCTCCTCGGCCGGGCTCGACGACTCTACTTCGCTAGAGTTCCACATCTCCCAACTGGGCGTCGGCTGCACCGTCGGTGCCATCATGTGCTGTGCTGGGGACTGTGTGAGCATTTGCGATCTGTTGGTGTCGACCAGATTATCGGGCCTATGGTGTGGCATGGGGCCGGAGGACGTGGCCGGATAGGACAGAGCCTGACATATGGAGGCCACAGAATCTGGATAAAGTGTAGGATAAAACCATTCCAAGTAAGGGGGATTAGGAACGATATCGAAGTCACTTCCTGCGGGCTGCTGCTGATCGATCCCTGTGTATGCTTTTATGTTGTGAGTTGAGTAGCTGTGATACTGCAAACACCGTTGATCCATGATGTCAATAAGATGTTTTCCAAAGGCTTGTCTCTGTTATTCACGGACTCTACATCCGGTGGGAAGAGTTTATAAATGTACAAGTGAAAAGGCTGTGTAGACGTCAATGTGGGCGGACAATGTCGAAAAGAGGGGGCAAGCTTCGAATTTGGAAAAGTGCATTTGCCGGGCGATTCGACATAATTAGGAGCCGTGATATGTATCTGTAGGCTTTAAACTCTATTTAGAAGCCCATGCCGATATCAAGGCACCGGTATAGCATTTGAGTTGAGCTTGTCTCACCCGTACACACCAATGCTACCCTCCTCGCACAACTCGGCACCCCTTCATTCCTGCACTCCAATGCCGACAACAATGGTTTCAATGAGGCCTAGACGCCTGTTGGCAACTTGACATGGTACAAGTCTATCGACGTTTGTTTCAGACTCTCTTGTCATATGCTTGGCGACTGATCCTCTTTCACGGCTTCTCCGAGCTCGCCCCAGGACTCCCTCATTATAACACTAAGCTTCAGTTTCTGAATTTTCGTAGGTTTTACATAGAGCTCAGGTCGACGCCGCTATTATTGTCAGGGGGATCCATGGCATGTGCATCTTGACTTATGACGATCTCCTTTGATTTCTATATGTTAGTCGCATCAGAGTACGAAGACGGCGGCGTTGCCGTGTAGTTGAACGTAGGTAATCGCTGTGAGAGTCAAGTAGCTGACGCAGCATTCTTTATTATCTAGCAATGCCGGGAGATAATGAATTCGCAGCTGGAGTAAAGCATAATTAACAGACAATGGCTTTGAATAACGTGTAGGATGACATTAGTTATTGAGCCAATGAAGTTGCATTGCTACTTTTCTATGTGAAGAATTGTGCCCACTACCCTGCCCGTTTCTTCAAAGGCTTACTGCGATCTGGAGCATGTTTCTTGGACCGTACACCAAAAAAATTTACTACTGCAATCATTGTCTACCGTTGAAGATTTCCCTATTGACTAACATGGACGGATATTGTTTGCTCTGGTTGTGCCACTTAGCAATGCGACTGGCTCCTGGAAGCTGTCGAGTCGTGTCCACCGATTGACCGGGGTCCCTGTCCTGAGTCGACCTGCCTTCAGTCCAGCAGAGTTTCGAGCTGCATCGAATAACGCTGCCTTATCTTGTGTCTTCCTTCGATAGCAGAAACTTCTCCGGCACTTATTGACCATCAATTTCCCTTCTGAGAAGTCTGCCTCGTACCGCTTTCTGCAGGCCCACTCAGGATTCTCGTTGTGGCTGGGGATGGTTCGTTGATCCGAAAGCTTGCTCTATGGCTCGTTAAGATCACCGGTGACGAACCTGTCAGGACTCACATCCTTGTGATATAAGCGTTCCTTTCCGTTTTGAGACTTTAAGCCTATCTTGAGAGTACGTGATCAGTGTAACGAGATCGTGGGTTTTGGGGCTGGGACTCGTACGGCATGTGTGAGGATGTGTATTTGCGGAAGGAAGAGTCACATTGCTAGATCTGGAAACTTCGCTGCAACCGGACGCATAACGCTGGCCGCAGATAGCGAGTCGCATGATCTATTCTTGGAATTGGTCGGTGTGGCGCGGAGAACAAGGGTTGACAGCTATGCCACCACCCATCACCGCCCTCGCCGACTCCGAACGAGAGAGAGGTTTGGGTAACGAGCACTTAACATACATCGGCCCGCCAGAGACTGTGAGTTCTTTACCCCGTAATTTCATATCCATCTTTTATTATCTACCACTCGGACATTAACAGTTGTGAGAGCGGCGTCTCGCCTCACCAACCGTATCGTTCCTCTGCGCCAATAGTGATTAACGCCGGCAGCGCCCAAACCGGATGATGTCCCAAGTAATCACATTCATTTTCCGCTGGGAACCGCTACTTTCCATGCATGGTGCATCCAGCGAGAACCGGTTGGCAAATGGTAATAACCAAGGCAAGTGGTAATTCACCAGTGGAAGCACGGCATGTGTTGGGCAAGGCTCAGGCTTGGTCTCTCTGTGTTGTGTCCAAGTTTCGCTCCTGTGTCTCAAGCATCCGTAATCTGATTTGGCGGCTTGTTCCTTTTAGTCAGAAGTCTCGGTGGCGTAAACTTTAACAAATTGCTGATGTTGGGCGCCTGGCTCAGATGTGGAATGTCCCGCACGAACCAGAAGCACGTCAACAATGAATGGGCTGAAAGCGGCAATAGCTTCCTGTAAAAATTGTGAACATCCGCCAGTACCAGAGGGCTGGAGATGAAACAGGTGTTTATCGCAGAACGACAGTCTTATGTTGGGCGATTGACGTGTGAGAAAACCGTACATTAAACCAAACCTAACGACTAGCCCCTGAACGATCCCGGCTAATTGGAGAGCGTCTCGGTATGTCAGACAGGGGCAGACGAAAGCTAGATGCTGGCAGTGGTGACCGGCCCGCCCTTACTCTCCGGCAATAGAGTCGCGCGCGGGACAATTGTCGGTGATTGAATGGCTTGGCCAGACTTTGACATTGTCGTTCCCCGCCTCCAGGGCCAGGGGTGTCAGAGACAGATGTTGAAATGATTTGGACCTTGGGGTCGACGAGGTAGTATCAGACCGAGGACTTTCGGTAGCCTCGGGACAAAGCTTCTTACTATTGCGTAAGAAGGTTGCCTGATCAGAGACAGATGTCCTCGGTACTCATTCGTTCTATTCCCTGCCACCCCCATAGGGATCGAATGGAATCGGAGGTATATCAATCGAAGAGACAGCCGGGCTTCCCATTCCCGAGCTTCCTTTGGCTTCCACAACATTGAACAATGACTTAAGCGTACCATTCATGGTATAGTATTAGTCATTGGCGGTATGTGATAACCTCATTTCATGCCCAATACATGTTTCCCATGATAATGTACCGTTCGCTTGACAACAAGGCTAAGCCTACATCTAAAATGAAGGGTCAGTAGTGGCAGTGTTCAGGCAGCATCAACTGACGAATGGCACCTTCTAAAAGCAAGGAGATAGCATGTTCCACAACCCAGTCTACTGCTACTGCCATCGAGTGTTTCCAGTTGATGGGAAGCGAAAGTCTTTGGAGATTTCTTGGCTGGGTCCTCCGTCAAAAATGCTTCTAGAGTGTGTTGACAAATCATGTCGGCAGTCTTACATCGACAATGGTGGGGCTGATAAGAACAAAAACAGCCCTGAGTCGGATTTCGTTTCTCAAAATGATGTGTAGAGCCGATAGTTGTGAAAGCCATGAAGCACAAGCGCACCGGTCACGTCGACAGATCGGCCCTGATGAGCGAGTACACCAGCTCGTCCATGACCACGCCGTCCCTGACGACCGCTCTCCTCAGCCGGCCCTCGAACACGAACCCGCTCTTCTCCAACAGCCTCCGGCTCGCGGCGTTCTCCGAAAACACGCCGGCCCAGAGCCTCTCGACCTCCTCCTCCTTCTCCTCCTCCCCGTTCTCCCCCGCGCCGCGCATGCCGTCCAAGACCCACCTCGCGAATGCCGGCACCAGCTCCGCCATGACGCCCCGGCCCCAAAACTCCTCCCCGAGCCAGTACCCCAGCTCGTAGCCCCTCGAGTAGACGTCCCTGCCGGGGACGAGGCCGATGCTGCCCATGACGGCGCCGGTGGCCGGGCACGCGATGGCCCAGTTGCGGATCGGCGGGGCCTGGTTCAGCGAGATCCAGGACTCGGCGTCGGCGAGGGTGTAGGGGCGCGGGAACGAGTCGCGCAGGAAGGCGGATACGGCTTTGGAGTCGGCGGCCTTGGAGATGGACGGGGCGTCGGCGGGGTGGTAGGGCCTGACGATGCTCTTTTGGAGAGCGAGGATGGGGACGGGTAGATTCGGTGTGGAAGCCATGGTTGGGTGAGCGGTTTTCGGGGGGTTTTTTTTTGTTCGAAAAAAAGCCGCAACTGAGGGCTTATCGTTTGTCTGGATGACTCGTGAAGACGTCGCGGCGTGTTGTGGAGATTTGGGTTTGTCGATGTTTTATCTCGTCCGCCAGGGGTGTGACTAATACGACTTGAGCCCGCCCCCGATGGCATGGCGAGGTGCCATTTGGGGAATAGCTTATCTGGAATTGCCCATTAATGTGTCATACGATGAGTCTTTGCGAAGGGCGGGCCGCTGCAGCGACCAAATTGGTAGCAAAACGCGAAGAAACATAGGGACCCTTTCACCGGGGATAATGTAAGGTCAATCGCGAACGCGCTCTCAGCCTCTAATGTAGGCAGCACTGGGCGTCTCCTTGGATTCTGCATGCATGGGGACCTGTTGGTAAAGGTAACTTCAACCCAGTATCGCTGATTTCCAAAATTTGCATTTCCAGACTTCAAAGCAGCGAAGCCCTTGTTTGCTTGTTTCAAGCAGACTTCCGGGACAGCCCCGAAAAAGAAGTCTTGGCATGCCCGATCCGGCCGGAGGGAGGTCACATTCCCCGGGGCCGGCGCGGGGCATTGGAGGGGGAGGAAGGGTTGGTTGGGTATGGACGCCAGCGAGTGTGGTAAAAAGGAATTTTAATTTTAATTTTTTGCTGCAGCTAGGAAGGGGCAGCTAATCCCTCTACAGACGCCGAAGAAGAGAGAGAATTAATATCGGTGTGAAAAAAAGAAAAGAAACGCTACGAGAAGAGCAAATAAAGAAAACAAGCAAAAAGAATTGCTTCCAATCGCTGCGAGGATTTGAGCCTCACGCGGGGGTCGAACCCGCAACCTTGAGATTAAGAGTCTCACGCTCTACCGATTGAGCTAGCAAGGCAGCTGAGGCCAGTTATGGTTGGTGACCTTGGCCACAATTTTGCGGGTTAGTAATCGTCCCAAGCTCCTCAGGGCTCGAATCATCACGGTCATCGTCATCATCATCGTTTGAGTCCTCCAGGCAGGAGACAATTCTCTCTCTACATCGACTAGATCAAAGGGGTATTCGCTTTCCATTCCAATTCATCCATGCACAAAAACCCTCGAAATCCTCCCTCTCCTTCCCACCTCCCATAGACCGCCACGCCGTGAGTCCGCTCACAAGACCCAGGCCGACTCGGTGTAGTCCTTGGCGCCCTTCTGGGCGGTGTTCTTGTTGTACTTCATCCAGCACCAGTTGCCGTCCTCGCCCTGCTCGCCCTTGAAGATGTAGACGACGCCCTTGCAGGGCCCCTTGCGCGACTGCTGCTGCAGGTTGAAGGCGGCGCAGTAGCGCACGCACTCCTCGAGGTTGCGCGCCGGCACCTGCGCGATGTCGTTGTACAGGTAGTCGGTGCCGCAGTCCTTGCTAAAGGTGAGGTTTGTGCCGGGCACCTCGTACGTCAGCTCCGAACCGCTGCCGGGGCACTTGTTGAGCGCGATAGGCGTGTCCGTCTCGGCGGGCTGGCTGAGGTCAAAGGCGGCGGACGCCGAGGCCGTCGGGGATGCGGACGCGCTCGTCGAGGCGGCGGCGGGCGACTGAAGACTGCGAGAACGTCAATCTACCGGTCACTCTGTCTATTTGTCGCCGCGTGCGTGGCACATGGCACCCGCGGCGGGGGGAGGAAAAGCCTGCCTACCTTGCGATCTCGCTATTTTTGCTCGCGAGCATTGCGCCCAGTCCTCCCGCGACGCCGATAAGAGCGCAGAACAGCAAACTGGACAGGACGAGAAGCCAGAACGTTGTTTTACGCAGACCACATATCGTGCCGTCGTCCGGGTTCATCTTCTCTGGCGTCGACGGGTGGTGATGCGTGACACTGTGGTCGTAGGCGGTTTCGGTGTAATTCGTCTGGGGGGCCGCATGGGCGTGGTGATGCTGATCCGGATGTTGATGCTGATCGTAGTACGGCTGAGGCGCCGGGGCGGCGGGCTGGTACGACTGCGGCGCCGTGCTGTAGGCGGCGCCCGTGTTCACCTCCAAGCCGTCGGGGATGGCGTGGGACTCGGGGCCGGGCCCGCCGTTCGGGTCCTTGAGCATCTTCTCGGCTTCGGGCGATGTGGAATGACTGCTGTAACCGCTGTTGCTGTTGGAGTAGAAGTGGTCGTGAGGATGCAGGGAAGCCATCGCGGCGCGGGTGAAAAGCAGCGAAGGCCAAGCTCACACGGGGGCGTACGCAGGAAGGGGGAGGGGAGAAAGAGGCTTTAAATTAAGAATGCCCGACACCCAGAATCCTCGCGAGGATGTGGGAGACTGGTCAAGAAACCAGGAAATCAGGGAAATGTCTTGGCAGCGCAGCCGACGTAGTGTATATGCACGATGAACAGAGGAGGTGTGGCAGGCTGCAGCACACGCATCAGGGGCCGGAGACGGAGGGGGGCATTGTCAGCACTTGTATTCGATGGGCTCGACGATTCAAAACAAAACCATGGACGCCATCCGTCCCATAACCGCCGCCGGCCGGCGTAAGGCTGGCAAGGGAAGTGAGAGGGTGGATGGTGACACGATCAAACAGTCGTTTAAGCGGTAGCCTGCTGGCGAACATGGAGTCATCGCAGGGGAGAGGGACGGATGGGAGCCATTGCTTTACCACCCCTGGGTCCGGGTTGGTGGTGATAGACTTGGATGCTCCATCAGCTCTTGGAGGGATTCCAACCGCTCAGCCGCCGAGCTCGAAGGCCGGTCGCGATGGTCGCCCAATGGGGAGAGCCTGCGCAGGACGCGATCGGCGGTGTCGAGGCTCTGGATTTGGATCTTTGCGACGCGAAGGATGCTGGCCCCGGCCGGGGCCTGATGCACTGTTGGGTAATTTGAGCGCCCTTTTGCCCTTTGCCAACCAAAAGTACCGCCTGCGCCAAGGTTAAAAACGCCCCCAAGATGATGGATGCGACCGTTTTGGCACAGAAGGATCTGGGAGACAGCCTAAACGACGCCATCCAGCGTCTCTCAATTTCCCAGCGGTCGCAGGCTGCCGTGGCACTCTTTCAACATGCGGTTGCCTTCATTCCGTCGAGCATGCGATTATAAAGAGCAGCCTGGGTCTTTGGTCAGTGCGATGCGAGGCCGGTGATGTTTCTCGCTGGCTTCGCGAGCTGTCGGTCGTATGTTCTGCTCTGTTGCTTTCGATGAGAGTTGAACGTGTGGTGCAAATAGACGTTTAGCATGGAGTCATTACCTAATCAGAATCAGACATGGGTACCTAGGCACCTATTGACCCAATGTCCTCTCTGGCTTTCAGAGCTTTTACAGACGGACACAGGTATGGACCCCCCGGTAACTCAGGTACCCATGTACCTGTGCCTTCCCCATGTCTGCCTGCCTAGGTAGTTATTTAAGCTCACCAATTGAAGGCAACCCGATTCCTTCCTCTCCGTCAGCCCAATGTTATAATTATCTGCATCCAACAACACAGACCTGCTCTACAGTCGCGTTCTTTAATAATAAGGCGAAACAAGTGTTTACTTCTTTTCTCTCTTCTCCCATCCTGTACAACTAGATTTCTGGACGCTTCGCTGTTTCCATGCAAGTCGTCGCAAGAGCCTTTCACTTGTGCGTGCGCTGAGCGTTCAATCCTTCCATGGATGTGGAAAACACAGTTGCACAAATTTATAACCCGCTGCCAGATATTTTGTTCGATATGTTAAGTTGCAATAGATAATTACGAAACATCTCAGCCCGTTGACGAGCTGTCTATCGCTTCCGGCGACCCGTCGGCTTAGACCCTAAATGGTGGGCCCTAAGGCGCTGCCGCGCTGCGACTACAGGACCGTGTAAGAACGCCACGAAGACTCGTCTGGCTTATCTTTCCAACAGTCTGCTGGCCTTTCTCGGTTGTAGGCTCGTTTTAAACGGCTCGTTGTAAACGCACCCGCTTTATTTTCTGGGACTGAACACGAGACCAACGCGTGCTTCACCCGACATGTCCCAGGCCAGGACGGAGACTATCACGATGAACCTCTTCCAAAAAGACAATCCGGTAGAGTAACCCACGTGACAAAACAAAATTGCTTCTCATTCTTTTCTGTGTATCATAGGACCCTTGTACTATTTCGGAAGACTATGCTATTCAGATTGGTTTGGTCCTGGAAATACATGCGTCTGTCTGGCCGCTTGATGATGTGATCCAAAATACAAAACAAAAAACCCTGCTGAGACCCATTCGGTGGTAGACCAAGTACTCATTGCGGCTTCTTCGAAACTCTGTCACCGAGACGCATCTCTTTCCTTCCCTGAAGGCCATGGGCCTGCCGCAGGCCGCAGGCCGCAGTCGCCGTCGCGCCAGTCGGCAACGGCAGGCTTGGGTATGTACGTTTGAGATGTCAACATCAATAAAGGGATCGAACGCTGTTGTTTTGGCCACGCGTGGTTTGAGTCAAACCCGGCCCAGCTAGGCCGGAGGGACGCAGGTACATGTGCACATATGCACGTAGTCACTTGAACACAGTCTTGTGTCGGTATTAGTGACGTGAGGGTTGGTACTCGGACGACTCGTTTTCGGGCTGGCAACTTCAAATTATGAACGGCCTTCACCTGTTTTTAGCCAGTGTCCCGGATGGCTGGCTAGCTTGCCCAGGAAAAGCTTGCCCAGGAGAGAGAGAGATGGATGGATGATGAAGACGATGTGATAGGCCGAGCAACTGCTTATGATCGACCTCGATCGACCTCGGCTGCGTTGCCTCCAAGGCTATGCATCCATGGGCTGCATCGCAAAATGTGCTGGGTCTCGGAAGCATAGGCGTGGTATCGGGGACCGTTTACCTACTACATCGTACGAGCACGGAATCATCGAAACACAAACATGATCCGACTCACCGCGACACCCAAGAGCCATCCGTGCCGGCACAACCGTGAAATCTTCCGAGCCTCCAAGCCTCAACCGATATTTTATCCGTCCACAGAGGCAACCCTCTCCCTCGACAACGTGAGCCTGTCGACTCACTGACGCGTCCTTGTCCACATACTTGCACAGCCTACGTGCTCAACCCATCGCGAGCGGGTGCACCAGCGCGACGCGAAGCCTCGCAACAAGCGGTGTCCGTCGTCAGCTGGACGACCTGGACAACTCTACTCTGAGTGACAGCCGCTCGTTTTCGCGGCGTGCAGGAAACACGGGGGGGGAAAAGGAAAGTAAGTGGACTTTTTTCCCCAAGACGCCAAGTTAAAACCAATAGCACCCCCTGCTCGTGTGCGGCACAGCGGCTGCTGGCCTAACGAGATACAGCTCCCAACACCCATATGACATGGCCCCTTTGCCCGGCTTGTGCCTACGTGCCGCTACGCCAAGTAGATGTTTGACTGAAATTGGGGGAAGCTCTCCAGTTCTAGCCGGCTCCGCCACCGTTGTCCACGTAGCGCGCCGAGACCGATGGACCCCATGAGAAGAGAGGTGAGAGAGCTTCATGCTTAATGCTGTTGCTTAAAGGGACGACATATCTCTTTGGCTTCTCGCCTTGATCCTCCCTCACAGCCACCCTCTCTCTCTCTCTACCTCTCTTGCAGGTGTATTCCCATCAAATTCAAAGTCCATTCATCCGTCCGGCTGTCCATCATGCCTAGCGTCACGACCTTGTCGCAATATGCCATCTCCAACATCGGCCCGCTGACGACCGTGTTCACGGCACCACCTGCGTGCGCCACTAAGAGCAAGGACTTCTTTCTGGGCATCAAATATCCCGATAGCGACCCGCACCCCGAGCCTAGGTGGGCGCAGAGCTGCAGCTTCGGCTCTCTCGGCGAGTGCTACCCCTCTGGCAAAGCCTTGGATGACGCCTGGACGACCCTAGAGAGCGAGAACGGCTTCACCGATGCCGGCACAATGGCGTACTTTTCCCCGGCCAGCCAATGTCCCGAGGGTCATGTTACGGTAGGCGTGGCCGCCAAGAACGACGCTGGCCAGATCAGCTCCTCCGGCGTCTTCGTCCCGCCCGTCACGGATTTGCCCGGAGCGTGGCTCGCTTCCAACCCTTATCTCAACGTCTTCATGGAGGCGCTCGACAACGGCGAGACGGCGGTCATATGTTGTCCTGAGTGAGTTTCTCGTCCCCCAATTTTGTCTCGAGTGAGTTGCCCGCTTACGTAGAGATGCATGCTCTAGGGGTTATGAGTCGTCACCCGGTGGCGGCGGATGCTATTCCGAAGTGCCGCTCAGCTCGTACGGAGAACTGACGGTATGTGAGGGTGGGGGGAGGGGCCGTGAAGCCTTCACCTGGGTGAATGCGACCTTCTCATACAACAATACCATCCATACGGGGGAGGTCATCTCTTACACCGCCACAAGCCTCCCAAAGCAAACGTACACTACGAGGACGCTCGAGGATATGGAGACAAACGCTAGGACCGTGGCTTGGGCGGTGGGAAACGAGGTTACTATGGTTCATAGGCCGGCCGACGCAGCTACTGGCGACGGTAGCGGTGCCGCGGGTCCGACTGAGACGGCGCCGAGCGCGGCTCAAGGGTGGAGAATGACGACTTCCGGCGGTGGCGTGGGCGTTCTGACTACCGCGTGGGCGTTGGCGGCGCTGGTGGGGGTGACGCTTGTCGTGCCTTGGTAGTTTAGGTGATGGCTTGAGTGAGATGCTGGAACGGATGGGGTGGGCGTTGGAACTACTTGCAGAAGATAAAGCACGCGAAGCCGTATTCGGACAACAACATTCAATCCCCCACAAGAGAATGGTGATGATTAGCATTCAACCCCTTATCATGCCATGGTGCTACTTGGGATGTTTCCGCCAATGTCTACGAGCTGCCAGTCATGTGGCCATGGCCTCACTTTCTTCGACGTTGCTGTCATCTCGACATGCGTGGTCCAACTGTACCACGGACCAGGCGGCATCAGAAGCGCCACGAGCCGAGACAAAGGCGGCGTGTTCTTGGAGGGAGCCATTGGAACTCTAACCTCTAACGGTCGTGACGTCAGCTCCAGTGCTCAACGTCGTGGCGGCATGTGCTTCGGACTACAGCCTCGACACGAGCACGTACAACCGAGCGCGACTGTTAGTCACTTACCCGGAGTCTCTCCAGCAGGATCATCCATCCATCCATACGCTGCTACTTCAATCCGTTGATTCGTGAACCGGATTGGAAGCTACTTCTTCCATTATTCTTCATTATCGGCCGTCAAAGTCAACACAGGCAATGTGTCGTTGGTTTGCATATCTGGGCGACGAGCCCCAGCTTCTCGAAGATCTGATCATCCGACCGCGCCACGCCATAGTGAAGCAAGGTGAGCGTAACGCCACCCCGGACAATGTGTTGAAGGTTGACGCGGAAGACGATAGTCGACGAGCATTTCCTCCCGGCCGGACATGCAAAAGCGCGACCGTTTCTGGGCGAGCTCCAAGTCGCTCCATTGTCGGCCAACGATGCCGGCTCACCGAATCCATTGACCAACATGGACGGGTTCGGAGTCGGGTGGTTTACTTCGTCCGAGTGCGATTTCAACCCATACACGGATTTCAAGTGGCCCGAGTCACTTCGGCCAGTCACTTACAAGAACATCCGGCCGCCGTTGAACGACTTGGTGCTCAAGAGCATCGTCCGGGGAACTAGTAGCAATGCTGTCCTCGCGCACATTCGCGCGGCCCCAGGGTTGACTCCCGTAGTCGAGACCAACTGCCATCCGTTTGTCTTTGGCCGCCACCTGTTCGCGCACAACGGCATCCTTGGATCGTTTCCACGGATTCGGACAGCCATCTTGCAGTATTTGCCGCTGAGGTACCAGCAGGCCATTGTGGGAACAACCGATGCTGAGCACATTGCGGCCGTGTACTTTTTCATCCTGTGCGGCAAAGACGGGAACTGGGAGACCATGTATGACGCCGGAGAGATGGCGGTAGCGATGAGGGAGACGATCGTCATGCTGGAAAAGATGCAGACCGAGTTTGGGCCGGTGGAGCGGGAATTCAACACATTGAATCTCGTAGCCATGTCTGGCAGCACGTTGGTGGCGGTGCGATACGGCAGTCCGAAGGGACTTGAGCCGCCGAGCCTGTACTACTCGACCACGGCCGGGGCGACGCTCAACCGCAAGTACAAGGGGTTTCCGAGCGACATAGGCGACGGCGAGGACGGCGGGGACGGCGATTCTGACGATGACGGACGGCTGGAGAAGTCGGGCCACGGAGAACATGTGGTGGTGGCCAGTGAGCCGAGCACCTTCAATCAGGGCGAATGGGAGCTGGTCGAGCCTTCGCAGATGGTGGTGGCGGACATTGGGGTCGGTGTTTACGTCGAACATCTGTAGAAAGCAAATGCCAGGATGGAAATTTGGGCCAAGAAAAGGCAGGGACTGGGAAGCAAGCCAGCGGAGGGCACAGCAACGACGTGTTTCGCATACAGCTCTTTGTCCAGGGCCGCAGCGCAGACGCAGACGCAGACGCAGATGCAGGCCGCATCCGACGGTCGACCTGCAGGCTTCTTTTTCCTAGTTCAGATCGCCTTTTTTACACCGTTCCGCTCTCCATAGCTGATTTCTGCTTTGAGAAAACATGTCAGCTTGAATCTGTCTGTATGTACCAAACCATATGATGCCACGAAAAGGAGCGAGGCTCAGCTCGGCGTATTTTTAAAGTAGCCAAGCCGGGTCTTGAGGGCCACAGTGGCGGCGACTGCATCTGCATCTGCGTCTGAGTCCCTCGGCTTCTGTCCATGGGTGCACCCGAGGGGCGAAGACGTGCTGTGACTAGGATGGCAGCATTGACCGGGATACCGTCCTATCACAATGGGGTTGAATGACTGGATCCTCGGCTGTAGCTTTGTTTGCGTTGGTTTGCGTTGTGGGTGTGTGACTTTGCAAGCAGGGCTGTGGGAAGCAAACATTCTGGTCTCGGCCAGGCTGCCATACGGTCCCCTTCCTGTCGTGGAACATTTGTTGAAAGTAGGAGGGAAAGGAGGCTGACGGATGTGATGCGAGGGAGATGGAATAGAATGAGAATGAAAATGAGAATGAGAATGAGCTGACGGAAGAGTAAGTTGGAAGGAGAGGAAGATGCCGAGGGAGAAACGAGATGAAAGGGGGGATGGGATGCATATCAGCTGTTGGTTGGTTGCGGGAGGGGAAACGGGAAAGGGAAAGGGAAAGAAAGGAAGTCGCAAGTCGAGGTTCGTCCCTCCCCCTCGCGGTCTTGCCCTTTTTGCCATTTGCTGCCGCTGCCGTTGTCGTTGCTGTTTCCGTTGCCATTACTGCTGCTGTTGCTGTTGCTTCCTTCCACCTGCATCCTCGCATCTTTCCTTTTCCTTCCGGCTGGCCTCTTCCCTCCTCTCCCTCCTCTCCCTCCCCCTCCCCTCATCGTCACCATCTTTCTTTCCTTCCACTACACCAGCCAACGTTTTACCCCGTCCTTTCTCTTCTTCTTCTAGTTTCCCGGTCTCTCCAAACTCAAGCAGTCAGAGTCGTCACCGTCCCTTTGCATTCTAGTCGACGACCAACAACTACGGGCTGTGGGTGTTGGGCCCTTGTCGTAATCTATCGCCCGGCATCAGCATATGCATTCATTCTATCACACGTCAAAGTCGACCTTCCCTCATCAGTCATTCGCCACAATCAAACCAGACGACATTCTCCAGTCTTCACCATGCTCTTCTTCTACTCTCTTCTTACAGCCATTCTAGCCTCTCTGCTCAATCTCACGGCCGCCGCCGACAATTACGATCAATGCTACTTCGATGCCGGCTATGTCGGCCCCCAGTCCCTGCTTCCCTGTCTGCCTGCCAACGACACCGAGAACGGCTATAGCTGGTGTTGCATGGCCGGCCAGAACTGCGTCAACCAGGCCTGTTACGATGCAAAGAGCGGCATGACGTACCAGTATGGCTGTAACGACCCCACGTACAAGGACAAGAACTGTCCCATTAAAGGTGGCCTTGATAGAGGTAACGACTAACTAACCCATGCTATCAAGCCGTGATCCTGTCACTAACACGTCTTGACAGCCAAGTCCCCATGGATTGGTCTTGTCCAATGTTCAAACGCAAACGAAGGCCAGCTCAAGTACTGGGCCTGCAACCATCCCGACACCTGTGGCGATAACTGCCCGACTGAGCCTGACCGGCCTCAAGTGACCCAATCCGTCTGGCCTTGGGAGATACAACCCCTGCCCCCTCTAAACGATTGCAACGACCTGGGCAAGAGAGTTCTCGCCATGTATGCCCCCACCAGCCTGGGATCGACGGGCAGAGTTCCCTCGACTTACAAGACACCCCGAGACAAACCAAGTCCAACGAGACCACCCGTACGCAGCAGCGACGCCATCACCACCTCCGTTTCCTTCACCATGTCTGCCTCGGAAATCGTAAGCAGCACCGCTGCCACTGCATCTTCTTTTACCTCCACCGCCACCATTGCCCCGGGGGCGACCTCTTCCACCCTGAGCAAAGGTGCCATCACCGGTATCGCCATCTCCTCAACCGCTGTCGTTTTGTCCGTTGTCTTTGCCGCACTGATCCTGCTCCGACGTCGTCGCGCTCGTCAACACGGAGACTCTTCTCCGATTGCTGATTCCCATGATCAGAAGGAAACTGGCCCCGCGGAACTACCAGATGAGAAGCACAATCTCATGCATCCGATGTCGCCATCAACACTTACAGATGGTGGCCTCAAGCGGCCAGCCTCGGAATTGACCTTTAGTGCCGTTTCTCCCAGTCCTATGAGCACTCCGAGAACACCAGCCTCTCCATACTGCGCACCGGCGCCCTACGCGACACATGCCGAGTTACATGACGAATCGAGGGTCATACACGAGATGCCAGCCATCAACGAGCGGGCGGAGATGCCGTGAGGAGGATGGAGTGGGACGATTGCTGATTACTGGTTGCTCAAAAGGGACAACAGATCATGTTTCGGTTTAATTTACAAGGTTAGCTAAATTGGCGACGATCTCTATCCAATCTTTCAAGAAACCTTTGCATGTTGGAGTTGTCTCGAACTCGCCCATTTCTCCGTCTTGCTAAGTTTTGGCCCACGCGCGAGTTTTGCGACACAAAAATGTCTACCCAAGGTGTAGCAAGGTTTCAAAGACGGACGCTGGACTTGGAAGTCGATCCTCAGTCTCATCCCCCTCCCTTGCGGCTAGAACATCAACATTAGGCAACGAGAAGTGTCAATGTGACCCTATCTCTTCATGGTCGTGTGGATCCCGCAAGGGGGGTTGAGTAGCCAAGTCGGTGGTTTGTAAACTCGACCAATTGGCTCTTAGCCGTCGTAGTCCAGACTCACCAGGGTTTTTTACAATTGCCAAGATCATCCCCATTCACTTGTAGGGCACCGTGTGAAGGCGGAAGTTGCCCGAGAGAAGAGAAGAGAAGAGACCCCGAGGCTGACGATAACCTTTCGATGCGAGTTGCTTTTACTCCAAGGCTAAAGAGTGCCTGAGACGCACTATAGAATGAATTGTCGCGGAGCGAGTTTCTTAATAACTTATTACATGGCTTTCGCTCGAAACCCCGTGCTTCTTCTCCTTGACGGCAACCATTGGTCTTTCTCCCGCGACAGGCAATAGGTGACAACGGCAACACATAATTCCCGAACTATCCGACATCCTAGTTGCCGACAGACAGGCCAGTCTAATAGGGGAAGGTGGTAGAAACATAACAACATGACAGAAATTATAGGAGGTCGGTATGCTTTCAATCTAAAGTGATGCTCGTCCCAGACTCCCTTACTAACCCCAAATCAGCCCCAAGTCCCAGTCCATTCTTCCACTTCGCCGCTGTCTTGGGTCCCACGGAACTATACATTGCCGACTTGGTTTCCCGGCTCATTAGAATGTTCACTGCCGACTTCTGGCCAAGCGGCTTGGTAAATCTAGCTCTCGCTTCTTCTTCGTGGCGGAGTACATGTTGTAACCGCACGCGGGCTCTGCAACTTCCGCCGCAGGCTAGACAGTGTTTTCTTCGACATGTATGCTTCCAAACCCCTCGATACAACGCATATGGGCTGGCCCAGAGTTTGATTTGAAACACGCAGATAATCTCGATGTGACCTGCCGTCTAAGACACATCCCCTGCAGTGAGCGACGACCTGTCAACATAACGGAAGCCGGTGAAACATAAAAGGGAACTCGATTTCTTCCAGACCTTTTGATCTCTGGTCTCCTACATCTTGTTTTCATTGTTCTCGGTGACAGTTACTTCCTGTCAATCAAAGAATCTGCCCACCATGAAGCTCTTGGACGCTCTTCCAGTCTTCCTCCAACTGGCGCTGTCCATGACTTGCCTCGCTGCCAAGTCATTCTCTGCGTCAAACCTGTATTATGCTGCTGGGTTGAACAACCAACAGCAAACCTTTCTCTTGGAGGGTCTCCAAAGCGCTGGCGTCAAGGTCTTGCGTGTTTGGCTTGATGGTAACAACTACTTCTCAACGCCTTTGATCTCACCCGTTCGCCGCAAGCGTCTCCGAGGCTAACAGTTGTTTTGCAATACAGGCCAGTCTGGCAACGAAAAGGGCACCGTATTCGAAGCTTTCAACGCCCTCCAAGGCAATGGGCCCGACGCCTGGGACGACACCGTGCTGAACAAGCTTGACAACTTCATGGCCAGAGCCCACGGATACGGGATCAAGCTCCTGATCTCGATCCACAGCTACAACGCGCTCGAACTGAAGCGCGACTTTTACGGCGAGTGGTACGGCACTGGCAATTTCTACATCAACAACGACGCTATCCGGTACTTCAAGACTCGCATCGCCCATGTCCTTGCGCACGTCAACCCCAACAACGGCAAGACATGGGCGCAGAGCTCCGAGTACATCTTTGCGTTTGAGGCACAGAACGAGGCCATGCATCCCCAGGTACGTACGAGGAATCTTCTCGCCAACATGCTCTTACCCCCCCTCCCTCTCGCGATGGTACGGGCTGGCAAAACTCACTCACAACCAAACCCCAGGGAAACCCAGCGGCCTTGGCCTCGTGGCAATGCACCATGGCCCAGTCCATCAAGGACAACCTCAAGGGGAACACGGGCATCCTGGTCACGACTGGGGGCGGCGCCTACCTCGACAACTCCCTCCTGGACCCCTACTTCAGCTGCGGCGCCCTCGACGTCCTCGCAATCCACGCGTACGGCGTCAACGACTTCGCCACGTCGAGGCTCCTGCCGTACGTCACCCGGGCCCGGAACGCCGGCAAGAAGCTCATCATGCAGGAGTGGGGCGCCTGCTACACCGGCGCGCCGAACCACGACTGCAGGGGCGGCAGCCCGCTCGGCGCCGGGACGAGGGACGCCAACATCCGCAACTGGGCCGCCAGCATCGACGCCGCCGGCATCCCGTGGTTCTACTGGCAGATCCTGCCGAACCCGAACCCGCACCACGAGTGGGACTACGAGGTCGGGATCAACGACGTCAACTGGCAGGCCCTCAAGGCCGCGGGTCTTGCTGCCGGCCGGGCGGAGTCCCAGTTCGACTTTGATCGCTGGCTCCTTTGAGGAAAAGGGGGGCCGGGGCTGGACGGTGGTTTCACCACTTTACCATTCACGCAAAGTAGCAGCTTCGGATTATTAAGCATGCTTGTTACACTGTACCATGACTTGATATAGTGCTATGGAGTGTGAAGGTGGGTTCTTCTCCTCGGGCAATACCCGTTTCGGACGCACACCCCAGAACACCAGGCAGGGGGAGGAGGGCTCTGTGTGTACCCAACTTGCGGGGTTACCGGCATAAGGATGGGTTAGATTACTGATTGCCCACAAAATCCAATATCTGGTGGGCTTCTACTACCAAGAAAACCACCTCGTGCCTCGTGGCTCTCCAGTCCGTCTAGGACCGTCCTGTTTCTCTCAACCTTGAATAGGCATTCCGAATCCACTCTCCAAAACCTGCCTCTGAGACGTTTTAGCATGCCAAGAAGAGATAGATTATGAATGGCTATCGCCTCCGAACCCCTCATAGAAGTGGCGGCGTCCTCGAAAAGCGGCGCCGCCAAGATTCATGGCGGATCAGGGAACTCCGCCCTCTGCAAAGTGAAGAGATGAAGAGTAAAACCGCCTGTTGTGAGCGGGTGTCTCTCGAGGATCACCGTATGGTTGACATATGGGTGTCGACCTGAAGGGGGGGGGACTCCGTGGATATCAACGGTCTGGTGCGGAGCAACTGGTCTCCGTAAAATACTTCCGACTCGGTATTTGTCATAGGATATACCAGGTGCACTGCGATTGTGGTTTCGCTATTGCGACAACATCCATGCAGATTTCTCTCTGCATGTGAGGGGGGGAAGCTCCCTTGAAACCGGATGACGATGAGCAAACGGGGACTCTGGGGGAAGGTCAAATCCGGAAGGTCGTTCGTTATGAAAAGGCTGGTGCTTATATGTCATACCGGCGCCGGCGCCAATAGCGCTTCGCTACGCGCCGTAAGCATGTCGTACTGACTCGAGTCGATAAGAATGGCAGGAAAAGAAAAACGGGGCGTATTCTGACGTCAACCAGGTGACGGGGGATCCTTCTGCTGAAGATAGCGGAGCAATATAAGGTTGGCGTCACAAGGGACAACTTCCCTGCGGAGGCTCTCGTTCTCGGTACGATTCTTGACTGAGTCCCCCAGGTCTATCAATAGCTACCTACATACGCCTGTCGCCCATGGCCTATCTCCCTCCGGCACGGAATCCGTGGAGGTGGTGAGGGGCCTGTAGCGCGTGTCTGAAGGTTGCATCCTAAAGGTCCACATTCCACGCTTCTTATTCTCAGCTGTCCTCCGGGGCGAGGTTTGGCTAGGAGCTTAAGCCGGGGTCTTCACGCTGGTGTCAGCTTCATCTTTAGCAAACTCGCCTTGCATAGCCGAGCCAAAATGTGACAGACAGGTAGATCCCATATATCAGGATCTGTAATACAGGGTACACTGCTTGAAAAGGTTGGGCGTTGGGCCACGTGGGGTGGGGAGAACGAACGGTCTTCGGGATCCGTTACGAAAGCGAGGGCAATAGAAAACATAGTGTGGCTTAACTCCGGCGCATTGAATTGAGTATCGACGTATCATTATCTATCAAGAGTCGTTCATGCGGAACCCCCTCCCTCCTCTCTCTCTCCCCCCCAGGGACAGCGAACAAAGCGCGATGCTTGAATCATAAACGTGGTAGACGACCCCTGCGTCGACGCCACATCAGGACATCGTCGGCAGGGATCGCAACGCAGGAACCGCACCAGATGCGACCCTAAACTTGGACGCATCTCGAGTCATCTCTCTGCTTTCGTGCGACTCCTCTATGCACGGATTCGTCGCGGATCAATCTATTTGACTTTCCTCAGCTTGTCTTTGGTTTGACTTGCTGATGTCCGCCCAAGCATGACACATGACAGGTTGCCCCCTGGGGCTGGCGGACCGTCCCTAAAGTATCCTAAATTGGCATCTTTGATCAACTCTATTCGATCTGCTCGGACCAGTTCGTCCCTTCTTTCTCTCTTCAGCTTTTTTGTCTTCTCTCTATCGGTTGTGGGTTGCTCCCTTTGTCGTCAGTGCGCCCGTCTTCGAACCTAGTAGTTGACAATGTCTTCGTCGGCTCGGGACGCCGAGAACAGAGGGCCGCAGGCCCTGACAGTCGTCATATGTGTATCTGTCGTGAGCACGCTGTTCACGGCGGCACGTCTTTACACCAGAGGGAGGATTATGGGGAAAATCCGTTTGGATGACTACTTGATTGTCGCATCCGTGGTAAGTCCTCCATCAATCATACACAGAACATGCTGCACAGGAGGAACCCCGTTTTGTTGCCTATTCCCTGGTCTAGGGACGATACCAAGGATACCAAGAAAACCAAGGCATCGGGGCCGATGACACTGGTGGTATTGGGTGGATGGGCGTTGGAGAGTCTACTAACACGTCCCAGGTCTGCGGTTGGATGAACGTAGCAACTCTCGCCGTTGCCGTATCACACGGTTACGGACGCCATGTCGACACGCTTTCCCCCGAGCAGAAGTCCAAAGCCATCCTCTGGAGTCTTGCCGGCTACCCCCCGGGCCTTCTGTCGTTCGGCCTGCCGAAGCCCGCCGTTGTCGTCCTGCTCACGCGAATCCTCAACCCCAGCAAATGGCACAAGATATTTCTGTGGACCGTGGCGACCTTGTGCGTGGCCAACTTGTTTGGATTCATGGCCATCATCTTCGGCCAGTGCCAACCCGCACGCTCGCAGTGGGACTCGTCGGTGACGGGGACATGTTGGAGCAAATGGGTCCTTGTGTCTTACGCCACGTATTCTGGGGGTGAGTCCGTACCTTGGCTGTCGACGGAGACTGTCGTCTAACTAATTAACCTAGCTTTTTGCGTGTTTGCCGACGTCTATCTCTCAATCTATCCCGCCGTAGTCCTTTCGAAACTACAGATGGACATTAGGAAGAAGGTGGCGTTGAGCGTTGCCCTCGGTTTCGGATCCATGTAAGAGACCTCCGCTCATTTGTGCCGTTGTGGTATTCCCTCTAACACTCTCTTAGCTCGTCAATTATTGTCGTCTATAAATGCACTAGACTGTACAAGATGGCTAGCCTTGACTCTACATGTAAGGGATCTACCTCTCTTTGGGAAGGGATGTTCGCAGACTAACACACCCCATTCAGATGAAGCAGTTGAACTAGTAATTTGGACTATGTAAGACCTCCAAGGCCCCCTCCCCGCGACTCGGAAGTAGACAGTCGGCTGACATTACTACCCAAACCAGTGTTGAAGGCAGCATCATCATCGTTGCGTCCTGCGTCCCCATCCTCCAGCCCCTCGCCGAACTCGTCTTTGGCAAACGTATCTTCTCTTCCGGCAGTCGCAGGTATACCTACCAAAACTCCCGGTCCGGTCTGAGTGACAGGGCGAGGGGGGGGATACGACCCCATGCCAAGAAGTACCAGAAGGAAGGGTATGAGACGGATAGTTTCAACAGCGTGGCCAAGACAACCGTCATTGGCAGATCAAGCCAAGAAAGCATCTTGGAGCAGCATGACGCCGAGGGGAAGATCGTTAGGACTGACGCATTCACCGTCACCGTTGAGTGCAACAAAGCTTGACACAAGTCAGCACAGTCGTGCATTCTGCAATAGTGTATAAGAGAGTGCTTCAGCCGAAGCCGATCCTGCTATCTCGCTCCTCTTCAGATGATGTATTTGTGTCAAGAGTTGCCATTAGTTCAAATATGCCATCCTGAGAGATCACAAATTCAAGCCAACGGCGTTCTCGAATAAAGACTGCTCTGCTCCATCAGCTAGAAAGCCTCCGACACGCAATTCTTGAGGCACTCGCATCACTTCCATCATACCTTTCCGACAATGCCAAATCAATGCTCTACCGAGGGCTAGACCGAGTTACGCCGTCTCGCGGTCATCACACGTGCCAACCAACATCCCACTTGACTCCCATTACCATTACCGAGACCATCCAGAGAGAACCCATCACCCTCGGGACAGACGGCCTCGTCGTCATCTGACGAATCGAACGCATCGATCCATTCGTGTCGCAAAATGTCTCGCTCCGCAACAGCGAACCCATCCATATCTCGCATCCAGGTGAAAAGGCTCCTTGTTACGCCCTCGGACAGGTCCGCCTCTCGGTCCAACCAGACGTAGTCGATTTCGATCGGAGCATCTTCTGCAACCCGCACGTCATCGATTTCGGGGCCCCTGGGTGCGAGAGGTGGATGCCCGGCGTTCTGTGCTTGTTTCTTGCCGTCAATACAGTTCCATGTGATTGATGAGAACTGAAGGCGGTGCTGGCCTGGACAGTGTGCATGAAGCTGAACACCTAGGTCGGTATCCTGGATGGCCGTATCCCCTAGGGGCGGGTAGGGATACATGGGCGGAATTTCTCTAGGCGGTTCTTGGGCCAGGAGCATCAGCCGGCACTCGTCGGCTCGCGTGATGGAGCTCGAGCCGGGTTTGATAGGGACCGTCGGCTCTTGGACAAAAGAGTGAAGAGTGCCGGTCCATGCCGCCTCGTGGAGGTCGATTCTGTTCAGGCCGAGAAGGCCGTGGGTGTTTCGTAGGAAAGCCTTGTGAGCTCCCGTAATGATGCCTCCCAGCCAGAGATATGAGATGTGGGGGCTGCGGTCAAAGAACATGCGACCCAGGATAGTCAGGTTGTCCGCCGCGCCCATCGATTTCAGGACGGCCATGGTGCCCTGCAGCCATGCCCCGCAGGCGTTGGCTGGTATACCGGGCTCGTAGAAAACGCTCCCCAGCATGGCCTTCATGCCTGTAGCGTTGGCGCTCAAGGTCAAGAGTCTGTCCAGCTGGCGCCGGAGGCGGGAGGGGTCGTGGGAGTCGCCCGCTCGACAATGGGTCATGCGGGCGGCTGATGGGCTTGTCGAGTCGGCGGCGAGGGGGTCGTTGGAGTCGCATGAGCCTTCCGGTGCTGCCTTGTCTGCCCGGCGACGAACGCAGGCTCTTCGAGGTGCTTGGAGCGGAACCGTTCTACGCTCGAAGTTGGCAAGGGGGAGGTGTAGGGCCGCAGCAAGGGCGGCGCGGCTCTGTATGTCGGCCCTGTGAAGTATGGAGTAATCGTCGATGTACTGCAGCGCCTCTTCGAACGTCGCTGGCGGTGGAGATAGGTGAGTCGCCCCAAGAGGTTGAGGCCCAGTCAGGACGATGGTCATGATGTTGTTGGCTTCTGGCGTGACGCTCCAAGGCGAAAGACGCTGCCACCTCTCGTGTGGTATAGCCGCCCTCCAACCAGTTCTTGGCGCAAGGACGGCCGCCCACCAGTCGCTAGTCAGGCTGCTCCCCAGCTCAACCGTCATGTATGGTTTGGGATCATCGGTCGCTTCGCCGGGCGTTTCTGGGTCGGCTGCAGCCCACGGCGCCTGGCTGGTGGTGTATTCCATCGGAGACGCCCTTCCAATCATATCCGTCCATCGGGCGGATAATGCATACGCCCAAGCAAGGAACAAGACGACGGTGTGTCCTTCGTCTTCGCCGAACCATGCGCAGACACATCGGTGAGAGGGAGCAATCGGCCGCCGCTGCTGCTGCTGCACCTTTCCATGGCGTGTACCAAGCACGGTACCCGCGCTCGTAGAAAGCCTTGAATGTGTCATCAGTGGGACGAAGGGAATCTTCCATCTCTACTGAACCCGTCATGGATGGAGGTGAACGGTCCATGCATAACTTGCGTGTAAGATGGAAACGATTGTGGGGGACGGACAGTGGTTGAGCTGTCGGTAGATTGGCTCCAGTTAATAGCAGTCGTCGGCAGGTAAAGGGATACGATGAATGTACAGTAATGATCTAACCTGGTTTCCAACTACTCCAATCTTTGTACAAACAGTAAAACTTGTAAGCAGATGACATTCAGGCAAGCTCCAGGCTCATCATGACACAAGTTGACCCTAAATAAAAATATTAAGACTAAGCACTATCCACCAGTGGGACAATCGCATCCGAACAACAGTGAGCTGCCACTGCCACAATAGATTACTGGGGCGAGAGACTTGAGGGTTTGTCTCGTGACGATGGGAGGCATAGGACTTCGTCCACGGTAGAGCCGATCAGTGTGATGGCCAGTCGGGCAACAATGCCCGGATATACCATGCAATCACGGAATGGTCATGATTCTGGGTGGCCGTGGCAAGACACGGTCACGGTCCTCGGGGAGAAACGAACGCCAGAGTAACTGTCAGGGTATCTCTATGCCTGCTGGTGCCAGTTCCATGGCCCAAATCCGGAAACCCACAAAAGCAAACCACGTTGTGACCTGACCACCGAAATCCTCCAAACGCCGGGCCGGGCTGGGATCATAACCAGCGCATCATTGTTAAGACACATGAGTGCAGAGTCCCGTCGTGGCCTCACCACTGACGACGTCCGCCACGGCCCCTACCGCCGAATCCGCCGCGGTTGCCGCCGCCGCCGCCCATGCCTTGCTGATCGTAGCCGCCGTACTGACCCTGGTTTCCGCCGAAGCCCTGGTTGAAGTTCTGGCCCTGGCCGCCCTGTCCGCCCGCGTTGCCCGCCTGACCTTGCATGCCGCTGAACATGGCCGACATGGCCGAGGGGTCCATCTGGCTGGGGTCCATACCCTGACCCATCATCTGCTGCATCATGGCCTGCATCTCAGGGGGCATGCCGTCCATGCCACCACCCGCCATTCCGGGCATGCCTCCGCCCTGGGCGCCAGCGGCAGCGGGGTTCATGCCACCCATCATCATCATGCCAAAGTCCTCCATCATCTTTTTCTGACCGGCGGCGATAGCGTCGCCGCTGAACTCTCCGCGGACAGCCTCCTGCTTGGCGGCATAGAGAGCCCAAGTGAATTCGTCGAAGCCGTAGTTGAAGTAGTCGCTGATGTCAGTACCGGGTTTGCGCCACGGCTTGTCGTTCTCGGTCAGATCTGGTTAAGGGTCAGCAATGCAACGCAACACACGCCAAACAGGGGTTGGGGGGACGGCGTCTCGTACCCTCATCGATGTTGACGGCGGTGATGGGCTTGCCGACGGGGGGGTAGTCGGGGTTCGCGTTGACGTCGATGGTCGACTTGGAAGCTGCAGCGGCAGCCTTGTCGGCACTGGGGACACCCAGAGGAAGGTCGGAGGGCGAGGCTCCCGCGGAGCCCTCCTCTTTCTTCAGAGGGGCGGCTTTGACCGTCATGTCGTTGGAAGCCGACCTTTGTGGGATGTTTCTGATGTCGCTGTAGCGTGATTGTCTGTTGTATGGGTAAGTCAGAAAGAGAAACTGGCAGGTTTGAAGAGTTGTTGAAGTAGAGGGAGCCTGCAACGTACGTGGGCGGTGCCGCCTTTGTGCCGTCCTTACGCTCAGTGACGATTTCGATATCCTAGAACGCGCCAGAACTGTCAGTCACTTGTTGTGCGCAACTGGACAAAGGGTACAAAAGGATGATGGCAGGAGTTGGGAAGAATCGTACTGAGTCGTCCTCGTCTTCGTCCATGGCGCCGCCCTCGTCCTCCTCTTCGCCCTCCTCCAGCTCTTCCGTCTTGGACTCTACTTTGGGCGAGGATTTGTTTTCAGGCGCAGCAGCTTCGATTGCGGGATCCGCCGTTGAGGTCTCGACAGCGGGGTCCTCGTTGCCGTAAAAGTCATCGTCCTCGTCGATATCCATTGTGGGCTACGCGTGTGTGGCAATGTCGTTTAAGGGAGGAGGAGGAGGTGGTGGTGGTGGTGGTGGTGATGGTGATGCAACTTTTGCGAGTTGGTTCGCTTTCAAGAGTGCGGCTCCAGGTACGAATACAGGTGCAGCAGCAGCAGTAGCAGCCGCTCGAAGCTCTGTCCGCGGTTCCAGTTCACAGTCGCGACCAGGCGTCAGGAACGGTCGGCGGGGCCGGCAGCAAGCGGGAGCATTGACCAATCACCAGCAATGTGAGCCAGCTTCGAAGAGGGTCTCGGCAAGCGGTGAAACAGATCGCCGACCAACCAATCAACAACAGTCGCATTCTTTTTTACAGGGGCAGTCGCAGCGGCAGGCGCAGACGCAGACGCAAACGCAGGCGCAGGCGCAGGCAGGCACACCGGGAGAAGAAGCTCTACAAGCTGTAAGTAGTGGCCCGTGCGTCGGTGTGCAGTGGCTGCCGCCCAATTCTTTCGCGTTGACCGTGTAGCCAACAGCAGAAATAACAGAAGCAGCAGCAGCAACCAATATCAGCATATCACCCACATCGCGACGATTCCCAACCGAGTCGTGCTGCATACAAGAGACAGCCCTCGAGGTCCATTTCGCCCGAAACCGATAGAACCCCACCACCGCCGACCGACCTCGACGGACTCGAGCACGCATTTAGCATGTTTGGACGCTCAGCAAGCGCCACTGGCGGTGGTTTGAGCATCAACACCGGTGCCGCCAATGCTGGGTACGTTACACGCCGCTCTGGATCTCTTGCTTTTCTTCTATTCAGTTTGTGACGGTCATATAGCTGACCGAGTCTTTGTTTTCCCAGTGCTTCTACGTCCGCAGCAGGCGGCGGACTCTTTGGAAATGCGACGGCCTCGACACAGCCCGCTACGAGCGGCGGTCTCTTCGGCGGTACTCAGACGGGTGGAGGAGGACTTTTTGGCAACAAGCCGTCAACACCAGCAACCGGTGGTCTCTTTGGCTCCGCCCAATCTCAGCAACAGCAGCCCCAGCAACAGCAAAGCGGAGGACTCTTTGGCTCGGCCCAGCCTCAGCAACAACAGCCCCAGCAGCAGCAGAGCGGGGGTTTGTTTGGCGCATCCCAGCAGAAGCCGGCCACTGGCGGTCTCTTTGGTCAGAGTACGGCGCAGCCGCAACAACAACAACAACAACAGCAGCAGCAGCAGCAGCAGCCGTCTGGAGGACTTTTTGGCGGCGGAAGCACACAGCCCCAGCAGAACCAGGGTACCAGCGGCGGGCTTTTTGGCCAGAGCCAGGCTAAGCCGGGTGGTCTCTTGTGAGTAAACCTTGTGGGACGTGGTCGCCCAGCATGATGCTAACCCTCACGCAGCGGCCAGTCCCAAGCAGCCAACAGCTCGGCCCCCGGCCTGACAATGGGCCAATCGACAACTCAACAAACCGTCCCCGGCGTGCGGGTGGACATATCCAACATCAAAGGCACGACGCGGTTCAACGACCTCGAACAGTCAATCCAGTCCGAGATGGAGAACTGCGACATGATGATCCAGCGGTTCATGGCACACGCGTCAGAGATCCGGGGATTCATGGCAGCCCACGGCGGCGACCTCGGCCAGCTCACGACGGACGTGAACTGGCTGCAGCGCAAGTATGAGGGCGTCAAGACGACGCTGGACGAGGACATTGTCACGCTGGCGCACCTCAAGGACTTGGTTAAGTCGGACGCCGACATTGCCAAGATGGCGTTCGCCGGCGCCGATCAGCTCAAGCTGCCGGCGCACTACCACCAGACGTGGCTTACTAGGGGCGGCTCGGGGGGTAACACGACGAACGGCAGCCCGGACCGCAACGTCGAGGATGTGCTCACGCTCTTCTCGAACGAGGCGGACCGCCTTAAGGAACTGCACCAGTTCCAGGTGCAGAAGATCAAGGAGATGGAGCAGCACATGCCGGGCGTCGAGCACGGCCTTTACGAGCGCGTGCGGGCGCTGAGGGACCAGACGCAGGTGCCGGCCTTCAACATGGTGCTCGACCTGCTGGAGACGATCAAGATGATGGGCGACAAGATTTACGAGGCGGCGGGCGCCATTGTCGACGTGCGCGAGAAGCTCAGTCAGCTCCAGCGTCAGTACCCGACCAAATGAGCATGGACAAGAAGCGCGACGGGAACACCTAGTAATTGCCTAGGGCACTCGAAAGGATGAGACGGACTTGGTCGGTCTAGGGCGCGAGTCTGCAAGGAGCAAATGGCGTTTGGGATAGGCAAAAGAGTATATACCGGCAAAGAATCGGGAGTTGAAGCATCGCAACCGTTTATCCTCGAACTGCCTAGCAACGGATCAAGCCTCTGGCTTGGGACACGAACCCAGAGCCGGTGGGTGTCTTGGATGCGCACGACTTACAGGTTTGAGCGGGATAGCATCAGCGCCATCATCGCCAAGAGGTGGCTTCACACACACACAGTTCCAGTAGCCCTCGTTTACCAGGCTATCGTAGATGTTGGCGATGCGCGACTTATTGCTTTTTGCATCCGAAGCACACAGTGGAGGTCTCCGAACCTCACTGACACTCGTCGAGAGCGGTCGTGGACGTTGGCACCCTGCCAGCTGTGAAACATGGATAGTTGGTCGATAGTACGAGTACGTAGTTAGAGCGAGATGGCAAGAGGCCGTTGATACCCAAATGCCAGAAGACCCAACGGATGTAGAAATGACGACGCAGCCGCTCTCCTCTTGGCAGAAGAGGGACAAGAGAGACAGGTGCCAAGACTGAAGTGAAATTTGTGTTTTGTTTGTTTATATCTACCTCGCAAGGAGGTAATCGATGGGGTATCTGGGAGCTGTAATCCGCTCAGCAAAGCCGCTCGTCCGCCCAACGCCGGGTGATTGTGTGATTTGTCTCATGTCACTCGTCACCCCTTCTTCGTCCCATCCATCCCTTACACACACATAGCCAGCCCCCCGTGTGCCTCGCGTGGATCATGCTCAGTACGAACCCTCGCGGCCTCCGTGTTCGTCATCACCGCCGCCGCCGTCGTCGTCCCCGAACTCGCCGTCGTCGAAGTAGTTCTCGGCGTCGTAGTCGCCGGCGTCCGAATCGTCGTACTCGACGTCCTGCTCCTCCTCCTCGCCGCCCTCCCACTCGTCCTCGGCGGCGCCCTCGCCCTCGCCCTCGCCCATCCTCTCGAGCGCCTCCAGCTTCTTCTTGTCGTCGCCGGGGCCCCCTTCCCCATCCTCACCGGCGCCGCCGACGTGGAACACGTCCTCGGCCGTCGGCAGCGCCGTGATACGGCTCAGCTTCAGCCTCTTGGCCTCGCCACCGCGCCGCCGCTCGCCGGGCGCCACGTCGTCGCCGTCGAGCGTCTCGTGCAGCTCCTGCGGGAAGAACTCCTTGCAGAAGGGCCGGCCGCCGAACTCGGGCAGGGCGCGCTCCGGGCGGGCGAACTTTTGCGAGTAGGTGGGGACGGCAGTGAAGGGGTCGGCGGTGCCGCGCGTGCGCACGCCGTACTTCGCGTTGACCTGGTCCTGGCCGTACAGCTTGCGGGTGTTGCCCGGGTCGATGCCCCAGGTGCGCTTGCGGGTGTATAGGGGCCCGTCCTGGAATTGCCGGCGGAAGAGGAGGAAGGCGTTGACGTTTGCGCGCTCGAGGTCCGAGAGGGGTTTCGCCGTCGGTATCGCGTAGGCCTGGAAGAGGAGAGGTTAGTTCAGCGGCGGCAGCGGAGGCATCGGAGGGGGGGAGCAACGGAGGCTTACAGGAAACAGCTCCGAGGGCCGCGTGTCTGGGGCGTGTTCGCCGTTGTCCCACGAGAGCTGCGGCCCCTGGCGGCCGCCGCGCCCACCACGGCCACCGCCTCGTCCTCCTCGCGACATTGGGTTGGATGTGTGCGTGTGCGTGTGCGTGTGCGTGTATATGTGTGTGCCTCGGAGTTGTGTGGGACGATTGTCCAATTGATGCGTAGCGGAAGCGGCGTGAGCAAGACCACACCTGTTGTCGTTTATAGAGGAAACTGTGCTTCCGAGGCGTTTGTATGTACAGAGTAAGTGTGAGTCGGATTGCCGTCAGCCTTTCGTCTCCGAGTGCAACGGTTCGGTCGGTGCCGCCAGCCTCAGTTCTTTATGTTTTATTTTTATTTCTTTTTTTTTAACTTCCACCAGCGGGGTCATTCCGCGCCTGTGGTGTGCGTGTGCGAGCTGCAGGTAAGGTAGTCTAGGTACAGTGTACTTTAGCGCTGTCCCTCGGTGAGTGACGCACCCCGCCTGCCTGCCGACGCTGTAAGGCACCCAATTAACCCGCGCACCCCAGTGCGTATCTTCCCAGGTGCCTGCTTCCATCTTGCTTATCTTATCTTAGCGTTCTGGGACCCTTAAACAGAGAGCTTCCCCCACCATTTCCAATGGTCCCCCTCATCCATCGTCAACAGCTTCACAAACACCCTCGCAGATTGCTACTCCTCAAGAGCTGCTTCATTCGCATCTCATCCTCATACTAGACACCCCAATGTCAAACAACGTCGTACCCAGAATGACTACCACCGACTACACCGTTCCCGTATCCGGGCTCGACGAGCTCAAAAAGCACCTCGATGACCTCGTCTCGGCACCAGAAACGCCCCTCGAACCGAAGCTCCTCGACGATGTAGAGCTTCAGCTGAACGGTCCGTCTACCTTGAAACTTCCTCACCAACAAAGCCCACATTATCTAGCTTCTGTTCTAACCCTCACCGCTTCCCAGAAACAAACATCCCGCCCCTCCTCCCGACCCTCCTCCCGAATCTCACGACGATCCTCAAGACCACGCCCCACGACCCCTCCCCCATCGTTTCTCTCACAATCAAGCTTCTCTCGCCCGTCCCTTTCACCCAAACTCTCCAACTTGCCGACGAATCCTCCCTCATCGCCGCCCTTCGCTCTCCCGCCCCTTCGGCCAACCTCCTCGCCCTCGCCATCCTCGCAAAGGCCGCCTCCTCCCCCTCCGACACCGCCCTGCTCTCCCTCATGCCCCGCGTCCTCGAAGAACTCATCCGCCGCTGGCTCTCGGCACCGCAGGTAGAGGTCGGCGAGAAAGCCACTCGTGTCCTCGGCGACATTCTCGAAGTCGACTGTGAGGTCCCGCCGCCCCCCGCCCCTTCTGCCCCGTCGACCCTCGGACACGAGCTCACAAGGCGCCGCCACGCCCCGGGCCAAGGACGAGTGTGGCGCCGCATCTTCCACGATCGCGACCTCTTCGCCCTCGTCCTCTCCCTCGCCCGCGGCCACGACCCCGCTGATGACGCCGCCCTGTCGCCGCGCCAGCTCTCCCTCGCTCAGGGCCGCGTCCTCCGCATCCTCCCCCGCCTCGCGACCCTCAACATTGCCGAGATCGCCGCCTCCCCGTTCCCGGATCTCACGGGCTCCACCGACTCGGGCCTGCTACAGCTCGCCGCGCTGCACATGGTGGACAAGACGGACACCCTGATGCACCTCAACCTCGTGGACTTCTTCGAGACGCTGATGAGCGTCATGCGCGTCGCCGAGCACTCGCACCGGACCATGGGGATTCTGAGGGACGTCGTGAGGCAGGCGATCAGGAACGATGACGTGCTGAAGATGGCCCTCTTGAGCTTGCACGACCGCACGGTGCCGGAGGAGTCGGACGCCCTGCGGACTTTTATCAGGGACGTCATGGCATGAGATGATGGATGGCAGATGGCACATGTGAAATGGGATACTATCAGGCACGGACGGCGTTTTACGGATACAAAAACAAAGCATTCATTCGCGAGCATGTTATATGATGTTTAGATGATAATACTACTACCAGCAGCAGCAGCAGTTCTACTCACGAGCGATCACTTTTCGGAACTTAAGAGTCATGGATGAATAAGATGTTTTCAAAATGGGACACGAAACTGCCCAAAAAAAGACCTCGGCCATCCGAGCCGGTCTGAAGGGGTTTTACATGGAAGAAGAAAGGATGCCATCCCTACAATCTAACCCGTTACGCCATATGTCCCTAGGCGCGTTATTCTCTTCCGCACGTCTTTTATTTCGTAGGGTCGTCCGTCTCAACGCCGCATTCTGCTCGAGGCGTCAGCCTCGTGACCACCGTCTACCGTGTTGTCCGTCGCGCTGCTGAGAATGCTGTCCCTCCGGTCCACCTCCACCCTCGTCATGCCCTCGATGCCGAGCCCGACCTCGCCGACACGCTTGAGGACCAGCAAGAGCGCCACCCGGAGCTCCGACGTAAGGTCCTTGCCGAGCAGCTCCACGGCCATGGTATAAAACTCCTTGATGTGCTTCCGGAACGCCTCCACGGGGAACGCCGCGTACCCCTCGAGGACGTCCACCACCACAGGCCGCCACGCGACAATGTTGCGGTGCTGGCTGTCCTCCTCGAGCGCGACAAAGTCCTTGATGATGCTCTTGCAAAGCGGCACCAGCGCCTGCTCGATGGCGTCGCGCGCCGCCGTGCGCTCGTGGCTGTCGTCGGCGTACATGCGGAAGAGGATGGCGACGTACGTAGCGGCCGCCCCGCTCTCCTGCTTGAGTAGGTTGGGCGCTTGTTTCATGAAGCCCTCGCGCCAGAGCCGCATGCGCAGCTCCTTGTCCGCGTTGAACTTCCTGGCAAAGAGGTACGACCTCTTGAGCAGCGCCATCAGTCGAAGGAGCTCCGTCGTCGGAATCTGGTTGTACACCGTGTCGTTGCTGAACAGCTCATTGACCGTCTCGATCATGAGCAACTGCAGCACGCAACGCGAGATGATGCGGTTGAAGTAACGCCGCCGAGCGGCCGTGACAACGACAGGCTGCTGCTGCAGGTTTGATGTTGGCTTGAACTCCTCCAGGGGCGCTTGGGACTGGGACTGCGGATGGGATTGCGGCGGGACCGGTGCTGTCGGGGTCTTCAGGTCGTCCTCGTTGGAGGCGCCGACGTTCCCGTCGGTTGAGCTGGTCTCCGCGTTCTCGCCATTCTTTTCCGATCCGTTGAGCTTTAGCGACTCTTCCTCAGCGGGCGACTCGGTGGGACTGAGAGGACCCGAGAACTCCAGTCCGTTAGGCGGCATGTCGATGGAGGCCGTCGAGTTGATCGTCGTGGCGGAAAAGAGCTGATGCGCCGTCGTGCGTGCAAACAGCTCACAAAACGCCCCCACAACCTTGGACCAGTGCTCCGGCGTGAACTTCGTGACGTTTTTGAGGATGAGCTGCTGCAGGCAATTGCTGCCGATTCTGGAGATTGTGTCGTTCTCCTGGCAGATGCAAAGGGCCAACAGCTCCAGGAAGCGGTCCAGCATGTACTCCAGCGAGTCAAAGTAGTGCGTGAACAAGGTAATCATGTTGCGCAGTGCTTGGATCATCGTGGTGGACAACCAAACAGACAGCTCCTCGTGGTTGAGCGCGTTGTTTAAGTCGGGCCTGGATCGCAGAACCATGAAGATGGGATACAGTTGCTGACGCCACAGGATATCCCAGAAGTCGGGCGGGAATTCGCCGCCGTACCGCAGGAGGGCCTCGAAGAAGTATTCGAGCGCATTGGATCGCACCTCTAGGTCCTCGCCCGTCATCAGCACGTCGTGGAACGCAAACAGGACCGGGAACCAGTATCCTTCCTCCACCGATGTCCGGTTTTGCGATCTTTGCAGAGTATCGGCGGCAGAAACCGCGTGTTCTCCGGACGCCTTCTGTCCTTTCTGCGAGAGAGGGCATTCCGGTGTCTTGAGCATGCGCGGGATGATGGACTTGAGGCTCTCGAGCGCTTGCAGGCTCTTTTTTTGGAACTTCATGTTCTTGGAGAACTCGGTGAGGCAGACAATGAGATCCGTGAATGCGCCCTGGGAGATTACTACGCCAAACTTGGTCTTGTAAACCTGGGTCACGTTCTCAAAGGCGAGGTTGACAATGCTCTCATTCGTCTCACGAGCGGCAACCGTAAAGACGCCAAACATTGTTCTCCAACCCGATCGGATGTTGTCACCTCTGGCCTGGATCATTTGGATCAAGCAGCGCAAGACCATGTCCTTGACCGCGATGTTCTGCGAGTTTGCAAGCACGTGCTCAAACGGCTTCAGGAAGTCCTTTTGGAACTTGAAACCGGCCAGCTCCTCAAACTCCATGAACCGCATCGATAACTGCCGCAGCGAGTCCAGGGCAAAGAAGACGATCGTGATGTTGTTGTGGCAACCCACCCGGTTGAAGTGGTCTCCGAGAACCTCCCAGATGTTGCTCCACTCGAAACGCACACGCGTCATATTGTAGTAGGCGATCTCGACGATCTTCTGCAGACTGTACGTCCGCGGCGAGTCGTTGGACCCGGAAACCTTGATCTCGTCCCAGCTGACTTCCGTCAGAGCCCGGGCGAAGTGCACGATAGCCTCTCCATTGAGGTTGCCTGTGTTGGTGAAGATCCTGTCCACGGCCTTAATCACTTCGTCAGACCGGCTTTCCAAGGCGATCTCGTTAGAAAATCCCTGCGGCCCGGTCCCGGATCTCGGCCGACCACCTCTCCGCTTGGACTGCGTCGATGATTTGGAGTCGTTTGTGTTCTCGCGCTGCGGAGGCATAAAGCGCGCTTTGGACACGTCGGGTACGACGCTCTCATCCACGCCGCCAGTGATCAGCTGCAGTCGGTCGAGCTGACTGATGCACATGAGGACGTCCTTCCATGACGATCTGAGAACATTGCCCTCTGTCTGGCCAAGCTCAAGGATGACCTTGAGCGCTTCCACGTTCTTCGCCAACATCTCTTGCGGGTTGTTCAAATTTGTCGTGTTCTTCAACGCAGAAACGAAGGCTTCCCGGGCCGTCGATAGATCAAAGAGACAAGCGATCTTTGTTGCCAGTTTCATGCCCTCGAGACACAACTTGTTGATGTCGAGGTTCTGTGTCTTTTGCATCTGACTAGACAAGGCGGAGAAGTACGACATCCATGTGACGTCGAACATGGGGCCGATGTGCTGGAAAGACGTGGCGGGGACGAACCTGACGCCGGATCGCTGTGCGTTTCTCCTCTGGTTCTTGTACAGAGTCTTGAAGAGTTGCTCTGAGCGCAAAGCGATCTCCTCGGATTGCTGGAGATAGGCCTCGCGTTGAAGATCACGACCCATGTTAGACAAGGCCTGACCCAAACCAGCCGCGATGCTGGTCGACGGTGGCGGGACGGCACCTGCCGCTGCTGCAGCTTCTCGCTCGCTCTTGAGAACGATCTCATTGCCGGCGATTTCGTCGTATATGGCCAGCAGGTACTCGTCAGGCAAATCGGCGTTGTCGTTGATGCCGCGGTTGTTCTTGATAAACTCCTCCTTACTCATCCGCTTGGCGATCTTGCTACTGTGCAAATCCGTGTTGAGCATGATGACCGAGTAGGCCAGAACGTAGGCCGTATCGGCGTTGGCGAACGCGTTGGGGTTGCCCATGACATAGCGCTCGGCAAACTTCAGCATGTAACGATCGATCTTCTGCGCCTCCCCCGGAAGACGGAAGGACTGGAGAAACGTGCGCAGCGCATCGACGAACCGCTTTTTCGTAAAATCCATGGCGTCGACAAAGGCGTGCATGATCTCGATGTTCTTGGGGTCGCCCTCGCCCAGGTACTCGCCAATCTGCGCCTTGTCCAGACGCTCCTCGGAGAGCAAGAACTTTGCAATGTCTTGCGGGCTCTCGCTGGGGATGAAACCATCTTGCAGCAATAGCTTAATACCTCTCTTGGGCTTGAAGTTGAATTGCTTGATTGCGTTGTTCATGGCCGTCTTCCTGGCTTTGGCCTTCTCCAAAGAGGCGGGATCGTCCTCCAAAACAGGCGTCGAGGGTGCTGGTGTCTCGAAGCGAGACGGGTTATCGCTCATACTTGGGTCAATAGATGGCCGGACGTCCTCGGAGTTTCTCGTGTCGACGTCGGGCCTAACACCGTTTGCGTCTTGCCGCACGGCGGCCGACCAGTCAACCATGGACCGCAGGGAGTCCACCAGGGCGTCCAAAGCAATGCGCTTCATGACATACTCCTTGGGGATGTCGTTCTCGGGCTCGGGTTGTGGCGTGATGTGCGCGACGGATAGGGGCGGGGGCAATATTGCCCTCAACTGCCAGTCGCCGCCCGAATTGAGTTTTGCTCCCTTTTCCTCGTACTGCTGTTCTTGCACTGGCGTCACGATAACGGGGGCGGTGGAGAATTTGGACAAGTCCTCGATGATGGTCTGAAAGATGTTGTCCACGGTGCGCTCGCAATCGTAGTTCAGGTACGTCTCTACCAACGCCTTGGAATCTGCGCAGAAACGGTTCAGGATGTTGACGACGTAGACCTTTTGCGAGATGGGGGCGGTCCGCCTCGCAAGGAGGGCAAGATAGATCTCGTTTAGGAAGACGGCAATTTCCAGCTGTGACACGAGTTAGTCCGGCCCCAGTTTGGGGGGAGGGGGATTGGCGTTATGGAAACAAACCTTGAACGACTCTCTCATATACTTGAGCATCAGCCAGAAGATCTCGCAGCAGACATTGAAGACACGGTCGACGGAGCTGGCTCCGTTTCGGGTTATACTAAGACACAGATAGAACTTGATGGCTTGAAGGAAAGTCGTAGGCTCGTTGCTCTTGGAGTTCGTAATGGTACACAATGGGGAGGTGAAGACGGCAATGTTGTTGTTGAGGAGGGTGTGAATAAGGTGGAGGGAGATGAGCTTGGAGCGCATGGGCTGTCCGCGCAAGTCGTAAAGCTGGTCTGGCGGCAGCACCTTAGTCGAAAGGTTGCAAAAGGATCGAAAGACCAGGTAGGCGTCCTTGATGTAGACCTCATCCTCGGCGTCCAAGGCTTCGGGGCTGTCCTCTTGAGACGATTCGGGGGTGGATTGCTCGGAGACGGATCGTGCGGCCTTTCTTCCCGGTTTGATCTCGGTCACCATGGTGGGCCCGTCGCCGAGATGCGAATCGTCGAAGCTCTTGCGATGCTCCAGGTCCTTCAATGTCAACTTCCCGTTGGCATTTTCTTCGTTCTCTTCGCTTTCGGCGGCTGGTTGCTCGGGGGCGGCGGTGGCCGGCTGCTCCCCGTTGTCTCCTTCTTCTTTGTACTCTTCTGCCTCTTTTCCGTCTTCCACGTTGGCGGTGCCATTAACGGAGTCGGCCTGGTCAAAGGCGATGTTGCTCGAGCTGTTCTTCAGCTTATCCAGACTTACGCGAGCCTCCTTCATGTGCAAGCGCGTCTTGACTCGCTCGAAGACGGTGCCGACCATCTGGGTCAGGGTTCCCTGGGCCATCTGCTGGTTCCCGGTGTTTCTCGACAGCAGGAAGACATTGTAGACTTGGCGGACGGCTTTGAGCAGGCCGGCGCCGTGGACAACGATCTTGTCGTTGAGCACAGCAGCCAAGAGCGACTTGACAATCTGGAGCTGAACCTCGACGGCGGTGGTCTCGCCCTGGAAGCAGTCGCAGATGGTATCGATGGCGCGCTCGATAAGGGGGGCGCGGTCGGTGGGGGCATCTTGCTGCTGGGCGTCGGCGGTGGTGGGCAAGGAGAAGTAGGAGTAGGAGATGAGCTTGCCGATGCAGTCGAGTGCGCCGGTGATGAGCTGAACGTTGCCGGTCCTCGTAGCCAGCTGTAGAGGGGCGAAGACGATTTCGGGGTCCGGGAAGTCGGGGTCGCTTTCCCTGATGGCTGTGAGGGTCTTTTGGAGAGATTCGGCCAGCTGCTTGTTCCTCTGGGCCTCTTTAGAAGCCGCAATGGCCTCCAGAGAGGAGACGAGGAATTTTAGGGAGCTCATGGGGGAGCAGTGGAGGGACCAAGTGCCATTCGCGAGTTGGAGGTACGGCGGTCGCGGTCAAGAGGCCGACGAGGGCGATCAAGTAGAATTAGAGTTGCAGCAGCAGTTCCAGCAGCAGCAACAAAGGTGTCGGGACAAGTGGGAGTAGGTAAGCTGCTGAGCCGGACATCGAGGGGCGCATGCGCATATGCAGGGCGACGTGGAGAGAGACGGCAGGCAAGGGGTGGAGGAGGAGGAGGGCCAGGTATTAGTTTGTCGAAATGGCCTGGGATAGGATGATGGCAGCAACAACAGCTGATTATTTACTGAGGTGCTGTATGCGTGGCGTCGTCTTGGTAGAAAGCAAACAAAGCCCGTTCGTTGGTGCTGTTGTTTTTGCTATTGTCGCCGAGTTGGAACGAAAGGAGGCTCTGACAGTGCTGGTGCTCGAGATGAAGGGTGGTTCCTCGCGAATTGGACACTGCACAGGTAATTCCAAGACTGGAGGCGATGGCAGTGACGGACTGACGGTCCAAATTTCTTTGAATGGAGGGACCCCTGACCTCGATCCACGTCGATACGTATGTAACTTCTTGGTGTAGGATAATTTGGGGAAGACACATTGTGGGCAGTTTGGCGGAGGGGAGCTTGGGAGGCAGCCTGGTCCGAACACTGTGTGGGACAAGTGTCGGCACCGTAGTCCGGCCCCGTCGGTTAACGTAGCTGCTGCACTGCTGGAGTTCTTACTGGGGCCAATCGGTGCAAGCATGCATCTGAGCATTTGGTGTACGTGGCGGGAGTTTGTCCCATTGTTTGTTATGTCAGCATTTCAAGATTGATGCGAGAGGCTGTAGTGGCGAAGGGATCGAGTCGAGCAGCAGCAGCACAGACCAAGAGGGAAGAGGATGAGGTAAGCGAGGTAGAAATCGTGGTGCTGTGGCGCTCTGGCATGTGGCGCTGACAACACAGAGCGCAGCTGCGTTTTCCAGCTTCGCGTCACGTGTGTGTGACTAGAAGGCCAATTAAAGAGACACGCATATCCGTATCCGTACGCACATGGGCCAGCTTCAAAAAAAAAAAAGGTGAGACCCGCTCCCACTCAACAGCACTGGCTCTTATTGGCCAAGCCTTCAGCGCCTCGCCCGTCTGGTCCCTTGTTTTCCCGCTCTATTCCCACCGTCAAGTCCGAAAAGTTCCTGAGGCCACTCGGTCTTATTCGCCCACCAGCGATTCCGGAACCCGGTTGGCTGGCGCAGGGCGTTGGCTGTTGGCGTTAAGCACCTGGCGCACCGGCCACCGGCCACAATTATCGGCGAAACATGGCAGTTGGCGTTGGTTGGCCTAGAACGCCGATAACGACAGCACAGCACAGCACAGCACTGAACAGCGGCACACCACTGTTGCAAAGCACTAAAAGGCCAACGGCTCTCCCTGCGCAGGGCATTTTGTAGGGACACGCTAATGCCTGATCGGGACTAGCGCTCCAAGCTCCATCCAGCGACGGAGCTCAACGCAAAAAACTCCAGCCCCAAGGAAAGATTCCCGTCGGATCAATCTCGAGCATCAAACCTCGTCGTCCCAAAAAAATAATCCCGCGTCGTCGTCGCCTCTGATACACACCCCTTCTCTCTTCCTTCCTCCCCCCTCCCCTCTCTTCTCCTTCCGACCTCGAGTCCAGTGTCATTCGATTTGCCTATAGGCTTTCAATTGTTCGACGTCGACGGTCCTATCGTCTTGATCCATAATCCATCCCGTCGCCGGCCCCCAAGTCGCCAACGCCAATTTCTCTCTCTCAATCCTCTCTCATCACTCCATCCATCTCTCCTCTCCCTGCTGTCGCGCCGCCCGCGAGAGCTCCTCCCCATTCACCATGATCTCCACGGTTCTGAGACGGACTGTCCGTCCCAACGCCCTCCTTCGCAGCAACCTCTCTTCCCAGGTCTTGAGATGTTACGCCTCGTACCCCCCGCACACCGTCATCAAGATGCCCGCCCTGTCGCCCACCATGACGGCGGGAAACATCGGAGCCTGGCAGAAGAAGGCCGGTGACAGCATCGCCCCCGGTGATGTCCTCGTCGAGATTGAGACCGATAAGGCCCAGATGGACTTTGAATTCCAGGAGGAGGGTGTCATCGCCAAGCTGCTCAAGGAGTCCGGTGAGAAGGACATCCCCGTCGGTAACGTATGTGCGACCTGTTCCTTGACCTCCGTTCCCTCTTCTCCCATCTAGTTCCGACATGGCAGTTCAGCATCTTTGTCCTGCCAATGTCAACTACACGCCCTGATGCCCGCGCATTCATACTGACAAATGCTTTCCCTTAGCCCATCGCCGTTCTCGTCGAGGAGGGCACCGATGTTAGCGCCTTCGAGGGCTTCTCCGCCGCCGACGCCGGTGGGGAGGCCGCCAAGCCCGCTCCCAAGGAGCAGCCCAAGGAGGAGTCCAAGCCCGCCTCCGCCCCTACCCCCGAACCCGAGAACTCCTCCGAGGACTTCAACAAGCCCGCCGGCAAGCTCGAGAACGCCCTGGACCGTGAGCCCAACGCTTCCTTCGGTGCCGTGCGCCTCGCCAAGGAGAAGGGTATCAACATCCGCGACATCAAGGGATCCGGCAAGGGTGGCAAGATCACCGAGGACGACGTCAAGAAGGCCGTCTCCTCCCCTGCCCCCGCTGCTGCTGCCTCCGGCGCCAGCTACGAGGACATCCCTATCAGCGGCATGCGCAAGACCATTGCCTCGCGCCTCCAGGAGTCCACCCAGAACAACCCCCACTTCTACGTCTCGTCGAGCATCTCGGTCAGCAAGCTCCTCAAGCTTCGCCAGGCCCTCAACGCCTCCTCGGACGGCAAGTACAAGCTGTCCGTCAACGACTTCCTCATCAAGGCCATCGGCGTCGCCTCCAAGAAGGTGCCCCAGGCTAACTCGAGCTGGCGCGGCGATGTCATCCGCCAGCACAACACCGTCGACGTCTCGGTCGCCGTCTCCACCCCTACCGGCCTCATCACCCCCATCGTCACGGGCGTTGAGGCTCGCGGCCTCGAGGGCATTTCCACCGAGGTCAAGAAGCTCGCCAAGCTCGCCCGCGACGGCAAGCTGAAGCCCGAGCAGTACCAGGGCGGCTCCATCTCCATCTCCAACATGGGCATGAACGACGCCGTCGACAACTTCACCGCCGTCATCAACCCTCCCCAGTCCACCATCCTCGCCATCGGCACCACCAAGAAGGTGGCCGTGCCCGCCCTGTCCGAGGACGGCACCACCGGCGTCGAATGGGATGACCAGATCACCATCACCGGTAGCTTCGACCACAAGGTCGTCGACGGCGCCATTGGTGCCGAGTTCCTCAAGGAGCTGAAGAAGGTCCTCGAGAACCCCCTCGAGCTCCTTCTGTAAGGTGGAGTGGCTGTAGCTGTGAAGTTGCCGTCGCTGTTGCTGTTGTCGTTGAGTGATGCGTGACGCATGCTGCGTGCTACGTGCCGCGTGGCGGCTGGAGGAGGAGTCATGATGAGTTTCGAAGGCGTATCCGGCGTAGGATATTAGAACGTTCAGGCCCAAGATATGACCTGTGGTTTGCGAAGGGGAGGAAAAGCGGAGGGCAGTGAATGACGGGCCGAAGCATACACCATCTGCTCGGCGCCCGACGACGAACCTACCACAACCTACTTCCCGTGTACAATGATCTCCTGACTAATGCTGCATCTCGGGTGCGGAAGAGGTTCCTGTCTTGTACATTTGGTCTCCTTTTCCCCCTTTTTACCTAGAAATCGAGCAGTTACCTTTGCGCGGAACCCCAACCCAGCGTCTCGTTTTCGCTTTATGTCTGTGCTTGTTTATATGGCGTCTACGTGACGAATCAGCCGCCGGGAGGAATGTGCCCCTAGCGCGCTAACTGTAAACGGCGGATGAACCACTGGTCCAAGGTCTGACCGGGTGGGGGAGCGGGGGTAATGGGGGACGTCGTGGTTTGGTATGTATGCGAGCAGGCGAGAAAGAACCCGAGTTGCTTGACTTTAAAAAAAACATAAAGTTACTTGAACGATTGGCTCGGTGGGATCGTTGCACACGGGAGGATAGATAACCTGGGCGCCGAGTAAGCCAAGGAGTGAATGCTCAAGCTTGAGAGATTCTTGTCTCCTTGTGAAGTTTGTCATTGCTGCTCCTCTCTAGCTGAGAAGGTCCAGCCGTCTCGGGGGATGGGACTGGAAAGAGTGGCAAGGCGTGCGAAGGCTTGTTTTCCCCCTGTCTTTTCTCCAGAACGCCTACAACATAACCACATCATCAACGCCTCTCTTCAGTAGCTGCATCCTGATTGGGTTACAAACTCAAGAACGTCATATGGGGCACAAGGTTGTCATTCACGACGCAGGTTATTGCCTTCACCCCACCCCCACAGTCAAAAGGCTGAACTAGCTGGCACTTGGTAAGTGGGAAAGATGCAAATATTTGCTTTTTTAACTGTAGCAGTTTGTCACAAGTCCGCAAACGCAAACTTCTTGTGAAGGTTAATGGCAATTTCGTCCACAAGATCGAGGCCTCCCACCAAAACTTTTTCTCTGTGCAGAATACACGGCTGCTAAGCCCCCGGAGCCACCCGGTACACGTTTCTTAGTCACTTTGTGGCATCAGGCTGCGGTTTCTCCGTCCTCCACGTCTCCGTAAACCTGAGAGTTCTGATATTCCCTGGGTCATTTTCCTATCAGTATACCGTGCCCCCAAGACAGATTCAGCCAAACACTTACTTGGTATCCTCTTGCTCGTTCTCGTCCTTGCTTTCATTCTGTGGAAGAGATTGAGCAACCCGAGAGCGCTGAATCCCCCTAGCCCATTTTCAGTCAGTATATTTTCTGTATCGAGATAGCTTGAGCTGATACTTACGCAAATTCCTCTGGTTCATTGTCGCGCTTGTGCCTTGCCAGTCTCCCCATGGTTGGGGGCCCCATTATCGGCGGTGATATTGGCCTGCCCATGCTCATGCCCATGATGGGCTGGTTAAGTGGTGGGAGCATGAGCAGCGGGGGGTCCATAACGGGTGCTCCGAACCATGGACCTCCCATCACGCCGCCGACAACCATTATAGGACGACGTGGGGGGGAAGGTGACAGATTGCCACCCCTTCCAGGAAAGCCCTTGTCCCGCCCGATAACAGCCGTTGGCAATGAAGCCCTCTATTTATAAACTTGCCAACTGTCCAAGGACAGCCTTATACTGTAGTGATTTCATTGGCTAGTAAACTTTGGAAAGTTACGCTGGCCAACTGAATCCTCAGGCCAGTTGACGCGCGATGCAGACGGAACGAGGCACAGCGAAGTCCACAAGCAGCGGCTGAACTGTGTTCTCATATGCATGACTGAGGACCGTTGTTGTCGAACTGTGAAATTCCCAGAAATGAGAAGGTTATCGCTGAGAGTGGGCTGATCGGAGGAAGTAGAAAAGTCTCACATGCGTCTCAGCCCGGTGTGGACTTGACGGGCTCAAAGGCTCAGCTGTGAAGCAGCCGCGTCGTTGACAGTTGGTAGAGTTTCCGAGTACAATATAAACCTTGGTTTATTGTGTTCAGAGAGTAAAGTTGCAAAGGCCGTACAATGTATAGCAGCTGCTTCGTCAATAAGCTCATAAAGTTTGCGAGTACGATGTAAAGCTTGGTTTCTTAAGTTTAGAGAGTAAAGTTCAGTGAGGAACGTCACGTAGTAGAGTTTGGTAAGGACGGAGTGATCCAGATACGAGAGACTTTTAGAAAGGAAAGTCTCCTGTGACACAAGTAGTTGAGAGTAAAGTCACTGCTTTACTGATTCTTAAACTGGAGCAAGCCGGCCAGAATGACACAGGATTTCCTTGGTTCAGTTTGTACCAGCAGATCACCTCCTACCATACTCGAAAGCACTTTTTCACAACCCCCAGAATGCACTCCGGTAATGTTCTTGTTCTTGTCGCAGTGATTTACGCTGCAAAAGTCTTTTGTAGCGATCCATCCATTCCGCACATGCCAAATGGTGGGCAAAATGCTCAGAAACTTGTCGCCAGCAAGGATGATACCGGACTGTGTTACCCTCGAGGACAGCCCGGCTTCGATCTTCACACTCTGCACCAGCATAACAGGTCGGCTGACCAACAATCCACCAACTGTGTTTGGTCAGACAGCCACAAGCAGCAATACTGTGTGTTTGCAGATCCGCAGTTCGATCACGGAAAGGGCATAACCATAATAACGACGGCTGAGCGGGCCGGGCAGATTTTCAAGTCCAATACGTCTGTGGCAACCCGTACCAGCTCTGCCCGCGCACCATTGTTCACAATCAATGCCAGCAGTCGCAAAGGTCGAGGCATCTACGCAAGCAGCCACATCCCAGCAGGCAGTCTCATCACTCAAGAGTCACCAATCATTTTCCTAGACGCGAACTGGATGGAGAACTCAACGTCTGAAAAGGATCTTGATACGCTCCAAGCCTTAGCTATCGAAAAACTACCAGGAATCACGCGCCAAACAGTTCACGAGCTCTACGGAGGCCCAGATACAGACAGCCTCAGGCAAAAGATTTGGACGAATGGATATGGAGTTTCCGGTGGGCCTACAAAGAACTGGCCAGGGTTGAATGACGAGATGGATTCCGGAATGATTGCGGTTCATGCGAACATATCTGTGAGTCTCTTGACACATTACGGGTAGCTCTGATAGCTGACGGAACAACAGAAGATTAACCATGGCTGTCGCCCGAATGCGGCGCCTCAGTGGAACTGGGATCTCTTGGCACACAAGCTATACGCAGTCCGCGACATTGCCCCTGGGGAGGAGATTACCATGCCCTATTTTGATACTATAAAAACCTTCCAAGAGCGTCAACAGTACACAAAACAGAACCTTGGCTTCGAATGCGCTTGTAGCCATTGTAAGGCTAGCCAGTTTGCCAACTTGTCCGACGACCGAATCAACGAGATTGTGTTGTTGGAACAGTCTCTGGAAAATAGGCAAATCGTACCGGCCGAACCGACAGCAATGGCCGAGTTGCTTGTCAGTCTATACAAGCAAGAGGGTCTGGACTCTTTTATTAGCAAGGCATATGCAATTGCTGCACGCGAATGGAATGGTGCAGGTTATGAGTATCAAGCACGCTCATGGGCATATCAGAGTGTCAAGGCTGGCCTGATCGCTGGTTCAGTAGGATTGAAGCAGGGGGATCTGGAGGATATGGAAGCGTTGTTGGATGGGGCAAGGAAGCATTGGTCCTGGAGATACCGAGTACACCAGTAGGTCAAAGGTGTCTTGGGTAAGACGCTGAGATGTAACGAACTCCGCTCGCGAATCGCCAGCCCGACATCACCGCAGCACATCGTCTAGTATCATGCTCTTTAGGATAGGATAAAGAGTTGGTTAGGTCAATTGAAGAAACAAGTTATCGAGCGCTCACAAACCATGCAATCACTAACAGTCGGTGCTAAAAGTGGTGGCTAACTAATCACATTTGCAACGGGGATACTGTCACGACGGATCAAGCCAACTCCGTTTCCATCTCGTCATCAAAAGGAGGACTTCTCGTCGATGCACTCACTTCTCTGGCGTGTACAGACTAACGAGTCGCTGTTTATGTCCCAGGGCCCATCTCATGGCATAATGACCCTTCACACCGTTGCCGTCGTCGCCTCAATGACGCCCGCAGCGCTCCCCGTGAAGCCGGCGCCGCCGCTGAAGTCGAAATCGAATTCTCTCACCCCCGTCATCACCATGGACCCCCGACAGCGCGACAATCTGCTTCAGCGTCAAGGTCGCGACGGTGTTCGCCTGGCCTGCGGAACCAAGGACCGTCAATCTTGGGGTGGCCTTGGTTTCTTTCTTTCTTTCTTTTTTTTTTTTTTTGGCTTCCTTCGATCATGGGAGGAGACAAAAACTCACGAACGCGCCCAAAGTCATACGAGAAGCTCGGGTCCGAGCACGACGCCGTCTCGGTCCTGTCCCTGGGGCTGTAGAGATAGCTGCATGCGACGGCGACGGGCGCCGCCAGCTCGGCGTTGCGATAGGTTGCGTCGACGCGGTAGGAGGTGTATCCACTGACGGGGAACGTGGCGGAGCCGGAGAAGTCCCAGGAGCCGTAGTCGGCGGCGCCGTTGCGGGGTGCAGGTGTCACAGCAGCCGCTGCAGCGGTGATGAGCACTAGGCTGAGGCTGAGGACGGAGGGGTTTGTACAGCGCATGCTGGGTGGCGACTACGGGGTCCAAGAAAGATGTTTGGGATGTCGAAACGCTCCTTTGTGCTTGATGGCTACTCATTGAAAGGGGCACGTACGTGAGAGTAGCTGGCCGTGTCCTATCTTAAGTAGGACTCGTCGCGTTCATGGCGCCCGGTCACCACGCTGCGAGGATGAAGCAGCGGATGATTGACATAGCCGCCATGTTCGCTCTTTTCTCACCGGTCCTGGAAGCAATGCCAAGTTACACCACTTCTGCATCTACGTTGCAGTCATGATGGAGGGGGGTTCGGTGCGATATGCGAGGGATAGGCAGGTCTCTTGACGGCATTCTTCTTTATTGAACAATACCCCGCACGCTAGACATGCATGTAACATTGTCCGATGAATATGAAAAGGACTACCATACCCGGATTTGGATTCTTTACGAATACTGATGATTTTGCTCGTACTTGGCCATTGGCAGCATGGTGTTTATGCACAAGGGGCTGAGGAGATGTGTGACGACGGACGGGATCTGTAAGCAGCCCTGGCCTTGTCCTTGCCCGGTTGCGACGTTATTTATCGGATGATGAGTTTTCCCTCCCGTGACAGAGTGAATAGTGATGTAGTGGATTTCATGATGACTTATTGTGCTGCTTGATGTGTGCACGGTATGGCTCTTGAAGAGGCAGTGTCTCGGCCACCGGTCTGAATGGTTATTTAGCTCGGATAACCATGAAGAGGAAGTCAGTTCAATGAACCTGAACACGATCAGATTCTTTGCTAGAAGTTCCTACACAACGAGGCCGTCTGAAGCCGACGCTACTGGGACCGAGCTCTGGAAGGTTTAGCTAAAGATTGGAAGTGCTATCGCTTGGGAGTCGGACTCAGCCCGGACACCCTACCGGCTCGAGTTGCTTGGTAACACAATCGAAGAAAAAAAAGAAAAAGAAAGCAACAAAACCTTCGTCCAATAGCTTCTGCATCACATTATGTGTAAACCTAACCAGAAACACACATTACCCTTTGCTGCAGGACAATGTCTTTAAGGCGCATGCTACCGGCTGCGTGGGCGTCATAATCTCCACCCCCTCTCGGCGAACGGTCTGAGTCTTTCTCGTGTAAGTCGGCATTTCCATTCGCAGCTCGGCATTTTCACTCTCTGGGCACGGCCGACCAATCAAGTTGTCTCCTTACTCGGCGTATGGCGGGCGAGACGGTCCTCTGACGCACAACTCCCGACGACATCTCGGGGATAAGCGGCATCCCGCTGCCCTTTCGTCGTCAACTTCCCCGTCTTCTTCTTCCTCGACAACACAGCTTTATCTAATCATCTGATAAGTGTGATCTCTGGCCGTACCCTTCTCAAGGTATCATTTCCCTTCAAGTCTCGGAATAGGCACCAGAAATCCTAAAACTGGGCCCAAATAACAGGGGGGGTGGAGGAGACTCGAGCTCAAAACAAAAGGCCGAGCTGCCCACACCACACCACAGACTTCCCATCAAACCGCCCCCTTCCAAACCCGCAAACCCCTTTGACGAAATTCTCAAAATTGCCCGGAATGGACATTTCGGGGAATCTGCCCCAGCCCTCGGCGCAGAAGAAGCGGCGGAGGCCCGCCTTGGCATGCGAGCAGTGCCGCCGGCGCAAAGTCCGCTGCGACAGAAACCTCCCCTGCAGCACCTGCGTCCGCTCCAAGCACGCCCTCTGCACGTACGCCTCACAGACCAAGTCGGCGCCGCGGAAGAGCCCGGAGCACGGCGCTGAAGTGCCCGTTGATTCCATGGCACTGGCTCTCAGATATCCCGAGCCCATTCTTCCCGCATTTCAACCCTTGCCCTCGCCGCCGAGGCACTCAGGACCTTCGTCCGTGGCCAGGACCCAAGCTGATCGTCGTTCCCGAATACGGCTCGCCGAGACCCCCGAGGGGAACCCCCTGTTTGTACCGACCCCCAGTTCCGGCGAGCACTCGGGCCCGGCGGACTTTGGGACGTGGCAGCCCGTCAACGGCCCTTGGGCTTCTGTGACTGCTGCGACCAGTGTTCGTGCGGATACGGCGTCGACGCCCGGGAGTTGCCCCGGCTCTTCGTCCACCGTCAACTCTCTCATGGAAAGGGTGAAGCAACTGGAGCAGCAGCTGTCGGACTTAACCGTCAGAAACAAAGGTGGAGGTGATGTGGCGGCGCCCGAGTGCGTTTCTGTCCCACGCGAAGGGCTGAAGTACAGTCGGGGTTGTGTTAGTAAGACTCGTTACTTTGGCCAGAGTCACTGGATGAATGCCGCCGACACTGTAAGTATCTTTAATTCTTCACAGTGCCTCTCCTCTGTCTGTCAAATTCACTCTCATCTATACTCATCCTCATCACTTTGTACTTTCTCGCCTTTTGACGTTCATATCCCAACAAACATCAAGATCACCCACTACAAGAGACATACGACACGCCCCCCCCCCCCCCCCCCCCCCCCCCCCCCCCCTTTCTGCTTGTTTATCCTCAACATCGCCGTCTTACTTACACACATGCATCAGCTCTACCGCTTGGTCAACTTCGCGAGGAAGTTTGAGGGCCAGAAGAATTCTCAACTCTATGCCGACCTCGAGAAGTGCAAGAAGCTGGCACGCGTCATCAAAGCCCGCCGCACCCCCTCCTTCGCCTCCATAACCACGGGCCAGAACATGCCATCCCGCGAGCTGGCCGACGCACTCGTCGACATCTACCTCCGCACCTTCGAGTCCGTCCACCGCATCGTCCACATCCCGACCTTCAGGGCCGACTACGAGCGGTACTGGCAGAACCCCTCCGAGGCGACCGACACCTTCGTCATCCTGCTACAGCTGTGCATGGGCATCGGCGCCACCATGTACGACGAACGCTTCACCCTCCGCACCCTTGCCATCCGGTGGTTCTGGGAGGGCATGTTCTGGCTCATCACGCCCTGCGAGAAGTCCAAGATGACCGTCAACGGCCTGCAGATCCGCTGCCTGATGCACTTCCTGCGGCACACCGCCAACATCGGCTGCGACCTCTCGTGGATTGGCGCCGGCGCCCTCGTCCGGACCGCCATGTACATGGGCCTGCACCGCGACCCCAAGGCCATCATCAAGATGTCCCCCCACCGCGCCGAGATGCGCCGCAGGCTCTGGGCCACCATCCTCGAGATCGTGCTGCAGACGAGCATCGACTCGGGCTGCCCGCCGTTGATATCGACCCCCGACTACGACACCGAGCCGCCCGCAAACCTGGACGACGAGCAGCTGGTCGAGGACGCCGAGTCCGTCTTCCCCGTGCCGAGGGACCCCAAGGTCCACACGCAGATGACGGTGCCCCTCGCCTTGTTCGCGTCTTTCGCGACGCGTCTCGCCATCGCCAAGCGCGTCAACGGGTTCCGTTCGGACACCCTCTACGAAGAGACGCTCCGGCACAGCAACGAGCTGAGCACCTCGCTGCAGAGAATGATGCGGCAGCTCAACTCCCACCCAGCCGTGACATCCTTCCAGCTTCGCTACGTTCAGTTCATGTCGTACCGACTTTTCTTCGCCCTCCATCAGCAGATCATCCCCTTGGCTTTGCGGAACCCGGTCTACTACTTCTCCAGGAAGATGAGCGTCGACACAGCCCTGCGCTTATGCGAAGCTGCCTTTCTGTGCCCCGACAAAGCAGGGACCGGGGCAATGAAACCCTCTACGCCGTCCGAGGTCGACTTTTACCGGCTGACCATCAACGGCGCCGGGACGTACCGCTCTGTCCCGTTCCAGGGTGTCATGACGATAGGTCTCGAGCTCATCAACCTCAAGGAGGAAGAGGCGAACAACGGCCCCCCCATGTCCGTCATCGGCTCCGAGGCCCAGCTGCGCGGCGTCCTCGACGCGGTACACGACTGGTCCCGCCGGCGGATCCAGTCCGGCGAGACCAACGTCAAGGGCCACGCCCTCGGCGTTGTGCTCATCACCAACGTCCATGGCCTGGAGAATGGCGTGATCGACGACAAGATCGAGGACTACTTCGAGGCGGCGTGCCAGGAGCGGGTCACCGAGTGCTACGACCTGCTACGACACTTGGCCGGGGACGGCGTGCTGGAGGAGGGGATGGACATGCCGCACATCCACGACCTGGACATGGACTTTGACGACGGGACCGACCTGCTGGCGGACTGGGACTGGGAATCGATGGTGAGAGAGACACCCTCAACCGGGTCTGACGAGTATGCGCTAACACTGTCCAGGAAAATAACGGATTCGTCTCCAACATGAATTTTGGAAACTTCCCGGACTCGATGCTCTTGTAGGCTTTGGGAACAAGAACACGCAATGGCTATTCAAGAAGTAAAGGCAGGGAGTCCTACGGTGGTTACTAGTTTGAGCCTCCGTTGATTTATGCACAACACCCATGCTGCGGGTCAAAGACTTTGAGATGTGGTTGTTTAGTCTCGGCTGAACCATGATCTAAGTCAACATACCCACTTTTGGAACACCCCCTCATTTGGAACACCCAGAATGAAGCTATCCCCAACATCACCACCATCTTCAATTAATTATTGACTAGGCCTAGATGCCACCACAATACAGCTTTCAGCTTCACTAGGGGTATCAGAGTCGCTGGATTCATCTGTGATATCCTCTTTTTCGCCAGCCTCAATCTGAGCCTTCTGGATGTCCTCAATATTGGCGAACTTGGTGTTTGGGTCGATCTGGACTGTCCTTCTTTTCCTTGCTGCAGTATTGGTGACTTGGGCCTGCAGGAGCTCCAGCTTATGCTGGGCAGTAGCCAGCTCATAGGCCTGCTCGCTGAAGCCTTTTTTCACCTTCCTGAATAGAAGGCGTTGAGTGAAGGCATCATTCTCTAGCTCTGTGAATAGCTTCAACTGCCCAGCCAGATCCTTCATCTTCCTTGGCGTCGACCATGCCACTGCAGATGACGCAGATACCCATCCTTCAGCTTCCTTGCCTCCAGACTGCCCTTTGCTGACCTGATCAGATGATCCTGATGCTGCTGGTGTTGATGGGAGCAGTAGGGAGCTCATTAGAGGCTTCGCCATAGAGACAGGCCATAACCCTGTCCATTTCCAACCACTTCTGATGTTCTGCATCGTCATACCTGCAGTACGAGCCTTCTGATAACAGCCTATGAAGTTCCTTTTGCCTACAATAGTAGAGTCATTCCACTGACTAAGGTATCCAAGCTCCTTCCTATAGGCTGCCTTTACAGGGCTGAAGACTGACTGGTCAAGTGGCTGGAGCACATGGGAGGTATGTGGTGGTAGGAACAATAGATGGATGTTATTAATATAGCAGAGCCACATAAAGTCCGTCGTTGTGTGACTCCCATGGCCATCAACAACCAGCAGTCTAGCCTCCTCCTTGCCCTCCTGGCCCTCCTTGCCCTGGGAGGCAGTCTGAGGGATAGTCTGAGGGATGAAGACCTTCTGCAGCCATTCAACTGCAGTGTCGTCTGTAGTCCATCCATTCTCTGTTGCAGTGAACTGCCATCCTTCATAAGGGCTAAGGTCTAGAGGAAACCACTGCTGCTGGACTGTCTTGCCCTTATATATAATAAGGGGATCAAGGGCATAGCCCAGGGCAGAGATGCATTCGATGATGGATACCCATGCCCTTGATCCAGGCTGTTTCTTGCGTACAGACTTCGTCTCAGACATGCCCAGCACCAGCCCATTAGATCCCTGGCCCTCAAGGATACCAGTCTCATCCATGTTGTATCTATTGGATGGTTTAATGCCCTTAACCTCTGGTATGGCAAGGAGTTTGAACCAGTCCCTGATAACCTCAGTAGATGCTCCATTAACACGTCTAGAGTCAATAAGGCGACTTCTCTGGACCTTGATAGATGGGTTTCTCTTTAGAAAGGCATGGATCCAGCCCTTTCCTATAGGCTCCTTGTCCCCCATAGCACAGAGGATTCGTTCTGCAAATGCCCTCACTTGTTGATGGGTTGGGGCAACACCAAGGGCATGCTGGATTCGCACCCATTCAGCCAACTTAGCCTCCTGGTCAGGGGAAAGCCTCTGAAGGTCTGAAAATGCTGCTGCCCTTGCCTGGGTGCCTGTGAGACGGTTGTGGAGGGTGGTAATTGGGATGCCATATTCGCGGGCTGCCTTCCTTAGGCTTTGGCCGTCTGAAACAGCCTGGATTGCCTGATTGACTTCATACTCAGTATACTGGGCCATAAGGCAGGAATAAAGGTCCTCTGAAAAAATGAGGTTATTTGCATAAGGTATGAAATTGTTGTGATAGTTCGAAGTTGGAGGAAGTAGGAGGCTGGTGGTGGGGTTGAGGCATTTTTAGGTGTTCCAAATGAGGGGGTGTTCCAAAAGTGGGTATGTTGACTTAATAAACGGCACAATAACTTTGTTTTCACACCACCTGCCCACTATCAGCAAATAAACAATCTCCTCCCCCCCCTTTCCGCTCTCCGAGCCTCTTACATGTGCCACCTTGAGTCTTCAGCATTATAAACCTCCTCACCAAAAACGCTGCTATTACACAACAGGGAAATCGCGTCGGGAGTGGGTCTAACTATTCATCTTCGATGACCTTGCCTTGGCTTAACTTGACTGTCGCCAGTACGCTCTACAGGATCTCCCAAGCGCAGTATAGTATCGACCAAGCGTACAAGCTTCCTTGACAGAAGGAAATAAACCCAAATAACACAAAATATCTTCGGATTCTCGGCATCGTCTACAAAACTACCGCCCAGGTCCTGTACCGGCTTCGCTCTTCAAAAAACAGAAGCTGACCTCTGCCCAAACCGATGTTCCAGCAGCTAGCTTCAGCATCAAGTGATTTTTGATAGATATTTCGAACAATGTATTTGAATTGTCTGACGGCCGCTTCCGCCATGACTTTATCTCAGCGGCTCAGGATGAAGTCGGCCTGGGGCTTCTCTGCCCGGGGCCCTAAACAGGAGATTAGACGAAGGTGAAGTCGACTATAGAACTTCGCCCAACGGCTCTCGCTAAGGTAGTAAACAAAGGTGAAGTCGCCTCCAGAAATTTATATTCACCCAGACAACCCGGGGTTGCCGAGGTTGTCTCCCTCTTTTCCAGAACCCTTCTTTATCTCCTTCCTCAGCAGGAGCTGAACGAACGAACCGTGAAGTCTGAACCATCTTCACCGTCTTCCTCGCCTCGAATCCCCTGCTCTTCCTTCTCTTTATCCCATCATTATCACTATAACTATCGTCGTCAGTATCACCATCATTATCCACGATCCCACTTCCACATCGTTTGTCACCATGTCGATACTCGACTTCTCCTTCAACGAGCAGCTGGTTCTGCCCTCATTCGGTGCCGACGTCGACTTCTTGAACGACCCGGCGGTACCGTACAAGGAAAAGAAGTGGATGTTCGACGTCCTCCTGAGTATGTCCGCAACTTGACGACGGCGGGTGGTGGTGAACAAACAGCCACCACGCGTCTGTAATATTCTCCCTGGAGGACAGACAGACTTACTGACTTGAGATCCGCAGACGACGTCGTGCCGTACCGGTACCACAGCGAACCACGGGTGTTTCCCGAAATCAACTTTTACATCACGCTGTTGTATAACAGACCAAACAGCAGCGAGATCATGGGGCTCGTTTGGAGGTTCCACGAGTTTATCTCCATGATGGCGGCAAACCATCCAGCCGAGGCTGACCAAGTCATCGCGGGCTTGCAGCTTCGTGCGATGTCTTGTGGCTGGCCCGCGGCTCCTGCGTCGTCGGCGGAGGCTCAGGATGCTCAGCCAGTGGAGAAGGTTGTTGTGCAGCCGGAACAAGCCCCCACGCCAGAGCGTTCTCCTGCGGCGTCACCGGTGGCTGCTCGCAGGGGGAGAAAGCCAAAGTCGCAGCTCGGCGGCGTGACCGACCACCAGCACCCTTTGCTCAAGGCCGAGCTCGCCGCCGTCCCGCAGCTGCAGTACAAGGGCGTCATCCGCGACATGGACCACTTCCTGGAGCTGGACGAGGCGTACGAGCGGCACATCAAGCGTGCTGCTGGCGCCGCTCCCCACCAGGACCCTTCCTGGCCGAGGTCGGCAGAACAGCAGCGGGTATACGTGCGGAAGCTTGTCAACTCCATCACGGACTTGAAAAGCTTCTACGAGTTGCGGAAGGCCGAAGAGAGACGTGCCAAGCTCGAAGGCGTCTCTCTAGCCCAAGGCCAGAACGGGGTCTCCGGACCATCGTCGAGGAAGCGGAAAAGGGGTGACGGCGAGCAGGACGACGCTGTCGAGGACTCGGCCCGACCGAAGGGCATCAGCAAGACGGACTGGATCCTCATGGATGAGAAGAGTACTCCTGCTGAGCGCCTCGAAGCCGTCATCCACCATTGTATCTCGGACGTGGAGATCGAGCTGCTCAGTTGGCGGTTGCTGGTACATGCCCCAAATCGCAACCCTTGCTGGATGTAACCATTTACTGACACAGTCCTACAGCGTGCTGCAACGGAGGCGCAGCAGGGCTTCACTATGCGGCCGCTTTGGTCTGGATCAAAGACGGTAGCAACGTGGGAGCACTTTGATACCTTTGGGGAGAGATGGCACGCTATCTGCGCGAATGTTTTGGTACGTGAAAGCTGTACAGCCAATCATTCGCCTGTTCACGCTTGGCTGACTTTGTTCCAGGACTGCAAGATCATTGTCCATTCTTTGACACGCGCAGACTGGGTGTGCAAGTACGCCGGCGCGCCGGCAAAAGAGCGAGGAGTAAGTCCCTTGAACAGAGTTCGCAGTCCTGTTGCTCTCAACTAACACATATGACAGGGAAAGTTGAGCAACGACCTCCTCAACGGGCGCCGAGACATCCAGAACCAGGTTGGGCGAGATGTCATCAAAGAAAAGACCTCTCGCCAGGACTGGACGACGTCTGAAGACTTTGAGATCCGCGACAAGAATGGAGGATTAGTCCTCAAGGGAGGTCACCTCGGTGATAGGAAGCGCCGTCAGCTGGCAGTTCGGGGCCAGCAGTCGGGGAATCCATGATTCTGAGGGGATGGTCTGTCCCTGATCCCTTTTTCTTTCGTGTCCCAGTTGCAGGCGACTGGGGAGGAGGAAAAGTTGTGTGTTTTTGAGGTGCCTTTGACGGACTCGCAGATTGCTTCTTGTTCTGTCAATCGTTGGTGCCAAGTTTGCGAAAAGAAGAGCGGTGCGATTTCCTTATTTCTCTTTTTTTCTCTTCCCCTTTCCTTGGTTGATAGAGCCTCCGCTAGTGTTCATGGGACTGATGAATTACGGACGAAGTTATGAAAGGTTCATGATTCAAACGAGGGAGTTGCCGGTACAATTAAATTTTAGCAGCAACCTGTGTTTCCTATCTATATGTGATGCTTGTGGTGATCGCCCTCTCAAGTCATGAACCATGATTCCGAACCGCTAACACCATCCCCCCTCCTTTTCCCCGCGATGAATTCAGAGAGAACAACGTCAAGAAACAAAGCATAAGAAAAACGCGTCGTGTAGCGTATACATGTGATATCCGAGCGAATTTTTCGACGGTGTCCGCAGTCCATTAAAGACCAGAGTCGGTCTGCTTGAAGGGGGCCTTCTTGGAGTACGAGTCCCACTGCTGGCACATGTCGTCAATGTCCTGGATCCTGACCGTGTTGGGGATGTCCTTGGCGCGCTCGAGGAACTGGACACTGAGGCCCTGGCTGAGATGCCACGCGATGTGGCAGTGGAAGAGCCAGGCGCCCGGGTTGTCCGTCTTGAAGGCGACGACGAGCCAGCCGCGCCCCGGCAGCGTGGTGACGTCGCGCCTCGTCGGGTTCTTGAAGTTGAGCTTGGTGGTGTCTGTCTGCGGGTTGAAGCGAACGCCGTCGCCGCGTCCGCTGGAGGCCGGCTCTGAGTGGCCGAGGACGTAAAAGTCGTGGCCGTGAAGATGCATGGGATGCTGGGCGTATCGGTCAGGATCATCATGTAGCGATTGAACGCGGGGAGTTGAATTCGGAAAGAAGACTTACGGGAGCAGGGAAGAGATTCTCGACGACCCAGAATGCCCACTGCCAAACTCAATCAGTACGGAACCATAGGAGCATCGTCATACATTCTGAAAGAGGGGAACTTACATCGTTGTTGTTGGGCACCTCAAAGACGTTGTACTGGTTCGGGTAGTCGGTGCTGTTCTTGGCCAGGTACGACAGCGTCGGCTCGTCCCAGTCGATGTCCATGTCCTGGCCGTTGACCTTCCAGTAAACGCGCTGCTGGTTCGACGTCCGGCTCGTGTCGACCGTCACGTCGAGCGAGTTGTCCTGCGTCTTCGAGAACGCCGTCGAGTCGACGTCGACGCTGAAGATGGGCTCGTAGTCCGTCTTGTCCTGGCACTGCGCGTCCGTGACGGCACTGCCGGCCTCCTTGGGCAGGAGGCTGGCCGACGACCTCTCGTACTGGAAGATGGCGGCCGGCTTGTTCATATTGGAGGTGCCGCAGAGACGGTTCGAGGGGAACGAGACGTTGAACCAGTATGCCTTGCCGGCGTCCTGGTTGGCGTTGATGAGCACGTCGTAGCGCTGGCCGACCGAGAGATACAGCGAGTCGGTCTCGAACGGCTTGACGGGCACAAAATCAGTGCCCGTCACCGTCATCTTGTGGTTAACGAGCGAGACAGAGAAGGTGTTGTCGACCGACATGTTGATGAGCCGGATCTTGTGCACCTTGCCCTTCTTGAGAGTCACGCGCGAGTGCGTCCCGCCCCCGTTCTTGTTGACGTTGGTGCCGTTGAAGAGGATGTTGTCGCTGGCCGGGACGGCGGCCGGGGCCGTGAAGGTCGAGCGGATCTCATCGGCCGACTTGTAGTACCAGTCAGAGAGGGAGAAGACGCCTAGGTCCTCATCGTAGTTCTTGGATGTCGGGCCATCGATCTGGATGGTGCCGGCAATACCGTTGGCATACTGATCCGAGAAGTGAGAGTGGTACCTTGCGCATTGTCAATTGTATTCTTTGGGTCGGGAGCTAGAAATATTGTAAGCTTACCATGATGAGCCGTATTGCTCAGCACGCCACTCGTACGTCTTGCTTGAGCCCGGCGGGATGGGGCACTCTGTGATGCCGTTGACACCGTCATTGATGTTGTTGTTCAACATCCTTACGCCGTGCCAGTGAATGGACGTGCTTTATCATTTGTCAGCTCAACTTGGATATTAAAGGTAGTCTCTCAACGAGCGACAATTCTTACCCATTTGTTCTGAGATTATTCACGACTCTGACTTTGATCTTGTCGCCCCAGTTTGCCTTGATATTCGGGCCCGGGAAGCCGCCTGATTTGCATTAGCACCGACAAGTTGATCAACCATTCACAACTGCGCCTCACCATTGATCAGCATGGCGCTGTTCTTGTCCATGCCATCTCCAGCCTTGAATGTCGTGTGCTCCGTAAGCACCAGGTCATACTATCTCGCAAGTCAGCAGTGATCAGACATACTCACAGCAGCGAACTAACCTCTCTGGTCACACCGGTTTCCGGGATGTTCTCCTCGTAGGCCGTCTTGATGTCGAACCCGTCGACCCAGCATTGTCTGTTGTCAGGCGTGTTGCACGACTTGGGACCCTGGTCGGACGGGTTGGGGTCCGATGGCTGCTGCTGGTCTTGCCTCTTGGCTGGGCCAGAGTTGGATGGTGCTGCCACCGCGAGGCCGTAGAGGAAAAAGAGCACGCTCTTGGAAAGCGTTGACTTCATCTTGGGAGTCGTGGTCCGGGACGTACGCCGGGAGTCAACAGTTGCGAGGCTACAACTATGGGTTCCTGGAAGTCGGCTGTCAGACTGTGAACAAGAAGTGGATGGCATCTAGTACCGCTCACCGCTGAGACATACACTGCTACCGATCTTAATACAACCTCGCGCAATCGATGGTGTAACAAAGCAAGAGGAAGGAGAAGAAGAGAGAAAAGAAAACGAACCAAAAGAGCTTTCAAGAATTCCGAAACCTCAACGGCCAATCCAACCTTTAGATAAGGTAGGGAAAGCCTGCGCTAGGGTGTCGCGATTAACCTCGAGAGCACGGTGCTGTCGTTCGGGGATGAACCGTGGTCCTAGCCTTTTCGGTGAACCGTTGCGAAGAACTGTTGGATTTTCCGCAGCTCGGGGGGGTCAGAGGAGTCCCTTCCGCCCATCACGTACCAGCAAGAGATCTTTATACCAAGAGGGCGGGTTTCTGGTTTCGGACACTTTGGGCTGGGGAGGGAAAGACATGAGATGAAGCCCCAAAACAGTCTGAGTGCGAGGGGGGCGGGAGGCCACTACGACAGTCGGTCCCGGTACCAAGCGTCCTTCTGTTTGTTTGTTCGCCGCCTTGATGGCGGTTACTTGGAGTCCCAGACAAGCCCGAGAAGAGGGACTCTGCGTTTCGTTTGACTTGTCTGTTTTCCGCTTGCGCATCCCGGGCCGGAACAGTGACCCGATGAGTGACCCGATGTTGTGGGCATGCCAGGCCAGGTCAAGTTCAGACCAAAAGCTGCAAGGCGCGAGACAATCTTGGGATATGAAGCAGCGTTGTAGGTGGACGGCCGCCACCATGCAGTTTTCGGGGCGGCTTTCGGGGTCGCACAACTCCCCGGGGGCATCGATGGGTATATCGGCATCACGCAGGAGCGTCAGATGTGAATGAAAGAACACATACGTTGCATGATGATTCATCAAATGGTATTTCGTATCCCTAAGTCGGGACTCGGCTGGCGCTTCTGCGCGCTTCGTAATGTTTCATGTCCTCTACACCACGCATGGTTACTTTCACGTGGTTATACTTCCTTCTCAGGGGTTGTTCGCCAGGCCGCGACAAAGATACACGGCAACCCTTCTTCAGCGTGGCAAAGTGTGATTGTCAACCCTTCTCATTTTTTTCTTTCTTTTTCCCCCAAGAAGTAGCCTCACTTAGTCGAGGCAGTAGACGTCTTCGGCCGTGTCTTGGCCCTGCGCAAGCAAAGCGTATCTTGCGTTTGGCAGCAGAGGTCTGAGCCAATGTGGCTATACATGTGTGTCAAGATCGTCACCTTACCTGGGCGGTGGGCGCTCGGCCTCGATGAGCGGCAACATGCATCTTGTCGCCGCTATGTCCCCTCCTGTCTCCTCGCCTACAACACAACACACAACGGGGCACACTCGGTCGGCGGATGCGGCAGCAGTTGAAGCTGTAAGACGACCGTGCGGCTGTCTGAGGAGAACGGGTTGAGGGGAGACGAAGACACGCTGGAGGATTTCATCTTCTGCCCGAGGATCGAGCCAAAACGACCCAAAACGACCCAAACGACTTTGTTCCCCTCCGTCGTAAGCGATCTCTTTCTTGCCACCTACCCGAGTGGCCGGCCAAGAGACGTGCGAGTGTCAAATTCGAGGTGGCCCACGTTCCTGGTATGCGTTAGAGGAGCGCTTGCCACCAACCCGAACTCACCCGCCACCGGTTCATCGGTTTTATTTGGTGGTGAACTAGAAATAGCAGCCTGGGCAGAGGGGATTATATCTCTCCATGATGCGCGCGGCTAACGAGCAAAGTTGACGATGGCGAGAGAGGGGAAGGGGGGGCTGCTCGACCAAACTGACAGGCTGATGAACATGGGAATCTTGTCCAGCTAAACTCACGCTTGCGCCCCCGAGAGGTCGGCGAACGGCTGCCCAACGATTCCGACGGGATCGTGCCTGTTTGAAAACTCCCACCGGCCTGCTCAAAGCGGCGAAGCTTGGCTTCATCAGACGAACTGACAGGGAGGCGCGACCTCGAACGTGGCTCGTGACACAACACTCCATTGTTCAAATTCAGCCGCCTCTCCAGGCTGATTACCTTGGATTGATGGACATTTCATGTTCTTCTTCTTGAGCTTGTGTCCATCCATGTCTGAGATGCGCGGTGCGTGGACAGCAAGTGATAGGCTCAAGAAAACATTGTGCCAGTATGTCCATATGTCGTAGTGCCTTCATTGGCCACAATTGCTTTGCCGACAATACTGTGTCCGCTATCGCGCCATCACCAAGACAGATAAGCGTGTTGACTGAACCGCCAGTACTAATTACCAGCTGACGAGCCATGTAATCAATTGGATGGAGACGATGTCGTTCCTGGAGTTGTTTGAGAACCCACTCCTAGTCGTATTCAATCGGGGTAAACGGTCTGCTCGGCAACGTTGATGTCCAAAGAAGCGGTGAAGTTGAAGATGAAGTTCCTTTGTTTCCACACATCAGCACGGAAGTCCAAAGCAAGGATGTCTGACAGCGCCCATACCGGCTCGAGGGTTAAAACGTACGATCGGGCGTTCGCGTATGGATAGACGCAGCTGATGGAGATGTTGGGATCGGCCCATCTCGACTGCACGGTAACGCTCGTAGCGCCCCGGTCCAAGTGCAGTTCACAAAATCGCCGCCGTTGGCTGTGCCGGAGCACTCGGCGCCGAAGCCGTTGGAGAACTTCGGTCGTCATCTTCCTCGACGCATCACTTACATTCTCAGGGGCTCCTTTCGTGGTTGTTGTTGTTCTTCTTGATGATGTTGTGATGCTGGGTGGGCGTGCCGGCTATGAGCTGTGAGAGCCGTTCATGATGACTGACAGTGGTGGCTGGTGGCTGGCAGTGGCGACCACTGTTCCGCAATGTCACGGCGGGTTCGGTCTGGCTGATTGTGTACGTACCCGCTGCACTGCACATGGGCGAGAGTGGAGACCGGTCCTCCGAACCGTTGCTTGGCCTGGAACGGTTCCTTCTCATCCAGCAAGGTAACCAACTACTTACCTTACCTTCCTTCCATACTACCTCCCTTACCTTACTTTCCATACCTAACTTCAGAGCTTCCAATTCTGCCTTTTCCCTTCTTTCCTCCGCCAACCTGTTCCGGTACCTTTCGATCTTCCGATGATTCCACATTAGTTGGTACCACAGCTTTCAGAAAAGGCACAGCAGCATCTCCGGTCGAGCACCTTCCGCAGCTAGACCATATCCGAGACCTCGCCGCGCTTGTTGCTATTTATTACGACCTTGGATGCCTCAATAGAAGTTTACCTACAATCTCGCAGGTTTGAGATCCCTCCGAACGGCCATAAATCAAGGCGGTACTTTGTTCTTCTTCTTTTTTTTTCTCGGAGATTATTCGAAACCCCTGGATGTTTGCCATCATCCGGCGGGTTCAATCACGTAGGGAACTATCGTCGACGAAGCGATCGATACCTTCCTTCCTCGGACAATGTTTCTCTCAACCCTCATCTTCGTCATCGGGAGATTTGCGGCCTGAGAAGACCAGGCATTCGTCATCCGGAGAAGATTCTGGTGCAATCGGGTAAGGGACAAACGCCTAGTAGGCGTGAGGTGAGGCAGGTGCTCATCGCCAGCAGGTAGGCACGCATGATCGCTTCGTACAATTCCCCCTTCTGTTTAAAATTTGCTTTGCCGATACCTGCCTACGCCTCCTTCCCCCGCTCCTTCTTTTTCTTGCTGTTTCCTCCTCTTCTTTCTATCACTCTCACCCCACAATCTGGGCACGCGGCCTTTCGGCATCATTCTTCGCATTGACTGCGCCGTTTCATGGACCTTATCTCGCGATGGGGCCAAGGTGCCTTCCATCGAAGCTCAGCAGTCGATGATGACCATCCCCGTCTTCACACTAATTTCCTGCTTGTGTACAGGGCGGTCTTTCATCTATGTTTCGCTGTCTTCGTCTTTCTTTCCGTTACCTGTCCAAGAGCCCGACTGCCCCAACACTCCTGTTTTTATCTGGTGTACCAGTCAGGCCATAGCTGGGCTTGGCCCATGACTGGGATTGCCTGACAGTTCGCGTTCATGGGATGCTATGGGTCACGCCATTCGGGCGCCTGCAAGCAAGCAGTACCAAGCTGTTCACTCGGGCAATGATGAGCTCTTTTCACACAGTAGGCCATGGTCCCTCACGATCAATGCATGACTTTCAGAAGTGGCTGAGCCTGGAAGAGTGCGGGGGAGAAAACTTTTCACGGGGGTCTAGATTGGGAACTGGTGGGTTTCACTTTTCTCGAGGCATCATCTGGACAATGGGATGGGAGAAAATATTACAATTCTGGCATGCCAGAACGCTTGGGGGCATTGCTTGTTCGGTAATCATTGTGGGGGGGCTTAACGGCCCATCCTCGGTGCATCACAATTGGGAGTTAGTTGGTCCCGTGATGCAAAGCAACTGTATTGATCTGACCCCATTGGGTATGAGAGAACCATTGAAAGGGTAAACTCATAGGGAATGAGACATTGGGGCCATTGAGACAGTGATGATCATCGACCCTCGCAGGTCAACTTTCTGAGTCTCGAGAGAGGAGTATGAGGAGGGAGACGGAGAGGATAGAGATGGAGAGAAGGGAGATGAAGAGGAGAACGCTGCATGGTGCTGAACATGATGGTGTTGAAGAGCAGACAAAACTGGACATGAGTCTGGGATGGGAGAAGGGGCTTAATTGGCTTGCCACTGGCTACCTCGGGCTGTTGTCACCATGTTACCGTGGCTATGCACCTGCCTTTCTTTCCTCAAAAGAGGGCGGGCTTGTCGGTCCGCACGGGAAAGTGCATCCTTTGAAATGGAAAGAGACAGTCACGGGGGTCACGGATCATGGTGCCTTCCACGAAGAGGATAGATAGGTAGGTAGGTATCTAGATGATTCTGTCTGAGGAACGTACCTCGTTCGAGAAGGACGGGAAAGGGGTCAGTCATCATGGGTCATGATGAAGTGACAATGGGACGCAGCCAACGTGTTCAAGTACATGCAGCGCTCAATTCCTCTGCTTCCTGAATATAATAGTACTTGTTAAATTCTAACCTGTTTTCAATGGTGTTTCCACGTCTGTGACTGTGCGGATGCTTCTTCAACATTTTGCAGGACAGAAAAGAAAACATAACATATGTTGGATGCCTAGTCTTATTCCGATGGGACAGAGCGGACGGCCGACGGCGAAACACTTAGATCACGCGGATTGATCTCCGTTTGGTCTGGCTTACATCACGGCTGCCGTCACCAGCTTCCTAGTGCGTTGGAAACTTTCCTCTACACAACATAACCACCACGAATAGGGATATATTTGCATATTGGTACGCTCACTCGAGTGAACTTGTGAGATCAACACATATGTAATAGAGACAATGTTGGAAAGATAGGGGCCCTCCAACGTAAACAAACAGCTTTTAGGCTAACAACTTTTATTAAATCTAACTACGACAACACAGACAATCACCAGCAGGTCAGATCACCCGTCTTCTGGTCAAAAGAGCAGTGGTTACGGTCGTAAGTGTACGACAGCTGTGATCGTAGATTGTTAGTAAGCTGCCAAGTCATGTATTGCGGGATGCCAAGTATGCCACTCACGTTGATGAAACCGCCCTCGGCATCGGTCCAGAACTGGTTGGGGCCGTTCATGTACATGCAGTCGTAGCTGCAGGGTATGTTAGCTTATCATCGCAAACAAACAAGGACGGTTGGGTCAACCTTGACCGGCCCAGGGTGGAGCTCCTCACAGAGTTCGTTGTAGACGGGCAAGTCAAGGTCAAACACACAATTCAAGAATCAACGTCATATTAGATAACTTACCTGACGTGGAAAACGTTGGAGCGCAGAGTAATGCTGGCCTTGCCGTCGATGCCTTTGGGGTCCTTGACTTTGTAGCCCTTGTTATAGCAGATGGCGGCGTGGAACTTCTTGGGGTTGGGGTTGCGCTTCCACATCTCGGCGGTGGTCTGCTTGGTGAAGGTCTCGCGGACGAGGGTCCAGTCGATGAAGGCCCGGATGATATCAGTCACGATGTTGACGGCAACACCGGTGGCGACGCTCATGACGCCGCCGGCGATGGCGGTGATGATGGCCGTGATGCCGATCTGGCGTTCAGCGAGTGCAACATCGGTCTCGGCCTCCACGGAACGGGTGACAACGACGCCATCGACCTTGTTTCCGGTGAAAGTGACGGTATCAACGTCGGCAGCGGAAGCCTCCGGGTTAATGGGGGCAGAGATGTCAGCCTGGACCTCGGCGGGGACGGCAGCGCCGTTGACGGCGAGCGCAGAGGCAAGGAGGAAACCAATGGTAGAGAAACGCATTTTTGAAAAGTGGACTTGAGACTGTTGAACGAGGAGGTGTGATGAGGCGAGTGAGGCGGAAATTAAGATCGCCAGGTAAGCTCTAGAGTATTAGGTTATATATGCCATGGACCGACCTGTATCTAATCCCAAGACCATGTCGTGATATTCCTATAAGTTGCTATCCCTTTGTTACAGGAATACCCTCGTATATCAGAGCTCACTAAATCAGTCTTCTTACGTGCCGTCTTACGTAGTTAGACTTATATAACTAGACTACATTTCACTCTCTTTACATTATATAGAATAAGCATCTTTCTCCCCTATTCTCCTATGCCTTACTATATGCTCTAACTTATAATAGTTATAAGCCTAGGTTTACTTGCTATTATGCAGTTAACTACAATTGTCTGTTAACATCCCTTTTACAAAAAGAGTACATCTTAAGCAGTCTCCTGTTTGCTAATATAATAGACTAGCCTTCTACCCTCTTTAATACAGTTAAGTTAACTAGTTAATGCAACTAGCTAACCTAGTACTAAGCGCTAAAATCCTAGTATTAAGGACTAGGCGTCTAGGCACTTATTAACCTTAATCTTAAAGATATCCCTTCTAAAGCCTTATCTAAAGAAGGGATTTTAATAATTAAGGAGCTAATAGCTAAAAAATAAGCTGCCTCTAACTAGCAGTATAAGATTAACCTTAAGACATATAAGGAAAGCAAAAGGGCTTAAGATAATGCCTATCCCTCTTACCCTACTACTAAAGGATTAACTCCTCTACCTAACTAAGCTGCATATTCTTTTATAAAGCTGTTAAAACCCTTAATCTTGTAATTAGATGTCTTAGAGGACTAAAATGTTACTATTAAAGCCTACAGCATAATAGCTCTACTGCATACCTACTAAGTTAAAAGTCTATATATAGTACTTAACTAGATAATAAAGACTGTAAGTGTAACGCTCCTTACAACTATACACCTAGAGGTAAGCACTAATAGCAAAGCTATAGTTTAACAAACTCTTTATTATCTAAAAGCAAACCTTACGCCTAACAACCTTAGCACTCTATCTACTGTCTGCAAAGAATATTAACAGGTCCTTAAATGCATAAAGGGAGAAGTTAACCTTATACACTAGTATAAGGACTAGCAAGCAGCCTACCTTTAGGCCTATACCTACAACATCCCTAAAGTGTAGGGAGAGCTTGCAGCAAAAGACTTCCTTAATGCAGTTTAAGTTAAGTTAAACCTAACCTAAGGTAAATATATATATAAAACGCTTATTAAAAACCTTAAGCTAGGGCGCCTAATACTCTTAGTCTTAAAGCTAGGATAAATCTTTAATGTTATAACTTACAATAATATAGCTAAGAAGAGCTCTTTTAGAGCTAGCATATACTTAATACTTACTAGCTAATCTAATAAACAAATAGACGCCTATAAGATTTAGAAGGTTATATACCCTTATAGTTGCACTTATAGCTAGACTATTTACTAATGCGTTTACCTATAATATACCCTTATAGGGAAGGTTAATAACAACTAAAAGACCTCTAACCTTACAAAGAAGCAATAAAAGCAAATCTAAGATAAAGTTATAACTAGCAAATAGAAATCTACCTACTAGAAGCTAATCTTAAATAAGTAGCTAAAGCCTAACAGAAGACTCTTCCTAATAACGCCTAACTTAAACTACCTAGGAAACGCAAATAACCTAGGGTATCCTAGCAGCATTATAGCAGTTACTATTAAACCTCTTCTAATCTCTAAGACCTCTTATGCAATCTTTAGCATAGCTCTTAGCAGCACTTATCCACTCTCTAAAAGTATAGTTATAGACAGCTGTAGCGCTATACACCTTATTAATAACAAAAGCCTCCTAGAACTAGGATCCTACAAGCTATTAACCTCTAACAACTATATTAAGGTAGGCACCTTATTACTTCCTATAAGCAGAAGAGGAACTTGCATTATTAAGGGTGTTATTAACAGCCTATAAGGGGTAGCAATAGAAGATCTTATGCTTACAAACGTTGCTATTATTAAAGGCTTTTACATTAATATTACCTTAAAGACCCTCCTTCTTAAGAGCAGACTATAGTACTATAGGCAGGATTATACTATATGCTATAGGATAATTAATAATAGCAATAACGTACTCGCATAGCGAGTGGGCCAACATAGCGAGTGGGCCACTTTTCCAACTTTCTACCTCTTTGACCTTTACACCAACTTTCCTCTACGTACGAACATGCCATCCTCCTCAATTGAAAGTCGTATCATCCTTGCCATCCAGGCTATCGAAAAAGACCCAAAGATGTCTGTACGAAAAGCAGCCCAAACCTTTGAGGTCCCTCGAACGTCAATCCAAAACCGACGCGCCGGACGCGTCGCACGACCTGAAAGACGACCAAATTCAATGAAGATGACTATAACAGAAGAGGAGGTGATTCTTGAACGAGTTATTGACCTAATCAATCGAGGGTTCCCTCCGCGACAAGAAGACGTACGAGAAATGGCCGACCAACTCCTAAACGCGCGCGACGGGACGCGTACGGGACCCCGATGGGCAGAGAACTTCGTACGACGCGTCCCCGAATTGAAAATGCGATTTCGACGCCGAATCGACTATCAAAGGGCCTTAGCTGAGGATCCTATGATTATACAAGGCTGGTTTGCACTCGTGCGAAACACAATTGCGAAGTATGGAATACTTGATGACGATATCTACAATTTTGATGAGACTGGGTTCCTGATGGGAATGCTGTCGCATGCAAAGGTTGTTACAACGTCTGACCGTAAGGGAAGGCCTCGTACGAAGCAGCCTGGCAATCGGGAATGGGTTTCTGTCATTCAGGGTGTGTGTGCGGATGGCTGGGCGATGCCTCCGTACGTCATCGTGAAGGGCAAATATCACCTCCTCTCCTGGTACGCCAACGGCCAATTCCCATCTACATGGCGTATCCATCCAAGCGAAAATGGATGGACGACAAATGATATTGGCCTAGATTGGCTAAAGCACTTTAATCAGTGCACACGGACTCGTACGAAGGGCTCTCATCGCCTCTTGATCCTTGATGGTCACAACAGTCATAAATCGACCGACTTTGACGAATACTGCAAGGAACAAAGCATTATTGCTCTTTGCATGCCTCCCCATTCATCGCACGAGCTCCAGCCTCTTGATGTTGGGTGCTTTAGCCCGTTAAAGTACTCGTACGGCAAGGAAATTGAGAAGATGATGCGGATGCAGATTTCGCATATTACCAAGGATGACTTCTTTCCTGCCTTTAAAGCAGCATTCTTTGCCTCAATGGGGGAAGATAACGTACGAGCTGGTTTTAGACAGGCAGGCCTTGTACCTTTTAACCCTGAAGTGGTTATTTCTCGGTTGGATTTCAAGCCAAAGACGCCAACACCCTCAACCTCACGGCCAAGCAGCCAAGGCTCCTGGGACGCAAAGACACCAACCACAGCACTAGAGGGCGTACGAAGTGCTTCCTCCCTTAAAAAGAAGATCCAGGCACATCAAGGTAGCTCACCAACACCAATGTACGAAGTAATTGACTTCCAGGCCAGAGGTATTAGCAAGTTAGCCCATAGGCTTGCTATTATTGAGGCTGAGAACCGTAAGCTTCGTACGGGGATAGAGATACTAAGTAAGCGCCGGAGGGCAAAAAAGACTAGACTACGTCTTGGAGGGTCACTTAATACTACTGAAGCAGAGGCACTACAAGTAGAAAAGGGTAGTGTTGATGCTGGAGGACAGAATAACCCTCAGAAGGAGGGTCGTACGGAAGGTGCTGAACCACGCGCGCGACGATGTGGCAATTGCGGAAAGCCTGGACATAACGCACGAACCTGTGAAGTAGTTTGGGACAGTAATGAGGAAGAGGATGAGGAGTAGTTTTAATTGATTTCGTACGTTGTAGTTTAATTAACTTATATGAAAGGTAGAAGGGTAGAGGAAGGTGGCCCACTCGCTATGTTGGCCCACTCGCTATGCGAGTACGTTATAAGTTGCATATAATGCTGCATTAATAGCGCCTATAAGAAAACACCTTAACAACTAATAAGACGTTAAAGAATAGATTATAAAGTAGTAAAAGGCGCTCTATAAAGCCTCTACAAGCAGCCTGCTGCAGGCCTAAACGTTAAGCCTATAGTTTATACCCTTTATAATAGCATTTATAAGATTATATATCTTAAGCTAGGTATACATATACTATAAAACCTACGTCTGCAAAGCTAAAAAGGATATTATTATACTAGGGAGCATTTTAGCTAACGTTAGATGCTTCCTTTAGACTGCAGATAATGTAGAGCCTATACAAAAGGCTTTATAAGGTGCCTTTAGCCTAACTAACCTTAGCAATAATGCCTCCTAAGAAGAATGTAGTAATAATAATAAACAGGCCTATAGAGGCTAAGGCTGTAGCTGCAGAGGCTGTTAGTAAAGCTAACTGCTAAGGGATTTTAGTATGCTAATAGAAACCTTAACCTTATTATTATTACCTACAACCTTATAAGAGGTAAGTGTATATGCTAAGCAAGAAAGGTCTAGCATAAGCGCTACTAAGATACCTTTTATAAAGCATACTAATAGTTGCTAACTATACCTTAGCCTATAGCACTAAATAGATAAGTGTTTCTATATGCTCCCTTATCTGCAAAGGGATAACAAGCTACTTAACTAAGCAACTTAAGTCTTTATTAATAAGCATATCTAAATTAACCTAAAACTTATAGAGCGCTTAAGATAGGTTAGATAAGCAGCTAACCTACTAAATTAACTATATAGTAGCTGCTAAGGGAAGCTATCTCTAGCGTCTTTTTATACTACCTATAGTTAATATTACCTTATAGGATTAGCTATACTAGACTTAGGCTTTATAGTATACGTTTTTAATAATCCTTTATAGTTTAAGATGCTAAGAGCTGCACCCTATAGAGACTTCCTATAGGCAGGCGTATAACAACTACCTATTAAAGCATATAGGACTATAGAAATTAACCTAAGGGTATATAGCAATAGTATTATAAAGCTTACTTTACTTAAAGTTACCCTTTACCTTAGGTTAGCTACAAACCTTATATCCTTTAGGAAACTTAGGTAATAAGGACTTTAGTAGGATAACAGCCTAGAAAATAACTGCCTATAATAGGCAGATAAGTCCTTTATTGCATATGTTAACAAAATCTATAATTAATAAGTGCTTAACTATTAGCCTTTTAGCTTAGAGGCTGCACTTGCAGCAGCTATACTATTGCTAGCTGTTTAGTTAGATAAAGCACCCCCTACATGCAGAAGATATATATATATAATAGCTATACGCTAAAAGCCTATTTTAGGCAACCTTATTACTTAATATAAACGCCTTAGGCACCTAGGCTTAAAAGCACTTAAAAGGATTATTAATGCAGCCTATAGGGTACGCCTTTAAGGCGTTAAAGGTTAATAGATTACTATAGTAGACTGCAACGCCTACGCTTAAGGAAAAGCCTATTAAATAGTCTATTAAAGCCTATAAGAGTTAGCTGCTTAAGCGCAGCCTAGTAATTGTTTAGCTATTAATTTTTATAACCTTAAAATAGGCTACATAGGATATTAATCCTACATGCTATTTTCTAACTAAGGTAGTAGTCTTATATAGGACTTTTACCTTTGCTAAAGGACTATAGACGTACTGCTTATAATAATTAAAGACTTCCTTACGCTTCTTTATACCTAATACAACTGCTGCATAAAGGTTATTAAGATAGACAATAAGCTTCTTTACTACTATAAAATTATTGCAAACCTTAAAGCATGCAGTATACACCTTAAGGTAAGCACTTTAAATACCTGAGCGTAAAATAGAGCTATAGAATATATTGCTGCTGCTATAAAGTAAAAGGTATGCAGTATAGCAATTAATATAAGCCTTCTAGACGTCCTTTAGCCTAAGGTGTATACTATAGTAACTTACCTTTATAACTATATACTGCAAGCAGCCTGCAGCTAGAAGACCTTATACTAACTGTAGTATAAGTACTTTTAGATTAAAGAAAAGGCTTCTTACGTAAGGCCTAACCTTTTATACCTTTAGGTATATAGCTGCAAAGCATATGCGCTTACTGCAGATGCCTAGCTATATAAATAGTATAGGTAAAGGCTTGCCTTATATGCTTAGATTAGTTACCTTATTAGCTACAGCTCTAGCAACTTCTTTTGCATATAGAACCCACTTTATAGTAAAGTATTTATAATATGTAACGTTATCTTTAATAAAGGCGCTATTTTTAATAGCAATCTTAAAGGCCTTGCTAAAAGCATGCAAGAGTTAGATCTTAATAAAATATAATAGACTATTAACTGCCTTATATATAAAGGAGCACATAAGACAAGCTTTATGCATACAGCTAATAAAGAAGTAGATAAGATTATAGAACATGCTAAGTAAGCTAAGAAGGTAACCTAAGGTAGCCCTAACCTTAATAAAGGCCTATAAGAAGGCTGCCCTAATAGGCCCTCTAAGCTAGCACTGCATACTAAAGTAAGATTCTAACTTATAACTCCTTTAACTACGCCTCTAAGAGCATCTTTCTTTACTGCACTTACAACTGCACTAGGCGTAAGGGGGTAAAAAGAAAGATCTTATCTGCCTATAGATAGCAATAATACTATTTCTATACATAAGATGTAGCTAAAGCTATTATATAAGTCCTTTAAGGCAGCATTTCTAGTAGGATGTATACACTAAAAACATAAAATGTAGCTAAACCTATTATATAAGCCTCTTAAGGCTGCATTTCTAGTAGGATGTATATATAAGACTATATAGCAATTAATAGATAGCACTTATATGCTGCTAAAGCAGGCTAGCTACCTAAACCTAGCAGTAAGTGTAGATTAACCTATAATTAAATGCTCTAACAGTATAGTAGATAATCTAAAAGCGTATAAGATAGGGCTCTAACAGCCTGCAGTTGCATAGCCTTTAGGTTAGAAGCAGTTAAAGGCAGATAGTAAGAGGCTTTTTACATGCTCTGCTAAGCATGCTTGCAGGTATAGTAATAATATAAGGACTATTACTAAAGCAGCTACTTTATATAGCACCTACTAGAAAAACTTACCCCCTCTTCCTATATTACACTTTTAGCTAGTAAGACACCTACTTAAAAGCGCTTTTTAAGATGTAGAAAGGAGTTACCTATAAGATTATAAGCTCTTACGTTTATAGCAAGAGGACTTTAAAGCGTTTGCATACAGCAATTAGATTCTTAATTACTATTAGGTATAACGTGTTTGATAAGCGAGCTGGACAGACAAGCGAGCTGGACACAAAACCACCACCATATCGCGAATGCGACCATAACGGAACAACAAAAAGGTTAAATCAATTCAAACTACTCAGAATCCTCTTCTATAGACATTTCTTCATCAAACTGACACGTTCGTGCATTGTGTCCAGTGTTTCCGCAGATGCCACACCGCCGTTGACCTGTTTCTGTCCTCAGTCTGCGACCACTACTCCGACGCGTTTCCTCTTGTACCTGGGCTGTCGCCTCTCTCTGGGACTGGATATCCTGTGCCTCAGATACAGTAAGACTTCCTCCTTGTCTAAGACGTGTTTTTTTGGTTCTTTTACGTCGGTTAAGTAGACCATTCTCCTCTTCAAGGCTCTTAACCCTAGCTCTCAACATTGCATTCTCATGCGCAAATTCTAGTGCTCCTTTTAGAATATGCTCAGTAGCTGTACATCCATGTGTCGGAGAGCTATCTGGATGATTAAGGAACCGATCCTTAAGTAGAGTTCCTTGAGAACTTAACTCTGCAGTGGTGTGTGGTGTCTGGGAAGTCCAAGCTGGTGGTGTTGTTGGGAGGGAACCTGGAGGTGAAGGAGTATGTAATTTGACGTCTAGCTTAGATAGCACACTTTCTGCACTTAGAGGGACAAGTCCTGCCCCTCTAAAACCCCCTTGGATGTTTTTTTCTGTGAGAGCTCGCTTGAAGGCGTTGTGAAATGCTGGAAAGAAATCGTCCTTTGTAATATGGGTGTTACCCCGTCGCATCTTATCCTCAATTTCTCGACCGTACGCCAACTTCAGAGGCCCAAAACACCCTACGTCTAAGGGCTGAAGTAGATGAGAAGAATGAGGCGGCATACAGAGGGTGATGATGTTGTTTTCCTGGCAAAATAGCTCGAAGTCTGTGGAGTGGTGACTTTCGTGTCCATCGACGACAAGGAGGCGATATTTACCCTTCGCACGCGACTTTGAATGCCGATCAAAGTGCTGGACCCAATCTAGACCTCTTTCATTTGTTGTCCATCCATTTTCAGACGTTGCGATAACCCAGTCGTGTGGGAGGCCAGATTCAGTGTACCAGGTGGAGAGGAGATTTTTGCCTGCAACAATGATGTACGGCGGGACGCTGTAGCCAGATGAACTAATGGCCTGAATGACTGTAACCCATTCTCGATTGCCAGGCTGCACCATCTTTGTGTTTGAACGTCTTTCGGAGCTCGTAACGACCATTCCGTAAGCAATCTGGCCCATCATAAAGCCAGTCTCATCGAAGTTGTAGATATCTGACCCCTCAATGCCGTATTTCGCGATTGTGTTTGCCACAAGGCGAAACCACGCGTTAATTGCCTCAGGATCTTCGCATTTAGCTCTCTTATAGTTGTATCTGCGAAAAAAACGCGTTCGGAGCTGTGGTTGTCGTTTGACGAAGTTCGAGGCCCAGCGCTTGCCGACTGGTGGCGCGTTGCGGTCGGCAAGCAGTCGATTGGCCATTTCTTCAACACCACTGATCTGGGGAGGAAACGATCGGGCATCTAGGTCAAGAATATACTCAACTAGCTTGTTCTCTTCCAGCTCCGTCAAATTCTGTGAGTTAGGCATGGTGTCGCGTCGGGATGGTATACCCTTAAGTTGCGTCGCTAAAGTTGAATGTGGGACTGAGTAGATCCGAGCTGCCTCTCGAATGCTCTTTGCCTGGCCTTTTTGGATAGCCTGAATGGCAAGATTTAATTGAGCCTCTTTGTTTTGCACAGACATTGTTGTGGCGGTCGGAAGACGCGTCGGAATGATGTAGGTGGCAGGTTTGTGGTTTTGTGTCCAGCTCGCTTGTCTGTCCAGCTCGCTTATCAAACACGTTATATATATAAACTTAATAAGTATAGCTGCCTTATAAAGGTAAAGGTAAGGCTTATAATATATAGTAACTAATAGGTAAAAGATGCATAAGATATATACGCTAACGTAGTTCACAAGCAAGTGAATCACACAAGCTAGTGAATCACTTTCTAATTATTTCGTACGCATCCTCTTTCTCCTAGTTTTTCTCCACCAACAACTATGGGACAGCAATCAATTGAAAGTGATTTAGTCCTAGCGCTTAATGCGCTCCAATCCAACCCAAAATTAAGCGTACGAAAGGCTGCATTACTCTATAATGTATCATTCTCTACCCTCCAACGACGAAAACACGGCCGACCTGCGAAACGCGACATCCGACCACATAACCAGAATTTGACCTTGTACGAAGAGGAGAGCATTGTACGATACATAATCGACCTAGATTCACGATCATTTCCACCGCGCCTTAGTGCTGTTCGAGAAATGGCCGATCGACTGCTTCGCGACCGCGGCGCGCGACGCGTCGGAACAAACTGGGCCTCAAACTTCGTACGACGACGACCTGAGCTCCGAACGCGTTTTAATCGAAGAATCGACTATCAGAGAGTCCTCTGCGAAGATCCTGACGCGTATCGCGCGTGGTTTTCCCTTCTACGAAATACAATTGCGAAGTATGGGATACACGATGACGATATCTATAACTTTGATGAGACTGGGTTTGCAATGGGCAAAATGTCCTCTGAAATGGTTGTTACAGCCTCTGAACGACGTGGCAAGCCAAGAGGAGCACAACAAGGGAATCAGGAATGGGTTACAGTAATCCAGGGCATTGGGTCGTACGGCTATTCTATCCCACCGTACATCATCTTTGCAGGCAAAGTCCATCTTGACTCCTGGACGTACGACAGCCCCCTCCCACCCAACTGGGTAATTACCCTTACAGAAAACGGTTGGACGACAAACGAGAAAGGCCTAGAATGGGTAAAGCACTTTGATTTCCATACAAGAAGTCGTACGAAGGGTGCTTACCGCCTCCTCATCCTTGATGGCCACGAAAGCCACCATTCTGTCGATTTTGAGCTATACTGCAAGGAACAGAAGATTATTACGCTCTGTATGCCACCTCATTCATCGCATAAGCTCCAGCCTCTTGATGTTGGGTGCTTTGGTCCCTTGAAACGGGCGTACGGTCAAGAAATCGAGGTCCTTATGCGGGCGCATGTTACGCATATTGCAAAGGAAGACTTCCTCCCAGCTTTTTCTAAGGCGTACGACAAGGCGATAACTAAGTCAAACATTCAAGCAGGCTTTAGAGCAACTGGCCTTATACCGTACGACCCTGATTATGTGATTTCACAGCTAGATATCAAGCTTCATACGCCAACACCACCAGGTTCTTCTGCTGGCTTACCACCAGCTTGGGTACCAAAGACACCAAACAACCCAATCGAAATCACGTCACAATCCGATTATATCAGTAATCGCATCGTACGACATCAAAATAGCTCCCCAACATCAATTCTTACAGGTATGCAGCAGCTGAAGAAAGGGATGATGATGATGGTGCACGAACAGACCTTGATGCGGGAGGATTTGGCTGAACTTCGAGAGGCAAATGACCGCCTTAGCCGCCGTCGGCGTACGAAAAAAAAACAGCTACAGCAAGGAGGGACACTTACAATTAACCAGGCAAAGGATTTAAAGTCTCAAATAGATGCGACGGAGCAGTTAAAGGCAGAAACAAGTCAGAATGGTGGTCGTACGAGGAGGCAGGAAACGCGCGCGCGACGATGTGGTATCTGTGGAGAGCCTGGCCATAATGCTCGTACATGTCAAAAGGTTGAATCTACATCTGAAGAAGAGGATTCCAGTTAATTTAAATTAGTTTAAGGCGTTGTAGTTGATTTCTCTTACATGTTATTGTACGAGTAGTAGAAAAGTGATTCACTAGCTTGTGTGATTCACTTGCTTGTGAACTACGTTATAATGCTTATAAGTATATTATTCTAAATACTAATAACGTACATGCATAGCAAGTGGCCCATCATAGCAAGTGGCCCACCTCTACCTACCCTCCAGCCATTTATATAAGTCAATCAAGCAGCATCGTACGAAATCAATTAAAACTACTCATCATCCTCTTCTTCAGAGGTCTCCCATACTACCTGACATGTTCGTACGTTATGTCCAGTCTTTCCGCAATTGCCACATCGCCGACCGCGCAATTCACCCCCCTCCGTACGAGCCCCCTCCTGACGTGTATTTTCGCCTCCAGCATCAACAACCCCCTTCTCTACCCGGATTGCCTCTGCTTCAGCTGCATTAAGGGACCCTCCAAGACGCAGTTGGGTTTTTTTAGCCCTCCGACGCTTGCTTAGTATCTCATTTGCCGTACGAAGCCCACGGCACTCAGCTTCAACAAGAGCTAGTTTGTGTGCTAACTTGCTAATACCTTTGGCCTGCAAGTCAACTACTTCGTACAAATGGGTTGGTGAGCTATATTGATGACTGGTAATCCTTTTCTTAAGTGATGCAGAGCTTCGTACGGCGTCATGTGCTGTAGTTGGTGTCTTTGGGTCCCAGGAGCCCTGGCTGCTTGGGCGTGAGTTGGATGGTGTTGGCGTCTTTGGCTTGAAATCCAGGCGGGAAATAACTACTTCTGGGTTGAAAGGGATAAGGCCAGCCTGTCTAAAGCCAGCTCGTACGTTTTCTTCACCCATTGAAGTGAAAAAGGCTGCCTTAAAGGCAGGAAAGAAGTCGTCCTTAGTAATGTGCGTAATCTGCATCCGCATCATTTTCTCAATTTCCTTGCCGTACGACGCCTTCAGCGGACTAAAACAGCCAACATCAAGAGGCTGGAGCTTGTGCGATGAATGGGGAGGCATGAAAAGAGCAATAATGCTGTGTTCCTTGCAGTAATCGTCAAACTTGGTAGACTTGTGGCTGTTGTGGCTATTAAGGATTAGGAGCCGCTTAACACCCTTCGTACGAGACTTTGTACACTTTTCAAAATGCTGTAGCCAATCTAGGCCAATCTCGTTTGTAGTCTATCCATTTTTGCTAGGGTGGACGCGCTATTGGGGTGGGAATTGGCCATTGGTATACCATGAGAGGAGGTGATATTTGCCCTTGACGATGACGTACGGAGGCAGCGCCCAGCCATCTGCACATACGCCCTGAATGACAGAAACCCATTCGCGATTGCCAGGCTGCTTCGTACGAGGCCTTCCACGGCGATTGGAGGTTGTAACAACCTTTGCGTGCGACAGCATTCCCATCAAGAAGCCCGTCTCATCAAAATTGTAGATATCGTTATTGTGGATTCCGTACTTTGCGATTGTGTTTCGTACGAGGGCAAACCAGGCCTGCACAATTGCAGGATCCTCAGCTAACGCCCTCTGATAGTCAATTCCACGTCGAAAACGCGTCTTTAGTTGTGGTTGGCGTCGTACGAAGTTCTCTGCCCATCAGGGTCCGACACGCGTCGCGTCGCGTTCGTCAAGGAGGCAATCAGCCATATCTCGTACGTCGTCAAGTCGCGGTGGAAATCCTCGATCGATTAGGTCAATAACTCGTTCAAGAATCACTGTTTCTTCTAGCTCAGTCATCTTCATTGATTTTGTATGAGTCTTGTGGTGTGGTAATTGTCCAGCGCGTTGGTGTTGAAGTGTTGTTCTTGGGACGTTGTAGATAGAGGCTGCTTTTCGTACAGATAGATTTGGGTCTTTTTTAATAGCTTTAATTGCAAGGATAATACGACTTTCGTTTGAAGAAGAACTTATTATCGTACGTAGAGGAATGTTGATGTAAAGTTGAAGTTTGAGGAGGAAGGAGGAAGTGGGCCACTTGCTATGATGGGCCACTTGCTATGCATGTACGTTATGTGTTATTTATATTGTTATCTATTATGCTAATTGCCCTGCTCCTAGCTACCTAACTTAGCCCTTAAGAATCCCTTTCCTAGGTGCCTAAGGCCTCTATAGAGCCTACTGCCGAAGTTTAAGCACGTAATAGTCCCTCTGCTAACGCTAAGCAGGCCAGCTAAGCTAGGCTAATATCTCCTATCTCTAGTGCCCTCTATATGCTTTATACCCTCTAATTTAATACACCCCCTTAGGGAAGGGCTTACTACTAGCCTTTTTAGGCTTGTAAAGGCAGTACCCTTTGCTACGCTATTAGTAGGGACTTTCCTATATTCTTATACAGCTTGCAGAGGCTTATAGTGCTGCAAAAGATTATAGGCCTCCTCTACAGCCTATACATTATTAAGTCTTATTTACGCTTCTAAGCAGCTTTTATCTACCTTAAGATCTCTTATGCAGTTAGCCTTAAGGACGTCCTTTTTATTAGTTATATTTAGCTAAAGGAGGAAGGCGTTATATGTTATTATATCAAGGGCCTTTATAGGGCTGTTTGCTATTAGCTCTACTAATAAAGTATAGGTAACTGCAACCTATCCTTTAGCAACTTCTTATTGTAACTAGTAGTTATATATATTAATATAATATAGCTTTATGTAAAGCTTTAAAAGCTTACTTATTATAAGGTTAATAGTCTGCTAATTGTTACACTAAATTTAGATTCTTATAGGCGTTAATAGTATAGCATATATTACCTACCCCCTAAGCTTAGTAGGAAGCTAAACCTAAAGGTGTAAAATTAAACAGCTTATAAAAATAGCTTCCTTAGCAGCCTATGTAAGTGCTAGAAGCTCTACTTTAGTTGTTAACGTTGTAATAGTATCTTACTTATTAGCCTGCTATGCAATAAGGCCTCTAAAAAGCTTTATAGCAAAGGCCTATAAGCTCTTTCTATAAAGCATATTATTACTAAAGCTTGCATTAGTGTTACGGTCGGCTTTCCGTGGTAGTGTCTATTAGCAGAAGCTGAGGCAACGAAGCTGGAGAACAGTGCTGTAAGTCGTGCTGAAAGGATCAGGTCTTCAGAGGATACGGTGATCAGTCGTATACTCAACAAGGGGTTGTAACGTTGGTCACTAGTGAAGGGTGCCGAGAGTATCCGAGGGGATAATCACAAAGTTGATTGCTGAAGAGCTATGGAAGTCTGTCCTTGAGTTCGTCCAAGTCCATCCTATATACAAGTCCCGTGTGTCTGTTGCTGAGATCTGGCTTACACCTGATTACCAGTAATCCAGGTGTTGTATGGAGTGATCACTCGAAGTGGGGCGCGTGAGCGCTCACGTCGTGATCAATCGTGCTCACGCATAATCAGTTGCTCACTCCCTTATCACCACGTGACCTTGCACCATAGTTCTTCCGTTCCGGAGGAGTCACCCTTGTTTCCCGTGTCTGCCTGCTTATAACTTGTCCGTAACCGCCAGGCGCCCTGTGGGGGCGTCCCCTGGTCCTGTTATGTTTGACGGGTCGTAACACAAACGTAGCAGAAGCAGAGGCTTACATACTTACTGCAAAAGAGCGCTTCTAGAGGAAGGCAGTTAAGATGTAGGCAGATATCTACATACTACTAGAGACGAATCTGCTCTGCAGGGTAACATCTAAAATGCAAAAATTCTAGAACTCCTACTGCTTGCCTCTCTTCCAGGTAGCAGAGGCTTTAAAGGACGTACTAATAGAAAATATTAAGACTATTAACCTGCTTACGTTGTTGCTATAGGAAGAGAGACTTAAGGTTAAAATTAGTAAGGAGGAGACAAGAGAGTCTAATACAACTAGCATAGTCTGTGTTGCAGTTAGCAGTTTAGCAAGAAGTAAAGTAGTAGGTATTAGTAGTGTTGTTTAGAAAGGGTTAGAGCGGCAAGACAGCCTTAAACTTAAGCCTTTCTCCTTTACGTTAGGCCTAAGGTTAGAACAGAATCCCTACAGTAGACAGCTGGCAGCTATAGCATACGCGCTGCAGAGGTCACTGTTAGGCCTTACAAGCAAGAGGATTACAGTAATAACAAGTAATAAAGCGGCAGCGCTTACGCTAAAACAACTACACTAACAGTCTAGGCAGGAGTTTATATAGTGCATCTACAATTCTGTAGAAGAGCTTTAAAAGGACAATAACGCTATTACAGTACAGTAGAAGGCTGCTAGTAAGGAAGACAAACTGCTTAAGCAGACAAAGATACTAGCACGTAAAGCAACTAAAGAGGGAGCTACTCTACAGGCATATTTCCTAGTAGCAAAGTTAACAACGCTTAACGTAGCACAATTAAAGTGCTTACTAGAAAGAGTGCTGCTAGAAAAGATTAGATAATTCTCTAAAAGAGTTAACAAAGCGCTGCTAGGGAAGCATACCTGCTAACTTTACAACAAGCTTACTTAAAAAGAAGCAACTACACTTGCATAACTTAAGACTAGAATAGTAAGACTAAATTATTATCTTTATTAGATTAATACAGCATCTTTGCATATCTATAGATGCAGACAGGCAGCTAAAATAGTTAAGCATTTTCTCTTCTAATGCACTAAATAGACAACACACTACAGAGAAATGCTTAAATGCATAGAAACACAGAGAAGCAACATATCCTTCTACCTAGGAGGTAAGGGTCTATTAGATAACAACAAATAGACGCTAAACATGCAAGCAGTCTAAGTAACAATTTAATTTACGCTAGCAACAGGTTAGCTAGACGCAAGGTAATAGGAGGCAGAAATAGAGATTAACCCCCTAATACATTAAACTTAATATAAACCTAACTATATAACAACCTATACTATAGACAGCAGGCACTGCTTTAGCTGCTATAGATAGAACGCTAAACACTTAGAGAATAGGCTTTAAGGTAGCATGCTAATAATACATCTAAACTACAGGAATCTAAAGCAAGACAGCAGATATAGAGGTGCAAGCAGGAAATAGAGACATTACTTATAGGCTTTAAGGAGATAAGGACATAAGCTTAGCAAGGTACATGTAATTAGCTTAGGTGCCCTCTCGGCTTTGCTGCCGGGCGTAATAAATTGTATGTGTGTGTGTGTATGTATTTATACTTATGCAGCCTTTAGAGCAGCAGCCTTAGCTACTTGTAGTTATTAAGTTGCTCTATTAGATCGCTAAACTATCTATCCGCTTAACAACTAAATGCAATAAACCTACACCTAGTTTCTAAAAATATTACCTAATTAAGAGCATAACTAACCCCTAAAGTTATCTATAAGAACGCTGCGCATAAGAAACAGAAGGTAATAGTTAAAATATTAATCTAAAATGTCTGCATATTTAATAGCAACGCTATTCTTAAACCTAGTAATATTATCTTTATGAAATCTGCTAGAAATATTTAAAACTATATAGCTAATAACTTTAATGCTAAGACTTCTAACTTTATTATTAACAGCTAAGGCTGCTTACTTATACCTAGTCTTATTAACGTCTATACTAATATTAAAGGTGCTAATGCAGCCCTTAGCATATATGCAAGCTAAGGTATTACAACTATCCTTAATATAAGCAGTACTACCTAGCAATATTAGACTATATATATTTATGCTGCTAGTAGAATAGGACTTTTAACTTTCCTTACTAGCAGTACTAAAGCATCTTCTGCCTAAGGCTACTAGTTGCAGCTATACAACAGCCTTAATAGCTATATTATCTAGATGTATAAAAATGCTAATACCTTTATCTTATTAAGGTCTAGCAGCCTAGACTGCTTAGACTTTATTAAGGTCTTAGTTAACCTTAACTTATTTAATAATAACATCCTTAAGACCCTTACTAACGCTACCTACACCTACAGAAAGCTAATTATTACCTATACTGCTAGTAAGGCATTCTATAAGCATACCCTACTTACTAGCTTTAATGTCTTTACCTATATACCCTTAAATACATCTATTAACAATATGCTAGCGCTTAAAATAGCAGCTAAAAATATAATATTTATGCTAATACTTACTATAATATAATAGCATACATTAGCTATTAGCTTTAATGTAAATAATACTACTACTATCTCCTTCTTAAGCCTTAATAAAACTATAGTAAATTAGGGCCCTATTAAGCACTCCTATACTAACTTTATTTCTAGTAGCAGCTATAATAATGTAATATAGAGCGTATGCATACTTTATAATGCTAGCATTACTCTCTACGCTAGCATAACAGCAAACCTAGTCCTAAGGTCCTAGATCCCTTTTAGCAAGAGCCTGCATAAAGAGCTATACCTACTAGTTAAGGCTAGCATGCCTATACTTTATATACTCTACTTAGCAACCTGCGTAGTAGCTACAGCCTTCTAGCTTAGCAACTGCAGCATAGTCTAGGGTAGCCTCTAGGCTAACCTAGTACTTATTAAAGGAAACCTGCTTAAGGACATTACTGCTATAAGGAAGATTAGGAAGATATAGATCTGCAGAGAGGAAATTAAGCTGTCTGCTGCAGCAGCTAAGATATAATAGACTAGATTAGTTAGCTAATTTAATAGCCTAGACTTCTAGAATTGCAAGATGCTAAAACTATAGTCTAATAATATTAGCTGTTGCTTTATTAATACGCCTTAAATTAATAGATCTGCTTCTCTTAACCTTAATAGATAGATTCCTCTTAACAAAGGCCTATACCTAGTTCTTACTAAGTAGCCTGTAATTGCTAGCGATCTAGAGGATCCTTTTAGCAAAGTCTTTCAGCTAGCGATAGGTTGGTAGGAGCTGTAGAGCGTGCTAGATGCATACCTAGTCTGCTAGATGCTTCTCCTAGATAGGGGATAATCGCTGCTAGCTAGCAAAAGCAAGAGCTCTTAGCTAGTTACCCTGTATATAGCATTGCAGTATTAAGAATAGTATACCCTATTGCTAGGCTGCCTTTCTAATAGATAGACTAGTACTAACAGCTCTTAAAGCCTTAGCAATCTTATACTTAGTATACTAAGCTATAACGTATAGACTAACGTATGTGTAGAATTTAGTAATAAATAGTAGAAAATAAGCATTATTATATTATTTCATTATAAGGGTTAGTTATAGTGTTAATAGGTTAGGTAAGGTGACTGAAATAAGGGGGTGACTAAGAAGTAGGTAACTAACGTTATCTAGTAGTAGTTATAGGCCTACAGCTCTCTACGCTACATATCCTTTAGGAGGTCTGCTGTAAGGGCGGTTGCGCTCTTGCCGCTATAGCGTAAAATACAACAACAACAACAACCAGCTTAGACTAAGGTTACACTTCTCCTGCCCTCCTAAACTAGCCCTACTACAGAGCACCCTTCACCACCTCTTAGCAGCCTAGTCAGGTCACAGGGACTTTAAACACTATTACTAACGCTTTAACTACATAGAAGCTTTGCTAACCTGCTCCTGCAGAGAGGTAAAGGACGTAGATTATCTAGTCTACTACCTAGCAACCTTAGCAAGGAGGCAGCAGTAGCCTACTTTCTACCTAACTAGTCTGCTTAACCCTATAGGACCTATAGGATCTCTTAAATAATACTTTAAGGGACTAATAACTAACCTAAAAGGCTTTAAGGCCTTCCTCTATATAACAAACTTATTCTAGAAGATCTACCTACGCTACTAGGGAACAGGCTTTAGCACAGGATCTAGACAGCCAACTAAACTCTTATAGGGAATAGACAGGAATAGACAGGAAGCAATAAATCTAGGGAACTAGCAGGAACTAGAGACAGATAGAACGCATAGTAGCCATTAGGCAGGATTTAGAGGACGAAAGGAAGGGCAATGTATGAAGTGCATAGTCCTAGCCCACGGCTCTCCACGCCACATACCCCTCAGGAGGTCTGCGACAAGGGTTCCACCCATGCCGCCATGGCGTTAACTACAACAACAACAACAACAACAACAACAACAACAACAATACTGGCAGAAAATATCACCAAACACTGGCCATCGCTGCATTGATCGTCAGGACCAACATCCTCCGTCATTTCCACTCATCCGCGGGTTGTTCAATTATACTGTATACCCTCATGATGTATTCATTGTCGCTGCCACGACCGCCAATCATGACAGGCTTGTCGATCCTTAAGTCGTTGCGAAGTCCACGTACTTCTTTTCTCCGAGGCGTGGCAGCGCAGCCAGTTGTCGATCGCAAGGTTCATTACGCCTAATATGGTTCACAGCGCACTTCTCGCCTCTTTTAACAGACCCAGGACTTCCAAGTACTTCTGTTGCAAGCCTTGGTACCGAGCTTCGACATTGTTCTTGGTGGATAGCAGTTCAGCCACCAGTTGTTCCTGTTTCTGTAATTCGCGATACAAAGCCTGGCAGTGAAGCTCCTGGTTGCATGTATGCTGCTCTGGCTGAACAAGGGAGCTGCTTTGGGTCCTTCTGGCGAACGGCTCATCGTTGTTGTCAATATCGGCGTGCGTGGCGGCAAACGTAACAGCTGGGATTTCAGCGTTTGCTTTCTTCCTTTTTGGGGGTGGCGGGATGATGTCGGAGCTCCCTCCCGCGCCGAAGGCGACACTTAAGCAGTTTGGATCGTGGGCGAGGGATTGGTGTACCAAAGGTAGACCGACTGTTGCAGGAGTCGTCGTTAATGTAGGATTGGACCAGTTGCTGGCGAAACTGCCTTGGACTGACATAGCTCCTTGAGAGTGATACCAGGTGGCCGGATCTATAGGATAACCACTTAAGCTCAAGGAGGTAGGATCTGGGACGCCCTGCGCCCACCAGTTTCCTGCGCCAACATCGTAATTTGGGGGGAAACTCCTCGAGAATTGAATATTCGAATGCGTTACTGAACCATCGTAGTCCTCTGACGTCTCAAATGGTGCAACAGGGCTTGATTCGATGCCAAGCTGATCAAAGTTGTTTGCTGGGGCCAAGTTGTTGAAGGTAGATGGGGCATATTCGCTGTCTAGCTGTTCTCTGACAGGAACGAGGCTTTTATCGCCAAGAGTTCTTTGCATGTGATTTGTGTCTGACTGCTTGAGTGCCGTGGAATCGAAATCACCTAGTGTAGGAGTGGTACTGGAGGAAACCCCAGTGCGGATAGTGAGCGGATCACTCGCGTCTCGTTGCGGCCCCTCTGATGAAACGGTGGTGACTTGGCTGCTCGGTGGGCATGTTGGTGAGTGCTCATCTAGAAGTGTCTCATGAATATGCTCGGATATTTGGCTATCCTGTAGTCGAGGGGAGATGTTGGATATTATGGTAAGGGCTTTTAACTCTCTTATCAAGGCGTCTCGTTGACGTTGAGCCTGTTTCAATTCCTCAATCTCGAGTTCAAGACTACGCTTGGTACGGCGAGACCGAGTATTGTATTCGCACTTCAGCTCTCGAGATCGGCAACTCAAGCATGGATTCTCTCCATTACACTTAAAGTCTCTTGGTCAGACTTCTGACTGACAGACGGATGGATTAGAGCACACACCTTGGCCTTCTTCGCACGGCAATTCTCGCAGGCTTCGGTTGTACATAACCGTGAATTTCGGTTACCACCGGATTCTCTCGAGGCCCTCAGGGATGCTTGTTCCGTCATGTTCTAGTTCTAGCTTTAGAATAGTCCGAAAATCGATATTGTTCGGCCCAGGTGACTTACAATCAATTTTTCACAGCATAAGGTCTGCAAGGATGGAAATATTTCAACAAAGAGCTGTTCAGCTGAAAAAGGTGTTGCATCGATGGGCTTTGTACTAAGGATAAGCTCAAGTCTCGACTTATGAGCTCATTCGGTTGAGCTAGCGCTCAAGAGGTTGTCGTTACGCTTGTCTTATCGACTCTGTCATTTTATTGATGGTTTGGGTAACCTCCAGTCTAGTGTAGCTAGAGCCTAGAATTGCTCTGAATATATCGGCGCGAAGTGAGCATGGGTTGTGATTTCGAGAGGAATTCTGAAGCAGAAAATATCGAGACAGTAGCAGAACATCTGATACCGCCCATACCCGAATGGGCTGGAATTTACAGGGTCGAACACAAACGCGTTTTAAGGAGTACGAGTGGTTCATGTATTGCGGACATAGTCGGAGTGAACGAAAGATGACGTTTGAACCAAGCATGTAGCCCCGCGGAGATTTATCCGCCTCTGCAAGCGACATACCAGGAAAGGCTTCCCTGCACACATAAATAAAACTTGGTAGCAATCGAAGCGTATGCACCATCTCTATGTGACTGCATAGAAAGGAAGACCTGGAGCACTCGAAACAGTTTGACAATCGGCCCTCACTCTGCGGGATTTCGCAGCAGCACTCCGGGTCCCTTTTATCGTAAAGCTAACATCGAGAGCATCTAGTAAATCGGGATATATGGGTAATCTCTATCGTCATTAGGATACCATATCCCCCAACTATAGGCTTTTAGGAAGGTCACAAGAGAGAATTAGGGCAACCTTGTAGAAAATTTCTATGTAGAGGGACCCCTTGACCCGTGGTCGAGGTCACCGGAGAGAACCCCGTGTCTATCGAGAACGTCAATAACAGAGGCTTGTTATGGCGATTGGGAAATAGAGAAATGTGATCTTGAACCCTAGTGTGCTCCACTTTGTCGACCTGCATGTGTGTCGGAACAAGGGTACGTGCGGATCCAACATCAAAGTGCCATCTGAGTGAACCTGTAATCAGCCTGCGGAGCTAGGCTTTGCCGCCCATTTAATGGCTAAAGTCCCGAAGGGAATCCATAGGCACTGCGACCGAAAGCAAATCATGGGGAAATTAGGTGCTGATCTGCTCTTGGACATGTTGCTCCTGGAACTCTAGAAGTATGATTGGTGGACTTTGGCTGGCACGCCTCCCCGCTTCTCGTCGTGGAGTCTTCTTTCCATGGGGCAGTCGACGGGATTCTACAGTGTAGTATTGGCTGATTATAAAACTTGGCTGGCGAATCAGACCTTTGCCGATGGCGGGCAGTGGCTGTCCTTACGAGCTGCACTACAGTCCAGTTGTACTCAATGGGATGGAATGAGGGATTATGATAAACAGTGATAACATTGCATGGTGCGTGCGGATATCAAGGGATCACGTCCTGCCGCTCATCGGCCAATCATCGATATATGTAGCCCGGAGGTGGTTCTCCGGTGTCTCTTTTGTTTGCACTGGCTGATGAAAGCAATGCGTTCTCATTACGTCAGAATGGCACAGTTCGTCATCATGCTATCAGAGGGTTCCCGGACGCCTCCTCTCATTCGGGCAAACGGAATCTCGGAACTCGGTTTGAGGAGACGCACTTCGTCCGATGCAAACTGTTTAGATTGTTCCTGCTCCTGATAAGCACTCATTGCTCTGGTGAACCCCAGGAGCAAGCGAGGAGGAAGTTTGCAGCTCCCCTTTGCCAAGCACATGTTCGTAACACCAACTCCAACCACCCACTTTCAATGAGTCGGGGACAAGAATTGGACTGCATGTAATGTTGATGGTGGAGCAGGTCTTGCCAACCTACTGTGGCGCTGGTAATTCTTGATCATTTGGGTAGGCGAGAAACCCCGACATGGCAGGCTCTAGGGGTCACTGTTGCAAAACCCCAAATTCATTGCAGAAATACTAAATTAGGTTAGCGTCTTGATTTACGGGCCCTGTGACGGTTAGTCAGGGTGGCCAGCGGAATATGCATATATAAGTAAGCAGAAAAGAGTGTCTTATTCGTACTAAAGAGTAGATGGAATCACCACAGGCTTGTAGACCTAATGCTATCCTAATAAAGTCTTACAGAGCTAGGGCCAGGTGGAAATGACAGGCTGGCCTGTTTAAGTACAGTTAGACTATTCTGGATGGGTTATGTCTATGACTCGCATAGAAGCATGCATGGATTCTGTCACCCCGCAGTACATCAATCTTTGTACCTCGGCTTGATATTCTTGATTTTGGGCACGACAAGGAGACCAACTTTCTAGCAGCAAGTCTGCTGCAAAGCAGCAAGGTTTATTCCAATTCAATAGATAGGTCTACGCAGCATCATAAGGCAGATAGATGCATTGAAAAACCGACGCTGCTTAAGTGTTCCCATCTTCCTGCTCTACATCTCCCCTATCGTCTCCGTCCAGCTGACTGAGAATTCAATCAACTGCAATTCAATCCGCTGATGCTTCTGGTCATGGCAGTGCGCCCCATGCTGCTATTTTGGTCCAAGCGCCTGCCAAGCCATGTCCCCCACCCTGCCCGTTGGTTATGCCACCAGTTTCCTGTTGCTAACTCCCTCGCTTTCTAGCATCCGTTAGAGCAATTTCTAGCAGCTTAGGCTGCTTAGGTTCTGCTTGACGAAATAGCGCTGCCTGCTATAAAGAGCAGCATTACACCTGCTACCTTCTTTTATCTTCTCTTGCCTTAGTATATAATTACAGCCCTCTCCTGCTAATGCAACAAGCAACTATCTTCTAGCTATACCCTAGCTAATGCTCCTTAATTATTACTTTTAATAAACAAAAGCAACTATAGACTTTCTAAAGCAGTTTACTAACTAAGAAGTATAGCATTAGATTGCAAACTAGCTAAAGCTGTTCTTATCTAAGAAGCATACTAACCTATATAAGCAGCTTAAGAATATTAAATTTATTAAGCTAAGATATAACGTAGTTCACAAGTGAGTGAGCCACACAAGTGAGTGAGCCACTTTTCTAGAATTTCGCACAACCTACCTTTCCCTTTATTTTTCTCCACCTACAACTATGGTACAACATTCAAATGAAAGCGATTTAGTCCTAGCACTAAATGCGCTCAGATCCGACCCAAAATTAAGCGTGCGAAAGGCTGCATCTCACTACAAAGTATCTCGTGCAACCCTCCAACGACGATACCATGGCCAACCTGCTAGACGCGATATCCGACCACCCTGCCAGAATTTAACCTCGTACGAAGAGGAGACCATTGTACGATACATCGTTGACCTGGATTCGCGAGCATTTTCGCCACGCCTTAGTGCTGTTCGAGAAATGGCTGATCGACTGCTTCGCGACCGCGGCGCGCGACGCGTCGGAACAAACTGGGCCTCAAACTTCGTACGACGACGACCTGAGCTCCAGACGCGTTTTAATCGAAGAATCGACTATCAGAGAGTCCTCTGCGAAGATCCGGACGCGTATCGCGCGTGGTTTTCCCTCGTACGAAACACAATTGCGAAGTACGGGATAGACGATACCGATATCTATAACTTTGATGAGACTGGGTTTGCGATGGGCAAGATGTCCTCTGAAATGGTTGTTACAGCCTCTGAACGACGTGGCAAGCCAAGAGGAGTACAACAAGGGAATCAGGAATGGGTTACAGTAATCCAGGGCATTGGGTCGTGCGGCTATTCTATCCCGCCGTACATCATCTTTGCAGGCAAGGTCCATCTTGACTCCTGGACGTGCGACAGCCCCCTCCCACCCGACTGGGTAATTAATTACACTTACAGAAAATGGTTGGACGACAAATGAGAAAGGCCTAGAATGGGTACAGCACTTTGATTTCCATACAAGGAGTCGTACGAAGGGTGCTTACCGCCTCCTCATCCTTGATGGCCACGAAAGCCACCATTCTGTCGATTTTGAGCTATACTGCAAGGAGCAGAACATTATCACGCTCTGTATGCCCCCTCATTCATCGCACAAGCTCCAGCCGCTTGATGTCGGGTGCTTTAGTCCCTTAAAACGGGCGTACGGCCAAGAAATCGAGGTCCTTATGCGGGTGCACATTACGCATATTGCAAAGGAAGACTTCCTCCCAGCCTTTTATAAGGCGTACAACAAGGCAATGACAACATCAAACATTCAAGCAGGCTTCAGAGCAACTGGCCTTGTCCCGTACGATCCGGAATATGTGATTTCACAGCTAGATGTGAAGCTTCATACGCCATCACCTCCAGGTTCTTCTGCTGGCTTACCAGCAGCTTGGGTCCCAAAGACGCCAAACAACCCAATTGAATTCGATTCACATTCTGATTTTATTACGAATCGCATCGTACGACATCAGAATAGCTCCCCAACGTCAATTATTGGGTATATGCAGCAGCTGAAGAAAGGAATTATGGTGGTAGCCCATAACCAGGTTTTAATGCAGGCACAAATGACTGAGTATCAAGAGGCAAATGAGCGTATGAGCCGCCGTCGCCGTACGAAAAAAAAACAGCTTCAGAAAGGTGGAACACTTACAATCAATCAGGCAAAGGATATAAAGTCTCAGATTGATGTAACGGAGCAGTTACAGGTAGAAACAGGTCAGGGTAGTAGTCGTGCGAGGAGGACAGAAACGCGCGCACGACGATGTGGCATATGTGGAGAGACTGGCCATAATGCTCGCACGTGTCAAAAAGTTGAATCTACCTCTGAAGAAGAGGATTCAGAATAGTTTAAATTAATTTAAGGCGTTGTGGTTGATTTCTCTTATACATTGTTGTACGGGTAGTAGAAAAGTGGCTCACTCACTTGTGTGGCTCACTCACTTGTGAACTACGTTATAGATAAAACTAAAATTAATATTGCAGTTATATATAGGAAATAGAAACAGTTTGCTGCAAGAAGCCTAGGTGCTATTTTCTTATTAACTAACCTCTCTAATAATAGTTACTATAAAGAGTAGAACCTTAGCAAATAGTAAGTAGCTTTAGAAAATATTACTTATAAGATAATAATAAGCTTCTTTCTTTAGGTTAGTAAGTAGTTAATTAGGAAAATTAAATTATAGGGTATAATGTAGGTATAAATCTAGCAGTTTTAGCAGCTATATACAACTATTACTAGTTGCTATATAAACAGAAATAATACTAAAGAGCTCTATAAGGTATTTACCTTCTGCAGCAATTAATACTTCTATAATAATACTAATATAAACTAGACTAGTTTTATTATACAATCCTAATTCCCTACTTTAGATACTAGGCACCTAATATTAATAGGAAGCTAGTCCTTAAAGCTAATAGCCTACTAGCTATCTTAACGTTTAATATTATATATAATACTAGTATCTTCCTATTAGAATAGCAGCACCTTTAGCTAGCTAGTTGTTACTAGCTCCTTTACTATACTAGTATGCAACCTACTAAGATTATGTATGCTAAAAGGAAGAACCTTAAAGATAGATGTATAGATAAAAATTTTAAGCTTAAAGGCGTCTAGTCTATTAATTATAAGTATAGTAAAGATATAGAGAATGTAAACTATAGCAACTAACTACTATAAGATAAAGACTTCCTTCTCCTTAATAGACTATTACTATAGAAAACAGCTAGATGTAGACATCCTAAAGCCTTATGCTATAAGGATATACTTATAGTAATTACTTACTATCTAGTAATAGGATAAGCTATGCTAGCAATAGCTGTTAAGTTTATCTACTATAAGGGAGTAGATAATAAGCTAAGGCTGTAAGTATATATAGTAGCGTAGCTTTAATCCTTTTTAGTGCTTTTAATGCTAACTATAGACAGGACTATCTTTTTCTTTACGCTAGTAAGAAAGCTTATCTTCTATACTATTACTACTATTACTCTAGCGCTCTACAACTAGGCTTTTAATGTAGCAAGCCTAATAGATGCAACCTAAGTACTAAGAGTAGAGGTTAGAGGTCTAGTCTAGTCTATAGCTCTATAGTAGAAGCATTTAATGCTTAAGGTTTTAATTTTTTAAAAGCTTAGCAGCAGTACGTTAGCTGTTAATAAGGCTATAAGCTATTCTAAATTATAAGATAATATAGGCTAATAGAGCCTTAATGCAGCTTTAAGAAGGCCTAGATGCTACAGTTTGCCTAAAGAGGGGCAGCAAATGCAGAAAATAGTAGGTTAAAGTAAATAGCAGTTGCTAAAGACTATTAATACTAACAAGTTTAACTTAGGGAATGCATCTAATGCTGTCTGCAACTAGATAATGCGCTATAATCCTAAGTTTGCTATATTCTAAGGCGTATACCTTAATAAAAACGTTAAGTTTAACCTCTAGAATACATTCCTAAAAGAGGAAACTAAGAAGCAGTTGTATAAAGTATTTGCATATATTAGCCTTACATGCAATCCCTAGGTAATAAGAGATATAGTCTTTAAGGAGGTTTAGGAGAACTTGCTACCTAATTTAGAAATTCTAAAGCTAGAGTAATAATAATAGAAGTTAAAAGGTAGTTAATACTAAGTGTAAGGTAAGGAGAATAAAGCTAAGATCTGCAGGCTAACTAAGGAGATATATATAAAGCAAGATAAGTGTAATAAGAACATTATTAAAGAGTATTGCAAATATTATTTCTACTAACGTACTCGCATAGCGAGTGGGCCAACATAGCGAGTGGGCCACCTTCCTCTACCCTTCTACCTTTCATATAAGTTAATTAAACTACAACGTACGAAATCAATTAAAACTACTCCTCATCCTCTTCCTCATTACTGTCCCAAACTACTTCACAGGTTCGTGCGTTATGTCCAGGCTTTCCGCAATTGCCACATCGTCGCGCGCGTGGTTCAGCACCTTCCGTACGACCCTCCTTCTGAGGGTTATTCTGTCCTCCAGCATCAACACTACCCTTTTCTACTTGTAGTGCCTCTGCTTCAGTAGTATTAAGTGACCCTCCAAGACGTAGTCTAGTCTTTTTTGCCCTCCGGCGCTTACTTAGTATCTCTATCCCCGTACGAAGCTTACGGTTCTCAGCCTCAATAATAGCAAGCCTATGGGCTAACTTGCTAATACCTCTGGCCTGGAAGTCAATTACTTCGTACATTGGTGTTGGTGAGCTACCTTGATGTGCCTGGATCTTCTTTTTAAGGGAGGAAGCACTTCGTACGCCCTCTAGTGCTGTGGTTGGTGTCTTTGCGTCCCAGGAGCCTTGGCTGCTTGGCCGTGAGGTTGAGGGTGTTGGCGTCTTTGGCTTGAAATCCAACCGAGAAATAACCACTTCAGGGTTAAAAGGTACAAGGCCTGCCTGTCTAAAACCAGCTCGTACGTTATCTTCCCCCATTGAGGCAAAGAATGCTGCTTTAAAGGCAGGAAAGAAGTCATCCTTGGTAATATGCGAAATCTGCATCCGCATCATCTTCTCAATTTCCTTGCCGTACGAGTACTTTAACGGGCTAAAGCACCCAACATCAAGAGGCTGGAGCTCGTGCGATGAATGGGGAGGCATGCAAAGAGCAATAATGCTTTGTTCCTTGCAGTATTCGTCAAAGTCGGTCGATTTATGATTGTTGTGACCATCAAGGATCAAGAGGCGATGAGAGCCCTTCGTACGAGTCCGTGTGCACTGATTAAAGTGCTTTAGCCAATCTAGGCCAATATCATTTGTCGTCCATCCATTTTCGCTTGGATGGATACGCCATGTAGATGGGAATTGGCCGTTGGCGTACCAGGAGAGGAGGTGATATTTGCCCTTCACGATGACGTACGGAGGCATCGCCCAGCCATCCGCACACACACCCTGAATGACAGAAACCCATTCCCGATTGCCAGGCTGCTTCGTACGAGGCCTTCCCTTACGGTCAGACGTTGTAACAACCTTTGCATGCGACAGCATTCCCATCAGGAACCCAGTCTCATCAAAATTGTAGATATCGTCATCAAGTATTCCATACTTCGCAATTGTGTTTCGCACGAGTGCAAACCAGCCTTGTATAATCATAGAATCCTCAGCTAAGGCCCTTTGATAGTCGATTCGGCGTCGAAATCGCATTTTCAATTCGGGGACGCGTCGTACGAAGTTCTCTGCCCATCGGGGTCCCGTACGCGTCCCGTCGCGCGCGTTTAGGAATTGGTCGGCCATTTCTCGTACGTCTTCTTGTCGCGGAGGGAACCCTCGATTGATTAGGTCAATAACTCGTTCAAGAATCACCTCCTCTTCTGTTATAGTCATCTTCATTGAATTTGGTCGTCTTTCAGGTCGTGCGACGCGTCCGGCGCGTCGGTTTTGGATTGACGTTCGAGGGACCTCAAAGGTTTGGGCTGCTTTTCGTACAGACATCTTTGGGTCTTTTTCGATAGCCTGGATGGCAAGGATGATACGACTTTCAATTGAGGAGGATGGCATGTTCGTACGTAGAGGAAAGTTGGTGTAAAGGTCAAAGAGGTAGAAAGTTGGAAAAGTGGCCCACTCGCTATGTTGGCCCACTCGCTATGCGAGTACGTTACTACCTAATATAGGATATTAAGAGGTAAGTAAATAGTAAAGAAGAGGAGGAGTATGCTAAACTAGAAATTAACCTCTAAATTCCTAAGCGCGCTAGACTAGCCTACATCCTCTACTACTAACTAGCTAACTGCTCTTACAACAAACTTCTAGAGCTTTAGATTAAGGCTATTAATCTAATAGTTACACTTTATAATAAGAGAGAGATAGTTAGAAAGGACTGCATCTACACTTATCTTTAACCTAAGCAACTTATTAAAGATAAGACTCCTTAACCTAAGCCCTTTCTACTCCTCCTTAATCTAAATTAGTATCCTATGTATATTAGCAATAAGAGGCTTCCTCTAGAAGAATAGACATTTAAGTACTGCTAGCTAACAGTTAGAAACAACTACTTTAACGACTAGCATCTAGTAGAACAAGAGTGTGCTGTATAACGTAGCAATCTTATTTAGTGCAGCTATCCTTAATGCTAGCATAATCTAAACTTCCTAACACTAGATGTATTTAGAAGGCATATATATATCTCCTATAGGGTTTTGCTTAGAACGTTAGGTTAGGTTATATAAAGACAATTAAAGAAGGATAAGTGTAGATAGATATGTTAAATTAGAGGGCATAGAGCATACGGAGGGCACTGGAGATAGGAGATATTAGCTTAGCTTGGACGGCCTGCTTAGCGTTAGTAGAGGGACTATTATATGCTTAGACTTAGGCAGTAGGCTTTGTAGAGGCCTTAGGCACCTAGGAAAGGGACTCTTAAGGGCTAAGTTAGGTAGCTAAGAGTAGGGCAATTAGCATAATCGATAATAATATAAATAATAACGTACATGATAAGCGAGCGCGCCAGACAAGCGAGCGCGCCACCTAACCGCAACCACATCACAAATATAACCCCCAAGCAACAACAAAAAGATCAAATCAATTCAAACTACTCAGAATCCTCTTCTCCAGACATATCTTCATTAAAATCACATGTTCGCGCATTGTGTCCGGTGTTTCCGCAGATGCCACACCTCCTTTGGCCTGTTTCTGTCCTCGGCTTCCGACCACTACTCCGACGTATTTCCTCTTGTACCTGGGCTGTCGCCTCTCTCTGCGACTGAATATCCTGTGCATCAGCTACAGTAAGACTTCCTCCTTGCCTAAGATGAGTTTTCTTAGTCCTTTTGCGTCGGTTAAGTAGGCTGTTTTCCTCCCGAAGGGCTTTATTCTCAGCTCTTAAGAATGCATTCTCATGGGCAAATCCCAGTGCTCCTTTCAGAATATGCTCAACATCTGTACATCCATGTGTTGGAGAGCTGCCTGGATGATTAAGGAACCGATCCTTAAGTAGAGTTCCTTGAGAACTTAACTCTGTTGCGTTCTTTGGTGTCTGGGAAGTCCAAGGTAGTGGTGTTGTTGGGAGGGATCCTGGAGGTGAAGGAGTGTGGAACTTGACATCCAGCTTAGATATCACACTTTCTGCACTTAGGGGGACAAGTCCTGCCCCTCTAAAACCCCCTTGGATGTTTTTTTCTGTGAGAGCTCGCTTAAAGGCGTTGTGAAATGCTGGAAAGAAATCGTCCTTCGTAATATGGGTATTACCCCGTCGCATCTTATCCTCAATTTCTCGACCGTACGCCAACTTCAAAGGCCCAAAACACCCTACATCTAAGGGCTGAAGTAGATGAGAAGAATGAGGCGGCATACAGAGGGTGACGATGTTGTTTTCCTTGCAAAACAGCTCAAAGTCTGTGGAGTGGTGACTTTCGTGTCCATCGACAATAAGGAGGCGATATTTCCCCTTCGCACGCGACTTTGAATGCTGATCAAAGTGCTGGAGCCAATCTAGGCCTCTTTCATTTGTTGTCCATCCATTTTCAGATGTTGCGATAACCCAGTCGGGTGGGAGACCAGATTCAGTGTACCATGTGGAGAGGAGATTTTTGCCTGCAACAATGATGTATGGCGGGACGCTATAGCCAGACGAACTGATGGCCTGAATGACTGTAACCCATTCTCGATTGCCAGGCTGAGCCATTTTTGTGTTTGAATGTCTTTCAGCGCTTGTAACAACCATGCCGGATGCAATCTGGCCCATCATAAAGCCAGTCTCGTCAAAGTTGTAGATATCTGACTCCACGATGCCATATTTCGCGATTGTGTTCGCCACAAGGCGAAACCACGCGTTTATTGCCTCAGGATCTTCGCATTTAGCTCTCTTATAGTCGTATCTTCGAAAAAAACGCGTTCGGAGCTGTGGTTGTCGTTTGACAAAGTTTGAGGCCCAGCGCTTGCCGACTGGTGGCTTGTCGCGGTCGGCAAGCAGTCGATTGGCCATTTCTTCAACACCAGTAAGCCGGGGAGGAAACGATCGGGCATCTAGGTCGAGAATGTACTCGACTAGCTTCTGCTCTTCAAGCTCCGTCAAATTCCGTGAGTTCGGCATGGTGTCGCGTCGTGATGCTGTTCCCTTTAGTCGACGCGTCACAATGTCGCGGCTGACGTTGTACATCTTTGCTGCAGCGCGAATGCTGAGTTTTAGGTCTTTTTTGTAAGCTTGGACAGCCAGCTGTACCTGAGCTTCGTTGCTAGTGGATTGCATTGTTGTTCGTGGAGAAATGAAAGGAAACAGTCAGACAGACGCGTCTGGCTGGTTGGGTGGCGCGCTCGCTTGTCTGGCGCGCTCGCTTATCATGTACGTTACTACTATTAATCTATACGCCTTTATAATACTTCTATTACTAAGCTATGCTATCTTTGCAATTATTGCATTGTTCTCTACGCTAAAAGCCTTAGCTGCTCTAACGCAAATATCCCTATTCTTATCTAGTATAGCTATGCAGTTAACGCTATCTACTTAAATTAGGTAGATGTTGTTTTAGAGGACTTAGGCACCTAACGCTAGGTTTGCTTCTACTATATGCTTTACTATTACATATTTATTATTATTTCTGCAAGCAATCTTAATTTAATAGGGGTTTTTAAGGTTCTTTGTTACTGCTTAGCACTGCTAAGATGTAGTATTACCTTTGCTTGCATAGATCTAGCTCTCTACTATTATTTAGATTAAGCTAACTAATATTTGCTTAGCTGCTTTGCTTTTAGTATAGGATGTATTAATAGTATAGTATAGCGTATTAGAGAGGTTAGATAGCGTTATATTAAATAACAAAATTGTATAAAGGTTAGTTAGTTAGGAAGATAGGGCTGATTGCGCAACGTTAGCATACAATATAGGTAGGGAGTATGTAGCATTTGTTGCAATTGTTTTAAGTTGCTTATAGACTAGCTTTAGTTCTTTATTTATCTGTTTTATAGTTTTATCTAACTTTAAGCTTAAGTTGTATATTATTTCTTCCTGCTTCTATGCTACCTCTATCTGCTGCTTAAGCGCTTCCTTTAGCTATTAGGACTTATTGCAGGATTTACCTAGCATCTCTAATGCTTTCTAGAGTATTACCCTTCTATTATTGCTTCTGCTACTTCTGCTGCTGCTACTGCTTCTCCTAGTTTTGCTTACTTGTTCTACTGTTCCTTTAATTAATGCTGATTGCGTTGTGTTCCTAGTTGTTTGCTTTAGTTCCTACACTGTTTCTTTATCCTGTTAGGTTGTAGTTTGAATTTTGATAGTTAGCTTTGCTACTTGAATTAGGCGCTTTGGCGTTAAGAAAGGGGCGTCATCCGGGTCTACCACAATCCCTGCCTTAATTAGTTCCGCCATGACGGGAGGGTAAGACACCTCTACTTACACCACCAACTTCTTAAAACAATAAACCAACGACAAAAAAGTAAAAGACGGATAGCAGAATCCGAAATCGGTTTTTCTCTCAGAGGCCTAATAGGAAGGTGTTGATAGGCCCGCACAGTTAGGGATAAAACAAGGGTTAAACGGGCAAAATACGATAATTGTTGTTTTGTCTCTACGAATACACAACACTAATGGAAACACGTTTGAAAAAAAGGAAATGTTGCAGGAGGTCCTGTTTAGCCTCTGTAGCTAGCGCAACAGTAGCTAGTAGCTGCAGTGCGCTTACTAAAGCTATTAGTAAGCGCTCTCTACTACACTTATCTGCAGCTGTACTACTGCAGCAACTCTTAGCCTTAGATAAGCACTTCTTAATATAAGAGTTTAATTCTTATGCTTCTAGCCTATAATAGGAAAATAAATTAAGAAGAAAAAAACTTAGCATAAGTATTATAACTAATATAAGTATGTATATAGTTTAGTCTAAATAGTTTATATTAAAGATAGATATATAGAAGAATTAAGAGAGTTTGCTTAAAGGCATAAGCTAGCTAGAAGTGCTAGAAGTGTAATATTACAACTTAGCAGCAGTTTATAGGTAAGACCTACATAAGCCTATATAATAGATCTTGCATTTTTTAATATCTAAAGCCTTACTTTCTATAGGATGTAAAGCCTCTATTCTTTAAGCAGGATAATATTAAGCCTTTTATTAGCTTTTAGTAAAAAGGCTTTAATATATAGTCTAGCAGCCTTAGTCTATAGCCTACTTTAAGATAGCTTTACAACCTAGGATGTAAAGAAGGACCTAGATTTCTTATAGGGAATTGATATACGGGCATGAAGAATTGATACACAGGCATGACTCTTATCCGGGCATGAAAATTCCCTTCTGCGATTGGCTAAAAATTTAATGACCCACAGGTACATCCCTCTAAAGGCGGTGAAGACGACTGCACTAACATTTCTTTCTGTTCTGCATTTCCTAAACTCCTGCAAACCTTCCCTTTGAGATTTATAAAACTCAACCAGCAACTAACCTACTTCTATTTTTATAAATCTCAAAGGGCCCCTTTCGTTACCCTTCACGGCCGTGGAGAGAGAGTAGCCCTCCCTTTGCCTGCGATTTGCTAGACTGGAACCCTCTTAAATTACTACATAACTACTTCCTTAATCGACGTGGTCGCGAAGGCCAATACTCATTATCGTCACTAACCAACATTTCCCACTCACAGCGCCGCCTCCGAATACTTGGCTGCAAGGGCCGTCCACTTGCACGATTGCCTGTTGTCCTCCCTCTACTAAGAACACTAGACTGGCTCCTTGTTTGTCGCTGGGTTGAGGTTGGGGCCTGGCTTTGACTTGCCTGAGTTGCCTGTTGTGTGACCCTAGTTGATGTTGACTTGTTCCGGCTACCGGGTGGGCGGCCTCGCTTCCGACCGGTTGAGGCTTGACTAGCATGGGGTCTGCTGGTTTGGCTGGCTGGCTGGCTTGATATAGCCAGCTGCGCTGGAACAGGTTGCGCCATGTTCCTAGGTCTGCCACGGAGGGATATCACAATCTTAGGATCAAGAATGCGGCGGTATGGATCACGAGAAGAGGTTTCTCGTAGACGCCACCGGGGGTGAACCTCCCACTTGCTGAAGGTTGCCGAGTCTGCCATCTTTGAGTAGATCTTGTGGCAGCATGGTATACCAAGCTCAACGGAGACAGTACAATTGTCACCACACTCTCCAAGGGGGGCTGGAAAAGGCCTCTTGCCAGTAGGCATTGCTTTTCGTGCCAATCGGTATTGCCTTGTAATTAACTCAAGGCACTTTGAGGAAAGCATCGTTCGAAGCTCGCCAAGGTATTCAGAGCGCGTACTCATATACTCTCGGCCTGTAAGAACCTCATCCTCTGCACATGCCTGTTTAAAGCGCAGCTCCTGATCACTGATCATATCCTGCATGACGTCAACTAGATGATACAGGTGACTAAGACCATTCAGAAGGTAGCCCTTAATGTTGTTGTTGCTTGACTCTGTGCCAGAGGTAACGCGAACACCAAAATTCTGGTACTTGCGAATAGAACAACGGGCCCACTGTGCTCTTAGGGGCATGTATGTGGTGTGGAGGTACTGCAGGATTAGGCGTTGGTCGTCGAACTCTTTGCAGAGCTTGGACCAGGCCTTCTCAAAATCGTGCTCAGTCTCAGCAAACACCACAAGTTTCCACAGCATAAAGACCCCCCGGTAGGTATGCGGAGTGGCTGCATCCACTGGTGTATCAATGTAGGCGCGGTCTTCGTCGCTAAGTTCAGCTGTTGCTTGTGTTGCTGGGTGGTTGTCCTCATCGTCAGTCCCACTGCTATCGCTATTGCTGCTGCGATCTTTAACCCATTTCTGCTTAGCCTTAAGCATAACGTTAGAGTTGATGTGGTGGATGCAGAGTTGCTGCTGGACATCGGGAAAATGCTCGTTCAGAGCCGCCTTCATTTGCTTGTCGTAGTCTGTAATAATAACAGCAGGCTGGCGAATAGAGTGCTGCTCAACCAGCTGACGGATGCTTGCAGCGAGAAACTGGAAGCCTTCCAGTCTCTCGTTGTCGATAAGACCAAATGCTGCGTTGTAGACAGACCCTAGACAGGTCTGTCCAGTAGCCTGGAACAGTGGAAGCTTGAAGCGGTTGGTGTTGTATGTGTTATCAAAGCTGATGACTTCAGGGAACCGCTTCCACATTTGGAGACAGTAGGGGAAGGTCCAAACAAGGCCAACAAGGCGGTTTGGCTCATCCTCATCCCACTTGACAACGTATGGGATATCTCGTTCATCAAACAACTTGATCAACGCTGCAGTCGGCGAATACCCATCCAGCTTCTCCCGGTTCACAAGAGCTCTGGCGTTGTAGATATCTCGCTGGGTGAATGAGGAATCTGGGAACTGCTCTTGGACCACAGCACGTACATCACGTGCCCGAATCCCAACCCGTCGGCTTGTTGTTTGAACAGCATCCTTGACTGGCTGGGTAAGCCTGCGGTGAGAGGGGTGTGCAGATGCTTCAAGGCTGGGGCCATGGTTGTGTTGGCTGTGCTGGGGGTCTTGATGCTGACGTAATAGCCACTTGCCCTCCTCTCGGGCCTCTGCAATTATCATCCACTGGCAACCAGATTTACGCGACTTTCTGTTACGTAGCCCAGCACCTTCAGAGGGGCGTGGGTTTCCAAAGCGATCGCACTGGATAGAGTATCTCATCTTACGGCCCTTATAGGTATAACCGTGTTTCCGGACAATACCAAAACTATGTTGCCTTGCAAAACTATTGACTCGGTCGAATAGAGCGTTGAATGATAGCTCTGGGTCGCCTGGGATTGGTGGGTTTGGAATTATATTAGGAAGGGGTGACTTTGATTGTTCGCGTGCAGAGGACGGTGATAAAGCTGGTGATCGGTAAGGTGTAGTCAGCCTTGGAGACTGCCTTTGTCGAGGGGGAGAGTATGGCGGAGGCGAAGTAGATGTGTCCGAGGCATGTGGTGAATAACCCCATCTTTGCCGCCATCGACGCACTCGTTCGTAGGATTTCGCAAGCTCAAGAGTAAGTCTCCGGTCTTCCCCAATGACTTCCTGGACTAGGCGCAAAGCAGACGCAAACTCAGCCTGGGATGGAGCTTGGGACTGTTGGGCCTCTGCTTGGAGCTGGGCGGTTGGGGAAGAGGGGACTTGATTAGGGTCAGGGCCTAGCATTGGCATTGCGACTCGTTGAAGATGTTCGTGTCGGGAAGGGTAGCTTCGGTCGAAATAGATCTCGTGGTTATCCTGAATTGTGACAGCTGGTTGCTCTGCCTTTCGAACAGTCCTCGAAAGCAAGTCGCTGATGGCGCCTTCGTCACCAACGCCATAGTGGCTGCCGATGCTTGTTCCAGTGCTGCCTGACGAAGGGGGTCGCAAACTAGGGATGGCGTCGCGTCGCAGACGTTTAGGAGGGGGCTGGTTGCTTGAGCTTTGGCTTCGTGACCTGCGATAAGGATTACGCCTTAGTGAGGGTAATAGATCTGAGATTGAGCTGGATTGGGACATATTAAATTATGATAATAGAGGTTGTTGATGATAATAAAGCAAAGAAGACGCGTGAAAAATAGGGGATAGAGAGGTTAAGGGAGCTTGTTGTGGGGGCAGTACTTTGAGAGCTTTTGGCAGAATTTAGGCAAGCTAACAGAAAAGCTTTTAGCCAATCACAGAAGGGAATTTTCATGCCCGGATAAGAGTCATGCCTGTGTATCAATTCTTCATGCCCGTATATCAATTCCCTATTAAATTATGATAATAGAGGTTGTTGATGATAATAAAGCAAAGAAGACGCGTGAAAAATAGGGGATAGAGAGGTTAAGGGAGCTTGTTGTGGGGGCAGTACTTTGAGAGCTTTTGGCAGAATTTAGGCAAGCTAACAGAAAAGCTTTTAGCCAATCACAGAAGGGAATTTTCATGCCCGGATAAGAGTCATGCCTGTGTATCAATTCTTCATGCCCGTATATCAATTCCCTTCTTATAATAGCTTAACTTATAAAGAATAATAAGGAAGAGAAGTTTGTAAGTCTATATGCCTGCAAGTCTAAACCTAGCTTAGTATTAACTATAGCTTCTATTAGTTATACTAAGGCAAACTGCAAGCATGCTGTATAATAGTTGCTATAAAAAGTATATTAGCAGAAGTATATATTAAACCTAAGGAATAAACTTAAGAATTAGACCTAAGGGCTAGACTAATATAAATAATCTAGCTGCCTATCTAGATCTTACTTTTATTATTTATTTAATATTAGCTAACTGTTTTATAGGAAAAAGAAATAATATATTATATAAGGGATAGAAAGAAAAGCTTTAAATCTTAGCTAAGCCTCTATAGTATAGTGTATAGCAAAAGATAGTGTTACGACCCGACAAGCTACAGGCAGTGAGAGCCCCACCCGACCAACAGGACGCGGGCGGCACAGCCTTTGTAAGGACAAGAAACAGGGACGGACGGATGACTCCCCCGGAATGGAAGAACTATGGTACAAGTCACGTGAAGATATGATAAGATTAGATCCGTACATTTGAGATACGGATCCCGTATGCCAAGGATACGGCACCCGTATGCCAAGGATACGGCACCCGTATGCCAAGGATACGGCACCCGTACGACATACATACGGACGCCCTGAGGAACAGGGAAACCAGACTTGTATATAGGATGGACTGGAACGGACTCAAGGACAGACTTCCATAGCTCTTCAGCAATCAACTTTGTGATTATCCCCTCGGATACTCTCGGCACCCTTCACTAGTGACCAACGTTACAACCCCTTGTTGAGTATACGACTGATCACCGTATCCTCTGAAGACCTGATCCTTTCAGCACGACTTACAGCACTGTTCCCCAGCTTCGTTGCCTCAGCTTCTGCTAATAGACACTACCACGGAAAGCCGACCGTAACAGATAGCTATATATATTGCAATCCTAGCTATAAAGTAAGGTTAATATATTACTTCTTCTTTAGTAGTTTTAGCTTTAGGTTTAGGGTTATCTACCTACCTAAGTTATTAGCTAGAAGCACTAAAGCTAACTTTTATGCTAGCTAGTATATTGCAACCTTTTATATTTAAACTTAGTATATATAGCTAGCTATATATTATATTATTTATTGCTGCAGTCCTATTACTAGCTTATGCTATATAACTTATAGATATATTATTAAGTTGTAAGAGGTTATTTCTATCCCTTTAGTAGGCTCTTATCCTTATTGCTTATCTTCTATAAACTATCCTTTTAGTATACAATATATAGTATAAAAGTTAAATAAACTAAAAGTATATTAACTTATCTATATTTATATTAGTAATAATTTAAAGGAGATAACGTGTTTGATAAGCGAGCTGGACAGACAAGCGAGCTGGACACAAAACCACCACCATATCGCGAATGCGACCATAACGGAACAACAAAAAGGTTAAATCAATTCAAACTACTCAGAATCCTCTTCTATAGACATTTCTTCATCAAACTGACACGTTCGTGCATTGTGTCCAGTGTTTCCGCAGATGCCACACCGCCGTTGACCTGTTTCTGTCCTCAGTCTGCGACCACTACTCCGACGCGTTTCCTCTTGTACCTGGGCTGTCGCCTCTCTCTGGGACTGGATATCCTGTGCCTCAGATACAGTAAGACTTCCTCCTTGTCTAAGACGTGTTTTTTTGGTTCTTTTACGTCGGTTAAGTAGACCATTCTCCTCTTCAAGGCTCTTAACCCTAGCTCTCAACATTGCATTCTCATGCGCAAATTCTAGTGCTCCTTTTAGAATATGCTCAGTAGCTGTACATCCATGTGTCGGAGAGCTATCTGGATGATTAAGGAACCGATCCTTAAGTAGAGTTCCTTGAGAACTTAACTCTGCAGTGGTGTGTGGTGTCTGGGAAGTCCAAGCTGGTGGTGTTGTTGGGAGGGAACCTGGAGGTGAAGGAGTATGTAATTTGACGTCTAGCTTAGATAGCACACTTTCTGCACTTAGAGGGACAAGTCCTGCCCCTCTAAAACCCCCTTGGATGTTTTTTTCTGTGAGAGCTCGCTTGAAGGCGTTGTGAAATGCTGGAAAGAAATCGTCCTTTGTAATATGGGTGTTACCCCGTCGCATCTTATCCTCAATTTCTCGACCGTACGCCAACTTCAGAGGCCCAAAACACCCTACGTCTAAGGGCTGAAGTAGATGAGAAGAATGAGGCGGCATACAGAGGGTGATGATGTTGTTTTCCTGGCAAAATAGCTCGAAGTCTGTGGAGTGGTGACTTTCGTGTCCATCGACGACAAGGAGGCGATATTTACCCTTCGCACGCGACTTTGAATGCCGATCAAAGTGCTGGACCCAATCTAGACCTCTTTCATTTGTTGTCCATCCATTTTCAGACGTTGCGATAACCCAGTCGTGTGGGAGGCCAGATTCAGTGTACCAGGTGGAGAGGAGATTTTTGCCTGCAACAATGATGTACGGCGGGACGCTGTAGCCAGATGAACTAATGGCCTGAATGACTGTAACCCATTCTCGATTGCCAGGCTGCACCATCTTTGTGTTTGAACGTCTTTCGGAGCTCGTAACGACCATTCCGTAAGCAATCTGGCCCATCATAAAGCCAGTCTCATCGAAGTTGTAGATATCTGACCCCTCAATGCCGTATTTCGCGATTGTGTTTGCCACAAGGCGAAACCACGCGTTAATTGCCTCAGGATCTTCGCATTTAGCTCTCTTATAGTCGTATCTGCGAAAAAAACGCGTTCGGAGCTGTGGTTGTCGTTTGACGAAGTTCGAGGCCCAGCGCTTGCCGACTGGTGGCGCGTTGCGGTCGGCAAGCAGTCGATTGGCCATTTCTTCAACACCACTGATCCGGGGAGGAAACGATCGGGCATCTAGGTCAAGAATATACTCAACTAGCTTGTTCTCTTCCAGCTCCGTCAAATTCTGTGAGTTAGGCATGGTGTCGCGTCGGGATGGTATACCCTTAAGTCGCGTCGCTAAAGTTGAATGTGGGACTGAGTAGATCCGAGCTGCCTCTCGAATGCTCTTTGCCTGGCCTTTTTGGATAGCCTGAATGGCAAGATTTAATTGAGCCTCTTTGTTTTGCACAGACATTGTTGTGGCGGTCGGAAGACGCGTCGGAATGATGTAGGTGGCAGGTTTGTGGTTTTGTGTCCAGCTCGCTTGTCTGTCCAGCTCGCTTATCAAACACGTTATACTTAATAGAGGGTTGTAATATTAGTTACTAGTAAAGGGTGCTAAAAGTATCTAAAGGGATAATTATAAAGTTAATTACTAAAAAGCTATAGAAGGTAATCTGTCTATATAGAATAAATGTCTTTATATTCTATTCTTCTTATTAGTATTCTTAAGGTTCTATTAGTATTTTAGTAAAGTAATTAAGTATAGTAGGTTTAAGGTAAGCAGCTTACTTAGTAATTACTTTAAGTAATTACCTTATCTTTTAATTACTTCCTTATTATTATGTAACCTTCTATTGTTCTTCTATTCTAATCTGTAAGCGCTGTTAGCATGCATATAAAGCATGCTATCCCCTGTTTCCTTATAAGGGGTTGTTCTAGGTAGTTATGTTAACTAACGCTTTTTAGGTTGTAATAATAGATAGGGATGCTACTGCAAACAAGCCTATTATAAACAACCTACCTAATTACATTACATATTAAGAATAACGTGGTTGATAAGCGAGCGGATCAGACAAGCGAGCGGATCACGCGACCGCGACCATGCCATCTTCCTACTTTCAACACACATTTTCCCCCAAAACACTATGCAGTCGTTCAACAAAGAAGCTCAATTAGTCCTAGCAGTCCAGGCTATCAAAAACACCCAAAATGTGAGCATCCGGGCTGCAGCTAAGATCTACGCAGTACCTTTTACAACGCTACGCGCCCGCGTGAATGGAAGAGCCTCAAGACGCGACACCACACCGAACTCTCGAAATTTAACGTTACTTGAAGAAAGAACGTTAGTTGAGTATATTCTCGACCTGGATTCCCGATCGTTTCCTCCCCGGATCAGTGGTGTTGAAGAAATGGCCAATCGACTGCTTGCCGACCGCGACGCGTCTCCGGTTGGGAAGCGTTGGGCCTCGAACTTTGTGAAGCGACAACCACAGCTTCGGACGCGTTTTTTTCGTAAGTATGACTATAAGAGAGCCCAATGCGAAGATCCAGAGGTTATTCGCGGTTGGTTCGACCTTGTGAAGAACACAATCGCGAAATACGGCATCGACGCGTCTGATATCTACAACTTTGACGAGACTGGCTTTATGATGGGCCAGATTGCATCCGGAATGGTTGTAACGAGTGCCGAAAGGCGTTCAAACACGAAAATGGTGCAGCCTGGCAATCGGGAATGGGTTACAGTCATTCAGGCCATCAATTCGCAAGGCTACAGCGTCCCGCCATACATCATCGTTGCAGGCCAATATCACCTCTCTACCTGGTACACGGAATCAGGTCTGCCGCACGACTGGGTCATCGCAACTTCTGAAAACGGATGGACAACAAACGAAAGAGGCCTAGATTGGGTCCAGCACTTTGATCGTCATACAAAACCGCGTTTAAGAGGCCAACATCGCCTCCTTGCTGTCGACGGGCACGAAAGCCACCACTCTACAGATTTCGAGCTATATTGTAAAGAAAACAAGATCATTACCCTTTGTATGCCACCTCATTCGTCGCATCTACTTCAGCCCTTAGATGTCGGGTGTTTCGGGCCTCTCAAGAAGGCATACGGTCGAGAAATCGAGGATAAGATGCGACGGGGTAATACCCATATCACAAAGGAGGACTTCTTCCCAGCATTTCACAAGGCCTTTACGCAATCTCTTACAGAAAGAAACATCCAGGGAGGATTCAGAGGGTCTGGGCTTGTCCCTCTGAGTGCGGAAAGTGTGTTATCAAAGCTAGACGTCAAGTTACACACTCCAACGCCCCCAGGATCACAGCCTACATCACCACTACCTTGGGTTTCCAGGACACCAAACAACCCAATCGAGGCAACTTCTCAGTCAACTCTTATCAAAACCAAGGTCTCTAATCATCAAAATAGCTCCCCAACACATATTAACAATGCTGTTGACCAGTTCCATAAGGGAACGCAAGGGATTATGCATCAGATTGCCCTATTAAGGTCTGAGAACAAGATCCTTCGCGAGGAGAACAACCTACTTAGCCGACGTCGGAGAGCCAAGAAAACACGTCTTAGGCAAGGAGGAAGCCTTACTGTAGCTGAGGCAGAGGATATTGAATCGCAGAGGGAGGCAACAGCACAGGTTCAAGAGGAAACGCGTCGGAGTAGTGGTCGCAAACCGAGGACCGAAACAGGTCAACGCCGATGTGGCGTCTGCGGCAACGCAGGACATAATGCACGAACTTGTCAGTTTAACGACGAAATGTCTGAGGAAGAGGATTCCGAGTAGTTTTAATTGAATTTTTATAGTTGGTGTTAACTTGTGCCTGGATTTGTGATGTGGTCGCGGTCGGGTGATCCGGTCGCTTGTCTGATCCGCTCGCTTATCAACCACGTTAGCCTTATTTAGTATTACTAAACTATAGAGGCTGCATATAGTAGGAACTATAGGGGGGAATTAGCGCTAATAGGGGCTATAAGAGGGGGGGTGCTAGCAAGACTAGGCTACTAAACTGTAGAGGCTGCATACAGCAGGGACTGCAAAAGGGATTTAGCCTAGTTAGCCTATACAGCCTAAACGTTTATTTTAATCTAGTACTACTAGATATCTCTTTTATATATAGATTGCTTTACTTAAGCAGCCTTTATATAGATGTATATACATCCATATAAAGGCTAGGGGGGTATGTTGTATAGGGTATCCCTATACATATGTATATATAGGACTAAGTGCTCTAGACGGATATATATAGGCCTATTAGTTGCCCTATCCCCTTTTGCCATAGATAGACCGTTTTAACTGCGTATATCTAACCCCTATGTGCGACAGACACAATTTGCATTACTGATGCAAATGGCAAGGATACTGACTGAGCGATTAGCCCTTTTTCAACAACGAGGACTTGAAATTCAAAGACGGCAATGTCCAGTCTGTATTATCTTATCGTAAAGGCGTTAACGATGTTCTTCAAAGAGCATAGCTTGGTTCGCTCGAAGCCCGTCGTCACAAGAATGGGCTCTTGTGGCACTAGGTATGTGACAGTCGCGGTGGTTTCATTATTGTTCAATGTTGTGTACGGTAAAAGATACTGGATCGTGGTCTGGTAGCCTTCATCTTCATCCTCAATCCTCACCACCATCTGTACGGACATGTTAGGGGCGCCCAAGCAAGGGAGTCACCGGCCGGGGTGCGGGGGGCAGTGCTCAATTAGGACGAATTAGAGGAACTGATGCAGGAGACTCAGGGCGTCGGAACTCGGGAGGCTCCGGTGGGGCGCCGGGGGGCTCCGGAACTACAGAAGGGGTGGGGGAGGTCGTAGCAGAGAATAGTCCGAAGAGGGATTAGTGGCCAAAGGGGATCTCAGTAGTGAGGGACTGCAGAAGCCAGATTCAAATGCCAACAACCCCCTATACCTACGTACAGTCGACTCTCACCTTTGTGCGAACCCAGCCTGAACCTAGCCTAAAATTACACCTAGGGTTAAGCACAGAAACGCCTATGGGCATGCCAAATCGAGTATGTCCGGTGCGTGCTGATAGGCAAAGAAAAATAGTCGAGCAGCAACCAACTGTCCAAAGACAAAAATGTCTGGCGGAAAAAAGGAAATTGATAGCACAACTCGGTTTCGATCCGAGGACCTCTGGGTTATGAGCCCAGCGCTCTACCCCTGAGCTATTGTGCTTGACTGATGGGTAGTGTTGATGTACAACCAGAAAGCACAAGAAAGCTATTAGGGTTTGGGCTCTGTGGACCATTCATCCTTTTGCATGACAGCGATTTAAATTTTTTGAGAAGGTGGATTGCTGTGAGTGGGTCTTGCTGTGCAGGATTTTCGCATGTACGATTTGGCCTCGTCTGTCTTGAAACAATGAGTGGCCAACGGAGGAAACAAGATCGGAACGATGAAGAAACACGAAACTATGAGATCAAAAAGCGAGGTGAAGACATGTGATATAAATAAGCGCCTCGCTTCTCTAGTCATCTGCGTGGGATGGAAATAGCTCGTGGTCCAACTTACCGGAGATGGACGCCGTGGCCGGGCCGATGATGGGGCCGGATCCGGTCGATGTGGGTCGTGATCCGGTTCTAGTCGGAACTGACCAACCCGAGCCTCTGCCGGCCGAAATATGTGGCCATACGGCTTGACAGCTTGTTGACGAAACAAAGAGAGAACATCTCTCCGAGTTTCAAAAAAAACCTATCGTTTGCTTCATGAGTAGAGAGAGGGACTAATCACGATCACACCTCATGCTCAATGTTTGCACTTGATAGACTTCCTTGAAATGATAAGTTTATCATCAATACCACTAAAGGACTTTTTTTGTTATTCGAGGACTTCCAGTCAACTCATCGAGGCCTCTTGGCCGATTTCTCCCAAAAGTCATTCCCCATCAAGAACCGCTTAATCACATCGATGTATCCATCAGAACCGCCCATTAAAAAAACGCCTTGCCTCTGTACGACCAAAGCTGTCGCAGGGCTTTCTATGCCAATTGTCCCTTTTCAGATCGTACCGGTCGTAAATGCGACAATTCAGAAAACAGTATCTCTACCACTTAATGACCTTGGTGGGGAAGTACTCGTCAATGAGCTCCATGTAGTAAGGCTGTGAAATTGTTAGTGATATGGTTCTTGAAATGCGTCCAATGAGACGAGCGAACATACCTTGAGTTCCTCAACAGTAGGGGCGTCGTCCGACTTGCTGTACAGGTCGTAGGGGTTGAAGGCGAGGACAGCCTTGAGGAGGTCCTCATCACCCTCCTTCATGAACTCGCGGTAGGCGCCCTCGCGGTGCCAGGGGTAGAAAGAGTGGTAGCGGATCATGGCGAGAGCTTCGCGGGGCAGCTTGGACTGCTCCTTGCAGACAAGGTACATGTACTCGTCGTGGCCCCAAGAGATCATGAGGTTCTCGATGCCGCAGCCGGGCTTGTAGATGCCGTGCTTGGTGCTGTAGACGGGGTGCTTGTTGTCGGGGTTGCCCTCAAAGGTGGTGGGCAGAACGATGCGGTTGTCAAAGGCGCAGCCGACGGGGAAGGTGTCGCCGACAACGTCCCACTGGCCCTCGGCGCCGTAGAAGTAAAGGAGCTTGCCGAGGTCGTGGATCAGGCCTGTGAGCTGCATCCAGCGGGGCTTGCCGTCGCGGCGCATGGCCTCGGCGGTCTGCAGCAGGTGCTGGATCTGGGAGAGTTCGGTGTCGGGGTCCGAGTTGTCGATGAGTGTGTTAAGCTTCTCCATGGCCTCCCAGATGGTCATCTCATCGCGGCATGGCTTCTTGCCGGTAAGGTCGATGGCGAACTTTTCACGGGCGGCGAGGTTGTACTCGACCGTCTGCTTCTCGTGCTGCTCCTTGTAGAAGGTCTTGACGCGGTCGCAAGCGTCCTCGTACTGGCGGAAGGCCGTTTTGTCCTTCTCCTGGTCGAACTTGGACTCCTCGTAGATGTCCTCTTGCTGCTTGTTGACCTGGTCCTTGAGGATGTTGACCTCCTCGACGAAGTCGGTCGTCTGCTCAAGGTCGTGACCGTCGGTCCGAATGTAGGGGGTGGCGACAGCAGCAGCCATTGTGACGGTAGATAATCAAAGAAGTCGAGACTTGCTAAATCCAGATAACTCAAGACCAAGACTAAAACAAACGTAATATGATGGGATGGAAGGAATTCTTTGCTGATATGGCTCTAATTGCTCAAGACTGGTTTGACAACAAGCGGGATAGACTATATTCTTCTCCTGGAGGAAACCCTTAAATATGTTGTTGAAGGCAAGACCAGAGAAAAGAAAAGATTTATTGCCATCGAGGAATGACAAGACGATGGAGTACTCGGATGGGGGGAAAACTCGGGCCATGGCGAGGTACCTGGTGTTGCTGCTTGACGCAGTGGGCGGGCAAAGTACCTTGCCATCACGGGCAGGACCTCCTTAGACAGGCTTGGTGTGGGCAGAGAGAAGGACGGACAGAAAAAAGCCAACTTGGTCAAGCAGCCCGAATTGACGTTTGCCGCGACGAACAGAGCCCCGCGGAGGAGAATAGGTGTGATACAGATGGAGCCGGAAAGACGGGGCGAGACTCTGATCTGTGGAGAGATGCGACGAGAGGGCGAGGGGATTCCAGGTTTTGGATTTCGATGTGTTGGACAAGGAGAAAATCGCCGAATCCATGTTCGAGGATGTGACCCATCTTTCCAGTTGCTCGGGAATATTTTACAATTCGGGCGTCCACGTGACTTTCCCTGACTCCGGATCTGACACGCTATTCTTCATCGGGACAAGAGCAAAACTCGCGTCCGCCGCTAGAATTTCCAAAACATTTGTTTCTGGCAAATATTCGCGACGCCATCCCTGCACCTCTCCAACATCCAACACTCCCAACGCTTCTCCTCCACATCAACCACACACACTCCTTCTCCATCCATCTCGGGATGGGCGACAGATGCAATGTGACGATGCCCCGTGCCCCTTCTCGCAAACTTGCCAGGCTCCCCTGCGGCGAAGCTTATTTGCAGTCCCCGCCGTGTCATCATGGGATTTGCAAACTATTTTCGATTATTCCCTCTTTCGGTTCTTTTCATAGACATCGGCGAGACTCCCCCGCCTCACGCCCTTACCGGGTCTCATCATCCATGCAAGAAGTCGACCATCCCCCGCGGATTCCCCTCCTCTTTTGAGTAATGGCCTCCTACTGATTGGATTCAGTTCACCTGTCGAAGGGTCCCTTGCCCAGACCTGCTCTGCGCTCCCCCCGCTCGCTGCCCACTGGCCGAGCTTCCAACACGACGCACACCGTCGTCACTTGTCAGCCATTGACGCGCTTCTGGGTTCCCCTCCACGGACCACGACGTCCGTGAAGAGAAAGTCTGAAATCCATCTTGGTCACAGCTTGGCCTCAGCTTTCGGCGGCTCCTTCCTAGAACGGTCCCCGACGGCAATTCGGCGCGAGCCCGTCTCTCACCCCGCGCCCCGGACTCCTATCCCCGCGGGATTCCAAACACCCTGACGTCCTCTGCTCTCTGTGGGAGGCTCAAGCTCAGGCTATGGCATGACCCAGGCCTCAGCGAAGCACGGGGAAAAACCAGACCAGATGGAATCGCGAAATATGTCCGATTGTTTTGGGCCTGCATCGCGTGCTGTCGTCTCAGCCAGGCCAATGCATATGTCGCCGCCGCCGGCACGGAATCTACACTACACCATCATCACGTCGGGTATCCATAGAATGCTACACCCAAGGAAAATCCAAATCATGGGGACATATCCAGTCCTACCCAGCCCAGCCTAGCCCAACCCGCCAAGTCTATTACGGTCCAAAGCCAGAATCACCCCAAGTGGGATGTCCGACCCCTCATCAGTTGTCGCCAAATGCCATACAATCGTGAAGCCAATCATGAGAGGCCCTTTGTCAACCCCGTTTCGTGACGACTGGCCCGCCAGCCTCAGGTATCGCTCATGACGTCCTTGTCCATCCACCCCCATGCGCTTATCAGCTGATCCCGCACCGCCGTCGTGGGCCGCGCGTGGGCCTTTTCAGTGATGCTGAGCATCTTGAGCAAAGCTTCTTGGTCGTGTCTACTGTCAAATCGGTCGCCAGCTGGGGTAATTGGGGCCGAGTTAGCATAGGGGGCCACATGCAAAAAGGGGAAATATCTGACGAGAGCCGGAGACAAAGGAGGGTAAAAGCTTACCAATGGCTATTCCCATACACGCCGTGAACATGGCTGGCGGCGACCACTGATTGCACATGCCGATGCCGCAGAGGCTCCGTAGCAGCTCCTGGATCTGCTCTGTCAGCCGCTTCTCGGCAGCCTTGCGACCGCCGCCAACCCGCGGTATGCTCGGGTTGAACAGCGCGAGGTACATTTCGGCGAGAATGTGATGCTGGACAGCAATGACTGGCAGGTGGCAGTCAGCATTCGAACCTAAGCTGAGCATGTGTCGGACGGGTTCCCTGTCACTCACTATGGCAGGCCTTCTGGTACCATACTTCGGGGAAAGCCTCCTCTTCGGACCTCTCGCGAAAGAAGATGGGCGTGTACGACGGCGGCAGCGCGTTCTTCCACTCCCTGTTCGCCATTTCAAGCTGGCCCCATTGTAAGACCGACCCCGCCTCGGACCCGAAGCAGAAGTTGAGGACGTCGGCGCAGTGAACAATGGCACGATTCGACCAGACAAAGTCATCGCCCGGGGTCGTGGATCGGTCGACAATGGCGTGACCGAGATTCATCCGGACAACCTGCTGGTTGATGACGGCGCTATATATCTCCTGGCGTAGGCCCGCCCAGAAACAGGCGGCCGTCAGGGTGCCGGGCATCAGGAAGCGGTCCCCGGCGTTGACGAAGGCGTGGATGCCGAGGAGGTGGCCGTGGGTGTCCTGGCCGAGGGTGTTGACGTCAATCTCCTCCAGGACACGGAGGATGATTGTCGCCGCGAACAGGTTCTCATCCGACACGGTCGCGGCGTGGTCAAGCAGCGGGATCATGTAGTTGAGGCACTGCTCGTGGTAGCGGTTCGAGGCCAACGAGTCGTAGGCGCTCGTCAGGCTGAGATGCCTCGCTGCGAGCGCGAATATGGCATTGAGGAGGATCGGGCACGACCCGGCACGTTGCGGCACCTCGGTCTCGAAGTGCCTCGCGGGGTCGCACAGATCGAGCTGCGTCGGTTAGTGTCTCTCGGTCTCGCAAGCAACGCCTACCAACAACTAACGTACCCAGAACCCGAGCTTGTCCACATAGTGACGGAACAGAGTGGCTTCTTGTCGCCCGTTGAGCGGCCACACCGGACGATCGGTATAGATGCCTTCGAACGGCGGCAGTACGGACTGCATGGGCGGCAGAGTGACAACGGAGTCGGAGCGCTCTCGCTGTTCGGCGCGATGGCCGAGATGGTCGGCACCAAAAGTGCCCAGGGACGTCTGTGTTGGCGTCGGCAGCGGGCCAACTGGCTCGTCGACGACGGCATCGCCGCCGCCACGATGGCTCCCGTGATGGCTCCCTCGGTGAGTCTCACGGTGAGTCTCACGGTGGCCCTCCCGGTGACTTTCATCGAGAAGTGGCCAGCTCGCTGCCTTGGCCGCTTGCAGCGAGGGACGATCATCCGAAGCGGTGGAATCGACGACGGTCGTGGTGCCGGGCGACGTGGACGCATCTTCGGCCTCGGCTTCGGCCTCGGCAGAGTCATGCAGGGAGTCGTTGCTGTCGACGTCGTCGGCGAGCTCGACGCCCCTTGTCTCGTCGATGAACTTGAGCCTCTTCGGCGGCGCGGGCCATTTGTGGCTTTCACGGAAGACGGCGTGCTTCGGGGCACGAAACTTGTAGCCCTTTTTGCATTCTCTGCCGGTCATCAGACAGCGGCCACAGATGGGGAGCACGCGGTCACATCGAAGGTGCTGTTCACGACACTGCTCACTGTAGGAAGGTTCGGTCAGCGAGGCGACATTTCTCAAGACTCTCGAAACCTCTCGTCGACGAACGGCTTCATGGGCGGCATCGCGGACGACACAGTCCCTCTTCTCGCCGTCATCAGCACCGGTGCCGGCGTCGCATCACCACTCGGCGACACTCGCCTCAACGGCATACCGACGGACGGACTGGCGGACGGACTGACGGTCGGGGGCAGCTGAACGGCGAGGCGCATCACCACCACCTGCCTTTCTCGCGCCGTTACGCCGTCGCGCTGCCACGGCGGCGGTGCGAATGGCATCCCATCCCAAAGAGGCGTTTTTCCCCGACGCCTCCAAGCCCCCGGCCCCCTCGCGGTGGATCGGCCCAAAGTGTCACTTACCAGGTCGTGGCGCTCAGCGAATCAGGCGCTTCGGGAGACGGCATGGCACCTGTGCCACTTGCAATTCTTTCCGAACCCCCAGTTCTCAGATGAGGCTGCAAATGTCAAATGAATGAAACCCGGGGAAGATGGAGAAGATCTGGGGGAGCCCCTCGATTTTTGAGCAGATCGGAAGATTGAATTGGGAAGCTTGCTTCTTGGGGGGGTCCGGGGCCGCGATTTAGTGACAGCCGACCAGTGACGTGTGGGGGGATTCGAGGTTTCGTCAGCAGACAGCCGACGACACGCCTCCACTGTTTACAGCACACAGCACTTGCCCTCGCTATTTTCCCCTCCTCGCTCGCCCTTTACAGAGGACCTACGGATACAGGTACTGTGTGTATCTCGCTATCTTCCATCTTCCTGGCCGATAAGACATCGATAGCCGAGACGCTGCGACGCACCTCGCCTTTTGACGCTTCTGGCATGGATGCCACTGTCGTCGCCATTGACGATCGTCGTTTTCCTGGCTTGTCCATCTGTTTCTTCTTATTTGGACAGCACTTCCCTTCTTTCTCCTTCCTCTTATTCATTACTCTTAACTTAAACCCGTATTTTCTTTTTCCTTTTCTCCCACCAACACCATTGTCCACCAACACAAAACAGAGGCAACGATTCCATTCAACACCAACAACTACCGATACCATCGCCAACACCACCACTGTCTGCCGACATCATTATCCACCGTCACAACCACCACCACCACCTTCAAGATCCACCACACACACACACACACACACCATGGACTTCTCCCCGGTGGCTTGCTCCCAACGCCAGACTCATCCGTCCACATGACCGTTCATCAAGCACAGACTTCTGTTCCCCCGCACGCTAGACGCCGCCAAACAAACTCAATGGCAGCAACCAGTTCACATCGCCGTCCCAACCCAGCGGACGCGGCCACATGTCCAGGCACCCTGTCATGAATCGAACCAAACCCCTCCTCGCGAGTCGCACCCCTCCCGAATTGTCATGTCGCTATACCTCATTTCGACGAGTCAAACACCAAAGTCCACGACGAACGGGCGTCTATCGCCGGGGAGAGCCCCAATCCCCTTCTCTCCCCCTCAATGAACAATGCCGCTCCCATATCCCTCCGCGACGGCCTCGGCATCGGCATCCCTGACCAAGTTTCCTCGTTTCACCGTCTTCCCAACCACCCCCCCGGCGCAGACACTCGACGTTCATTAGCTGAGGGCCCGGAAGATTGCGCTTGGCTCTCGAATAATTAATTGCGAAAAAGACGCGGTGCTCACTCAACCTGAACAATCAACAATCTCTCGCCTTTCCCCCGTCCCTCCCGGCGCCCCAGTCTTTCCTCGCTCTTCGTCAAAATTCGAGCCCTTTCTTTTGTGGGCTTCCCCTTGGATGCCGTCGCTGCCGTCCCACAAACCGCACCTAGCGCCCCCGACTTCGAATATTTCTTAAAGTCGCGATTCCCTCCATCCGATCTCCCCACCCACATCAACATCCGACGATCTCTCACCAGCGTCGTTTGCTCAGTTTTGGCCGCATTGACCTTGTATCCATCTCGTTCTCTTCTGTCTGCGCAACAGTCCTCGGTCCGCAGCAGATAGCCAGACAGACAAGAAGCACGCGACACGGCTCAGCGCATCACTCTCGGCCCGCACGATGGAGTCCAAAACGTCCCCGCAGGACGATGTCGTCGCCGCCGACCGCCACTCGGTCGACGCCGGCGACCACCACGCCGCCAAGCTCGCCAGTACCTTTGTTCAGAACGCCAAATCCGCCTCGGACAAGGAGCACGCCATGACGCTGGCCCAGGGCATCAAGCTGTATCCCAAGGCCATCGCTTGGAGTGTCCTCATCTCCACCTGCATCGCCATGGAGGGCTACGACATCAGCCTCGTCAGCAACTTCTACGCCTTTCCCCAGTTCAACCAAAAATACGGCGCCCTCACCGCCGACGGCTCCTACCAGATCTCGGCCCCTTGGCAGGCCGGCCTCAGCAACGGCGCCATGGTCGGCGAGATCATCGGCCTCTTCATCAACGGATGGGTCTCGGAACGCTTCGGCTACAGGTGGACCGTCATTGTCTGCCTCGGCCTGGTCGCCGCCTTCACCACGATCTTTTTCACCGCCCAGAACGTCCAGACCTTGCTTGCCGCCAGCATCCTGTGCGGCATCCCCTGGGGCGTCTTCCAGACCCTGTGCATCACCTACGCCTCCGAGGTCTGCCCAGTCGCCCTGCGTGGCTACCTGACCACCTACGTCAACTTCTGCTGGGGCCTCGGCCAGGAGATCGGAATTGCCGTCATCATCTCGATGCTCGACCGCAACGACGAGTGGGCCTACCGCATTCCCTATGCGCTGCAGTGGATGTGGCCGGTGCCGCTGGCCATCGGCATTTACTTCGCGCCCGAGTCACCCTGGTGGCTGGTGCGCAAGGGCAAGATCGACGAGGCCAAGAAGTCGCTGCTGCGCCTGACGAGCAAGGGCAGAGAGTCCAACTTTGACGCCGACGAGACGGTCGCCATGATGGTGCACACCAACGCCCTCGAGGAAAAGATCACCGAGGGCGCCTCTTATCTTGACTGCTTCAAAGGCGTAGACCTGCGCCGCACCGAGGTCGTGTGCATGGTCTGGGCCATTCAGAACCTCAGCGGCAACTCCTTTTCCAACTACTCTACGTAAGCCCCCCCCAACCCCTGGCACTGGGACGCGAGAACAATATCCGAGTATCAAACAGACAGCTGACGAGATGCATCAAACAGGTACTTCCTCAAGCAAGCCGGTCTCTCGACGAGAAACTCGTACAACTTCGCCCTCGGACAGTACGCCATCAACATGGTCGGTGTCTTTGGCGCCTGGTTCCTCATGTCTTGGGGCATCGGCCGCCGCACGCTGTACCTCTACGGTCTCGCCGGCCTGTGCAGCATGCTCATGATTCTCGGCTTCCTGGGCCTCGTTCCCGAGGAGAACCGCGACAAGGGCGCGCTGGCGACGGGCAGCATCATGATGGTCTGGGCTCTCTTCTACCAGCTCACGGTCGGCACGGTGGCCTACTCGCTCGTCAGCGAGCTGCCGTCGCGTCGTCTGCAGATCAAGACGGTTGTCCTGGGACGCAACCTATAGTGAGTCACCACCTCGACCTTAGTGGTCTCTCCTTTCCATTGATGACGCGTGCTGACCGAACTTCTCCTTCCGCAGCAACATCGTCGGGATCATAAACAACGTATTGAGCCCTTACATGCTGAACCCCACGGCTTGGAACTGGCAAAACTACACAGGCTTCTTCTGGGGCGGCATCTGCTTCCTTTGCCTCGTCTACACGTACTTCCGGGTGCCGGAGCCGCGCGGGCGCACCTATGCCGAGCTGGACAAGCTATTTGAGCAAGAGATCAGCGCCCGCAAATTTGAGGGCACCAAGGTCGACGTGTTCGAGGATGAGGTTGACGAGAAGGCGATGAATAACTACCACCAGCAGATCCGCGTCTCGCACTCGGAGAAGGACGTACGGGTGTGAGGGACGAAAGATGGATGGATGGATGGAGAAACCGAACAGCAAAGAGGAGGGGGACTCAAGGAGTCCCAACGACTGATGGACAAACGCAAGAGAACGTAACGTTGTGACGCACGTATATCTAATTCCGACGACGTAAATGAAATGTACGAAATTGTTAATCCGCTTGAGTCGCCGGTACTATGTGTGATTCTCATGGCTCATGGACTGATTATCTGCGGGACAAAGTCCGTCTCCCCCGCATTCTCCGCACGACGGACGTGTGAGAGGAGAGGCACAGACAGACAGGGCAACTCGGGAGAAGCCGGGGGGAATCCAATGGGATTGTAACCTACCTTTTGGGGGCTTGGCGGCATCCAGGACCTTGGTCTATTGTATTCCTTGCCCTGTTTGGCTGCAAATGTCTCGGAAAGTTCTCCAACTGCCGGCGGCTCATGGTTGCTTGTCCGTGGCTTGGCCGCCACCGTCGGAAGCCTACCCGCCGAGCCTCCATATGCCTGTTGGCAAGCATCTCAAGACGTCGACCGAGCTGCTTGGGCGCGGCGGTGTTATTGATGTATCCTATTTGTCAGCCCCGAGGGATGACACGGTAGCATTGGATCTGCCGCCGAGACTTTGCGGCTCACAACTCGTCGACGACATGTATGTTGTGTCTGTAGTACTACTATGTTGTCCATTGTCTCCAATCCATGTACACGTACGTAAGTCTGGACCGACCAACTCTGCTGCCTCGGAACCTCACGAAGACAACCCGCCGGGGCACATCCAAGGCGTCGGTATCTACCATGTTCTCGCTCGGCTCACGGAATCGGCAGCGGACACAAGTCAAGGTCGCCAAAGTGGACCCAAATCCGCCTCTTTTGGGCAGTTCCTCGGGTCCCTTGGACTATGATGGATTATGGATTCGGACGTGAGCATCATTCGACTTAAAGTGGCCCCTCCACCCGGGGCTGGAAATCCGTCAACCGACGGAAAACCATCAGACGGTCTGCCATAGACAGGCATCCACCACCATTCTCAAAAAGGTATGGTATGTGGGCGCAATAGCGTCCACAGAGCCATCCGCAGCCGGGTCTCCGCGATCGTGGGGACCCCACGCCCCTCTCTCCCCATGGCACCAGCAGCAACAGAACGAGATGCAGGGAACGGGCCGGATTTGAAGAAGACGATTGAGACAGTTTGACAGACAGACAGACAGATAGATAGATAGAGAGAGAGAGGGACGGTGGAGAACCGCTGCAAAGCTACATAAGCTGCGGGTGTTGGGTCTTGCATGGCCTTGTTGTCTTCATTGATGACAGCAGGTGAGCCGTCCTTCGCATACATATGAGCCGCACGTCGCGAGGTTACCCTCCCTACTTCTCTCTTTCTCTTTTCAGGCCAGAAAAAAACGACACTTTCTTCCCTCTTTAACCCTCATCTCTCGACTTCATTCCCTCGTCTAGACTATTGGGTGTGGTGTCAACAGCACGGCAGGACAGTCCTCAGACACCAGGCAAGATTGCCAACACGGCATCAGTCACTGCATCATCAACGCCGCGGAATACAGACAGCCCACAGCCGAGATGTCAGCCATGGAGAAACCCGAGATCGACTTCGTGGACGACCGAGAGGCCGATGACCGTTCGGACGCGGAAAAGGGCCCCGTCGTGCGCACTATCGACAACATCCGCGTGCTGGGCCTCAGCGAGGATGACGCGCAGTTTTACGCAAATTTCACGCCCGAGCAGCGGAAGCGGACGACCCGCAAGGTCGACGTCCGTCTCGTGCCTATGCTCGCCGTGCTCTACCTCATCTCGCACCTCGACCGCGCCAACATCGGCAACGCTAAGATCGAGGGCCTCGCCGACGACCTGAACCTTGACGGTGTGCAGTGGAACATTGCCCTCAGTCTCTTCTTCGTTCCTTATATCTTGCTTGGTGAGTCCGGAATATCAACCTGACCAGCGAACGTCGATCCGCTCGTTACGTAGTTTGAGAGACGAAGGACTAGACACAGTAACTAACGCTGCTTTTCTCCCCCCCTCAGAGGTCCCCAGCAACGTGCTGCTCAAAAAGTTCAAGCGTCCTTCGGTATACCTGGGCACCCTGGTCACCATCTGGGGCGTCATCATGACCTGCCACGGCTTCGTCCACAACTTTGCCGGCCTGCTGACCGTCCGCCTACTCCTCGGCGTCTTCGAGGCCGGCTTCTACCCGGGCGCCGTCTACCTCACGACCTTTTGGTACATGCCGCGCGACCTCGCCGCCCGCATCGCCTGGTTCTACTGCACCTCGGCGTTGTCGGGTGCCTTCTCAGGCCTGCTGGCCGCCGCCATCGCCAAGATGGACGGCGTCGGCGGCTATGAGGGATGGAGGTGGATCTTCATACTGGTTCGAAATCCCTTTGATCCCCCCCACCTGATACCGTCCAGAGAATTGACAGATGTTTTCGTGAAACAGGAAGGGATCTTCACCGTCCTCCTGGGCATTGCCACCTTCTTCCTGCTGGTCGACACGCCGGCGCTGAGCACCAAGTGGCTGGAGCCCGACGAGGTGCGCTTCCTCGAGCTGCAGAGCTTCATCAAGCAGGGCGGCCGGTTCGAGGACGAGAAGAAGGAGGACAAGTTCAAGTGGCACGACCTCAAGGCCGTCGTCACGAACTGGAGGCTGTACATGCAGGCCTGGGCTCTGCTGGCGGCGTCAGCCTGTAGTTATGGTGAGCAGCCCCCATGTTTTCTTCCCCGTATTCTTGCTTGTATCCCTCCCCCTATATCGTCTTTATCTCTTTTGAGACCTTTGGACGGCCGGCTAATGAAGCATAAAAATCACAAGGCACAAAGTTCACGCTGCCGACCATCACAAAGGCCATGGGCTTCAACAACACGGCGGCGCAGCTGATGACGGTGCCGCCGTACTTTTGCGGCGCGGCGTCGGCCATCTTCTTCGCGCGGCTCTCGGACCGCTTCTACTGGCGCATGCCCTTCGTGGCAATCCCACTCGGCCTCATCTCGGTCGGCTACGCCGTCATCATCTCGCTCAAGGGCGACCTGTCGGGCAACATCGCGGCGGCCATGGTGGGCGTCATTATCACGTGCCTGGGCATCTACCCGATCCAGCCGGCGGGCTCGTCGTGGGCGGCCAACAACCTGGCGCCGGCGTCGCGGCGAGCCATCGGCGTCGCCTTCAACATCTGCGTCGGCAACCTCGGCGGCATCATCGGGAGCTACATGTACCTCGAGTCCGAGAAGCCCAAGTACTACACTGGCTTCGGGCTGTCGCTGGCGTTCGGCGGGAGCGGCGTCGTCGTCGCGCTGCTGCTGGAGCTGAGCTACAAATGGGGCAACGCCAAGAAGGCGCGCATGTCCGAGGAGGAGATCCGGGCGCGGTACACGGAGGAGCAGCTGATGGACATGGGAGACAAGAGCCCACACTTCAAGTATGTATTGTGAGAGTGGGTGTGATGGGGGAGAGGGGGGGGGGGGGAATGTCGCGAAGTAACGATTATATATCATGATGGGTCTGTGGAGGATTTTCTCAAGCATAACGAATTAAAAATGCGCTCTTAATCAAAGTTTCTCACGTATTAGTAGGACATCGATCGACAGTGGGAGTGGCAGGTTTCTATTTATGAAGCGTTCAACTGCGAGTTCGGTATTCTTCCCAAAAGCAAGGGAAAAGCTGACTAGAGCTGGTAAAACAGAAAAAGACTCAACGTTGGACTTGTCGCTAGCTGAGTTCTCCAAGTTTTCTCTCTTGTGTGAGATAGTCGGGTTGGTTAGTGCAGTGGTGTTCTCTCTTGTTGCGTGATCCTTGAGGGAAAGCAGACAGGTTGTCGTGGATCAGTGATGGCGCGCAGAGGAAAGAAACACTGAGCATTTCAGGGCTTCAACTGGATTGACAGTCTATGCTCTGGGGAATAACTAGAATTGCAGAGTTGTGTTGGCTGCAATTTGACATGCTTGCGTGTGCTATCCCTGCCCTGGTTTGAGGAAACAAACGTCTTGATAGCGAGTTGATGAGGGATTGTGGGATTGTGGCAAATTTGATGATGTGAGTTTAGTGCAGCTTTACGACGACAACGTCGAGCTTGTTCGATTTTGTTAGCATCAAAAACCCTTCAATCACCGTTGTTGTCGTTTGCCTCTTCTGTTCTTACGTGGCTGACCCCAACAGCTGGAATCCAGTTGTTCCCCGCCAAGAGTTAGTTAGCATCGACCAGACCACCGACAGACGGGGAGGCAGAAGCCCAGCTTTTGTTGATTTTTACGTAGACTTGGGAAATCTTGACTGTCTTTATAATACTCTTCATTCTAGTTCCACTATCTTCAGGACTCTAGTGTGAAGCTTTCATCAGCCAACCCGATAGGCAACAAATGCCTTTAAAATTGTGTGGTGCAGGGCCACCTTGTACAGGAACAGCTGGTTTGCTGTGAACTCGCGCCAGTCCAGCCTTACGTTGTCTGTAGTCTCCATCGACTATAACCTGGCTGGCAGAAGATAAGTGAGTATCGATATCTCAACTGACCTCTGCACCACAAGACGCCATCCCGGCAACTGGAAAGACATATCAAACAACTCTTGTCAGGCCCCCCAAAGAGCTCCGTAGCTCTCGGGACAGATGACGGGGAAACCCGGGGCACAGCCACCAGTCGTCCCCTCTCAATACAGGAATCCGCTTCCAGGCCGAGAACCTCCCCTCTTCCCCCCCCCTCGCTTCACCCCAGGTCTCTCGTAACTGTCCCGTCGCCCCCCGCTTGTCATAGTGCGGGGAAGCATGTTTGGCCCATGTAACGCTCCCCTCCCCCATGTGCTCATGTGGGCACTGGGCCACTGCTCGGCTGTTGCTCCAACTAGTGGTATTTTCCCTAGACAAATCCCCTCTGTTTTCCGTCGTTTCTTTCCTCGCTTCTTTTCCGACTTTCCCTCCTCTCATCCCGCCACCCATTACTGGGCGTGTAACCCGTACCGTTCTCTCCATCCAAGACAAACCCGGAGACGCCTCGACAAGTCCGTCTCCGTCCCCCGTCCTCTTCACCGTCCCTGTCTCCGTTCTCGCCGTCTGAGTTACTGCTGCCCGGGTTACACAATGGACGACGCCCCAGAGTTCCGTCGACCTCTCCCCGGCCCGGCCAGCCCCCCGGCGGCTCCTGACCATATCCGTCGCTCCTCGGCGGCCACCACCACCACCACCACCACCATCACCGTCACCGGCGGCGGCAGCCCGCAAGCCGAGTCGCGGAAACGAAGCCTCAGTTCCGTCGACCAGCACTCGCCGTTCTCGGACGAGGTCGCCGGGTCAGCCGCCAACCGCCGCAAGTCGCAAAAGGTCAGTCGCGCATGCGACTTCTGCAAACAGCGCAAGGCCAAGTGCAGCGGCACCATCCCCTGCGACAAATGCACGCGCAAAGGCCTCACTTGTGTGTATGATGCCAAGTATTCCCGCGGCAGGCCCCCGACGCCGCCCCCGGCCGCTGTCGCCGCCGCCTCCGCCTGGTCATCCTCGGGTCGGGCCAGCGCCGTGCCCGGGTCGCCCGGCGACGAGTCGTCCATCATGTACCAGACCACGGAAGAAGCGGTTGAGCACAACACTACTGCTGCTGCTGCTGCTACTGCTGCTGCTGGTACCGTTACTGCTGCGGCACCCTCACGGCCACCGCTACGCGGACATGCTGGTGTTGTTCGCGAGAGCCAGGGCCCGGCATCGCGAGCGTCGCCCGAGCTCGGCATGACGGAGATCCAGGGCCAAATCTTCGACCCGACATCCGGCGTGACGTTCCTCCACAGGGCATGGAAGCGGCTCTCGAAGCACGACAGCAGCATCGTGCCGGACGAGCTGACGGCGTCAACCGAGAGCCAACCGCTGATGCTGGCCGGCGACAAGCCGCTGCCGCCCATCACGGACGACGACGTGGCCAACCTCTCGCTTCCGGACGCGAGGCAGCTGCAGGACCTGATCGCCTTGTACTTTGACGTGTGCATAGCGACGTACCGCGTCCTCCACCGGCCGTCGGTCGAGTCCTGGCTGCGGATCATGGTCGACAACCTCGGCCGGCGCAGGCCCGTTTGGCACGACATCGGGCGCGGCAAGGCGTCCATCGTGCTCACGGCGCTGGCCGTGGCGACAGCGCACCAGGAGAAGTCCAACGGCTTCCACTCGCCCGAGGACGAGACGCTGTCGCTGGCGAGGAGCGACCGCCTCTTCTGCGTCGCCCTGCAGCTGACGGAGCGCGAGACGGGCCTGCCCCGGCTCGAGTCGGCGCAGTCCCGCCTGATCCAGGTCCTGTACCTGCTCACGACGTCGCGCATGAGCCGCGCCTGGTACACGTTCGGGAACACGCTGCAGGTCATCTCGGCCCTCGGCCTGCACCGCCGGGCGGCCAAGAAGCGGCACCTGGCGCCGGGGAGCCCCGATTACATCCAGGCGCAGTGCGGCATGCGGACGTTCTGGACGGCCTACGTGCTGGACAAGTACCTGGGCGTCATCTTTGGGCGGCCGAGGCACTTCCACGATGATGATATCGACCAGGACTACCCCGATAGGATCGACGACGAGGACATGACGGCTCAGGGGCCCGTTGAGAGGTCGGAGGAACATCCGGACTGCCATATTGACGCTCTAATATTCCACGCCAAGTGAGTAGTAGTGACAGACAGACGGACGGATGGCATTCCGTCCATTTCTTCTTCATAAACACCGAACTGACTGACGTACACACCACCCACCGTAGAATCGCCCAAATCATTGGCAACACTTCACGAGAGGTCTACTCCATCAAGCCCATCTCGGAACAGGAACGCGTGGCCGCCGCCCACCGGCTGAGCGAGAAGATCCACGAGTGGCGCGCCAGCCTGCCCCCCCATCTGGGCTCGATCCGGCCGTCGATGCTGATCCCGAGCTTCCGGCGCCAGGCGACGGTGCTGAAGCTGGCCTACTCGCACGCCATCATGCACGCGAACCGGCTCTTCCTGCTGGGCAGCCCGAGCGCCCGCAGCGAGACGCCGGTGCTCGAGTGCATCGGGGCCGCGAGGACGGTGCTCGAGACGGTGGACGGCATGGCCGTCGAGGGCCCCATCTTCCACGCCTTCTGGTGGACGCAGTACGTCACCTTCTGCGCGCTGCTGGTGACGTACGTCTGGGACATCCAGCTCAAGAGGCGCGGGTTGGTGCTGAGCGAGCAGGGGGAGGAGGAGAGGGCGAGGCACGCGAGGCTCATGGACCTGGCCGAGCGGTGCCAGACGCACCTCGCCCACGCGACGGCGTCCAACTCGCCGAGCCGCCGGTACGCCATCATCCTCGAGGAGTTCCGGACCGAGGGTCTCGGTCAGGTGTCGCGGAAGAAGAACCAGCCGCCCTCGCAGCAGCGGCAGCAGAAACAGCAACAACAGCAACAACATCAACAATCATCGCGAGCGTCGGAAGTGTCTCGGCCGTCGATAGAGGCCCAAGATCAGGTGCCGCCGCCGCTGCCGCCGCCACCGCCGCAAATTCACGGAAACGGAAACGGAGTGGCTGTTATGGCTGATGGATTCAACTTCCATCCCGCGTACGCCGCTGGTTCCGGTGCCGTCCATGCCATGACCCAGGGGGCAGAAGGAGGTGGAGGAGGAGGAGGAGCAGACGCCGGGTTCTTCGGGTCTAACTTACTGGACGAGTGGCAGACGACAGACTGGCTGGAACTCGATTCTTCAGCGTTTGGACCGTACATGGACATGGACACGAATCCGCTGGCCTGGATGCCGGATATAGGGGGATGAATCTCGTATCACGAAAGTGAGGCCGGGTCAACGGAAGGGCACAACGAACAGAAAAGTCTATATAATTCTTGAGGATTATAACTACTCTTTGGAAAGGGAATCGAAGATGAAAGGATACGCGGCTACACTGTAAATTTGGTCAGGTTCTCGGGCCCCGTCTCCCTCGCCACGCGCTTGACCTCCTCCTCGCCCAGCTTCTGGAAGATGTCGAACCCCCACCTCGTCTGCCAGTTGAAGCGCTTGTTCCTCTCGAGGCCGTTGAGCCTGTCAAACACGTCGGCCGGCAGCTCGCGGACCCGGTGGTTGGACTCGATCCGGCTCGGCGTGACGCTCTTGGGCAGCACGACGGTGCCGCGCTGAACGCCCCACGAGGCGAGCAGCTGGCCGCCGTCGATGCCCAGCTGCTTGCTCAGCTCGCCGACGAGCGGGTCGTCCACCGTCCGCGGCTCGCCTGTCTGGTTGTTGCCGAGCGGCGAGTAGGCGGCCAGCTGGATGCCCTTGGACTTGCAAAACGCCAGGAGGTCGGGCTGCTGAAGGTACGGATGGGCCTCGACCTGGTTGACGGCGGGCACCGTCGTCGTCTTGGCGAGGAGGGCCTCCAGGCGCTGCTTGGTGAAGTTGGAGACGCCGATGGCGCGGACCTTGCCCTTGGCCACGAGCTTCTCCATGGCCGCCCAGGTCTCTGCCGGGTCGATGTCGGCCAGCTCGAAAACGCCCTGGGAATCGATGGGGAACCACTTGTCCGACGGCTTAAAGGCTCTGAGGGGTTTGTTAGCGCCACACTCTCTCTCTATCTCTCCCTTTGCTGAGTTGTCCGAGAGAAGATTAAGAAACGGGAATGACTTACACAGGCCAGTGCATGAGGAACAGGTCCAGGTAGTCCGTGCCGAGGTCGGCCAGCGTCTTGTCGAGGCCGGTCTCGACGTCCTCGGGCGCGTGCTTTGTGTTCCACAGTTTGCCCGTGACGAAGATGTCGGACCGCGGCACGCCGCTCTTGCGGATGCCCTCGCCAACCTCGGCCTCGTTGCGGTAGATGGCGGCGCAGTCGATGTGACGGTACCCGGAGCGCAGGGCCGTCTCGACGGCGCGCTCGACCTCGTGCGGGCCGGCCTGCCACGTGCCGAAGCCGACGGCGGGGATCTTGGCGCCCGTGTTAAGGGTGAAGTGTGTTGCGAGAGGCATCTTGGATGTGCAGGGGGTGTATGGCGTGTTTAGAGGGGCGATGGTAAGTTAAGTGAGTGAGTGAGTGAGTGAGTGAGTGAGTGAGTGAGTTAGTGTGTGAGATGATAAAGGGATGAGTGAGTGAGTGGGTGGGTGGGTGAGTGACAGGTTGAGTGAGCAGTGAGAGTGTAAGTGAGAGGGTGAGCGTTAACTAGGGGAACGTATGTTCGCTATGACGAGCTGCAAGTATGATATGCTACTTATTCAAAAGCCGGTGACTTCATGGACAGGAAAACAAAATAGTAAACCGATCTGAGCCACATATCGTTTTCAATTACTTCTCTTGTGGCTCCCATGAGACTCCATCTTCGTCTTGTTGTTCAATGTGAGTGACGGACTAATATCCGTCGGCCCAAGCCACGTCCCCTGGTCGATGCCGCGTAAATCCGTCAACTCGATTCTTGAAATCCGTCATCTGCACCCCAGAAACAAGCCAAGGCCCGCACGGGGAAACGGACTTTGACTTCTCCACCAACGGACACGTTCCTCCAGGGCCACACGCCACCAAAAGTTGTCCGTCTGGCGATCAGCATGGTGGACAGCGTGGAGAGCGGATCACCGGCAACGGAACAGTGGCCATCGAGCCAAGACACGGAAGCCCATTGCTGCGATCTTTCACACACAAAAGGATGGGCCGTCGACGAATTGCTGACTGGCTGACTCTCTCTACTTGAACATCGTCCCGACCCAACCCCTCATCAACTCTCATAAAAACAAGGTTGGTTGTTGTCGGTTGTCGATAAGTTAGAGCAACAGCAAGCTGAAGAACCGCGTGCTTCTCCAACCACCATGAGTCCCCCCTCCGTGTACGGTCCTGCGAGCGCGGCCCTGCCGGGCAGCAGCTCCGGCCTAGATGCGAACCCCCTCGCTGAGTCGTCCAGCGCCGCCGCCCCCGCTGCCGTCATAGGGCAGCAGGACTTGGACAGCGACGACAGCACCATCAAGACGGTCGACGAGCTGGTGCGCCGACGGGCCCGCGCCTATCCGGACCGCGTAATCGTCTCATACCCGTCGTCCGGCATCAACTACGTCGACTACACAATGAGACAACTCGACGTTTTTGCGTACCGCGTCGCTAAGCTGTACGAGCAGCGCATCCCCAGCCGCCTCAGCTCCAACGAGAAGCCCACGACGGTCGCCGTCCTGGGCCCTTCCAACTTTGACTACCTAATTACCATGCTGGCGCTGACGAAGCTCGGTCACACGACGCTGTTCCTGTCGACGAGGATCTCCCAGGAGGCCATCGAGTCTCTGATTACCGTCACCGGCGCCCAGTACCTGCTCGCTGACAAGAGGTATCTCGACACGGCCGAGGCCGCTAAGCAGACGCTGCCTCATCTCGACGTCTTTGAGATTGCGGGCCAGACGGCTTTTGACTTCCCCATCGAGGTGCACGCTGACACGCGTCTGGACTACGGCCGCGATCTCTCGGTCGAGACGAACAACTTGGTTTATGTTATCCACTCCAGTGGTGAGTTACAGCCAAAGTCTTAATTCTGGTTCTTGTCGAAAACGAAATTTGTGCTGACTGACGATCCCAGGCTCAACTGGCCTACCCAAGCCCATCTATCAGACACAAAAGTCAGCGATTCACAACTACTCCAGCAGCATGAACATGAAGGCCTTCATCACCCTGCCTCTGTACCACAACCACGGTATCTGCAACCTGTACCGGGCCGTCTACAGCGGGAAGCCCATCCACCTGTACAACGCCGACCTCCCTCTGACCCGGGAGCACCTCACTAGCATCATGCGGAAGCACAACTTTGACATTTTCTACGGCGTGCCGTACGCCCTTAAGCTGCTCGCCGAGACCGACGACGGCATGGACCTGCTGCGCCAGCTCAAGATCGTCATGTACGGCGGCTCAGCCTGTCCCGATGACCTCGGCGACACGCTCGTGAACAACGGCGTCAACCTCGTCGGCCACTACGGAGCGTGAGTTTTGTTCGTGAGACTTCACAAAGGCACAGCCAAAAATCCTAACGGGTTGAACCAGAACCGAGGTCGGACAGCTCATGACGTCCTTCCGCCCGCCCAACGACAAGGCGTGGAACTATGTCCGCGAGCACGACAAGCTCTCGCCGTATCTGAAATGGATCCCTCGGGGGCCCAACCTGTTCGAGTGCTGCGTGCTGCCGGGATGGCCGGCCAAGGTGGCCACGAACCAGGACGACGGGTCTTACTGCACGAAAGACCTCTTCGAGCCGCACCCGACGATCCCCGGCGCGTGGAAGTACATTGCCCGGCTCGACGACACCATTGCCCTCGTCAACGGCGAGAAGTTCAACCCCGTCCACATGGAGGGCACCATCCGCTCCAACAGGAACATCACCGAGTGCGTCATCTTCGGCGTCGGTCGCCCGTCCCTCGGCGCCCTCGTCGTCCCCGCCCCGACGCTGGCGGGCAAGACGGAGGACGAGATCCTCGACGTCGTGTGGCCCGTCGTCGAGGGCGCGAGCCGGTCCGTCGAGGCCTACGCCCGCGTGTCGAGGAACATGATCAAGCTGCTGCCGCACGACTGCGCCTACCCGCGGACGGACAAGGGCAGCGTCATCCGCCAGGCCTTCTACAAGAGGTACGCCGAGGACATTGACCGGGTCTACGACAGCGCCGACGCCAGCAGCGGCGACCTCAAGAAGATGGGCGTCGACGAGCTCAAGGGCTTCGTCCGGGACGGCATCGTCCAGACGCTCGCCAAAAAGGTCCAGCTCGACGACGACACCGACTTCTTCTCGCTCGGCCTCGACTCCCTCCAGGCCATTCAGCTGCGGTCCGACATCCTGCGGACTGTTGATGTCGGCGGCAACAAGCTCGGACAGACGGTCGTGTTCGATCACCCGTCCATCAACAAGCTGAGCGCGTATCTCGCCAGTCTCGGCACTGGTGAGGGTATCGAGGCCGAGGCGCCCGTTGAAAGTGAGATGCGCGAGCTGATTGAGAAGTATGGCGACTTTGCTCCTGTCGAATCGGCTCCCAGGTCATCCATTGTAGGTTTCTCTCACCCTTACTCTCACTCTTGCTCTCACTCTCACTCTCATCATCACTCTCAGTTTCACTCTCACCCCGTTATTCTCACTTACCATCACTCTCACTCTCATCCTCATACTCACTCTATATAACCCACGTCTAACCTCCTTTCTGATAGGCCGTCACCGGTGTCACCGGCTCCCTTGGCGCTCACATCGTCACCAAGCTGGCCGCCGACCCGTCCGTCAAGACCATCTACTGCCTCACCCGTGCCGGTTCCGACGCCGACGCCGCCCGCCGCGTCAAGAGCTCGCTGGTCCAGCGCCGCCTTTATCACGCCCTACCCGCATCCTCCCGCCGGAAGCTCGTCGCCCTAGCGGCCGACCTCGCCGACCCCAAGCTCGGCCTCTCGGACGACGCGTACCGCCAGGTCAAGCAGGATCTCCGCCTCGTGATCCATGCCGCGTGGTCCGTCAACTTCAACATGCGCCTCTCGAGTTTCGAGAAGAGCAACATCGCCGGCGTCAAGCACCTCATCGACCTCTGCAGGCAGGCCGGCGGCGATGACGCGGGATCGTCTTCTTCGTCCCCGGCATCCTTCAATTTCTGCTCGTCCGTCAGCACCGTTGTCCGTTCCACAACGCTGCCGGTCCCCGAGTCCGTCCCGGATCTCGAGTGGGCGCAGGGCATGGGCTACGCGCAGTCCAAGGTCGTCGCCGAGCACCTCTGCGCCCGCGCGACCAAGGCCGGCATCAAGGCCCGCGTCTTGCGCATTGGTCAGATCCTCGCGGACACGCGCCACGGCGTCTGGAACGCGACCGAGGCCATCCCGCTCATGCTCCAGACCGCCATCACCGTCGGGGCCCTCCCCAAGCTGAGCGAGACGCCCTCCTGGCTGCCCGTCGACACCGTCGCCCAGGGCGTCGTCGACATCTCCCTGTCCGACGCGGACGGCGTCTTCGCCAACGTCGCGAACCCCAAGATGTTCAGCTGGTCCGACGACCTGCTGCCGGCTCTCCGGGCCGCCGGCCTAGAGTTTGAGGAGGTCGAGCCCAAGGAGTGGGTTCGCCGCCTCCGCGCTTCGAACCCGGACCCGACGGCCAACCCGCCCATCAAGCTTGTCGACTTCTTCGCTTCAAAGTACGACAAGGACGAGTTCGCGCCGTCCAAGACGTACGTCACCGACAACGCATGCTCGCTCTCGCCCGCGCTCGCCCAGGCGCCCGTGCTGGACCAGCAGCTGGTCGACAACTTTGTGAGGTACTTCAAGACCAACCACTGGGCCAAGCAGGATCGCGGCGCCGTCAAGACGGTCATCATGGTCGCCGGCCCCTGCGGCAGCGGCAAGTCGACGCTCGCCACGTCCCTGGCATCGTGGCTCGGCGCTCCCTTCGTCGAGGGCGACTCGCTGCATTCCAAGGTCTCCGTCGAGAAGATGGGTGGCAACGTCGCCCTGACGGATGAGGACCGCTCGTCGTGGCTGAACCGCATCGGGAAGAGGGCGTTCGAGGCCCTCGAAGATCTTGGTTATGACTCGGTCGTCGTCAGCTGCTCGGCCCTGAGGAAGGCGTACCGCGACACCCTGAGGGAGGCCGTTGCGAAGCGGGACGGCGTCGAAATCGTCTTCCTCGACCTGCAGTGTCGTCCGGACACGCTGGTGCGGCGGATCAACGAGAGGAAGGGTCACTACATGCTTGCGAGCATGGTCGAGGGACAGGTCGAGGTGTACGAGGCCGCCGGCCTCGGAGAGTTGGACGTCCTCCCAGTCGAGGCCGAAGGCACGCCGGAAGAGGTCTTTGAGGAGGCCAAGTGGCTGCTTGGACAGATCGGAATCGACTCATCCCGTTAGATATTTAAATCAAGCATATACAGCAGAGGAACCGGCGTTTTTTCGGGTTACGTTTTTGAGAAGTAGGCTACTTATGATGATCGCTTTCTATATATCCATAACATAAAGAACAATACAAGAGCAAATCGCACTTGAAACACAAAAGGAAGTCCCCTCCATCGTCTCATCCCGTCGACGGGTGACTGTGGTTGGCCGTGTGAGACGGCCGCCATCCGCAGCACGAGCGGAACCCCCCACGCTCCCGGTGCATGACCCATCGTGAGAAGTCTCCGTTGCACTCGACTCCTCTGAACGTGTAGGTGAAGTAGGACCGGTCGGTGATGCAAGCGTGCTCTTGATCCGCCGCGTGCTTTGCGTTCGATAGTTCTTCCCCGATGGTGGGACAACACGGGCACCATCCCAGTCCCCCGTCTCGACACCTCCATTGACGTAATTTTGTGCAGAAGTGGCAGAGGTATATGCCGTTGTGGGTTCTCTGCAGGTCCTTGAGCAGGAAGAACAGGAAAGGGGCGCAGCCCCCGTCCTCCTTCATCTTTCGGCGAGCGCGCCCAAAGAGGAGGCCGTAGAGGGGTTTGCACGAGAGGGCGAGGCACATGGCGGACTCCGTGGGGAGATGTGACGCTATTTCCAGCACGATGTCGGGGATCTGGCGGAGGAGCAAGGGCAGTTCTTCCAAAGATGGGATGTGGTGTCTGAGATGGGCCATCTCCGTCGAGACGACCTGCGTCTCTGTGGCGGTGCCCATTTGAGCTGTCGATCAGTATGTTGTTTATGGTGAGTAAATAGTCATCAGTGGTTCCGGATGATTGCGCTCTTCGTGGGGTTGGCCGGCGCTTGTTTGATGGGCTCGGTCCGCCGCTCGAAGCTGTCTTCTAGATCGATGGAGAGTCTGTGTGTTTTTCATTCGATGATGCCAGACGGAGTGGGATGTTTGGATGCTTTGACTCGCGCAAGGGCTCCGAAGCAGAACGTGCGTCCCTTATGGGAAGTTCACGGTCTAACTTTACCAAGCCCGTGGAACCAGTTTTGAAGACCGCTGGGATTGATGTGGTTATCCTTCGAGTAACTTGTAGTGTAGTTTGGGCCGGGCCGAGTCTCTCTACTGTAGACTTGTCCGAGTTCAACTTTGGTAGTCGTGGTTTCTGCCTGTTGATTCGTTTCATTTTGTTGGTCCTTTTTCGATTTCGAATAAGGTGTCAACCTTCGAGTCTCTCCAATGAAAACCAAAGAAGGCAAATTGGACGTGACAAGATTTGCAGCATCATCTGTTGCTGGCAGTAACCTTTGTCTGCTGTTGTTCAACATGCAAATGAATTACCAGAACACACGTGGTTGCTAGGCGCCACAGCGAAAACCAGCTTACCACAGCTACTTTAGCCAAACAGTTCGATCACAGAGGTAAGTTCGCAGTTTAAACTGGAAGCATTTCATGAGCTTTGATGTCACTACTCTAACAGCACATTTATCAATCAACCGAGGACGTAAATCTTGTGCCCCCCCTGGAAGTAAGAAAAGAAGAAAATGTGAGACGGAACACTGTTGGAAAAGGCCTGTAAGTGTGGCATTTTTTGAGACATTGAACACAATGAACAAAGGTTTGTAGACGGGGGTGTTGATAATCGGAGACAACCGCGTATATTGAGTGTTTGGTATGTAAATGTTCTTGGATGCGTCCTGCCGCATCCAGCTGCTTGATGTGCTGTGTTCCCTTTGATTCGACATGGCCTTACTGCTAGATAGCTGAATGTAAAACTCATCATCTCACTCCTCTGATTTCTTCTTCCTCTTCTTTTTCTTTTCTCCTTCTTCTAACGATGCCCCGTCCTCCTTGACCTTCTCGGCTTTGTCTTTGCTCTTCTTTGCTTTCGCCTTCTTTCCTTTCTTCGCCTTCTTGGCCTTTTTAGCCTTCTTCTCCGTTTTCGAGTCGGAATCAGAGGACCCCGCATCATCACTCTCGTCCGACTCAGAACCAGAGTCTGAATGGCCACTCGAATCGCTGTTTGTGTCTGAGTCGGAAGATTCTACCCTCTTGATTCTCGTCGGCTTCATCTTGAAGTTGGCCGGCCTCATCTGGTCCCTGGAAGCGGTCGTCTCCTCATCCTGACCGTGCGTCTGTAGGAGGTAGTCATTGAACTGGTTAGAGGCCTCTGCAATCAAGAGGAAGGTGTCCTGGTTCAAAACAGGTGGCTTGGAGCTCTTGGGATCTGGTGACGGAGGGTCCTGGCTTGTTCGCTTGCTGGACTTCCGGGACTGGGCCTTGAATTCCGCCAACGCAATCGCGGTCTGGAATGCGTTCCTGATCTGACGCCCGTTCCATTGGAGGTTCTCCCAGTTGAGCTTGACCCACTTGATGATCTCGTTCTTGTCGTACTTGATGGGCAACTGGCCTCTGCTGACCCGATGCTCGTTGACCTCTTTCATCTTCTTGATGTTGTTCTTCCAGATCTTGATGCTTTGCTTCTCCACGAGCTTTGGATAGTACAGCGTGAGATGAAGTCGCGAGCGGAACGCGTCATCGATGGCGCCAACACGGTTGGTTGTCAGGAATAAAATACCCGGGTAATATTCCAGAATGCGGAGGAAAACTAGGCCCATTGTTAGCATGTCCGACAGGACACAGCACTTGAGCTTCGTTGACCTACCCGACACGAGTCCATTCCGTTTCACATCGGTTTTCTAAATGACGTTAGCACTTTGCGTGTCATGTTGGACGATCCAACCGCCGAATCTCACAGTTCTCTTCGCAAGAAACACATCTGCTTCGTCTAGAAGCAAAACACAAGCCCACTTATGGGCTAGTTTGAAGTGCTTCTCCAAATTTGCTTCAACAACCTCTGGAAGGTGCCCAATGTCACCTGTTTTTCCATTGAAGCAAACGTCAAATTAGTCATGTTACTGTCCGAGAGAAGTGTGTACATACCACAGGTAATCGGGTACAAGGGCCGTTTGGTGTATGCCGCTACGCATTCTATTGGTTTCAGTGGTTGGTTAGTCGAATGTGAGGCGAGTAAGATAGATAACGTGGGGATGAGGATGGTTCGCACCAGCAGTGGAAGTCTTTCCGACTCCGGGAGCACCGTGGAGCAAGATGATGCATCCTTTGCCTTCATAATCCGATGATCAGCACTCGCAGCAACACTCATTTCTGAATCGATTAGTGCCTACCTTTTCCTCGAACAAGATCCAAATCAATCTTGTCAGGAACTTCATCGTGTGTCGGCTGGGACCCGTCTGACCTTTTGGTGTACGACTCAACCATGGCCTGCACCATCTCTTTGTGGCCCTTCGGCAAAACGAGATTATTCCATTCGTCGTCGTGGTGGACCACCTGAAGTCGGTCCAAGTCCAGTTGAACTGAAGAAATGAACAGGTCAGCCCGGCTTCAAACAAGAAATATCCTGGGGGAGGTGTGTTTCTTCGTTGGTTCTGACGTACCCCATTTGCGGTTTCGCAGGGCGTATCCGGGAACGACTCCGGGGAAAAGTCCCATGAGGCTGTTTTCCTCAAGATATAACTTGAGCTCTTCCCGGGCCCTCCTTGTCTGCGCGCTTGGTGACGCATGGCTGTCGAATAACAGCCATAGCTTTCGCAGAACCTTCTGACCTTGCGCATCCTGATGGGCGTAATACGTTGGCTTTTGACAAGACATTGCGTAGCACCAACGGTGGTCGTCACGCTCTTCGCCTTCAACTGCTTCATGCTCATACCAATCGTGGACTTCCAACTGTCCTCTGTTGGGAATTACTGGCCAATGATCTTTGATCTCTTTCGAAATGAAGGGTTTGATTTCGGAAACGTCAGGAAGGCCGGTATTCCGTTCAAACGCAATTTTGAAGTCAACGATAACATCGGAATTAATCTGCAACAAAAGTCAGCAGTCGGTTGGTTCGAATGACCTCGAAAGGAGCGTTTCATCGCCCAGAAATATCCGGATGTCGGGGCTTTCTGACATACCGTCTCGCGGGCGTTGCCGGCGGTGGTGCCTTCATAAGACATGTGGGCGTTGTTTGCGAGGTCGACAAACTTTCTGCCTCTTTGAAGGAGACGACCCATCTCTGCATCACCCAAGTACTGCACCGGAAAGATTTCCATGCTTCGTACATCCTTCAACCCGTCGTAAGGCTTGATTTCGAATAGCTCTCTCTGGGGACCGTATCGGTAGCCGTCATACTCGATGCTGAAACAGGCGATAATCAACCCCGACATGGCATTTTTGGTCCGTCTGGTTGGCGCACCACCAAGTCCATGCCGTCCCAGAGCCGGCTGCGCCGCATCTTTGCGATGCCCAGGTGATTCTCCCTGTTGGAGGAGCTCCAGTTGTTCCAATCGAAGCAAGACGTCTATGCTTTGCAAGAAATCAGTCTCCTCATCATCTTCCTCAATGCCGCCTGGCATGAGCGATTTCCTCAGAGGGACGCCGCCCCTCGTAGCAAGAACGCAGTACGCCTGGGGCGAGGACCTGGCGCGGGTGTAGGTCATGTCAAGGGAGAGTTCCGTGCTATTCGTTCGCTCGCTAAGCGCCTCGTACGTGTGGAAGATTTCTGTTCCGTTTCTGTAGGGGCAATAGATGGTGGTTCCGGCGTCGAAAAGCATCCATAGGTTTTCGAACGCTACTTTGTCATCCCTACCAGACTTGAGGTTGTCATACATCTCCGCGGATTTATCCAAGTATCGTTCCACAAATCCAACAATCGTCTTGAAGTGAGAAAGAGAGGAAGGCCGCAAGAACGATTTTTCGAGTTGCTCGTGCGAGTCAGAGGAGTTACCTTCTATGAAATCTGCCATTGATGGAATGGACTCTGCGGCATCATCTGCAGCCGCGACATCGCCTTCAGCAGATGGCACTGCGTCGTTGGTGCCAGTAGCAACTTCTTCTGGTTTTGGGTCGAGTTCAAGATCCCTGAAGACAGCCTTGTTAGCAAATTTACCCAACAACCCATTTCGAGACTCGATGAAGTTGAAAATTCTATACCCGTATGCTTCCTTAAGCTTTGCGAGATGATCTCTCAGCGGCTTCAGGTTTCTGATCAATGGGCGAAAAGGCTTGGAGAAGCGCATGCAGGTGTAGCCAGAGCCGCAGTCGAGACCTAACACATCCCTGAAAAAGGACGCGATGGGGTCGGAGAGGATGCTGAGATAGATGATCTCAACTTGCGCAGGGTCTGGGTTGGTTTTGTCGATTGTCTTGTGGTCTGACAGCTTGTTGTATAGCACTCGAAGCACCTGCGGATGGTCTTTGTTGGAAGAGAACCTCCCATAATCCGTAACATTGTCTTGAAGATTGCCGTCCGGAATGAAATCCTCCACAACTGCTTCAAAGAACTTAACCTCAGTTCTTACGTTGTTGGCATCGGCGCTTCCAGTCTCATCTGGTGGAACAACTTCATTTCGGGGCTTTTGGATGGTCTCTTGATCGGTGTGTAATTTCTTCTCGATGATTTGAAGTCGATCATCGACCCCTCGCATGTATTGAATTAAGCCATGTACAGCATTTCGTCCAGGGCCGTCAAATGCCATCCAGTTCAAATTATTCCGAGGTAGCATCGGCCTCCAACTTGGGGCATAATAATCGGCGGTGTCATTATCTAGAGGTGGCGGAGGAGGGCCGGGGTTCTTGTTGCCATTCTCAATGGGGCCACTCTTTTCAGCTGGCTCACTTTGTCGAGGTATATGATTGTCATTGGGCGATATCTCGACAGATGTGTACGAGCCTCCGCTTTTCCCTTCAGGCATTGTAGATCCAGGTTGTGTTTCGGGCTGCGTTGTTTTCGTCTCGATGGCTTTCTCGCCCTCCTCGATGTGGTCTCTTGTGCCCATCAGCGCTTGGGTCGTATTAGAGATGTTCTGGGGAACATCTATACGACCTTTGTCGGACATATTTTGGTTGATCTCGCCCCCGTGGTCGACACTCGGGAAGCTACCAGCAACAAAAGTGGCCATGGGGTGGAGGCGAATGGAAAACAAAATGGAAGTGATCAAGAGTTTGATGAGCTGGCTGTTGGTTGGTCTCCTGGATAAAAAGATACGAAAGCACGAAGGAGGATTGTGCCCAAGATTGCCCCAACATGTCTGCAGCAGCGCTTTCGCCTTTATCTTCTGTGACACAGGTGACTTGCACCTATGTTAGTCTTACGCTTGCGAATGCATAGTTAATTGACCGAAGCGGCGCCGAGCCTGGGCTTCTTACCGGTAAGATACAGCTTGCATGAAGCAGTCGGTCTTTTGGGAAAAGTCGGTTTTGCTGCATGGCTTGCAGTTTCGCCAAGGCAGCTAACAGCGCTATTGGCTGGCCTTGTCTGACTTCCTGGTCATCGTATGATGATTTAAGGATGTGAGGCGGTTATCTTTGGATCAGATGCAAAGGAGGTGCCGAGATGGCTGTGCTGGTCCAATCACACCTAATAGGACTCAATAAATGCAGGTAGGCAGTACAGGCTAATACACTATCACTCTGCAGTGCATGACGCACGCATCCTTACTATTAAGCCTGCCTGGTTTGTGGGCTTTTCTTACTGGTGCTTGAAGACTGTAGGTGGCGAGTGCTATTTGTTCTCTTTCAAATTCACCACACTCCCAGCCTGTTCCTTACGCCAGCTGGTCTAACAAAGCTGTGCTTGGGTACATGAGGCACTTGGGTTGTTCTTTTCCGCCGTCGTTGGTTTTCAAGATATGTATCAAAAACACCTGCCAAACAATCTTCCCAGAAGTTTTGACTGTTCAATTTGGGCAAGGAGAGACAAGTAAACGACATGGGCTCTAAGATGGTTGAAATTCCGTCAACCGCATACAGCGATATGGATCACAAGGGCCCTCCTGACCTGATCACAACAAAGAATAGCGCAGCCCGCTTCGTTTATGGGACAGTAGGCGGAACAAGTGCTGTGAGCACGGGAGACTTGGTGTTTGTGGATGATTTTGATGCCTTTGTGCCGAGAGACCAGGTTCCCGAGTCTGTTACTGAGTTGGATACCATTATGGGCGTGGAATAAAAGCTAACAGAAAATTAGCCGAACGAAGTGTTTCATGAAGTCGAAGAAACACATGCAGCTTTTCCAAGATACACTGAAGAAGTTCATTCAGAATATGGAAACGCGGCAGGCATTCAGAAGGCTTGGTGTCGATCTTCAAGACCCCGCGCGTTGCGATCTCGAATACGTCTTCGACGTAGCAAAGATTGCTGTCGAGAAACGGGATGGCACAGGTAGCCTGCGGGCTTGCAAAGAATTCGCCCGCAGCTGTCTCAAGAACGCAAACAAGCGAGACACGGCTCTGGGTGCAATCATGTCCATGATCCCTGGAGACATCTATGGTTCCGTCCTCTCTGGTGGCGTCATGACAATTTTGGCAGTGAGTCACTCACAAAGGCCATAAATCAGGCTGGGGATCCAGCTTGTAGTTGGTTTATCTTTGGAAACTCAAGAACTGGTGATTCGAATCTTTCTTTAGGTTGCCGATGTGCATGAGAAACGAAGGCAAGCCGTTGAAGACTCTCTGGCTTCTATACCCAAAAAGCTGGCCATGGTTCAGAGACTCTCCGATCTTCACGTGAAATCAGAACTCCTCCACGAGAGAGCTGATGGAGTCTTGGTTGCTATCTTTGTTGTCCTAGAAGAGATTGTCAATGATTTGACAATGGATTGGACAGGTTTGTCGAAAGATCTCTGGAGGTTTGATATATGGCGGGAATGCTAATTTCTTGTCAACAGCCAAGATGAAATCCAAGATGAAGTTTGGGGCCGAGGATCGGATCTCCAATGCGTTGTCCTCTCTGGACGAGAGTTTGTCCGAGTTCGAAGCAGAGTTGAACATCTGTACCCAGCATCGGTTTGGCCGAATGCATGAAGCATTAATTGCTCAAGGAAAGAACATCCAGAAAATCTTAGACCTAGCAAAAGGTAAGTCAAGTCCACTAACGACATCCTCATTGATATGGCGTCCTGAATGTTCACATGCAAGGAAATAGGATTTGCCAGTGAGAAAACTTCCGTCACGGCACATCGACAATTCCTGGAGAAGCAATTTCTTAACGCCTTGACGATTTCGTGCACTAGCGACTCGAACTTCAACACAATCAACGGCGGGCGTGAGTTGGACTCAATCCATGGTTTTCCACAGTAACATATACTAAACATCAAACCAGTCCGACTGCCGCTAACTTCAGCCGTTCAATTGGCCCAGAACAGCGAGGGAGGAGATGGCCAGGTAAACGACACCAGTGATGTTTTGCAGAAGAACAAACAGATCGTCGACCAATGGCTCGAATCAATCGGGGAATTCGACCCTAGCCCAGAACCACACGTCAAAGAATGCATTCGCGCCGGTCTCGGTCAACTGAGGCTCGACGACCGAGAAAAGAGCGAGTGGATCATGTCTTCTGATGAATTTCGCAATTGGATGCGCCTCGACAAGTCGAACATCCTCAGTATCAGAGCCGAAGAGGCGCCAGATGGCTTGTTTCACCCTTTCTCCTTCACAGCTGCTCTGGTCAGCGAGATACTCCAGAAGTCGACTGGCTACCCTGTCTTGTCTTTCTTCTGTGGCTTGCGGACGAACGGCACGGTTGACAGCATGTTAGGCGGCCCCAACGCAGTCCTCAAGAGCCTCAATGGCCAGCTCTTGCAATTCTGCCTGCGCGAGCGGCCAGGAGTCGACCTGTCCTCACTCGATCAACGAAAAAAGAAGCTGATGACAAGGTCTACGAAGAAAGTGGAATACGGCATGTGGCTTTTCCGCGGTCTGCTCGAGTCACTAGAAGACAAGGATGTTGTGTACGTGATCCTTGACTCCTGGTCGCGGCTGCTCGGGTCGAGGGAGGAAGCAGATGATGTGATCATGGGGCTGTGTCGGACAGTCAAAGACTTGCCCAACCTGGTGATCAAGGTGCTAGTACTTGACGCCCTTCCTCCGGACCCAGTGCACGAGTTGGCACATTCGTTGCTCTACGTCCCCGAGGAGATCGACGGTTGGAAGAACGATGTGCAATTAAGCCAGTTGGAGCAAAGCAATCTAGACCTGGTCAAGGAGCTCGAAGAAACACGCCGCAGGGAAAGCGAGGACATGGCCGAGTCGGATTCGGAAGATTCGGACGACAGCCAGCAAATATAGGATATGTACTTGGGCATGGAAATACTCATCCCATTGGGCTGATGGGCGCCCAGATGAACGGATAGGGTAGCGGGTAGGAATATGACCTTTAGTTCAATAGGACTCTTAGTTCTTCACAATATCTTGCTCCAGCAGGCTACCATTTTGGTTGCAACGGCTTGCGGCACATGGTTTCTTGAGAAAATATGTACACTTGGTGGTGCATGCGAAGGACTTCGATATCGAGAAAGAAAAAGGGGTGATTTCACCTGAGGTTAGTTGGGAGAGCTGGTGAAGTAGCGTTTTAAGTTGGAGTGTTGGTGTTGATCTTGTTCTATCGGCAGAAGGCCAGATGACTTTGGCATTGTGTTCTCAGTCCACCACGTTTGTGTTGTCACGAGAACAAGCGCGGTCGTTACTTGGCCAAGCCAGGAAGAGGCAGAAGAAAGAAAATCGAGTCTAAGAGGTTGACATGGCAAGAGGCAACGTCAGCTTCTCCTTATCGTTATGCTTCTCAAATACCTTACTCATCGCTAACGAGGCTTACGATGTAAATCTGCAGAGGTCTAGGCTGGTCTTCTATGTAACCGCGATCCAGCATAAAGAGTGTGTCCACGCAGTAATAGCAGCTCCTCGCATTAGAAAGCAATTAAGACTTTTTAAAATACGAATCAATCTTAAGTCATCTGTGCAGCGACCTAAATGGCCAGCAACTGTTTTCTGGGAAGTCCTTCGACTAACAAGCTTGCTTCCAAAGCCGCCGCTAGTGTAAGTAAGTCGCACGACAAATACCATGGGGCACATGCCAGATGGTGGATGCATAATGGATGATGATGCGACGCATTCAAACACAAAGCGCCGATCAGCAACCGATGACTAAAGACGTTTGTAAACTTGGTAGTTACTAGTGCATCTGACAGTGATTTCGAACCAGCAGAGCGAGTCTCTTCTTATGGTTGATGGAGAAGACCAAGTCTTTCGATATGTACGGAGGCAAAATGGTTCCGAAAGCTCACTTCAGCCACCCACTCGGAACCATTTTGCTCAACAGTTGCAGATGGGGGGGTTTCCCATTGAAAATCGAGTTCGCCGCAGGGAAGAACATAATAACATCAAGCCAGTCAACACGACTTTTGTCAAAACCAGCCGTTCAAAGTCAATCCGGCGAAAGTTGCATCATTCTATTGTTTTTTTCAAACCTCTTGCGCCAACTTCCAAACATGACCAGCGTAAAACATGTCCTGATCCATTTACTGGACGAATCTGACTCAAGATCTCGCGCAGAGACTGACGACCATCACCACCAGCATATCAAGGATCAACTCGATGACCTGGAACCCTTAAGTCTTCTACGACTCCTCCAACAACTTCTCTGCGTACGACAGCCCGAGCCACCGCTGCCAGAACAGATCTCGAGCGAGATCGACTCAGTCTTGCGGCAGCTGGCGTCGCATCGACTTCTCACCCAGGCCGGGACCATTCAACCGACACTCACAATCAGGAGAGAGAACGGCAGGGACACGAGAATTGCCCTCTGGAAGGGGGACATCACGACCTTGGCCGGCGTCACGGCCATCACCAACGCCGCCAACGGCCAGGGCCTCGGGTGTTTCCAGCCATCGCACCGCTGCATCGACAACGTGATTCACTCCTGGGCCGGCCCCCGCCTACGGCACGAATGCCACGCGGTCATGGCCTCGAGGGCCCGCGGTATCGCACCGGGCGAGGCGATCGTCACGGGAGGGTACTGCCTGCCAGCAAGCCATGTCGTGCATACAGTTGGGCCACAGCTGCAACGCGGCTCCAAACCAACAGGGGTCCAGACGAGGCAGCTCGCGCAGTGCTACCGCGGCGTGCTGGACGCAGTTGAGCCGCTGCCCGCGACACCAGATGGCAGGAAGATTGTGGCCTTCTGCGGCATCTCGACTGGACTGTTTGCGTATCCGGCGCGAGACGCCGCGGCCGTGGCGGTCGACGCGGTCGCGGATTGGCTCGCAGGCCACGAAGACACCTCCATCACGGACGTGATTTTCAACACCTTTACCGAAGAGGATCATGCCATCTACAGGGAGGTCCTAGCCTCCTCCTCCCACATCCTCTTTGAGCGCGCAGGGACAGGCATCTCGCCGAGTCCGCTGGCGGCAGAAGCGCATCACCAGTCTCTCTCGTCGTCGACGTTGTCGTCGTCGCCGCTAGTCCATTCCGACTCGCTGGAGCGCGCCAAGCAATGGCTGAGGTCTGCGGATGCGGTCATTGTAAGCGCAGGGGCCGGGTTGTCAGCTTCCGATGGGCTGGATTACACTTCGCCGGCGTTGTTTGCCAGGCACTTCCCGGGCTTCTTGAAGTATGGGTTGCGAACTCTGTACAGTGTCTTTGGCTTCAATGGTTGGCCGACTGAGCAGGTGCGCTGGGGGTATTACTTTACTCACTTGGCCATGGTTGGGTCATGGCCGAAGTCGAGAATGTACCACACTCTTATTTCTTGGCTCGAAAAGTTTGGCGACGATGCGCACGTTCGAACGTCCAATGCTGACGGTCTGTTCATCGCCAACGGACTGTCCCCCGAGAGGCTATCAACTCCCCAGGGCTCGTACTCTGTCTTCCAGTGTCTTGCCAACTGCCGCCCTGACGCTACAGTCTTGTCTGCGCCCTTAGTTGACGATGCACAGGCGTCACTGGACCCTGTATCTCAGGTCATTACGGATCCAAGCAAAGTGCCCTTTTGCAGGTTCTGCGGCAGCAAGATGAGCATCTGCGTGAGAGCAGGTAACTGGTTCAACGAGTCACCCTTCCAGGATGGGGAGAAGAGATGGAAGGGGTTCCGCCGGGACGTCGTAGGCGACAGGAAGAAGACGACGGTGATCTTGGAACTTGGCGTCGGAATGTCGACGCCGGGGGTCTTGAGATGGCCGAACGAGGACCTCGTGATGAGAGGCGACGGGTGCGTGAAACTTGTGAGGGTTGGGCTAGGGCCTGAGACGGCCGTCCCATGGAGTTTGGAGGAAGATGGGCTGGCGACAAGTATAGACGGCGATATCTCAACGGTAGTGATGGAATTACTGGGACAGAGCGAGATCTGAGGATTCGGGGTGGGAGCAGACCGGGGGGAATAGTGTTTGCTTCTAAAAAAGATTGGTCGAGGGAGTAGAGCGTCTCATCCCCAGCGTCAGATGATGGGACGAAAGCAAGTGAGGAGAGTCTATCCCATAACGGGAGTTGACTCAGGAGCATCTCGCAGATTACTGGTTCGAGAATCCAATCCCCCAGCAGCGTCACAAACGTGCCTCATCAGTTACAAACCGTGGCCCTGCATCCCGCCACTTTCAGCAGTAGGCGTACAAGTACGATGTACTGGTTCATAGCGACGCTAATTTGACCCGTTCCTGGCAGAACGCATGAACTCGCGGCTCTGGGTGATTGCTTCGCCAGGCACAAGCTTTTGGGCCGAGAGCCAATCCAAGAAAGGTTCGTGTTCGGAGACAGTTGATTGCTTCCACGCTCTGGACTCCGACGCAGGACCCCCCCCCCCCGGACGGGCAGCTTCTCACGATGAGAAGGTCCTCGCTTTCCCCTGCCGTCTATTCAGGCAACGAAACCTGGGGTGCCTGCCTGCTTACCAGCGGCAACCTTGCTTCTCTTCTCTCCACGTTCACCCATGGCTTTTCGCCCGCTAGTCGAGGGTTGAAGCTCTTCGCGTCTCTTTGGAGTAGGCCGGCCGGTTTGTGTTTTCTGTGGAACCTTGGCACCTTGGCAGTGCAGATAAAACGCGCTTGCAGCGTCCGGGCCGCGTCGGGTTCTCTCGTGCAGCGGGCATTCGGCCTGACGACTCTGACGACTCGCGTGAGGAGGCCCGTCGAGACTGTGAACCCACAGTCACCACCCGCCGACACCACACAGGGTGGAAAAGTAAACATGTTGCGATTGGTCGACCATTGATGATTGATCTACAGCAGGCATCGCGGCCGCGGGAATGCAAATCACTGCGTTTCCAGCGTCAGGGGGGCGCAGAGTCATTGTCAGAGGGCTTCCGTTTTTCCTGCCGGGGGACGTTACGGAGACATGTGGGGCGGACACGGCCGAGAATAGTGGGTCTTCGTCGCCGGCTGTCGGCCCCTGAGCCGGAAGCGAGCGTGAACTCGCAAAATAAAGAGGCCAAAGCGAAGCTGCTCATATCCGGCACAACCGCTCCGTCAACTGTTGAGGAATCCATCCAAAAAGTGATTTAGCTACGAGGCTGCGTCAAACTGTGTCGATGTTTAGCTAGCGAACCAATGCCTTCGCCCTCGGTTGGTGTGTGAGCCGGACGTCCCGAGTCCGGACTCGGTTGGATGGGGGCGCGCCTCATGGCATGGAGGAGGCGAGCTCGCCCTGCCAACGCTCAAGCCAGAATAGCCTACGGGCGTCTTCTGTGTGCCCTATGCTCATCATCAAGCAGTCATGGTCAAAACCACCCTCCCCCCCAAATCAGGGGTTATGAGCGAAGCTTAATCTGGCCGCCGTGTTTCCGAGACTAAGAAACTCTTCCCCAAGCTTATTTCTTCCTACATAACCCTCGCTTCCATTTTTGGGCGGGGTCATGCTGTTCCAGATCCAGGTGTGCCATGGTGAAGCACGGACAGGGCGAATCGCGGTCGACGACTCAGCCATCGCCGCCCCCCTTCTCAAGGGAATGGCTCCCCAACTGTACCACTGGTCGTCTGTTCAAAGATCCAAGCGCAACATCCCCCCCCCCCTTGAACAAACTTGCCCCTTCTGCATCTTGTCTGCATGTGGAATTCCCTTGTCTGTGTCGGAGGAACAGACAACCGACAGTCACTGCCCGGGTTCCCCCTTTGACGATGCGCCCGTATTGCCACTGGATTTGGAGCCGCAGGACGACAACGGCGGCAAAATGGCCTGCTCTGCGCTGTGTCGGTATCCCCAGGGGTTTGCTTGGTGATCCGCAGGGACGAGAAACGGTCTGCGGTGCATCGCGACGCGCAGCCTGGGAACCGGCCGGTAAGCTCATGCGTCTTCTTCGGAGCTGTGCCCGGGGAGACGATTCACAGGATCGACGAAACACGGCGCGCGCACCCAATCGTCGGGTCCGGCACCGCGTTGCCCTCGGCGATTAAATTTCCCTCAACCTCATGGTTTAGGGAGTTTCCCTTTCTCACCTCGTCCCCCTGCCTCCCCTTGCCTCCCAAGTGCTTTGTGCCCCCCCCTCCTCGAGTCCTGGATGCCACCTCCTCACCGCACTCTAACGCGCATCCGGAAAGGTGCAAAGTCTCTTTTGCGCGGCATTCTCTCAACATACTTTTGAGCCGCCGAATCAAGGTTCTCCAACAAGCCAATGGGAAGGCAAAAAGCTGCTACAGGGCAGAGACAAGCATCGGCAATGACGAAGTTTGCCCTGGCGTGCCTGGCACTAAACGTTAGCTCCCGCAAACTGGGTGGTGGAGTGCATACCATATCATCCGTCGTGGCGTCCAGCGGCTGTGTCTGTCCGTACTTGTCTGCACCGTCCGAGTTGAATGTTTTCTCGTCCGCAAGACACGCAAGATCTGCACAAGACATTGCAAGACCCGGAACCGCCAGCATGGCATGACGGGCATGACTGTCTAATATGACATCCTAACTTCCCTTCATGTGTATCCACTGTCGCCCGCTGTCGGTTCACCTCAGTGCAAATGGTACCAAGGCTCGTCGTTGTTCCAGAATATTAAGATGATAGGCGTCACAGGGAGCTCTGCGTCTATCTCGCGTCCTCTCTCTAAATCGTTCGCTTTACACTTCCCTTCCCCCAAAGGAGTACCGTTCTGGACGGCCGAGCGCGAGTTCAAGGCTACGCCGCAAGGCCATTTCCAGCGAGCAAGCATCAACCGGCTCGCGTCGTCCTGCCTGCGAAAGTCTCGTGGCACGGTCTCGTAGGCGAACGGATGTTTGATCTGGCTGCCCATCACATTCTCCTCCCATCGCGCACCCCAGATATGCGGACGTGGCGCAGATCCTGCAACAGCTTCCCTCCCTGCACCTACCAGTACCCTCCGCCAGGGATGTGCGACAAACGTTTCCTGATCTGCGACAGCGTTTCTTCAGACTCCATAATCGTACTCCATCAAGCCGGGTAGTTGGGGGGTATGCATTACAATGCGATTGGCTGGCTGTTCCGCAAAAGTTAGCTACCCACCACCACCACCACCACCCCTACTTCTCTCTCCCTCCGCCTTCTCCTCCTCCCGGCTTTCACATCAACATACTCTCACCTCCTGTGACTTACACAGAGCCTCCTCGACGACGTTCGAATCGGTCATGGTCGTGTTTCGAGCCCGCCTCCATCACGAGAGGCGGTTGTTGTCGCCGGTGTTTGGCCTCATCTTTTTGGGTCTCCGGTCCAAACAATATGCTTGATCTTGAGTTGGTGCCGACACGAAGGGTTGTCCTAGAGGGGGGGTTGGAGGAGCACCGGATGGTAGAACTTGCCGGCAACGCTCGAAGAGGGAGAGGAGGATGCTTTTTTGCTGTGTTTCCTTTGCATGCGGGCTGGAGGGGAGGGGAAAGGGACGGTCGAATGTTGGATAGACCCAGGCATCGCGGGCTCCCGACTACAAAACAGGCCGCTCCTCCCAACCTTTCCCTCTCATCTCTTCTCATCATCAGCATCAACATCTTCAGCTTTTCAGCAGTCTCTTACCCTCTCTTTCGGTTGACTTCCCTCCTCCGGCAGGATACTACTCGTTGACAACTCCTCTGGAAAGGAGTTTCCATCTTTTTACATCAAAACCAACTAGCTCACAATGTCTCTCAAGACCGTCGCTGCTGCCGCCATCCTCGCCGCCGCCCACTTGGTGGCTGGCCACGGCGCCATTATCGCAGCCACCACCGCGGACGGCGGGATGTCTATGGGTCTGGGTGTCGATCCCAACACTCCTCGTGACGGCACTCGTGCCCAGCCCTTCCAGGTTGATTCCACCCGCTTCAAGGGTCCCAGCTCCGACACCGTGGGTCAGACCACTGGTGGTGGTGAGAACGACATTGAGTCCGGCACACAGGCGATCATGGCCATGACTGGCCAGCCGCTTCCTCAGATCAAAGCCGGCGGCACCCTCGAATTGACCGTCCATCAGGTCAACGCTGATGGCGGTGGCCCTTACACATGCGACATCAACGACGACGGCACCGCCACCTCGTGGACCGAGGTCGCCGTTCCTCTTACTGTCCCTGGCCAGAACTCCCGCAACCGCGTAAGTTGACTCCCCGCGAGTTTCCATTGCTTCATGGATGGAACACCAAGCTGACTAGCTCCCTCAGGACGGTGCCATCACCGACCACCCCATGAGGGTCACTATCCCCGCCGGTCAGGCATGCACGGGTACGGTCGCTGGCCAGCAGAACGTCTGCCTGGTCCGCTGCATGAACGCCGCCCGCGCCGGCCCCTTCGGTGGCGTTGTCCCCGTTCAGATGATGCAGGCCGGCGCCACTCCCGCCGCGGCCCGCCGCAACCTGGGCCGCGCCATCGCCGAGAGGGAGAAGCAGTTCAAGCGCATGATGAAGCGGGCCGTCGACGCCGAGGCCGCCGAGCTCGAGGAGGATGAGGAGTAGTTTTTGAACATCACTCTCATTTTGCACATATTCCAAAGTTGAAAGTTGGCACTAGTCTTTTCTGAGAGAAGGTGGAAGGGGGGGGCAGATTTTACATGTAACAGTACTGGATTACTGATAATGAGACACGATTGACTGCCTGCTCTAATTTGGAGTATGGGGGGCCTTCTTTACTGTTGTGGTTCCTCTTTGCCGGTGCTTCGAACCAAACCTGTTCGCCGTCTTTCGGACGCTGCTCTCCAGAACTTTACTCTACTCTTCTGTCGCCTTGAGAGAGCGTGGGTTCGCCCCGTACGAGGTTTGATGGCGAAATCCAGGTTCCTGGCCAGCCATCGACTTCAGGCCCATCACTCCAACAGGCTGTGAACGATGGCAGATGGTTCAGTTTCCTGTTTCGGCGTCGTTGCATAAATAGTTTCTTCTGAAAAGTAAGATATTTCGTCTGGTTCCGAACATGAATGAATTATCAAGGAAACCTAGAGTATCTGTCTGTTCTACTGCGCGGTTGGATACACTTGCTCTTGCGACGAAGTAATGCAGGCAGGACTTGTCGATTCTAACAAGGTGAAACGAAACAGCGGACGAGGATCCCCCCGTTCTCCCCCTTCTCAAGCCACACACCATCTATAAGTATCTCATGGGTGTCAGACCGTCGTTGAGTTGTTGGGCTGAAACGGAGGCTCACGCTTCGGACGAGAAATGGAGCCAAAGTCTGATTAACGTTTGCGGTTCCTGGAAAATGGATCTGCGCTATGGAGACCATCTCGTCATATCGGCGGCACTCACATCCGACCTCCCCCCCTCGATGACCATGAGATGTATTTCTGAGGTGAGGGGCCATTGGCTGGTTCCTGGGGACATCGATCAGCAAACTCTGCGAGGATGTTTCGTACCTGAACGCGGTGGGGGGGGGGGGGGGGGGGTGAAGGACAGGGGTCCGATGTTGAATAGTCTGGAAACCTTGAGCCCTTTTCACGATCAGGTCAAATGCAGGTAGGTTCTTCTGTTGAAGTAAGCGCCAAAAAAGTTGACATCGCGACCGACGGGTGCGAACGGTCATGCGTTCGGTTTCGGCATCTGCTGACCCCATCTCCTCGGCCATTCGCGCCCGTACAACGTAGGAAGACATTGAACAGCCTTGGAGATGTACTTTGCGATGCAACTGCGGCAAGACGCGGCCTCCTCTGTGTCGACTGTTCGTCAGTAACACGTTTGTGGCTTGAAAATTCCTTAGATCCATACCGGATTTACGAGATTATTCAGTCATGAAAGATTACACAAGCAAACCGCTGAAATCATTGCCGAACGAACATTTGAATTTACTGTCTACCAAAAAAGGCCTCCGCAAAACCTTCGTGCAGGACAGAAACACGGGGTGATTGTCTCAGTGCCAGACAGCTCACCGCTCTGGGAGAGTTTCTTTGGTGCTTTCTGGCTTCTTCTCGAACCGTAGCCAAAAGCTTGTGATGAGGAGTCGGGTAACCGGCTTGCAAGATTACTTTGCACGTCATGGAAGCGACGAGACCAAGGCCTAGGCCCACACACGGTGACTTGATTCTGTGGTCTAGACGGTTTTGTCGGGACGACTTACGATTTGAACAGAATCATCATCAGTTCGTAAATAGAACAAGCACAACACGTTTCTGCACGTGCAAATATAGAGTGATGACTATAGATGAAACCTTTGAATGATTGTCTAATCTCGGTCAGCATATGGGAGTGGCTCACTTGCGTGTTGCTGCCACTGCCACTGCCCATGGCCCAGGGCCCAATGTTGAGGAGAACAAGCAAGCCGCCAACACAGCGTCATCCAAAACCCAGGCCAACGCCAACGACACCGAACAAAAAGGAGCGCCCCCAAAGTCCCGAAAATCGTAAATGTGAATTGAATATTATAAGAAGCGAAGGCTACCAGAGTTGGCGAGGGCATCACTTGGCGGTAAATCAGTGAATCTTTCCCCAACATCTCGTAGACGAGGTCCTGAAGTCGTGACGTAACATTCTCTCTTTTTGTTTTCTCTTCCCCCCCTCAGCGCAGCGCATCATCAAGTTTCTACTACCAAGCCACCAGGCTCGCGAGCAGGAACCCGATGACAAAGGCCGCCCTCGAGTTGCCGCCGCGATGCGGCGCAGCGTTCTCCCCCGTCTTGACGGCCACGCCGGCGCCGTCGGTGCCGGTGACGGCCGAGCCCGCGGTCGCGCTCGGCGTGTAGTCCGCGGCGATGCCGTCGATGGGGTGGGCGTAGGCCTGGGCGGGCGTCGTGGTGGCCACCCAGTTGATGGTCGTCGACAGCTCCTCCGGGTTGTAGACCGTGACGGTGGCCGTCTGGCTGAGGTCGAAGTTGCTGTAGCATGTGCCGCCGTAGGCCGGGCGGTCGGTGTCGACCGCCTTTGAAGGCGCGGCGAAGGTGAAGCCACTGTGTTTTTTGTTAGTCATTCACGGTCCCTCTCATGGTTTTCTTCTTCTTCTTCTTCTTCTTCTTCTTCTTCTTCTCCAAAGTTGAAGAGGGGAGTTGAGAAGGGGGGGGGGGGGGGGGGGTTCTTTTTCCACGTACGACGCGCAACACGCAATGTAGCCGTTGGCCCAGGTGCTGCTCTCCGTGTTCCACCCGTCCGGACACACCAGGGGGCTCATGTAGGGCGCGATGGAGCTGGATTTGGACATGTCGTATCCGCCGAGCCATTCTGACGGGTAGCATGACGAGGTCGTCTGGTTGGGCAGGGGCACCGGCTCGTTGATCCAGATCTTCTCCAGGGCGCCGACCAGCATCGTCAGGTGGTTCTCGGCGCATTGCGCGGGCGGCGTGAAGGTCGTCGTCAGGGCCACCGCCGAGATGGTCGGTGCCGGCGCGGCCGGGGTGGTCTCTGCTAGGCGGACAGGCATTATGCGGTTCGGGTCGGGGTATGTCGGTATTTAACGTTTACGGTGTGGGAATGAAAAGAGCGGGCTGGTGGCGCGAAGAGAACGGCCGTCGTCGATCAAAAAGGAGCGGAAGGAGTTGGTTTGGAAGGGGGGAAAAAAGAGTGGAAGCCGAGTTGATCAAAAGAGTGACTGATGGGTTAGTTTGGCTGATCGGGATCACGCTGGAGTGCCGAAGAGGAGAGAGGATCTCGGGGGAGGAAACACGAAAGCAAGAGAGAAGAACAACGGCCGGCCGTAGGTGGCATTGGCAAACATCCAGGAGTTTTAATCGAGATTCCCTGCTTCGTTGGATGTAACCCTCCTCCCGGTTGAGCTACGTAATTCCGCCTCCTCTTCATTTCGAGATTCAGTGGACCCGGATACCCGCAACCCCCTTCCCGGACAACTCCCGCGAGCTTGTCGAGCTTGTCCAGTTGATCATCGTGATCTTCCCGAACTTGGCGGGAGAGGGTTAAAGGAGAGAAGAAAAAGCTTAGAGTTTGTGTTTCTATTGCTTTCTGTCCAAGGAGCAACCGGGCGTCAAAGCTTGACATGCTTATTCGCCGGGAATTTGCGATAAATAGCGACTGTAACAACTGACTTTCTCGTATATGTAGGTAGAGCACGCACACTGTCTTGCATGCCGACTCTTCGGCAGATGGCCTTTCTTTGGATGTGCTGTGCCACGCGACCCTCTTTAAAGCTGCCTTTTGGTCCCACCCATGACGATCATAAAACGCCCCTGAGCTAGGTAGCTAGCTAGCATGAGAAAGACTGGGCGGAGAAAGGGGGCACAACCGTCCGTCCGTCACGTGGTGGTGTTTCGCCCAAGTCCACAAGAGTCAACAACACAAGTTCGCGTTTGTTCAAGGGGGACCAGTCACATAACGGCAGCGGACAGGTTTTTGTAGTAGTCTCGGGGGGAGGTGCCTCATGACTCGGAGGTCCGCACCGGGGGGGTGTTCTGTCGTGCGTGGTATGATGTTCAGGACTTTTCCTCCGAAGACGGTGAGTGGAGAGGCCATAAGATGAGTCTGGACCCCGGCCGATTTCTCCTCACCGTGAGTGATTTGCAATGCAACGTGCGAAGAGGAGGCAAACTTCTCTGTACCCGGAAGAGAGCAAGGAAAAAACCAGATTAGCGCCGCGCTCGGTCGCGCGAAAGTTGCATGAACTGGGAAGCCCACAACAATACCCGGTGGGCGTCACCCAATCGATCCTACATGGCATTCATTTCACGTTTCCTGCAACCCCCCCATCGTCGTCCATGGCCCGGACCATGATAGGTCAGTGTCGTGATGGGGATTTGTTCATCATCCTTTCGTAATTGTGCCTGTCGCCCTTCCAACTAGTTCGGGGTTGATGTGGTATGTGGGAGAGAGGTGTGGGAGAGAGGTGTCCTGACCATTCAAGCGTTGTTTCCCAGCCACTATTCTGCTTTCGACGGAATATGGTACCTTGAGGAACGTCGTGTCATGGTGGTTTTGGGGGGCTAGAATTGTAGAAACAAGATAGATGCACATGTGCGGGTTTCGTTTGGTTATAGCAAAGATAGTTACTCATCATTAGTCAGGCGCTGACAGGGTTAACCCAAGCTGTCACAGCCAGAGTACTCTGTACATAGTAGACTAGACCCGCATAGTACATTTTGCACTTTTGCAGGGGCTTTGGCGACATGCTTCCAAACCTAGTTATTCATTTTGAGTCTTCCTCGTGGCCTGAAGTCCTGTCCTACGAGAAGATCATCTGAGGTTGGGGACTTGTTAAGAGAATGTCGTCCTCAAGTTCCAGTTCAGTGTCAGTACAACTGTTTGAACTCTGCGGAAAAGGTCCCCGCTGTGTCAACTGTCAACCTTGGTACGCCTGACCAAAACTCTAACCGACCGTAGTTGGTAGCGACTTATGTCACTACTCGCCCTTGTCGACTAAAACTCATGAGACTCATTCAAGAGAACCAAGCTGACTTGAGGATAAGTTAGCAAATCAGCATTAACTCTAGTAAGCATAGCTGAGCAAATGGTTGATAACGATTAAAAATAAAAATAAAACCGATCACGTTGTGGTACACTTAGAAGTGGAAGTACTCGCAACACTATGTCATTTATAGTTATTGGCATCGGCTAAACAGCAACGCATCTTGCATCATCCAATTGAGACAAATCGCGCGCCGTATGTTATAAGATGAGATGCCAGTTTCCTAGGTAATACATACAGTTGCAACAGATTTTTCCCTCATTGTGCTTGATGATTACCCCCCCCCCCCCCAGGTTGGGACCGCTTAATCCCCTTCCGTCCACAGTGAAGGTTTGGCCTTTTCTATCCTCCCACTCCGCACCAGACGTTGTCCCGTAGGACATCTGAGACCCGGCCATCACACCATGGAAGAACAATAGACAATGCGTTACCAAATCAGCGGAGCACCCGCCGCTGGACTGTTCAAGATAAGTTATCTCGGGCCAAGAGATTTGGGCTTGTCGAACCCCGATTTTGTTTCCTTGGCGATGGGCAAGCCGGCTTCACGCGTTTAGCCGGCGATCCACAGTTACACCGCTCTTGTTCGGAAAAGAGATACCGTCGGATTTCCGCCCCGTGTGCGAAGCCATTGGCCATTTGACAGAAACTAAACAACATGTGCAACGTTCACTCGGCAGTGGCAACACACCACAGCCCCCGAGACTTGAGTAAGTCAAGAAACAGGAGGGGACGGCGGACAGTTCCGAGCTGCCTGTTGTGGCATCGGGCCTCCAGATATCCACTCCAGAATCCCCGCCGTCTGGAGTCAGTCAGTAACCCATTACATAAAACTTCCCTGGGGCGGGTGCGTTTCTTGATTAACCGTCTTCCTTTTGCCATGTTACCGACATGGTTATCTGAAGACAGGAATGTGATCAAGTATGTCCATGCACCTGTAGAAGACGCCTTCTGCCGAGATAGAAATGTGACACACGATAAGGACCCCGAGGAACCAAGAGCCGGCTGTCGGGTTCCTTCAAGCTGGGTTCCCCGCGGTTCCGATGCCGGGAGAAGAAACAGGGCCGGGCCCATGCAACCGGCCCTCCCGCCAAGCCGCCAACGATATGGCTTCTCGTGAAGCGAGAAACCTTGAGCCCTAGAAGACGACGACGACGACGACGCCCAAGTATGCGCGATTAGAATTTCCCACGTTCTGGGTGGCCCGGCTGCGCCCTCCTCGGGCATACATCCCACGTTGTTGCAGTGGTTGCGGAGCCGGGGGGAGGGGGGGGGCCTTTGATGATTGATAACGACTATGCTTGATGCGTGCATCGCGAGGAGAAAACACGACGAGGCCAAGACACTACGATAGTGAGAACCTCGGTCCCGGGACCAGTTTGTCAATTTATATTGACGATGCCCAGCCTCTAGGACACCGCCAAGTCTCAATAATGCCCATCAAGGTGCTTGTCAAAACCGCAATCCTCAGAGCCTCACAGGAGCAGAGTGAGCTTTCAAGGGTTGCTCTCTTAGTGATCTTCAGCCAGTGACTCGAGTCCTCGGTATAAATAAAGCGAGTTCAGGTCACTCGTGTTTCGAGATCTCGGCCGTCACTATCCGTATACTCTCTCTTTTATCCTTGTCTCAATAGCTGTTCCAAAGGACAACCATGGCTGCTCGCTGGTCGACCTTGCTCACTGCGGCGGCAACTCTGTGCCAGACGACGCTCGCGGAGCCCATCTTCCGCGAGGCCGTTTCGTTCCAAGGCCCCTTTGAAGTCGAGAAGAACGGCATCCAGAACATCAACATTGACTACAATGGCTCTCTGGACGGCGAACTATCCATCGTCTACGGTGCCTGTGGCTTAAAGGCCCCCTTCGAAGCGCACCACAAGATCGGCCGGACGCACATCGGATCGCACCCTGCCGCCAAGCGCCATCTGGACTGGACCGACCAAAGGCCTACCAAGTTCGTCTGGCTGGTGCCCGATGATGTCTCCTCGGGTTGCCTGCACGCCTTTGTGGACGACCAGCTCGTCGGCCGCTCGTCGGCCGCTCGGCGGAGCACGTCGTCAAGAGCCGCAAGGTCAGGAAGCGCGCGACATTCGCCGAAGCCACGGACCCGATGGGACCGTGGTTCGACGGCGTCGAGTACCTCAAGCAGAAGCAGCCCGACGAGGTGTTTGTCGCATCAGTCAAGAACAAGACCTTTGGCATCTTGGGCGCCGGCATTTCCGGTCTGCACACCGGTGTAAGTGACCCCATCATCTTCTTGGATGACCTTTTTTCTGCTGCTGGATGAGTGACACTGGACTGATGACACTTGTGTTCCTCCACAATTAGCTGCTTCTCGACTCTGTCGGCATTCACAACTGGAAGATCCTCGAGTCCTCCGAGAGAATCGGAGGCCGCATTCGCACCACGTACCTGAACGGATCAACCCCCGACGAGCACCAGCACCGCGAGCTTGGCCCCATGCGGTTCCCGCACACCATCCACGACGCCGAGACCAACGAGACGTACGCGATCAACGACCAGAAGATGATCTACCAGCTGGCCGACGTGCTCAACGAGATCAACGCCAACGCCGGCGCCGACCCTTCCCTCCAGGTCAAGTTCATCCCGTGGATCCAGGTCTCGGACAACGCCCCCGTCGCGACCAAGGAGCGGCGTCCGGACGGCACCGTCCCGGGCCGCAAGGAGATCGCCGCCGACCCCTCGCTCATGACCAACACGACCTACTCCAACGCCACGGCCGCCAAGGAGGCCATCCAGGCCCTGGACGACTTCAAGGCCCTGACCCCCGAGAGGGCCAGGTTCTACGCGACCAACGTCTTCAAGGCGCACAAGGAGGCCGTCGAGACGGGCATGTTCGACTTCTCCGAGGTCGAGTACCTGCGCCACGTCATCGGGACGGACCTGAACGTGACGGACGAGGTGACGCCGTCCAACATCGTCTGGCCCATGTGGGAGTTCGAGACGGTCTACTTCCTCGCCAACGAGTGGCGCACCGTCGACGGCGGCATCAGCCGCCTGCCCGCCGCCTTTGAGAACATCATCAAGGACCGCATCGCGTACAAGACCAAGGTCTTCAGCGTCAAGTACAACGCGGACGCCAACAACCTCGACGTGACGTGGCGCGAGACGGGCAGCAACCCCTGGCTCCGGGACGCGACGACGACGGAGCAGTTCGACTACGTCTTCAACAGCGTGCCCTTCAACCTGCTCAAGTACTGGGAGCTGCCGCCGCACTCAAGCCTGATGCGCCGCGCCATCGAGCGCACCGTCTTCCTCGGCGCCGTCAAGGTCGCCATGCAGTACAAGACGCGCTTCTGGGAGCACCTGGACCAGCCCATCATCGGCGGCTGCGGGCGCACCGACATCTACGGCATCGGCCAGATCTGCTACCCGTCCTACAACATCAACGGCACCGGCCCCGGCGTGATGCTCACGTCGTACGCGCCCGACGCGGACGCCGTCGTCGGCTGCGCGATGCCGGTCGAGGAGCACATCGCCTACATCCAGCGGGCCATGGTCGAGATCCACGGCCCCGTCGCCGACGAAATGTGGACGGGCAACTACGAGCGCCACTGCTGGGAGCAGGACGAGCACCACGCCGGCGCCTTCGCCGTGCCCATCGTGCCGCAGCAGCAGCTGTACCTCCCGGCCTTCTGGCAGACCGAGTTCAACACCGTCTTCATCGGCGAGCACACCAGCTTCACGCACTCGTGGGTCTTTAGCGCGCTCGAGAGCTCGACCCGCGGTGCCGTGCAGATGCTGCTCGATCTCGGCCTCGTCGACGAGGCCAAGCAGATCACGCGCACATGGATGGCGAGGTGGATCAGTGTCTAGGAGGAGAAGAGAAGAGGGACGAGAGAGAGAGAAAAACTAAACTGTTTAAAGAACTACCGTTTTGAGCTTCAAGGCACTTGAATAAATACTTGCTCGTGTAACTTTGACAGACTCGGTAACTTTTGACTTGACAAAGAATGAATGTTGAGAGGACACCTGAGTACCTGCATACAACAGCAGGCGGTACCTCTACAGTAACAGCAAGTTTACCCTTGGGCAGCTACCTACGTATCTTCATCTAGGATACCGTGTATAGCAGCATCTAGAACGGACTCGGAATGGCTTGCGAGTTCTCCAGAGCCACCCCGCCCAACAGCGCGAAAGCATCCCAAGTCGGTCCCTTGGGTGGATGGATATATATATATCAGAGCCCCAGCGTCGTCAATTTTGGAAATCGTCATCTGTCCCCCATACACACACTCTACTACAACCGGCCGACACGTTGCGGAGCGCCCTCAAAGTTCCACTGCTTACACCAGTGAACCATCAACTCGGGAGTAATGGGTCGGACCGACCGCAACGAGGGGCTGCAAGAGACAGTTCTCCGGGTCTCGTGGGTTCTTGTCCTCGGGAGATCCTCGCCGGGAGACGCGGCACCGCGATAAAAGTCCACGAGCTTCAACCCGGGGTTGCGATCGGCACCGAGCGCGCCCGCGGAGGTCCGGCTCGCTTCCAACCTGTCGACCCAGTCTTTGAAGCTGATGAGCTCCGGAAGCCGATCCTTGCCGTAATACCGCTGGATCGAAGGGGCCAGCTGGTCGAAGAGGGTGACGGACGGGTTGGTGCCGTGGAAGTACCCCTCGTGGTAGTCCCTCGACTCCTCCGTGAGGCCGCCGATGTCGAGGATCATCCTCGACATGGTCTCGACGGGGACCCAGGCCACCGCGTTCATCCCCGACAGATGCCTGGGCAGGGCCTTGAGGACGAGGCTGCTGGCGATGATGGACGGAAGCCATTCCTGGCGGCTCCAGGCGCCGTCGTCGGCAAGCGGTCCCGCGATCTGTCCGACGCGGATGATGGCGAGGGGGAAGTCCCCGACCTTGGCGGCGTCCTCGAGGACCATGCTGGAGATGAGCTTGCTCTGGCCGTAGCCCAGCCCCGAGATGCCGTACTCGCGCAATGAGGTCTCGGGCACGGGACCGCGGCTCGGGTCCCAGCTGCCGGTCGTGCCGATGGTCGAGACGAAGACGACGACGACGCGCTTGTCGGCCGCGGCCGCAAAGTCGGCCAGGTTGCGGACCCCCTGGATGTGCGGCCGGAAGGCCTCGAGGGGCATGTTGAAGTTCACGGCCCACGCGTTGTGGACGACGCGGTCCGCCTCGCTGAGCAGCCGGGAGTAGACCCCCTGGGGGAGCCCCATGTTGGGCTGCGCCAGGTTGGTGTGGAGGAACTCGACCTTGCCGCTCTCCGCGGGCTGGCGCAGGCCGCGCTCCTCCATGGCCTTGGCCTGCTTCCCGGCGCCGCCGTCGGCGGACCTGTTGAAGCAGACAACCTTCTTGACGCGGGGGTTGCGGATCAACTCGTCGAGGAGGTAGCAGCCCATGTTGCCCGTCGAGCCGGTGAGGATGACGGTCTGCTGCTCCTTGGCCGGCTCGGGACGGCCGGACTTGGCGCGGATCAGGTCCTGCGTCATGGTTCTGTACAGCTGGTCCATCAGCTTGAGGCTCTGCGCCTCCTCGGCTTCGTCGTTTCCCTGGGTCTTGCCGTGGGCGACGGCCTCGAGGATGTGCCCGGCGAGCTGGATCGGGCTGGCGTGGCTGTAAATGTCGCGGGCCTCGATGACCACGCCGCCGTAGCGATCACCCGTGGCTCGGAGACTGGCCGTGATGAACCGGGCGGCCGCGATGATCTGCAGAGAATCCATGCCGGCGGCGAAGAAGTCCGTGTCGGAATCCAGATGCGGCACGCCGAGGTGCTCCCGGAGGAGCTTCTCGATGGACTTGCTGAGGGCGGCCTGGGAGCTCATGTCCAGGGCCGGCACTTTGGAGAGCGGGATCTCTCTCGGGTTGGCGTAGAGCTCCTCAATCTCCTCGGCGTAGAGCTTGACGGTAGCCATCCGCTTCAGGGCCCCCTTGTCGGCCATGACGAACGGCTTGTCCGGCTTGGAGACGGTGATCAGGTGTCTGACGATCCGGCCGTGGGTTGCTGGGCGTCTCCCTGTCAGCAAATAGACTTCTCATATCAGACATGCGGGGGGAAGAGTTTGACGACCGTTGGTCAAACTTGAGGGGAAGTCTCATGCATGTTTGCCATGGACATACCAATGGTGGCATTCGCCTCGGCAACCTGCGGCATGATGCGATCAATCAAGTCGTCCGTCTCCTCGGCGGTCTTGGGTTGGACGAAAGGCTCGATGATCAAGGCGGGCTGGAATTTCTGAGCGCCGACAATGATGGCGGCCTTCACCGCCGGGTTCCCGCTTATGATCTCCTCCATCTGGACGGGGTTGAGCTTCTCGCCGTTGGACAGGTTGATGATGTTGTCGGCGCGGCCGTGGAACTTCCAGTGGTGTGGCAGCGTCGGATGCGGCTGGTACAGGTCGCTCGTCCGGTACTCCTCCTTGTCGGGGAACGTGTAGAAGACGCCCTGGGTCGGGAGTTGGATCGACTTCCTGGTGATGACCATCTCGTAGACGTTGTCCTCCGACGTTGCCTTGCGGAACTCGAGACCGGACAGCTCTTCGTTGTAGATGAAGTATTGCCAAAGCTCAGAGTTCTTCTGGTAGTAAAGAGTAAAGGGCAAGGTTCTGTGACGCTGGTCAGCCAATTTCTTCTTCTTCCTTCTGTTTCTTGTTTCTTGTTTTCAAACCAAGAACCAGAATTAGTGTAGACACACTCTGTAGCGCCAATGATGTTCATCAGCTGTATCCCGTTCCTCCACAAGGTGTCTCCAGCCTCCTTGTTAAGAGGACCTGCAATGAGTGAGTTTAGCATTCTAGGTCAAAGTCCAGTGCGGGCTTTTTTCAAAAACAGCTCTCCTCCTACTCACCTCCTCCAAACCCGACAAAATTGAGTTGTTTCAATACCGCAATCTGGTCGGGGCGGTGACATATTTCCTCCAGGAGTGATGGAGGCAGTCCCGCGCTCTTTGCGCCCGTCGCCTGGATGACCTCGATGGCGAGGTCGGCCGTCAGAGGACGTTCCGGGGGAGGATAGATGACTTCTTTGCCGCTTAGGATGGCGGAGCTCATGAATCCGTAAACGCCGCCGGCGTGGAACATGGGCACTGGCGGCTCGGGTCAGCATGGAGGGCGGTACAGCCAACTCGACTTCACACTGGGAGCGAGCGGTATGTGGAACACTCACTGGGGCTGAAATGCTTCTCCGCCAACCTATCCATCGCCCTGGACATGGGTTCCGTCCCGTTACATTCCGGTAATAGGTGGAGGGCGTCCGACAGAGCCACGGACCCGTGCTTGACGACGATGGGCTTCGGAAGTCCCGTGCTGCCGCTCGTGTGGAGGACAAGGAACGGATCCCACTCCGCCTCGGCCGCGGTCTTTGTGTAGGGGATGTTGGGGAACTCGGGCTTTGACAAGATGTCGTGAAGCGGCTCCATCTCGAGCTGCTTCATGTCCCAATGCTGGAGCCAGAACTCGGCGACAGACCGGTGCGACTGGGGGCGTGCCACCACTCGGCAGTCGGACATTTTGAAGAGGTTCAGCTGCGCCTCGATGGGGTTCCGTGGAGACACAAACAGAGCCTGCGACTCCCGTCAACACTTTCGATCAATCCGTGAGACGAGTTGGATCTAGGCCCCGGAAACCCACCTTGTATCCTGCTTTGATGGCGGCAATCATCATGATCTATACAATTCGTTAGCACTGGATGACCGCGCGGGACAAGAGTACAAGGCTAACTGGAAGCAACGTACGGCGTATCTCGCGTCATTTGGGCCGATGTAAGCAATCGTCGGAAAGGTATCGGGGGCCGGTCTACCGCAGTTCTCTAGGATGACATGGGCAACGTAGTTGATGGCATTTGCGAAGCTTTTGTACGACACTTTCCTCCACCCGTCCCTAGGCTCCGACGTGTACGGCGTCGAGAAACACGTCTTTTCGGGCTCGTAGATGGCTCTTTCATCAACGATGGCGGGCAGAGTGCGTTGCCCGCAGACAGTGAGACTGCGGGGCTCCGTGACTCGGACGGTGGTGGTAGCCATGATTTGATCCCTGAAGGTGGTTGGATAATCAAAAGCAATGTCTTGATGATGATGATGACGAGATAATTCTATCCATGGATGGGAGGATGGATGGATGAGCGGAAAGCGAACGGCTTCATATATCAGACCAGGTCCCTCGGCCCTTTGGACGTAGAGTTAGGACGACATGTGACGTATCAAGGCATTTCTAAGCATTACATGAGAGGAGGAGAGGGGAAAACACAGAGACCTCTCTTGTGGCATTCAGAGTTTGGGCTCCCATTTCTTCTGGCGGGCCTCGCGTACCGTGTCTGTTACAGAGTTTCACCGTTGATTACCTCGGCCGGACTTAAGAATTGTAACTTTCCGTCTGCTTCGCCGGTCAAGAGTCGAGGATGCCAGTTCCATGTTCCTCCTCCAAGGGCCGGAAACTCGGTGCCGCTGCCGCATGAAAGATGGCCGGGTCCTCGTGTCGGGACGTCATTGCATTTTTTTGTGTCAACTCTGCAGATCACCCCAGATGATGAAATTCAAGAGATTGACTCGCTTGGTGAGTGCTGGCACTGACTGCTCACCGTGCAGGAAAAGTACTCTAAAAGTGCGTGTCCGCACATTGGACGACAAGTGAGCACAGCTCATCATCCAACACAACGACCGCGATTGCCGGCACTTATTACGCATCATAAGACTTTGTGTGGCCAACACTGCCATGAAACTCTGTTCTCCGGCAGTTTCTATGGAAAGCCAGCTCGTAAGGCCTTGCTCTCACGTTGATGTGGACGAGGATCGGTCGCCTACAAGGCATATGCATGCTGCTATTGTCAGCGAGTTGCAGTGTGTCTAACTTGAGGCCGTCGTGCCGGCGATTTCGAAGCTCTTCTCCAGCGAACAACCATTAAAGAATCACCAAGAGTGACAAAATGACAGTCGAACCGAGCTCCTGACTCGTTTGGGACCTTCCGATGCCTCGGCAAAGAGGTGTGTCGGGCGGGGAAGCTACCAAGATTTTGATCATAGCTTCGCTGGCGACGATATAGCTCGTTCTGCAGCCAATGGCAGGACGCGCTGCGAAGAGATAGAGTCATTAGCTGAAAGCTTAAAACGTCGAGGTGACTCTTTGAGATGCGACGGGACGGGACCCAGTCCAGCAGAGTTATCATCCTAGGCGCTGCCCGGCGTGAAACGGGGCCTTGTCGGCTCCGGGCCTGTCTCCGGCTCCGTGTCCCCCGCTCTTCCATGGTTTGTCTCTGCCCCGCTTGAGCCGGGATCCAGAACGCTCGCGTAACTTTAACGGAGTTGGTCTTTATGGAAAACCTCCGCGTGGCCAACTCTCTCTCTCTCTCTCTCTCTCTCTCTCTCTCTCATCTTCTGTTGCCGACTCTCTCTCATCTTCTGTTGCCGAGCTGCCTCGGCACCATGTTACGGTCCATCGCCCGCGCCCGCACGTTCGGAGCCCCCGGCAGACCGCTCTAAGTTAAGTTGTGAGCAAAAGTCAAACGGCTTTCGAAATAACGAAGCGTCGGAAAGATTGGGGTCCGAGACTCTGCTCAAGCGGCATGTGGGGGTTTACTGGCTGCCGATCTTCATCGTTCAGGGACATGGTCTGTTGTCTACCATTGGTTGCGGTCTGAAAGCCGTTCGACTGCGACTCTTGGAGAATCAACCTCTGAATAGGGGCAGTGAGGTAGATTAGTAATCTGAATAATGACAACTCGTAAGCCACAGTCATGCTAAGCCAGCCGCACTTAGTTGATAGTCAGATCTGCTGCTTGAATTCATAAAGCATCCCCAAATGCTATCGCATTCAACCCACTTCATGAACCAAATGGCTCCTAGTTATCAACTCTCTCTGTTTGTTAAGACGCTCAAGAGACGCCGAAGAAGAGGAGCTAGATTGTTGTTCACAACTGGTGCTGAATGCCCCTTTGCGCAAGCATAAGTAATGGCCAGCCGAGTGTAGAATGATTTGTTCCATTTGGTGTAGAATACTACCATGATATCAAAACGCTTAAACTCCGACATCTTCGCCCCAATTTTACCAACATTCTAAGCCGAACTCTCTCTCAAGACCCTCCCCCCAACAAAACTGCCTAATCAAAGACATCCGTGACGTAGCGGATGTTCCTCAGAGCCTCGAACCAGTCCTTGACGTCGCCCTCGTCGGCGTCGACGCCCTTGGCCTTCTCCATCTCCACCTTGATCTTGATGATGGTCTCCTTGGCCGACTCGGCGACGGCCCGCGAGCCGCAGACGTAGGCCTTGGCCCCCCGCTTCCACAGGTCGACGAGCTCCTCGCGGTCCCGCCACATGCGGTCCTGCACGTGGCGGCAGCCCTCGCTCTTCTCGGGCTCGCGGCTGTAGGCGCGGCGCACCGAGACGGCGCCGAGGCTCTCCCACTTGTCGAGCTCGGCGCGGTAGAGGTCGTCGTGCTCGGGCGAGCGGCAGCCGAAGAAGAGCAGGGCCGGGGCGAGGGCGCGGCCGGCCTCGATCATGGCGGCGCGCTCCTGGATGAAGCCGCGGAAGGGGGCGAGGCCGGTGCCGGCGGCGACGCAGACCATGGGCGTCCGCTCGGCGTCGGTGGGGAGGCTGAAGGCGGCGTGGGAGGGCCGGATGGCGACGTGGAGGGAGTCGCCCTCGGCGAGGGAGTCGAGGTAGGAGGAGGCGACGCCGATGTAGGGCCCCTGGCCGGAGAGCGAGGGCTCGTTCAGCACGGAAAAGGTGAGGGTGACCTTGTTGGGGTTTGCCATGGGCGAAGAGGAGATGGAGCTAGACACACACACACACACGCCCGATGTCAGTATATGGGTTTCCTACTGCGTGTGGTTTTATACAACCCAAACGACTGTGTGCCGTGGGCCGTGGACGACTTACTATTGTCTGACGCGCATCGGCGGCATCATGGACAAAAAGACACCGATGGGCAGGTCGATGGAGGGGTCGCGCTCAAGCAGGTCGAGGACGGAGACGCGCTTCCCGCTGATCTCGTCGCCGTAGGCGTCGGTCGCCAGACGGCTCAGCTCGGCCTTGACGTCCTCGCTCTCTGCATACTCGGCAAGGGCAAGCAAGTTCTGTCACGGACAAGTGTCAGCAAATCATGAACATGGGCAAACAGACAGACAGCCAGTGTACAAAGTCACGACATGTAATGGGACCAAAACAAATACAACAAAAACAAAATACAACAAAAACAAAATACAACAAAAACTAGGGCTCTTGCTTACTCGTCTCGTGGCGGGCTGCGAGAGCTCAATGTAAGAGCTGAGGAGATCGTGGGCGGGCACGGAGCTGTCGACCGGGAGGGACGTGGGGCCGTCCGTCTTGATGCTGAGATGGGCGTCGCGGGCGAGGTGGAAGCGCCGCATGGCGCGGTAGACGCTCTCCTTGGGGTTGATGGGCAAAACGGCGAGGTAGTCCCCGGCGGTGTAGGTCATGTCGTCCGGGATCTGGATCTCGATGTGCTTCTTGGTGCTCTTGGGCTCGCCTGCGCTGCCGGTGAGCGTGGCCGTGTTGGTGACGGTGGCCTCGCGGACGTCCTGGCGCAGGGTTGAGGTCCTGGGGTTGCTGATGACGACGTCGACGCCCTTGGTCTTTTTGCTGCCGTCGTCAGCGCCGGTCGTCGTCGTTGTAGTCGTCGTAGTCGTCGTGGGCGTCGTCTCGTACTTGCTCGTCAGCGCCGGCCAGAGCACGTCGTCCTCCCAGGACTCAAAGTTGGAAAAGACCTCGCCCGACGAGGTGTCCGTGAGGCCGACGTCGGCGAGACGGCTTGCGCCGAGCTGCTCGAGGGTGGCGTCGACGAGCTTCGGGATGCGGTGGAAGGTCTGGACCCAGTCCTTGTGGCCGCAGCCGAAGACGGCGTACGAGACGTCCTTGAGCGGCGCCGCGGCCTTGTCCTGGCCCTCGAGCCAGGCGACGAAGTGGCCGGCGTTGTCGGGGGGCTGGCCCTCGTAGGAGGCGGTGATGATGACGACGGGCTGGTCGGTGGGCAGGCTGCCGTTGGCGCTGTCGAGGCAGTCGATCTTTGTCGCGCGGAAGCCGTGGGACGCGGCGTCCGAGGCGACACGCTGGGCCAGGGCTTCGCAGGTGCCGCTGTTGGAGCCGTAGAGGATCGTCAGAGGCTTGCCGGTCTCGGAGGAGGAGGAGGAGGAGGCGGCAGCGGTCTTGTCAGACTTGGCCTGCTCAGGGGCCTTCTCGGGCTCGGCGAGGCCGGCGAGACGACGCTCGAGGCTGGTCGGGGTCAGGCCGTCGCGGAGGATGGCGCGCATGTGCATGTCCTTGGGCTTGATGGTGAGGGTCTGCTTGATGCCGAAGCTGTAGTTGGGGTCGAGGACGAAGTTGAAGTTCTGGAGCAGCATGGTCATGACGAGCAGGGCCTCCTGCCAGGCAAAGGGGCGGCCGATGCAGGCGCGCATGCCGTTGCCAAAGGGCTTCCAGCAGTTGGGGAACTCCTTGGTGATGCGGTTGAAGTTGTCGTCCATCATGCGCTCCGGCTTGAACTCGTTGGCGTCCTCGCCGAAGACGGCCGGGTCGAGGTGGGACTTGGCCAGCAGGTTGATGATGGTCTCACCCCCCTTGACGGGATACTTGCCGGCGAGCAGCGTGTCCTCAAAGGCCTCGACGGTGAAGAGCGGGATGGTGGCGTTGACGCGCAGGGTCTCGCGCAGGACGCCGTTGAGGTAGGGCAGCTTGGAGAGGTGGTCGACCTTGATCTGGCCCTTGCCGACGACGCCGTCGACCTCCTGCTGGGCCTTCTGGTAGGCGTCCGGGTGCTTGAGCAGCTGGTAAAAGGCAAAGGACAGCAGGCCCGAGGTGGTCTCGTGGCCGGCGATGAGGAAGGTGATAAGGTTGTCCATGATGCTCTGGTCCGTCATCTTCTTGCCCGTCTTGGGGTCGACGCCCTCGAGCATGGCCGTCAGCAGGTCGCGGCGGTCGCTGGTCTTGCCGGCCTTCCTCGACTCGAGCACCTCGCGCGCGGTGCCGCGCAGGATCTCGATGTCGCTGGCGAACTTCTGGTCCTTGGCGCTGTAGACGAACGAGGGCAGCGGCAGGCGGCGGGACATGTTGCCGGCCTCGACGAGGAAGTCGCCCATGGCCTCGATGAAGGGGTGCAGGATGGGCGAGTAGTAGCTGTTGAAGCGGAAGCCCATGGAGCACAGCGCCAGCGTGTCGAGGGCCAGGCGCGTGAAGTCGTCCGTCACGGTGATCTGGGATTCCGGGCCGTACCGCGCCCACTTGAGGGCCAGCTGGCTCGCGATGTCGTGCATCTCGTCGAACATGTTGCGGATCGAGAGGGGACCGAAGGCGGGCATGAGCACGCGGTGTGCGATGCCCCAGTTCTCCTCGCCCATTCGTGCCTACATGAATGATATTTGCCCCGTCAATACTCATGGCATGGAGTGGAGCGGCGGTCACAGTTGTCATGTCAAGAGAGAGAGAGAGAGAGAGAGAGAGCATCAAAGCCTACCGTGAAGAGTCCGTCGTGCACGCCATTCCTGATTTGCTGCTTGAGAGTCAGAACTTGTCATGTCATGGTGGTTCGCGTTGAGGATGAAACAAGCTCGATGAGGGGGGGGAAGGGGTGAAGTGTGGTCATGATCAGTTAATTAGGTGAGTGAGGCTGGACTTACACTCAGTGCCTGATTCACAGACTTCTTGAACCGCTTCTCATCGCACGTCTCGTTCACCAGGGCGCGGGTCGACACCATGACGATGGACCGCCCGGGAAACCTCAGTCGGTAAATCTCACCATACTTGTCGGCGAGGGCTATCATGGAACCCAGCGGGAATTCCTGGTCGATCTCGGTGATGTTGCCGAGGAACGGCAGCCCGGGGGGCTCCGGGACGGGAGCTGTTTCCGACATGTCTGGTTATGTGAGTGAGTGAGTATGTGTGTGTGTATGTGGGTGAGTGTGAGTGTGAGTGTGAGTGTGAGTGTGTTAGTGTGAGTGTGAGTGTGAGTGTGTGAGTATGTGTATATTTGTGTATGTGTGAGTAAATCTGTGATTGAGGTTGACGATGAGGTTATGCGGCGCGGTCTATGTATGTATGTATGTATGCGTCGTATACGATCACCGACTCCTACTTAAACCTCAACAGAACAGAAGGGGGGGGCGGCAAAAAGAGGATCGAGGCCTGATAATATCTCCCCCCCCTATCCTAAAACCCTCAAAGCACCACAGCCCACCCCCATAGTAAATATGTGCCTTACCTGTACACATACGTGGCTATACTAATCTAATCTCTGTGGCATCCCATCCCCGTCCCGTCTGGCGTTTATGCCTCGGTCTTGTCATCATGCGTGGAGCACCAAGGATGAACGCTGATATCATCCATCTGCCCTGCCCGTGAAAAGATTTCCCGCCTTTCCCCACTTTTTCCACGCTGTATCACTGGTCAAGACGCGAACGTGAACGACAGCAACTGGTACGAGCCCCAGGAGTCGGCCATCCCGGCCGCGGTCCGGTTCCCGTTCTCCTGCGCAGGTGCTGGTGCTGGTGCGTGCTGGTGCTGGTGAAACAAGGCATTCGGCGCCAGACCAATTCCGCCTGCCGACCTGTGGTTCGCGTTCGTCCATCACTTCTACTATGTACTACTGCTATGTACCACTACTACTCGTGGGGTGTCTTGTGGATTACTGTCTGCCCTATGGGATCGGAGGCAAAGGGCACCCAACTCTGTAAGCTGTGCAGCAAAGGTTACGTTGGTCCTGCGGGGGGGTCGAGTCAGGGAGGAGGGGGGGTGCTTCAACGGTGTCTGGAATCCTGTTGACAACATGTTGTGCTCATGGTGCTGCGGTGCTCATGGTGCAGATCATGATGCCGTCCGTATACGAACCGGATTTTGTCCCTTTTTCCAGCGGCGGTTTTGGTTCACTCACCAACACCGATTCAACGTACCCTGATTAGAAAACCCCGCCAAAGAGACACTTGGAAAATAAGAAGAAAAAAGGTTCGTGCCGAGGTCGCCGACTCTTCCCCTTCGAGACTTGGTTCCTTTACCCTGCCATCCCGTCGGGTTCCAACCCTCTCCCCCCCCTTACCACATTCCGAGATCGTGCATGCATGCGTTTGACACTAACTACCGTACGGCGGCGTAATGATGATCCATCCCCCTGTTGAATGCCCATGTCCGGGCTAAAAATCTGCTCTGGCTTGACCTGGGATCAAATCCCGAGCCCCCCCCCCCCCCCCCCCAAAGGATTACTCCATCCCGCTCCGTCGGGCAAACCCTTCCGTTCTTCTCCTCCCCCGGGCCATCTTCCACGGGCTCCACGGCCGCCTCTTCGTCCATCATGTGTCTCCTCCGTCTGCGCCGCGCCCGTCCGGCTGACGATTCTTCGAAATCCGTTTCCCGGAAGATCAATCATGGCGAGCGGTGTCGGGGAAAAAACTGCCCTTCACTTCCGCCTTCTCTATCACCACGCAGTTTGCGGGGACGTGAGACTCGATGACGCATCAGGCGCCACCCGGATTAGGGATTTCCACCTGTATTCCGGTCTCACTAGCTCTTTGGTTTCCGTTCAGGGCGGTGAAGGTTCATGTCTGCAGCCACTCTAGGGTAGATCACAAATTGATCCGGCGCTGAGACTCAGTGTACATCGTACACACACACAAGCCCATCCATCAGGCCATCCATGATGCGAGGGGAAGCAAAGGCAGGCCAAGGAGGGGGGGGGCGCCAGAGCTTTGTCCACAAAGGTCGTCAGCGTGCTCCCGAGTGTTTTTGTTTGCCTTTCTTCTACAGAACCCTGACACTGCGGGGAAACTGGCCACAAAGTGCAGAAGAGGCCATCCATGCATTCGCGAAGAGAAACTAGGTAGGCGAGGCAACCGTCGATCAGCGGCTCCCGTTCCCCTGTTATGAGACAGGCTCACTGGCCCGTCCAAGTTTGTTTGTTTGTTTGCCCGCTTTGGTGATGGTGTGCGTGCTGTATGCTATTTAGGATTTTTTTTTAATTGAGCGATCAGCGCTTCGCGACCTGTAAACCCATGTCTCCTCCATACGACAACCGCTTCCAGTCAAACGAAAAAATGCCTATTTTATTCATTTTACCAACGAGGGTAACCCTGGCGGCAGTTGCAGAAGCCATGACTCTTGCGTTGTACCTAGTTTGTTGCTGCGAGTCTTGCCAGGGACGTTATGCTCTTGTCACCACAGATTATTGTCCGCAAACATCATCGACCGGCTCCCACCTCGTGTCTCAACCGGTGATGGGGCGTCCGATTGGCCTCAGATCCTCGACCTGGGCAAGGGGCAGATATATTTCTATTCAATATTAACCCGAGAATAAAACCCAACCCCAAAGCCTCCCAAAACGGCAATCGAAGAGGCGAGACCACTTTTCGGTAGATCCCCCCTCTACGTTCATCCAACCATACGGAGTATTTTCCGTCCTCTTTTTGCATTCAGATTGGGCTTCATCGCGAACTCAGTTGGCAACGTCTCGGGTTTGCCAAAAATTACTTACTCGCAACCGGTTCTAGATGTGCCGAATCATCGTGCTTACAGGAGGGGGAGCAGGGGGTGGCAGATCACATCAAAAACAATCTCAAAGAGACACAATCGGGGGTAAAAGTAATCGCTGGACAACATGCAGCCCTACGCCGAGATGATTATTAAACGGGGAACGACACCGGGGTTCTCTATGGAATCCCAAATCCGCTTCCCCTAGAGATGCAGCCTGAGTTTCGAGTGGGCTGCAAGTATCCTCAGACATCCCAGCAGTTAACTCGCCTGCCGACTCTGAGATTGGGCAACGCGAAGGACTTGGAAGAACTCAGCTATGGATATATCCGTTATCGCTTCTCACTGCATCATTGTTTGCTCCCCCTCGCCCTCCATCTCACACTGAACAGCATATCGAAGGGCAACGAGTCCTGGCCATCCTCGGCCCAAGCAACGTCTTTCACTGAAGAACAAACTGCAGCGACATAACCACATGCCCAGGATCAGCTACACGGACCACTCTCAAATCAAATTTGACCCGGCATGTATATTTACGGGTTTAGTCCTGGACTTGCACGCAGTTCCATAACACAGCAGACGTGTCGATCAACCGCGATCCATCCAGCTCGGCCACTGCCGCAATCCTGGACGCTTCGACTCTCAAAAACGCCAACAGACGCTACGCACATCAGTTAGAATTTTGTGCTGGGTTTTGGGAAACCTTGGAGCTTTTCGATGAAGATGATCCTCTCAGAACAGCTGTGCTGACCGTCGCCCGCGACTAATTGTGGCCAACAGGGTTTCGTGAAGCTCGAACTTGGTAGGGGAATGACAAGCAGTTGAAGGCACCCGCAAGCATCACCGACGTGTAAGTAGTTTCTGGTCAAAGTTGGAAACCCGGTGACAGTATGATACCGAGAGAGGGGCAACGTTAGCTAGGTATTTGCTGTCTGTTGGATTCGATGTCGAGTCTCGCCTGATTTCGCGTGTTGGTCCGCAACACCTCTAATTGTGTATTAGGATTAACGTGTTTGATAAGCGAGCTGGACAGACAAGCGAGCTGGACACAAAACCACCACTATATCGCGAATGCGACCATAACGGAACAACAAAAAGGTTAAATCAATTCAAACTACTCAGAATCCTCTTCTATAGACATTTCTTCATCAAACTGACACGTTCGTGCATTGTGTCCAGTGTTTCCGCAGATGCCACACCGCCGTTGACCTGTTTCTGTCCTCAGTCTGCGACCACTACTCCGACGCGTTTCCTCTTGTACCTGGGCTGTCGCCTCTCTCTGGGACTGGATATCCTGTGCCTCAGATACAGTAAGACTTCCTCCTTGTCTAAGACGTGTTTTTTTGGTTCTTTTACGTCGGTTAAGTAGACCATTCTCCTCTTCAAGGCTCTTAACCCTAGCTCTCAACATTGCATTCTCATGCGCAAATTCTAGTGCTCCTTTTAGAATATGCTCAGTAGCTGTACATCCATGTGTCGGAGAGCTATCTGGATGATTAAGGAACCGATCCTTAAGTAGAGTTCCCTGAGAACTTAACTCTGCAGTGGTGTGTGGTGTCTGGGAAGTCCAAGCTGGTGGTGTTGTTGGGAGGGAACCTGGAGGTGAAGGAGTATGTAATTTGACGTCTAGCTTAGATAGCACACTTTCTGCACTTAGAGGGACAAGTCCTGCCCCTCTAAAACCCCCTTGGATGTTTTTTTCTGTGAGAGCTCGCTTGAAGGCGTTGTGAAATGCTGGAAAGAAATCGTCCTTTGTAATATGGGTGTTACCCCGTCGCATCTTATCCTCAATTTCTCGACCGTACGCCAACTTCAGAGGCCCAAAACACCCTACGTCTAAGGGCTGAAGTAGATGAGAAGAATGAGGCGGCATACAGAGGGTGATGATGTTGTTTTCCTGGCAAAATAGCTCGAAGTCTGTGGAGTGGTGACTTTCGTGTCCATCGACGACAAGGAGGCGATATTTACCCTTCGCACGCGACTTTGAATGCCGATCAAAGTGCTGGACCCAATCTAGACCTCTTTCATTTGTTGTCCATCCATTTTCAGACGTTGCGATAACCCAGTCGTGTGGGAGGCCAGATTCAGTGTACCAGGTGGAGAGGAGATTTTTGCCTGCAACAATGATGTACGGCGGGACGCTGTAGCCAGATGAACTAATGGCCTGAATGACTGTAACCCATTCTCGATTGCCAGGCTGCACCATCTTTGTGTTTGAACGTCTTTCGGAGCTCGTAACGACCATTCCGTAAGCAATCTGGCCCATCATAAAGCCAGTCTCATCGAAGTTGTAGATATCTGACCCCTCAATGCCGTATTTCGCGATTGTGTTTGCCACAAGGCGAAACCACGCGTTAATTGCCTCAGGATCTTCGCATTTAGCTCTCTTATAGTCGTATCTGCGAAAAAAACGCGTTCGGAGCTGTGGTTGTCGTTTGACGAAGTTCGAGGCCCAGCGCTTGCCGACTGGTGGCGCGTTGCGGTCGGCAAGCAGTCGATTGGCCATTTCTTCAACACCACTGATCCGGGGAGGAAACGATCGGGCATCTAGGTCAAGAATATACTCAACTAGCTTGTTCTCTTCCAGCTCCGTCAAATTCTGTAAGTTAGGCATGGTGTTGCGTCGGGATGGTATACCCTTAAGTCGCGTCGCTAAAGTTGAATGTGGGACTGAGTAGATCCGAGCTGCCTCTCGAATGCTCTTTGCCTGGCCTTTTTGGATAGCCTGAATGGCAAGATTTAATTGAGCCTCTTTGTTTTGCACAGACATTGTTGTGGCGGTCGGAAGACGCGTCGGAATGATGTAGGTGGCAGGTTTGTGGTTTTGTGTCCAGCTCGCTTGTCTGTCCAGCTCGCTTATCAAACACGTTATACCAAGGGTCATTAAAACAGCACTGAGCGAATAGAATATGCCTAATTACAGCGGCTGCTATAAACATTACGTGTGGCATGAATCTGCCCACACTCCCTTCTGCTGCAACCACGGGCAGGTGAGTGATTCGTCCAGGCTTATCATTCAAACAGTCGTCCGCCAAGGATATTACAATCATGCGTCTGGGCGCAAAAGGCCTGTGCCATTCAATCTCGACCCCTTCTGTTGCTCAGTGCCACAAATCCTACAACTGATAACCAAAGATTGGAACGCCATCACTCCTCGACAGACGAGTTGCATGTGCCTCGGCTCGATGCCGAGGCACCTCGGCATCATGTGGGGCCTGCGGGCAGGACTAAGAAAGGGGCATTGACCGAGAGATCGGACAGACTTCCCGATGCCTTTTGGAAGGCAATCTTGCTGCATGGGTTTCTGTGGCGTGCGCCGCACCATGTCTGACGAAAAAAGGGCTCGTTACCGTTCAAGGACGCTGGCTGGCTGGCTGGGGGGGTGGTGATGGACCATTTTGGGGGTTCAACTTCTGCAAGCGAGACTCGCTCATGACATGTTGGGATCATCATAAGTCCACAGCCTGTCCATTGCCTCAATGTCTAACCACGACTCGGTGCTGTGTTCATGTCAGTCAGTGGGCGACCGTTATCGCTGTGAGCAACGCTGAGAAGGAAAAAAGGACAACTCACTGGGTTCCAGACAGCGACGCATCGTCCGCACCCGCGATCGGCAGCGGCGTCCACATATCCGCTAAGAGACCCGTGAAGCCTATGCCGCAGCCGTCGGGCCAGCTCCCGGAGACACCGTTGTCTGGGCTCCGGGCCGTCGGGGACACTTGTGGCTGCTGCTGCTGCTCCTCGTCCGCCGGCGTCATCTCGATCTTGCCGATGGCCGCCTCGAAGAGGGTATAGGCCGCCTCTGCTGAGATGTAGGCCGTCCGCAGCTCGTCTAGGGCGAGCATGAAGAGGGCGAGGTTGTGTCTGCCTCTCTGGCGGGCCATTGGCTTCGATGATGTTGATTCGAAGAGGTGGATTTGCATTGGAGGCACGACGGCAATGACTCTGGAGAATGGTGTTGTGTTGAGTCAGGACACTTGTTCAAGATGGATTACGATAAATAGTATTACGAGGTAGGTGATTATACGTACGTGAGGGTCTGACAGAGGCGGGTGAAGTCCTCGGCCATCATGGAGTTCATCGCGGCACTCGCGTTGGACGCGGCCGTCCTCGTCTTCTGGCAGGCAAACGCCCTCCAGCTTTCCTGGTCCGAGGCCGGGACCTCTCTCGGGGTGTCGAGGATGAAGGGCCGGTAAAGGACGATGATGGAGGTTCTCGGGTCTTGTCAGCGCTGGTGCTCCCGCGCCAGAAATACTACCCGAGCCCGACGTGCACGACTTACTCGAAATAGAGCTTGAGCTGGTGTACGTGAGAGGCAACGACCTGCCCTTGGCTCGCAGACTCGGGTATCGCAGACTGATAGGCCCGGATCTTGCTCTCACTGTGCTCGATGTCGGCCTTGGACGGCTTGAACAACCCCTTGGCCCGGTAGTTGGTCGACAAGACGTGGCTGAGGGCGGTCGACAGCCCGACAAAGGAAACCCAGAGATCGAACAAGAAGCAGAGGTTCTCAGGGAGGTATTTTTTCCCGGGGTCCCATCTGACCTCGGCGGGGATGACCTCGGCGTCGCAGGCAGCGGGCATGGGCGTGTCGAAATCGTCAAAGGCGATTCTCATCGGCCTGCCCAGACCTAGAGACAGCCACACTTCACGCGTGTACAGCGACCACCAGAGACGTCGCCACAGAGGCTTGCTCCCTTGCGAGACCTGTTGGCCACCAGCGGGCACCTGCAGACGATGGAGGCCGATGGTGTGGGAGAGGCTGATGGCGATGCCGTTCCAGTGCCACGGCCCGGCCCTGTCGTCCGTGCTGGTGTACCAGTGTCCCATCAAGAAGACGGACTGGATTAACGTCACCTTGTCTTTTTCGTAGTCTGCTTCATATAGAGCCTGTGAGCCGTGTTAGATGCTGATTTGAGTGATGTGAGTGTGATTTAGCGAGTGAGTGAGTGTATGTGAGTATAAATAAGTGAGTGTAAGTAAGTGAGTGAGTGTGAGTTAGTGAGAATGAGTGAGTGAAGAAGTGAATATAAGAGACAGTCGAACCACCTTTGCTCTTTGATACATGGCCCTCTTCAGCGCCCTCTTGGACGGGAAGAAATCCGCAGTCAATAAGCTGTCGTCGACGAACTGGCGGGCCGGGGTCAGCACTGTCACGCAGGACGCACGCACGCACGCAAACATCGGGGAGAACCCACGCTCGCCGCCGCGATGAACATGCTCCACAGCAGCAGAAGGCTCTTCCGCCCCCTCTCGTACTCGGTGATGAACTCCCCGGCGTCCAGGATCGGCGCGAACGGATGCACGTAGTGGAAGTAGCACCGGATCATGGCGTCGCGGACGCGGGCCGGCGGGAGCGTGAAGGCGCCCTTGGCCCTCAGGTAGTTGACGTCCTCCGGCGAGAGCGCCTTGATGGACGGCATGGGCACCATGAAATGGCTGTCCGTCGAGGGCCGGTTGGGCTCGCAGATGTCGATTAGGAACGCGGGCCCGCGTTGGTCTCCTACGCCCATCGTTGCCATGGTGAGTTTTCTTTTTCTCGGGAAAAATTTCCTCATGCCGAAGCATCCCTCGACACAGCAACACAACCCCGAGAGAGAGAGAAAGAGAGAGAGAGAGAGAGGATGACACTCACCTGGATAGAAGGGGACGCAGCCGTCCTCGCGGGTCTTGTCACCACTACCACCACCTTCCAGGGTTTTGGCATACGCCGAACTGTCCTCGCCGGATTCGGGGGGCTCCGGCGGCCGCGGGTTGGTCGTCTGAAGCAGAGATCTCACGGCATCGTAAGGCCGGCTTGGCTGCTGCGCAGGCGGCCTCTCGACCGTTGACGGGCTTGTCTCGGCCGGCCGTTCGGGCGTCCATGACCTCGGCCCGCCACTGCTGGGGTGGGGGCTCCGCTGACTTCCTTCAGGCGGCGCAGACGTGACGCGGTCGGTTTGGGACTCGACCTCTTTTTCGTCGTCCAATACGGGAGTGAAGAGACCCAGACCCTGTTGTTGCTGTGGCTCGAGTAGACGCCGCCGAGGCCGAGGCTCACCCCGCTGTGCGGTGATGGCCGAGTCCTCTCCGGCGGGTTGGTCTCCCGACACGGGAGTGGGAAGTTGATCCGAGTTGCTGTCGGTCGAGTCAGAACAATGAACCCACCCCCCTTTCCCCCTTCTCACAAAGAGGTATATGCAGCCCGGGCGTAGGCCGTAGACTCACCGGCGTCTCTTCCGGCTCAATACTACACATGTGATGCCGTCGATGGTGCAGTTGACGCACGGGGGTCCGGATAGGGTGACGGTGCACCTCACCTTGCGAAGGTTGCACGCTTTGCACGCCACAGCGGCTCGCTTGAAGCTCCGGCCCGAGGCGGACGGCTGGAGAGCGCCGTTCTGGGGGTTGGACATCTTTCCTAACGGCGACCCGGGTGAGATGGAGTAGAGTAGAGGGATCGGTGATTCACAGTATGGCAAGGCGGGTGTGTCGTGGAAGAGGGCTTCCTTCGCCGGTCCCAACCGATTCACGGCACAAGGCTTGAGCCACTGGAATTTCTCTCTCTCTCGGATCCCTTTTCCGCGTCCAGGGTTGACGTTGACAATGCGTCGTCTCCGCTGGGCGCTTACACGAAGTTTATTGTTGCTGAAAAGGTACTTGTACCCGACACGTACCCACCCGCTCGGCCGAGGATGCAGCTTAGGTCATGTCATGGGTGGGCATTGCATGTGAGAGAAAAGAGTTTGTTTGAGAGGCTGGGGTAAGACTAATCAGCCAAGGTTTCAACCATGGCGATGGTGATGACCCAGTTTGCGGGGAATATAGACGGTCCGAGTCAAAAGGTGTAAATATGACTGCCGATGGTAACCTTGGTTCGGTTGGGGGCGCGTTAGAGTATCTGGGGTTGCTCAACTCATCATATTGTCAGTCTAGGACCATAATTCATTATGAGTTCAACTCATCCAAACATGTGACTGACTGTAATCACTCTGAGAGATGTCAATATCAGTTCTGCTCACTCACTCACTCACTCACTCACTCACTCACTCACTCACTACTAAACCATCTCTAGGAACTCACTCTCAGCAGTCCCAATATATGAAGGAAAGTAAAGAGTCCTCTCAGCCAAGTGCCAGACAACGTGAAATCATTATGTTATTATCTTGTCCTTTCATGCCATGTCCATCCGTATACATCTATACTCCATATGCCATGCATGCTCATCATATCCATATTCCCATGACACGTTAATCGTCATCGTGACAACTTTTCATCCGCTTCCCCCCACTCCCTCCTCCCAGTGCACCGACTTCCTCTGCTTCCTCTTCTCCTCGCGTCCCTCCCTCTCCCTCGGCTCCTCCGCCACGCGCCGGCGAGCGTCCGCGACAACCGCCGCCCCGAACGTCAGGCTCGACGCTCGCCCGCGCGTGCACACGGCCGCCGTGCCGTCGAGCTCCCACTCCCACCGGCTCCGCTCGACCGCGTCCCCGGCCTTGCGGAGCCTCTGCCGCCACCCCTCGACAAACACCCACGCCAGACGGAACGCGCTCGCGCCCGAGGGCTCTCCGGGGCCGCGACTCTTCCCCCCGCCGCCGCCGTCGTCGTCGTCGTCGCCGCGGACGGCCGGCACCCGCAGACCGCTCGCGTCTCTCTGGTACTTCCGTCTCGGACGCTCTCCGTTATTGTCTCCGGCATTGCCACCGTCGTCCTCGTCATCTCCGTCATGATCGTACTCGGCGTCCCGCTTCATTCTCGTGACGTAGAGCCCCGCCCCGCCCGAGCGTGGTCAATTCGCCTCGAGCCCGCCCGTCGAGCTTCGCAGGAGCGCGCTCTTCTCGTCGGCCTCGTCCTCGGCCTCGTTGAGGAACCCGGCCTTGCGCCCGTATGCCGGGTTACTGCCGGTTCCGGTGCCGGGTCCGACTGCGGCTCCGACTCCGTCACCGTCACCGCCCTCACCCCCGGGTTTGGTACTGCTGCGCCGGACCGAGTGAAAGACACCCGACACAGGCCGCGACCGGACCGGGCTCGTCGGCGGCTCCTGCTTGGCCTGGGCGGCGTTCTCGAAGATGCCGCGCATCCTGCTGATGAGGCTGCCGGGGGACCCGTTCGACGCCGTGTTCCGCGGCGGGCTGTCAGAGCTGGAGCCGATGGACCCCGAGGGCGCGCGCTTGGCTCCGGCTCCCGCTCCCACAAGCTGCTTCGCGGTGGCGGCGCCTTCGAAACGGAAGGGGTCGTAGTCGTCCCGGTCCCGGTCCGTCAGGGCCGAGTCGTTGCGCGGCCTCGTCAGGTGCTGGACGGACGCCGGCCACGAGTCCCGGATGACGGGCTCGTGCTTGTCGGCGTGCAGGGCCGAGTGCACCGGCGACGAGGCGATGGAGTCGATGGTGCTCTGGCTGCGCATCGAGTGCGGTACCGAGTCCGTCCGGGCGTGCCACGGGACGTTGGTCACGTCCCGCGGGATCATCAACTTGGGGTCAATGGCCTCCTCCTGTTCCTCTTCCCCCTCCTCCGGGGCGGACTGTGCCGGCGGCGTCTGCGGTCGGTCAGGATTGTGCCTGCTGAAAGCGAGACCGCGGGAGGGAGACGGCGTCGCCGGGGACTCCTGTTGCAGAGCGAGGGGGCTGATGTCAGGCGCATGCTCACTTTGGGAGGGTGCCAACTGGGGACTTGTCTGCTCAAGTTCCTCCTCTGCCTCGACCTCGGTCACTTGCACCTCGGGCTCGGGGGCTTGATGGCTGTGGACTTGGGACGACGGCTGTTGAACATGCGTCTGAACCGCTTGTTGATCGAAGGGCTCATGGTGATAAACCTGAGATGGCTGTTCCTCGTCCGAGTTTTGCCTCTGCTCTTCGGATTTGGCATGGATCTCATGAGCGGATTGAAGGGGCGAGGGATGGCTGGCCTCGGCATCCTGATGGAGAGACCTCTGGAACTCTTCTCTCAGGGACCCCGAGCGGCTGTGTCTCGTGGCTCCGAACAGAGTGGGAGACCGGAGCTCGTCCCGCCAGGAAGTGGCACCGAACCGGGCCGAGGCATACTGCAGGGGGTGCCCGTCCGTCGAGATGACTGCCGTCCTTGGTCCCTCGTCGTCGTCGTCGTCGTCGTCGTCGCTGTGGAACGAGTCGACGACCTGCTCCAGAACTGGCTCGTTGGATTCGAGATGCTGTTGAAGCTGTTGCTGCTCGTGTTGTTGCTGAGCAGTGCCGATCTGGGTGAGGAACGCAGGCGCTTGAGTGTGATCGTACTCGCTGTCATACTCCGAGTCATCGTCGTCATCGTCGTTGTTGTCCCTGGCAAGCTCTTCTGCCAGTGACGATGCATGGCCGTACGATACCGTCGATATGTCTTGGTCGTACAGCGAGCTCGCGGCACCCCGGTTGTAGCTCTGATCGTAGACGCCCTTCATGCCGGCCGAGTCAGGGTGTCGCGGCGAGTCCGTGGCGGCTTGCGTGTACTGCGAAGACGCGCTGAACCCGGCCGACGGCAACGGGGTCACGTACCCCTGAGACTCGGTGTCGGTGAAGTCTCCCGGCCCCGACGGCTGGAGCAGCGTCGACGCCGTGGAGATCTGGTCGTTGCTCCCGTTGGGCCACCGTTGCTCATAGCTGTCGACACGCAGCTGAGGCGTGACCGTGTTGGATGATGTCTGGCCTGCTGCTGTGTCGTCGTCGTTGCGGTCGATATTGTTGTTGGCGCTGTTGTTGTCGTCGATGATGCCGACGGCGTTTGCCTCGCCGCGCTGCCCAATGTTCTCCCAGGAATCATCGCTTTCTCCCCCGTCTTCTTCTCTTGGACGACTTTGTAGGCCCTGGCTGCCTGCTGCCAGTGCCGAGTCCCTGAATGCTGACCTCGCCGGGATGGTTGGAGGTAACACCGGGCTGTCGGGCATCATTGGGTTTGCTGAGGACAATGGCGGCGGCGGCAGCGGCGGGCTGGAGGCCATCATCTGATCCGATCCCGGGGGCGTCGATGAGATTCCCGTGTCGACTTCCATCCGGTTGTTCCTCATCAGGCTGCTTGCTCCCATCATGTCCGGTGTCTGGCCATATGTATTAGCTTCCCATGCCTCCTCGTTCTCGTCGCCGCTGTCGGAATCCTGGAGATCTTGATGGTGACGGTCCTGTGCGCTGGGTGCGCGCAGACGCGGAGGCGGAGGCGGCGGCGGAGCGGTCTCTCTGTACTGCGACGTCGATAGAGTTGGAATCTGACCGGGCCGAGTGGCGTTCGAGTCCCACGCATCCTCCCCGTCCTCTGAACCACCCTCGAAATCCTGTCTATCCTGTACCTGAGAGATTGCATATCCCAGAGGCTGGGTCGAGGGCGAAGCGGCCCTGAATTGAGATGATGATACTGATGATGAAAAGGGGAACTGACCAGGCCGAGCAACGTTTTGGCTATGGGGGGCTTCGTCGTCCTCACTTGAGTCCGGCTGCTCTTGATGATAATGATGATGATGATGATTGAAACCCTGAGAACCGGGGGCGGCGCGTGGAGGAGGCGGATGGGGGGTTTCAGTGGCTTCCAACTGCCCGGTCAGGTGAGTGCTTGGCTGTACGGCAGTGAAGGCATCGTCCCATCCATCCATTTCCTCCTCCGACGAGTCTTCCGCTTGCTGCTGTTCGTGGCGGTCCTGTGAGATGAGCACGTGTGGGGGAGGCGGCGGCGGCAGCGATGGAGGTGTTGCGTTGTACTGCGATGGTGAGATGGTACTCGGGTGAGCTGATGGGGCAGGGTTCGAGCGGAAGATGTCTCCATCGTCTTCGGATGACTCTCCAACCTCCTCTTGGGAGTAGACGTCTTGGGAGTTCGGGACACGCGGGGGATGGGTAGGGGGAGGGGAAGGTCTGTATTCGGAGGATGTCAACAACGTATCGATCTGGATGCTGGTTCGAGGAGCGTGAGCTTGAGGATCCCAGCCTCCTCCCTCCTCGTCGGACTCGCCAAAGTCCCGGTGAGACCGCTCGGCGATGCTCGGCATGGCGGGCACGACACCGCGGCTCTGCGGGCGGCCCGGCAGCTGCTGCGAGGTCGTGAGGCTCTCCGGCCCCTCCGATTCCGAGTCCATGTCCTCCAGCTCGCTGTTGTAGCGCTCCTGGATGCTCTCGAGGTTCGTCGGGGCTAGGTGCCTGGCCGAGACCGGGCTGCTCTCCTGGACGAAGTGGTGAGCGACCGGGCTCGTCCGTCCGTCGAGTCCTCCGACATCCGCGTCCGAGTACGTGTAGTAATCATGCCCGCCGCCCGCCGGGGACGACGAGAACCCCCGGTGGAACCTCGCTTCGTCGACGTCATCACCTCTTCTCGAAGCGAAGGGGTTGTTGTACATCGAGTCCGGGACCTGCGGCGTGGGCTGCCGACGCTCGATGCCCTGGGCCGCCGACACGAACCCGTCGTTGGCGTTCGGGGAGCCGTGACCGGCGGGGAACAGGTTCTTGTACGTTGCCTCGGCCGCTGCGAGTGCCTCCTCGTCGTCGGTCTCGCTCTCGGTGTCGGCGTCGTCCGGCTCGTAGTAGCCCTGGGCCGAGGTGCTCCGGGCAAAGGGATTGTTGGACGAGTGCGTTACCGCTTCATGCTGTCCACGGGTACTGGCAGCCGTCGTTGACCAGAGGTTCTTCTGGTCGTCGGGCTTCATGCTCCTGGCGAACGGGTTGTTGGAGCTGACGCTGTCACGACGACGTCCTTGCGCGCTGGCGGACCGGGCGAATGTCTGCTCGGGCGAAGACGGCTGGCTGTGGCCGAGGGCGCTGGCTGAACGTAAGAAGTTGTCGGCGGCGGCGCTGGTCGTGGTGTTGCGAGTAAAGGGGTTGTAAGAGGCCTCCGACGCCTCGTCGTCGACGTCAACGGTTCTCCTCCTGGCGAAAGGGTTGTGCGATTCTTGCGGCGTCTCCTCCTCGATGACCGTCTGTAGTGCGAACGGGTTGTACGGGATGTTGTCCGACGGTTGGTATGCCGGCTGCTCGAAACCCGCGGCTCTGGCTCTGGAAAAGGGATTGTATGAGTCCTCGGACGGCTCATCCACGTCGCTCTCTGCACCGACGCTCTGAGCAGGAGAGGAGCCGTTGTCTTCTTCCTCGTCGAAAAAGACTTGCCTCGATGCAAAGTGTTGGCTGTCCTCGCGATTCTCATGGACACTAGAATTCGGTAAGAAACTGTTGTGATGCTGGTCCTGCTCATAGCTCTGGTCCGCCGTCATGCTCAGCGCCTCGGCCATGTAGGAGCTGTCGAACATGACATCCGGGTCTGCAGAGATATCGCGGCTCACAGGCTCGGGATGAAAGTACGCTTCGACTATTGAGGCTTCACCGGAGCTTTCATCGACAGACGGCGCATCGGGCTCCGTGTTTTCGGTGATGGCGGAGGTGTCGATGTTGGGCTCGCTCAAATGGTCAGCATCGTCGAAGCTCGCGTCCTGGTGATACGAGGCCACGACTCCGACCTCGGCGTGGTGGGCATCGGGCTGCGTGTGATCCAACGTGACGTCCACTTCGTGACTTGGGGACTCTTTGAGCGCGACACCGTCGTCGTTGTGTTTGTGGTACTCATCGGCGTGGCTCACGTCGTCAACGTCATCCTCATCCACCGACATCTTGAACTCATGTTCTTGAGCGTCCTCGACCTCAGTCTTGATAGTCTCTTCGTTTTCAATCGAGTTGGTAACCTCCTCTTGGTCCTCTCTGGATTCGTTGAAGTCTTCGTCGTGGACTTGTGTAAGCGGGCTCGCCGTCTCGTCGTGGAAAGGTGCTGTGGCGGAGGTCTCGGCGTCTTGCTCCTCTATCTCAACCGGCGTCATAGCCAAGGGAGGATACTGCTCATGTTCTTCTGAGGGGATTGTCTCTTCTGGTTGATTCTCTGCTGGCTCAGACAGGCTCTGGTCCTCCTGTTCATGATTGCCTTCTGACCGAGGCAGCTCCGTCTGCTTGACCTCATCTTGGCTGTCGAAAAGGGCAGAACCACCGGCGTCATCAGTCTGATCCCCGTCTGCCGGGTCCCGGACAGCCTCTCCCTCCTCTTGGTAGATCTGGGCCGGTTCACTGACTTCCACCTGGGCTTCTGGGACGTCGACCTGGGCCTGCGTCACGCTGTCTGATGGTGTCTCCTCTCGGTCAACCATGTCCTTGGAGAGGCCGTCCACCGCAGCGTCCTGAGTGGCTTTTTCGGTAACATCTTCCTTTTCTTGGGCCTCTTCAGGTTCTGCCGTCGAGTCTGGAGTAATATCCTCGGTTGGAAAGGCCCCAGCATCCTCTGGATCCGGTTTCTCGGAGACAGACTCTTCCTGGGCGAGCTCGATTTCCCTCGTGTCGATAGTCTCGGAAGTAGTTGTCTCCACGGCGTTTTCTGGGCCAGCTTCCTCCTCATATGAGCCATCAGCTGCCGTGGCCTCGGCCTTCTTCTCGATAGACGCTTCGCCTTGGACGGGGTCCTCGGCTTCCGCTTCAACCAAGTCCTCTTCCTTTGGCGCATCTTCAGCGTTCGGGACCTCCTTGGCTTCAGCTTCGACTTCGTCTTCACCAGGGATCTCATCTTGTGCTGGGGATTCATCCGCATTCAAAGGCTCTTGTTCGAGTGTTACCTCATCGACAGGCGTTTTAGGAGCAAGAGTCTCTCCCGAGAGCGGGCTATCCTCGGGGCCCTGGGCGTCAGTAGCAGGAGCTTCACCCTGAGAGTTGTCCTCCTGGACCAACGCCGTCTCTTCGGTTGAAGATTCGGGCTCGTTAGGCTTCTCCGCCTGAGGCGTGTCATCCGCGAGCTGGGAGTCGTCTTGGTTCTCTGAATCCTTTTCCAGGGCAACATCCTGTGAAGTAAGGACCTCATCTTGAACTGTGACATCCTCGGGGGCTTGCCGTTCGAGTGACGCTTCAGTCTCCCCCTGTTGGGTATCTTCTTGCTCTGGCACCGCGTCTTCGGTGGCGAGGGCATCGGTCTCTTTGGCAGTCTCCCCCAGAGCGGGATTGCTGATATGTTCCAGAGGTTCCGTCGGTTCAGCTGAAGAGGCTTCTAGAGTCACGGTGTTGTCTTCGTGCTGGATGCGTTCTTGGAAAGCGGCTCCATCCTTTACGGGGGATTCATCTGCGACGGAAGATCCCGCGGTAGTAACATCCTCGTCTTGATGAAGCGCCTTCTCGCCTGACTCCTCTGCAACAGGCGTAAAGACGATATCGGGGACGTCGTGAGCGTCTCCCAAGTGCGCTTCCGCTTGCTCGTCGTTGGCCTCTGGCTGAGCCTCCCCTACGACCTGCTCAGCGTCGGCTACGGCCCTTATGGAGAACTCAGGCATAGAATCCTCTCCCACGGTCTCGTCGGCATCTTCGCCATTCGCCTTCTCTTCAACCGTCATCGGGGTATTCCCATCCTCGTTCACAGGACTCGGTTCGGGTGAAGCATCACTCCTCTGGTCGGCAGTCTGCTCCTCAGAAGGTTCGACCGCGATTGTCTCTTCAGCAGGCTGCTCATCTGGCTCTTCGACGGTCTCGGCGGGCTCGGGGGCAGATGCGTTCTCTTCGACCGGAACATCCTGCTTGCCGCCATCATCAGAGGCATCTCTTTCCAACGCCGATGCCTCTACAGCTTCGGGGGATTCTTCGAGAAGGCTGTCGTCGTCAAAAGGGGCTTCCCTGGAGGTCTCTTCTGTTTCTGGAGCTTCTTCTGCCGGAGTGTTCTCGGTGGCGGGCGTTTCCTCTTCGGCTGCTTCTCCAGCTGGCGTCTCACCAGCTGCGGTCGCTTCAAGCGCAGGGGTTTCTTCGATAGCAGAAGCTTCCTCGGCGTTCGGGGTGTCTTCAGAAGCAAGTTTCTCAGATGCCGGCTCTTCAATAGGTGTCTCTTCGGTGGGTGGCTCCTCGGCAACGGGCTCCTCAGCCGTTACGCTTCGGGATGTCGTCTCGGGCATCTCGGACTGAGAAACACTGTTCTCTTCTGCAAGAGTGGCATCCGGAACCTCGGCAGTTTTCTCTTCGACCTCGTCCGGGACGTCCTCTTTGTGGTCTGCGGTGTTGAGGACTGATGAGCCGTCGCCGAGATCGTCCGGGGCGGTCTCCTGGTTGGTGTCTTCCGCCGGCACCGGCTCTGCCTCGGGCTCGGAAGCCTCGGCCGGTATATCCGCCTCAACATTCGGCTCCCGGGGACTCGTCTCATCCTTGGCAGGCTCTTCAGGCGACACCGTCTCGGTCGGGGGCGTTTCCCCGGAGTCTTCGCCGGGCTGCGTCCCCTCGGTGCTAGCGCCCTCCTCCACATTCTTTTCAGCCACGGGTTCTTCGGGATGTGGCCGGGAGTCGTCACCTTCAAGTCCCTCCTCCGCCGCATCCTCGTGTGGTATTGATTCTTCGTCTTCTACGCCTTTATTTCCCGGGGCATGCTCGGCGAGGGTCTCGGCCGGTGGCAGAGGGGACGGTTCGGCGGATGGGACGGCGCTGGAGTTCCGGACCGTTCTGGCACGCTTCCGCGTCGGGATGGGAGGCACCGCTGCCTTCATCTGCTCTTCGATCAAGCGGTTGAGTTCCTGGGTGGGTGTAAGCGTTAGACAATGCTGCAAAGAAGAAAAAGAAAAAAAAAAGGGGGCCTTTCGGGCGGCACTCACTCTTCTCTTCTCCTCGAGCTCCGCCAGCTTGGCTTCGCCTTGGGCAATCTTCTTGGCCGTCTCCTCCTCGATGCTGTCCATGAGGTCGTCCATTTCGTCCTCGACATTACGGGTCGTGGTGTCAAACGTGCCCTTCTTCTCCTCGTCCTCTTTGGCCTTGCGGGCCGCGAGCTCCTCGTCCTCTCGGCGGCGGCGGGCTTCACGCTCCTCGTCTTCCCTGCGCCGCTGCTCGGCAATGTCGTCCAGCTCCTTCTGGCGTGCGGCCGCGAGCTCTTGTTGTTCCTTTTCATATGCGGCCTTGAGCTCGGCGAGCGTCATGTCGCGCTTCTGCTCAAGCTCGTCGAGTTTCGTGTCGCTCTCGGCGGCGGATGTCGACAGGCCCTCGATCGTCGCGTGGATCGATGCGAGGGCCTCGTTCATCTGCGCCACGAGCGTGGCAACGTCCATCTTGGCTGTCATCGAAGGGGGTGGTGAGTCGAGATAGTCAGGGCTATCTATGACTGACAGAGTGGTTGGTTCGGGGAGTGATTATTACTAGATTAGCCGGAGTGCGGGATGCAGACGATGTCAGATGATGTGTCAACAGACGACAGGCAGATATCGTCAAATGGAATCTTGGGTGGTTTTGAATTTTTGTCCGACGGCGACCAGAGGCTCGAAACATCGCCGCAGCTGCGGGGTGACCATCCGTTTTACAATATATATCAACCCCTCCCCCCCTCCACGCCGGAAGAAAAGGGCAAAAGCAGCCTCTTGGTCGAGCCAAGGAACCGGCGTGATGTTCCTACCAGCCATCATGCAAGTTCCCTCGTCCAGGGCCCAGGCCTGTGCCATTCCCCCATCAGCCGAACCCCGACATTATATCAGGAGCAAAGGCTTCTGTGCTCTGATGCCCGTGATTGGCGAGCAGCGCGGCGGACTCTCATCCGATGTTGGTGTCCTTGCCGCGGTGGACCCCGTCCGCCGCAGAACGCATGACATCCACATGGAGATGGTGAAGTTGACCAGGGGACGCGGAGGGCACCGCGATCGAGTCAAGTCCCGGGCTGCGGCCTGTTCAGACGGGCCCCCCAGCTACGGCCAGCGAGAGGCCTGCACTGCCATCACCGGCGGCTTATGAGCACCACGTGGGGAGGGAATCTCCCAAGCCGGCTTACTCTGTCGCCGGGCAACCTAGTGACAGCTTTCATATATCGACAGCATAGCCCCTTGCCTCGATCGAGAGTTTTTCGGGTCCTTCATCCAAGGGTCTCCATGTTCCTGCGTCTGATATCGTGCCACGACAGCTTCATCTACAGGTAGGCGACAGAAGACTCTTTAGAATGGAAGAGGAGGCGGGGGGGGGGGGGGACATGTTGAGCTTCAGGTATCAATTTGCGTGTGCTGCGTTGGCGACGGAGAGGCAGGACAGGCTTTCCCTGTTGGAAACGAGCATCATTCATGCGCCCTGCAGCAGTGGGCATTGAGAGTTCTGAGCGCTCGCCACGGATACACCACTGACGTGGAGCCCAGCCACTTGGCCGCATGAATTTGAAGGAAATGGCCGGTACTGTGATGCATTGGGGCAGTTTCAAGACTTTCTCTTCCGACCTCGGAACAAGAAGAAGGACAGCTGTTCGATTCCGATTCCAGAGGGTGAGGTTGAGGTCGGAGCCATCTCTAGTTGACGGGTGACCTCTGTCATGATTTCGAGTGCATCACGGACTGGCTCTTTTTTTTTTTCTTTTTTTTTCTTCTGCAAAACGGGCTCCATTTAAGTTTTGAAATGTCACTGTGAAAGAGCTTGACGTCATGAGTCTGGGCCTGGACTCTAATCCAAGGCGGAACAGTAAAGGCCGCCTAGGATGGTTTCCTCCGGGCGTGTTTGGTGGTTTGTTATTAAGACCATTCGGATTTTGATATTGCAAGCTTTCCTTGCCCATCGACAGTTCCCAATCTTTTCTTTCCCCCATGTGGATTTTCACGCTGCGCTAGTTAGGCTCATCGCTGCGCTGTTCTGCCACTTTCACGAATCGAGATGGAAGCCAGCGTTGCATCGCCTCGTCGAGTTGCGTCTTCATCTCCAAAGGATGGGCCACCTCGTCCGAAGTCAGTGAGCTATGTCATGATGTATTCTCCATCTCCATCTTAACAAATCTGCCGAGGCACTTGATCATCTTCGAGAGGGTTGCGTTAAAGCCTGTTGCCACAAGCTGTGTGGCTTCGCATTTCTTGTTTTCATCTCGACAACACCGCGCACGTGGGGCCCAACGCATCTCAAATCACACGCAGAGCGCTTCCAGAGCTTCATGATTAAGGAGAGTGAACATGAAGCAACGAAGTAATCAGTGTCCGGTCTTTATGACATCATTGTCCAGCAATCTTGTCAAAACAAAGGAGCCAAGAGACAGACAGTGTCGACTGCCCATAGAACGTCCATCTTTGGACGCATCATAGAGTTGGATAGAAAAGTATTGCAATCTGGGGCATTCTCCCTCCCCGTTCCAACCACAGTCTTGAAAGCAGTCTTGAAAAGCACCAGTAATTACACTCGTCTGCAGTCGAATAGCATGCTCCTCTCTCACCATATACACCACACTCTCAACTCACAGCTCCTCCGAGTCGGCGCCGTCTCCGCCCCCTCGACCTGAAAGGCGCTATGCGGACACAACAACTGAACGTCGTCCTGCCCCTTCCCCCTGCGCACCAGGGCCTCGCTGTCGTAGAACTTCAGAAAGTAGACCTCCTCGGGCGTCTGCTCGCTGAGGTAACACCACGCGGGCTCGCCGTCCCCTGTCACGTCGTCGTCGTCGTCGTCCCCAGGAGCCCCTGCCTCGAACCCGGAATCCCTCCTCCTCCTCCTCCATCCCAGGGGTCGGATCAGCGCGTTCTGGCTGTAGTAAAACGGCACACACCCCGGGCGGTCCCGGTACGTCCGCGTCAGGGGGGCGTACTCGACCTTTCGGGACACGGGGCGGCTCATGTCCATGACGGCCAACGGGTCCCGACGGACCGTCTCCCACGCGCGCCAGATGCTGAAGAAGGCATACCGCGGCCCGTTGTAGTTGGCGCCGTCCCAGTCCCAGTGGCCGCCCCTCGGCTGCGTCCGCTGGCCCCGCACCACCTCCGGCCCGATCCCGGCTTCGGCGACGGCGCGGTCCTCGGCGTCGATGATCTCCCGTCGCAGCCGGAAGAACTCGTCGCGCTCCGCCGCCGTCGTCGACCCGTCCGTCACGTCGTTCTCGACGAACCAGTCGGGCTCCTTCATCGCGCGGAAGTGCCCGCGCGCCCCCGCCGGCGTGTAGTCCGAGTGCGCGATGCTGAAGGGGGCAAGGGACTCGATCTCGAACCCGATTTCCGGGTTCATGCCCACGGGCGCCCAGTCCGGTATATCGCGCAGGGAGTGCTTGCGCACGACGGCGCAGCGCGCGCCGAGGGTCTTCTTCAGCAGCGCCGTCATGGAGGGGTAGTACTTTTTCGTCATCACCCCGTGGTCGTGGACCGCGGCCGGCGAAGGGGAGATGGGGAGGGGTTGACGCACAATCTGGAACCCATGCTTCTCGTGCGTGTAGCTGGATAAGGGGGTAGGGAGGGAGCGCAGGTCTGTTACGGGCAACTGGTATGTCTTGTTGTCCGGCGATGTTCCTTCGATGATGGTGAGGTCGTTGAGAGCGGGGATGCCAGAGCCATTGTAGTAGTTGAAAGAGCCCAGAACCTGCCGCGGACTGTCGAGAGAAGCAGATCCCGAGTCCTCGGATGGATTTGATTTAATCTTGTCTAACGCCATTGCTGGAACTTGTCGCCGACTTTGTCTGCAAGAGGGTTGAGAAGATGAGGCTTTTCTATCTTGCACTTACACAGAAACTCTGGACAGCCACACTGGCCGGAGAAATAATTCAGACGTCTAAGGGCCTCTTGATGACCTATCTGACTTCACGTCCACGAATCGTTATATGCACAAAAGGTCCGGAACGGTAGGTCGAGCTGGCTCTTTTTCATCGGACCGGCTGCCAGCGGGTTCCCATGGTCGATTTAAGAGAAGGCAGTTGACGCAGAGCATCGACCATACAGGAGATGGAAAACATGGTTTCTACTAATCAATTATCCTGTTGACAAAATCCTTGTGACAGGAGGCGGGGGAGACGACGTGATTCGAGATATCGCATTTCTCGTAGTCGGCAGCATCCAAACTCTACTGCAACCATTCCCACATGCGCATCACAACGCTGCTTGACTCAGGATCACAGCAAGACGCTTTTTCCTCCCCGGGAACTAACTTTTTTGTACGCAAAATTTCCAGGATTTCGCTGGCTGGATGCAAAGTCTAAGGAGAGGAGGGGAAAGGGGGTTGTTTTGGCAGGGAAAAGTCTATAGGGATTACTTCGTGAAGAGGCACTTGGATAGCGGCAAATATTGATAGAGAACATTAGCCCTTGAGGGTGTTCGGTGTAGACTTAGAGAGACGGAGATCAACTCCCCTTGAGACCTGAGCACGATTTTTACTCCTTCTCATTCAACCTATGATTGAATTACTTGCGAGATCTAGACGACTGCCAAAATTCTTGTTGAACAGCTTCTTTTTGAAATTACACTCTTCCCATTTCTATGGTCCTTCCCAGTTTCCTTGAGTCTCTTGACTCATGATTGATCTGCAGTTGATTGACTGGCTGGCCGGCGTGAGTTCAAACGCAAGCCATTCTCCAGCTTCAATGGCTGCTGCTCCCGTTACTTCAGAGCTCGTCTCACCGCCAACCAAACCATGCTTCTTCGTGAGCTCTTTACTACTTCCGTTGAACTAGGGATCTGGTAGCTCGCTTTCCACTCAGGGGGGGGGGAAGTCCAAAGCTAGTGGCCAACGCCGCGACAGTTCTCCTCTGTCCATCGAAGATGACATGGCTGCAGGTTTGAGTGTCGTCTTCGATAACCAGACCCCGCCTCTCTTCTTACTGACCTTGGGAAATTACCTGATGATTTTTGTTAGCAATGGTACTAGGCGGGCTACTCCAGTCTCTACTGTTGCCTCAGTCGATGTAGTTGCTGGGTTTCCGTGACAGTTCGAAGAGGTCCACGCCAATAGTGGCAAGCTGAACCGCTGTATGAGAATGATCGCGCAGTCCGCTCTACTGGAACCATCTACAGAACTATGGTGCGGTCCTGAATGCGGCCCAAAGGTTGGACCAAGTGATCAGCTTCCCCCGGAAAACCTGATGGATGGTCGCTTTTCTGGGGTGACCTCGCTCTCGCTGTCGATGAGAGAAGCGCCTACGCTCAATTTCGTCCATGGCGGAGTTCTCCTGTTCGCCAACAATTCACATGAACCACCGGCTGGCTGTTGATCCCCTCCAAAGCCACACCATTTCTCATGTCCCCTTTTGGCAGGCGTTTCCGTTTTTTAAGGAGTTGCTGTTGGGCAATCAATGACATGCGACATTCGATGGCTCCGGTTGACTTTTCGCAGCCTCCAAAAAACAGAGGCACTCGAGGGTTGTTGTAGCTTTTCCTTCCATAGTGGATGGCAGTAAAGTCAGATACATGTCTAACTTTGCGAAGGAAAAACTAATTGTATGTCTCCAGATACGGCTGAGCAAGTAGAAGAAGCTAAAGTTCGTCGGACTGCCAGACTATCTTGCGGTAGAATGTCGGCCACGTGCTGGTCAGCTTCGATCCCGTCGCATCTATCAAAAGCACCTTAGAGAATGAGAATTGGTGACATCCATAGCCAAGAAGGAATCGAGAGAGGGATGAATTGGAACCAAGAGATGTTTGTTCACGCTCTTTGCTACGTAAGGGAATTAGCTCTGATCAAACCAAAGCCTACTTGTTTTTGTGGAAAGCAGTTTGCTCAATATACACTACCTATTTGTGCATTCTCTCCTACCCGTCGAGACATGTTCATGTTGGAACATCGCTCAGAGCGTGACAAATTGAGACTAAGAAGGTCCTTCGCAAAGCCAAACCAGAAACAAGACACAAATACGCTGATTTGGACCACATATGCGGTCACTCCCTAACTCACACCTTGCCGATCCCGTCGAGGCCGAATTTCATCTCATTCTTCTACCCCGTCAACGCCTGACGGGCAAAGAGTCACATGACATCACCTAACCCCCCGGCCTCGGAGCCCACATCCCAAGCCGCCGCCGTCGTCAGCCTCAGTGATCCGGCAGGCCGCAGGGCTGCAGTCCATCAGTCCCCATCGGCAAATCGTCTCTTCTCAGTTCCCGAGCTTGCATGATTGGCTCAGCTTCAAAGCCCGCGACTGCAGGCATGGAGCCTGGGGAAACCCGGCCTGCACAGACAGAGTTCCGTCTATCTGCCGCGCGGGTTTCCCAAGGCCAACCCGGCCTGGAGGACAGTGTAGCCCGTGGTATCATGGACGGACGGACGGACGGATGGAGGGGGGGGGGGGGACTCTCTTCGGAAACGCCACTGTTGAGGAGGTGATGTAAAAATAGCAGGCTACCACAGCTGAGAAGATGTTATCATCAACAGGCCGGTTTGGTTCAGAGGCGAACGAAGTTCACCAGCTTCATCAGCATCTCCTCAGCCAGACAACTCTTTTGCCGAGGAAACCATCCAGCGCTCCACGAAATAAACAAAGAAACAGCCTTTTCCACGCGGAATCCGCGGGGCGACAGAATAAACTCTGACAATGTCGTCCTACAACCAGTGGGCTCGCCGCATTCAAGGGGGGGTCAATCCTCCCATTACGGTCTCACTCCTACCAATGGCCCCCTTACAGATGCCACGAGGGTATGGCATGAGAAGGGACGCTTGGTTATATATAGGTACAAGTGAGGGCGTTTGCTACTTGTCGCCACATCGACCTCTGGCTTTCAGCTAGCGGACAAGACAGGCATCCCGTACCAAAACCCTAGACGGAGCAGTCTCCCGATCTGGGCGGGGCTTGCTTGTGCCCTTCCTCAATCGAGAAAACCTACGGTCGAAGTGCCACCCTCCTCGTCCCCCGGGTGTATGACCAGGCCCTCAAGTAAAAAGTTACAAGCGTATCTCGGAATCGCAAAGCTCGGAATGTCTGTCAGCTCCAACCAACTTGGGCACTTGGCTGGTTAGAGGACCGCCAGGGCATTTGCCCCAAAGGCCTTCTTCTATCTCTTGCAAAAGTATGGCGGTTTAGGTCATGACAGTTCCAAAAGACTCACAATATAGGATATAGTATTGCAAAGTACCAGGCGTACCGCAATCAGACACCTCAATCAAATCAAATTGCTTACCAGGATCCGGTTCTCCTGTGCGATACTACAGAAGGGTTCTCGCAACAAGATGGACAATTAGACTCAAGACCACTCAGTTACTTAGACTCAAGACTGGCCTGAACACCCCAACCCCAACATGGATAACAAGCCAATACCAGCACCGAACAAGACAGACAGCGGGTGCTTCCCCTGGTCAGCCACACGTGGCTGAAGTCATCCGATGAAAGCCTCCACCCACATTGTCGGATCGCCGTGACGTCGTGTTTCCTCAACATCCAAGCTGAAACTATTCCCAAACGGCGACACGTCGCATAACAGCCGCAGAGTCCATCCGCAGTACGCACATTCTACTTTCCTACCGCTGTCTCAGTACAGCCACTTCACTTGGCACGAGGCTGAATACGGCACACGAATAAAGAGGCAAACGGGCGGCATTGGAAAGGTTGGGGATATTGTTTCTATAGACAATTTGAGCGCGAAAGAAAGAGAAAATCAACAAGATGGCATCCAACTATTTACGACATACAGGGGACTCCCGAAGGCGTGGAGGATGAAGTGAAAGTCGCCACAAGAAATAAAAATAAAAAATATGTCACGCTGCTGCTTGATGCTGATGCTCCCGCACCGCTATGGGCGGAACGAGTGACCCGATCCTCCCAGGCCCTAGCCTATGTGGCTTATTCAACTCCTCCTCCTCTTGGAAGGCCCACCCCCCTATACTCTTGGTCGTGAATGTTGCGTCAAGTTATTGATTTATATGCGCTTGGCTGCATCGCCGGCCATAGCCCGTCTCCTTCTGTAGCTGTCTGCGTAGCCGATTCGCTCGTACGTGCCAAAACCGACAAAGGCCACGCCGATGAGAAGCCAGGCGCTGGTGATGACGAGACCGATGGGGAAGATCATGATCTGCACACCCGGGAGAACAAAGGCAACAGTGCCGTTCTTGAGTTGGGCGACAACTTCGTCGACTGCGGCCTGAGCAACAGCAAGATCGGACCTGATCACTTCCTTGGAGAAGACGCCGGTTATAAAGGCGGCTTCGTTGGACGAGACGTTCGTGGTAACAGTCTGGCCGGCGGCATTGACGCCGGTAAGGGTCAAAGTCGGCATGACGAGGGCTTCCAATTGCGACCTGTATTCCGTTAGCATGTTGGTCACGAGGATGAAGAGGATTATGGGCATCATCGTACATGGACATGGGCGGTGCCATTCTGGCCTGGTCGATCTGTCCGACAAAGAGGTAAGTCTGCAGGATCTGCGGCGTGAGGACACGCTTTTGCAGTCTGGACCAGTCGACCTCGAAGCTTACGTCCCGACGAGGGATGGTGCCGCGAATCTTGTCGGCGCTGACGGGCGAGACGGAAGCACCGTTGAACGAAAGACCGACCTGGATGTTCTGTGGCGGGATGCCCGAGAAGATGCCGTTGGGTTCCGACACCTTGTAAAGACGCAGGTCGGCTTCAAAAATGCCCGTTTTGGCGTCCAAGCTGGGCAGATTATAGCAGATGCAGGTGCCCGAGGGATTCGAGGCCTGGTCGAGATGGGAGAGAGCATCGGTGCACTTCTGGGTCGTTTCCAACTCCCAGGCCGTCATGTTGATGGTGCCGTCAGCATTAACGCTGACCTCGCCCTTGGGGATCCATTCGCCGTCGACCGTTGCGGCGCTGTGGCGCTTCTCGATATATCGGTTCGCAACGTCCTCATAGTTTCGTTCCAGCACGTCGATGGCCCTGACCTCGATGGATTGGTCCATGGACAGCGGGCGAATCTCGGCGCAGGCGCGCGAGGCCAGGGCGGCCGTGGTGACGGCCACCTTCCAAAACATTGTCGTCGTCAACGTCGTCGTCGTCGATGGAGCAGGCGGCAGTCGAAAGTAGGCTTCGTTGGGTGGTAGCCGGGAAGAGATGGAGGCGGTTATCGTATTAATCGACGTCGGGGCCGAGAGGAAAGGTGGAGCGGAGCGGGCTGATGGTGGTGGTAGTAGTAGTTTGGCGTCGCCAAGATGTAATTACAAAAGTCGGGACCCGGCCGGCGGCGAAGCGAAGCGAATTGAAATAGGACGAAACCAAAGGAAAAGCGAAAGAATCGTATGTCCGCTTCCTCGCCTGTGCCCGAAACGGCGAAGTCGATCGTTGCTGAAGGGGGCGGTGGGCGTATCTGGGTCTTTTTGTGATTGTCGTCGCTGATAGCGTCGGAATCGTTAACGAGGGGGGACCGATCGAAACTGGGTCGAATCGGTTTCGAGAGGAGAGGTTGAGAGGAGGTTCGACAGCGGCGAGGAAGGGAAAGAATAGAAAAGAATGAGGGTGGGGGAACGGAACGTAGGGAGGGACCTGCCCGTCGGTGGGAAGGATGCTGGTTATTGCTGGCTGAGCTGTACACGGGTCGGGTTGGTCGCGCGATGTCAGGTCGACTAGACTCGGAATGGCGCAGAACGAGAGAAGGGCCAGGAGGAAGAGCGAAGTGGGATGGGTGGTGAGGATTCAATAAGGGCGGAGATTAAACGTCGATAAACGGGCAGGGCGCTGCAGGGCTGGGCCTTTGACAACAGGAGACGTGGGGGAGGAATTGTGTCATGCAGCGACCATCGTGTACCTGACAAGACGAGCAATGGCCTGACACGTAGTGATCCACAGCAGGGCCAAGGGGGGGATGGTTTTGGGGCGCTGGAGCTTGGTAAATCCTGGGTGGGATGGAGGATGGTGGTTTTGGCGCGCGGCGAGACAGACTCTTAGGGGTCTCTCTTTTGGGAGGTGGAATAGGGAAGTTGTTGCAAGGCGAAGGTGGGCAAGGTTGACCGTGGAACAGCGGGCGGTGCGAGGTTTGGTGTTGGTGTGTGTCTGTCCGTCTTGCCGTCTTGTCTGCACACACACGCACACACAATTCGTATGCTATCCGTACCTGTACTCGTGGCGGGATGGGGTGGAGTAGCCAGACAGGGATGACAGTGGTCCGGCCCGGGGGGGGGGGGGTTGTAGTGACGGTTTACGGTGGCGCTCGTGGATGGTTTCTGCCGTGTGTGGTTGTCTACATAGTATTCCTTGTGAGACGACAAATGCAACGAGAGAGAGGTGTGCAGGGACTAGAAACGTGGAAACGGAGGAGACGGGAGGGAGAGAGGAGGGGAGGTAGGTACCTGTGAGGGAAGGGGCTCGAGGGAGAGAGGCGTTAGCTGGACAAGGACAAGGTTAAAGATGGAATGGGATAACGGACGAGTGACGCAGACACGGTCACCGCCGAGGGAGAAGGGAGGAATCCAAACCTCAGAAGGGAGAAGAGAAAGGGGAAAAGGTCGAAGCGGGGCGGTGCCAAGTTTGGACCTGGCGATAGTGGTTGGTTGAAGCGAGCGTAGTGGAGGGACGGGAGGGAAGAGATGGAGAGACGGAGGAGGAGGAGGAGGAGGAGGAGGAGGGAGAGGCGGTTGCGAGACGCTTGTGAGGGTTGCGACGTTGCGACGTTAATCGAGGTAAGGTTAGCCGGGGGATCTGAGGCTAGTCTCGATCGGGAGTGGCGTACCGGTCCTGAGGGAAAGACTGAAGCTTAGATGCACGTGATCTGATCATGGAAAGAAAAAAAGAGAGAGGGACGGACACAGCTCGCCACACAGGTGCGTGAGTGTGTACAGTACGATGTACTCATGCAGCAGGTACGTACTCTCGTTTATCTCCACTTTTCTCATCTTCCTCTTAGCCTTTTTTTTTTGTTTTATTTTTTTGGGTCTCTGTCTCTTCTTATTTTCTTTTTCCTTAGGTCCTCCTTTGCCGCAACACAATCCTCCCTGTTTTGCCCAGCCCGACGACACGGATTTCGGCAGCGCTCGGCGGGTATCACTGTGGACCACACACAATGGCTGTGCACTCCCACCACTGCATACCAGTCGGCATCATGCACATTGTACGCTGTGCCGTGGTGTATGTAAATCTGATGAGAATCAGAGGATACAGCCCGCCCGTCACCAGCTAAAGCAACGCCAACCATCGGACGGACAGGACGCACACTCTTGATCGACGAAACGGAGTCGAGAATCGAGTAAACTGCCAGCCCGTGGACGATGAGGACGTGTCGCCTGTTCCGCCCCCATCGACGGAACCAAAAGGCTCGCCTACAGGTACACCCACCGACTCCCCCTGACCTTGAAAAGATGTGCCTGAGTTTGTTGTACAGTCTCCGTATAGAGTAATTGTACAATGATTATCCCTCCTTCCTCCTGGCCAGTCGACTGGTTGGACCAGCCCATGGCATTGTCGGATCGACTGGAGATGGAACAGGCGCTGTTCGAGCCTCTCGGTGCTGAAGCAGTCAAGACCACCCCTAATTGGCTGACCAAGAGATACGCTGGAGACGCCTAGGGGTCGGCCACGGCGAGGTACTTTGATCCTGCGCACAAGCCCGCCTGCCTCCAAGTACCTCGTCGATTCTCCATCGTCCAACGTGATTTGAACGGAACATCAGCCACCGGTTTTAGACTTTTTGAAGCCGCACTCGATACTCACCACTCACCACTCGCCATTCCATCTGCGACTCCTGGACTGTTGCACAATCCGATATGGGAAGTCTCTGCGTCCTGTGCTTGGACGTTCATGGCCAAGCCCATGCGCTGCGAACTGGCGATACGGTGTCGACGGTTTCCACGGCGAATCGAGATCGGAGGTCGGGGGAGATATGCTGTACGTTACCGACGCTCCGTTTGTCCCATCAGTGTGTGCAAAAGAGAGACACAGATAGCCGGGATGCGGTCGCCGCCATGGCCTCAGTCATCTCGCAAATGGCCACATGATCACGCCTCCCACCGGCCACCAAGACTCCTCCCTCACCTCCCTCATAGTCACAACCGAAAGACAGACACCTGTCGCGACATAATTACCGGTAACAGCCGCTGAACCGTCCTCGGCGTCTCACCGACCACGGCAATCTAGCCCTGCTTGCTTTGCCCACTTTGCCGCGCGCGGCGCCTGCAGGCAGCGGCCCTTGTCTCAGGTGAAACGCGTGGACCAGGACGAGCGCTGGCCACTGCCATGGCACCCATGGCATCCATCGCATCCATGTAAGGAACTTGGCCTAATTCGTCCACCAACGCCGTCCAGAGCAAATAGCAGACTGGGGGGCTCACGGGGGCATCCGCCAGGGGGGAGGGGGGGGGCATGTTGCAGATTGTCTCCAGAACGGCCCCGGCTGGCAGCGAGTCTCGACGGTGGACCGCCGCCCTGATTTTAGAGTCTCGAATCGGCCTCTTCCGAGGGCGCCTCGGGGACCAGAACATCACCGCACAACCGCCCACTTTTATTTAAGCACAGCCTCCGCCACATTACTTTCATGAGCCACACCCATCTTTCAGGTGGCTCAGTTTGGCAGCTCAGCCACACCTCTATCTTCCCTCTCTCTCTCTCTCGGATGCCGATAAGGACCAGCATCTCTCTCCACCTCCCTCCACTCTTCTTTCTCCTCCCCATCAAAACCATATCCCCCCTTCGATCCTCACGACGTTTCGTCCTCTTTGCTGGTATCCCTGCGGGGTTTAACCTCCTGTCACCGAAAGCTTGGCTTCTTTCCATCTGAACCCTGGTCCGTTTACTGATTGAGCAATCTATTCGATCGCCCTGCTTGCGCACTTCATTGGCACAATGCAACCACTGAATGGATCCTCGACCGAGACATGCCGGCCTGTCCTCAACCAGGCTGATGATATCTGGTGCGCTAAGTCCGACTAGCATGATAACCGCCCCCAAATGGGGGACGGGAGGGACCTCTTCCATCAGTCAAGGCTTGTTGACTGCCATGATGATCTCTTGGACTGTCACTTTTGAGGAACCAGAACTCTTGCTTGCGACCGTCACCGCTCACACCGTGGCCGACGCCCGAAACGCCTCCTGGTTCCCTTTGGTGCGACGGGTTTCGGGACCCCGGCTGGTTGACGAATCCAACACGCCACTCTCCTCCCACCCCCCACGAGACAGCAGATAGCGGACGTATTAAGGTGGTCTCGCGCGGGCATCAGTGAAGCTGGCGTCTCTTCGGGTTAGCATGTTCTACAACATAGTTGCAGGCATCGTGTTCCACGGATGACGCGGTCGTCTGTCACGGTCAGTTGTCACGGCAAGCGCCGTGGCGTTTCGCGATGAAGACCCCGGGATGAAAGGACGGTTGTCATTAGTGAGGTTTGCTGGGTATTCAAGCATCGCTGATTGTCGTCCGTCGCTAAGCCAACCCCGTTCTGAATGCTACCAAAGTTGAGATCCAACGCCCACACAGAAGAAGAGCCCAAACGGCAGCAAAAGACCGAATACTATGATGTATATCTCGGCGTGGTATACCCTACTACCTCGACGCCCCCATGAAATCAAGATCGAAACACGCCTGGCACCTCATGCAACTGTCCGTTGGCCCCAGAGTCGTGGTAGCTTCCCCTTGAACCAGAGAACCGTTTCGGTAAACGCTAGGTACAGCCCCGTGAAGAACCAGAAAGTTATGACGACCCCGAGGCCGCCAGCCAGCTTGGCATCCACAAGCCGGCCCACGACGACGTCGCGGATGGCGCCGCCCATGAGCAACCAGCGGTGGACGGGCACCGTTTGGCTCGTCTGCATGGCGATGGATGCCCGCTGGTGAACGAGTTGGGCATTCTCCCGCTCCCTCTCCTCGATGGTGTCGGCCATCCTCCACGCGACCTGGTTATTGATCTTGTCCCAGGTCGCCTCGCAAGCCATCTCCCGGGCTCGGACGGCCATTCTTTCCCGGCAGCTTTGGTCTTTGGACAGGTACATGACCTTGTCGACGAAGGTCTCGAGGTCGTCGGGCGGGACCAGGTAGCCGCAGTGTCCGTCATCAATAATATCGCTCGGCCCGCCCTCGTCCCGGGCCACGACCGGCACACCGCTGGCCATGGACTCCAGGACGACGAGCCCGAAGGTCTCGGTGACGGAGCAGTGGAGGAAGATATCGCCCGAGGCGTAGGCCGTGGCGAGGTCCTCCCCCGTCTTGAACCCCGCGAAGATGACCTTACCTTGCGCTCGCAGGGGGTCAAACATGGCGTGCACCTGGCTCTCGACATCGGGGTTCCGGTTCCCTCCGACGACATAGAGCTTGAAGCGGAGGCCCCTCGCGTCCAGCTCCTTGACGGCCTTGGCCAGGAAGTCGAAGCCCTTCTCGCCCGCCACCCTCGATACGCACAGCAGGATGATCTCGCCGTCGGGGGCGATGAGCTTCCGCAGCGCCGAGCTGCGCAGCTCAGGCCGGAACACCTCCGTCTTGACGCCGCGGCGCAAGACCTCGAGCTTGGAGCCCTGCACGCCCTGGGCCTCGAGGTACTTGCGCACGAAGCGCGACGGGTAGAAGACGGTCTTGACGGAGTCGTGGCGGAACAGGAAGCTCTGGACCATGGCGAAGGCGAAGACGGCGACGGTGCTGAAGGGGTGGGGGAACAGGATGGCGCAGTATCCCGCGAGGTCGGTCTGGAAGTTGCAGATGACGGGCACGCGCCTCGCCCTCGGCTGCTGCTGGAGCTGGAGCATGACCTGGAAGCCCAGGGACGCCGGCGAGGCAAGGTAGATGAGGTCGGGCGGGGTGTCGGCGCCAAAGGTCCTCGCGAAGAGGGCCGACACGCGCACGGGGTAGACGACGGACAGCTCCGGGTTGAAGGGCAGAGGGTAGCCCTGGAGGCGCACCTCGATGTTGCTGTCGCTGTGGTCCCCGGCAGGCGACGATGACGACGACGACGGGGCAAAGGTGTTGTGCCGGGTGTGGATGTAAGGAGCGACGACGGCGACGAGGGCGCCGTGGGATCGCAGGTGCTCGACGAGCATCAAGGTCGTCCGGCTGACGCCGTTGACGGGACCAAAGGACTCGGTACAGAGAAGGATGCGTTTCCCGCGCAGCGAGGAGGGGAAGACGGAGTTGTCGCGGGCGGGATATCGCGGCAGGGTGCCGTAACTCATGGGCAGCAGAGGCTCGTCCATGATGGAGTTTAATCGCCTTGAGGTTTTTCTTTTGTGATGTTTTTTGTTTGTTGGCTCCGTCGATGGGGGAACTTGGAAGGACCCAAACTACAATAGTTACTGGCGAACAGATTCAAGACGCGGGTTGACGATGGCCGTTCACCGAATGCCCGAGCAGCAGCACCAGCAGTGCTGGGAGGAGGTGCTTGGCTTCTTGATATCAGGTCTGCGCACAGCGAGAGAGGGAGTCTAGATCACACGAGAGCCATCATCCATCCATGCATGCATGCACACACATGCATGAAAGCCTACAGCAGACATAGATGAGATGGGGTTAGTCTGGCGAGTGCTTGCACAGAGTCATGAAGACTCGTGGGCTGAGATGGGGGGATCCTCTCGACGCATCGTGCTGGACCACATGGGAAGCTTGGATGGCCAGCTGCCGCAGTTGTTGTGGGGGGCGAAGCTGTCGACAAGGCTGTCGACAAGGGTCATCGAGGGCCATCGAAGAGGGCTTAGTCTGGCGCATCGATGCAGGGTCCGGAAGCCAATGTTGGTTGCATGCTGGTGGGGAGTGATGGTGTTGCCTGCATCTTCCCTACCTCTTCCACGAGACTATTCATGATGGGTTGCTTGCTGCTGCTGCGGCTGCTACTACTGCTGCTGTATGCTCAAGGCACAGGAATGTCGGCCAAAAACCCCCCCCCACGACGGCTCCATCAAGCAAACAGAACCGTCCGTTCCCCTCAGCGAACCCTACCACTCATCTTCTTTCTCCGTGTGCATGCGTGGTTTTGCCCACGGGAACAACTCTTTTGATGGATGCTCCGAGTCGGAACAGCGGCCAACAGCCAATCAGAGGCGCGGACGACGGCACATTTCGGCTTCGGTGGATGAGAAACCAAGATGGGGCCGGAGAGCAACAAGTCTCGTGTGAAGGGCTGGGAAGTAGTGTGTGTGACTACGATTACTACTTTGACTTGTGTGTTTTGCGGCACTCCGTACTTGAAAAGGAGAAGAAACGCGGAGGCGAATGACGAGGGGCCGTTGAATCCCCGTGGCCGTTGCGGTTGGATGCCGCATCTTACAGAGTCGCAGATCCATCCGCCCCCGAGGCCACACGTAAGTTGAGGTATGGCGGCGAATGGCATCTGCATGTGAGGGCCTTGTTCAACTTGTCAGACAATGCTATTCGCTCGCTGTGCTGTCGATTGATAGCATCGTCGTGCCAAGATCCCATCCCATCCGCCAAGGGAGCGAGATGGTGACCGGGGGGGTGGATATCCTGTGGCACGATGGACACATCTCTCTGGTATCGGCAGAAACTCGCGCACATTGTACCAGTTGACGGTGAGCTTCGTGATGGATGGGGTGTGGCAGGCAGTTCAATAACATCCGTGATAGCAAAGCAGCAATGCTAATAATGCTCCCCCTTCCCATCAAACCGGACTCGATGACAGGCTATGCCTCTCCTGCGGTATCGGCCCGCGACACCCTCAAGTAGACCGGCCTCCCTCGCCGCATGGATCGGAAGCCGAAGCGCCTCATCCTCTCTATCTCACTGCTACAGTATCCTCGTTCACGCTCCCCCTCCCTCCCTCCCACCCCAAAGGAACCTCACAGTCTCTCGCCCTATTCCACACAACGACTCGCGGATCACGGCAAACCGATCTTCGCCGCCGCTCGTACGCCCTCGACAGCCACGCGAGTCGACGCGCGTCCGAATCCTCCAAGAAACACCTGCTTCCAGGCTGGATTAAAGCATCTGTGCCCCTTCCTCCTCTCGCGTCTCCTCATCGGACGACGCTCGTCATCACCCAGAGCCGCGTCAGTGTTCCCCCCAAGCCGTTCGTTCCGCACGGCCGTCACGGCTGTCGAACCAAGCCTAACTTAAGATAGTGAAACGAGAACGCCATTGCATCGGACGGAGCCCCCCCCCCCTAAATTCGGGACGAGGCCGCATATCACCAACTCGCTGTCCACTGTGTCGTTGTAGTTTACTTGTTTTGGGGGTTCCTGGATCTCGGACGCACTACACTGGGAAAGCCTGTTGATTGTTTTCAAACTAACAACGATGAGCGGATGTCGTGTTGCGCCGTCCGTCTCCCTCGACGAAGCGGAAGAGGGCGACTTACACGCGCCGTCTACGGTACCGACGTCGCCAGAGGGAAGCTTCGTATTCAGTCCTGTCGTTGGAGCAGCAACCACTCCAGTCGTGGACGGGGATTGCACGAGCGACGATGCCCTCGAAGACTTGATTGCAGACAACGAGGGGCATGTCTTCTCTACAGCCGACGCCAGAGACCCCCCCGTGAAAACCATCTGCTGCGTGGGCGCTGGTTATGTAGGTGAGTACTATGAACCGAGCCGAGTCTCATAAGCAACGAATGCGATATTGTATTTGTTGTGGCCGGCTGGCTGGCTGACCACAATATGCCAGGCGGACCGACCGCCGCCGTCATCGCGTTCCACAACCCTCACATCCGCGTCACCGTTGTCGACCGAGACGAGCGGCGCATCCGGCGGTGGAACTCGAAGCACCCGCCGATATACGAGCCCGGCCTCCGGGACATCGTCCGAGTCGCCCGGGACGGCGCATTGGGAAGGTGGTGCTCGTTCAGCCGCGAGCCCCCCGAGGCGTCGCCGAGACGCTCCGATCCGGCCTCCGCGACGACCTCGGCCACGTCCGACTGCGGGAGCCAGTGCGGCGGCGAAGAGGGCATCACGGCGCCCGCGAGGCGGCCGAACCTGTTCTTCTCGACAGCGGTCTCCGAGTGCATCTCGGACGCGGACGTCGTCCTGGTCGCCGTGAACACGCCGACCAAGACGCGCGGGCACGGGGCCGGCAGCGCCACGGACATGGCCGCGTTCGAGGCCGTCACCGCCGAGGTTGCCCGGCACGCGAGGCCGGGGGCCATCATCGTCGAGAAGTCCACGGTGCCTTGCAGAACAGCAGAGCTCGTGCGAGAGACGGTGAGATTTCTCCTCCTAGATCACAATCTGCCCCATCCCCTTCCCCTTTTCCTCCCTGTCTGGTTTTTGCACTCTCGGCTGGCTATCCTAACCATATGTGCGTGTGTGTTTTTGTGTACAGCTCGCCACCCACCGCCCCGGCGTTCCCTTTGAGATCCTCTCGAACCCGGAGTTCCTCGCCGCCGGCACCGCCGTCAACGACCTTCTGCACCCGGACCGCGTGCTCATCGGATCCGACACGACGCCCTCGGGGAGGCGCGCGGCCGGGGCGCTCGCCGGGGTCTACGCCGCCTGGGTGCCGCGCGGCCGCATCCTGACGACCAACGTGTGGTCGTCGGAGCTCGCCAAGCTCGTGGCCAACGCGATGCTCGCCCAGCGCGTCAGCAGCATCAACTCGGTCAGCGCCATCTGCGAGCGGACGGGCGCCGACGTCGACGAGGTCGCCGCCGCCGTGGGCCGCGACCCGCGCATCGGGGACCGGTTCCTGCGGGCCGGCATCGGCTTCGGCGGCAGCTGCTTCCGCAAGGACGTCCTCGGCCTCGTGTACCTCGCCGAGTCGCTCGGCCTCGACGAGGTCGGCGAGTACTGGGCGCAGGTCGTCCGGATGAACGAGTACCAGCGGCTGCGGTTCACGCGCCGCGTCGTCAAGTGTCTGAACAACACGCTGGCCGGGAAGAAGATCACGGTCCTCGGGTACGCCTTCAAGAAGGACACGTCCGACACGAGGGAGTCGCCGGCGCTCGAGATCATCCGGGCTCTGCTGGAGGAAGGGCCGCGGGAGATCGCCGTCTTCGACCCTTGCTGCAACCCCCTGGTGATCCGGGAGGAGGTCCGGCAGCTCTGTGGTGTGCAGAAGCCGTTCACGGAACGCGGCAGCGACGGGGACGATGAAGATGGGCCGTTGAGGGTCTACGAGAACGCATACGATGCCTGCCGCGACAGCAACGCGGTCCTCATCACGACCGAGTTTGACGAGTTCCGCAACACTAAAGTCCCGCCGCCGTCGTCGTCGTCGTCGTCGTTGTCTCCCCGCAAAATCACGGCGGACGTCCTCGATCTGCGCCCGTTTCAGAGCCTGGAGATCCGTCAGGCCGATGTTTTGGCGCTGCAAGGAACACAACAACGGCCGATGGAGCCGGAGACCTCTTCAGACGATCCGCTCGGACGCTACATGCCAGAGCCCGAGTGCGCGAGCGACTGTCCCGATTGCCGGGCGGGGCTGGACCGCGAGGCCTCGGGACTCGCCACCGCCGGGTCGGGGACCGGGGAGTACGGGGCCAGCAGGGAGAGGATCGACTGGGCGAGGGTGGCGGGCGACATGCAAGCCCCCAAGTGGGTGTTTGATGGCCGGGCGGTCATCGACGCTCAAGAGATGACCAAGTTGGGGGTTCGGGTGGAGAGCATAGGAAGACGGAGTATCTGGTGATGTTCTTTTAAACCGGCTGGCATTCGATGCCGTCACATGATACCTAGGTCTGACCAGCATAAGTTGTCGCTCATATCGTTGCTCATACATAAGTTGAGTCATACAAGATTGTGTGAGCGTGTGCTTATTATCATCACGACAGAGAACGGAGGCATTTGCGTAGCATTTTCCAGACCTGGTCTTTTCTTCTTTCCCGTGGATGTCATTTTGAGTATAGCTGATACAATGCGATTCAGCCAATTCTCCCACTCCGCCTTTCCAAAGTTAGAAAGACGACGACAGCCTCTTCAACACCGACTGGCTAGTTGTTGATATTACTCAGAATGGCCTGCCGGATGGACGGTTGACCGTAAACACGCCGAGACTCAACTCAACTCAACTCTAGCCAGCTCGCGTGCCGCTAAGCCATATTTGCGCATGCGATGCGCGTGGTCTCGTCTTTTCATCCGGTCCCGGGTCGCGTTTCGCACCTCAACTAGAGTCTAAAGGGGCGGGTGGGCTTCGTTCCTGACCGTCCAAGGGAACTGCCCGGACCCGGTCTGCAAGTTCGTCTGAGCATCTCTCGAGACCGACTCCAGGGCTTCACGGAGCTTCGTGGAAACTCGAGACTTGCGAGAACCGAGGACTCGGTAGTGGTTGATTTGCTGAGGGGGTTTTTGGCTCTGCTGGAACAATGCTCGATGCTCACATATTCGTCTTGGGTAACTCGCCGTTCATCCACGAGCACCCAGCCAGGACCGACTCGAAGTCCCTTACGCCCCCCCCCCCCCCCCCAGGCTTCTTGTTTCGAAACCCAGTCACGCATTCAAGCATCAGTCAAGTTGCTTGATTACGATGCCATTGAGCCGCAAGCTGTCGAAACCACCAAGGCCAAGCAGCTCACGCCCACAAATGATCATCACTAATGGACCAAACCGCCCCTGGCCGCAACATCTTGTCCCCCACCCCCTCGGATTGGTCGACGAAAGAACGGACGATTCAAAGTTGCAATGCATCGCGATTGGGCGAGTCGGGCGAGCGGTCCGTCCGTTTGGCGTTTCACACACCCGCCACTTAGTCGCCCAACGGCGCGCGGAGAGTCTCAAGATGTAAGCGTGTGGGAGGCAAGGCAAGGCAAGGCAAGGCACGAGGCATGGGTGAGGGAGGGAAAAGGTTGGCTGGCCGCCTCTCTTTGTCTCTGTCTCTGTCTCTCTCCCTCGCTTCCCGCCGACCGTTGTACACCCCGATGCGATGGTTTTGTTTCCGAGACGGAGTGAGACGAGTCGTTCGAACCCAGAATCCCAGCTTGGTGTTTCTCGCCCTCCCCTCCCCGGTGCCTCGACACCCCCCCTTTTTAAAGTCTGGGTGCCTGTACTCTCTATGCTTGACAAGTCAGTACCGGCCAACCAAGTGGCCAAGTCTGTCATTCTTGGTCTGGACGCCTGTCTGGGGGGGGGGGAGAGGGTCAATAGCATTTGGCTTTCCGTCCAACCTTTTTTCCTCTCTTTTCAGAGGTGCCGTTTCATCCGCTGATACTGTGCGGCTGGAGGTGTGAAGGATGCAGTTGTGTCCAGAGGAATCTGACGAGGAGAGAGAGAGTGAGGGTGACATAGAGTGAGGGGTGTTACTTGTCTGATATAGTCGCCGCCCTTGGGGTATGGTCGTAGTGTCGTCCTTTGTGTACCTTATTTTGGATGATGTGCGGATGATCGATCCTCACTCCATCGTCTGTCCGTTTGCGCCCCTTCTTGTTCCCTACACTGATCCTTTCTCTCTCTCTCTCTCTCTCTCTCTTCATGTTCCCAGCGACTTGGCTTACCTCGCCGTTCAGCCCCGAGACGCTCGATATCCCCGGATAGTCGTTACCAACGCGGGTACTGATACGGAGAAGTCGACCAGCTTCAAGGCAGGCAAGATGAGAGGGACGGCAGCCGCTTCGCTGCTGGTGCTCTTGGGCCTGGTGGCGCTGACACGGGCGAGAGAGGTGCAGGTGGACGACGTGCCCGTCGAGTGCGCGACGATATGCGGGCCCATCGTGGAGCTGACGTATAAGTGCGACGTCGACAACAGCTTCGACGAGCTGAAGCGGCGCAAGGCCGACATTCCTCTTCTACCGGATTTAGAAGCAGTCGGGGCGAAGGAAAGGAGACACCCCCCAGGCATCCCTCCCGGCGTCGCGCGCCGCCATCACCACCGCCGCCCGGCTGAGGACAACGCCGGCCCGACGACGCCGGCCCTCGATGGGCAACAAGCCGCTCCTACGGGCCCCAACCAGGCACAACCGGCACAAGATGCGCAGCAGCCGGGCGCGGAGCCTGCGCCTGCCTTCATCGCCACGCTTCCTTTTGCCCCTCCCGCCCCGGATCCTGCGCAGGGCACCTCAGATCCGCAGAACACTCCTACACCACCACCACCACCACCACCACCACCTCCTCCTCCTCCTCCTACTCCTACTCCTCCTCCTCCTCCTCCTCCTCCTCCTGTCCCAACACCTCCGTCACCTCCGCCAGTGTTGATCACTTCGACCGTCTCCCAGACGGTGTCGCTTCCGATGGCGCCCACACCGGCCCCGCCGCCGCCGCCACCGCCGCCGATCATGGCCCCACTACCCGTCCCGATTGCGTCTCCCGGGCTGCCGCCGCTGCCGCCGCCGCCGATCCAGCCATTCCCCATAATCTCCATTGGACTCCCGAAGCTACCACCGCCTCTGCCACGGCCGCCGAAGCCGCCGGCGTCGCCTTCGTCATCGACGTCGACATCACAACCCCCGCCACCGCCGCAACAGCCGCAACAGCCGCCCCCCGCGCAACAACCCCCCGCACAAGAGCAGCCAGCACCCGACCGGCCTCTCCCCCCTCCTCCTTCAACCTCGTCCTCGTCTTCTGCTTCTTCTTCGTCATCGTCTCCAGCGCCAGAACGGACGACGACGACGACGACGACGCAGGACCAGCAGCCTCCGCCGCAGACGTCCTCGAGTAACCCCGCGGCGGTTCCCGTCGCGAGCGGCAGGCCCGAGAAGCAGCCGGGGCAGCAGCCCCAGGACGACCGCGAGAACGCCGAGAAGCAGTGCATCTGCACCAACAAGAGCTTCAACGTCCAGCTGCTGGCGGGCCTGTGCCAGAGCTGCATACGGAAGTCCGGCAACCGGGCGAACAGTGAGTCTTGGCCCCCATCCTCATTCCGCCATGTCGTCACTGATTCCACGGGCTACTCCTTGGAACCTGGGCGCATTCACTGACCTTGTTTTGGCCAGATCTGGACATCATCATGGGCCAGTGCAACTTTGCCGAGGCGGATTACACGCCCAGCAAGGACAGGCTCGTCGATAACATCCGCGTCGTGGCGCAGAGGCCTTTCCTGTCGTCTAGCGGTAACGCAATGGGCGACGCTGGCAAGGTGAAAACTGGAACCGCGGCGGCCGTGGCTGTTATTGTTAGTCTCGTGGCGGGCATGGCGTTACTCCTATAAGCGATGCAGAGAGTATCAGTCCTATCTCTCTCTCTCGCGAATACTTAATATTTTGACAATGTAAGAGGCGATAAGTAATATTGACAAAAGGGGCGCCGAGACCTCAGCGAAGGGGGGGTATTTTCCACGATATATGGGAATTGTGTCTGCTAGTGGAGAGGGTGTGCACATTGTAACGCTCGAAATGTCTAGATCTTGGCATCTTATTATCTAGTATAATCCATATCTATAAACGCCGCGCTCAGTCGCCGGCCATGAACAATTGTATGTTTACACGCGTGTGGGGGGACAGGTAGGGGAAAAGAAAATATTATAAACTCGTAAACATCGTCATCGTCTTGGGTATCGCGTTTTCTTTCTTGATCATCCTCTCTCTTTCTTTTCTTTCTTCTTTCTTCTTTTCTTTCACACTCTTCCTCACTCTCTCAAACGCTCTCGACCCAGTCGTCCGTCTTCTTCTTGTCGGCCGCGCCGTCGACGATGGCCTCGGCCTGGGCCTGCTTGTTGTCCTTGACGCGCATGATCTTGCGGCCGTGGCGGAGCCAGTGGAAGGTGGCGTAGCCGACGACGTAGGTGAAGCCGACGAGGGGCACGATGTAGGAGATGCGGATGCCGGCGGCGTCGCCGATTGCGCCCTGGATGGGCACGAAGACGGCGGCACCGGCGACGGCCTGGACCATGATGCCGGCGCCGCGGCGGGTGTGGCGGCCGAGGTTGGCGGTGCCGAGGGTGAAGAGGACGGGGTACATGGGCGCCTCGAAGAAGAAGATGGTCATGAGAACGCCGACGGAGGCGGTACCGGAGCCGGCGGAGCAGTAGGCAGTCAGGGCGATGGCACAGGCGGCGTAGAGCATGAGCAGAAAATCGGACTGGAAGACGGTGGCCAGCGCGGTGGCGACGAAGCGGCCGACGGTGAAGATCATGAGGGCGAAGGACAGGAAATTGGAGGCCTGCGGGGTGCTGAGGCCGCCGTTCTCGTGGGCGTAGTTGATGAACCAGGTGGCGACGGTGACCTGGGAGCCGACGTAGCAGAACTGGGCGATGAAGGCAAAGATGAGGTTGTACTGCTTGTAGATGGGGCCGTGGCCGACGGGCTCGCCGAGGGCGTTGGTGTTGGCCGGGCCGGAGGACTCCTCGAGGGTCTCCTCGCTGACCTCGGGCAGGCGGGCGAAGAAGAAGAGCACGGCGACGGCGACGCCGGCGCACGAGACGGCGAGGTAGACGTACTGGACGTTGGTCAGGGAGTTGGCGTTGTCGCCCTCGAAGAAGAACTTGGAGGCGATGAGGGGCCCGATGAAGGAGGCGACGCCGTTCCACGACTGGCAGAACTGCAGGCGGGCCGAGGCGGTCTCGGGCTTGCCGATGACGACGGCGTACGAGTTGGCCGAGGTCTCGAGGGTGGCGAGGCCGCAGGCGATGACGAGGGTGCAGGCGCAGAAGCCGCCAAAGATGGCGCGCTTGTTGTCGGTCGAGAGGGAGGCGTGGGCGACGGGCCAGAAGAGGATGGCGCCGAGCGAGTAGAGGCCGAGGCCCATGAGGATGGTGAACTTGTAGCCGCGGCGCTTGAGGACCTCGGCGGCGACGGGCGAGAAGAGGAGGTAACCGCCGCCAAAGTACATGACCTGCAGGCCGGTGGACTCGAGCTTGCTGATGCCGAGCACCGTCTGGAAGTGCTTGTTGAGCACGTCGAGGAGGCCGTAGGAGAAGCCCCAGAGGAAGAAGAGGGAGATGACGAGCGAGAGGGGGAAGATGAGGGCCCGGCCCGTGAGGTAGCCGCCGGACACGGCCGGGGCCGAGATGGGAGCACCACCAGCCATTGTGATGAGCGTGGGAAACTGGTGAGTGTCTGTGGTTGTAGTTGTGGTTGTGTTGTTGATGTGGTGATATATAAGAGGAAGCTTAGGAAGAAAGAGGAGAGGAATATGGATGATACGGGGTGTATAAGTCCTTCCTGAGCTGGCGAAGAGATGGCCGCCTGAGATGTGAGTGACGATAGAGATAAATCAAACCGAAACTCTACTCAGTCCGGGGAAAGGAGCACCTTTTTATCCAAACACGTTCACGACATGATCTGTGATATTCCCCCCCCAATTCCCCCACGGGCAAAGGCCGGGATGCGGGATGGTTCGTTGAGCCCTCCTCTCCCCCGTCCATCCACCCCCGGTGTCATTCCCCATGGGTTGGCAGCTTCGCTTGGATCATTTCTGGACCTGGCGTCTCTCCTCTCTCCGCTAGCGCGTCCATGTTTGACGTGGGTGAGACTGAGATGGGACCGGGGACCGGGGGCCGGCTCGTAACCTGTTGGAGAACTGGAGATGCTCTCCAGTCTCTTCTGGTCTCCAGGGGGTGGTGGACGGCGTGTGGACGAACGAACCAGACCGACGGAACAAGTAGAAAGAGACTTGACGCCAGGCCCCCGGTCCCAGCGAGTCGAGATGCCAAGGAGACGATGGCCAAGGCCCCTCCCTCGCTGCACAGGAAGAAAAGCCTAGCGCGGACCAGGGGGGGGGGGGGGGGGGGGGGGGACGGTGTTGGAGGCCAAGAAACCGAGCCTGTTTGCCACCAAGAGTGCAGACGGGCAGAAGACCGACCCGTCGGTCTCGGGCGTCTCTCACGAACTCTCCACAATACGGCCGGTCGCACATTCTCTCGCTGATTCTCGCGGCGGCACCCCCCTCCCCGATACCCCTACCTAGATTTCTCGCGGGGTTGAATGGGGAAAGGCGTGGGGTAGAGGAAAGGGACGGAGAAGGGATGGGCGAGCTTGGCATTGGGCTTCTTCCTTTTTTTTTTCTTCCCCAAACTGATAGCGGCGTGAGACCCCTGCCGACTTTGACGATGCGGCCAATGACGAGGAGCCTCCGGCGTCAATGCCGGGGCGACCTTTTATGCCTTGTTGGGTAAGCTGCTAGAAGCTTGTTGGAACGTTGTTGACGGGCGGCTGGGCGAGAGAAGGCCAGGCGAAGTCGGCTGCATGACTTGCTTGGCGTGCCGGTATTTTGAGCGAGCTGATCTCCTGGGTGTGCGTTGATTTGGCGTCGTTGAGAATGCAGTGCAAGTCAAGTCGGGTAAATGGCGTGTGTGTGTGTGTGTGGCGTTCTTAGAGAGAGAGTCGATGGGCTACTGAGAAGCCGGGCGCGGGATATTCAAAACAAGCTTGTTTGGCGGGTGATGGTCATGATGCCCGGGGTAAGGTGGTATGGACAGGTTTGACACTAAGCAGTAAACAGGCACAACCGACGTCGGCTGGCCCATGTGCCTGTTGATCATGGATGGCGTCGGTTCCACACATGTGAGTGCGAGAGTGTGTGAGAGAGTGTGTACGGAGCACAGAGAGTAGTGTATTGTGTAGGCGTAAGTTCGCCGCGTGGGAGGCCGTCGATGAGTCGATAGTAAGAACGCAATATGCGCCCACCAGCAGATTCTGCAGCCTGCTTCCCTGTTGGTGGTTTCGAGTCGGATCCTCCCAAGATGGAGAGGAAGAGCCTCCACAACGGCTCCTCTCCTTTCCCCCCAGTCTCCATAGTACTTAGTTTAGTCGTGAACGGCTGGGGAGAACCCCATGGGCAGTCAGTCAGGTTGGGAACTTGGCTTGAAAGTTTGAACAGCGGAGATGGATAGTCAGATATCCCTCACAAGACCTTGTTTGCGGGCGCACAGATGCCTCTCGCTGCTGGTGCCCACTCACTCACTCTGTGCCATGCCATGCCATGCCTCACTGCGGTGGGGGGGAGGGAGCTCGCATAGGAGTTTGATTGATTGATTGATTGATTGATTAGACTGATTAAGTGAAAGCTCACCGGGGACTTTTCTTCCCCCATCAAAGAGAGCAAGGAACGTGGGAGGATACGCTGTTCGTTAGCTTACCATCCGTCCACTCCACGTTCACATGACCATTCATTCCATGGCACCTAGATACGAATGGCGTCGCCCATGCTGAGCCTCACTCTCTCAGTCTCGTTTCCCTCGCCCCCAGTGCCCACTTACGGCTCGGAGAAGCTCCCGGAGGGGGAGTCTTGCGTTCCCCAGACCTGTCTGGAGGCGTCTGGATCCCGCCTACCCCAGCAAAACAGCAAAGCAGTTTGAGGGGGGGTTTCCTCGGCCGCCATAGTATAAGGTCGAGCGTAGACTTGATCCAGTCAGTAGGCCTTCCCGCCGGTCTCTGATGGACCCTAGATGGATGAATGGGAGGAGGGAGGGGGCGCCAGTCCGAACAGAGGGGCGTCCAGACCATAACAGTCGCTGTTAGCGTTACAGGACGCGCTCCACTCGATCGGGCCGTTACTTGACGCCATCAGCAACTTTGCATGCCAGATCCACGCGCATGGCTTGGCCTCGACCGCGTCTGACTCGGACTAGGAGCGCGGCCACGTGCCACATCTCGCTTCCCTCATGGCGGGGAGCTCGCTTCTTCTTCTTCGTCTGCGTCTGTTGGGGCACGATTTGGCCGAGACTGTAACGCAAATCACATCATTTACTTCTCATGACGCACTTGTTCGGACGATAACCCCGACGGCAAGGTGGTCTCGACTGATGGACAACGTGTGTGTACAGCAGCCGACAGTCCTCATCGGTGAAGAGCTCCCATGGCGTTGACACCCTTTTTCTTCTCTTCTTCTTCTTCTTCTTCTTCTTCTCCTGAGCCGGTTGAGGGTTTCATGGATTCGTCGTCGCAGAAAACCGCTTGCAGTTGCCTAAAGTCGACTTTCATTCATCATGCGATAGAGCACGCGAGGTTCGTCGCAGAGCCGCCTCGCAAAGGGGGGGGGATTCTCGATGGGCATCCCCTGCCTGCATCAATGCTCAGGGTCGCGTCGGAAACCGAGAACACGCGGGTCTTTGGGAGGGAGGCCGGCAATGAAGGCAATAAAGAAAGAAAAGAAAAACATCAACCCCGGATTTTTTCAGAGTTGTCGGTAACTGATTTGCTGGTTCCCCGGCATGTCCCTGTCCACGACAATCACTGGGCCGAGCGAGCCCAAAGTTGATTTCGCGGCCGCTGCATGCATCGCACGTGTCTCGGTTGGATCAATACCGCACGGATGGCGGGCGACCGTCATATTGCCTCTATTATCGGCACGTAATCAATAAGACGCTGCTGCATGGGCGTGTGGGCGTGAGGATATAGACGCGGGCGACGCTGGACACGGCGGCATCGTGAGCCGACACGGATCGACGTGGTCCATCACCCACCCACCGCATAGCGGCCCGGATGCCTGGGTCGCGCCGTCAACAATGACCACTGTGCCATTCTGTTTGACTTCACTTGGATCGCTAGCTGTTGCGATGTGTCTGGTTGTAGTGAACCTAGTCTGCTGCTGGCCCAAAGTCGGGCACCCAAAATTGCCGTGGTCCAGTTAATGGACTGAATGCGTTTATTGGCCAATTGATTCTGCATTGAGCCAGCCCTACGCAAACCGGATGCTATCCTCAAACCCAAAGTAGCAATGATTCAGAAAGGAAGGGAAAGGAAAGGTGGCGTTGGTCGAAGGAGAAAAGGCTAGCCGTCTAATAGGTTCAAAGATGCAACGTTCAGTTAGTAGGTGGCCCCAGACTGGACCTCACTAAGCTCACTCTTACTGCGGCGCGTGTTCTCTCACTCATCGCCACCATGATGTTTCTCGTCCCCATTTGAGATGATGTCCACAGAACTGATGACGGACTACAAAGCACGTGCCGCTCACCACCGGCGACTTGCAGTGGTTCAGGGTGCCATCGAGAGACATGGGTTGACAGATGAGAGCGCGCGCGCAGGCTTCCTATCCGGCCAGCAATCTGGACGCCTAATCTCCTACCGCCTGCATCATCCAGACCTTCAACGGACGCGCACCCACAAATCCCGACATTTGAGCATCGAGATGAGAGACATAGAAGTTCTGACAAGTTGGAAAGTCAGGTCATAGAGGATGACTGCTAAAACCCCCCGTCTCGTTCGACAGCGAAACACTCGGTGCTGCTGTATGGCCACTGCGTCAGCTCACAGGTGCCTAAGAGTCAGCATTCACCCGAACCCATGCATCATCGCCATTCGGGGTCGGATGAACGCCATGGAGAAAACCGATGGGAGCTTCCACTGTGCCTCTTTTGGAGGGGGGGTTGAAGCCCGAACCTGGTCCAATGAGCCTTGCGGAACGTATCTTACATGGCGGCGCCACAGGCGTTCCGGGCGCGTGCGTGTGCGTGTGTGTGTGGCGATAGTGCTAACTCCGGGCACCGTCTCCGTTGCAAATCACAAATTGCACACGGCTTACCTCCGGTAAGAGTGGGTAATTCCAGTCCGCTAGGCGGCCGCATCGTCCGCGTTGTCCAGGACGATGATGCTCCGTGCCGTGAATAAAGGTCGGACATGCTGCTGGTAGTCATACAGATTGCCTCCCTCCCTCCCTCCCTCTCTCTCTCTCCCAGTCTCTTTTGCCTTCGAAATCCATTCATCCATCCATCCATCACGCATCTCATAACCGTGCTCTGCCAGACAGACAAGACTTCCCAGTCCAGTCTCCCACATCATGCATCTCATCCTCACCGGCGCGACCGGCCTCGTCGGCTCGGGCGTCCTCGACGCCATGATCAAGATGAAGGACGTTACAAAGATCTCCATCCTCAGCAGGAGACCGATCCCCATGGCCGACGACGCCAAAGACCCTCGCATCAACGTCATCATCCACAAGGACTTTGAAAGGTACGACCCGGAGCTGCTCGACAAGCTCAGGGGCGCCAACGGCGCCGTGTGGGCGCTGGGCATCAGCCAGAACAAGGTCAGCAAAGAGTAAGCATCATCTTTTTTTTTTTTTTTTCCCTCGGAAGGGGGCGGCGGTATGGGCGACGGTATGGGCGACGGTATGGGCGAAAGCGCACTCGCACAAACCTGCTCACGCACGCGCGCCACGCAGGGACTACGTCAAAATCACAAAGGACTACGCTCTCGAAGCAGCAAAGGCCTTCGCCGACCTGCCACCAAAGGACGAGCCCTTCCGCTTCGTCTACGTCTCGGGCGAGGGCGCGACCCAGCAGCCGGGCCGCTTCAGCGCCATCTTCGCCCGCGTCAAGGGCGAGACGGAGACGCTCCTCTCCGAGATGCGCGCCGCGAACCCGCGCCTGCGCGCCGAGTCCGTCCGCCCGGCCTTTGTCGACCGCGCCCACCACGACGCCATCAAGCCCTACGCGCCGAACCCGGGCGTGCTGTACAACCTCATGAACGCCTACCTGGGCCCGCTGACGAGGACGCTCGTCCCTTCATTTGTCAGCCCGACCGAGGTGCTGGGGAGGTTCATGACGGAAATGGCCATGGGTAAGGTCGACGACGGGCTGGCGGCCGGTGGGAAAGGGATCATTACGCTGAACGGCGGGCTGAGGATCGTGGAGAACGTTGGATTCAGGAGGTTGGCAGGTTTGCCATAGTGTGTGTGTGAGAGAGAGAGAGAGAGATACCTGTAAGGGATCGTGGTGGTCGGTAATGTGTAAGAATTAGTTGTATCAATATGTAGACGTTATTGAAGGCATTCCGTTTCAATCACGGCTTGGTTCACCAAGCGTTGCAGCGCCGTTCATAGCAGAGTGGTGTGCAATTGGAAAATGGAGAGCAGAACGGTTTGCTATATTAGACCCCTTCTTTCGATGTCATGTCACCAATGAGCCTCCGCTCGGCCCAATGGTCTAGAGGTATGATTCGCCCTTCGGGTTTCACGATCCGTGTGCACAGCACATTAATTGGGCGAGGCCCCGCGTTCGAATCGCGGTTGGGCCCATTCTTTTTCCTATTTTGGAGACTTTTCCAATGCGGTTTTCTTCTTCACCATCACTAACTAAGATGGAGCATTTCATTGGTTTTAAAGAGGTGACAAGACCTGATGTTAGGTAGGCGTGAAGCAAAGGAGAAATGCGATGTCAGCCATATGAATCGCACCAGCCACACGAGGCGGTGTCAGCTGAGCGCTGACTGTCTTACTGCTTCCTTCCTTTCGTCTTGTATCTGTCGATGAGAATAATCAACCACGTTGTGATACGGGTATGTAGGCACAGTATCACTCATCTGATCACTCTCTGCCTGTATATTAGGCGTCAACTAATACACCTTGCCATCCATTTAAACGTAGATATGCTGAATTCGGTGGCTGTGTCGCTCTTGCCTCTCTGCTCCTGTCGCGACTGCCTCAGATGTTGCTGGCTCGAATCAACCCCAACGTACGTCCTTCGTTCCTGCCCATTGTAACATTCCAAAAACGTGATATCGGTAACACTTTCTAAAGTCGTCTTCCCTCTGTTTTTCCCTTTCCTGTTCTTTTTAACCGTCTAACCAGTATTTCCCATTTCCTTCTTTCTCACTGTTCACCACACCCCAGCTGGAAAGCGACTTCAGTGCTCCGACAATCCAAACCAGATATCGTACACCCAGATTCCTTACCATCAGTTTTTCCGACCATGCCAACAGAGACGACCGCCGAATATCGGTATAAGCTTCAGGCCGTGGCCGAGGCGCTCGAGACCTGGGCCCAGACACCAGTAAGCATAGCACATGGCATTGGCGGGCATCAGTCAACTGACACATCAGTAGGACGGACAGAGATGGATGGTTGCCAAGAAGAGGAGGTTTAGGAGATGGTTGAAGCGTGAATTCCCTATTGAGGAGAGCTCAGTTGAAGAAGACGACCCGGACTCTGCCCAGGAAGAAGAGGCGAACGACGCCATCGGCAAGGAGCGCGCCAAGCAAGGAGTGTGCAAGCTGAGCACGTCTTCGCAAGATGCACCGGCCAACTCCGTCCCGGATGCAAACGACAAACTTCGAGAGACCTCCCGAGCGGTTGGCGACAAAATTCGAAAGGACGCGGGCCAAAAGATCGCTGGCCAGAAGCACCCGGCTGAAAGTGATGACGAGGACTCGGAAGAGGCAATTCGAGCGCAACTGAATCGACAGGAGATGTTGAAAAAGATGTTCGAACGTAAGAACGCAAGATCCATCAAGAAGATAAAGAGCGTCTAGTGACTTTGAGGCCCGAAAACAGCGCGTAGGAGCGCGATGACTCCGTGCTTCGAGTTTTCCTTCGTCTTTTACGAAATACGGATCCTTCAGGGAGGAGGTCCAACTGAGTCACAGATTGCATACGCAGGTATGGAAAGTGTGGAAAATAAAAACGAGGCGACGAACCAACATCCTTGTTCACGAGACCTAGGCAATTGTTATAAAAACAACGCCGTTAGTTGTGGGCAACAACTAACGCCTTACATCTCGTGACAACAATCGCCCAGCTCAAAAGATCATGTGTGAAGACTCGAAGGGAACAGATGAATGAAGCGTTAAGTGAGTTGTTCATGCATGTTAAACAAGATCATCAATCCAAGTCTGAACACCGTCTATGGTACGGGTACGTGGTGTGCCATTTGTTGAGTTCATTTGTCCTGACGACTTGATGACATCCAGCCCGCCCTTCCAAGAACAGACTTCCGAAGCACTGCCCCCTCAACGCGAACAAAACCACTCTCTAGACTCGTAGGTATCCTCGAACGCTCTCTTTAGCCCATGTATGCTATTTCGCTCGACCTGTACGTCTCCAAGATACTATCCTCCACGTCGTCGGCATAGTGCGGGGGCGTGACACTGTCGGAATGGCGTCTCTCCCTCTCCTCCTCCTCGGCATCATCATATGGCGGTACGTTGATGACGATTGTGTGATACGCCGGCGGCGGAGTGTCCCCGCGGAAATACAGAAGCCCCCGCTCCATGGGATCGTCCTCCTGGTGGAGAGGCGACGAGTCGCCGGCCTCGCGGCGCCTCCGCCGTCTGCCCCGGCCAGACCTCCCCTCCTCGGCCATGGCGCCGTAATGGTCGTAGCACCCGTGGATGGAATGGGCGGCGAGACAGAAGAAGAGGAACAGGACGCAAAAGTACATAACGACGAACAGGAGGAGCCCTGAGAGGTCGAGCTCGGGTTCGGTGGCCGCGGGTCCCTGTGTGGTGATCTTGGGGGTCCGGATCGCGCCGTAAGAGGCTTGACGGGTGAAGTCTGTTGAACCGAACATGTTGTATTCTTGTTTGGTTTGGAGCCCTAGTGTATCGTAGCTTTGCGTAGGAGATAGATTGGAGCTTGCTTGGGTGTCAGTCAACCGGAGCTTTCGGTAGCAGAATGCCGGTGTTGGACTGTTGGTTCGGGCACTGATGAAAGATGTTCCCAACACGACGGCGCTGAGATGATTTCCCTGGCCCCAAGGGGAGTAAAGACAGAGAGACGTTTGGCAGTGTCCTTCTCCAGACTTTCGAACGGCTCCATGGTGGGGACGAGACCTTGCCGCCCTGTTTTGTGCAGAATCGTGATGCTGTCTCCGATGTGCGTGTCAAATTTTCCTGGGGGCAGCCCTAAAGGTCTCGTTCAACCCGTGGCAGGCTGCCCCAGTTGAGAATCCCGCCAGCCAGAACAGAGTTCCGAATAAACACGGGGCATTCGATGGATCGTGGGCGAGTTTAACGGCCGACTGCTGGGCATCCTTCAGGGCAGACGATCCGGGTTCAGTTGCTGAGCGGGACAACCACATTTGATGTAAAACCTTTCGCTTCAGACTTCTCCAGGTCCTTGGATTCTTGGAGCCAGGTTCTTGATTTCTTTACTGTTGTCAAAATTGTCTGGGTGAATCGTGGTTGATGTAAATTTGATGCTAATCAGCCACCTCCCGTGCTCCCATTTTCGCTTGCTCTCTGCCTTGTTCCTGGGTCGTCCACCTCAACAAATGTGAAATTTGGTCCTCTTCTATTCAGCTTTGTCCAAAGACTAGTCCGTTTCATGCTTTGGTTCGTCAGAAAACGTCTCATACGTGGTCATGTCAGATCCCGTAGATGCGCCGCTGGAGTCTCTCGTCGACGCCTCGGAGGCCCTCTGCTTCTCCCACCTCACATCCCGATCCTCGCCGTCGATGAAACTCGACTGATGTAGCATGAAGGTGAAGACGCCGGCTGTAAAGCCGAGGAAAGAAAGGATTGCGATGACTGCGACGCTCGCCCAGGCGAGGATGTAGAGGACGAAGGCCCCAATCTCGTAATAAGTATCGATGAGCATGTTTATTATAGTCCGGGGGCTGCTGATTGAGTGTTTGAGTGATCGAGGGGTTTTACAGTAACGTCACATACCCACATTTCGGCCACCCCCCCATTTCGGCCACCCAAAAAGAGGGCATTCCCACCAACACCAGTATGTTCAATTAACTACTAACTGCACCTAGATGCCACTACAATACAGCTTTCTGCTTCACTAGGTAAATCAGACTCGCTGGATTCATCTGTGATATCCTCCTTTTCACCAGCTTCAACCTGCGCCTTCTGTACGTCTAAGATAGTAGCAAACTTGGTGTTAGGATCTAGTTGGACTGCCCTTCTTTTCCTTGCTGCGTTGTTGGTAACTTGGGCCTGTAGAAGCTCCAGCTTTTGCTGGGCAGCTGCCAGCTCATAGGCCTTTTCGCTGAAGCCTTTTTTCACCTTCATGAAAAGGAGACGTTGAGTCCTAGCGTCATTATCCAGGTCTGTGAATAGCTTCAGTTGGCCAGCCAGATCCTTCATCTTCCTTGGCGTCGACCATGCCACTGCAGATGAAGCAGAAACCCATTCCTCATCTCTAACGCCTTTATTTTGCCCTTTGCAGGCCTGATCTGATGGCCCTGGTGTTGATGGGAGCATTAAAGGGCTCATAAGGGGCTTAGCCATAGAGACAGGCCATAGGCCAGTATATTTCCAACCACTTTTAATGTTATCCATCGTCAAGCCTGCCAAACGAGCCTTCTGATAACAGCCTATAAAGTTCCTCTTGCCTACAATAGTAGAATCATTCCACTGACTGAGGTATCCAAGCTCCTTCCTATAGGCTGCCTTCACAGGGCCAAAGACTGACTGGTCAAGTGGCTGGAGGACATGGGAGGTATGTGGTGGTAGGAATAAGAGATGGACGTTATTAATATAACATGTCCACATGAATTCTGTCGTAGTGTGACTCCCATGGCCATCAACAACCAGCAGTCTAGCCTCCTCCTTGCCCTGGGAGGCAGTCTGGGGGATAGTCTGAGGGATGAAGACCTTCTGCAGCCATTCAACTGCAGTGTCGTCTGTTGTCCATCCATTTTCTGTTGCAGTGAACTGCCATCCTTCATAAGGGCCAAGATCCAGAGGAAACCACTGCTGCTGGACTGTCTTGCCCTTGTATATGATGAGGGGATTCAGGGTATAGCCTATGGCAGAGATGCATTCGATGATAGACACCCATGCCCTTGATCCAGGCTGTTTCTTGCGGACAGACTTCGTCTCAGCCATGCCCAGGACCAGCCCATTAGATCCCTGGCCCTCAAGGATACCAGTCTCATCCATGTTATATCTGTTGGCTGGTTTGATACCCTTGATCTCTGGTATGGCGAGGAGTTTGAACCAGTCCCTGATGACCTCAGTAGATGCTCCATTAACACGTCTAGAGTCAACAGGGCGACTTCTCTGGACCTTGATTGATGGGTTTCTTCTTTTGAAGCCTTGGATCCAAGTCTTTCCTAGAGGATCTGTATCCCCCAAAGCATGAAGGATCCTTTCTGCGAATACCTTCACTTGCTGATGGGTTGGAGCAAGCCCAAGGGCATGCTGGATTCGCACCCATTCAGCCAGCTTAGCCTCCTGATCAGGGGAAAGCCTCTGAAGGTCAGCAAAGGCAGCTGCCCTGCCCTGGGTTCCATGGAGTCGATACTGAAGGGTTGTCCTTGGGATCCCATATTGATGTGCTGCCTTCCTTAGGCTCATACCGTTGCTAACAGCTTGGATTGCCTGATTGATTTCATCTTCGGTATATTCGACCATTAGGTATAGAGGAAGGTATGTGCAAAAAATGAAGTCATTCAGATAAGGTATGTAAATGTTGTGATAGTTAGAAGTTGGAGGGTAGTCATGGTGTTGAGGGGAAATGAGGCATTTTTGGGTGGCCGAAATGGGGGGGTGGCCGAAATGTGGGTATGTGACGTTAGCTAGAACGCCCGCGAGAATTGAATAGTCTCACAAGGTACCGTCGTCGCATCGCTTGAATGTGTCAATCTCCTGTAGTTCGACAAAGCCGCCAAATGCGGGACTGCTAAGACGTGTCTGTAGGCCAGATGAAACAGCAGATATCTTCTGCGAGAGAGCCGAAAGGCGTGGGAAATTTTTAAAGTGAGGACTGAGAGCGTAAGATAGAAAGCTATAAAGATTCGAGATTTGCCAATGTTGAGACCCCGCAAGCGCGGCTTTCGGCTCGGAGCTTTGCTTGTGAGACCGCCCAAATGGGAAGATAAACTTAGGAGTACAATAGGGGGGGGGGGTTCCTAACTTATTGCAATTCTCAGCTTGAAACAACAAATAGGCCTGTGTCGCTTCTCTTCCAAGAGACTGCTGATAGCGCAAAAAATGATACATGAGTGCTACCGATGTACGTGATGGCCCAACTACGATCGAATTCACGCAATCATATCAGCACAACCTCCTGAACATTATGTTGCCAGAGACTCCTCAGTTGAGCTCGACACCCCAAAGCTGATGCCTCCAGAGAAGGATCTTCAGCGTAACTTTGTTTGCTTGGCTCTGGCTCCTCGTTCTCTGTGTGGAACCACCCAACACGGGAGTACCTGCCATGCCCTTCCTCTACCACAAGAAGACCTTCGATGATCGAGCGGCTCGTGTTGACAACCACCAACACGCTTAATAGAAACTGGGAACCGGCACTCAAACTTGGATCATTCAGATAATCGAGTTGTACCGGCATCTCCCGACGTCCCAAGCTCACGACCAGGTCGCCTCTATGGCCCACTGAAGGCGGTATAACAGACATCAGTAGGCCGCGAATGCGAAGCTCCCTCCTTTTTCCATGGGCCTCTATCTTGAATGCGGGTAGAGGGTGGTGGGATGGGCTGGCGAGTCTTCATGAGCCTTGGCGTCATCTTTCACCCCCTGCCACTTCAGACGCAAGATCTCCCAGTCGACGTCTGAAGGTGCAGTCTTTCCTGACTTCTTCGTTCTCATCTTATGTGTCTTTCCGGATGATACGCGTCTCGTGGAAACGGTGTTTCGCGGATCTAAGTGCTGAGTGGTCGTCGAGGTGTTGCTTGGTGAACAATGTTTCGCAATGCGATGCAAATCTTGAACGAGAGGCCGGAGAACACAGCATGACCGATACCCCAAATTTGACACACTAAAGAAACATAGGATACTGCTTGCCTTCTTATAGACTTGATAGATCATGCTGTAGGAATCTTGGCATGCAATTGGATGTCAGCTTCGCTGTAATTGGGTGAAAGGATCGTGAACGCACCATTTGGACCCATGACGTTGCGACACTTGCAACTTCGGCTTTCTTACGGCCTACTGCCTCACTATTCCAAGCTATCTTAGGTTGTTTCTAGCCAATCACTTAAGAATATTCGTCCATCAGGTTGTTAGAGTCAACTGTTCCACGCTGGGGATCGAGGGAGCCACGTCTTATGAGCGCAGAAACTCGGCGCTGACTGGAGACCTCGCTTCCCAAAGGCATCAAAGCATGAAAGTTCAGTTATGTATGGTTTAGCAGAGCTTTATAGCAATTGCGCAGGTCAATGTTGCCTTGTAAGTTAATACAGTATTTGAAGCGACAGGAAGCCCTGCCACTTGAAGGGAAAAAAGGGACTCCACACTTCCGACTTGAAGCTGAATGGTGACTGGGACGTCGACTAGAGCCTAGAGGAAACGGAAACATAGACAGATAGTCACTTCTGAGAGACGTATGCAGGATGTAATAGCGTGAAACCACTCCTGTTGGCGTTAGGGTATTCTAATTTATTCACCTATTCATCGAGGTGATCCAAGGTGCCGCGAAGCCTTTGACTAGCATTCTTCAGAAAGCCATCCCCCGATTCATGTTTGTTGCTTTCAACATACCGAAGAGCAGCTAGGACCAAGTAGGGGTAGCTTGGGGGGGTACAATTTCGGGAGCTACCACGGAGGTCCTCATGCGTATCTGCGATGTCGAGGATGATGTTGGTTGCGGTATTGAGTGTAACCCTGGCACATTCCTGCCATGCCTTTCTAGACTGCAGTCCTACCGCCGGTGTCACGGCAGGCCAGTCGAGAATGTGTATGTAGAACGTGAATGAGACTCTGCTATCTGTTACGACCAGGCCACAGCGTACAATGAAACCGTACTGACCTCAGTGTGACGGCTATTGCTTCGCAAAGAACGACACCTTGACTCTGGCCTTGCTGTAGGAGAAGAACGAGTAGTTCTTGAATCTTGGTATGCAGACCAGCTATTGCGGGCAATCTCATATCCAACTGTGGTGTTTTGAAGGACGAAAGAACTTGATCAAGAATCCATATTGCTTGGGCAATGCTCCCAAAAGGCCCAATCGACAAAGGTCCTGATTCCGATACTTCTAAAGAGGATTCTAAAGATACCTTGGTGACATGATCGACCCCTTCCGAAGCTCGCGACTCGACCGGGAGCTGGGTTTGGGTGTCCGGGACAACGGTCAATTGGGGCTGCTCCGCAACTGTCAATTCGGAGAAGGACAACCTGCCTCAATGCACATTAGTATAATTAAAAAGATGCATGAAGTATGGAGGAAACGATCTACGACCGAAAGATGCTATACCTTTCGTAAATGACAATAGCCCACCAGGTATTGAATGCTTCTTTGGTGTGGGCGCAAGAGTGTAGGTCCGTCCCCAGGGTATCTGCTGGTGGCATGTTGAGGTCTTCAGCCGGCTGGGGCAATGTCCGATTAGGGAGATGAATGCCCAGACGATAGGCCATACGAATACAGCCAGCAATAGAAACGAAAGCCTGGTCAGGCTCGCCCTCGGAGTATTCGTAAACTGCTAATAAGACACATGCCTGTAAGAAGGAGATGGATGGCGGAAAGACGACTTGAATCTGCGCAAAGAGGGACTTTGTGACGAGATAAAGGTGCTGTCGGTCTGGTACTCGGCTGCTACTGCCACTTTCGCCGTGCCGAGACAGCCTTGAAGATGCATTTATGAGACATAAGGTCAGGTTCAGCGCGGAGCGACCAGCTGGGGGGGTTGGTTCAACTATGGAGACGTCTTGCTCGAAGTGAGCCCTCGAAATGAAGGGCAGATAGCGATGGAGCCCCTGGAAGTACTGCGTGATAGCTTCGTCCAGTTTCAAGCCTGAATCTCGAATAACACGATGAACTTGAAGGCATAGGGTTGTTGCTGGCTCCAACAAGCTTGATTGTGACAATGAGAGGCCAGGCAACATAAGAAAAGGCTGACTGAACGCCGGAGCTCGACGATCCTGTTTTCTTGGAGCCACGACAGTTCCGTATCGACAACTCAAGCGGTTCCTGATGCAACGAGTCAGCCAGAGAGTACGCTCGGGATGGCTCGATGTCTTGCCTTCTGCAATAGCCGCAATGAGGCAAAAGCTTGTCACACTTCTTCTTACGAGTTTTGCAGGCTGCGCAGACCTGGGCGGCATGAGTAGCCCTGCATCGGCCGTCGGCCGACAACATGGCTTGAGTTCGAGGATACCCGCACGGAACGGATCGACATCTGAAGCAAATTGTCCTCCGAGAAGTCAAAGTATATCCCACTTATTGCGCATGGAGCGTTGCCGAACCGAGAAGGGGGTCTTCACCATGACAGAACGCCGCCCCGGTCCGGCTCGTGGTTGATTTGTAACGCGTCTTGTTCGCCCGTCATCCGTCAGCGTCATCCTTCTTCTCGTTGTCGGCCGCCGTCGGGACTTGCAGCCGCCGCTAAAACCCCCCATGCAAGACAGTTACAAGGGTGGTATTGGTCCACTTCGATGTTAACCTGCATGTCGAAAGCATATCGAACCATGACTGATCGATCGGTACGGCAGAGCTGCCAGTCTGCTCTTTGTCCTTGGACCCCGTTGCTGCAATCCAAACCCAGGCACGGATGTGGCTGCAGGATGATCTACACTACGGACGCCACCTCAGTTGTCCGGACAATCAGCACGGAGATTCGAGTATATAATGGCGAAGTCCGACAACAAACATCGAAGAGTGTCTAGATTGCGTTATCCACCAAACCAACCTAAGCACCGACCTCCTCTCAACAGTAACGATCGCCGCTTTCTCGAGTAGAAGGACCCCAAGATGGACCCCAACGCACTTTTCAGAGTCGATGGCATCGTGGCCGTCGTCACCGGCGGAGGCACTGGTATGTTGCTTTCCATGCTTCACATGGAGAATGGAGTTAACCCTCTTACCAGGCATCGGCCTCACGATGGCCAGGGCCCTCGTCAACCAAGGCGCCGCGAAAGTATACATCCTCGGGCGTCGTCTTGAGGTGCTTGAAACAGCAGCCAAGGAGCACCCGAACCTGGTCCCGCACCGGTGTGACGTTACCTCAAAGGAAGACCTCCAGGCCATTGTCGACCGCGTCACCAAGGAGGTCGGGTACGTCAACCTCGTCGTGGCCAACTCCGGCATTCTCGGTCCCGCGGTCCGGTACAATCCGTCCCATTCTGTTTCGGAGTTGCGGAAGACTCTGTTCACCGACTTCTCCATGGAGGAGATGACCGAGGTCCTGCACGTCAACATCACAGCCGCCTTCTTTACCATGACGGCCTTCCTCGAGCTCCTCGATGCCGGGAACCAGAATGCGCTCAAAGGCGGCTTCGGCAAGCCCGACAAGGAAGGTAGCGACGTTGTGACCATCCAAAGCCAGGTCATCTTCACCAGCAGCATTTCCGCCTACAGCCGACATTACGCCTCCACGCCTCCCTACATGGCCAGCAAGACCGCGATCATGCAACTTACCAAGCAGGCCAGCAGCCAGCTGGCTAGACACGGCATTCGCGCCAACGGCATGGCCCCTGGATGTAAGTCCACTCACTAGACCATCAGGAGATCTCACTACGAGACATGTAATTTTGCGAGGGCTGACTAGATGTTTCTCAGTGTTTCCTTCCGATATCGCTGCGAACCTGATTGGTGACCGGAAGCCCGAGAATGAGGGGCCTGACGATGCGAGGTTTATTCCTGCTCGGAGGTTCGGCGGTGACGAGGAGATGACTGGGGCAATTCTGTATCTTGCCAGCCGGTCGGGAAGCTACTGCAATGGCTCGATCCTGGTCACAGATGGTGGACGGTTGAGCCTCATGCCCGGCACCTATTAGTCTGCCATGACAGTTCCAGGCACTAGGCTGCTAATCATGGCAAAAGGATACATTCCAGGTTTCGAGAATTCAAAGCTTCAAAGACTGTACAACTTCCCCGTAACTGATGAACTCCTTTCATATGTTAGATACGCTGCAAGTCATCCAGACGGAGCGTCTACTAATACCCGTAGAGAAAATAAAAGACAGTGGAAGTCTTTAGAAAGGGCCCAGAAACTCATTTCCTATAGAATCTGCATTATGACATCCAGGAACGGGAACGCTTTACATGGTTTTAACCTGGTCCACAACTTCATCTTAAGGAACCTCGTCCTGAAGAGGGTTATAGATGGCACGATAAGATTCACAGCAATTATGGAACCACAGTAGCTAACCCATTTCCCCCCTATCTGGATTGACGGCTTTTGTCAGTATGAAGCTTTGCAGGTTCCGTGGTCTAAAAGAGCTCAACCGAGTACAGCACACTAAATAAAAAGGAAGGGTTCAGAGTCGAACAGATATTGATTCGGCCAGAAAACTCTGTAGGGGCCCTCCCTTCACTAATGTTTTCCTTCCTGGCAGTTGGTTCTTTTCCCGTGTCACTTCTCTCAACTTACCACAATCCAAAACCCATCAATCATCCTTTCAGCCTTCATTTACTTGCCACAAAACTTTCGCAAAATTGGTTCCACTCATCACACAAACACCTACTCCTTGAACGGAACAAGCCGGTCATCATAATGGGCTGTGGATGTTCTCGAGAACTCACCCCTTCAGAGGTTGCAATCGAGGAGTATGACATCGCTACTCTCGAAATGTCGCAGAAGCTCGACTGGCATCACCTCCAGTGCGGAGGGGCGTCTGATTCCAGGAAGAGAAAAGCCATGAAGGAATATCGACGCGATTGGAAGGCCTTCAATGGGCGCAGGCCGCGTTATTTCTGGGGCGACAGTCCCGACCAGAGCGGTCGTTACGTCAACTGAGGAGTCGCAAGGTGACGAACCCTCAATATATCATGGCAGATATCCTTGACGGCTTCGGTGGCCGGATGACACGCATGTCCCGCCAAAATTCCAGATACGTCAGGATCGAACCGAGCCCCAAGAGACAGCACCAATTATGAGCCTGTCATTGCCAAACCACATTCATACGGGAAGCTTGGCTGTTGGGGCTCAGCGCTGCTGCACAACAGTAACCCCATAAAACAAGATGGTTTCTGGTGGTGGTTGGTGTATCCTGTTCTCGCTTGATACCTATCAAATCGCAGAATACCGAGGGTGAAGAGGAAATCGACATCAGCTGATAACACTGGATTCTCACCCACCCACTAAATCATCGTCCAGTTTTGATCAATCACGACAGATGTCAGCTGATGAGAAGGATGACCGTATTTGTGAACTACTACTGTGGGTTATTGCATCGCGAATACAAAACAGAGGGTGGCCGTAGCGCGGCACTTACTATGATACGAGTACGAGAGACTATTCATGAACACCGAATATACAATATGTGTCATTATGTGACTTAAGCCTCACTCTTGGGCGATTGGGGTGAGTTGGGTGAACAAGCTTCTAACTTGCAGACTGTTTTGGTTCGTCTGAAGTAAGACCCAACTCCGACTTCGACTCTTCTGAAAATCCAACCCCAGCTAGACATGTAATTGTGTGTGATATGGATTTGGGTCTGACATTAGCGTGGACATTAGGACCTCATCCAGCCCTTCTCCCTCCCACCAACTGCCCTTTACTCACAAGGAGCAGCAGTGGCTTATTTGTTGTAACTTGTCAGTAAAAACGACCATTTTAATGGAAAGCGGAAGAGATCAGTCATAAGAGCTACCGCCAAATGTCAGGAGCCGGGAGCAGCACCCTGTTTGGGCTGCCCAGCTGCCTTGAATCCTTTTAGAAACAGTTCTTAGTTCTCGATTTCAATTGGAATTCTTAGGCCATTGGCAAGTTCTTAGTCTTTTGACTTCGAAGCCTGTACTTGGAGCTGGCTCATCGGTGGACTCTCTTCAAGATTGGCTTCGACTGCGATTGGTGAGATCGGACTTTGTAGTCCACCTTTTTTCTGTTTTGCTTGCCCCCAGGTCCAACATGATTGGGAATTCACTTTAGGCGATTTAAGGCTGCCTAAAAATCTCTGATTGGCCTTTTGGAGGCGGTTGATCGAGTGATTATAGGCAACACTTGCTTGGCACCAGGGGTGGAGGATTGCGACTGCGTCAGACTGTTGCTTGACATGATTACAAGCTATTTAAAGCATCCCCCGCTCCCGTCACACGAACGCGAGTTGTCGAGATGAGCATAAATGTCACGACTTACCCAAACCATCACGGATGTGGCCACTGTGTCCGAGTGTTCCATCGGGACCGCACCAGGCACACTCACGGTCACAGGCACGGCCGCCTTTACAACGACACATGAAGCGGAGCGCGTGGTAGTGCAGCCCCAAGTCACAGTTGTCGTAATTGACACTGCTTCTGTGAGCTGTCCGCGGTATTTCCAGTGCAACTTGACTCTGCATCCGAACCCAGATATTTCCGGCATTGGTGTAAGAAAACCCCTGCCGTTGGCGCATTCGAACCCTTGGAGCGCATCATGACTCACGAACCGACAGGTCATCACGGCTTTCTTGGTGTCGGCCTATTTCGTCCTCGGCCTGGTACTCTGGGCTTACTGGTACGGGGTGTTGCCGCAGTATGTCGTGCGTCGAAGCGACCGCCGGTTGTTCCTTGCCCGTCAGAGGCAGCCGTATCACCGCGGGAGGCGAGTATTAGAGGAGGTCCTTCTCATTTTCAGCGATCAGCAACTGCTCACCGGCCTCGGGATTCTCATCGCCGGCTATATCCAGATGGGCTACTTCGACCTCAGCAAGTACAACTGGAACACCGTCATCTATCTCGCATGGCTCAGCTCAACGGTGCATCTAATGTCACTCTCCGTCCTCCGCGAGCGACTCAAGCGAAATCGCGCGTCTAGGCTTGTCCGAGTGGGTGCCATTGCTGTTGTATTCGCCCTTCTTGTCGCAGCGCTGGTCCCTACAAGCTCGTCCGCCTGGTATAAGTTGAGCGGCGCCATACCCGTTCGGTGTTTTTGGGACGCCAGCCGGAGTTTCTCGGGCACAGGATTGAGTCTCTCCCAGAACGGAGACTCGCTCCTCTCGTTTCTCACTCTCATCGGTGCCTTTGTGTGGAAACTGTGCCAGTTCTTCGACGGGAGCCGTAAGCAGGTACGTTTCTGGGGAAGAGCACGGCTCGAGTGCCAACTGGAAAGATGGGCCAGGCGAACGATTGAGACAAGGCCGCAGTCATTCTCGTCAAAGGCCAAATACAAGACCATAGCATCTTTCTATGTGTCGTTTGTGGCCTTGATGGAACTCCTCGACTCCTTCATGATGACTATTGGAATGCTTGCTTGCGCATTGGCTTGGGGGACTGTTCAGCTCCTGTCGTTCCGACACGGGCCCAAGGAAGATCATGGCATGGGAATGGGAAGCACAACGGTGGATCTGGATGCTGAAAGGGAGATGGGATTTGGACAGATGCTCCCTCTTCTGCTACTGACCCAACCCTTGCTGGCCGTTTTGGAAATATCTATCGGTACGATTGTCAACTTTAGCCGGCAAAGCTAGTTGTTCGATTGTGAACGCTGACGAGAAACAGCGGGAAGAAAGCCTCCGACGCCGTCTTACGAAATGATCCATGCGACCGCCGGTGCAGTGGAAGCGTACGGTGATGCATCAAACACTCTGGCAGACGCTCTGCAAAACCCGACCACACCGTTGCTTTCCGCGGCCAAAAAGGCGGACGGACACTTGCCGGACCCGATCGTCGATCATCTTTATCGGTCATGGGCGTTCAGGGCCCTCATTTTCCATCTATGCGCAGTGCTTCTCATTAGTTTGCCCACCATATTCTTACTAACGGTTAATGGGAGTGGTGGGTACCTGCGGCTCCTCCTGGTGTTGTTCGTCTTTGCATTTGGACTACCTGGAATGTGCATACTGTTCCAAGTCACAGTGTTCCCGTGGAGTAGGCGGCTCAGGTAGTGCCGCTGCCGTTATCCAGCATGGCTACGTGAGGCGGGAAGGGTTAACCGCTAGGTTAGATGTTTTGTAGACTTCCTGTAAAGAGTGAACTGGACTAGAGCTACCTAGGTGGCCTGAACCAGATCTACAAACCAAAGTATACTCCTATAATACTAATGGGCTGAACAAGTTCAAGCACCGGCGCAGAACCTTCGTAGCCAAGAGAAACAGGACTTCGGCTCAACAGCTGGTAATGAGATAGCCTAAGAGCATTGTACCGTAATTTGAATACGGAGACCTACCACCAGGTTCGAAGTCCAGGTTCTTCGTAAGACAAAACTCGATCATATAGCGAAGGTTCGCAGGACGCTTATTGTTATGAAAGGACTCAGAGACCTCTCGAAACTGAAATCCGATGTTGGGAGATATGGAACGATGGAAGCCCGCAGAATGATCAAGGAGTTGGGAGACTGTTGTACTGAGAGCGCGAGGGTCTTTTTCTTGCTTGTAGCCGAGGACATCGTAGACTCGCGTCGAGTAGTCCAGCTTTCCGGCCTGTATTAGGTTGTAGACGGCAGCATGGGTAAACATCTTGCTTAGGCTGACCACAAAGAAGATGTCGTCTGGCTCCACGATAGCTCGATTACTCTCCGCCCGCGTATAACTGCGCTCGAGGATGATCTCGCCCTTTACGGCGGCTGCGAACTGTGCCTGACGTACGCCGTTCTTCTTCATCCAGGCCTGCATGATGGAGTCGGGTCGCTCGGTCATCGCCTGCACACCCTGTTTGCTGGTAACGGTCCACTTGCGGGCCTCCGGGACGTTGGTTTCTGTAAAAATCACAGCAAAGCGAGTGTCCTTTCCTGTGCTGGCGCCATCGATGTGGATAGGGCGAAGACGACCCTGCTGTTGTAACTTGATCTCGGCATCCAGCTCGTCTGCAGTGAGATCGGTCGCCGCTTTCCACTCGCCGACCCAATCATCTGCAAAGTCAGGCGCGATGTGTTTGTCGTCAGCTACAAAGAGACGCGCGGGCCGCCAAATAGGCTTCTTGAGCTCGGAATTGTTGATCGCAGCGGAGTCCTCGGGCCCATTCGTGTTGTAAAAGATTGTTTCTTTTGCGTTGCCCATGTTCTCGTGGACAAGAACACAGTAGCGACGGTTGTCGGGTGTGCCGTAGGTGCTGAAGTCCTTCACGACACGACTGAAATCCCTTGCTGGGTGTAGGTTCTCTGGTTTCGCCAAGCCGCACTCCTGACTCCATTTCCCAACATCTGAATTTTCCATGACGCCAGCAAAGACGGCCTCTTCGGAAGGCCCTGTAGCGGAGACATGTGTTGAAGCATAGCCTCGGGATTTCCCCTTGGCCAACCATTTCTTGTAAATCTTAAGAGGCTGGTCGTGTATCTATATTTTCTAGTCTTTCTACAGGCCAGCCTGCTAGTTATGGCCCAGGAAGGTCAGGCGCACTCTTCTTATCCGAGTGTCTGTTTTCAATCATCAGAAGCAATCATCTAACCCATTTAACGTTTATATTTTGGCTGAAAACACGTTTAGCCAAGGTGCCAGTGCTACTGTTGGCACAGGTTTCTCGATATATCGATAATGGTGATAACTTCACTTCTGGATTGGTGAACGGCTATGGAGGAGGGAGGAAATAACACACAACAGGGGTGCCTGCGCCCAGGCCGCTGAAGGAGGCAAGTGGGCTGTGGACCCACTTACCGCCTTAACCCCGATCCTCCCCTTAACTCCGAACCGCCATTCCGGCAGCCTTGATCCTGCCGAACCAACACTGGCAACTTTTTCTTATGGTGAAAAAGTGCCCTTTTCGTGTTTTTCGCAGTATCGGCCAATTCCTCCAAAAACGCAATAAAACAAAAGTATAATACTTTTACAGGTCACGTGGCCTCCCCACGTGATGTGTTCCTCCTCCCATTTCCCCCGCGTGAAGCAACGCAGTCTCACAACGTCACGATCAGGGGCGTTTCTCTTCGGCCGCAGCGTCGGAGGCGTATTCCTTCGTTTGACGAATTACCGCTGTCGATTGCCTCATTTCTCGTCTCCATGATCCTCCGCGTATCCCATGTATCCCGTGTATCCTTCCTCAGCCTCGCGGGCTTGGCCTCGGTGGCCCTTCTCACGGTCGGGTGAGGATCTTGTTTTCTCGCAGCTTCGCAGGCTCTTCGTCTTGATGACGGCTTTGCTCGGTGGGTTCCTTTCGTCAGGCTCGTGAGACCCATCCCTCCATTCGGATCTCTGCCGATGAGGTTGTGATGAATTGCTCCAGCGCCTGGTTCGGCGATGACTTCGTGAACCCGTCTGCCAGGTTGTCATTGCCGTCGATCCACCGGACCTCGTATAGCTCGCGTCGCTCATATGACTGTCGCAAGGCCATGATGTCAATCATGAGTCTTTTCTCTTGCGTCGTGCCCAACTTGACGAGGCATTCGTATAGTGAGTATGAATCGGTGCACGCAATGGTGGGAATAGTGGGAAGGTGGAGTTTCTTCGTGATCATGCTCAGCGTGGATGAGATGGCATAGGCCATGTCGACGCCTGCCACCATGCCGTAGATCTCTGAAGCCAGCACGCTTCTGGTGACTCTTTTCGACTTCGTTGAGCTATAGTGGACGACGTTGCCGGTCAGCTTGAAGGTATCATCATCGATCTGTCTCTCGTTTCCGAGAATGATGATGAAGCCTAGCTGTGAGGTCATATCGCGATTGTTAGCGAATGATCCATCCGCGAAAACAAAGAGCTTTGCGGTCGGCAGATCCAGCGGTACGAAAGTGAGTCCTCTGTCAAGGGACTCCATCTGCCATTTCAGGCGCTTGTTGAGGTTCTTGATATCCTCCTCCGTCGGGTCCTGCTGCTGAGCAGCAGTCGACAGATCGAAGCACGCCTCAGGCTGGCAGATTGAAGCGATGTATGCTCCTCGAGCTCTCTGCTGGACATAATCCTGCTTGGCGGTCGGCGACTTTGCGTCGATCAATTGAAGCTTCGCCCCTTGGCCCTTCTGGCGCTGGACGAGGACTGTGCTGTCAGGTGACTCCCTTGAGACAATACCACCATTGAAGAGAAGGGGACTATCGACGGTCAGGTACGTCTTCGGCTTCGCCGTGAAGTTGGCCTTTTTCAGCTCATCGTCTTCCTTCACGTCGAACTCAGCGTCGGAGAGCCCGATGGTGTCATCCGTCTGCATTCCGACGATGCCGAAATGGTCACTGTCATCTGACGGCAGCAGAAGGCAGGGATCATACGTCGATGAGGTCATCTCGAGATGCTCCTTGTGGTGGCGATTGTAGGTAGCCCACCAATGAGTTCCCGCCTCGGCGATGCCGTATAAGGGCTTGATCACCTCCATGATGGTGTCTTTCGAGTATTGGTCACGGATCTGGGCAGGAAGCCTCGCCAGGATCATCCGCTTCAGCCTCGACTCTGACTGCGTATACGCCTGGGTTATGTCTCGGAGCCAAAGTGTGAAGCCCTCATGGGTGAGCAGCGACGCGGCGAGAGCAAGGATGAGTCGTTGACTTGCTCGCTGAATAGTAGGGGACTGAGTGAGGATGGTCATTTTGCCATCGTCTGCGTAACCTTGTATCACGAGTCTCGACTTCTCGTATGGGGCGTCGGTCGTCTTGTTCTTCACTTCATTGACGATGCGTGACTTGAAGATCCGAATACCCTTATGGAGGACGGGGTCATACTTGATGAATCGGAAGACCCCTCGGTCGATGAGAGTCTGGATCTCTGCCTTCGTCGATTGCTCGAAGGGAGGTCCGAGGGTAATGATGATGCCCTCATTTCTCAACTTGACCGCCAGGGTCCAATCGGCCTCTTCCTTCGCCGACATGAAGACCACGATCTCAACGTCAGTCTCCTGGAGGAGGGCGGCCCCGTCGGAAGGCGTCTTGCGCGGCCTGCCTCTTGTGCGCCTCGGCGGTGGCGGTGCTGGTTGCGGCGTCGGGTTCGCGACGACGATGGTGTCTCGAACCACGTCGCTTTGCTCATCATTGCGCTCTCTGTTGCTTGTGTCGATGATCTCCGGATCAGGGGAAGCATCGTCAGGATCGGTGTGGTATGGCTTCACCACGGTCGATCGGAAAGTCCTCGCGCCGTTGGCATCCACGACGCAGTCTTCGCCATCGATCGCCAGCAGGCGGAAGGGTCCCGTCCATCCCCCCTTTTCGCGCCACACGCGCACAAGGGATCCGATCTCTGCAACCTTCGTGGCAGAGGTGTCTGGTCCATTCCGCGTTGCGAGGGCGTCATTGACCTTTCGCGTTGCGTGAAGCTTCTTGATGGCTTCGCTGGAGGGCGGCCACCTGGTGTTGGCCTGCCGTGGAGAAGTTGGCGGCGCCAGTATCCGGAAGGATGCCTTGAAATACCTCCGATGAGTATCGATCGAGTGTGAAGGCCGTTGCCTCGCCTTTGGGCTTCTCGCGAAAGTCATCGGTCTTCGTCAATTGATGACGGACGGACTGATCGGCAAGGTATGATGTAAGTGCGTCTCCGTCGAAGCTCTTTTCGCCGAAGAAGGCGGTGCTGACCATGAAGGCATTGTCACACCCGCCCTCATCGAGGTCCGACTCGTCGCCGAGGCTGGCAGCAGAAGTGACCTCGAGGTGGTGGCGAATATCCTCGTCGCTGGAGCTGTTGCCGTCGCACCCTTCGTAGCTGGCCAGGAAGGACGTGTATGTGTTTTTCGACGTATCTCTCACGTACTTGTTGCCCTTGAACTTCGCGTAGGCCTCACGCCGCTCGTCTGCAGTGTGACGCGTGGAGTAGCATCCCTGTCGACGACAGACGTAGCATTTCTTGTCGGTCGGAGGGCCACGGTCGCGACTGTTGCCTGAAGACGAGTCGCCTTGCGAATGGCCTCTTCTTCCGAAGCGGTTGTCCCTGCCGGAGCCACGGTATTGTCGATCGGTGACGTATTGGTCGTTTCCCTCGGATGTGTATTGTCGATGAGGGACAACACGCATCGCAGTCGCGATCGATGATCGAAGTTGTGAGCATACCCCTTCGAGTGTAGGGGCCGGAGCATACAGGCAGAGATTGCACTCCTCGATTCCGGCGCATGCATTGAGAAGCTGCATCTTCATGGCTTCGTCATTCTGCATACTGTCTGGGAGTGCCCTCTGAATGACCTCAAGCCTCTCGATGAGGGTCTCAAGGACCTCCAGCTTGTTTTTGTCGGGGTGTTTCTCGCTGACGTTGATGAAAGTGGTATCTCGCCATTCGGAGATGTATGACTGCTTCATTTGAGGGGTTTCGAAGTGGTCACGAACCATCTTCACCATAGTGGCAAAGTCTTTGTTGCTGCTCTTGCCGACGCGTCGATAATAGAAGTCGGCAGCTTTGTCTCGAAGCATCATTGAGAAGGCACGCGAATAGTGCTGTTGTTTGATACCGACTTTGTCACATGCGTCGAAGAACATCTCGAGCTTCATGTCGAAGACGTCGTACATGTCTCCACCGTATTTCATCTTGTCGGTGTTGAGGATCCGGGCGAGATCTCCGTATACCCTTGACTGAAGCTTCTCTTCGTCATCATAGCTTGGTGATGGGATGAATGACTCTCGTTCTCGTTGACGGTGATCGATCGGATCCTGTGAGCCCCCATGTCCGCCGATCGTGTTCGACGGCGGGAAGAAGGAGTCTCTCCGACGATGGCGGCTGGTTGGATTGGGTAGACCTTCATGGTCATCTCCTGTTAGTCCATTCATGTCATCATCATCGTCGGGTTCATTCGGGAAGAATCGAGTGCTTCGACGTGATCGTCGTGTTTCCTTGTCGATAGATGACTTCCCTTTCATCCTCGTGAATCTGTCGTTGGTATCTTCCAACATATCCTCCATTCGTTGAGCATGATCGACGGCGGCCTGCTGGTTGTCGTTGATCCTGCCCATGGTGTCTCTCCGTGATGATGAGGTTGTCGCCTTCGGGAAGTTCTGGTTCGGATCTATGATGTCGTTGTAGGCAGTGTCTGTTTGGATGAGGATTTTGAACTTCGTGCTGTCCTTGACCACCTCATCGACCTCCTCGATGGTCCACTCATGGTACCCTTGATGTTCGAGACATTTGAGGAGGTTGGAAGCGATGCTCTCGCGGTCCTTGGACACGTATACTCCTCTCTCGCGGAGGGTGTCCCTCCAGATCTCCTTCACGGCGTTGTTCGCGGCATGGATGGTCTCTTCGGTCCATCCGCGAAAGTCCCTGACGAAGGCACGCCAGAGATCTCGTCCATAGAGGCCGTCATGTTCCCATTGAGCGATGGCGTAGGCGATGTAGGAGGCCAGTCTTTTCGTCTCTGACTGGTCTGTGAATTCCTCGTCGACGTCGCCCCATGACGTATAATCGACGTATCTCGCGAGAGCTGAAGGAACAGGAAGGAGGTTAGGGGTCGTCAATACCCTGGATTGCGACGAACTTGATTGACCCGATGGGTTGACCATTGTGATGGAAGGTCAGACCGGTGATGAAGGGACGAATGATGGGGTGAAAGATGTGATGATGATTGTGATGGTAGCGGTGCCCTTCGCGAGAGTGAAAGTCGCGTTGTTGTTGTTTTTCTCGCGTTCGTCGAGCACTGTGGTCCTCAAGCTCAACCTCGTACTTCCGCTTCAGCGTCTCATTATCAGCGTCAAGGCCTGCGACTCAGGTGAAGGGAAGAAGAAAGAGGGTAAGGAGGAGCGTGAAGGGCGCGTTATATAGGTCTCGTGATGGTCGTGATGGTCCGCCGGCCCATACGATGATGGTGGTGATGGTCCGCGAATGGATTTTTCGGGTGAGGTGAAGGGTGAAAATTCGGAAGGAAGGAAAAAATCGTGCGATGTGAAGATACTTATCGAGCGAAGCCTGACTTCGCGAGGTCGATAAGCAGCGTGATACGACGCAACTTGAGGGTATCGTCAACGGCCGACTGAACGACGGAAGGCGAGTCTCCTCAAGGCAATCTCGACGGCCGACTGAACGACGGAAGAGATCGTTGTAGCGATTCCAGGGGCTCGCAATGAACCGCCGAAATCCTCTTCTTTGCCTAGCGTATCTGTGGTTATAGTCAACCACTGATCAGTGTTGGCACAGGTTTCTCGATATATCGATAATGGTGATAACTTCACTTCTGGATTGGTGAACGGCTATGGAGGAGGGAGGAAATAACACACAACAGGGGTGCCTGCGCCCAGGCCGCTGAAGGAGGCAAGTGGGCTGTGGACCCACTTACCGCCTTAACCCCGATCCTCCCCTTAACCCCGAACCGCCATTCCGGCAGCCTTGATCCTGCCGAACCAACAGCTACGCTTTCTCCATAAAGGGAATTAAACCTTATCAGAGAGCAGACTACAATCGTAGAAGGTCGGAACGGCAATGGCGACGGATCCTAGAGCGCCAAGTGGCCTTGGGCCTGTCCCATTAACATGTTTTTGATTTACGTGCGTTGTTGTATCACGTGTGTAACTAACGAACGGGTATCTGTTACTATGCAATCAACCTGCTCACCCCCTTGCTCACCTCGCTCACCCCGATCGCGCGACATTCAGGGCAGTATATGATCTGGCCGCATCTAGGACTTAAAAGTATACCGGCATGACAAAGTTGAGTTGGCTGTCACGAGCTTTCGACGAGTTGAAGCTACATGGATCACGAAATAAGCGCTCATCTAGTAACTTGTAGATATTCTATCTCCAAGAGGGGTATTTATCTCAGTCTATACCTTAGTGCTTGGACATGATGGGGCTTGTATGGGCATTTTGGAGTCTCGTGAGATTGTTTCAGGGGTGTGTAAGTTTGAGTAAAACAAGCCAACACTGGGCATATTCACTCAAGGACATCAACGCCGCCAATCAGAAGACTTGCCATACACTCCAATTTATGTTCTGACTGCATCCTACAGACTGAAGTCTAAGACAGGTTGCGGTGCTTCTAGTCGAACTGCCAAGAGGACTGCAGATGCGGCAGTCAACAGTGGCCGGTCATCGAAGTTTAGGAGCATGACTTCAACTCCTGTCTGGCTTGTGGCCTTGGAGCCACGATAACCGGAGGGCGCTTTGTCTGCGATGCAACCAGAATAGGGCAGTAACCTGGCGGTGAAAATACTACAATGCACAGGCTTCCTCTTCGGAGTTCTAAATTTCCTTCGTCGAGACTGGGACGGGGCGAGGTCTAGTTTCCTCTTGTCCACGGAAGGTTTGCTCACCTGACGAAGTTGCAACAATCACGACGTCAGGCTCAAAGGAGCCGCAGCACTCGAGATAGAGCAATAACATGTAAAAATATCCCTGACGATCTTGATGTTTCAACGAACCAGTAGAAATGTCCATTCGAGTCGCCTTGAATCTCCACCTCGCTCATGGCGACCATGAGAGTATCGCATTGGTCTAAGCGCCCCGTTCCTCGTCTTGCACGGGCTTGAAGACTTCTGGGCGATCGTCCTAGCCAGCCGAAGAGCATCATTTAGAGATACAGCGAATATTTCACAATGCCTAACACTCGGGTCAGGGAGATCATTGCAGAGGACCCCGTCCTCGGAATCGTGTTCCTCACGCACCACAGCACATCCGCGCCGTCGACGACGCGGTGCATGCTGACAGCAATCTCGTGCCTGGGCCGTTAATGGACTTGCGCGTTCAGACCTGTTGAGAGAGCAGGCAGGTCCAAGCTATGGGCATTTGGGCACACGCCCTAGAACTGCGACTTTGTAGACAAAGGAACTAGGAAGTGGGTTTACACAAACCAGAAGGCCTGCTCGATGGAGGACACGGTGGGAGATTCCGAGAGGAAGACGTGGTGGAGATAGGCTGGACTTCAGAATGAAGCGAGGAACACCGAAATAGCGCATCTTTCATGCCATCTTCTTCGCAGGGCAACTCACAGCTCACAGGCGGCCGAGGTGTGCGGTGTGGGCTGTTGGGGTGAGCAATAGGGGGGTTGAAGAGAGAAGAAGACAAAACTGGATCACGGCCTCGGCCCCGAGAAGCACAGGAGAGGAAAAATTCTTGCAACTCGGCCAATTACCGGGATTCACAGGAACGGGCCGGGCTCGCGACTCCTTCCGGATGATGTTGCATGTTGGGGTTTTCGGGTGTTTTCGTAGCACTGGCTGGCGGTGACTGTGTGTGAGGTGGGCTTCCTGTTCTGGACCGAGTGAGGATGAAGGCGGCCCCCTTTTCCCGCCTCGTATCGCCCGTCAGTGGATGCGGCGACCGGTCCAACAGTCTACTAGTAGACACCCGCTGCAAGGTGCTCGGTCTAGAAGTGGCCGTGGCCGAGGAGGTCTGCCGGCTCTCGACTGTTGTTGTGGTGTTACTCCAGGCTTCAGTCTCCCCTTTTTCTGCTTCTCCCAAGTCGTGATTGCGGAGGGAGTCGGGGGTTGGTCAGTGGCACTTGGGGGACGATGGAGGAGGAGGAGGAGAGACTGGGGACAAAGTTGAGTGCGAAAACTTTGAAACGGGCTGTGAGCAGAGTCATTTTTCTTGCCAAGTGAGCGGCATGAAAACATGGAGAAAAGGGGGGGAAAGTATTCGGAGCGACTCTCTCAAGGCTGGAGAAGCAAAAGAAGAAAAAAACTGGACAGAAAAGTGGCCTGTACACGTGTAGCATCGCGGAATCGCCTCAGAGCCAAGACGAGCCTCTCCATTTATCATTTCTCCTTCCCCATCAAAAGACGATGGAGTCGGTCCGTTGATTTCAGCGAAGCGGCGGACAGCGGACGGCATGGATGCCCTCCCACTTTTGGAATCGGACCGTTCAGACTCCACATTCCACTCCCATCTTCCACCCCGAACTGCGGAGAACGGGGGGGGAGGACAAGAGAGTTTGGCGCGTTCAATGTTGGAGTGTTGGGGCCCCGATGCTCCGCGCCTGGCGGTCAAGCGCCTCCGTCGGAGGAGCCGGGGAACATCGTGGAGGTACCGCTACATCGGCAGGACGGCCCACGACCCACGGGGTTTGAGACAAAGTTGCGATGGTCGGGCGGAGAAGGGAAGACCAGTGGCGCTGGGCAGTCTGGGGTTGAGGAATTGGGGAATGGGATGGGATGGGATGAGATTTGGGGTTGAAAGTCTAAGCCAAGGACAGACAGAAGAGAAGAGTAAGTCGGGAGAGAGCAGAAGGAAAAGTGACGGCGTAGACGACGAACAGGCGTTCGATGGTGGCCAAGTGGACGTCATACAATACACAATACACTCATATCCTTCTGCTGCTGCATCCCTGATTCCTGTTCCGTCGGTGAGCGAGCGGATGGGGGATGGGCATCATGTCCAACTGAACCGCCGCGCCGGAAGACCGCGTCTCCCAGGGCATCGTTCGCGGCCCCGGCAAGGATGGCATTGACTCGTGTTATTGTGCCGCCCAGCCAGCAGGGGACAGACATTTATTGAGTTATGCCGACAATGTGAAAAGAGGGTGGTCAAACGTGGATACTATTTGCCAATAACAACATACACACGCTCACACACACACACATAAGAAACACATAAGAAAGGCCGTTTATGCTACGCCTTGAATGCGGCGCGAACAGGTTACTTGTGTGACCCGTCTGCCTGTCTCCAATGGGAGACAGACAGACTGAGAGAGTGATAGAGCAAGAAAGAAACAAGATCGGACGCGCCGTTGGCTGACTCGCACAAGAGGGTCCTGGGATCGTCATTACTTTTTTATTCTTGGTGTTTCCCCAATTTCCAAGACACTGCGCTCGTCGCTGGCACAACCCGCTCCGTTCCCCACGGATTCCACGGTCACGACCTCCCGCACCCACACCCACCCGTTGGCCATAATTGTGGTGTATTGTGATGGTCTGAAGACGGGGGGGAGATGGGCGGGCCTTCACTATTCTACGCATGCACGGATACAGTCCGTCACTACAGCCCAGCCTATGTACCTCTGCGGTGATGATGGTGGTCTTCTCGGCTTCTCGCCGTGAGCTGACTGCACCACTCACCCTTGGCAGCCCGCATCGGACAGGCTTCTCTTGGCTGCACAAGTCGATTTCGTGTGCCAATGTTCGCATACCCCACCCCTGCTCTTCTGTCGGACTATGACGGGGGCCAAGCGGCCGATCTCCAAGCCTCACTCCGGATTCACCCAACCATTGTTGGCCTTGAGAGCCCCATGAACAGCTGCTCTTTTCGATTATGCCTGTCAGTCAATCCCGGGGGGGGGCGACGGAGAGAGAGAGAGAAATGGGAAGAGAGAAAGAGAGAGAGAGAGAGCAAAAGAGCGAGAGTCGGGGCTTTATCAGGGATTGGTGTGTTAGCCAGTCAGTTGTCAACTTGTTAGCCCGTCTCAAGCTCCATCCCCCATCCCCATCCCCATCCCATCTCAAACAAAACTATCACCCCGAGAGTGTGGGCTGCCACTTCACCCCCGGATTATCGATGCTTGTGGTTCTCTTGTCGCGTGCGTGGCGTCCTCCCCCCCCACACACAGAATCAGAGAGTAATGGAATGGGATGAGCATGGATCGAGTTCATGTACGGATACTCGCGGTACCTCTCCTCCCACAGCTTTCCCACACCTTGTTTCGACCCTCAACCCACCTCCTCGTCGAATCTTATTCTTCCAGGCCCTGCGCCCCCGGCGACCAAGAGACGGTAGGCCCGAGTCGGCCTCTCGGGTAACGTCATAGTAGCGTTCCCCATCACTATATTCGGGTCAGCAGACTTTTGACTTACGATCGTCCAAGGCGCGGCAGCATATGTTGTATGTGGCTTACGGTCAGTATAAAGCCTTTTCCATCGTGCCTTTAGGAGAAACGTCACCTCCCCTGGCATAATACCCAAAGCCCTCTCCTCGGTTTTGGTCTTCAAAAGCACCTCCCTTTCCCCCCCATCCTCTTCCCATCTCACAGAGCTTCTATAAAGCTTTCCCCTGGCATCTGGATTCTTTTTTGGGATCTACATCCGCATGATACCTTGAGCGGCCAAGTCGTCTCTGTTTCCCCGTGAAACAAAACATCACGACCGCAAAACTTTCTTACATCCCAACAACACCTAGCGAAGATCGGCAACCCTCGCCGCGGTCCTTCGCAATCATGGGTTTGGGTAAACTGTAAGCTGCTTGTCACGCTGCCGTACACACCACCCTACAAGAGCCCATCACGACTAACACTGCTCCCCCTCCTCACAGGTCCGTCCGCATCAATGGCGCTGAGTGCGGTGCCGAGGCCCTCATGCTCGGTGCCATCACCAGCATAGGAGGCTTCCTCTTCGGTTACGACACGGGTCAGATCTCGGGCATGCTCCTCTTCTCCGACTTCAAGAAACGCTTCGCCACCGGCAGCCCTGGCCCGGACGGTCTCCCGCAATGGGTGCCCACCACCCAGTCGCTCATGGTCTCGCTCATGAGCATCGGCACCCTCATCGGCGCCCTCTCCGGCGCCTACACGGCCGACTGGTGGGGCAGACGCCGGAGTCTGAGCTTCGGTGTCGCCATCTTCATCGTCGGCAACATCATCCAGATCTCGGCCATGAACTCGTGGGTGCACATGATGGTTGGCCGCTTCATCGCCGGTCTCGGCGTCGGTAACCTGTCCATCGGCGTCCCCATGTTCCAGTCCGAGTGCTCCCCGCGCGAGATCCGTGGCGCCGTCGTCGCCTCGTACCAGCTGCTCATCACCTTCGGTATCCTTATCTCTAACCTCATCAACTTTGGCGTCCGCAACTTCCAAGACTCGGACGCCTCGTGGCGCATCGTTATCGGCCTCGGCATCGGCTTCTCCCTGCCTCTGGGTCTGGGCATCCTCTTCGTCCCTGAGTCTCCCCGCTGGCTGGCCGGTCGCCAGGACTGGGAGGGCTCGCGCATGGCCTTGGCTCGTCTCCGTGGCCTGAAGGACGACCCCCACTGCGACCTCGTCGAGAAGGATCTCCAGGAAATGTTCAAGGTTATCGAGGAGGAATCCAAGACCGGCTACGGCACCTGGGCCGAGTGCTTTACCGGATCGTCCGGCATCCCCAAGACCGTCTACAGGACTCTTCTCGGAATCAGCCTGCACTTCATCCAGCAGTGGACTGGTGTCAACTTCTTCTTCTACTACGGAGCCACCATCTTCGAGTCAGCTGGCATCGAGGACCCCATCATGATGCAACTGATTCTCGGAGCCGTCAACGTCTTCTGCACCTTCTTCGGCCTCTACGCCGTGGAGAAGTACGGCAGACGCTGGCCCTTGTTCATCGGTGCCGTCTGGCAGACCGCCTGGCTCACCGTCTTTGCCGCCGTCGGTGTGGCCATGCCCCCGGAAACCAACTCGACTACCGGCATTGTCATGATTGTCTCGGCCTGCATGTTCATTGCCTCCTTCGCCAGCGTAAGTATACTACTCACATGCCCCGTTCATCATCTCCATATGTGGATGTGTCAGTCCATTATAGGTCACAAGCTAACATTCCAACTTAGACCTGGGGTCCCATGTGTTGGTGTGTCATTGGCGAGACCTTTCCTCTCCGCACCAGAGCCAAGCAGGCGTCCCTCGCCACGGCCGGAAACTGGCTCGGAAACTTCCTCATTGCCTTCCTCACGCCCTATGCCACCGCCGGCATCGGCTACTCGTACGGCTTCGTCTTCGCCGCCTGCAACTTGGCCGGCGCGGTTCTCGTCTGGTTCTTCCTTTACGAGACAAAGATGCTTTCCCTCGAGAACGTCGACCGCATGTACAGCGACCCCAGCGTCAAGCCGTACTCCTCCAGCAAGTGGGTGCCGCCTGGCTACATCACCCGCAAGCAGAAGGACGACTCTGCCTTCCAGCGCGCCTCAGTGCACAGCGAGAACACTGCCGTCGGAGGCGACCAGCACAAGGAGAAGACGAGCGATGACGAGAGGCCCTTCTCGGAACACCACACCAAGCAAGAGCCCTTGGCCAACAATGTTTAGAGGAGAGAGAAAGTGTACAGTAAAACAATTAGGGGGAAATCACTGAAAAGCATGGATATTTGCTTCCAAATAGCGAGCGTTTGGCGCTTGAACGCCTGGATAAGGCGTTTGAAATGTATTTTTATGGCCATATGAATGATTCCAATGGACACATATAACTTGATCTTCGCTTCAACGGGCATGTACTGCACTTTACGTATGCAATCCTAACATGAGCATATGCAAGATGAAGAATTAGTGACAATCCAAAGATGGCTCTTGCACTTCTGAGCCATGCCAATATGCGAATAGGTTGTTTCTATATCTCTATTCAACAGATTCAAGATGCCTACTGCCCCCCGCCTGTGCGCATAAAGATGTTGGACGGCCTATCGCGGTGCGCAAACTGCTCCTCGACCTCGTACTCGATCTCGGAGCCGTCCTGCTTGAAGCCCAGCTTCGAGTACACGTGTCTGCCCATGCTCGACGCCTCGAGGAGCAGCTCGAGCCCGCCACGTCGCTTGGCCTCGTCGAGACCCCACTGCACCAGCTTCTTGGCGATTCCCTTCCCTTGGAACGCGGGGTCCACGGCGCACATGTCCAGCACGAAGACGGCCGGCTCGTCCGACGCCGCCTTCTCGCGGATGACCTCCTCGCGCCGCTTGTGGAGGGACCCCATACACGCGGCGGCGTAGCGCTGCTCGGCCTCGTTGCCGGGGAAGATGGACTCAAGGTTGAGGTCCTTGATGAGGTCCTTGGGCGGCGCGTCACCGTGGCCCTCAACGGCCGACTGCTGCACCCAGATGGCCATGCCGGCGATCCTCCGCTGGCCGGGCCGCTCGGGGTCCGGGATGGTGGCCTTGAGGAAGACGGTGTTCGGCTCGCCCTTGTTGTTCTTTGTCATGGAGCCGAAGCGGTTGGCCATGCGCGAGGCGTGGAAGGCCTGGCCCTCAGGGGTGTCCCAACCAGGGTTCATGGAGATGAAGACGCCGTCGCGGACCTGGTGGCCGAAGGCGTTGCAGACGACCTCATTGACCTGCGTGAAGTCCTCGGGCTGCGTGATGACCTCGATGCGCACCTCCGAGGTCTTCCCCGCGTTGTCGGTGGCGGTGATCGTCATTGTGCGCTTGCGGGGAAATTTGGAGTTGATGGCGGGGTAAAACTGTGACGTCTGTCGATTATGTTTTGTCTTTTTTGGGGTGAACTGGTTTCGCGGAGAGCTGAAGTGGTGTGATGCCAGTGGTGTGATACTCGGACTCCGGCGTTCTGGTAGTGTGTCGACAACTCAACACCAGGGTGTACAAATCTTTAGGCGAAGGAGATGATGTAGACAAGTGTCTTCTGATGAAGAGCAGGCTGAAGAAAGGACGGCAGCGCCAAGCCAAACATCCGCTCCATATGACGGACGACAGAGGCTAAACCTGCTCGACGCATGAATCGTCCAAGGCTCCGCGCCAACGGTCCACCAAACTCCGCATTTCGGAGGAGACTAGGCCGTGAAAGTGATGTGTTGTTAGCCTAACAGTTAGCGCTGAGAGTCGGGTTTCCATTATCAATCAGAAATGCGTTCCGAGCCTTGTTCAAGGCGCAAAAACACCACGGAGCAACGTTGACGACGGCTTCAGTATCTTGCAGTGAACACCGAAAGTCAGGTGTTCGAAGTTCGAAAGCCTGCACGAGATAGAAAGGTTAGTGATTAGCGTACAGAATTAATAACTTCACCTCTTTTCGCGGCAATCAAGCGATGTGTCAGATACATGGGTGAAAACCTATGCGGATGCAGGAGTCAACGTGTATAAGAGCTTGGTGACTCGAAGACCACTTTTGAACTGCAATACTATCTTTTGATCTCTTGAACGAGTATGCTGATATCATGACCGCACTGGCCGGTAATTACTCAAATCCGAGAAACCCCCTTAGATAGGGCCATCCGGTGCCTATTCACGGCTCACAAGAAGAAACATAGCGGGCTTGAGAAAAACATTAGCCAGATTGCACTTAAAGCACAGGGTATGAAAGGTACAGCCAAGCTAGATTAAGAAATCTGTTGCCTCCAGGAAGTTGGCTTTTCTAACAATTCTTTGCTCCTCTTCAATTGAACTTCAGCTCATTTACGGGCATTTGCGTCAGTTGTTGACCGAGATGGATTAGACAGATGCCTGTGTGATGTCTAGCCTTCTATCTCAGTTCATAGAACTGGCAAAGGGGCGTAGAGAAGTTGTTCAGGATCGATCATTGGGGATAGCTCTGGGCAACTTTCCATACTGATTTCCAACCCCAAACGCAAGACGGGTTCAAAGTGGCTTAGGCTAGCACAGCATGGGACACAATATGGATTAGAATCCAAGTGCTTTTGACTTTGGAAGTGACTAACTTAGCTGGAACTAAACTCTTAGTAAGCCTGAGAACCCAACTGCAGGGTGACTTTGAGGTCTACCTTATAACGCCATAGAACCATTGCATCCAACTCTTAATTCTACAAAGAATCTCCATAGCCTGTGGCTGGAGTGACACCGACACTTGGTAATTTGACCCCATGTCGTTGTTCGGCAAGATCAACGCCGTACCCTCCCTGGTAGTAGCGTTGACTGGGCGCACAACATCTGCCATTGTCGTCGGGACCCCTGGAATATCCCATCTGAGGTCCACTCCGATGGTCCTCCAGGAATCGACGCTAAAGCCTGTCGGGTGCTCCAGGCAGATGTTGGTGCATAGGTATCGTAAATCCAGACAGGCGCACATGAGGGCCGTTTGCGTGGCGATGAAGTCCTCGTCTACGGCTTCGACCATGGCATTGATGGAGCTGGCCAAGTGGGCCAGAAGATCCAAGTCTTCAGCAGCGTCCATGACTTCTTTTAGCGGAACCCGTGTGACGGGGTAGGCCGTGGTGTTGCCAAAGAAATTCGTAGTTTCGTGGTGGAAAGCGCGTCCTCTCCAGTTGACGGGCGTCAAGAGTCTTGCTTCCCAGTCGAGGCTGATGCCATCGTCAGGGCTCTTTGCCCTCACTCTGGCCATGGTAGCGTAGGCCCAAATCAAGGCTGTGAAGCAGTCCATTGTTGAGGGCGATCCCCTGCATGTCCTTCTCGTCGTCACAAAGTGCCGCAGAGTTTCCAAATTTTGCCAACTGATGAGAAATATTACTTCAGACTCTGCCCTGAGAAGCTGATGCCCCACCGGATCCTCCCCAGCAGGTAGTGATATAGTTGTGGCCGGTCCAAGAGGATACTCTTGCAAGACAAATTCCGGACATGCTGAGAGGAGGGCACGAAGTGTGGGTTTCTTTTCCACTACCCTCTTTGAAATCCTCTCTTCGTCCAGAGCTTGAGAGGATGGACATGAGAAGAGCGTTTTTCTTGTCTGGGCTGCAAAACATTCCATGAACATCTGCATACAGGTGGCATCTGCAACAACCTTGTTCAGATGGACCCAGAGAAGCAGCCCGCCGTTGGTGAATGACGCTTCAACGTAGCTGACTGGGGCTTGGCTAAATTGGCCTGTGCCTTGGTGAATCTCAAAGTACTTTGGAGGAACACAAAGCTTGAAGAAACCAGGTGGAAAGTTGTTCTCCTTGAGCTTTGCATACGAATAGCCGAGTGTGGTGTTGGGTCCTGTGGTTCCAAGCGGTATAACGTCAGAATTCCTTACAACAAGAGATATTTTACCTGAGGCAAGGTTGACCTGGAGAGTGCCGGCAAAGTCAGGCCTTTGTGCTGCAAGTCTATTGAGGGCATCTCGTATCGATGCCAGTATAACGCTTGGTGACGCATTATGACTTGTTGGAAAGCATACGCAGACGCTAAGGAACTCACGACGAGCTTCTTGGTCCCACGCTGGTAGAGATATTTCTAGTGGGTTAGGCGCAATGCCCATGACGTTGTTTGAGCTGCTCATTTTCTATGTGAGTATGTGCGCAATGCAGAGTAAGTATGTTTTCAAGTTTTGTGATACTATTAGCAAAAGCAAAAGCAATGCCAAAGTGCTTTTTAAATAGGTAGGCAGGTAGTTAGATGTTGTTCTAACTTACAGCAGGCTGGTGTCAAGGAGGTGCTGCGCAGGCTTTCCTTCTTTATGTAGATAAGGAAAATATTCTTTTTAGGGCAGATGATGACTTTTAGGAAGATAGTACTTAGCTTTCCTAACTGGTTGCTTAAGGACGGAAAAGATTAGGGGGCCTTTAGTGTAGGTTTTCCCTTAGCAGGATAGCTTTAGTTATTGAAAGTTGTGCTTTGCTTTAGTAAGAGTGTTGGCTTTGCTGTGGAGTTGAAGCCAAGCTGGAACTAAAATGGTTTGTGTTGTGTTTAAGTAGAAAATAGAAAACATCCTCAGCAGCTTTGTTATTTATAGTGAATGAAGTAGCATACAGTGTAAAATATTTGCAGTGAACCACAACTAGATGTTTTGTGTCTTGCTATATTCTACGTGCAAATAAATTGAACCTAACTTAAGGTCGGATGTTTAAGAGGGCTTTGGCTGTGATCTACGCTACCAGTTTTTTTTAATTAATGCTGTGAATAGTCCTGTAGGCTAATTCAGGAAAGCCTGTTAGAGGTGGCCTAGCTAAAATTGAAAATCTCTCGCAAAACTACCTAGGATACTGAAGGCTGATGTAATAGTGCAACTAGATTCATGTCAAACTTAGATTTTGCATAACTCTAGCACGTCTCCTTAAGGGCAACATTACAAGTCTAGACAGCATCTTTACTATTAGAATAAGTAGTAGAAATAGAAGAACAAAGTAAGAGAAAGGAGTGCGCACTTATACTTTGTGGACTGTAGAGTAGCTTAGTAAATCAACATCATTACTGCTTGTCTATAGTGATTTGCCTGATTGCAAGCAAACAAAGAACTTAAAATCCTATGTAATATCCTGCCAAAACCCTGCTCTGTGACATGAAACTCATAAGGGTTTTCTCAAGAAGGTAGAAAACTCCTTTGCTTTGCCTTGGACAATCAGTTCTATTTTAGGTTTGGCTGACAGGGAGTTCCGGGATTACTACTCAACTGGCCCAGCCGGGAATTCTCTGCATTGCCAATTCAAATGGAGAGCCCCCATACCTTTTTTCTTGGACGATTCAGTCAGTTGGCCCAGGACAAGCGGACGCACGAAAACAAGCCGAAAAGTTGAGGGAGACCCAGGTAGCCAAGTCAAAAAACGCAAAAATTGCGTTCTTCTCGGACAAGCAATAACCTAAGCTCTCATCCGCCCCTGGGAAACCGTTCAGTGTGGCCATTTTGTGACAAGAAGCTAGTGAGTTGTGATTGTCTGTTTGGTTTAAAGGATTGTCTGGCTGGGGTTTATGACGGGGTTTCTGATCTGCATATCTGGGGCACGCTGATCATCGATGCAATCAGTCTATTTGCGAAATGCGAACCCGAAGAGCCCCCCCCCCCCCCCCCCCCCCCCCCCCCCCGGTCCCAGGGGGTGTGCCCTGTTGAAGCAACAAGTACACGCCAAACTCGCCAAACGTCCTTAGGGTTGAATCAGGTCTACTGGGTTTGCATTCTTGTTTTTGACCCTTTGCACTGCAATTCGAGCCAGCGTAGGTCTCAAGCAGCAGTTTTTGATGGTGTTGGGACCCAAGAGATGCAGAAGAACAGACTCTGCGCTCATCCTGAACAGGAACGCCATACTCCTAAGCCAAGCATTCACCAAGTACTTCCCATAAGAGGTAGGGTGCTAGTCTTATGATCTTGGCGACAGTTGCCATGTTAGAGGTACTGGAGCATCTTTGCTCTGAAAACGGCATGGGAAACCAGGAAGAAGACGTCATTTTTCTCAGTTAGGCAGACTGTGAACGATTCAGGGGGACCTTTATGGATGCAAGGTCCAGGAAGTGTGGGCAGTCACCAATCAGAAGCCGGTATATGGCCGTATGGTTGCTATCTGGTCAACCGCTAAATTGCAGTGACAAGAGTGGTCTGTTTCGGATTAAATATGTCAGATCCTCTTCAAGACGGTTACGGCACCCTCCTGGAGATCGCGGGGATGATCATGATATTTAATATCGAACTTCCCTCTTCCCCTCGACTTCGGAGTGAACTGCAACAACGACTTTATATTCCCTCACTTTCGTTCACTTCAGCCCCTCGTTCGACTTTTGTCTTGTCCAGTTTGTTTCTACGTTCGATATCGAAATCCGGAACTCAGCAATTACTCTCTCTTCTATCGGGCACGAACCACTCATTTATAACCATTTCTTCGATTTGAACCCCCACCCCCTGTAAATCCACAATGAAGTCGGCTTCAGCCATCTTGGCGGTCTTGGCGGCCGTGGCCAACCTGACGGCAGCTCAAAGCGTGAGCGGAGAGGTGGAGGGTTTTGCCACCGGAGTGACCGGCGGCGGCAACGCAGCCGCCGTCACGCCCAAGGACATCGACGAGCTGGCGACGTACCTCACCGACGACGAGCCACGCGTCATCGTCCTCTCCAAGGAGTATGACTTTACGGAGTCCGAGGGCACCGAGTCCGGCACCGCCTGTGCCAACTGGGGAACCGGCGACGCGTGCCAGAGAATCATCCAGGACGACTGCGGCAGCGGCACCAAGGAGACGGGCACTTGGTTCAAGGCCCCCCGCACGCCTATCGACGTTGCCTCCAACAAGACCATTCTGGGCGTCGGGAACAAGGGCGTCATCAAGGGCAAGGGTTTGAGGATAATGACCAGCAACATCATTATTCAGAACATCGAAATCACAGACTTGAACCACAAGTATGTCTGGGGAGGCGACGCGCTCTCGTTTTCCGGTGCCGATCTCATCTGGGTTGACCATGTTACCGTAAGAATCTCCCTCCATTTCTTGTCACTCGGTTCTGCTTTTCGAAGTTGGACATGTTTTAACTCGATGTGCAGACCACCCGCCCCGGCCGCCAGCACTACGTCTTTGGCTTCGAGCCCAGCAAGCGCATCACCCTGTCCAACAACTTCATCAACGGCGAGTCGACCTACTCCACCGGCTGCAACGGATACCACTACTGGACGCTCGAGATGGTCGGCGAGGACGACCAGATCACCATGAAGAACAACTACATCTACAAGACGTCCGGCCGCGGCCCTGCCCTCAGCGGCGCCACCCTCCTGCACGCCGTCAACAACGTGTGGAGCGACATCGACGGCCACGCCATCGAGGGCGGCGCAACCACGGCCCGCGGCATCTTCGAGGGCAACGCCTTCATCAAAGTCAAGCAGCTCGTCTCGGACTACCAGGGCAAGCTCTTCTCCTCCCCCGACGCCACCACCAACGCGCAGTGCAAGTCGGCCCTCGGCCGGGCGTGCGAGATCAACGTCTTCGAGGACACCACCGATGACTTCGACTACACCGACACCAGCTTTTTCGGCGACTTCAAGGGCCTCGACATCGCCAGCGCCGCCGCCGCCAGCAAGATCAAGACCAGCGTCCCTGCCAATGCCGGCGCCGGCAAGCTGAGCGCCGCCTCCTAAGGCTGCCCCCAAGCCCAGTTCCGGCTCCGGATCCGTTGCCCTGTACGGCCAGGGTGGTGGCCAGGGTTACTCTGGCGCTACCGCCTGCTCGTCTGGCAAGTGCGAGTTCGTGAACGACTGGTACTCTCAGTGCGTTTAAGTTGTCGGCGTTGACTCTCGACGAAAGACCGTCCTGAATGTCAGCAGGACCACGGTGGAGATCGCGGGCTTGGAGGAGAATCCAGCCTGCTACTCTATCAGCATTCATGTAAAAATAGCTTTTGACCTGTACATTAACAACGTATAAAAGATAGCCAGGCCCAAGCCCGGTTATCCACTGCTCACACTCACTTTCCATACTGTCATGTTGTAATTCCGATGAAAAAGCCGCTCCAATCGTGACCCGAAGCCTTTAGCAGTTGAGTTTCTGTTCTCTCCAGCTTATCCGTTGGCTCGCGCGTGACAAGATACCGTAGGAATTACAACAGGGAAGCGGGCTAAAGAAAAGCCGTTCTCGCATGAAAGCAGATGACATGAAGTTACCCGCGGGCTAAGGCCCGACTGCCGAACATCCACTGGCGCAATGGAGCGAGAAATGGCATCATCGTCAGTCCCCCCCTGGGTTAGACCACATATTGACGTGCAAAGGAAGACCTGGCGGACCAATGACGAGTTTCCGAACGACGAGCAAGATAAGCACCCGGGAAAACGACCACCTCCTCGCTATTGCCGGCATCACGGCTGGGATCTGGAACACCACCGGAGGCCCATTGAAGGGGGTTTGGATCTCCGCCCGCCGGTGATGTGCTCCGATGCGGAGCTGACGACTTGAGCTGTTGTTCCCCCCGTAGGCTCTGAAAGAAGACTATTAATTGCTCTACGAAACTTGTTATTTCTGAGCCAGTTGGGTGAGTCGATCCCGGACAAGAGCCATCATCTAGATTGCCCGTCATGTCTACTCCTCCTTCACGCCGGTGGTATCACTGGTTCGCGCCGACCGATACCCCGGAAGAACGAAAGCTGATCCTGAAGCTCGACTTTCTCATTGTGCCCTACGCTTTGTAAGAAGAAGTCTTCCTTCGTTGCTTGTGCGTCTGTTTCAAGTGCTGATGTACAGACTTACAGCATCATCTACTGGGTCAAGTATATTGACCAGATCAACATCAGTAAGTGAAGCCCCCCCCCAAAACCCAGAAGGCCTCGTTAAAACTCTGTGACTAACATCCATAGACAATGCGTATGTGTCGGGAATGGCCGATGAGCTCGGCTTCCACGGCAACGAGCTCATCCAGTTCCAGACCATCTTCGTCGTGGGCAACGTAGTCGGCCTCCTCCCCTTCATCTACCTGTTCCCACGAGTGCCGATGCATGTACTCGTCCCGACTCTGGATCTTGGATGGGGGCTCTTCACCCTTCTCCAGTACCGCGCCAACTCCTATGCCGAGATCATGGCGTACCGGTTCATGGTGGCCATCTTTGAGGTCTGTCCGGCCCCGCCCCTCTCCGTCTCTTTAGATTCCGACTGTATGCATGCCGTATAGACTGACCGAGAACTAGGCTTCATACTTCCCGGGCGTCCACTTCGTGCTCGGCTCCTGGTACCGAAGCGACGAGATCGGCCGCCGGGGCGGCATCTTCTACATCGGCCTCACCCTCGGCACCCTCACCGCGTCCCTCCTGCAGGCCGCCGCCGTCACGTACCTCGACGGCACCCACGGCCTGGCCGGCTGGCGCTGGCTCTTCATCATCAACGCCGTCATCACGCTCCCGCTCGCCTTCGTCGGCTACTTCGTCTGGCCGGGGACGCCCGCGAAGCCCAACAGGCTGTTGATGACGGAAGCGGAGCTCGCGCTGGCGCGCTCGCGCCTCGAGGAGGCCGGCGCGTCGACGCGGAGCACGCCCTTCTCGCTCGCGCTGCTGCGGCGCATCTTCACCAACTGGCGGTTCTACCTGCTCATCCTCTGGGACATCTTCTTCTTCAACACGAGCGCCAACAGCGCCGCGTTCCTCCTCTGGATCAAGAGCCTCGGCCGCTACAGCACGGCCGAGATGAACAACCTCGCGGCGCTGAGCCCCGGCCTCGGCATCTTCTTCGTGCTCTTCATCAACTTCAGCGCCGACCTCTGGATCGGCCGCCCGGCGGCCATCACGCTGGCGTCGGCGGTCAACCTCTCGGGCCTCGTCATCCTGGCCGTGTGGAACGTGCCGGAGGCGGCCAAGTGGTACGCCTTCAGCACGACGTACTCGGCCGTCGCGGTGTCGTCGGTGCTGTACGGATGGGCCAACATCATCCTCAAGCATAACATCGAGGAGCGGGCGCTGACGCTGATTCTCATGACGGCCATCGCCACCTCGACGAACGCGTGGATCCCGTTGTTCGTGTACCCGACCGTCGAGGCCCCGCGGTTCCCCAAGGGCTACGTCTACTCGGCCGTCATGGTCGTGCTGCTGGTCATCACGACGCAGGTTGTGAGGGTTCTGCTCGGATCTCACGGGTATGTGTCCCTGATAAAGGGGTTAGTAACATTTGGCCAGATAACTGACTGTAGGAACAGGGAAAAACGTATACGCAAGTCCCAGGACTCGCTGGCCGCCGAGGATGCCGCCAGCGAACCTGTCGAGGGTCAGTCGGCATCGGCTTACGAGATCCCCGACCGGAAGGATCTGGCATCGCGAGTCGTTGCTGTTTGATTAGGAGTCCGTCTCATAAAATCAAGAGAAACTGTGATAGGAGGAAAGGAAGGGACGAGGGAGCCATATATGCGCAGAAAAGCTGAGCGATCGAACGGGGGTTGAGAGTGGCCGGGAATGTGGTTATCCACGGTACTTGAATGTATAGGCTGCGGTAACCAGGCTGGCGGCGTCAAACAATGAGATAAGAGTTGGTCAGTGTTGCTATGACTGCCATGAATTCAACAGCGTAACTGAATCGGCGTGGCGCACAAGAGGTGCCGCTGGGATAATTCACATTGTATTTCATCAGGAGTATAGCCTATGTACACAAAATTCCGTCTAGCTGATGGCGGAACGAGCAATAAAAACATTAGCGGAATAAATCCCTTCGCCTCTGTTCACTTGATCTAGTAACCCTCCTTCTTGTTGACGAGATTGGTGAGCTTCTTGCCCTCGCTCAGCCTCTGCAGGTTCAGCTCCAGGATCCCCAAGACGCGTTCCGCGTAGCTCGTCGACAGGCCGCTGATGTGCGGCGTGATGAGCAGGTTCTTGGCCTTCCACAGCGGGTGGCCGTCGGGCAGCGGCTCCGGGTCCGTGACGTCGAGGGCGGCGCCGCGGATGGTGCCCTTGTCGAGGGCGGCGATCAGGTCGTCCGTGTTGATGATGGGGCCACGGGCGATGTTGGAGATGAAGGTCCGCCGCTCGGCCAGGATCTCGAGCTCCGGCGCGGCGAGCAGGTGGCTCGTCTTGTCCGTCAGGGGCGTGGCGACGACGAGCAGGTCGAGGCCGGAGCCGAGGAAGGCGTGCAGGTCGGCCTTGGAGGCGCCTGAGAACCACTTGGACGGGAACTTGCCCTCCGGGTCGCCGAGGCCGGGCGGCGTATACGTGTTATCGCGCCTCGAGTCGGGCGTCGGGCGCGGGTGAAGGGTGTAAGCGTGCACCTTGAAGCCGAGGGCCGTGGCCACGCGTGCTGTTTGTCTGCCGATGCTGCCGTAGCCGAGGATTCCTCTGTGATAGTGTGAGATGGGATGGGATGGGATGAGGTAAGGTGTATAGATAGAGCAGGACTCGCTATGTGAGACCGAATGAACGGGGGCTTGCTTACATTGTGCGGCCGACGGCATCTTCGACATAGTCATCGCCGCGCTTCCAGTGGCCCGCGCGAGAGTTGTCAATGTATTTGGGAACTGAGTGAGTGAGTGTCAGCAGCTGCATCTGTCCAAGGTTCCTACTCATCACCCCCGAGGAATGCGTCTCTTACGCTGATGCTGGAACGAGAGGTACGTCGTGATGATCCATTCGGAGATCTGAGGCCTGCGCCCGACAGTCAGCAACAAAACAGACGAGACTAGACGACGACTACGATGACGACGACTGTATCAGCGGCCGGGGGGGCTCACCCGTGAACACCGTTTGCCGTGCAGAAGCTCACGTCCGTGTCCTTGAACAACGGGTCCTGGAGGATGTGGTTCGCGCCGGCGCTCTGCAGCTGGACGTAGTGCAGCTTGGGCGCCGCCTCGGGCGTGGGCAGGGCGCTACCGGTCAGCAGGATCGTCACGTCCTTCCAGTCGTCCGGGTTGAAGCCGTCGCCGGGCTTCCTGTCGGCCCAGCCGAGCTCGTGGTAGACGACCTTGAGGTCCGGGAACTGGTCTTGCAGGCGGTCGAGATACTCCTGCGGCGGCACCCACTGGGAGAGGATGAGAAGCTTATGGCCCTTGAGGGTCTTGTTTGGCGGGGGGAGCAGCATAATCATTGATGCGACGGGGGATGAGGGATGAGGGGAGATTGTGAGGATGGTGTTGTTGCTGGTGGTGAGTGAAAGAGTGAGAAGGATTATGTGAGACTGTAGGTAAAGGTGTAGGTAAGAATGATGAGAGTATGCACGTAGCGTTCACTCACACGCAAGCAAGGATATTATCTCACAGGTGATGGATGAGAGGAGGGAGGATTGGGGGTTTCATTTCAGGCCCCGATGGGATCACAAATGCAGTAACAACCAAGCTCCAAGCTTTACCCCCTCCACATCTTTATGGGATTCCGCCCTGGCACGCCTTGGGTGCGGGGGGTGGACGCTTTGCGCATCGCAGGGTCGAATTGCGCAACGGGCAGGTCGGAAAGCCGCCGATGCGACCTACGCGAGGGTCTTTAGGTGTGTGGGGGGAGGGGGGAATTCAGACGGTTGGTTATCTCTTACTCGTCCGTAGTAGGGACTGAAGAGCATCATCACTCACTCCCGGCCCGGTGTCGGCGGATGAGATTGCGCCGGGGGGGGGGAGGATGCCGCTGAAGACGCCAGCCAAGCTTTGGTAGAGTGTGTATTATCTGTAAGTTGAATGTATATATCAGGAAGCTGAACGTATATATAGGTTTATTCGAGTGAGTGAGTGTGTTTGTGTCTGACGTCTGCGTCTGCGTGATACTTTGTACAGTCTTTCCCAAAGCCAAGCAGTAAAGGATGAGATTAGTCAGTGAAAGTAATGGTGGGGCTTGATGAGACCCGGTTGCTGATTACATCTGTTCCGTAAGGGCCCAATGATAAGGATGGGGGGCTCCTGGCTACCTCCCACTCATATTCTCATGACTTTCTTCTTCGGCTACGTCAGATTGAATGCTATCGAGACTGATCATGGCTTTGGCCTCGAGTTTCTCGCTCATAGCATGGTGCATCATGAATCATGCAAAGCCTCAGAAGGCGGTGAAAACAAGCATCAGTTCTGCCGTGGCGGTTGAGAGGGGAATGCTTCTATTTCCCCACCTAACGACATGAGCCACGCCCTTTGAGAAACGGATCCTCACTCAAGACCTCTGAGTGGATAAATACGACGACCTGTTGCCTCTCATCGAGGCTCTGATAGTGGTATTCACATTCCCGATCACCAGCACGACGCGTCTTTAGAAGCCTCGTATACCTCCCAAAATGGCGTCCTCAGGCCCGACCATCCGGCACGCGCGTCGTCAAGGTGAGAGAAGAGGCCGCGGTAACGCCCAAGCGACCTCTAAGACAAGCAGCTAACCCCACCGAAAGATATCCCCATCATCCTGAGCCTCATCAGGGAGCTCGCAGACTACGAGCGCGAGCTTGACAGCGTCCAGGCGACCGAAGAGTCTCTCGGAAACACAATCGCCTTCGCCCCCGCGGACCAGACGACCTACACACCGGGCAAGCCGCAAACGGAGCCCACGGCGCCGGGCAGGCCGGCGCGGTGCCTGCTGCTCTTCAACGAGGCCGGCGAGGGCGTCGGCATGGCTCTGTATTTTTACAACTACAGCACCTGGCGCGCCAAGCCGGGCGTCTACCTAGAGGACCTCTACGTGCGGCAGTCGGAGCGGAACAAGGGCTACGGCAAGCGGCTGCTCGTCGAGCTGGCCAAGGAGGTCGTCGCCATGGACGGCGGCCGGCTGGAGTGGGTCGTCTTGAAGTGGAACGAGCCGAGCATCAAGTTCTACGAGTCCATCGGCGCAAAGGCCATGGACGACTGGGTGGGCATGCGCGTCGACGGCGAAGCGCTGCCGAGGCTGGCGGGCTTGCTCGGGTGATGGGAAAGTGCCTCTTCACCAAGATAAGGAGGAAGAAAGAAAAGAAATAGAATGCTTCTACCCCTTTAGCGTTTGGCCGTCCATTTTAGGGCCCTTGGCTTTCGCCGTCTCGTCGCCGGCAGCGGGTCCCTTGGACATCCGAGCGTAGGGAGTAGCCGATTTTGGTCTTTTCCCTTTCGCGTCGACGTCCTCGAAGAGACGGTGGTGCGCGGCCGTGGCCACGGGGACCTTTGCCTTTTTGACGCCCCAGACAGGTCTCTCGAACGACGGCTCAAAGCCTGCCTTTACGGGCGCGGGCTGCATGTATGAAGTCGCTTGCCACATCCTTTCATACTCGCGTCGGACCTCTCGCGTACGGAAGGGCTGCTTTCGAGACGTTGGGATCTTGGCGCCCGTTTTGGACCGGCGCTTCACGGAGAGCAACCGCTTGGCAGTCTTGGAGTAAGGCCCTTCGTCAAACTGCCCGGTCAAGCGAGAGAGCTGTCTGCCCCGAGAGCGCTCGACATCGCGGGCGGGCAAGCGAGTGTGTATTGTCCAGTCCCATGATGGCGTCTCGCCGGGCTTCGTGCCGATGGACACGGCAATGCGCCTTTGCGGCGGGAACCTATACAACTCCTTGGGCGCATCCCCGGACGCGAGCAGCTTGAGGAAATCCCATGCGTCCTCGGCGACGGGAGGCATGATCTTGTTGGCGGTCCACTTCCACCACTTTCGCACAGCCTTGGTCACCCTTCTCGGGGCGGTTGGGCGGCCCCAGATGTCCTCCCTAGGCACCTTCTTCATCGGATCGAGGTTTCTGAAGGGATTTCTCGGGAAGGCGGAGCGTGTGGCATCGCGCTGATGGGATTGTTGGGCCTTGATGTAGGCGCGCAGCTTGGGGATGTCCCAGTTGTCCTCGATGGGGCTGAGGTGCTGGTACACCCAGGGGGTGGGGTCTTCTCTGTCCCAGTTTCGTTTCCAGGGATGCGTCTTGAGGAGTTTCTCTTTCTTCCTTCTGTCCTTTTCCGCTTGCTCCATGCGAAGCTGGAGCTGTTCGGGGCCAAGGGGCGGTTCTGGTTCTTTGGCGACCAACAAGGACACGAGCTCGCGACGGCGTTTGCCCAGGCGGCCGAAAGTGTGCCACATGACCTTGCGCAAGCGCTTTTGGTCACCGTTGGCGGCGGCCTGCAGAAAGGGTATCCGTTGCTTTCCATCTAGGAGGTGCTTTTTCCGGCGGTACTCTTCGTCTTTGCGGGCTTGTTCGGGATCGGGGGATCTGAGAATCTGCGGTTCGCGTTCAGCGGCTCTTTGCCGCTCCTCTCGAAAGCGAGTTTGTATGGTTTCGAAAAGAAAGGGGCGTATGGTGGCTGGGTAGTAGGTTGCCGCTCGAAGGAGATGGCGATAGACATGCAGCGGCTGCACGGGATGCGGAAGGGGGATTCGAGATTGTGGCATCGTAGGAGGATAGGAGGCGTCAATTGGCGGTGGACGGGCGATGTGTTGAGGGTTAGGGGATAGGCGGTGATGGTCTTTTTGCTGGCATGGCTATTGTAACTGGATAGTCGGGACAGAGACAGAGACAGAGACGCATGTGCGATGTCGAGCAGGATGCATGCAGATAAATGGCAGATGATGGCATTTGGCAGATAGGCGTAGCAGGCGCAGAGACTGTGAGATGCTGTGTGTAGTCCCCCCAGGGAGGACGATTGGCCAAAGCTCCGGGGAGTGGGGCAGTTCAGCATCGAGCAGCTGAGCTACCTTCTTAGGTACCTACTTACCTACTTCTTGCCTAGGTACCTAGGTCCCCTGTGAGATGGAAATGTGGCTGTGAGAAGGCATCTGTGGAATAAATTCGCTCCAATTTGCAACCTACCTACGTTGCTTGAAGCAAGGCAAGTTAGCCTCATCGTATGTGCAAAGTAACTATGTAAAATGATAGATAGGCTAAGCTGTTGAATAGTTGAGCAGGACACTCGATCCTCCCTCTGTACAATGCGTGCTTCAGGTAGGTATCCGTCTGTCAAGGCGGAAATGCTGTAAATATAAAGTGAGAGGCATTGTCTGTGTGTTCGTAGCAGGCGTTTCTGCACAGGGGAAACAAGCATTCTTCCGCGGCATTTACATAGCTGCTAGACCCAGATACCACCCCCCATTGAACCCTGAGCTTGGTTGAGAGTGGAAACGCACGCGATAAGTAGCCTGGTAGGGTCGGCAGAGAGCGGCAGTTACAGGATGGACTGAGAGCAGCACACGTCCAGACGCGTCACAGTGGTCACTGAACGGAGCGTGTCGAGGGAAGAAGGTCTCAGGATACGTACCACTTGCAGTCGGACACCCAGAGCACAGATAGTACCTGGGTAGCTCTACCCAATTGCTGCTAACCGGCCAGCAGTGGCCTGTGCGTCTCGCTCAGCAACGCAAAAGCACCAATCCCCTCCAACCCTCCCACGGTGCACATACACATCTGCATGCCGACAGTGGGTACCGATACAGGTATCCGTACAGTGGACTTGCTCAGCGCTCTTCCCGTCCGTAATTGAGACGCGACACGTTGAGACACGCCCCTCGCCTCGCGAAACAGACACGTCCACGTCCCCGTCCCCGTCCACGGTTTCCGTCGCTCCCCCGACAGCTTTAATTGAAATTCCCTTTCGGGCTCAGCGCTGCGGGTCTTTTTTCAGTCTCGGGCCCGGCAACCAGACGACGAGACTGTCGATTATGATCTCTGATTCTAGTCTCCGATCTCTGTCTGATACCTGTCCACCCTTGAGAACCTGGCCTTCGTCTCTCTCGCTGTTGTCGCTATCTCCAAGAGTCTTCTGTTGCCCGCCCAAACAAGAAGAGAGCCACTCGCTCTCCCTCCTCCGTACTCCAGTCTGACCACGACCCAAAGACCGGCCAACCTCACTTATTTAGGAATAGCCGCGCGTTGTCGTCCCCTCCTCCCTCCCTCCCTCAACCCTCAAAGCTCCGGCTACGTACGACATCCGCGCATTCCTCTTTCACTCACCCCTCAACCTTCGATCTGCCGCCTGCAAAAAGTGCTTTCTTTACTCTGGTGCACGCCGATATCGACACCACACACCACGTCAAAGGCGACTGCAGTCACACTATACCACTATTGCACTGGGGCCAAAGCAAGGTAGCGCATCGCAACGCAACGTGACGCAACGGCCGCCCGAACCAAAGACGAACCACCCGGTCCAAAGAGAAGATAGTCCAAAGACCAAAGGGACAAGGCCGGCGGCTGCACCCATTCCACTCCGCCTCATAAGTCGCCTCAATTCTCACTTCGACTCAACTCAACTCCATCAACCCCCTCAGTCGCCAAAAAAGAAAAGGTGCAAAAATCCACCCACCGCCCGTCGATCGACTCACTTGCCGATAACCTCCCCTCTTCTCGACGACGTCCTCCCTTCCGAACCCCCTCCCTCCGACGACATCTTCTTTAATCGGAATCTCCGTCGCCTGCTGTCGAACCAATCCTCGCTGCCTCCAATGTTGTAGCGCCGACACATGTCTTCGACCGCCCTCACGACCAGCCAACCCTCCCGCTCCCTCCATTCTCGCCGCAAATCTTCCTTGCCTGCAGCGCGACTCAACGGCAACTCCAGAAACGTCGAACCCATCGCCATGATGCCTTCCGCATCGCAATCGCAACCCTCTTCGCAACAGTCCTTCACAATGAGCCAGCAATCCCAGGCCGGCTACCGCAACTATGGAGCGGACTCTAGGCTCGCCAATGAGGCGCCACAAATCTACAGCGTAAGTAGTCCCGGTTCCCCTCCCTTGCGATCGCATTGCTCCCTCCAGCGATGGTATGGCGCTGCTCTCCGGGTTTGTCGTGTTGACACGTCGCATATAGGCTGTCTACTCCGGCGTCGACGTCTACGAAATGGAAGTGAACGGTATCGCCGTCATGCGCAGGCGGCAAGACAGCTGGCTCAATGCGACCCAGATCCTGAAGGTGGCCGGCGTCGATAAGGGAAAGCGCACAAAAATTCTCGAAAAGGAGATCCAGACCGGCGAGCATGAGAAGGTCCAGGGAGGCTACGGTAAATACCAGGGTACCTGGATCAAGTTCGACCGCGGCGTCGAAGTGTGCCGCCAGTACGGCGTCGAGGAGGTTCTGCGCCCCCTGCTGACCTACGACATGGGCCAGGACGGCGGAGTCGCCGGCCGCGGCGATTTCAACACGCCCACCAAGGAACAGGCCATGGCCGCCCAGAGGAAACGCCTCTACAACGCTGGCAACGAGGCGAGGACGAACGGCATGGCCGGTCTCAACGGCACCTTTTTCAAAAACATCTCGGCCACCGCCTCGCACGCCGTCGCCGCCATCAGCAAGGCCCGCTTCGACTCCCCCGGCCCGAGGAGTCGCAACGGCCCGACCAAGACGCCCAGCTTCAGCCGCCAGAGCTCCATGCAAAACGGCGACGACTTCCCCGGCAACTCCCAGCAGAGCTTCGCTTCGGACTTCGGAAACAACCCCAACGATTCGGCCTACTCGACCCAGCAGACGAGCCAGCAGCCGTTCGCCGACGGCCCCGAGCCCCCTCGTAAGCGCCAGCGCGTGACCATGACCCCGCAAGAGAGCTTCGGGGCATACAGCAACTCCATGGAGATGTACCAAAACAACTTCCCCGGCTCGCCTACGGAACCCAACGAGTCCTTCATCTACTCTCAGGCGAACCCCACCACACACGACGGCCACAGTCCCCTGAGCCCCCTGCCGTTCGAGATGTCCCCCGACGCCGAGTCGAAGCGGAGCATGCTGATGAGCCTTTTTATGGACTCGGCGACTTCAGACCAGTCCAAGCATGAGATGCTGCGGACTTTGGCTCCCATAGAGCTGGACATGCCCATCGACCAACAAAGCCACACCGCTCTCCACTGGGCCGCCACATTATCGCGCATGTCGCTGTTGCGCGCGCTAATCACGGCCGGCGCGAGCCCCTTTCGTGTCAACGCCTCGGGGGAGACTGCTCTTGTCAGGGCGTGTGTCGTGACAAATTCCATGGATCTGGGCCAGTTCCCTGAACTTCTCGACGTCCTCGGGGGCACCATTGAGGTCCGCGACAGCAAGGGACGGACCGTGCTGCATCACATCGCCATGACCAGCGCCGTCAAAGGTAGGAATGCGGCCAGCCGATACTATCTCGAGAGTCTCTTGGAATGGGTAGTGCGGCAAGGCAGCAACTCGGCAACCAACGGAAAGGGGGATGGCGCGCCGGCTAGCTCGCAGAGCCAGCCGCAAGCGCAATCGCAGCCCAAGATGGGCATCGCGCGCTTCATGACGGAGATTGTCAACGCACAAGACCACGCTGGCGACACGGCGCTGAACATTGCTGCACGGATAGGAAACCGGAGCATTATTTCGCAGCTGCTGGAGGTTGGCGCCGATCCCAACATTGCCAACCGCGCCGGTCTCCGGCCCGTGGACTTTGGCATCGGGGGCGACGCTACGGAAGAGGGCTCCAAGATACTCAATGGGGCCCATGGCGCCGGCACCAACGAGATTAACGGAGAGACCGAGAGGGACGGGGTCGTCAGCAGTGAGAGGACAAAGGAAAGCAGCGACGACATCATTTCATGTGAGCCCCCGTTCAGAAAGCCCCCTTTTCCTGCAGGGTAGTATTCTAACAATAGCTAGCCATCACACACCTTCTGAACGAAGCGAGCTCAACGTTCCAAGGCGAAGTCAAGACGAAACAGGCTGTCATCGAGTCCCTCCACTCAACCCTCCGCACGACGTCGGCGCAGCTCGGCGAGGCCCGGCGGAACCTCGAGGCCATGCAGGCAACATTGCGGAAGCAGCAGCTCGCACGGCAAAAGGTGTCGAACCTCAGCCACGCGCGCGAGGAGGAGCAGGTGCGCCTGACGCAAGAGCAGAACCGCGCGGGGCGGACCGACTCGCTCTCGTCGTCGTGGGAGACGGAGCTCAGCGCGGCGCTCGAGACGGCCGGCACCAACGGCGAAGGCGGTCTGCTACCATCGGCGGCGGTCCTCAAGGCGCGGCTGGCCGCCGTGTCGGCGCGGAGGGACGTGACACGCAAGATGGCGGGCGCACTCAAGGGCCGGAGCAAGGACCTCGAGGTCAAGTACCGGCGCGTCGTCGCCATGTGCACGGGCGAGCCCGAGGACCAGGTCGATGCCGTTGTTGACGGCCTGCTGCGGGCCGTCGAGAGCGAGAAGGGCGAGCTGGAGGTGGAGCGCGTGAGGCGGTTCCTCGGCGGCGTCGAGGGTGTGGTGCATTGAAAAACAAGAGGGGGGCCATCGAGCATCCCTCGTCTTGGTTCTTAACCACCTCTTGGTCCTCGCGCTGCATGCCCAGAGAGAGAGAGAGAGGAAACTTGCGCCTCTGGGTTGGAAGCTGTTTTTTTGTTCTGTCCGGTGTTTGTCATACCCCCCCTTGCCATTTGGAAGAGTCCCTCGTCCTCCGACAATAACGACAGGCCTTCTTGGTCAACCAAGTATTATACATCTCGAAGAAGAGGAGAAGAGCGAAGAAGAGAGGACCGAAGAGAAGAGAGACGAGGAAAGGAGGCATCGTCGGATTATTTTGCAGCATCGTTTGCCGCAGCCGGGAACGGACGGGCGTTTGGTTGGTTTGGATTGGCTCACTTTTTTTTTTATACTTTTTTTTATACCTTTTTTAACCTTGTCCCCTACCAGCATTTGGGATGCGCGAAGGAGTGAATGGGTTGGGATATCTCATGATTCTTGATGGGATTCAGCAAGACTTTACTTGAATTCGAGTTGGCTTCAGAAAGACACTGTATCGAGAAGAAGCAGAAGAAGAAAACCAGGAAGAAAACCTCTTGGAAATGTATTCGAAGGGTCGGGAATCTTGTCTTCAAACTTGCCGGCGTGCCAACAACACCATGTAAACCAAACTACCTGAATGTGAATGATTAAAAAAAACTTCGCCAGCCGCAGTGAAGAAAATAGAAGAAAAAAAGAGGTAAATAAAGATAGCGCCCCCATGTGCGCTGGTTTCCCAACCACCTCTTTGGTTTTGATTCCCTGCAAACGCCCTGCAATGCTGTTGCTCCGAGATAGTCATCTGTTTCAGAAAATGATGAAATAATGATAATACCGCTTCCTCTCCCGCCTCCTGACGTCCTCACCGCGCCAGGCCGGACGCGTATAGACCTTCCCACCGCTCCTCGACGCCGCCAACCATCTTTTTGGCTCTCTCGATCTCCCGGTCGAGCTCCTCTACGTTGCGTGTCAACGCGCTGACCTCCTCGAACCGCCGGGCATCCCGAGCGGCGTCCACCATCTGCTGTACCATGAAACGCTGCTCCTCAAGGACCACTAGACGCTCGCGCGCCTCCTTCTCCTCTGTTTCAAGCGCCGACACAGCAGTACTGGTCTCGCTGGCCTGGCTCGCCGTTTCTGACTCGGCCAGCTCCTGGTTGCGGAGGGGCGAAAGGTGGAGAGACGATGACGACCCGTTGACGCTGCCCGACTGGAGAGCGCGAAGGCGTGATGACTGAGACGATCGAGCCCGAAGAATTTGCGGGACCGACTTTAGTGTCAGCATGTGAGTGTGTAGAAACGACGAGGCCGCGGCGTAAACAGCTTGCTGGAGACGGAGCTGGGTTTTGGACGTTGTTTTCATGTCACGCAGGCGGCGCGCGGCCATGTCGTACTTTGTGAATGCATCGGTAAGACGTTTGCGAATCTTGGACGCCTCTTGGATCTGGGCGTGGGTCGGTGGCGCCTTGGAGATATCTGATCCGTCCTCTCCCTCCGGCTGCAGTGCAAGCAAAGTCCGCTGGAAAATGGGCATGAGCTGGCGGATACCACGTTCGAACTGGCGCAACGTCTCGTACGCGCGTTGGTCTGGCGGCTTGTGCACGAGGGTCGCCGCGAAGTCGCGCTTAGAGAATATCGTGTGGTTGCAGCCCCGGCACATGCGGACGTCGACGCTTAGCTGGCCAGGCTGCGCTGTCGTCGGGGGCTTTTCCGTTGCCGGACTCGTTGCTGGGACTGTTAGACGCGGTGCTCGTGACGATCCCGAAGCATGAGACTCACGACTGGCTATGCTCAAGCCCACTTCACTCGAGCAGCCTGTAAGTGGATCGGCGCAAACCACGCGACCGCATATTCGGCAATGGTGTCTCCTAAAGGTCCATGACCCGAACTCTTGCTGGCAGAACGGGCACTGTGTGACGGAGGCGTCATCTTCCCAGGTCACGACCGACTGCTCCAGCAGCTTCCTCTGGCTCTTTTGACCCGTCAACGTCGCCACGGGCGAGAGCAGGTTTCCGCCGTTGGCCGTGACATCCTCGGGCGCACTCGCAAGCAGCTGCGTCAGCTTGGTCAAGCGCTTTTCCAGCCTAGCCGCTTCGAGGTTCTGCCTCTCCACCCTCTTCCGTCGCATTTCGGCAAAGGCCGACGTGTGGTCCACTAGGACACCGTTGTGGTCGTTGTAGCCGTCTCTCGACTTGTAACACGTCTCGCACACTCTGACCCAGTATCCCCGCACAGGATCGTGCTGCGCAGACCGCGAAAGACGCATCTGATACATGGTGTGTTCCTCGCAGAACAGCCTCCCGCAGTTCCGGCAGTTTATGCTCCCGTTGACGGCTCCGAGCCCCTTGGCGCATGTCGGATCGGTGCATCGGTCGTTGCTCGTTTGGCGCTGCCAATGCGACCTGGTGATGAGCTCATCCGGGTCGATGGGGCCTTCGACGAGCTTCGCTACGGCGGGCGGCGCAACCGGCATGGACTCGTTGGATTCGAACACGTCCAAGCCTCGGAGCTTCTGGTTGATGATGGATAACGGCTGGAACCGCTTGGCCTTGAGGACCTGCTTATCAAACCACGTGCGGACCTCATCTTGCTCGACCTCGGGTAGTTCTTGGTGGTTGTCGTCGATGTGTCTGAGAGTGAAAGGGGGGTCAGGGACTAGAGTTCAGCGGCGCAAGAATGGTTGACCATGTTCACCTGTTTAGTTGAAGCAGCGTCAACTGCGGTCCGGGTGTCAGCAAAGCATGACGATCAAGACAGGGTGTCTACTGACCATCTCCTCCTCGCATATCGGGCAGACCAGCTTCGAGCCGGCGGTGGCAGTACGCGAAGGCCCGCCAACGCTGATGTTTGATGTGAGATCCTGGGCGAAGTCGGGCAGGGGACTCGAGACTGGGGGCGAGGCGGAAGACGAGTTGAGAGACAGGGTGCTTTCGGAGGGAGCAAAGGGACTCGGAGTGCGTCGATGGCCCTGGACTGCGGGAGGCGTAGGAGGGGCGAGGCCCTTGCCGCTGCCCAAGATGCGACCGCCTCCCAGCTTGCGGCCGGACATGGTGGAGGAGAGGCGATAGCTACGAGACCATCAAAGACGGCGGGCGGCAATGAACGGTTGTCGATGACGAGGGCGAGGAGAGGTTGAGGTTGGTGCAACTCGAGTAGGGGGAGAGAGAGTGTGTGTATATCGAGGGAGGAGGGAGAAGAAGGAGGGGGTGGGAGAGTTGATGCCGAGACGCACACGACGTGCAGATGCAGATGGCAGATGCCAGTGCGAGGTGCGAGGTGCGATGGTTCGAGGTGGTGCAGTTCGTCCTCGACGCTACGTTGGCCCGGGTTGGTTCCAGTGGTTCCAGGTCCAGTTCCAGGTCCAGTTCCAGGTCCAGTTCCAGGCTCCCGTGCAGCCGTCAGGCCCTTTCCCTGCCACTTAGGAGCAGCGGTGGGCAGATCGGCGGATTGGCAGGCAAACAGGGCGGTGGGAGGGGAGGAGCCCGAGAGCAGCAGCAGAGAAGTACAAATATCTAGGTACCAAGGTGTAGGTACCTACATCGTAGTAGTTAGTAGTGCAGGAACAGGGTTTGTTTTGGGGGCAGAGGAACGCATTCGGCGGGAGGGATGCTAAAGACATTACAAGACATAGGTACCTGATGACGCGCTAGCGGTGCCGCTAAGCGAGAGACGGGCAAAGAGGCTCCACAAACAAGGGACAGGCGGGGCAGAGTCGGTGCCGCCAGATATGCGAGTACGCCGCTCTCAGCAATAGAAACAAAATGGAAAGAAGTACCGTTTTATCGTGCAGACCGCCATGACATCGACAGCACGTCCCTCTAGTGGGGTGCCCAGCCTTATCGACCGTCACTGACTCTTATCGCCCCGATCGGTGTTTGGTTCTCGCTGCTGTTGCTTCTGCTGCTGCTGCATCTCATGAAAAAAGCCGCCCGAGAATTGGATTGCCTCCGTCATCAAATACAAGTCTGCGCGCACTCTGACCAGCTCGGTATACCACCCCATCATGGCCGACAAGTCCAAGACAAAGAAGTTTCCCGAAGTGCAGGGCGGTGGGAGTCTCATTCTAGCCTGGCGCATCAAAGACAAGAAGGTCTTGGTCGTTGGAGGCGGAGAGGTATGTGACTCCGGCTACTTCTACTGCTCCCACCTCTCCCACTACTCCGATTCGGGCGAAGCAGCACATGCGCTCGAGATGCTTCTTTTGTGATACTGACCCTCCCCGCCTCGACTAGGTCGCCGCCGGCCGCATTCTCAATTGCCTCGATGCCGACGCCAAAGTCACCGTGGTCTGCCCGGCCTCGGGCCTCAACCCCGAAGTGGCACACCGAGTCGAGCACGCGCAGGTCGCCCACGTCGATCGCCTCTTCGAACCCTCCGACCTCGATGGCGCAGACATGGTCCTCGTCGCCATTGACGACCCCGCCGCCTCTACGACGATCTGGAAGTTGTGCAAGGAACGCAGGATACCCGCCAACATTGCCGACGTGCCTCCGGAGTGCGACTTTTACTTTGGCAGCGTCCACCGCGACGGCCCGCTGCAGATCATGGTCAGCACCAATGGCAAGGGACCCAGGCTGGCCGCCATCATTCGGCGGCAAATTGCCAAGTCGCTCCCCAAGAACGCCGGCAATGCTATTGAGGCCATCGGTACACTGAGAGCGAAGCTGCGCAAGATTGCTCCGAACCCGGAAGAGAGCCCCAAGCGGATGGGATGGTGCGTTGCCACTCCCCGTAAAATGATGATGCAAACATGCTTACGTACGATGTGCAGGATGATCAAGGTCAGCAACAAGTACGACTGGAACGAATTCTGCGATCTCACCGACGAGGACATGGAGAACCTCCTCACATTTTATGCGGGCGGCCAGGTGCCCACCATCGACGATCTCCTGGCTATGAGGAAAAACCCCGGCTTCAATGTGAACGACGTGTTCGACGGGTCCTTCGGCTTCTGCGTGGGTGTCTGAATACGAGGCATTTACAGACAGTACATGTGCACATAAGGGTATCTGCAAACGGATATGGGTGTTTTGAGCGATATACGGCGTCATTCCATTGGGGTTATACATCTGGGATGCTTCGTTGGCGGCATCTCACGGCTTGAGAAAAGAAAAAGTTCATCTGTAAATAAAGACATGGCGTAACATGGCATAACAGGCGGCCTACGGGGTATGGTTGGCATCAGTGGACGGAGAAATACTTGAAGCAAACGCTGACGTATTATGATGACCGACGTGAATTACACTTCAGCCGCGGAAATGCGACCTGCGAGTACAGCAACAAGGCCGAGATCGGAGCATAATGCCGATGATGCTCGTAGAATAAAAGTAGGTCAAGCAGGCCATAGGCTAACTCTGCCCGTGTTCCATGCGCTCGCGAGTCTTGAGGGGGGGTCTACTCCACGACAACGGAGCTGTCGGCGCTCCTTGTAAGGATGGCACTCGGATCAGGAACCACGGAACCGGCTCCGGTGGGGGACCCACAAACGGCCAGTCAGATCAGGTCCGACATGAGCCGGGAACATTGGATTGCTATCGCCTGTACTACAAGGTATTACCACGTAACCGGACTCTTTCTAATCTCTCACCTTGTCCTAACCTAGCTCTGAGTCGTTTGGCCGTTTCTCACACCCTCCCTCCGTCTAAATAACGCGCAGATCAGTCGTGTGCTTTCTCGGAGGTGCGCCGTTGAGTCCCATTGAGTTTGGTGGCTGATGAACGAACATCTGCCAGCTGGTGCCACTCGCCACTCTAACTTGGGCGCTTCCATCTTCCCATCTTCACATCTTCGCATCCTTAGACGACCACCCAGCTACTCGCTTTGATTCCCGCTGCGCATTCGCGATTCACACCCAAAACCACCATATCGACGCGTTTTACTCTCTGTAAAAATCGAAACGCCCATTTTCCGTCTTCCGCGACCACGAATTGTCGATCCCGCACGCGTCAAGACCCCCGCCCTTAAGTCCCCCCCACCTCCGCGACCACGGCGATCCTTTACCATACAATAACTACCTTCAAGTCTGACGAGTTGCCCTCCCATTCAATCTGCCACGATGCCTCCTCGCGGTCGCAAACGAGCGGCAGAGGCTGAGCCTGAACCACGACCCGAGAGACTCTCCCTTTCGTCCTTTGGGGACCGTGAGCCGCCGCCTCCCTTCTTCAACACTACCTTTTCCACCCACCGCGCATCACCCCTCTACGTCGGCACCAACACTCTCACTTTTCCGCGGTTGCAAACGCTATCGCAGCGTCTGCGCGACACCCTTGTGGGAGACATCGTTAGAGGTGTGCAGGTCGGCTTGGGAGATGGTGACAGCTCGCTTGGGCGCGCCGGACCCTTGGAGAAGGTCGGCATTCGCTGGGTCGCGGTTGACGCGTTGCTGGGCGGCACAGATGATGCAGATGTCGACTTGAGTCGGGATATGAGCAGTGACGCGGCGGACGGCGGCGATGCGGAACGCAAGAAGAGGGGCCTGGTGTTTGAGATCCGATACGAGAACGCCTTGTGTACGGCTGTGCTGCTGCCAGCGCTCTCCGACCAGGCGGAGGACAGGCAGCAAGACGGTCTCAAGTCGACGAGCAGCATACATATACCGGGACTGCTTTCCGAAAGCAGTTCGAGGGAGGACAGGCACTTTATGCGTCTGCCTCTCCTGCTTTTGCGCATGCCGGCGCCCCTCAAGTCCGTCATCGTCGACTTTCTCTCGAGCACGTTCGATTGTCGCATCAGCTCTATGCGCCTGGGCACGAGGCGTTTCACGGCCGCGTGGGAGAGGTGGATCACAGACGCCGGGCTTCCCTCGCGGGGCCCTCTAGCCAAAGACATGGTTCTCACCTTGGGTTTCTACGTCCCGTCTCCCGACACCGGCGACGGTAACGATGATCAGCCTTCAGAGGGGCTTGGGATCAAATCCATCGACGTCATCATCCCGGCCGAGGAATTGCGGCGGTTCGCGAGAGAAGGCAAGGTACTTGCAAGTTCGAGGACCAGGAAAGGTGAGGCCAGCGAGCGGAAAGTACTCAGCCAGGGCTACGAAACCGACCAGAGGCAGAGGAAGCGGCTGGCCGGCGGCAAGGCCGACGAAGGATGGGGATGGATCGACGACGGCGACGAGAAGAACCAGGAGCCGTTCCTGCGCGCCTTGGGCGCTTACTTGGACAAGCACCTCGCCCTCGACCTCTTCCATCCTGGGGTGAGAGTCACCAAGATCGCCTGCGGCGGGTTCGTGCTCGCAGAAGGACGGGTCAAGGTCTTTGTGCCGCCGAACGACGACGACAACGACAACCAAGTATACCCGCCTGTCAAAAATCTGGTCCAAGACCTCATCACCAGCGCAGTGTCATGAGTTGTCAGGAGAACGCCTGTCATCTGAGTCAAACCTCGACGACTAGGACAGAGAATTAGAACACAATCAACAAACGCTCCTGGAAGACATGGAGGGGGCGATGAGATACCGCGGCAGTTGGCAGGGCTATGCTTCTCTCACACCCAAGCTCCAGTCGCTGTGTTTCTCGGCCAAGAGGAAGACAGGATGAAGCTCGTGTATTGCCGCAAGGTTGCCGTCCACCTTGGCGGACAGTCCCCCACCAGATCAGCTTGACCATATCCCGGCAGCACGATCACTCATCTTCCTCGATTGGGCCGCATGTACATGACTTCAGCCACTGGTTCATCCAAGCGAAGATGCATTCCCCATTATCCAACACGGCTCGTGACAGTGGGAAGAGCCCAAGGTGAAAGGCATCAATCTGGAACACGCGTGCACAAAGAAGGAAACCATGGCGCAAGCCGTCAGCCTCCGCCCAATCTCTGCTTGTCAGAAATATGGATAATTGACCTCGGATAACAAACAATCGACTACGGCTAAGCTTCCAGGGTGTCATTCCGTGCCTGCTGGGGCAAAGCTCGGAAAACTCGGGACTTCGCGATACTCGGATGCCACCCCTAAATGGTCTCACTGTCAGCCGCACCAGTAGTAGCAGCTTGCAATCTATCTGAAATCCATCATACACACACCACCACCACCTAGAACGACACGTTCTCGCTGGGCTCGTTACACCACGCGCTTGTCTTGTTGATTGAATTCTCCTGGCTAATATGACTGCCGCATGCACCCCAGAAGACAGGGTCATTCAGCCGCCAGCCGCCCCCTGGTTTTGCCCTCCCTCCCCGCAAACCAGGGGAATTCCCGTTTTTCCAATTTAGGCGGCGCGTGCACCCCCCTGAGTCGATCAACGACACCCTGTCTGCCACCATCACGGCCTGCCACCATCAAGCTTGACCTTCCACAATGGGCTGCGGTCCTGGTGGCTGCGAAGTGCGAGCCTCTCGTTTGGCCTTGGGCCGTACCCGAGTAACGAGAGTAGGCCCCATCACGTACACGGGACCCAAGAGGGGCCATTCCAATCATTCTGTGAATTTGCTTTGCGCAATGGATAGAGAGCTTCCGTCTCATGAACGAGGTGGGTTTACCAAGTATAAAGACGGCATCTCGGGAAGTTTTGACACCGCCAGTCTTTGCCCTCATCGACCCAAGTCGCTCAGTCTTTTCCACACTTGATCAAGTTCAGTCCATACCCCATCGTCCGCCATGAAGTTCTCTCTGAGCGTCGTCTGCCTCCTGGCGCCCATCACCGTCCTCGCGGCGCCCCTCGAGGAGCGGCAAGCCTCGCAGAGCATCGACCGGCTCATCAAGGCCAAGGGCAAGCAGTACTACGGCACGTGCAGCGACCAGGGCCGCCTGACGTCCGGCCGCAACGTCGACATCATCAAGGCCAATTTCGGCCAGATCACGCCCGAGAACTCGATGAAGTGGGACCAGATCGAGCCGAGCCGTGGCCAGTTCAACTGGGCCGGCCCAGACTACCTCGTTGACTTCGCCCAGAAGAACGGTAAGCTCGTCCGTGGCCACACGCTGGTCTGGCACTCGCAGCTCGCTAGCTGGGTAAACAACGTCCGGGACCGGGCCGGTCTGACCCAGGTCATCGAATCCCACATCAAGGCGGTTGTCGGCCGGTACAAGGGCAAGATCTACCACTGGGTGAGTTTGCTTTCCGTCTCATGCTTATAGAAAAGCCTGTGAAGAAAGCCGATTTGCTAACACTCAACTAGGACGTCGTCAACGAGATCTTCAACGAGGACGGATCCCTCCGCTCGTCCGTCTTCTCACAGGTGCTGGGCGAGGACTTTGTTGGCATCGCCTTCCGAGCCGCTAGGGCCGCCGACCCGAACGCCAAGCTGTACATCAACGATTACAACCTCGACCAGGCCAGCTACGCCAAGACGCAGGCCATGGCCCGCAAGGTCAAGGAGTGGATCGGCAAGGGCATCCCCATTGACGGCATCGGTAAGTTGTTCATCTCGGACAGAGCTTCCTCTCTCACCCTTGAGGATCTAATCTAGATGACTCTTACAACATACTAACTACACGCTCACAGGCTCCCAAGCCCATCTCCAGGCCAACCAGGGCGGCAATGCCCTCGGCGCCCTGCAGACTCTTGCCGGCAGCGGCGTCAAGGAGGTTGCCATCACGGAGCTCGACATCGTCGGTGCCAGCACCAACGACTACACCGCCGTCACGCGCGCCTGTCTGCAGGTCCCCCAGTGCGTCGGCATCACCGTCTGGGGCGTGCGCGACCCGGACAGCTGGCGCGCGCAGAACAACCCGCTGCTGTTCGACGCCAACTGGAACCCCAAGGCGGCCTACAATGCTGTCGTTCAGGCTTTGCAGTGAAGCCTGGCGATGAGACCGTTGGTTTGAGGGGCGAGAGGGGGGTTGGGTGGGGGGGTTGAACGTTTGATTCGAGCTGCTACTGTTGTTGGTTTCGTGTAAAAACTTGCTTTTGTTTTTGGCTCTTCTGCCGTATATATGACGATGGAAAGAAAACTAGGTCTTCTTCCACTCCTTGGTTTTCTTACCTCTAACTCAACCACCCCCCTTTTGAACCACCCCCGCATTTGAACCACGTCATCTACAGCTTCACCCTACTACAACCATGAGAGCCCCCTAATCCAAAACATCACAACAATTGCAATTCTACTCCAAACAATACCGTTTTTTCAGCATACCTTTATATTAATACTATGAAGCAATATACCGAAAATGAGGTCCAACAGGCCCTTGAGGATGTTGCAGGTGGATGCAGCATCCGTAGGGCAGCATTGACCTGGGGAATCCCCTATCCAACCCTTCGCTATTGCATACAAGGAACCTAGTTAAGGGATATTGCCTTTGCTGGCTAGCAGAAGCTCTCTTAGACCTAGGAAAGCCTCCTTAGTGACTGGATTACTACTTAGGCTGCCCTAGGCTTTAGTCCTACTTATTAGCAACTAAGAGAACTAGCAAGGCGTGTCCTAGGTGATCCTTAACCACTTGGGAGGAAGTGGGTGACTAGATTCCTTCGCAGGAATCCCTCTATAGGCACTTATAGAAGCAGGGCAATAGATGCCAGACGTGTAAATGGGGCTAAGGCTGATATTATCTAGGAATAGTTTTATTGTCTAGATCTGCCAGCAGTCAAGGGCATTAAACTATCCAACAGATGGAACATAGATGAGACTGGTATTATGGAGGGCAAAGGGACTAATGGGCTGGTCCTAGGCTCCTCAGAGACCAAGTATATCTAGAAAAAACAGCCTAGATCTTAAGTATAGGTATCCCTTATTGAATGCATCTCTGCTGATGGGCAGTCTCTGCTTCCCCTTGTTATATATAAGGGTAAGGCAGTCTAGCAGCAGTGGTTTCCTCTAGATCTCTCTGGATATGCTGGATGGCAGTTTACAGCTACAGATAATGGCTGGACGACTGATGCTACTGCCCTAGAATGGCTGGAGAAGGTCTTTATCCCCTAGACTGCCCCTAGGCAAGCTGATGAGGCCAGACTGCTTATCCTGGATGGACATTACAGCTATACTACTACAGACTTTATGTGGCAGTGTATACAGCATAACATCTATCTTATCTTTCTGCTAGTACATACATCTTACGTCCTTCAACCTCTAGACTAGTTAGTCTTTTAACCTCTAAAGGCTGCCTATAGGAAATACCTTGGATACCTTACCCTATAGAATGACTTAACTATAGCAGGCAAAAGGAACTTCCTTGACTGTTATAGGAGGGCAAGGAAGGATGCCCTTACTGCCTAGATCATCAAGAGTGGCTGGAAGCATACTGGACTATAGCCTATTAGTCTATTACGACCTCTATCTAACTCCTTTGTATCTAAGGATATACTAGGCAGTTAGGGATTCTCTAGTTAATTAGCAGGCAATATAAGCAGCAGTTAGTAATAGGAATCTGCTGTTTCTAAAGTCCTATAGTTAACACTGCGAAAGTCTGCTGACCTTTAGCATCAGCTTCAGCTGTTTAGTCAGCTGAGGCAGGAGTCCCAGAGCATCTATACCTAAAGGCATCTATTTCGGAAGATCCAGAAGGGATGGGATAACCAGGCCTATAGACTGGCCTTTGTGGAGCATCAGAATGAAGCATTACAGGCCCACATCAACAGCCAACAACAGGGTAGGAGAAAAAAGGTCTAGTTAGATCCTAACACTAAGTTTGCTAATATAGGAGCCATACAGAGGGCCTAGATTGAAGCAGGTGAAAGGGAGGATGATCCAGATGAATCCAGCGGGTCAGAATTACCCAGTGAGCCAGAAAGCTGCGTCTGGGTAGGTGGTAGGGTCGAGGAATAATCGATGGGAATAGTGGCAAGGCTGGTGTTGATGTGGTGGATGAGGTGGTTCAAATGCGGGGGTGGTTCAAAAGGGGGGTGGTTGAGTTATGCTCAAGAAAACGTCCAAGTGAACCACCTCAAGCCAATCCGGTCGGGAGGTAATCAGGGGAGAAGTCAAGCTTCTTGGCGGGCCTAAGTTACAAAGTGATCCGTCAATAGGGCGCATCGTGTCCGCTCAACGTTCTGCAGACTACGGCTTTCACTGCCGGCTTTCGAAGACTGTGAAGTTTGGAAACTATGGTCAATCATACACCATACTTGCGGCACGGCGACATGCATTCTCTTGGTCCCCGGGTCTACCTAGCCAATCATGGCCTTTCCACGTGTCTATTCAGTTGCTGCAGGAACATCTCTTCAGGGGTATCCATCCGGTGGTTGCATGGTTTGCTTGTTCTTCATCTTCTCCAACGTCAGAAACAACACACTCTTTCTTGGCATCTTCTACTCTCTCTCCAAGTCTTCTAAGTTCACCTGATTGAGGTGAGTTTAGTTAAAAACATGTCGACCGGCCAAAGCTCATCGTCGACCCTTCCCCCGTCTTCGTCTTTGTCTTCGCCTACACCAGGCCAATGCGATGCCAGCCCTCGCGATATCGAAGAGGGAAGAGATGCATACAGGCCGGGCGGGTTCCACCCCGTCTACATTGGTGACGTCTACCACGATCGATATGAGGTACTGAACAAGATCGGCTATGGCGCTTACTCCACCGTCTGGCTCGTCGACGACAAAAAGACACCGCAAGTGAATCCTCCTCCAGATGGGATAATCCCCGACTCGGCCGCATGGCAAAAGCTGACTGCACGTTAGAGAAGGCGAAGCTCGCAAATTCTTCGCCCTCAAAGTTCTCAGTGCCGAATGCTATGGCGCAGAAAAGGACATCTTTGAGAGGGAGATTTTGAAATGCTTGCGAGATGGAGATCGGAAGCAGCTCGGATACTCACACATCTGCCACCTAGTCGATGACTTTGAGCACGAGGGTCCCAATGGTACTCACGTTTGCCTTGTCTTCGAGCTCATCGGTGAGACCTTGCGAAGCTTTGGGGCTTGGTTCCCCGACAGCATGATTCCTAACCAGGTGATGCGGCGCTTCACTATTCAACTGCTACTAGTTCTGGATTTCGCCCACGAGCATAATGTAATCCATACTGGTATGCTGTTCCCTGTCAGCTTTTTGACTTCCAGGCTACCCTATCCTATTCACCCCTTATAATTGTCTCATAATGGCGTCTGACTTCCACCCCAACAGATATCCAACCAAGCAACATCTTTGTCAAGTTGAGGGACTACACCCTAATCGAGTCGGGCTACCTTGTCAAGGTGGCCATACCGCAGCAGGACCGTTCCGAAGAAAAGTACACCGTTTTGCCTTCTCGCCCTCTTCGTCAGTACTACTTCAACGAAGACGACAGGTTCGACCACTTCGACATTGCTCTGGGTGACTGGGGCGTCTCTAGCTGGGCGGACAAACACCTCACCGAGAAGATCCAGCCTGTCGCTCTCCGCGCACCCGAGGTCCTGATCGGAGCACCGTGGGATGCGGCCGTCGATATGTGGAATCTAGGTGCCATCGTCCTGGAACTATTCCTCGCGGTTCGCATGTTCAGCGGGGCGGTCCCTCCGCATGGGCACTACGAGCTCAAGCAGCATTTGGCAGAGGTGGTGAATCTTTTCGGCCCGTTCCCCAAGGCGCTGCTCGACAAGGGAGACCAAGAAATCGTCGAGGCCGTGTTTGACGATCAAGGAATGGTCAAAGGGTTGCCTCCGTCATCCATGGACACTCCGGATGATCTGTCAGACTATTTCCCTCCCGAAATGGATGCAGATATCGGGGGTGAGTTCATTGCCTTCATGCAGTCGTTGATGAAGATCGACCCTGCAGAGCGCCCATCGCCCGAAGACGTCCTCCGGGGACCTTGGCTACGTGCACTAAAGTAGTTCCTGGGTGTTTGTGCATAGCCCATAGTTCCAGATAGATAAAGTCCCCTCTGTTGTTCGAAGCAAGTTGAAGATCCGAGGCGACTACACTGTCTTTTAGGCATTGCGGTGACTTTCCGGGTGATGGGATAGCTGGCAGTCAACATTGCTTTCATTCAGTCTTGTGTGTATAGGCTGGCCTCGCTTTTGTCTCTACTTCTGTATAATGTATATGAATGAATAGGAAATTAGTTGATTTCACTACTTGGCTTTCTATGCTGTTTCCAGAAACCATATGCTGCTGTGTGTGAAATCGTGTCTAAATGATCACAACCCAAACGAATTCAGTCAAGAAGCATTCAGAAGAGAATAAAAGCAAACACTTAAGCCTGGGCAGCTAGCTGGTCTATCAATGGATTTAGTTAATCCCGCACTCCCAGTATCGCCATTTTTTGATGATCTTCCCTACTTTTCAGAGCTGTTCACTTCCCCGGGTGTGATTTTGCGTTTGCTTCTTTTGTTTTCCATCCAGCAGCGTGTGGGAAGGTGTTCAAGTATAAGTCAAATCCTCAGACATGAGCTACCTGTTAGGCTACTAGAAGTTCTTAAGACTATTAATTTTGTATCATAGTTTATCATAGACAGTAGCTAATTTTGCTAAAAGATGAGGTCCTGGTGCCGCGCCAGCACATTGTCCTTGGCATCGTCAAACAGCGCGTGTACCGCATCCCACCCTGGGTGCAGCTGAATAATCGGCAGATTAGCTTTGCGCAGCGATTCGAGAGCTTCGAGATCAAGTTTCGTCGATTCATGGGAGCCACAGTCTGCCTTGTCCGATACGGTGGTTGAAGCAAACTGCGTGTCCCTTGGACCGGAGTCACGAGTATCGCCTCGAGCGTCCAATAGAGCCGTGGAATGGCAGGCTGTAATGGCCTGGGCGGGTGTCACTGTCAAGCGATTCTTCTTGAACACCATGCGAGTGACGGCCGACGCGAGGACTTGATGATTATGTTTGTGCGGTTGGTCATGAGGCGACCCGCTCGCTCCCTTCTCAGCACCCTCTGTCCCCGATGCTTGACCGGAGGAGGAAGACAAGCTGCGCTTTTGTGGCCGATTGGAAGGGACCACGAAATGGGTGACCATGTACAGCCATTTGTCGTCCCAGCTGGCGACTCTCGTCCATAGCTCGTACGTCTGTTGAGGTTTGATCTCCGTTTGGAACACGCAAGCGACCGCGCCCACGAGCAAGTTGCATCGTCCGTACTGTGTCGTTCCCATGAACATGGCGCTGAACAGCAGCCCGGTCAAGTGGGCTCGCGACATGTCCAGGTCCGTGAAGTACGTCGAGTTTGACTTGTGCATATTGAAATCGCACTCGGTGGGCGGCGATCGGGTCGTCATGACTGCGGGGAGCAGCAGCCGGTGTGCGGCGGGACGTCCATCGGTCTTTTGTTTCGAGAGACGGCGAGACAGGGCGTAGAAGAACCGCAGCTGTTGTCTTTCTGTCAGAATGGGAAACTGCCACGGCGCTGTGGCTTCTCGTGATTGATTGTTGGAAAGACTGGTGATCACTTACATGCCACACAAACGGCAGGTTTTTGACGCAGATCACTCCCAGTAGACCCAACAGGCAACTGCGTATAAACATTCCGATTGCTTGCCGCCGGGTTAGGTAATCAATTTGACGATTAATGGGCTTCGGTCAATCGAATCCCTGCTCGAGGCCGGTTTGTAGGAATGTCTACTGGCATTCTAGGTGAGCTTGGAACGAGTGGGCGGGGATCAAGAAGTGTGTCCCTGTGTGTTCCTCGGCAGATCCCCCAGGCCACATGGTCCAAGTCTCCGTAGAGATTCTCCCGCGGTATAATAGAGTTGCCATGGACCAATTCGCCGTGGCAGTGATCCCTCTTAGGCTTGTTGAGCACCCAATGCTTATATGCACCCTGCCGCGGCAATCTCAGCAAGTCCCAGCCAGCCGTGAACCGCGGCTGTTTTGCATCCTTAACCCCCCCCCCCCTCCCCCCGAGTTGCCGGTCCATTGCTCCAAAGCACTACTTATACGGACCATGTTCGCCGTGGACGTCGACAACGAAGCACATTCATGTGACCAAAGAGCAGTACTCTCTTGTACGTCGTTTCATCATCATCATGTCTAGCCAAGACTCAGTTCACGTTATCTACGACGATAAGTTTGCCATCATCACCTTGGACAATGCCGCCAAGTTCAACTCTCTCACCCAGAGCTCCTATTCGCGCCTTGCCAGCCTGCTGCGGGAGGCAGATGCGAACGAGGAGGTGGTTGTGACTTTGTTGATTGGCGAAGGGCCTTTCTTCTCCGCGTACTGTTCCCTCTTGTTTCCCGGACCAAACTGAGAGGACGTCAACTAACCAAGCCGGACCGGCAGTGGCGCGGACCTCAAGGACAGCCCGCCGTCGATGGAGGAAATGGTCTCCCGCTCGTACTGGCTCCCGAAGCTCGTCAACAACAACCTCGACGTCGCGAGGGCGTTCTATGCGCACTCCAAGATCCTGGTCACGGCTCTGAACGGGCCCGTCCTCGGTCTCTCCGCCGCGCTGATTGCCCACTCGGACTTCATCTACTCTGTCCCCGACGCCTACCTCTTGACGCCCTTCTCCTCCCTAGGTCTCGTGGCGGAGGGCGGCGCTAGCGTTGCCTTTGTCCAGCGTCTGGGCTGGGGCAAGGCCAACGAGGCGCTGATCCTTGGGCGCAAGATCCCAGTGGAAGAGCTCGTCCAAGTCGGCTTCGTCAACAAAGTGTTCCCGGACAAGAAGAACTTTAGGTCACATGTCGTTGAGCACGTGAAGACGACGTTTGGCGACCACGTCGTCAGCTCCAGCATGCTCGGGACCAAGGCGCTGCTCCGACGCCACCTCGTCCGCGACCAAGACGAAGCAGCGCCGCTGGAAACCTTTGGCGGCCTGGAACGCTTTTGTCAAGGGATCCCACAGGCGGAGATGGCCAGAGTGATCTCTGGAGGCAAGAAGCATCGTCTCTGATGGATCTGGATAGGCGAGTGAGGGACGTTGTTTTTTGTGACTTCTCTGGATGTATATGTCTTTGCAGGCGAACAAACAATGTATACAGCAAGTTGATGGCTTCTGACCTCCGAGCCCCGCATAACGTTATCCTCTTCGACGCATCCCGTTGAAGAATTGAATGAATATCACTTTTGCATTACACTTCACTGCTGCTTGCACTAGTATCCATAACATGCATCTAACGGGCCCTCGGCCCCGACCTAACGTGCTGAGAGCTCATCACATTGCCGCGGCCTCTCCCTCCTCCTTGGATGCTTCGTCAGAACATCAATGACAATAGTGAACATTACTATCCTTGTTACCGGCCCCCTCCCGCCCTTATACCCCGGCATTTGATCCTCAGCATGCCTCCACGTCCGAAGCCGGGGAAACGGGCTGCAAACGCTTGTGAAGCTTGCCATGCTCGGAAAACGCGGTGCAGCATCCCGCAGACTGGCGTGCCGTGCAAAAATTGCGCCCTCGACAGCGTCGACTGTCAGTTACGCCAACGACGGTAAGAATAGCCCAAGCAGTAGAATCAACCAGCATATGTGCCATCCCCCCCCTACACAGAAGACTGAACAGCTGTCCTACCCAGTCCAACCAAGGCCCGACTGTCATCCCATCGGCTCACACGTCGTCAAGATCTTGCGGAGCCTGCTTGTATATCCCTAGGCAGTGTAAGCGTCGTCGACGACGAGACTGCTGAGAGTGAAACTCCCGAGGCTCCCTACGTACCTTTGGCTGCGCATTTGAGCCACCATGAAAACACAGATACCGCCGCAAATCGCCCGGCCGTTGGGAGTACCGTTGCATACTCGCCACTCTACGGTAACTGGTCGCTCATCATTATTGTCATCATCATCATCATCATCATCATCATCATCATCATCATCATCATCATCTAGAGACAGCTGCTGACTTTCCTTTTCATGAAGGCGACCCTCAAAGCATAGGCCTGGTGGCCGACATTTGCCAACCAGAACGCCCGGGAAAGAGCGGGCACTTCCTCGTTGCATCATTGACGAGCCCGGAGCTTGATATACCAACCACAGACTTCTTGAAGAGCCGAGGGGTCTTTGAGCTGCCGCCGCAAGACGTTTGTAGTCGTCTGGTGCGGCTCTACTTCCACCATGTACACCCTTTCTTCCCGGTGGTCGACGCATCGGCATTTCTCGACGTTTTCAAGAACATCGGGGCACAAAAGCTCAGTCTTCACCTTCTCTGGAGCGTGTTCCTTGCGGCTGCTAATGCAAGCATCCCCATCCCTTGCCCGGGTTTCTCTGTTGTCTATTCTCCTTCAATGAATCAATCAACTGACCTGGCCCGTATTTTAGTTCGCCGAAGATGACATTCTGCGTTTGACCGGGTTTCCTTCACGCAAGGCCATGAAGAAGGCCATGTTCTTGAGATCCAAGGTTGGTTTGCAAGATCCTGTGCGGCCTCGAACCATCGGCAAGCCCAGTCTGACATTTGATCATCCTCAACAGGCTCTTTACGATGCGGAGTACGAGCGAAACAAGACCACGCTTATCCAGGCAATCTTGATGATGGGTTTCTGGTACGCCGACACCGAAGACAGGCTCGGGCCATGGCACTGGAACGGTGTGGCGATTGGCCTTTGCACGAGCATCGGGCTGCATCGGCAACCAGACACCAGCCTGCCCCTGGGCAGACAGTCTTCGTCCGATTATCCTGTCCCCAGAACCATCTGGCAGCAGCTCTGGTGGGCTTGCGTCTTCCGGGAAACCTGGCTGTCCGCGGGGATGAGTCGACCCGCGCGCCTCAACCTCGCCTACTGCAACACAGCGAAGCTGGACCCTCGGGAGTTAGGCGAGGCCTGGGAGAAGATACCCATCTCGAGACGCCAAAAGTACTTTCCCGCCCACATGGAGGCCATGATACCGCTCTGGGTGGACTTGGTTGATATCACCATACATCAAGCAGAGATTCTGTCCGTCCAGCATAGGGTCCCATCGGTTCGACAAAGCACACCTGAAGTCGAAAGGATAGAAGCAAGTCTTCGATTGTTCGACCGGAAACTGCGCGACATGGAGGATGATGCTGCTGACAGCAACCTACTTTTGCATATCTATCATTCCCAACTCTTCCTCGAGTAAGTCTTTGATGACGACGTGCAAGAAACTTCGCTAAGAAAGCTCGTATCCTAGTTCGGCATTGCTGACCCTTTACCGTCCTTTCATGCTCGTGGACCTTGGGATATTAACTCCCTTGGATGGTGATTCCTCGGGACGACTCATCAACGCCACGAAAAAGTCGAGAACGGTTGCCCAGCACACCAACAGCATTCTGGGAAACTTGATCGTTCATGACATGCTCAAGGTGTCACAGGCTTTGATGTATGAGTGTCCAACCCCGGAACCAACGAGAAAAAGTACGCTTACAGTCAAACCAGCTGTATCGCAATCGTTCCCACCTTGTTGACGCATCTCTTGCAAGCATCATCGGCGGAAAAAGCCGCCCGCCAGCTTGGCTGGCATTACCTGGCACTATGCATGATGGCCGTAGAGGAGCTGCGCAAGACATACTTTGGCGCCGAAATCCTCTTCAAGCTGTTCACACGTGCACAGGAGAAGATGCAGAGCCGGCACTCTTCGCGGGCTGTTCCCTCCAGAGCGGGTTTGGTTGCGGAATCTCCGCGACGAAACACCCACCAGCCCAGGGCGTTGAGTCCGCCACCTCCGAATACAACGTGGACTGCGGGGGGCAGCAGCCTCGCAAGCCCAACTGACAATGTGATGTAAGTGAAACCACGTGAATTGCAGCAGTGAGTCTTTTGTGTTTACAAGTAGTTCAAAAGGGCCGAGAATTACGATGTTGAGTGGATTCTCAGCCAATGCATGTTTCCGGACCTCTCAAGCATGGCATCGTGGGACCAACAACAGGACACCACTCTTCCTGAAGCATTCAACCCCTAAGAGTCTAGCTACCCAAGCGATGGGCTGTCATCTCAAAGATGTGGCTTGGCCGGACGACCAGTTTCAATGTCATCCGGCAAAGCCTGCTCGCCCAGGACTGCCTCAGGATACGTCATACCGGCCGACTGACCCACGAGCCCTGCCATCCTCCATGCGCCGCCGTCGACGACCAGAACATGGCCGTTCACGTAGCTTCCTGTCTCGCTGAAGAGGAACACAGTGGCATCCGCAATCTCCCGCAATGACCCATACCTTCCAAGAGGAATCTGGCGGGAGGCTTGACCCGACTCACGCGAGGCCAGGCTCGAAAGTCTCTGCAGGCCCTCGGTGCCCTCAACGCCTCCCGGGCTGATCACATTCGAAGTGACGCCGCGGGGCCCGTATTCCAAGGCTACCGAGGCAGAGAGGGCGTCGACCCCTGCTTTCGCGGACGCAACGTGCGCCTGATACGGCATCCCGGTGTAGTGGAACGTGGCCGAGATGAAGATGATGCGGCCGCCGCTGGGGAGACTCGTGCTCCTGGCCCTGTTCGCCGACGCCAAAAGATGCGGCATCGTAGCCTTGACCGTGTTGTAGGACCCGAGGAGGTCAATGTCCACGACGCTCTTGAAGGCGTTAGTCGACAGTCCCTCGATGGGGGAGATGAAGTTCCCAGCCGCCCCAGCGCTATTTCACGCACACGCAAACGTCAGCGCGCCGCCATTCCATCTTGACTGGGGGGGTGGAACATGTTACTTGCATGACAAAGTCGATAGCCCCGAGCTTCGCGACGCATTCCTCGACCGCTGCGTTAAGCCTCTCCGAACTGCGAACGTCTACGTTGCCAATGCCGAGAACCCGCGAGTGAGGCCGTGCTCCGGAGATGTCCTCGGCCATCTTCAGGGTCTTTTCAACATTGCGACCGACGATGCAGGCGTCGGCCCCGAGGTACACCAGGGCCTTTACTTGGGCGGAGCAGATGGTACCATTGCCCCCGGTGCAGAACACGACGGTCCCGTCTGTACAGACGCCCGACTGGTTAGAGAGCCGCATGTGTCATTGAACGTCGTCGCCGAGGGAAACCTACCAAACAGCCCCTTTGTCCATGCTCGGGACACAAGGTTTGAAACGCGCGAGGCCATGGTAACGAGGGGAATTGTTGTTGTGAAAATCGGTTTTGTTACAGAAGTACACTTAGGTTACGTATCTGATCATATCAGTGTGAGGAATTCACCATGAGTGGCCTTCTATTCGGCATGGCTAGCAACTTATATTGATTCATGCAGGTGCTGATGGGAGCTTCACGCCAGACGATTTACCGCGGCAGGCCGTGCGGTGGACCCGTTCACTGTCAAGGCCTGAAAAGTTACCTTTGGTGCAACATCACGTGGGACTTTTTGCCGCGGCGTGCGGTTAGTGCCAGCTACAATGCAAGATTTTGAGACACAACTTGCCGACAGAAGGACCTAACAGGTTTCCGCGGTAAAGTATGGCTGCTGTGGCATCTAAACATGATGGAGCTCGATTCGAGTCACTGCGGTGGAAGCTAGTACATCTGTTTATTCCTCAACTACATCTTGGTGAGGTTTGTCTCCAATAATAACTACGAGGCAACACTGATGCATATGAATACATAAGCCGGTTTGCCCCCGGTTGGGGAATGTAGTGGATAAATCATGGGTCTACATCGGCTTCTTTGTCGACTTGCCTGCAGGTTGCTCAGCAGCCCATGATGACCCGCGGAAGTACCTCGTGAGTCGACGACCAAGCCGCGGAAGTACAGTGTAAGCGTCTTAATCCCTACAGGTGCATCGAGTACACCGTGAACGCCCCGTATGTTGGCACAATGACACATATTTCCCCTGGTTTCCGGATGGAGCGGCATCGTCACCTGGCAGCCTTTGTTCGAATATGCACCCGGCAGCTCCATCAAACCAGCCTCGAGCTAGCTGTCCGTTCTGGGGCGGGCTTGACTGAGATTCCGACTTCCGCCATGACGCCAAGATGTTGTCTATTCAAGGATCATGTATTGAGGCGGCACATGAAATGGACGCAAGAGACACGATGCATGACTGTCGCCACTGTCCTCGCTGTTCGGGTTCTCCGGAGCTCGCCCGGAACATATTCAAAGAGGCCCGTGGGGCTTATCTTTCACTCCTATCGTTCAAACGGCAAACCAACAAGGAGAGGCCGCATGCATAGAATCATTTGTTTCTCCAGTTTCATTCGGAACAGGTCAATCATGAGTTATACAGCGAGGACTTGGCATAATCTTACATCAAAGATGACGGCAACAGGGCAGAGGTTCGAAATCCTTCGTTTCATGGCTGTGTGGCTTTCCCCTGAAGCCGACGGGTGGCCAACTAACGAGTTCTTCTTCTCCCGTCACATATTGTCGCCTGTAACGAGGTTCTGGCTGTGATGAGTGTCGATGCGAGTAAGGTCTCAAGCGTGAGCCTCTGATAACCTCCGTCTGCACAGGTTTCAAGAAAGGGGGTGTTCAACTCCATTCAGTTGAATATCCGCTTTGCAAGAACTTCCGGGAAGTGACGGAATTGTCACTGTCCTGAAAACATAGCGTCAAGAGTGAATGAACTTAGGACGCCCATGTCCCAGCAGGAGAGCTGTTCGCAAGCACACCAGGCAAACGCCTCAAGCTGGTTAACTTTATATACTGTCAGACTAGTCCTGACCGAGTTGTACTTAATACATCCAAGAAGATCCCTCCAAAAAGCCTAGACTCCTACAGACCAAAGAACTTCATGTCGTCAGCGCCCCGGATCGGGACGGTATGCCCAACGCCAACGGCCCAGACACCTGTAAGGTGGTCGCCAAACACATCCGTGCGGTAGTTCGCCTGGGGCGTGTTCTGGGAGGACGTGACCGGCTTGTCCGGGTTGTAGCCGAAGACGCCGGACCACTGCTTGATGGTCTCCTGGTAGTTGGCGTAGTTGAGGGTGGTGTCGGTGCTGCCGTGGTAGATCTGCATGCGGGGCCGGGACCCGGCGTAGCCGGGGTAGGCGTCGTAGACCAGCTGAGCCCAGCGCTGCGGCGTGGCCTTGGACTGGCCCTGCGAGCAGGTGCTGTTCCAGCCGTTGACGGAGTTCGTGTAGAAGCAGCCGGCAGGGACGCCGTTGTAGACGATTGCGGCGGCGAAGACGTCGGGGTACGTCGCGGCCAGGACATTCTGCGCGGAGGGGTTGCGTGTAAGTGAACGGAACGACTCGGCCGAGCGAGCGGGTGAACTGGAAAGGTGGACTCACAGTCATCATGGCCCCCGACGAAGAACCCGTCACGAAGACCTTGGACTTGTTGCCCTTGTACTTATCCAGGGTATACTTGACCATGTTGGCGATGGAGTTGCTGTTTGCTCCCCCGTCGTGGGTGAGGGTCGCCTTGGATGAGACGTCCCAGCAGGTCCCGGAGTAGGGCGACTCGGGATAGATGACGATGAAGCCCTTCTGGTCGGCAAGGCCCTTGTAGGGGCTGTTGTTGTAGTAGGCCTGCGCGGTGCCGGTGCAGTAGTGGATGGCGACGATCACGGGGGGGTTGGCCGCCAGCTTGTCGGGGACGTAGATGTACATCTTGACGCCGCTGGGGTTGGAGCCGAAGTTGGTCACCTGCTGCAGTGAGGCGGCGCCGGCCGAAACGACCAGCCCGACGGCGGAGAGGATGGTGCTAAGCTTCATGGCGCCGGAAACGATGACGATGTCGACTTTTGTTGCTGGGATTGGGGTGTGTGGATCCTGTTCCCGGTCGTGGGAGGGAGTTGCGGCTACAGGGCGGGAGAGAACAGCAGCGTTGTCAACAGAGACGGACTCTGAGCAAGCCTTTTGTATCTTCCCCTTACACGGCGGTTGAGAGACGGCAAAGGCGGGCAGTCGGCTCTTTGTGTAAAACCCGATCATCTCGTTACCCCACATTCAGGGTTACAGCATGATGTTTGAAAAGGGGGCCATAGAAACTCCATTATCGTCAATTTAGCCGGTTGGCTAAGCTAGGGGGCCGTGCCAGGCTTGTCTAAAGGGGGTAGGTCATCAGTGAGAAACATGTTCATCGTATTTTCCTTTCCTACCCTGGCGAAGTAGGAAGGTGGGTATAGCCAATAGAGTTGTCTAGACTCTTAAGATATAAGGGGGTTTCATCATTGTACTGTGTACAAAAGCCTTTCTCCTGAGAGGACTTTACCCTGAACAATGTAACCACTGTGTTAAATCCTGTGTTTTCCTTCTATACATGAGGGTATTATGTGTCTAGACTTGGGACAAGAAAGGTGGATTGTAGCACGAGCAAGATCATGTAACTAGTATTGCACAGCAGGTCAGTACCTCTAAAGGAGATTGAAACATGTTCGTCTGGACTCTGAGGAAGTCTTGCCACGGCCACTTTCGGCACCCTCCCCCCCCCCCCCCCAGTTGAACCTGGCACGTTGAACTCTGTTTGCCGAGTGCCGACGGCCGCTCAGCGGGCGGCGCAGTTTACAAATGGAGGCGACTGACTTGCTGGATAATATGATGGGGAATGGCCCGCATGTTACGCCGCCGACGGAACTTATTCCCCCGCTTAGCAGGGTCTCTCTGGGGCCAGCCGCCCGTCTTGGCTGAGATGCCAAATCGGAGCACCGCGAGGCGAGTGTGGGTCATCATCATCGTGTGAAGGCTGGCTGCCGTTGCGGGGGGGGGGGGGGGGGTTGTCTGAGCCCCCGGGCCTCTCTGAATCTACATGATGCTAACACGGATGGAAGCCGAGTCACTATGTCCTGAGAAAGTTCTGGCGCTCCAATCACTCGCAACTTCGTGTTTGCCGCAAGACAAAACCGAGCTGACGCTTACTCTCTCGTCCTGCTTTACATGTTTTGTTGGACGATGATGATCCTGTCATCCATTTTACCCTACAACCAAAATATCTCGCCACAGCACATGCCGATCTGTCTCGCCGTACACCCATCCATGCTCGTTAACGCCAGAGTGGACGCGCCATCAGGGAGGGCTGGCTGGCCGAGGCGTCAAACGTCCGGCATCCAATAGACAGGGGATCCGTCAAAGTTGGGGAAAGTCGCAAATGCCTGGGGTACTGATCAGCTTCCGGTAATTATCTTAGATCCTTTGGAGGAATTGGTGTACCGAAGAGTCGAGATCCAGCCAGTCCGTGGTCTCCCAGCTGCTGAAGAGGCTCGTCATGCCCTCGAAGCCCGGTTGCTGGAACACCTCGCCCATGTCTGCCGGCGGCGCCGGGGGTCTCGGGGCGTCGTCCAGCCGTGTCGGCTCGGCGCCTCCGCGACGCTCGGCCTGCTCGGTCGCGGGTCTCTGGTCGCGACCCGAGGGCCCGGCAGAATGGTACCTGGCCTCCTGTCGAAGCTCTTTGAGGATGACGCTGTACCTGCGACCCGGGCTCTCGGCGGCGGTGGCGTCCGCCAGGTGGTTCTGGCAGCGTTCGGCGAGCTCAAAGAGCCCCTTCTCGCCGTCGTCTCTCCCCCTTTGGATCTCCCACACGTACACAACCGCCAGCGCGCAAAAGGTCACGTAGGGCGTCCACCAGAAGGCGTGGAACAGCGTGCCGTCGCTGGCCATGCCGTCGACCGTCTCGAGAGCGGCCTTGGCGGCGTTGATGCACTCGTCGACGCTGTCGTCCAGGGCGGAACGCCGGCCGCTCTTGTTGGACGCCCCGGTACCGAGGAGAAAGGGACGGTTGGCGTGCATGATGGCATGGCAATACGCCAGCTTGAGGGCCGTGTTCTGACGTCGGAACGAAGGGATCAGGGACATGGGCCGGACGGTGCCCAGGTGATGGGGGAGCGACTCGCGCCACTGGTGAAGGGCCTGGCCGTATCGGTGGGCTGCCATGAGGCGGTCGTGCTTGGGTATGTGCTTGATCGAGTAGACGTCTCTCGAGATGCCGTCGATGAGCTGGGCTAGTTTCGCGTGGAAGATGAGGCTCTCGACGTGGCAGTCCATCTCGGGCTCATCCCTCGACTTCCCTTGGGGCGTCATGTCTTCGTCGTTGACGCGGTCCGGGAAATCCTGGTCGATGTTGTCGTCGTGGTACATCCTAGGACGGCCAAAGACGACGGAGAGGTACTTGTCGATGGTGTAGGCCACCCAGAAAGTCCTCTTCCTACACTGCGAGATGATGTAGTCCCTGTCGCCGCTGCCCCTGTTGCGGCCAGACTTCCGGTGCAGGCCCAGCGCCGAGACGATGGGGAGGACGCTCCCAAAGACGTACCACGCCTGGTTCATGCGGGACGTCTGGAGGAGGTAGAGAGCTTGCAACAGGCGCGACTGCGCGGACTCCAATTTCGGCAGGCCGAACTCCATGTCGGTGAGGCTTGAAGCATGAGAGAAGTAAGCATCGCTGCGCCGGAGATCGGAGCTCTCCGCCGCGGCAGTGCCGGTGCCTCCTCGGACCTTGCTTTGCCGCAGCGTGACGATGGCCAGAATGGTCATGACGATGGAGGCCTTGGCGTATCCTATGCCGTGATGCAGGGGACGGTTGACCTGTGCATTCGCAAGCAGCCCCTCGAACCACTCGGTGACATAACCCTGGTGCAGACAGCGATAGGTCACGACGCAGACGTCGAAATAGAAGCGCAGCATCCCCAGGCCCGTGGATCGATCCGGGAGAGCCGAGACATCGAGGACATGGGATTCAAACGGCTTGTCACCCGCCCTCGTCAGCTTCTGGTGCTGCTCGACGACGCTGGGGACGTGTCCCGGAGCATCGCTCCCGCCCGACCTCTGCGAGGAAAGACGTTTCCAGGCCCGGTGAAGAAAGGTAAGGCTTGACGTGTTGTCAACGTACTGCCCTCCGATCTCGGCCATCTCGACTTCTGGCGACGCCCTCGACGTCGGCGGGACGCTCTCGTTTGCTCCAACGTCCGTGATGTTGATGGGTGCAAGCTCGGAGTCTATAGGCCGGGCGGCGTTGACTGCACTTAGACCCGGTAGCGTGACTCCTGGGGAAGGGTGTAGCAAGAGGGGCGCCTCGGTGGGAAGCAGTTTCCTGGGCCTCGTCAACACATTTTTGCTCATCCTGTGCGAGGATCCCAAGAGGCTTGCCCGCTCTTGGAAAGGGACGACAAACCTGTGCGCCTCGATAGGGGGGAGTAAACGGGTCAGCGTCGTCTCAGCCGTCTCGTGGCCGGGGCCGGGTGCCGGAGGAGGCGTCGGCGGTCTGCCTCGACGGTAGGAAGCATCGTAGATGCACGAGAGTCTCTTCCTCGTGCACCCGTCGCAGGGGATGGTGCCGGAGCATTTCAATTTCTTGGCCTTGCAGTAGTCGCACGCACGGCTGACTTTGTGGTTCCTTCGCCGGCTGGCGGCCGTTACAGACGAATAGCGGCCTTCATCGGGGGAGGCAGCGGGGAGGCTGCGTTTCCTGCTCTCCGAGATGCTGGACGGAGCACTCGAGGGCGACGGTTGGGAGATGTTGGAGGAAGACGGAGTGTGTGCGGCAGGGCCGTCATCTCGGAGGGTGAGCCCGGCGTCCGCGGTCGCCGTGGGTGTGTCCGCCATCCTACTACCTACCATGCGGAATATACCCTAACGCACTATACCATACCCAAGGAGCGAATATCCGACCCTCCGGCGCGCGTTTGATGACCGGTTCCACTGACTCAAGTCCGATTCTCCGGGGAGGGGGGGGGGTGGACCGCAAAGGATTTCCCGGATCAGCGGAACGCCAAACAACCACCGACGAATCAACGGTGTTGTGGCCAAAGCGAGTAGTCTTTGTCCGATACCCGATTAGAATGCCTCCTCTCGTGTGTGTCATGTCAAAGAGCCGTCGACGCCGATAAGAACCCCCCAACAAGCATGTGGATCCGTTGGGTTACGCGTGGTCGACTTTCGGGGATTCGAGGGAGAGAGTGATTGTTCGGAAAAGCAAAGGGGGGGACGACGACTGGGACGCGTTGATTATTAAGGGGGACAAGGGGGGTTTCCATGCCTGTGTCCCTTCATCAATGACACACGCCCCCTCATTCAACCAACCCTTGTCCTCTTTGAGCTTTCACTTATTAGTCAGTTAATTGGGATGCGGGGGCAAGCACCAAGCAAGATTCGAGCGGCTTTGAACTCTCAGCCCCCGGATCTAGTGTAGCAAAGTCCAAGCTCATTGCCTGCCCTCTCCGTCTTTGGTTGCGGTTGGCTCCTGTGTGTTGTTGCTTGCTTCTCGCATATGCTCTCTGACCTGACTGCTGACTGTACACTGAAAGGTATGGTTTCATAGCAAGAGAGGGTGCTCCAATAGGAAACAAATCCGGTCATCGGCACTTATGCGGGTCACGTGCTGAGTTGATTCTCATCCGTCCAGTCCTGGCTCGATTTACCTATATAGCCAAAGACACTACATGCATACTGTTGGTCGCCTGGCCTGACAATAGAGACACCGCTCTAGAAACTCCAAGTCCCGTATGCAATATGGCTTTAGAAGCTTGCAGACCCTACAACAGTAGGGAGCAAGATGCCGACTCCTCAAGGCCGCCCCAGTAGCCCCTCATCTCAATGACAAATACGCAAACTCCGGAGCTCTCTCTTGCCTACACACACACACACACACACACACACACACACACACGCACACGCCACGTTCAAGTCGGCTAGCAAGACTATTTGCAAGTATGCATCTAAAGACACCAACGTTATAAGCAAGCGGCTTACCTCTTACGACAACTCGGCACCGAACCCCAGGAGATGCCATCAAGAAATCGGACGGATGATCGGACGGTCAGTCGATCCAGCCCGCCCAGATCTATCCTAAATCCGGTCTCTGCCCCCGCCATCTCCCCCGCTCTGCTCCGGCCAACCCGAGCCCGGTCCCTGTCCGCTGTCCCTCAGAGGCGGACGGCGGCTTCCAGAGTTGCACCGGCTCCCCAGAAAAGCTCGACCCGTCGTTACACGTGTACCTGTACCTGTAGAGTCCCGTCCGCACGCTTGTATCTAGGCTGTCTGCGATTCCAAACTCTGTGCCTGGGCCCTTGACGTCAGTATGGCGAAAAATGGAGGCGGTCCGTCGCTTTAGACCGGTACTTGGATCGATCTCCGCTACACTAGCCAGTGAGGACTTCACCATATAACATGCAGAGCAAACCCTCGACTTGCTTGTCCTCGATTCGTAGCCACCAACACGTCTCACATCATTTCTCGATCCTCAACAACAATGTCTATCGAGGTTTTCCACTTGCACCTCTCGCAATCCGAGAGGATTGTGTGGCTGTTGGAGGTCAGTCGGCCAGTTCCAGTCCCTGTCAACAGATACTTACGGTTCGCCAGGAACTCCAAGTCCCCTACAAGCTGCACGTCTTTGAGCGGGATCCCAAGTCTGGCCTCGCGCCAAAGGAGATCAAAGATCTGGTGAGTGTGTTTTGTTTACCAGAGCCCGATCGCCATCCACGCACAGGACAGGGGTCATGCCGGCTAACCACGTCAGAACCCCGCCGGCACTGCACCCTACTTCCGCGATGGCACCGTCTCACCGCCAGTCGAGATCTCGGAATCCGGCGCCATCGTCGAGTACATCCTGGCCGTCCACGGCTCCAAAATCGGCTCCGGGGCGCCGAGGCTGCGACGCACCCCCGACGACGCCGACTACGCCGCCTATCTCGAGTGGTTCCACTTCGCCAACGGCACCCTCCAGCCCGCCATGCTCCGCGCCATGACGCTCCTGTTCGCGGGCGCCTTTGGCAAGCAGATGGATGCCAAGACACACAGCATCCTCAAGCTGGTGGACGACCGCCTGGCCGACAACAAGTGGCTTGCCGGCCAGCAGCTGAGCGCGGCGGACATCATGACCGTCTTCACCCTCACCACCATGCGCGGCTTCTTCCCGCTCCTCGACCTGTCGCCGCACAAGAACATCCTGAGGTACTTGAAGGACGTGGCCGAGCGCCCTGCGTACCGCGAGGCGCTGAGGAAGGCGGACAAGGGCATGGAGCCGATGATCGAGCCCAAGGTTAAGGCGTTCAAGCAGTTTGAATCCTTTGGCGCCATTTACGAGTCGTTAGGGTACTGAGTCGCGTTGAAACGAGATTCGTTGTGTTGCAACATTTCTACACAGTTCAAATAATGACTGATACAAAAATGAGACTGTATTGAAGGTTCGAAATGGGTTGATTGGTTGCAAAAAAGACGAGGGGAACCCCCTGTTGTTGGAGAGAGACAGAGAGACAGGGAGTGAAGGAGAGAAGTGCTGTTTTTCCAACAACCTCCACACCGGGAACGACAAAAAAATGAATTCAATTGACCAGCCTGGGGGTCGAACCCAGAATCTCCTGATTACACGACGAATCGTAGTCAGACGCCTTGCCATTGGGCCAACCGGCCGTCTTGATTGAATTGCATCTTCACCGAGGTGGATGCTTGTGAGCGGCAGCATGACTCGACTTGAGAAGTGACAGTGGCAAGAAAAGTCGAGAGACACGTGAGAGTCCTCGATGTGTTTGTTCAGTTGCAGTGTTTTACCATAATCAATATCGAGACCAAAAGCTAATAGTGATGGCATCTTCCATGCTCAGAGAGCATACTTGAACAACGGGCTCCTCTCTCCCATGCGGTCGAGTTCTTCGTCTGTGTAGCGTTGCCTCACTTCATCTTCGCTCAACAGTTCCTTCTTCTTATTCAGCCTCTTCAACAGAAGCTCGAGAGTGACGGCTGCGACCACTCCGGCCGAGGCGAAGCCAAATGACGTGCCGAACCCAGTCGGGTACCTCGGCGCCTCCTTGTCGAGGTAGATGTAGCTGCCGATGAGGCCGCCGATGTTGCCGACGCAGACCAAGAACCCAATGCTGATGGCTCGCTTCGTGGGGCTGGGCGTGTTTGCGAGGTTCCACGCGTTGACTCCGGGCAGAATCGGGTACATGCTGGAGAGTGTCATGTCAGCTTCAGATGCCTTTGTTTCTTTATATAGATGATGGATTCGATCGCGTGTCAAGGGGATCCTGACGGAATCGCAACATACCCAAAGCAGGCGAGGCACACAGCAAAGTAGCACAGGGCGATGTTGTTCTTGATGTCGGCGCTCTTGGCGAACAAGATGCTGAAAGCAACAATCAGGCACAGCTGCGGCCCCACGATGAACGGCATGCGCCAAGAGTGCCGGTCGGCGAACACGGAGAAGACGTAGGCCGAGATGGCGCCGACCGCGTACGGCGGGATCGTCAGGAGCTGCGCGTTGGCCGAGGTGTAGCCCATGTTCTTGATGATCTGGGGCATGGTGAACTTCATGGCGTAGTTGGGGACCGCGTTGGACCAGTTGACCAGGATCAACAGGTAGATTTTCCAGTCCGTCAGGACCGAGAGAATGGCGTGTTTGTCAAAGTGGCTGTCTCGGAACTCGTCCGGTCGAACGACCCGCCGGACTTGCTGTCGGAGCTCGAGGTATCGCTTTTCGTCGGCGTCGAGCCATTTCGACAAGGCAGGGGAGTCGACCAGGAAGAAGAAGCACATGGCTCCAATGGCTACCGTTGCCAACCCTTCGATGATGAAGATCTTGACCTGCGTGTTGGAGAGTTTCGACCAAATGGGCTCGTCGACACAAAACTTACCCATCTCCATCCCTCGTAACCACCGACCCCGTCCATCTTGGCAATGGCAAAAGCTAGAAGTCCCGAAAAGCCTCCTCCGGACGCTGCGGAAGTGTACAAGAGAGCGATTCGAGTCTGTGTCTCGTTGGGTAGATACCACTTGGAGATGATCAGGATGGCGCCGGGGAGGAAACCTGCTCTGAGAAATGTTAGCGTCTCTTTAAAAAGTCCCCGTACCCCTTTTCTTGTTTGCTCCACTTACTCAAAAAGGCCGAGAAAGATTCGGACGGCAATCAGGCCACCGTAGCTCTGGACGACGCCATTGCACGTCATGACGATGCCCCAGCACACGACAATGCCGCCAATGTAGAGAGAAGGTCTCTTGAAGAGGTGGAGAACCATGTTGCTCGGGACTTCGGCTAGGACGAAAGGGATGAAGAACACGGAGACTGCCACGTTGTATTCCACGCCAGTCATGTCGAGACTAACCAGCAAGCCTTCGATCTTGGCGTTGCCGATGTTGGTTTTGTCGAGGTAGGCCATGAGGTAAAGCAGAACAAGCATAGGGATAAGGCGGTGCTGATGGCAGCGCAGTCAGTTGATTTGATGCATTCCGAGTTCGTTGTACACAAGAAACCTCCGAAAAGGAACGGGCCAAAGATCCGGAAACACTCACATCAACCTTGCTAACGGTCTTCTTCTTCCTGTCTTCTGGGAAGTTGGCGAGAAACTCGACGTCTTCAGGTCTCATACCGCCAGTACGTGGGCACTCATCGTGCGCAACGGTCTCTTTTCCGTGGGAGACACGCTCGACGTCGGAGAGGTCGGACGAGGTCCGCGTAACGGCCATTTCGGTCTTGGCGTATCTGACGGCCCTGGTAAAACTCGTTGAGGATCCGTGTGGAGGAAGACAGGGCACAAGATAGATGTGTTCTGATGGGAGCACTGGAGGTCCGGGGTTGGGATCTTCTGGAAGTTGTCGCGGCTCGGCTTTATAGTTTAGAAGCGCAACTAGAAGACTCCTCAACAAACGACCATCCTACATGTAGGCCTTTTCTGGGGGAAAGCAACAGGATCCGCCAACAGTTCCCCGGTGGAGTCTGGAGTTGCGGGGGAGGGCGTAGAGAAATCTGGGGTAGGGCGCTTGGCGCTGGGTGAAGTCGCGAGGGACCTCGGAAAAGATGGAAAGTTCTGTTCTTTCGGGGGGGGGGGGGGGGGTCTCTGATCCGGACTCCTGACTCCGAACGCAGAGGCTAAAGCCGCGTAGCGGCCCTGACGCCGAAAGGCGGCGCGCTACCGGATTACAACCGGAAAACGCTTCATCTACGAGCGACCTTCATTGCATGCGTTGCCAAGTTCTTTCGAGGCTCAAGGCAGCTAAAGGCATAAAGGGGTGGTTCAGTCAGGAGGGATCGCCCGCATTTGGTGTTGCGCCGCCGTCTCCCCATAGATCATGCTTCCGGGGCGCAGCAACTATGACACAGTCGATCCATAAGATGGAGTGATAGGATAGTCCCCCGGTTCCGGAAACCTCTACCCCCTGTCAGCATCAATGATCAATCGCATGCTCTGCTGTACGCGCTGGCTTGGTGGGCTTCCCTCGTCGTGGATCCTTCCGGACTCTCATCTCGGACTTACACACGCGGATTTCCTCGGAAAAGGGGCTGCATTTCCAGACCACAGCCAGCGGTAGGAACGGCGTCATGGTTTGCCTGAACCTACATCGGATGACGATGTCCCTCGTGGATTTCCGGTAGATGAGCTGAACGTTGGGCTCTTGTGAGCGCGGCTCGGCCTTTTGCAAGACGCGAGATCGTTGCCACGCGGGGTCAAGTCTGAAGTTCGTCGTGTTATAAAACCTGTCACTGCGAGACATTCATTAAGTTATTCCACATCAACTTTAACAAACTCACCAAATCATCGCACTCACTACTCAAAAGTCAAAACAGGCTTTGCTACTCGTCCAGCCCATCCACTTATCCCCCTCTCTCTCCCTCAAACAAATCAACCTTCACTCTCCCACTTGCAAACATGGGTTCCAACGTCGGACTTGACCTCCGTGGTCTCACCCCTGCTCCCGTTACCCCTTTCAACAAGGACGGCAGCGTCGACTACGATGCCATTCACCGCCTCGGCTCCTGGCTTGGCAGCATTTCCGGCGTCAAGGGCCTTGTCGTCCTCGGCCATGCTGGCGAGGGCACCTTCCTGACGCAAGATGAGCAGCTTGCCGTCATCAAGGCGTTCGTCAAGTCGGTCGACAACCGCATCCCCATCATCGCCGGCATCACGGGCGAAGGGACCGAGGTGGCCGCGCTCGAGGCCAAGCGCGCGCGGGAAGCCGGTGCCGCGGCTGGCCTGCTGTACCCTTCGCACGGCTGGCTCCGGTTCGGCTACCAGCCCGGCGCCCCGCAAGACCGGTACAAGAGGGTCTACGAGGTCAGCAAGCTGCCCCTCATCCTCTTCCAGTACCCGGACGTCACCAAGGCGACGTACAGCCTGCAGACCCTCCTCGACATCTCGGCGCAGCCGGGCGTGTTCGCGATGAAGAACGGCGTCCGCAACATGAGACGGTGGGACACGGAGATCCCCGTCATCCGAAAGGAGCGTCCCGACCTCCAGGTCCTGACCTGCCACGACGAGTACCTCTTGCACACTGCCTTTGACGTCGATGGGATGCTCGTGGGATACGGCAACATCGCACCCGAGGCGCTGATTGAGTTGATCAAGGCGGGCAAGGCCAAAGACTACCCGAGGGCGAGGGCGATCCACGACAAGCTGTTGCCGGTGACCAAGGCCGTGTACCACAGGGGATCGCACATGGAGGGCACCGTCGCGCTGAAGCACGCGCTGGTGGCAAGGGGCATTCTAGAGCACGCGACGGTCAGGTCGCCTCTTCTGCCTCTTGAGGACGGGGCGGAGGACGAGATCAACTCGGCCGTGGCCGCCTCATCTCTTTCGCGGGTCAAATAATTGTCTGGTTTTGTACATAGAAGAAAGCAGCCACGATTGATGGCGAAGAGAAGAACGGGTGTCTTATACCTGATTGGGTGTTCCAAAGTAGCCAACGGTTACCTGTCTAGAAGTTAGAATGAAGCTTGTTACTTAAGCGTGATTACGTCCTTCTTTGCTCCTATTCTACTTTACTTAACCACCTCGCAAATACGTATGAAGAGACGACTTCACGATACCTATATGGCTGGTGTATCACCAAGGACGAACTGAAATGTGCTGTAACTTGTGTTGCCAACCTTGACGGTCTATGGTGCATCATGCATCCACGCCTTCATGAAATGCAGCCATCGAGAATGGACCACGGGTAAACTCCTTCAAGTCCTTTGGTGCATGGTGTCAGAGCAAGGATTATAGTGCTAAAGAATGCAGATGCTCCGGGATGGCCGGTGACAGTGGACGATATGAAGTGCCACGAGGGGCACAGCGGTCTGGGTCTTGGCCCTTGCAATATCACGAGCTCATCTCCCCCGAGCCGCCAACAAACACATAGTGAAAGTTTAGCCTGCGAGAAGAGTTCAGGCGAAGTTGTCACGGTGGTTGCTCAGCCTTGACCGAGGAAGCCGGCAGTATGTGAAAGTGCAGGTGGCCTATCTTCTTATCGTCACGAATCCGAAGCATCCGATGCTCGCAGAGTAACGATCACAGGTGGTCATGAGATGTTGACATTGCTGTACTGAGAGACCGAATACGCCACTTGAAACCACTGCAACCGGAGGAGACGGAGGAGACAAATGACGTTGATGGAAAGTGTGACTTGTTCGCTGCAACCGCGCCGAAGACGAAGAGCATGGTACCCGCAGGCTTGGGCTGGAGTGATGGGATGGATGGAGCACACACTGAACGATGGCTGGCCAAAGCTCTTTGATAAGCTTTTGCCGGACTTTGGGATGGAAGATTGTGAGTTTGCGAGCGGGGAGAGGCATCCTTGTTGCTGATGTTACCCGCATTCGAGTCGGGGGAATCAGACAGACACTCGATGTTGAATCCAAGAACGAACTCCACGATTTGGTAAGCCGAAGAGAGTTTGTCATGTGCCGTTAGGTACGGTGCCAGTTGGCATGATGACAAACGAGTTATTGAAAATTAGAAAAGTAAGAAGCTCTGACGACAATGCGGGTGAGTGAAGGGAGTGCTTGAAGGTAGTGAGAGAGAGAGAGAGAGAGAGAGCGAGTAAAAGACCGGAGAGCAGCAGTGCGGCGGCTATCACCACACTGTGCCCTCCTCCGGCATAGCGTGCTCCACAGGGGACGGCGCTGTATTCGGGACCGGGACCGACCCCCACTCTTCCTGTGGCCCCCAAGTACCCGGCGAACGGACTCAATCGTCGCCGACACTATTTTGTACTCGGGACTAACAAGGTGATGGCTTACCGAGAAGTGCAACTCGAAATTGCTCCCACGGCTTGGTAAGACGAACGATGAGCGTGAGTATTACCAATGCGTCGCGTCGCGTCGCGCCTCTTCCCTTTTCCCCCTGACTAAGGCACTCTACGGTACTGCCGAACTGCCATAGTCCACAAGGCCCCCCCCCCCCTTTTGATGCTCCAGCGCCTGAAAGGCAGACAGGATCAGCCTAGACTCAATGCGACTTCCAAAGTTGGTCATGAGGTCACGAACCTGTCTCCTTTGCGGTGTAATACGTTTCTCTCATCGTTGGCAGAGTCCAGGCCAGTCTGCAAAGAAAAACGAAGACGCTCATCACTGCGCCGGAACTCAGGCGGAGCACGCGCGCGCGCGCTACCCTGCGCTAATGCCGTAGCACCCGCTGCGCCGTTATGCTGCCTCTGGGCCTGTCGAACCCCCTGTGCTGAATCTCACCCACCCCATCATCCCTGCTTTGCATTGTTTCTTTCCACACGCGCTTCGGACATTGTTTGCTGGGTCGTCCGTACGGGGGTACACATGTACGTACGTACGGAGGACCGTACCTACAAGTTGCTATTCACTCTTCTCGCGTTGCAATTTGCGGCCCATCATGATGAGTCCAGTGGTGGTGCATCTCCTCAGCTTCCCCCAGTCCCATGAGTCTGACCCTGACGCAAGGGAACACCAACCATAGAAAACAAAAAAAGAACAAAAATACAAGAATCGAGTCTCCTGGGCCAATCTCGCTTGTCACAAACAGACACGGCTCAACAATCCGAGCGTTCTTTCGTCTGAAACATTGGGCTGGACTGGTTCCTGATGGTGTCCAAGTCCCCCTGGTCTGGTCCAAAGTCCGGGCCAACAAACAAAAAAAGCCCGAGCCGCAGTGGGACGACTACTATGTAACTAATTGTACAAAGCGCCCGTCATCGATACGATGCCACATGCTCTCACGGCCGGAGCCCGCGCGGCGTCAGCTAAAATATGACACTGAATTCTTTGCCTTTCTTTGCATTGATAAAAGGATTCGCTCCCTCCCTTCTCGCGCCGCTTGCCCGTACACTTCTCTTCTTCCTCCCGTCCCCTCCCGTCCCCGCCTTTTATCACCTATCTCTCTCCCTCTCTCTCTCTCTCTCTCTCGTTGTGACTGGTTCTTTGACTACCTCTCCGCTGGTGGTTTTGTTCGAGTCCGTTCGCACTCCCGCACTCCCCCACGGCATCTCCGTTTCCGCTCCTGGATCACCGAATCGACCCTATCCCCTTTTCACCCATTAAACCGACGACCCTTTCACCCTCCCTTGTTTGAAGGAACCGTTTCTAAGCAACAAGCCGCCGTCATCACCATCAAAGAATAAACCCCCGCCCAACAAGAACAAACCCTCGCCGTCTCCTACAGCTGCTTGACGACAGTACACATCCCGCCAAAATGGTCCAAAACGTCGTCATCTTGGGCGCTGGCTACGCCGGCCTCGGCATCGCCCACAAGCTCCTGAAATACACCCAGCCCAAGGTCAAGGATCTCAAGGTCACCCTCGTCTCGCCCTCGACCCACCTGTACTGGAACTGCGCCGCCGTGCGCGCCATCATCCCCGGCGAGTTCTCCGACGACACCCTCTTCAACCAGATCAAGCCCGGCTTCGAAAAGTACCCCCAGGACGCCTTCGACTTCGTCCTCGGCAAGGCCACCGCCTTTGACGCCGCCACCAACACCGTCCAGGTCGAGACCAACGAGGGCCAGAAGACGATCGAGTACGCCCACCTCATCATCGCCACGGGCTCCGGCCTCGCCAGCGGCCTCCCGTTCAAGACCATCGGCTCCCACGAGGAGACGCTCGGCGCGCTGCACGGCCTCCAGTCCGAGGTCAAGGCCGCCAACTCCATCATCATCTCGGGCGCCGGTACGACGGGCGTCGAGACGGCGGGCGAGCTCGGCCACGCCTACGGCTCCACCAAGCAAATCACCCTCATCGTCGAGGGCGCCGCGCCGCTCCCGGGCCTCCTGCCCCAGCTCGGCAAGATCGCCGCCAAGAACCTGCAGCAGCTCCAGGTGAAGCTCGTCACCAACGCCCGCGTCACCGAGGCCGACACCACCGGCGCCCTCAAGTCGGTCAAGCTGTCCAACGGCGAGACCCTGACGGCGGACCTGTACCTGCCGCTCTTCGGCGTGCGGCCCAACACCACCTTCGTGCCGGAGCACCTCCTCGACGACAAGGGCAACGTCAAGCTCAAGCACGACCTGCGCGTCGAGGGTCTGCTCAACGTCTGGGGCGTCGGCGACGTCGGCAACCTCGAGGCCAAGCAGCTCATGCGCGCCGAGGGCCAGGCCCTGCACCTCGCCGACAACCTCGACGCCGTCCTCACGGGCAACGAGGCCAAGGTCAAGGACCTCAAGCTCACCCTCAAGCCGCAGGTCTTCGTGACCATCGGTAAGAAGAAGGCGACGGGCCAGTTCAACACGATGAAGCTTCCCGGCTTCATCGTCAGCGCCGCCAAGGCCAAGACCTTCTTCACGGAGAAGGGCCCCGGTCTGGTTGCGGGCAAGAACATTGCGCGGGCGTCGATTTGAAGACTCTTGCGAGGAACAGTAGATCGATGCATTTTGTTTTTGACGAGTGGTCGGTAACGAAAACGAGCTTTGCTTTTGAGTCTTGATATCCCGGGTTGCGCATTTGTTTAACGGTTTATTCATGATAAGTGTGGGAGCACACGAAGGTTGTAATTATCGGTCTTATACCCTAATACCACTATTGATTAAACTCTTTCCCAACAATACTTGGGTGTCTCCGTCCTTCTATTGTCTGCTATCCTACCGCCATTTACAAAAGTCAAATCCTAACAAACTTCAGTATTTCGATCCCGAGCCCCAACCTCAATTTCGCTCAGAAAATGAACTAACGACCCCAAGATAACTTTTTCTCGTCTGTGAGAGCTTCTCTCCACTGCTCCTTAGGAGACGGCAGCAGGAGGCTAGAAACCCTCAACATCATGACCATCACTGTTGCGATGAGAGCGGTGCTTGTGGTGGCCGTTCAGTGGGCAGAGAAGAATCTCGCAACGGAAGCGGCGGCGAGCAGCAGTCTACGCAGAAAGACGAAAAGAAACCCGAGGTGGACGGTAGGAACCAACACTGTCGCTATTTCAACCGGGTTTCCAGACCTTGAAGACTTGCAAAAAATAAAACATGAATTGAGACTTTGCAAGTTCTAGTTCCACAGTTCCAACTCTGACTGTTCCATGTATAAGAATCTTCATGCACCAGAACCGACAAGTTGTTTCTCATCTTTTGGCACCAAAGGATGTGGTACCCTGTGAGTGTTGTCTTGAAGGAATGACATCGTGTGCAAAATACTAAGCACATTGCGGCTATGCCAAGAGACACAAACATTGCACCCATCTCTAGCCAGCGCAGTAGGGGCTCTTGCTCCTGAGCCAAGCACCCCATCGCCACATGACAAAGGGGACAATCAGGCCGTTGACGAAGACGATACCGGCCAGCAGAACATTGCCCCACGCGATCCCCAACACGTCGTACAGCCTTGGCGCGAACAGCGGAAAGCTGAATCCGGCCATCGTCCGCACGAAGGCCGCCGCACCGGCCGCGCTGGCGGCGTACCGCTCGTAGGAGTCGATGACGTACGTCTGCACGCACTGGAAGGAGAGGATGAGGCCCGCCGCCAGGATCGCCGCGCCGATGTTGGGCACGATCCAGTGGATCTCGAAGTGCGCCGCGATGCCGTAGAGGAGGAGGCCGAGGGGCGTCACGATGGCGGTGGGGAACATGAGGGGGATCCTGAACTCGGGAACGCCGGTGTCGTTGTTTTTGGCTTTGAGGGTTCGATAGACCTGGGAAACTTTGTCAGTGAGCCGCGTCAATTCGCTCAAGGGATGATGTGAGCAATTACCCTGTCGATGAGAGGGCCGGATACTTGGAGACCAATGACGAAGCCAACGCCGAGCGAGATGTAGTTCAAACTGGCAGGGCCGGGCTCTTGGTCGTATTGCTCACTCCAGACGTATGGGAAAGAGGCAAGACTAACGACACATCAGCTTGGATAATTCTGATCAGCCACACACGAGGCCACTTACACGAGATACATGAGACCATATAGGTATGCCCTGTACACTGCCGTGATCTGCAACGCCGGCTGGGTGAAGAGCATCCGGAAAGGCCGGACAAGGTTCTTTCGCAGAGTCTGGCCAAAGGTCCTGTCCGGACGGTCGTACTCCGTATGGAGGTCCTTGTTGCCAGTCGTCTTGCGGAGCTTTTTGGCCTTGACGGCCAGGATCTTGGGCGCGTACGTCTCTGAGAGGAAGAGAAAGGCCAGGATCTGAACGAGCGCGTCGGCAATCGATACGGTCCAGAAGATCCAGCGCCAGGACAAGTATTGTGTCAAGTATCCAGCGGCTACCCATAGTCAGCAAGAGACTTGGGTTGATGGAGAAGGATCCCGCGGCTTACCAATGGGTCCCACAGCCGGGCCCAGAAACGGGGCCAGACTGTATATAGCGGTCGCCGTGCCTCTCTCCTCGGCTCGCCAGCAGTCACTCAGGACGCCGCCGCCGAGCTGAGATACCGGTCAGCGAGAATGTAAGCAAAGAGAATGGATTCTGCCTGTATCTTACAGCTTGAGGAGCACTCCCACCAAGACCGCTCAGAAAACGAAAGGCAAGCATCTGCTCTTTGGAAGTCGAGAAGCCGCAGATGGTGTTGAAGACCAGGTAGAACATATTGGCAGACTGAAGCACGACAACACGGCCGTACATCTCTGACAGCGGCGCAAGGACAAAAGGCCCAACGGCGTACGCCAATAGGAAAATCGACATGAGAAGATACGTCTCGATGTCGGACTTGACGTCAAATTCATCGGCCAGGGTGTCCAACGCTGGCGCCAGCATGGTCGAGGACACTGGCGAGATGAAGGTGAAGCACGAGACCAGGATTGTAGCTGTCCACTTCTTGTGCTTTGCCCAGTTCTTAGGGTTCATAGGATCGTCGGGTCCAGACCATGTTACCTGTCGTCCGATTAGTGTTATTCCCACAGTTCGTCTTGGCGGGGATGGAGAAACAGGAGATCGAAGAAGGCACGCTGAGGAAACGGACTCACCAGGTCCGGGTCCTCGGGATCGTCCGACGACGTGATGTGCTCGTGCTTCTCCTCTGGCGGGATCATTGTCGAAGGCCCGGCGAGCGTGCTGCTGTCTTCGTGAGAGAGCAGGCGTGAACGATCGGTGGGGGCAGAGGTCTCCAGGACGACACCGGCGTTTTGTCTGCCGCCTCCCACGTCTTCGGGGTCCTGGAGCCAGGGGAATTTGTACGCCGTCCTTTCATACTCGGAGAAGGAAGGGAGCCCGGGGCTCCATCCGCGCCAGAGACTCGACCGAGACCGAGTCAGGCTTTGATGGAGATTGTGCCCCGCCCGCGAGTCTGCCGCGACAGGCTTGCGAGGAATGAAGTAATAAGCGTGCGGTTTGGGATTAGACATTGTGTGATGTGACTGTGGGCTGCTGTGGAAGGGGGGAAACAAGGAAGCGAAAGACTAGGGTGATCTCCTCGGACGGAAGCCAACGAGTGTGTGTGTTTGTACAGGATAAATGATGAACGAGAGTAAGGGATGATTTGCAAGATGGCATCTGATGATGGCATAACCTTGCGTCTCAGACAAGCTACCAGTTCCTTATAACACAAAGAGATTCCGAGATACATCAGATGTACCTCCTCAAGTGATACCATTTTCTCGGCGCCTGGCACAAGAGCAAAAGCACCGCCTCATGCGCTCATGATGGCATCGCCCCGGTTCAGCTCGTGTGATGTGGCCGGGCTGGGCATAGGCCTAATCAACCGTACCCCGGAAAAGCTCATTCATCCGCCCTTCTGCCGTTCTCTCTGTCTCTCTGTCCCTGTTTTTCTCTCTGTCTCTCTCTTTCTCTCTCTCTTTCTCTCTGTCTCTCTCTCTCTCTCTCTCTCGCCTCGGACCTTCGGACAGAGTGGGTAAGTAGGCAGTGACCGCAACCCCTAGATTCGCCAACATGACTCTGCCAAGGGACGGAAAAAAGCTCGCTAGCCTTATTCACAAATGACGGCCTCATCCTTGCTTCAAAGCCGGGGGCCTTTCGGCGAGGAAAGCAGCCGAAGCTTTTTCTTGGCGGGTCGATCAGCGGGGCCTTGGCTCTCTACGTCAACTCTGTGGCTGACAAGCGCGTCCGGTTGAGGGGGGGGGGGGGAGCAGTCTTCGTGAGGGGGGGAGGAAACACATGTTACTAGTTGGAACCCTGGAATAACCTTGAAAAAGGGCGCAATTCTTATTTATAGCCCAGGAACGGCCGTAAATCATTGGACAACTGGCCCTTGGGCTTTTGACAAGACAACCTTTCTTCCAAAGTTGAGAGAATATGCTTTGGGCCCAGCCATCGGTCGAGATACGAGATCTGGGCAAAACAACCTCGTGTACTCGTGCTCACTTTGTCTGACGCCGAGAGCAGGGAATGAGAAGTTTCAATGCCAATTGAATCCGGTCATTGACAGAAAGCCCTCTGCGGTGATCGCTATGCTAGACTTAACCGCTTGCCCTGCCGGCCCCCTTCGAAGGCTGTGCTAATAAACGGCGATGGTGAGTTACGTGGACTTTGCTGCTACGCGATGAGACCGTTCCGTGGCTCGGGTCTCCCGAGATCTAAGTTTGCCCGGCTGCAAGTCGGTTGCAGTTGACATCCTATCCGGCTAGTGGACACGTGCAGGGCTGAAGGGGCCAGGGAGACAGTCACAGGCTATCACGGTCCCTTCGATCTCTGGCTTTCCACCAGGCAACCATCACACGAGCAAATTCCCGTTTGTGAGATAGTGTCCGGTGGAGCATTTTCATAGCCCCTCCTGGGCAGCTAGACTCCGCGTCTCGAGTCTCACTTTGCCGTCATCATGAAGCCTCACCGCTTTATACGTAATCTCGCGCCGCAAACGAGAATAGACCGTTGTGAATTCTACGGCCCGGCCAAGTTTTGTGTAAACCCTCATCGTGAATGGTTATAAAGAGCACCGTTCGCGGCGGTTGAATGGCCGGATAAACAACTCGAAACCCACCTTCGCTCCCCACATCAACTTACACTATTCCCACCTTCGCTCCTCCATACATACCTCGCTCGTTGCTCAACGTTCGCTCTAAATCAATACATCTTAGTCAATCACTACACTACAACATCACAAACAATTCTTCTCAACGTCAACAATCCACCCCAGCGGCTTATTACCTCCACAACTCCACTTACCTTAATCCACAAAAGAACAAACTCATCAAGACAAGATGGGCTCTCTTCCGGCTTCTCAGGGCATGAAGATCCTCGTGTGCCCCTCTGGGTTCAAGGGCAGTCTGCAGCCCGACGTTGCCGCCGACTGCATTGAAGCTGGTATCAAGTCTGTGATGCCGGAGGCTTCAGTCCGCAAGGTCCCCCTTGTCGACGGAGGCGAGGGGTTCACTAGCGCGCTTGTTTCCGCAACTGGTGGCACGCTTCACCCTGTCACCGTCACAGGGCCTGTCGGTATTCCGATTGCGTCCTACTTTGGCATACTGGGGGGGAACAACCCCGAGATGCCAAAGACTGCCGTCATCGAAATGGCAGCGGCCGCCGGCCTGAGCCTTGTGCCCGCCGACCTCCGCAACCCTGGGCTCACGACGACGTTTGGCGTCGGCGAGCTTCTCGCTGCTGCTCTCGGGGCTGGTGCAAAGAGGATTGTCGTCGGGTGTGGTGACTCGGGCACATGCGACGGCGGCGCTGGAATGCTCCAGGCTCTTGGCGCTCGGCTCATCGACCATGACGGGCATTCGCTTCCCATTGCGGCGGGCGGCGAGTCTCTGCTCGGGCTGGCCAACATCGACCTCAGCGGTGCCGACAAGCGGCTCAAAGACGTCAGCATTGAGGTGGCCGTCAACTGGAACAACGTGCTGTCAGGCCCCGAGGGCGTCGCCAGGGTGTTCGGTGCTCAAAAGGGCTCCAGCGCCACGCTGACGGAGCGGCTGTCTGCGGCCATGGAGGTGCTCGCTGTGGTTGCCGGCCGCCTGCTCTGCGACAACAAGGTGGGCCTGTCACCCGGCGGAGGGGCGTCTGGAGGGTTGGGCACCGGTCTGCGGTTGATCGGTGCCAAGCTCCGACCAAGATATGAGGTGGTGGCGGAGTACGTCGATTTTGACGGGCTCTTTACCGACTGCGATCTCGTCCTCACTGCTGAGGGAGGCATCGACGACCAGACTCCCCGGGGTAAGATTCCAGCTGAGATTGGCATGCGGGCAAAGAAGCACGGGCTGCCCGTGATTGCCATCGCGGGGACCATCGGGCCAGGGGCGCGGGTCAACTACGACGTGGGAATCGATGCGTACACGTGTATCTTGCAACGTCCATCGACGCTGGCCGAGGCGATTCTGGAGGCGGAGAAGCTGACACGGGAGAGCGCCGAGTGCGTCATGCGGATGATTGTCGTGGGACGCATGTTGGGGTCCAAGAAGCCCTTTTCCCCCATGGCGCAGCCGCCGGCGTCGACATGGGTGTAGATGAGTCCTGGGTTGATTGCCCGTGAAATGACGGGATGAGCCAAGACTCTGGGTGGGAAACTAGTCGTACTAGTGGAGAATCAGTGTTGGACGAGGAGGACAGGTTCGGACAGGGACGGGATCGGAACCAACATGAGAACATGAGGAATGACCGCTAGCAGCCCTTGAATGAGGACAAGAGAATTATAAAAAAAATGGCTTGGCACGAATCAGGAAATTGTGTTGTGAAACGGAAACATGACTGGCAGAAGCAGAGGCGCCAGCCAAGACGCTTGGTGTGGCGATGCAGACGGTGAGCTGGCCGTCCCGGTCCAAGATCGGACACAGGGCGGGCGCGGGCGCAAGAGAAGCAATAAACCTGCCGGGGTATAGGTCATAATCGGATGATGATTTTGACTTGGGTTTGGATTGGGCTAGGAGAGAGACTGTGGTTTGTCGCAAGGGAGACACGATGAGAGTGACGGAGGGAGGTTGAGATGCCGAAGGAAGTTGATGAACGGAGAAGACGGAGACGGAACCGTAAGAAGTGGAGGCCCTCGGGGGGAGGGAAGGGGAGAAGGACGCCAGGTACGTACCCCCTCCCCCACGAGTGACGGCAGGCAGGCGGGGACAGCCCGGCTTTGAGCCCTGAGCAAACAGCACTGAATCCCTACTCTGTAAGCTGGTAAGCCCTGAGCCCTCGTTCGCTTACCTCATACACTTTATCAGATGGGGTTCGTGCCAAGAATAGCATCGTTTATCCGTTCCTACTCCACACTTTTTGCTGGAAGCTTATCGTCACGTGCCCCGATAGCCGATTTGGTAATCGTACACTTTCTGTTGGTCAATCAGCAAACACTCCCGGTCACTGTTACTGCCACCGACCCCCGCCCCCGCGCCCCCGCGGAGCTGCCAGCTCACACCGCACCGGAGCCCGCTACCTCAAACCTCATCTCACAGGCTCGCGGGCAACGGCACCCAAACATATCCTAACCTTGTTTGTTGCTTTACCTAGATTCAGGGTCTTGGGGGGACAAAAAAATAGTCTTCTGCATCTGATCCTCTTGAATCTTCCACACCCGTCTCGTCCCGACCCCGATTTTTTCTATTCTTGGACCACCACCTCTCTTCTCCTTCAATTTCTTCCCTCACCCCCTCCTACCCTCCTCCCCTCCTTTTCCGTCATGCCTAAGAACACCCCGGCTCCTGACGAGCCTGCCGTTACCTTCAGTTCGGGCTCTTCGGCACCTGTTGCCCTGCGCATCCTCCATCTCAACGATGTCTACCATTTGGAACCTTCTAGCGCCGAGCCGGTGGGCGGTGTTGCTCGTTTCGTGACCGCCGTCAATGAATACCGCAGCCACGAACGTTTTCAGGGCCAGCCCGAGCTAGTGACTCTATTTTCGGGCGATGTCTTCAACCCCAGCCTAGAGAGCTCCGTCACCAAAGGTACCATCCAACCTTGTTACCCACCTTGCACTCCGGCACGCACCCGTCTTGTCAACGTTGCAGCGCTGATGGCACATCAGGTGAACACATGGTTCCCGTCTTGAACAAGATCGGCGTCGACTGCACTTGCGTTGGTGTAAGTGAACCAACGCATCCCCACGCCACCTAATCCTTGATGCTATTTTAAAAGTCTGACATGTCGACGCTAGAACCATGACTTCGACTTTGGCGTCAAGCAATTCGAAACCTTGACCGCAAAGTGCAACTTTCCCTGGCTGCTCGCCAATGTCCTGGATCCGGCCCTGGGTGAAAACGTGCCCCTCGGAAATGCCAAGCACACCCATATGCTCACATCTTCCAACGGCATCAAGATCGGTCTCATCGGCCTGGGCGAAAGGGAGTGGCTCGAGACCATCAACAGCTTGCCGCCCAACATCATCTACAAGTCCGCCAGCGAGACCGCCAAGGAACTGGTTCCCCAGCTTCGTGCCCAGGGTGCCGATATCATCATCTGTCTCAGCCATCAACGCGAGCCAAACGACAACAAGCTTGCCGAGAAGACGGACGGTCTCATCGACATCATCCTGGGTGGCCATGACCACTACTACGCACACAGCCTCATCAAGGGTACCCATGTGCTGCGGTCCGGCTCAGACTTCAAGCAGTTGAGCTATGTGGAAGTTCGGAAGAGGGAGGACGGCTCGGGCAAGTGGGACTTTGACATTTTGCGGCGCGACATTGTCTCGTCTATTGCCGAGGACCAGGAGACGTTGAAGCTCACTGAGGATCTGACCTCGAAGCTGAAACACAGCCTGGCCAAGTCCATCGGCTGGACAGCCTCGCCCTTGGATGCGCGCTTCACCACGGTCCGAATGAAAGAGAGCAACATGGGAAACTTTGTCTGCGACGTTATGAGGCACTACCACAACGCCGACTGTGCCATCATGGCTGCCGGGACTATCCGTGGTGACCAGATCTACCCGCCGGGTGTGATCAGGGTTAGGGACATCACCAACTGCTTTCCCTTTGAGGATCCCGTCATCTTCATCCGGGTAACGGGCCAGCAGCTGTGGGATGCTCTGGAGAATGGCGTCTCCCAGTACCCGGCGCAAGAAGGTTGGCAAAACCGGCGCGCTCAGACACCACTTTTCATGCTGACAAAGTAGGCCGCTTTCCCCAGGTCTCCAATATAGAATACACCTTCGACCCAAGCAAGCCGCCTAGCTCTCGCATTGTTGCGGCCAGCGTCGGCGGCGAGATCATCGACCCCGAGAGGAAGTACACAGTCGCGACTCGAGGCTACATGGGCCGAGGAAAAGGTATGTGCAAAGTCCGCCCATGCACACAAACTCACAAGATGCTTGCTGACCACTGTAGACGGATTCACTAGTCTCCTCGTCGAGCCGGAAGGCGGAACCGCCGAAGAGATCGTCTGCGAAGAAAACGGCATCCTCATCTCCGCCATGTTGCGCCAGTACTTCATGAGTCTCAAGACGGTCGGCCAGTGGAAGAACCTCAGCGAGAACTGGCTCAAGGTAGCCGAGAAGTGCCACAGCCCCGTCGAGCCGCGCAAAATCTGGGAGACGCCCGCCGAGACGGGCACCTCGGACCCCCGTCCAAAGGTCGAGTCCAGCTCGTGGGCCGACTGGATGGTCAGGCGCCACGCGCTGAACACAAAGACCCCCAGGGACGAATCAGACGACGAGTCGGACGTCGCCGACGACGAGGCGGATAGTGTCGCGCAGATCGACATGGAGATGCTCATTATGCGTAAGTTCTTCGCCCGGTGGGCCAAAAAGGCGGGCGTCAAGGCCGACGTGTGCGATCCCCTGCGGGAGGGCGAGTTCACGGTGGACTGGACCAGGGTCATTGCACCCGTTCTGGAGGGACGTATCAAAATGGTTGGCTAGAGGCGCATAAAAGCAGACTAGAATTGCATCAATTTTAACTTGGAGAAGCGTCTACGCGCCTTTTGATTTCAAAGCAAGAAGTGGGCGCTGCAATGATATTGGTGGATTTGCTACCATTTTCTTCTCGCAGGGAGGGACGCATACGGCACAACGAGATGGATCTGTTGAAGCTTGGTTCTTTTCCTGGCGAGCGTTGACAACGTGCTCAGAGGTAGACTCTCTTGGCTTTGCCTGCCAGCAGGTCCTTCAAATATGTCTCAAATGAGATGAACTCCACATCCGGGTAGAGCTCCTTGCCAGAGAGGTAGCCCAAGTACTCGGCGTTTTTGGGGCTGTTGTCGCCGCGAATGCCCCACGAGTATTTATACTGGAGAGTCCAGAGCCAACTCAGGGTCTTGAAGTCAGTCGGCTCCTCTTCGCCTGGCTTCTTCAGCTGGTCAATTTGCGCCTGCAATTCCTCTGCAGATAGCTGAGAGGCCATAGAGTCAGTTGTTGAGTCGGAGAGAGAGTCCCCCGGTGTAAGGATTTGACGTACGTAGTTACGTTCCAGCTTTTCTCCGCTCAGCTCTTCGACCTTGTCAAAGATCTGCTGCTGCGTCCAGGCCTCGTTGTAGACGAAAACCGCCTTGTTCAAGGTACGGGGATCCGCGATGATCTTGGCCACATATCGTCCGATATCGTCAATATGGGTGAGGGATGAGAGGGCGGATCCATCCCCAAGCAGATGCGTCGCGGGAGCCAGAAGCCCAGAGTCGGCCCGGCCCGACGGAACACGAGGAGGGGTAATTTGATACCACCAGCCCACATCAATCAGCGTGTATGGGAGGTAGATCTTCTTGATGTGGTTCAAGACTGTTTCCTTCTGCTGAGTGGTCAGCGACGAAGGCGCTTGGAGACAAGACTCGGAAGGGGAGGCGTTCTGACCAGTTCCCGCAGTCCCATGACACCGACTGGGGGACACGCGGTAGCGAATGAGCAAGGGATGAAGCGTCCAACACCCGCTTTCTTCGCTGCGTTCGCCAAGGGAATCTGATCCAGCAACGCAATCGCATTGACGGCCGAGATCACCACGTCGGCGCCTGTAAGAAGACGGACTAGGTCATCTTCGGGCCCCGTCAGGTTCCCGGCGACGACGTGAACACCGAGCTCTCTGAGCTTGTCGTTGTTGCCGCTGTGCAGGGACTGTTCTCGCGTCACAGCTGTGATATCCTGAGGGTGAGAGAGAGAGTCGTCAATACGGTTGGAGCAGCAAAGTTGTCAGGCCAGTAGAAAGGCTATTTTACAAACTGTGTGTCTGATGCGAGGAGACCGCTCACAATGGAACGGCCCGTCTCTCCTGTTGCTCCAAAAACGATAACCTTCATTTTGGACGATGCCGTTTGGGGGGTGAAGACGGTGAAATACAATGTGTGAACGATGGTCTTGTCGAAACGAAGCTAGCCCAGAGCGGATCGTCTGTTCCAGTGCGTCTGAATCCAGTATGAACTGCTGGATCTATGAATGTATCTGAACGGTGTCAATTGCCTTTGCGTTATTGTTAGATGTGAGTTTGGGCAGTGGGCGCCTTTCGACGGAAATTGGACCCTTCTGGGCCGTCGGGCCCTTTCGTTCTCCGCGCAGTTGCCAAGAGTCTTCTGGTGTGGGTTGTAGTGCGTCACCAAAATGATTACAAACTGACAAACAAGCTCCACGTTGTGAATAGGTAAGCATAGTAGTTAGCATAGCACAGATTAACCTTACAGGAGGCGGCCTTTGCCCGTCAAATGTTCTGAATTTCAAACTCCGCCCACCGACAGAGTGGACTACAATCCGGGTTGCGGAGCGCCGGAGAAACAGCCAATCGGCGCGAGCCCGGTCGGAGTTGACACCAATCAGAATCACCATGCTTTGTAAGTTTTGGTTCAGGAGGTTCAGGAGAAGTGCGGGACGTCGGGGTTATGACGGACATACGACCTCTTGTATTGCAACTCCCCCCCTCCATTATGTCATGACGGCAGTGACTATGCGGATCTTTTTCTATCGTGGACAACTCGCTCAAGTGGCTCGTAGTGTGGACTTTTTACAGGTATCAATCAGATAGTGTCCACCACCCAGCCGCATTGGTATAGGGCGTTCTGATTAGTGATGACTGTGAACTGTGACGGAACCTATGTCCGCACATACCTATCGATTTCGGACAACACAACTCGGAGGTTGTCTTGTCTTGTTTCTGAATTATGACTGGTAGTACAGGCCCGAGCAGCCTCCGCCATGTGCAATGTGTCTAGGCATGGACAATTGGTCAGCAGTCAGCACCAATTCTTGATGCAGATTTAAGAACCTAAGCCCCCGGCATGTTTTGCAGAAAAGCCTTGATCAAGATCTTTTATCAACTGCTCGACTCTATTTTCGCTTCTACCATTTTAGGAACCAGTCGCTTCTAAACATGACATCTCCGACCACCTCTGTCGTCTTTAGACGTACCGACGGCGACCTTCTCCGGACCATCGAGCAATCGTCAGAGTCTGTGCCAAAGCCCGAGGAGCTTGGCTCGAGCGATGTTCTCATCAAGATTCATGCCGTGTCGCTGAACTTCCGCGATGTAGCTATGCTGAACGGCAGGTACCCCGTTGAAGTTGAGCATCGAGGCATTCCGTGCTCCGACTGCGCCGCCGAGGTCATCGCCGTTGGCCCAGCCGTGCGAGATTTTGTCGTTGGAGACCGAGTCGCCCCGATCTTCGACTTGAACAACCTTACCGGGCACGAGGATGGGCCAATGAGGGCCTTGGGAGGAGACGTTGCCGGCGTCCTACGGGAATATGCTGTCTTCAGCGAAAGCGTCCTCGTTCACCTGCCGAAGCACTTAACCTGGGAAGAGGTACGTCGGAACATGGGCAACTCGCCAAGTCTTTCTCTTCCAACCTTCTGACATTGAACAGGCGGCCACCATCACTTGCGCCGGAGTGACGGCATGGAATGCCCTCGATACGCCCACGTCAGCGCGCAAAGGCGCCGCTGCCCTGTTGCAAGGTAGGCACAGGTCCTTGATATTACACTGCCTGTAATATGCGTGGAAAATGCAGCCGGATGCTAACGATCGGACCCAGGTACCGGAGGCGTTAGCATTTTCGCACTTCTGCTCTGCCTTGCCAGTGGTATCAAGCCAATCATCACCTCGTCCTCGAACGAGAAGCTCGAGTCCATCAAAAAGCTTGATCCACGCATCTACGGCATCAACTACAAGACAACAGCCGACCAGAAAGCCGAAGTTATTCGGGCCACCGACGGCAAGGGCGTAGATTTTGTGGTTAACAACACGGGCGCTGCGTCCATTCCGATATCGGATTCCTGCGCCAAAAGGGTGGAACAGTATCACTCGTCGGCTTTCTGGATGGGGCGAGTCCTAAATGGGAGCCAAACGCACTCATGGCTCTAATGAGCAAGGCCGCCAAACTGAAGTAAGTCGCAGCTCCATCTGTACATTAAGCAGTGTTATTTTGTCACAGGAATACCCTCATATATCAGAGCTCACTAAATCAGTCTTCTCACGTACCGTCTTACGTAGTCAGACTTATATAAATAGATTACATTTCACTCTCTTTACATTATATAGAATAAGCATCTTTCTCCCCTATTCTCCTATACCTTACTATATGCTCTAACTTATAATAGTTATAAGCCTAAATTTACTTACTATTATATAGTTAACTATAATTATCTATTAATAACGTGGTTGATAAGCGAGCGGATCAGACAAGCGAGCGGATCACGCGACCGCGACCATGCCATCTTCCTACTTTCAACACACATTTTCCCCCAAAACACTATGCAGTCGTTCAACAAAGAAGCTCAATTAGTCCTAGCAGTCCAGGCTATCAAAAACACCCAAAATGTGAGCATCCGGGCTGCAGCTAAGATCTACGCAGTACCTTTTACAACGCTACGCGCCCGCGTGAATGGAAGAGCCTCAAGACGCGACACCACACCGAACTCTCGAAATTTAACGTTACTTGAAGAAAGAACGTTAGTTGAGTATATTCTCGACCTGGATTCCCGATCGTTTCCTCCCCGGATCAGTGGTGTTGAAGAAATGGCCAATCGACTGCTTGCCGACCGCGACGCGTCTCCGGTTGGGAAGCGTTGGGCCTCGAACTTTGTGAAGCGACAACCACAGCTTCGGACGCGTTTTTTTCGTAAGTATGACTATAAGAGAGCCCAATGCGAAGATCCAGAGGTTATTCGCGGTTGGTTCGACCTTGTGAAGAACACAATCGCGAAATACGGCATCGACGCGTCTGATATCTACAACTTTGACGAGACTGGCTTTATGATGGGCCAGATTGCATCCGGAATGGTTGTAACGAGTGCCGAAAGGCGTTCAAACACGAAAATGGTGCAGCCTGGCAATCGGGAATGGGTTACAGTCATTCAGGCCATCAATTCGCAAGGCTACAGCGTCCCGCCATACATCATCGTTGCAGGCCAATATCACCTCTCTACCTGGTACACGGAATCAGGTCTGCCGCACGACTGGGTCATCGCAACTTCTGAAAACGGATGGACAACAAACGAAAGAGGCCTAGATTGGGTCCAGCACTTTGATCGTCATACAAAACCGCGTTTAAGAGGCCAACATCGCCTCCTTGCTGTCGACGGGCACGAAAGCCACCACTCTACAGATTTCGAGCTATATTGTAAAGAAAACAAGATCATTACCCTTTGTATGCCACCTCATTCGTCGCATCTACTTCAGCCCTTAGATGTCGGGTGTTTCGGGCCTCTCAAGAAGGCATACGGTCGAGAAATCGAGGATAAGATGCGACGGGGTAATACCCATATCACAAAGGAGGACTTCTTCCCAGCATTTCACAAGGCCTTTACGCAATCTCTTACAGAAAGAAACATCCAGGGAGGATTCAGAGGGTCTGGGCTTGTCCCTCTGAGTGCGGAAAGTGTGTTATCAAAGCTAGACGTCAAGTTACACACTCCAACGCCCCCAGGATCACAGCCTACATCACCACTACCTTGGGTTTCCAGGACACCAAACAACCCAATCGAGGCAACTTCTCAGTCAACTCTTATCAAAACCAAGGTCTCTAATCATCAAAATAGCTCCCCAACACATATTAACAATGCTATTGACCAGTTCCATAAGGGAACGCAAGGGATTATGCATCAGATTGCCCTATTAAGGTCTGAGAACAAGATCCTTCGCGAGGAGAACAACCTACTTAGCCGACGTCGGAGAGCCAAGAAAACACGTCTTAGGCAAGGAGGAAGCCTTACTGTAGCTGAGGCAGAGGATATTGAATCGCAGAGGGAGGCAACAGCACAGGTTCAAGAGGAAACGCGTCGGAGTAGTGGTCGCAAACCGAGGACCGAAACAGGTCAACGCCGATGTGGCGTCTGCGGCAACGCAGGACATAATGCACGAACTTGTCAGTTTAACGACGAAATGTCTGAGGAAGAGGATTCCGAGTAGTTTTAATTGAATTTTTATAGTTGGTGTTAACTTGTGCCTGGATTTGTGATGTGGTCGCGGTCGGGTGATCCGGTCGCTTGTCTGATCCGCTCGCTTATCAACCACGTTATCCCTTTTATAAAAAGAGTATATCTTAAGCAGTCTTTTGTTTGCTAATATAATAGACTAGCCTTCTACCCTCTTTAATATAGTTAAGTTAACTAGTTAATGCAACTAGCTAACCTAGTATTAAGCGCTAAAATCCTAATATTAAAGACTAGACGTCTAGGTACTTATTAACCTTAATCTTAAAGATATCCTTTTTAAAGCTTTATCTAAAGAAGGGATCTTAATAATTAAGAAGCTAATAGCTAAAAAACAAGCTGCTTCTAACTAGTAGTAACGTGGCTGATAAGCGAGTCGATCAGACAAGCGAGTCGATCACCCAACCACGACTACATTACAAACCCAAGAAGACATCAATATCAACACCACTAAATCAATTAACGCTACTAAGAATTCTCTTCCTCAGTCGTTTATACATCAAACTGACACGTTCGCGCATTGTGTCCTGTGTTTCCGCACACGCCACACCGTCGTTGACCCGATTCAGTCCTTGGCTTACGACCACTCCTCCGACGCGTTTCCTCATAAACCTGTGCTGTTGCGTCCCTCTGCGACTGTATATCCTCTGCATCAGCTACAGTAAGACTTCCTCCTTGCTGGAGACGCGTTTTCTTAGCTCTCCGACGTCGGCTTAGTGTGCTGTTTTCCTCTCGAAGAGTTTTGTTCTCCGCCCTCAGGAATGCATTCTCATGCATTATTCCTAGTGTTCCTTTAAGAATATAGTCAACGTCGTTATTGATAGGTGTTGGGGAGCTATTTTGATGACGGGCAATTCGATCCTTGATCAGTGTTGACTGAGAAGTTGCTTCTGTTGGGTTGTTTGGTGTCCTGGAAACCCAAGGGAGCGGTGTTGTTGGAAGTGATCCTGGAGGCGTTGGAGTGTGTAACTTGACGTCCAGCTTTGATAATACACTTTCTGCACTCAGAGGGACAAGCCCGGAGCCTCTGAAACCTCCCTGGATATTCTTTCCCGTAAGTGCTTGTGTAAAGGCCTCACGAAACGCTGGAAAGAAGTCTTCCTTCGTAATATGGGTTACACCTCGCCGCATCTTTTCCTCAATTTGTCGACCGTACGCCGTTTTGAGAGGCCCAAAGCATCCTACATCTAAGGGCTGAAGTAGATGAGATGAATGAGCTGGCATACAGAGTGGGACGATGTTGTTTTCCTGACAATATAGCTCGAAACCTGCAGAGTGGTGGCTTTCATGCCCATCAACGATAAGGAGGCGATGAGGACCTCTTGCACGTGGCTTTGAATGACGATCGAAGTGTTTGACCCAATTTAGGCCTATCTCGTTTGTTGTCCATCCGTTTTCAGATGTTGCGATAACCCAGTCGTGTGGGAGATCTGTTTCAGTGTACCAGGTTGAGAGGTGATAATGGCCTGCAACGATGATGTATGGCGGGACGCTGTAGCCTGACGAACTTATGGCTTGGATAACTGTAACCCATTCCCGATTACCAGGCTGCACCATTTTCGTGTTTGAACGCCTTTCGGCACTCGTTACAACCATTCCGGATGCAATCTGGCCCATCATAAAGCCAGTCTCGTCAAAGTTGTAGATATCAGACGCGTCGATGCCGTATTTCGCGATTGTGTTCTTCACAAGGTCGAACCAACCGCGAATAACCTCTGGATCTTCGCATTGGGCTCTCTTATAGTCATACTTGCGAAAAAAACGCGTCCGAAGCTGTGGTTGTCGTTTGATGAAGTTCGACGCCCAGCGCTTCCCAACCGGTCGCGCGCCACGGTCGGCAAGCAGGTGATTGGCCATTTCTTCAACACCACTGATCCGGGGAGGAAACGATCGGGCATCTAGGTCAAGAATGTACTTAACTAGCTTCTCTTCTTCAAGCAGCGTCAAATTCCGTGATTTCGGCATGATGTCGCGTCGCGAAGGTTTTCCATTAAGTCGGTCGCGTAATGTTGTGAAGGGTACTGAATAGATCCGTGCTGCAGCTCGAATACTAAGATTTGGAGTGTTTTTAATCGCTTGAACCGCTAGGATCAATTGCGCTTCTTTGTTTGATGACGACATTCTTTATGGTCGATGGACGTGTGTTGAAAGCGGGAAGATGGTATGATCGCGGTTGGGTGATCGACTCGCTTGTCTGATCGACTCGCTTATCAGCCACGTTAAAGCTTTAAAAGCTTACTTATTATAAGGTTAACAGTCTGCTAATTATTACACTAGATTTAGATTCTTATAGGCGTTAATAGTGTAGCATATGTTGCCTGCCCCCTAAGCTTAGCAGGAAGCTCAACCTAAAGGTGCAAAATTAAATAGCTTGCAAAAATAGCTTCCTTAGCAGCCTACGTAAGTGCTAGAAGCTCTGCTTTAGTTGTTAACGTTGTAATAGTATCTTGCTTGTTAGCCTGCTACGCAACAAGGCCTTTAAAAAACTTTATAGCAAAGGCCTATAAGCTCTTTCTGCAAAGCATATTATTACTAAAGCTTGCATTAGATGCTACCTTAAGGGTATTATTTTTGCTACCTAGGTTAGCGCTAAAATAGAGGTAAAGGTATTATATTTTATATAGGTATAGAAGGACTCTATTAGCAGCCTTCTAGTAGGCTTTGCTTAGATTTTAGTTAAATCTTCCAAGCCTACTAGCTGCAAAAGCAACATCTAGCTGCATTATTACAGCAGCGTATAGGATTTGTTACGACCCGAATTCGGTTGGTGACTGATGCAGCCTGGAACGACCCCTGGCGCGAACAGCAGGGCAGAGGGACACTCATGTATGCAGGCGCACGGCGCAGGCCGAACGACGGAACGGAAGAACTAGGGAAGGTCACGTGATGGATCAGTTTGGATCACTGGTGATCCAACATGATCCTGCACCAAGGATCAGTGAGGACCTTCTCCTGTAAAAACTTTTTCTTGGCACCCAGTGTTAAGAATTTTTAGGTTTTTGCAGGGCTTCGGCCCGTACCCCTAACGGGTCTTATCATCCCCGTCTTCACTTTCGGACTCGTCTCTCAACACCACCACAGCACCCCTCCCCTTCAATCCTCTCACAACACCAAACACGACGAGACCTCCCCCGAAAGTGAAGTAGGGCGAGAGTTCAGAAGCTTTGAAGGTCACTCTCGCCCTCGCCGATCCGCGCGTCCGCTAGCCTGCGGCGCGCTGTGCCCGCCGCGTGCGGGCCACCACTCCAACAAGGGCTCGAATTGCCCTTGTCCACACACCAAAGCCCCGGCACAAAAGTCAGGACATTTTCTGTCTCCGTGCCAGACCTTCTGTCTGGAAGGTCTTGAACACTTTCGCTCCTGCCAGAGCCTGACTAGTTCAGGCAGTAACGGAGAGCGATTGTTGCGGGCTCCTGTATCGCCATCGGCTGGGAGCCGACTTGCTGTATGCCTTCTTTGCTTCGCTCCAATCAAAGTGGAGAGGAGAAAGGCGTGGAACCACATTACGACCGGCCGTGCTAGGTTTTTCCCCCTTGTGGTTTTTCCTAGCACTATCCGAACTACTTTCCTTGTGGATGAAGCGACCCGGGAAAAGGATGACGGATAAGAGAATTCTGGTCAGGTGAGAAGATCCGCTTCAACTTGGAGCGGTTTGAACAGGAGCGTTAGGTGAAGACGTAGCCCTGTAACATAGTTTAGATTAGCATAGACCATGTCGGCATTGCGCCCGGCACGTCTCTTGTCGCTCGAGACGTTAAATTTACCAACCAACCAACCAACGACTTTCAGATCGCGGTCCAGGGTTGAGGACCGACTTCAAGATGTCGGTCCCAACAACAAGACCTAAGGATATAAGGACATTCATTCCACATAGATAGATTACCTTCCATAGCTCTTCAGCAATCAACTTCGTGATTCACTCTACCATAAGTGACTCTTAGATTATCCTTCTGTTGTGAAAGACAAGTTATCCACGCCTTGAGTATACGATTGATCACCGCATCCTCACCAACAAGATTACCAACAAGCCAGCAAGACCCCAGCACTGTTCATTGAGTACTGACCTCAGCTACCTGTTAGCAGAAACACTACACGGTGGCCAGATGGGGCCAGTGCGGCGGCAGTGGATGGGGAGGGTGCAGCGTTTGCGCGAGCCCGTATACCTGCCAGGCCGCGAACCAGTGGTATTCTCAGTGTCTGTGAGCCGGCCGTGGCCGAGCTTGTCCTGTTTGTCCCGTTTGTTTGTCCGGTTCCGGCTGCCGAGGCCGGAGGACACGGGGTGCCGTGGTGGGGCCGTCCCAGAACTCGGGTCCGTGATTCCGGTTGACCGAGCCGAGCGTTGCCGGGTATGTTGGGAATTGGGGGAGGGGGAGGGGGAGGGGGGAGCATCGTTTGTGTCGTTTATTCTTCGCCAACCCTACACTACCTACTTAGCCAAAGTTTATTATTAGGACATCTGGGCCTCGAATCGGCTGTTGCATGACTCTCATCCCTGGAAGAAAAGAAAAGAACAAGAAGAAAAAAAGCCAACGGAGATTATTGTCGTTACCGCATTGGTTAGCAACGACAGAACACTCCCTTGTCTACCGCCGACTTTTCGGTCTTAAAGTCTGTGTCTCCCTCCCTCTCTCCCCCCCCCCTCAAAGACCATTGTCGGGTCCAGCTCCGACCAAGAATCTGGTAGCCGAGCAGGCTCGTGTATGGCACCATCAGGAGAGCCCCGACGGTGGCCGATGGGAAGCAGGAACCCAAGCAAGATGCGGCAGGATTGTCGCCGCAAGGAGTTGCGTGATAGCGGAGAGACATCGCGCGTTGGGTGCTTGGCGGATCCTGGCCGACCAACCGTCCCCGCGACGGGACGGCGGCAGCTTCAAAACCCCATTGCATCTTTTGATAACGACATCTGGGAGGCCCCACCGCGCCCTTGGGTTAGGTGCAATGCCCGTCTTATAAGTTGAAGGAGAGTCGCCGGGTTGGACTTTTCTGTAGACGCCTGGCAGGGTGTCTCTGTGAAGCACACGTGCATGCATGCTGGCCATCTGTTTCCCAACGTGTTGCATAACGTGCCAAGTTCAACCTACGTCGACACGCTCATTATAGACTCCCAGCCATGGCTGACGACGAGAAGGGGCCGGCCGGCCCCCAAGTGACGAGCCAGTCCAAGGGCAAGACCGTCACGGAGAAGAACGCCGACGTGACGCTGCGGCTGCTCGAGCAGCATGGCGACGACTTCGGGCCGCTGACTCCCGAGCTGGAGAAGAAGATCCGCAGGAAGCTCTATTTCCGCGTCATGACTCTGCTGTCTGCCATCAACATCATGCTGTTTGTGAGTTAACCGACCTCAGGAAGGGTAGAGGGAGGAGAATCTCTACCCTGCCGCCACCCCTCCCACCCTTGATGGAAATTGAATCACTTACACGAGTGTTCGTCAAGGTCGACAAGTCCACGCTCGGGTACGCCGCGATCCTGGGGCTGTTCGAGGAGACCGGCATCAGACAGACCGAGTACAACAACTTGAACACCATGTTCTACGTCGGTACGATGAAAATGCCCTGCTCACTTACACACACACACACACACACTCTCTCTCCCCCCCCCCCCCCTTGGTCGAATGCGCAAAATCACTGACGTCCCCCCGTTCTTCCTAGGATACCTCGCGTTCCAATGGCCCGGCCACTACCTGATGCAGAAGCTGCCGTTCGGCAAGTACGTCGCCGTCACCATCTTCGCGTGGTCCGTCATCATCTTCCTGCACTGCGTCGCGACGCGGTACGCCGGCCTCGTGGTGATGCGCCTCGCGCTCGGGGCCGCCGAGGCCGTCATCGTGCCGGCCATGGAGATCACCATCGGCATGTTCTTCAACCGCCACGAGCAGTCCTTCCTGCAGCCCGTCCTCTGGATCACCTGCCAGGCGGCGCCCCTCGTCACGGGGTTCCTCTCGTACGGCCTGCTTTGGACGACGGGGCCCGTCCTGCCGTGGAAGCTGCTGCACGTCGTCACGGGCGGGCTCACGCTGCTGCTGGCCGTCTGGGTGTGGTTCGACTACCCGAGCAACCCGGCCGAGGCGCGCTTCCTGACGCTCGAGGAGAAGGTGCACGTCATCCGCCGCGTGCACCGGGCGCATCAGAGCTCCATCGAGCAGAAGCAGTTCAAGCGGGAGCAGTTCGTCGAGACCATGAGGGACCCCGTCTCGTGGCTGTTCGCGCTGCAGTCCTTCACCCTCATGTACTCCAACAACCTCAACTACGGGCAGAAGAACCTCATCACGACGTCCATCGGCATCAAGCCGCTCGGGTCGACGCTCGTCGCGGCGGCGGGCGGCGCCTTCGGCATGGCCTGCTGCGTCGTCGCCACGTTGGCGCTGCGCCGGTGGCCGCGGAACCTCGCGCTGCACGGGACGGTGTGGTGCCTCCCGGCCGTCGCGGGCGGCGTGGCCATGGTGACCATCGACTGGGGCTCCAAGATCGCGCTGCTGGGGTCGCTGATCCTGGCGGCGAGCACGTACGGCGTCACGTACATCATCGCGCTGGGCTGGACGACGTCGACGGCGGCCGGGTACACCAAGAAGCTGACGCGCAACGTCATGTTCATGCTGGGCTACAGCGTCGGCAACCTCGTGTCGCCGCAGATCTGGGTGGCGGGCAACGGGCCGCGCTTCTACGGCGCATGGGCGTCCATGATCAGCGTCAGCTGGGTCGGCACGCCGCTCATCCTGTGGGTGATTCGCTTCATCCTCGCGCGGCGTAACGCCGAGCGGCGCGAGTACATTGCCGGCCTGAGCGACGACGAGCGCGAGGGCTGGGTCGAGCAGGTGGGCGAGGACGGCGAGGTCGTCAGGGTCAAGGTCGACATGGCCGTGCTGGACCTGACGGACCTGCAGAACAAGCAGTTCATATATCCTCTGTGAGAGGGTCCGTCAGTTTTGTCTTTTGGAGATGTATATCACGAGAGACCATGGGAAGCAAGTTGAAAGCGACTGGCAGATGGACGGCTTTGCGCACTCTTGCCCAGTGTCTTGTGCAGTAAAAAGATTTGCTGGAGTTGAGCGGAGTTCTTCCTCTCTCTCTCTCTCTCCCCTGGACACGAATGACCCTTCTTGGACGTAACATCTTGTGTCATATGTGAACGATGTATCGACAAACCTCGCAACGATGAAAAAGAAAGGGGCCGGGATGTCGCTGAGCTGGCCGAGCTCCGTAACGCGCGAAAGGCATCTCGGGGCAACGCAAGTCAAGTCCGAGGCAGCGCCGGCTGCCGAACACTCGAATCGGACTTTTTGCCGCCGGAATCCAGGCGTACTGCATCCGGGCCGGTAATTCCGCAACATTCGCCAACGCAGGCGTTAGCTTCTTAACTACCCGCGCGGCTCCGGCATGAACGAACGTGGTGGATTCGTAGTCTGCCGGGTCTTGTGGAAACTCAGAGGTAATCTAAGTCCCACAGGCAGCGGACATGGAGGAATTACGGAAATACGGATATACGGCACCGTGTGTATCTGTACGGACGGATACCAGGTCACCTGAATGACTCGTCTCAAGGTTGGCGCGAAACTGTGCACTTTGACACTTCCCAAAGACGAATCGAGTGTTTTTCTTTTGGCGACATCGACTGTTGAGCTCAACAGGCGTTCATCTGGTGTTTTGGCGTTATCTGAGCTCCGAAGTTAAGACTGTTCATCCCGCTCAGCCCTATCAAGGCCGATCGGCATAGCTTCGATGTGGTGTCATTCGATGTCATGACAACGTCAGATTCAATGGGTTGTGTTCATGGTCTATCATAGACTTGTGGATGGCTTGTGGCCAGTTTGGGGAATTTCCTTCTCACTAAAATATAGTCGAGCTTGATGTATTTTAGAAATGGCAGTCCACAAACTCGAATATATGGTTTGAGAGTTGCAGGCGTATTTGCATCGATTGTAGGTGGAAATAGCAATATATACTTGACAAATTAACACCTATGTTCATCGACGCCGTACCGGTCCCCCATGTACAAAACTTCGCACTCAGCCGAGTTCCAACTCCTTCCCAACAGACTCCATCTATCAAATTCGAGGGTCGGACAATCTTCCCAAGTCGTCATCACTCGACCAGGGAGGAATTCACCGGTAACCCAACTGCTCAAGCATCCGTCAGGACGACGAAGAAGCCGAGCGGGCTGCCCTCGTTGCTCTGGTAGAAGGAAAAGGTGGTGTCCGGCGAGCAGAGGCTGCCGGAAACCGTCACGCTGCCGGGCACGTCGGCCGGGATGCCGCACGGGGCGCTGTTGATGATCTAGAAGACGCCCAACGTCAGCCATCTGGACGCCAAAAAAAAAGAAACGGCGAAACGCCGGGGAGGAAAACTCACGTAGCTGTTGCCCGGGGTCATGGTCGGGGGCGGGTTCGGCGGGCTCGGGCCGGGGGCGGGTTGGCGATTGTACGTCGTCTGGCCGGCGACGGCGCCGACGCCGATGGCGTAGCCGGTGAACTTGAAGGTGCCGGGCCCCTTGAAGTAGAACTCGCCGGGGGCCTGCTCCTTGGTCGGGAAGTCGAAGACGAGGTTGCAGATCTTGCCCTGGGTCTTGGCGACGGGCAGGTCGAGGTTGAAGACGGTGCAGACGTCCTTGGGGGTCACGTGCGCCCACTTGGTGGCCGGGAAGGCGTAGTTGGGCTTGCTCTTGGCGATGGGCACGAGCAGGCTGGTGCTCACGAAGGACTTGCCGAGGCTGCCGTCGGGCTGGACGGCGTTGGTCGGGCACTTCTTCTTGGGGGGGGCCTTGTTGGGCTCGGGGGCGGCGACTGCGGAGAGGGCGAAGGCCAGGGCGCAGGTGATGGTGGCGACCTTCATCTTGGTGATTGGAGAGGGCTGGGGGGGAAGCTGGAGCGAGTGACTAAAGAAAGCTGAAGAGAGGACAGAGGCGCTCGGAGTTGGGAGTAGATAGGAGTTGATACTTGGCCGCTGGAGATGCTGGACAGAGGTGAGTGGTTAAGAGGCAGTGATGGGGGGAGGGGATGGCTTCATATATAGCCCGTCCATGTTGTGATTCTAATCGTGCTGTCGCCCGGACTCACGTTCTTGGGATTCGGCCTCAGAGAGGTCGAGGCTAAGCTTTTGCCTAGTTGAAAGCACACCATGTTGCCCAAGTCTGAACGGCTCCAAGCTCAGAACTTACGGCGTGGCTTCGAGATTCCAGACTCGAAAACAAAAACGGTGGGTTCGACAGCGGCGGGCCACGCGCTTCGACTCGGAGACACGGCCGGAGAGGAAATATAGTTTGTGCTATTGGTGTCCCCCCAGACTCCAGCCCACGCGGTCTCTGGGCAAGATCGCCGTTGGGGCCTTCGATAGTTCGTACGTGTGGCGCTTCTGGGAGTTTCAGCTCGGCGTCTAAGCGCGGGAGACACGGCACAGATCGGTTCTATCTGGGGGGGGGGGCTTGGTCGGCTCTTTTGCCGCTGCTACGCTGGATTTAGAACACCGTTCGTTCCCTCGTGGCTTCAATGTTTGTTTACCTTTCTTTGACTCTGGTTGCGCCGTGCATTCACATCATCACGAGAAGGGGGCCACAGCCATGGTTGCGGACCTTGAGTCCGACGTGCCGGACGCCGTCGCGGCCGAAAATAAAGCATCCAGACCACTCCCAGAGTGAACATCATGGTTGAAAAGCCCACGAAAACCACTGGAAGTGTCTCTGGTTCTTGGGGTTGTACTTGTACTAGGAAGCTAGCGTGCACTTACAAGCCCCCGTGTTACCGGCGCCGGCATCACTACGGCAGCCTGCAAGGCGCACTGGTTCAAAAATCGACTGGTTACTACACATACGCCCTTGGCACAGATTGCCACATGCGATATGACTGTAAACTAATGTTACGTAATAGAGCAATTCTGTACGTGATTTAACGATATCACGTGCTGCTGCTGCGCGACTGCCTGCCTGCTACACGTGACGCTGCTGCCTGCCACACTTGTGCCCTATTTTTTCATTGGTTGATTTAATATAGTGATCTGTAATAGTGGGTACTACTGATCTGGGCCCCTTGCCCTTAGTATAAATATATTTCCCCCCACTTTCAAACCTCTTCCTCTTTCCACCACGCCAAATTCAGAGTACGTAACCCCCCCTACCTGCACGGTTCAGTGCAGTTCAATACAGTTCAGCCTGCACAGTTCAGTGCAATTCAGTACATTTTCCTTTCCCCCCCTCAACTAACCATTCCTGTACAGTTCCATACAACATCCACAGGTGCCCGGCGTCATCTGTACACAACCTACAACCTCGTACAACTTCGTGCATCTATTGCACACTCACCTACAACTCACAACAGCCTCGTACAGCTTCGCGCAGAGCAGTACACGATGTCGGAGCTCATCCCCGATGTGGTCGGAGATGTACAGATCCCTACGGGAAGAAACGCTCCCAAGAGCATCGACAACAAGTCTTCAGATGCTGACATTCTCGGTTACTACATGCCACGTATGTATACATCTGTACGCAATTGAACAATCAATACTGATCTGTACATAGGTGCGATCGAGCATGCATCCCAATCGCTCGTAAATCAGCTCCTTAACATGGAGGATACTGATGTATGTACATTTCCATACAGTTCTACTAACCTCTGCTGATATCTGTACACAGCCGACCATGCTCAACATCCGCACTCAGATGTCGCGCGGAGTCAAGGGAAAGCGTACACTTGAGTACAAGCGCCCGCAGAATAGCAACTCGATTCTGATGCAGGTGTACGGAACTGAGCAAGCTGGTGCAAAGTCGTGCGCCAACTGCTTGAAGGGTAACGGTCCGTACACTTCCTGCAAGGTCTTGCCGGGTCATACCTCCTGCGCCAACTGCACCTACAATTCTGGAGCAAGCAACTGCAGCTTTGGTAAGTTGTGTACACTTCTGTATTCTACACCTGCTTACATCTGTACAGTCCCGGGCGGAACCAAGCGCGCTAGCAGCGAGCTGTCCACTCCTGTGAAGAAGAAGGCAATGTTCAAGGCCACCCGTCTTGAACATGACTTTCTTGTACTGATCCGTGGCGTTAAGCCCAAACATGTACGTCGCATTAGCAATGCGCTCGTATCCGTCGCGGACAAGCTCGAGAAAAACGGATATCGTAAGTATCTGTACACAATCCAATTTCTTTTCCTTACGCTAATGTTTATTTCTGTACAGGTCCTGACGAAATCATCGATGTTCCGGCCCATTCCGATAGCGAGAGTGAATTGTCCAGTGCTGGCGAAGAGTGATCGGTTCCGTACACATCCATACATACAGGTATTACAGAACTAGTCAGGATAGGGCAGGACTTGGCAGATGGATAACGATATGGGCAACACGGTACAAGCCCGGCCGGTTTTTTACAGATACGCAGCATGGCGTTCGGAAGGGTTCGTTTTTTTGCGGGCTAGGGCACTCTTGTACATATCCGTACAATGGTTTGGACCGCCCTGGCTCCTGCGTTTTTTAGGTTTTTAGATACCCAATCCTCACATTTCTGCGCAAAAAAAATTTCATCTGTGCAACTGTAGCCAAAACACTACATTTACGCACAGAAATGCCTCAGCGAGGTCGGCCATCGCACAATCTTGCCCAGCACCATACAATTATTCAAGAAAAGTTGGATGCTGGGTGCTCATATGCTGCAACTATTACATTTCTTTCAAATTCTTTACAAGTAAAGGTGTCTCTATCAACCTTTAAACGATACCTTCAATCAATTAACTTTCGCCGCGAAATCCGAACCGAATTTTCAGTTCCCTTACTTACACGTATTTATACGCTCTTTTTCGACCACCGACTTACCGATCACAATATTCTTGCTGCATTACGTACAGAAGGCTTCCAGATCTCGCAGCGTGGCCTAGAAGATATCCGAAGATGCCACTCTCTATGGAGACGTCAAACACCCCAACAGCTCCAAGCTGCATACAATAATGCAGTCCAGTACTTTCAGTCAAACAACAGCGAAGCCTATATGGTGCAGGATCTTGGCCGCGAATTCCTGTACACATACATGCGTCAACGTGGCCATGTTATTAGTCGGGATATCCTCTATAAGGCATACCGTCAAGCCTTTCCCGAACGTGTACAGGCACGTCTACATGATAACGTCGGGCACCCACTTGTGGGCACCCCCCACATATGGGCACCCCAAAAATGAAGCCATCTCCGTTACCACCATCGACTTCAATTAATTACTGCCCTCTTCTAGATGCCACTACAATACAGCTTTCAGCTTCACTAGGTAAATCAGACTCGCTGAATTCACCTGTGATATCCTCTTTTTCGCCAGCTTCAATTTGTGCCTGCTGGATGTCCTTAATGTTGGCGAACTTGGTGTTTGGATCCATCTGAACTGCCCTCCTTTTTCTTGCTGCAGTATTAGCAACCTGGGCCTGCAGAAGCTCAAGCTTATGCTGGGCAGTTGCCAATTGATAGGCCTGCTCACTGAAGCCTTTTTTCACCTTCCTGAATAAAAGGCGTTGAGTATGGGCATCATTTTCCAGCTCTGTGAATAGCTTCAGTTGGCCAGCCAGATCCTTCATCCTCCTTGGCGTCGACCATGCCACTGCAGATGATGCAGATGCCCAGCTTTCAGCTTCCCTGACTTCCTTGCCTCCAGACTGCCCTTCGCAGGCCTGATCTGCTGGCCCTGGTGTTGATGGGAGCATTAAAGGGCTCATAAGGGGTTTAGCCATAGACACAGGCCATAGGCCAGTATATTTCCAACCACTTTTGATGTTATCCATCGTTAAGCCTGCCATATGAGCCTTCTGATAACAGCCTATGAAGTTTCTCTTGCCTACAATAGTAGAATCATTCCACTGACTGAGGTATCCAAGCTCCTTCCTATAGGCTGCCTTCACAGGGCCAAAGACTGACTGGTCAAGTGGCTGGAGGACATGGGAGGTATGTGGTGGTAAGAATAAGAGATAGACGTTATTAATATAACATGTCCACATAAATTCTGTCGTTGTGTGACTCCCATGGCCATCAACAACCAGCAGTCTGGCCTCCTTCTTGCCCTGAGGGAGGGTCTGAGGGATGAAGACCTTCTGCAGCCATTCAACTGCAGTGGCATCTGTAGTCCATCCATTTTCTGTTGCAGTAAACTGCCATCCTTCATAAGGGCCAAGATCTAGAGGAAACCACTGCTGCTGGACTGTCTTGCCCTTATATATGATGAGGGGATTCAGGGCATGGCCCATGGCAGAGATGCATTCGATAATAGACACCCATGCCCTTGATCCAGGCTGTTTCTTGCGGACAGACTTCGTCTCAGCCATCCCCAGCACCAGCCCATTAGATCCCTGGCCCTCAAGTATACCAGTCTCATCCATGTTATATCTGTTGGCTGGTTTGATGCCCTTGATCTCTGGTAAGTCAACATACCCACTTTTGGAACACCCCCTCATTTGGAACACCTAAAAATGCCTCAACCCCACCACCAGCCTCCTACTTCCTCCAACTTCGAACTATCACAACAATTTCATACCTTATGCAAATAACCTCATTTTTTCAGAGGACCTTTATTCCTGCCTTATGGCCCAGTATACTGAGTATGAAGTCAATCAGGCAATCCAGGCTGTTTCAGACGGCCAAAGCCTAAGGAAGGCAGCCCGCGAATATGGCATCCCAATTACCACCCTCCACAACCGTCTCACAGGCACCCAGGCAAGGGCAGCAGCATTTTCAGACCTTCAGAGGCTTTCCCCTGACCAGGAGGCTAAGTTGGCTGAATGGGTGCGAATCCAGCATGCCCTTGGTGTTGCCCCAACCCATCAACAAGTGAGGGCATTTGCAGAACGAATCCTCTGTGCTATGGGGGACAAGGAGCCTATAGGAAAGGGCTGGATCCATGCCTTTCTAAAGAGAAACCCATCTATCAAGGTCCAGAGAAGTCGCCTTATTGACTCTAGACGTGTTAATGGAGCATCTACTGAGGTTATCAGGGACTGGTTCAAACTCCTTGCCATACCAGAGGTTAAGGGCATTAAACCATCCAATAGATACAACATGGATGAGACTGGTATCCTTGAGGGCCAGGGATCTAATGGGCTGGTGCTGGGCATGTCTGAGACGAAGTCTGTACGCAAGAAACAGCCTGGATCAAGGGCATGGGTATCCATCATCGAATGCATCTCTGCCCTGGGCTATGCCCTTGATCCCCTTATTATATATAAGGGCAAGACAGTCCAGCAGCAGTGGTTTCCTCTAGACCTTAGCCCTTATGAAGGATGGCAGTTCACTGCAACAGAGAATGGATGGACTACAGACGACACTGCAGTTGAATGGCTGCAGAAGGTCTTCATCCCTCAGACTATCCCTCAGACTGCCTCCCAGGGCAAGGAGGGCCAGGAGGGCAAGGAGGAGGCTAGACTGCTGGTTGTTGATGGCCATGGGAGTCACACAACGACGGACTTTATGTGGCTCTGCTATATTAATAACATCCATCTATTGTTCCTACCACCACATACCTCCCATGTGCTCCAGCCACTTGACCAGTCAGTCTTCAGCCCTGTAAAGGCAGCCTATAGGAAGGAGCTTGGATACCTTAGTCAGTGGAATGACTCTACTATTGTAGGCAAAAGGAACTTCATAGGCTGTTATCAGAAGGCTCGTACTGCAGGTATGACGATGCAGAACATCAGAAGTGGTTGGAAATGGACAGGGTTATGGCCTGTCTCTATGGCGAAGCCTCTAATGAGCTCCCTACTGCTCCCATCAACACCAGCAGCATCAGGATCATCTGATCAGGTCAGCAAAGGGCAGTCTGGAGGCAAGGAAGCTGAAGGATGGGTATCTGCGTCATCTGCAGTGGCATGGTCGACGCCAAGGAAGATGAAGGATCTGGCTGGGCAGTTGAAGCTATTCACAGAGCTAGAGAATGATGCCTTCACTCAACGCCTTCTATTCAGGAAGGTGAAAAAAGGCTTCAGCGAGCAGGCCTATGAGCTGGCTACTGCCCAGCATAAGCTGGAGCTCCTGCAGGCCCAAGTCACCAATACTGCAGCAAGGAAAAGAAGGACAGTCCAGATCGACCCAAACACCAAGTTCGCCAATATTGAGGACATCCAGAAGGCTCAGATTGAGGCTGGCGAAAAAGAGGATATCACAGATGAATCCAGCGACTCTGATACCCCTAGTGAAGCTGAAAGCTGTATTGTGGTGGCATCTAGGCCTAGTCAATAATTAATTGAAGATGGTGGTGATGTTGGGGATAGCTTCATTCTGGGTGTTCCAAATGAGGGGGTGTTCCAAAAGTGGGTATGTTGACTTAATAGCCAAAAAGTTCCCATTTGCAACGTCTTTCTCATGATTCTGGACCCGCAGACAAGTCTCGCTTCTTCAAGCACGAGTGTCACCAGCTCGGTTCTTAGCTACCGGCTGGAAAACGGACGGACATACCATAAGTACAAAGATGGCAGTAAGATCGCTGTTCATGCCTGAACTTGGGATATGCGTTGACGTATTGTCAGAATACTATATTCCCAACGACGAGAAAGAAAACGACAGACTCGGTAAGCGGGAGCGTGGCTCAGACACCAGCAGAGAAGCGTCTGCTGATTGAGGGAATGAGTACAGACCTGCAGCACAACATGGTCATTCGGACGTTTGGCGACCGACTGGGAACCGCCCCGCCTAACGACGTTGGTGTCAAAGTCGGGCGCGTTCTTGATCTCGGCACCGGCACGGGCATTTGGGCTATTGACTTTGGCGACGATCATCCCGAAGCCGATGTAAGCCATGAATATGTCGAGCTTTGCTCATCGCTCCGTCAATGCTGACTACGCCACAGGTCACTGGAGTGGACTTGTCCGCCTCTCAACCGGAATTGTACGAGAGACTTTCCGATACTAATGTGACATCGTTTTCTGCCCACGAACTGACAAGTCTTGTGCGCATAGTGTGCCCCCGAACGTTCGGTTCGAAATCGACGACGTCGAAGAGCCCTGGACGTACTCTCGTCCCTTCGACTACATCCACAGTCGCGGTATGACTTCAAGCATTAGTGACTGGGATGCCTATCTCAAACAGGCCTATGAGTTCGTGTTCCTGCGTAATTCTCCGTGCACCACAGCGCTCTAACACTTTGCCCTGCAGCAATCTCAGTCCTGATGGTTACCTCGAGCTAGTCGAGATGGACGTCAAGCCTCTCTGCGACGACGGCACGCTACAACAGGATTCTGCGCTTGTGAAGAGCATCAACATGTTGGAAGAAGCGGCAAACATCTTCGGCCGCCCATTTGTGGATATTCGAAGCCTGAAGGACAAAATGACCGAGATCGGCTTCGAAGACGTCCACATCCAACGCTTCAGGTGGCCCACAAACGGATGGCCAAAAGATCGGAATTATAGGGAGATCGGTCTGTGGAATTACGAGAACTTCGCCATGAACTGGGAATCGTTCACGATGGCACCCCTGACTAGGGCTCTCGGCTGGACGAAGGAAGAGGTGCTTCTCCACGTCATGGAAGTCCGCAGGGACCTAGCCAACCGAAACATACATGCTTACTTCTCGCTGTAAGCAAACAGCCCACAATCTATCGATATAGGGTCTCTTTTCACTGACAATCCTGTCTTCAGTTACTCTATTTGGGGAAGGAAGCCCAAGAAAGCCCCCGAGGCAGCGGATGCCACTGAGACATCGGCAGCTTGAGGCGTTGGGATAGCCAAAGATTAGACCAGCTTATGTTTCGTCAAGATCAAGACCAAGAGAACACGGAAAACATAGGTCACAGAGAACACACGACGGGGAAGGCTGTTTGAATTTTGTTTACTTTACCGTCACAAAAGTACATGGCCCATTCATTGCGAAACATGAGCACATGCAATTGACATCAACATGGCTCTAGTAGTACCCTTCGAAGGTGTCCTCGTGATCTCTTGCCACCTGTGAAACAGCCTCTTGAATCGTCAGGCTGTCGTCCTTGGGTCCGAGGATGTCAAATGCCAGGCCATACGTCTTCTTGTTCTGGATCGCCGCGTAGATGACCCCCGCGACGTCTTCTCGGGGGATCATGCCGATGGTGCCCACCTTGCCTGCGCGAATCTTGCCCGTGCCCGGCCCTTCACCCAGACCACCCGGTCTCACGATGGTGTAGTCGAGCCGGCGGGCGGCGTTCCCCACCCTCAGCTCCGTGTCGGCCGCTAGTTTCGCCCGCAGGATGGGACCGATGATACCCCACATGCGGTCGCTGAGCTTCTTGTCGGCGTCGGTGTACCAGTCCGGCACGGGCCTGTTCTCCCGGTCGCGGATGTCCAGGGCGCTGATGACGATGTAGCGTCGGGCGGGGACGTCGGCCTTGGACAGGGCATCCATGACGCGGATGGCGCCGTCCCGGTCCACGGCCTCGGCGGACTTGAGGTCCTTGCCGCTGGCGGCCCACACGACGACGTCGGGCCGGGTGCCTTGGATGATCTTGATGAAGTCCGCCTCGGAGCCGGTGGCGATGTCCTGGACGATGGGCTTCGCGCCGATGGCCTGGAGGTCTGGGATCTGGTCCGGGTTGCGGATGACGCTGAAGATGGTGTGCGGGGTTTCGGCGTCTCGGAGGATCTTGGTCAACTCGCGGGCGGTTTTGCCGTTGCCCCCGAAAATGAGGGCGGTTGGCATGTGGAGGATGGAGGCGTCTCCCATGTTTTCTTGACTTGTTCCTTGGCTTGGGTTATTGCTGATCGGGCTTCACGCAGGGTTTACTGGGGTGAATTTGCCCAACTTTCAAGCCGAAGCTATGTCTGAGACCGCTGGACCGTTTGGCTCCTCAATTGACTTCAATGACGGCATAACAATTCCGGGTCCGAGACACACGCTAAATTAAGTTCTGGCGTGGAACGGAACAATATCGAAGCCGGGAATAACCCTCGTGTGAATGGACACTGCCCCGTCCCATGCTTCGTCTCCCATGTTATTATGTAACGCTGCAAGGGGTCTGGTGCATCTCCTTCTTTTATTTTAGGCGATCTTGGCCTTTTGTGTCCATCTGATTTACGATGATTTGCTTTGTCGTCGGCGGCGTCACGAGCCAGTCTGCACTAAAATCGATCTTCATTCTAGTAGCATTCGTATTGATGATAGTTATGCGCAACGTTTAGGCAGGACAAAGCCAAGACAAGTGACCAGAGTTTCGATGCTTCCAATCTTACAACAGCTCAGTACAAGTATGCATTAGGCCACAAGTGACTGGCCATGTTCGACGTCAGGCCCAGTTAGTTAGGCTTCTTCAACAAGGGTGCCCTCGCCGGCAAAATGGGAGAAAACACACTCTCAACCCCCGTATTTTTTGTCTTGTCTTGTCAGCATCGCGAAATGTCAGATTCCCATCTCGAGGGAAACCCCAACCTCCATCAAGAGCGTCTCGCATGACAGATCTGGTAGCGCATCCGCTCATGCACCTGCAGCCTTTCTCAGACGACCTGATCACCGATTCACCGCGCTCGTATCGACCCCATCCTGGACTCGTGATGGGTAATTCCAGTTGCCTTATTGGGCAGGAGATTCCTCCCCACCCTGCACCGGCTCTCGGGCTAGGGAGGCCCGGTCTCGGGAAATGAACCAAACGAGGCCTTACCATGAAGCATATCTGGGCTGCGGCCCACGACGGCAGGGACCCGACCGCCGAAAGACCCGTCACTCGCTCTCGGTATTCGCTGGGAGAGCCTTAGGGGAAACTAAAATAGGTAGTCTGCCGACCGCGGGCATAGGAGAATACGAGATGAGATTGTCTCCGTCCCGAGGCTGCAGGGTCCAAGGGTCGCCCCGTCCAACGTCGCATGCTCGAATTGCCAGATTGGCTGGGCTAGAATCTATTTATTTTAAAACAGCAGAGGGCGGCTGTCGCAGGATGGGATGAACCGCATCTTGTCGCTCGTCCAGTCGTTCGTTTGTTAACCGCACACACGTCCGTCCATCATGAAGCAGGGCATCCTCGCCGCGCTCGCTCTGGCATCCGTTGCCAGGACGGAGTATGTCTGGCCGTCGCCTTACGATGAGATTGAGGATCATCTCTCTCTGCAATCGGGCTACCTGCGCAGGGGCTTCATAGATGGTCCGTCGCACTGAACTATCTGACTGATGATGCCTCGACTGGGCGTGTACGTGTTCTGTCCTGTTAACACCGAATAGGCGTCATCAACTGCGGCTTCGGCGGCAATGTCCCAGGCCGCCAAAACTCGGCCGAATGGATCCGCGCTGCCTTTCACGATATGGTAGGATAGCTTGCCTTTCCGCGGCGTCCCGTAGTCTTGCATCTCAAAAGACTCACAATCTCGCAGGCCACACATGATGCTACCACCGGCACTGGCGGCCTTGACGCCTCCATCTTCTTCGAGCTGGACCGTCCCGAGAACATCGGCGCCGCCTTCAACAACACCTTTGGCTTCTTCAGCAGCTTCTACTCCGTCCGTGCCTCTGCCTCTGACCTGCTGGCCATGAGCGTTCTCGTTGCCAGTTTCAGCTGCGGCGGCACCAAGATGCCCTTCCGAGCCGGCCGCATCGACGCCCAGGAAGCCGGTCCCGCCGGTGTCCCGGAGCCTCAGACGGACCTCAAGACCACTCAGGACGCCTTCACCAAGGCCGGGTTCAATACGAGCGACATGATAGCCATGGTCGCCTGCGGTCACACCCTGGGCGGCGTCCACAGCGTCGACTTCCCCGAAATCGTCGGCGTCGAGGCCGACCCGATCAACGACACCATCGCGCACTTCGACGTCGAGTTTTCCCGCTTCGACCACGGCGTCGTGACCGAGTACTTGGACGGCACGACCAAGAACCCCCTGGTGGCCGGCACTAATGACACGCTCAACTCAGACAAGCGGATCTTCTCCGCGGACGGCAACAAGACGATGCAGGCCATGGCCGATCCCGCCGCCTTCCAGGCCACCTGCGCCGACATCTTCACCCGCATGATCGACACCGTGCCCGCCACTGTCAAACTAACCGAGCCTATCGTCGCCACCGACATCAAGCCATACATCGGGGGCCTGTTCCTCAAAGATGACGGCAACATCTCCTTTACCGGACAGATCCGCATTCGCACGTCCGCCGACACCGGCCGGGACCCTTCCGATCTGTCCGTCCAGTTGACTTACGCGGACCGCAACGGCAACGGCTCCAACGCCATCACCACCCGGAAGGCGACTTTCCAGGGCGGCTCGGCGTCCGGTCTCTGGCGAGAAACGTTCCACTTCTGGGAATTCGACGGCACCATCAGCCCCGACGTCGGCATCAGCAAGTTTTACATCCACGTCACCAAGACGTCGACGAACGAGACCGTCACCTACGACAACGCGGGCAACGGATACCCGATGAGCGACGTGGTCCTGTACCAGAAGTCGCAGTCCTGCCTCGGCGACCCGGTCGACGGGAAGCTGGCGCTGACGGTCAAGGCCCTCGTCCGCAAGGACCGCGCGCCCGCGGCCGCCGGCGGGCTGACCCTGGACCTCGTCCGTGAGATCCGGAGGCAGGGGGTGATCGTCCCCAAGCTTGAGGTCGAGACCATCGATTTCCAGTCCGCTGGGCAGGACAGGGGCGGATGGGCCGTCTACACTGCCGGTGCCGACCTCGACGCGCTCGGCTGGAGCACTACGTTTGACATCAAGTTGGGCGGAGACGACCCTGTCGAGGTTGCGTTCCAGAGGACGACCGGCTTGGGATCGAATGTGTGCGGCTGAGCGACGCGTAGTTTTATCAGATGTTAATGTACTGTATTTCGATCGCTTGAAACTTCTAGTTGCTACACCGGGTGTCTCCGCCTAAATTCGTTAACTGTTGCCGTGACCATGAAAGCCAACCGGCACCCTATACCCCTCAGGACTTGTAGTGAGAAAGTCTTGAGTAACAAGCATCAGTATTTGTGCGACTACAACCCGCCGAAATGCTCTTCATCCCGGCCACAAGTACGTAAAAGGACACTTACTCGATCAGGTTTCCGTCGGGATCTCTGACGTAGACGCTCTGAATAGGGCCCCGGGCACCCGTCCGCGCAACCACCTTCTCGCCCTCGAGGACCTGGACCCCGTCTCCCTGGAATCCCCTGATGAGCTCTTCGAGGTCCGTCCCGTCCTCGACCAGAAAGCAGAGGTCCGCCGTGCCCGGGAGCGCCGTCTTGGCCTTGGGCTCGAATTCCTTGCCCTGCTGATGCAGGTTGATCTTGTGCGGGCCGAACTTCAGGGCGTGTCTCTGGACCGACGGGTCCAGGGGCGACGTGAATGTTTCCGCCTTCATGCCGAGGTGCTTGGTGTACCACTGGACCGTTCGCGGGACGCTGGCGCAGGTAAGCACGAGGTGGTCCAGCGTCTTGACGACGGCTCTTGCTCCGGACATTGCGGCGAGTGTGGATGGAAAGGGATTCGAGGGTTGTGTGTGAAGAAGGTGTGCACTGGTTGGAGTTGGAGGCAGCGGAAGATCTCGACAGTTACAGAGTCAGTCGATGAATCTGTGTTGCTCGACTCCTCGAGGAAACGGCTGGCGGGGGAAGGTGGCCGGCTTTTGAGGAATTCCCCAGACGTCATTGGTGCATTACGGGCCGGACCGTGCCGAATTCCCGACATGTTCGGCTTCCACACTCGGTGCCGAATCTCAATCGCCGGGCCTCCACATTTGGGCCCCGGTTCCCCTTCATCCCTACGGAAGATCTTGATCAATCGAGAGTCTCACGTCTCTGGTACTTCTTGGTTGTCGATTGGCGCATCAAGCAAGACGGCCCACTTCTAGATGGCCCTGTCAGCTTTCGCCTATGTTGATTCTGAAAGTCGGGATGTCCTGGTTGCAACTGATCGTGACTAACGATAGCCAACGTGGTCTGTCTGACCTGCAGCGGCCTTCCTCCTACATCATGACACTTTCTTTTCTGTGCGATTGACGCCCGGAAGATCATGTAAGTCCAGAAAACTCGCTTCTGTCTGATTCCAGAAAAGCGTTGGCGCGTCTGCCGCTGGTTTTGGGCCACTCTGAGAGAAGCCAATTGTTTACTAAAAGGACCTTAGCATCGCAATTGGCCGCTCAATCGTGCTGATGGAGGCTGGCCGGGCAGTGAGTGGTGTTTCTGTACGACGATCTATACCTCTACGCCCACGTCGTGCAGGCACTTTTGGTATAGTGTCAATGAAAACTGAAGCGTTTATAGGCATCCCTGGTAGAAAGGCAGAGGGCTTGATTGAGCCTTCGGACAACGTGTGAGGCAAAACCAACATCCTCCAATCTTCATGGAAACGTGGAGTGATTCCAGCGCTCATCAGAGATTACCCCTTGGCTAAAGGCTTTCCAGCCAAGCTCGCGCAAACGCTCGATCATTCACTCCAGTACGTCAACTGGTGACCGGAAACCTCCCCGGTGCCGTGGATTGGGCGAAGATGACGGGCACTACACCCGCATCATCCATCACCCGGCCGGCGCCACTTCAATTTCCCCCCTCCCTTGGGAAGAAAGAGCAGTTACCCAGCAGCTGGGCAAAAAGCTCGTTGTAGACTTGAGTCAATAGCCCAACACCATGTCCACAGCCTGCCGCTAAATTGCATGATCAACATCGACCAAAGTCCAGCCGCAGTCACGATGTAACGCAGCTAGCTGTAAGACGGGCAGACAACGCCCTTGGGATAAAAAGCAAGCCCACCGCAGGGCTTCTCCTCTTGTCTGTGCGAATCAGCCCTGCGGTTTCTTGGGGTTTTGAGATCGAAGTGAGTGGTGACACGGGGTGATTAGACTCCGTGATTACCTGCGGCCGAGGAGCTGAACGCCAGAATAAGCAATCGCCCAACCCCAGAACCCGGTTCGCGACGCCACCACCCCCTCCTCCAACTTTACTCAACAGCCATTGAATTGAGGCAGAAGCTGGTGCGATCGTGACCCGGGTCTTTTTCATTGATTCCTACTGCAGCTGCTGCAGGAACGAGAAGCGTCGTTGATGTGTGGCACATCCCTCGCGACACCGTTAATTGGACGCCACCTTGAAGTTCGTTGGCAAGTTCAATCTCCGCCTAAAATGCGAGCTGGGCAGCCTCTGTGTATCATGGAACAGCAGGAGAAAGCCCAACGGCGCAGCCTTGCGCTGTGCGCCGTATACTTAAGGGCGAAATATCCACAGTTGAGACGTAGGATTCTGAGTTCTAGGTCAACATATCAGCTCGGTAGTAGACGAAGTCCACAAACCCTCAATCTCCCCTTTCCAGTACACTCACGCGGTTCGTTCTCATCATGCTCAAGGCACTTCTTATTTCCGCTCTCTCGGCCTCAGCCCTCGCCGCTGATGCCTTCCCCGTCTTCAACAAGCGGCAGACGGTCCCGATCCCGTGCAGCGAGTCCGGCCGAAAGGCCTGCGGCGATGGCTGCATCCCCCTGACGTACACGTGCTGTCCGGACCAGCAGGGCGGATGCCCCCTGAGCTCGACGTGCTGGCTCGGCACCAACGGCGCGTACGGGTGTTGCCCGATCGGCCGGCGTTGCACGGGCCCGGGCGGAGTTGATACCCTGCCCGGCAGCACGGTAACCTCCACCATCTTCTTCACCGAGTCGGTGCCGGACGACGAGACTTCGACGTCCTTCTTCGTCTCGACCTCTACGTCAACATCGAAGTCGGTCATCATATTTACCTCCTCCGAAGAGAGCACCTCGACACAGACTCGGTTCGTGCCGGAGCCGACCACTTCCTCGCCGCCTCCCGTGGCCACCAACACCCGAACGACGACGATGACGACGACATCCGCAGCGCCGACGATTAGACCGAACAGCACCTCGGCCGGAACGCCTCCGGTGACGGTCAACGGCGCGAACAGCCGAGGCGGATCGCTCCTTCAGGCCGTGGCCGCCGGTGCCATGGCCCTGCTTGCGATCTGAGATGGACCGTGGGACAACACAGGGATCAGATTGCACGTAAGAGTCGCTGGAGGCTTCTGTCGAACAAGGGCGGAGATAGAGTTTGAATAATGCAGGAGGAGGGAAATGTAACCTGTTCTATGATGCCTTGTAAGTCAGAGGGGATAGCTTAGGTAGTAGTCAACACGTAATGAAAACGAAAGCCGGCAGGTTGTTCCTCGTCTACCCCAGTGTTGTCAGTCCACGAAACCCGCAAAGTGCGGTGGCTTGACCCCAGTGCGCCTCGTGCTCAGCCTTTGAGTCTGGGGCACTGGATCCGACTCTCCCATATGGCGTGTTACCACGTGGGGAAGGGAAAAGGGCGTAGCACATGGCTGCGTAAGGCGTGATGGACATGGAGAAAAGTTGGACATGTTTCGCCCCGTCGTTATCTTGCGCGGGACACTAGACTGGTGGTACCAAGACTAAGAGGACTGAGTCAAGCCTTGTCGCGGAGATGTGCCGTATCATTGAGTGGCCAAGATGATGGGGATACACAGCCGCAAAACAAAGCTATCAAGTCTTGTGTATTCGGGATCGGGATCGGGAGGGGTCGCCGACAGGGCGCTAGTGTTGAAGAGGTGTCATCGGAAGGCAATTCCGGCTTCCTGGCCGGCGTACCTTGATGCGCGGGGGACGGCAAGTTTGGCCCTCCCGGTCTCCGTCTCCAGACTGCCGGACCACCGAACGCACAAGTTTACCAGAACAACGGGAAAGGGTGCATGTCGTGGTACGTGCCGTATCAGCACCCCTTCCCCAAATCCCTGGTCACATCTGATAAGCATCGTGGTCCCCTGCTCTCGGGGAGATGAATCGCTGACTTGGCGTCGCGATGGCAGGTTTTCGGTCATGACGATTCATGTGTCCCGTATCAATCACGGCGACACAGCCAGGCTAGACGGGCGAAAAGTGGACAGCTGACATCAGGCGATTCTTATCGAGGGAGTGGCTACAGGTACAGACAGGTAGGCAACGTCGCAACGTGAACAGCATGGATGCAGGTCGTGTGTCCGTGCTTGGTGAGCAACTTGGAACGAACATCGATCGGTGTTTACCACCATAGTAGAAGTATCGTTCGGTGTAAGTTCCGCCGCGGCCAATCAGAACACGGGCAGGCTTCCCCAGGCCGAGGGGGGGGCAACGAGTCGAGAGATGCGCGGTTTGATGCTTGCTCGGGGTCTCGTCTCGTCGCGGATAGCCACAATTCAAGGGACTCTGGGCAGTCTGGAGAACAACAAAGGAAAGATTTACGTGATGGCTTGGTGTAGGAGCGGGTACCATCGGTGTTTTTCCCTGTCTGTCATGGGCATCTAATCGTTAAATTCTGGTCCCGTAAATGCTTGTTCCACGTGACATGGGGCGCGGCCCGAAAGGTAGTTTAATGTGGCTTATGTCAGCCATGGAAATCCCGAAGGGTCCATTGCTCCCTCCGTCTGTTAATCCGTATCGCTGTTTTGTGTGCTGTGTGTGTCTTGGGTAAGTAGGTACGTATACTTCCTTTGTTTCTTCACCCAAATCCCATTGAACCTTCGAATCCCTAGTGCTGATCATGACCTGCCAAAAGCCGCAAGCAAGTCACTACGGAACAGAACCTCCCTCGGTCAACCAACCTTTGGCGGCCATTCCTCTACACCTCTTATCAACACGGTTCGCCCGAATGTCAGGCCGAGTGTGGCCGAGTGTGGGTTCCGTGGAGCTCGGCGCCCGTCCAGGCTGGTCCGCCAAGTAGATAAGCCTTCCATCCGAGACTCTACCCCATGGGTTCGGTGGCTTACCATGAAAACGTTACGACACAGAAACAACTGATGGACTGTCTTGGTTGCCGCAATAGGCCTAGCCCTTCCCCACGACGTCGAGCTCTGTCCGCCCAGCCATTGCCGGGCCTGTCGCATCCTGGATTCAACCCTCCAACCCTCCTCCAAGATCAACAAGGGTTCAGTCGCGCAGTTCGCTAGTCGCAGTCGAGGTCGCAGTCGCAGTCGCAGACGTCACGTCGCTCGCTCGGCGCACCCAGCAAAGTAATCGCCCAGCAGCAGGGGACGTTCGGCAAGAGGAAGAAACAACAGGACGCGGGTGCCCGTTCCGTTGCTTTGGAGGCCTTGGATTGGGGCCAAGGTACAACAGCTGCAGCCTCCCGTCTTTGCAAAGGAGAAAGAAGCCATAAGGACCTAGGGAAGCTTTCGCCAATTCCTTGTCGCCTAGACTCCATATTACTCCAGCCATTCCCCCCTTCTGTGACATTGTCCGTCGAACCTTGGCCCTTGGCTCGCGTTGATTTCTCTCCTCGGTTCTAGAATCAATCATTTCTTGGTTGCGCCGGGGACGCCCACCAACCTTGTTTTTCTTGCGCCGCGACGACAAAGACAAATTTGAAAGAAATCAAGGGCCCGCCGTACTAATACACCGTCGAACCCATCCTCGTCCATAACTCTTGTTTCTTCATCTGCCTTCTCTTCGTCCGTCCGTTTCCTGAAGTCGAACCGAAAAGCTGACGACACACCTACGCCCGCGATCATGGACAAAGACTACAGAGGCGGCGGTCCTCTAAACGACGTCGAATCGAAGCATGCTGGCGAAAGCTACCCGCGTGATGTTAACTTCGCGGCCCTCAGCGGCGACCCGAACAGCCTGATCAACTCGCAAGACCAGCTTCAGCGTGGGCTCAAGAGTCGACACATTCAATTCCTGGCTCTAGGTGGCGCGTGAGTTTCGTCCTGCGCCCCATTGTTGTCCGACTTGCGTCAACTCCTGTGTGAATCGAATCCGGCCCCCCAACTAACACCCAATTGCTAGCATCGGAACCGGTCTCTTCGTCGGCTCGGGCAGCATCCTCTCGACTGTCGGTCCCGCGCCGCTCTTCATGGGCTACCTGTCCATGATGATGGTCGTGTGGAACATTATGAACAACCTCGGCGAGATGGCCACCTACCTGCCGCTCAAGGGCATCTCGATCCCTTACTTCGTCGAACGCTTTGTCGAGCCCAGTCTGGCCTTTGCCGCTGGCTGGAACTACTGGTACGCCTACGCCATGCTGGTCGGCGCCGAGGCCTCGGCCGGCGCCATCCTCCTCGACTACTGGCAGACCCCCGTGCACCCGGCCGTCTGGATCACCATCATCCTGCTCGTCACACTGGCCCTTAACATCTTTGCCATCGAGATCTTTGGCGAGGCCGAGTTCTGGTTCGCCAGCATCAAGCTCATTACCATCCTCGGCCTCATCATGGTGAGCTTGGTCATCATCCTCGGCGGCGCCCCCGACGAGGGCCGCATCGGATTCCTCTACTGGTACGACCCGGGCGCCATCATACCCTACATGGCGGAGGGGAATACGGGCAGGTTCCTGGCCTACTGGACGGGTTTCGTCCGCGCCGGCTTCGCCTTCATCACCTCGCCCGAGCTCATCGCCCTCGCCGCCGGCGAGACCATTGCACCGCGCCGCAACATCCCCAAGGCCGCCCGTCGCTTCGTCTGGCGCTTGGCCATCTTCTACGGCATCGGCTCTCTCATGATCGGCGCCATCACCCCGTCGAACGACCCGAGACTCCTCAACCCCAACTCCAACGCCGCTTCCTCCCCCTGGGTCATCGGCATCCAGCGCGCGGGCATTGGCGGTCTGAACCACGTCATCAACGCCGCCATCCTCACCAGCGCCTGGTCGGCCGGCAACGCCTTCCTCTACTCGGGCAGCCGTATCCTGTACAGCTTGGCGCTCAACAAGCAGGCGCCTCGGTTCTTCGCCAGGACGACCAAGCGCGGCGTCCCCTACACGGCGGTGCTCGGCACGTGGTCGATTGCGCTGCTCTCGTACCTCACCATCAGCAGCGGCACGTCGACCGTCTTCACTTGGTTCATGAACATCAGCACCATCTCGGGCTTCATCGCCTGGATCGTCGTCATGATCACGTATCTCCGCTTCCGCAAGGCCATGACGTACCACAACATGATGCACCGCCTGCCCTTCCGCACGCCGCTGCAACCTTACTTCACCTGGTTCATTCTCGGCCTCCTCGTCATCCTGACCCTCACCAACGGCTTCCAGGTCTTCTTCCCCGGCGAGTGGAGTACCTCGGACTTCTTGGCCGCCTACATCACGCTGCCCATTTTCTTCGTGCTGTACGTTGGACACAAGATCTGGTTCCGCACGCCATTCGCGCGCAGGGTCGCCGACGTGGACGTGACGACGGGTGTGGCCGAGATGGAGGCCATGGCGGAGCTCGACGAGAAGCCGATTCCGAAGAACATGCTGCAAAAGGTGTGGTTCTGGATTGCTTAGGCTTGTCTCGGGTTGAGGGGCGAGAACGGAAAAAGTAAGAGCGTGACTATATATATATGATTGAAAGAAAGGTTTAAATATTGGAATACAAGTTTTGCGTACAGTCATGACTCCTCAAGTTTGTGATCACCAGATTGAAGTGAATGTCTCTTTTCCCTCCCTCCCCCTCTCTCTCTCTCTCTCTCTCTCACTCTCTCTCTCTCTCTCTCTCACTCTTTCATGTCAAACTAGCCGCCGGCTGCCCAGCGGTTGTTCGTCGTGCCTGTAATGGATCGTCAACGATATGCCACGGCCGCACCAGTGGAATCACCGCTCGCTCGCACCCGCACTCACCTGCTCTCCGGGTCGTCGTCTCGATGATCTGACCCTGCTCGTTGACGTGATACGACTTGCCCTCGTGGTTCGGCAGCGCCTCGACGGCCTTGACGACGGGGGGCTTGAGAAGGTTTTTAAGCCGGCCCAGCGGGGACTTGGGGTCCGACGGCGTCTTGGTCTTGGGTATCTCCTTGACGACGCGCGTGGAGACGTAGTGGAAGTTGTCGCTCGCGCTCGGCTGCGGGTCGGTGCCACGGAGGGGGCTGGTGGTAGTGGAGGTGGTGGTGGTGCCGTCGGCGTTGCGGGTGAGCAGCGGGTGGACCGAGTTGGCATCGGAGCCAACGAGGGTATCTTGGCTGAAGACCGAGGGACTGTAGTCCTTGCCAGCCTCTTGGGGCCCCTGAGGGTTGCTCATGGTGCTTGTATTTTCCTGTCTCGATGGTGATGTGCCTTGTATCGTATCCGTCAACTTGCCTAAAGGGCATAACTCGGGTATCAGGAAACCGTTCGCGATGGCGGGGGGGCATCACCCGCGTTATATGCTGAGGGATGCGAGGCGACCTCTGCACTTTTACGTGGTTGACGGCTATTTGGAAGACCTCGTGCAGCATGTGAGCCAGCATGTCAGTCAGCAGCTGCACTCTTGATTTGCGGCGTCCTAGCAGAGGCTGCGCGCTTTCCCTTTCTAATCGGGCGTCACGGCGTCTGGAGCTTTGGAGGTGTTCCGGTGCGGCGCAGCAGCCATGGAGGGGGGGAGGGTGTCAGATGGCTCATCAACCGCGTGATGCTTCACTGCGAGTCTCGAGAGAGCCTTTTGGCTCATTCAGGGGAGTCGCATCATGCATGATTAGGGCGTCTCTATCCTTCTTCCATCTGCCAGCATTATCCTCACAAGTAATGTGTTCCAATGATAGTGTTTTTTGCAAACCCGTCACTTATTTTTCATCTCTGTTCATTATATGTCTAATCCTGCCCTGGACCCCCAATAACTCTCGGTCTCCGCTCCTTCCTTCAAATGTGAACTGGCGACAGGATACTGAGAATCGGGACAACTGCGGTTTAATTTGACCTGGCTTCCACAGACGGGGTATTCATGTGTGCGTGTTGATGCGAAACAATAGCGGTATGGATGACGGCAACGAGAGTCCAGTGGTGGGAAACTGGTAACCGGCCGCGTATCTCTACATACGAATGGACAAGCAGGCTGTGGCGAGTGGCTTTTGCTGCAACTTGATCATAATAAACGGCCGTTCAGCAGCTACATTCTTGAACTTTGACTGCGCCGTCTATTGATGTACTTAGGTGCATAAAGCCTGCCTAACTTTAGACTCAAAAAGAGGAGGTAGGCGGACAACTGCTTGGCGTGATGAGCAAATATGATGAATGATGAGTCAACCTGGACTCCTCGACCCCTTGAGTGGGAGTCACCCAGACTCCGGGCTCGTCCGGTCGCACCGCGCTTAACGTTCTCGTTGTATTGCTTCCATCGATATCCATCACCATAGACTCATTCATCGTCTAAAGACTCACTTCTGGTTGGCAACAATGAAATGCGCAATGGCGTCTGTAACTTTCCGTGTGCATCGCATCAGAACCCGGTCAGCCGACTACATCGTACAGCATGGGCAGGGATCAGAGCGATACTGGAATGCCGAGGGCCTTGAAGTATAAATGGCTGGAAATACCCCGAAGCTCCCTTGGCTTTCTGCAATCCTGTTCCCCGTACTTCCGCGGTGTTGTTTCTGCGTAGGTTACCGCCAACCTTCAGTTCCGCGCTTGAGTCCCCGACCATCTACTAGAGGCGTCCCATCATCGACTGGGCTCCCACTCTTATCCGAACAACCACCACGGTTTACTATAGCGCAATAGTACCTGGTAGACTGCAGTGCCAAAATCCATCGCATGTCCATTACTGGGCAAGCGACCTAAGCTATACCTGTTATTTAACAGCTAAGCTTTGTATAAAGCCCTCTTAAAGAAGGCATGGGCTAACCCAAATACTTTGGAAGATCGAAACATACAGCTGCTGCACTGTTCAGAGCAGAACAACGATTGCAGTCTCCGGGCAGTCAAGAAATCTATAGGAAGCTGCACTGCGTATTATCTGCTTGGGTAGGAAACAGCCTACCTGCCGCGGGATCTTTCTCTCGCGAAGATAAACGACACTAGACGCGTTTCGTGTTAGAAAATACGACGGAACAGCTTATTTTTGTTCACCAATGATCGCTAGGGCATCGACTGCAAGTCTGCAGCCGAGGCATCATATCTTCATATCGTCTATAGCCCAGTAAATACCATACCTTTGGACTCGGTATCTCTCTGATTTGGTCGCGTTGCTGCTGTTTCGCATCGGGAACACATCTACATCCATATCTGAATCTGTACTCCCAGTCGCGTCAGAACCTGTCCTGGGCACCATCGACATGATAGCATTTAGACACTGCGCGAAAGAGGCGTTGTAAGCCCAGCTGCCGGCTGCCAGCCTGCTATTCATTGACTGACTATGGGTTCTGAATTTTAAATCCGTTCTCATAGGTAGTCGGCAGGTGCGACCCGAGCGCTTCTTGCCTCGACTCGGGTTGCTTTGTTTCGAGACCTCCGGAGGGAAGCAGCCGGAACGGACCTCACAGCCCCACTTCACGGGCCCGGGCCCGAAGATTCACAACTCCCAGTCCTCCAGCTCCGCTTTATCACCAGCCCGGCCTACACAGGGCTGGTCTTTTAAGCCTCACTTTAAGGAAACTGGCAGGCGCCTTTCACAGCCTTCCTTCCTTTTTGTTTCTTGACCCTACCCTGCCTTTTCCCTTTTCTCTCTTTCTTTCTTTCTTTCTCTCTTCTCCTTTTTTTTTTCTCTCTCTTCTTCCTCCAACTACTACCACCACCACCATCACCACCACCAAGGGTGGTTTTTTTTCGTTTTTTTTTCGTCTTTTCTTTCATCCCTCCCACTGTCGTCGTAAGTTTTCTTTTTCGTCCCAAGTTCACAAAAGTTTTAGCGCTGACCAGGACGACGACGACGACGACAATAGAAACAGAAACAAAGACAAAGACAAAGAGAGAGAGAGAGAGAGATAGAGACAATGGCGACCCCTCCCACCCCCTCGGGCCAGCAGCTGGCCCAGTACTTCGGCGAGGTCAAGGGAAAGGGCCTCATTCCCTTGGAGGCCCTGGCGAGGGCCAACGTGTCCGAGAAGGACAGTCGGGTCCTCGGACTTGTCCGAAAGGCCAGCATCTTCCTCAACTACGCCAAGAGATGCGAGCTTGCCTTTCCCGCCGCCGCCCCGCGGGACCTCTTCAACGCCAAGTACCCTCTCAAGAGTTGCTTGGTCAAGATCTTCAGCCCGGCTAGCCCGTCCGTCAAGAAGAAGTACTTTAGCGAGAAGATGAAGACTCGCGCCAAGGACCTCCACGAGTGGGCCGACAGAGTCGAGGACTCGGTGCGCATCGCCCACAAGGCCGCCCAAGAGGCCAAGGCCGTGGCCAAGGCTGCGAAGCCCGTCACCAACAAGGCCGCCAATGGCGAGACCATCCCCCCGCCTGCCGACCATGAGATCTGGGGACGCGGCGGAATCATGCACGGCCTCGCTCTTCGACCCACCGACCGCTTCACCGTGGCCCTGAACCCGGTATACACGGACGAGAAGCGTCCTGCCAACGTCTACGGACACAACGGCCTCATCGTCGGCGATTGGTTCCCGAACCAGCTCTCCGCCCTCTTCAACGGAGCCCACGGCAGCTCTAATGCTGGCATCTACTATCAAAAGGATGAGGGTGCCTTCTCTGTCATTGTGGCCGGTGCCTACCAGGACCTCGACGTCGACAAAGGCGAAATCATCTTCTACTCCGGCTCCAATTCCCACCTGAACGACGATAGCGAGAGCATCCTTCCCAGCACCGAGGCGAACAAGAGCCTCGCCGAGAACACCGTCTTCAGTAACCCCGTTCGCGTTCTCCGAAAGGCGCACAAAGGTTCCAAATGGGCCCCTTCCCACGGCTACCGCTACGACGGCCTCTACGAGGTGTACGAGAAACGGCTGCCGAAGAACACCAAGAACGGCACTTTCGAGCAATACCACCTCGTGCGCTTGCCTGGCCAGACCCCGCTCCGAGACCTCAGAAGCAACCCGAGTGCGAAGCAGATCAGTGATCTCGCCAAGTCCAGGGACCGTTACTAAGAGAAAAGAGCCGACACCGAAACCGATACCAATATCATCGACACGGGCTCATCGATCAAGACGACCAAGATGGTTTTACGAGAGGAATCGGAGTTACTTTTTTGTACTCTTCTCTGGGAACGGGCACAGATATGACTTGAGAGACGTTGAAAAGGAAGACCGAGAAGGAAAACCTTCGAGTCTGCGATCACAATCAGGAAGCACGGGAGGACCTGGCTTATTTCTTTCGCTATCCCCTTTCCTTTTTTTTCTTTTCCTTTTGCTCTCTACTAGCATCGGAGGACTCTACCTACACTGGGGGATGACCTTTACGAACCGCACATGGTCTAACGATTCAACGACGATATGATTCTCGACTTCTCGGTGGCAGGAACGGATGGTATATAAAAACCTCGGCGTGTAAAGTTTCTTCATCGCGGAAAACAGAGAAGAAGAGAGAAAGAAGGGAGGATGAGGAACGCTTTTTTCCTGAGGAAAGGGGGGAGGCTCGCAGACTTTGGTTGAGGGAGGTTTAGAAGAACTTGAGGCAGACGTCTACACAGAGAGCCCTCCATCAGACACTGAGGATTTGACAAGAGTTTTTATTACAAAGAGACGAGACAGGAAGTCTCATCAGGAACGAAAATTCAAACGACTTGCTATACAAATGTCCCCGTGTTTTGCTATGTGACATGTGCCTATCACTCAAGACTCATGAGTTGCCCACCGAGGACGTAGAATATGCGGTCATAATGAGCCGCCTCTATTGTAGAACCAAAGCCTCGTCTCTTCAATGCCAAACCATGCCACTATCAACATCCTCCCGAACGTTTCAACGTCGTCGGCCGCAGCGTCCCTCAGAACCTCGCGGAAGCCCTCCTTGGTGACGACGAAGTGCCGCTTCTCCCTCCAGGCCACGGCGAAGTCGACGACGGTCGACGCCTTCCACAAGTGCGCCGACAGAGTCCACGACTGACAAAAGTCGTACCGATCCTCGCAGCTGCCAGTGGACCGACCAACGAGTACCTTGTACGCGATGATGAAGAAGCTGGTGAAGAACAGGGTCCGGCGGGCTGATTCCTGGAAGATCCATTCGTTCCAGGCCTCCTTCGTGGGACAATCCATTGGGCCGGTTTCTTGCTGGGCGCCTTCCCACCTCACAAGCGGTAGTAGGGTGTTCATAGCATGTTCGAGGGCTGGCAGCGCTTGCTGGGCCGAGGCGCGCATAGAGATGTCGCCGTCGAAAAAGCTGATGATCTGGTAGAGCAGCGTGGCTTGGAGACGGGCGATCACGTCGAGACGACCTTTGGGCATGGGCTTAGAGAGCATCTCGTGAGCTCTGGCCTGGATAGTCCGCAGAACGAAGGGGGCGTTGGTGGGGTTTTTGGCGATGTACAGAGCACAGCAGGCTTGGGCATCTGTAGCGCGGTGGTAAGTGGAGGGATCACAGACGGCGAGGCTTACTTTAAGGGGGAGAGGTGTCACCTTGCATGTCTCTCGGCATGTGAGCCCGAAACAAGTATGGGTGAGACCAGGGAGTCTGGTTCTCCAGGACAATAGAAGCCGGGACCTTCTTGATCTCATCGAGGGCGTATTGCAGGCGGCTGGCTATCATCTCCAACGATCCTTCTGACGACGCATCTTGGGATGGATCTCGGGATGGAACCAGCATCTGCTCTGGCCTCGGGGTCAGAGAAGACAGTGATAGGGAGTCGTTGAGAAGAGTATCAGGTGTCCACAAGTCGTCGAAGCTCATGTCCAAGTTCATGTCGCCCATATCCACCATCTCCATTTCCAGTGGGAGAGGATCCGCATCTATCGGCCAGGATATAAGAGAGTTGCCGGGGCATGGCGTCTGTTCAGCGACGGAGGCCGGGGTCTCGGTTGGGCTTTCAGGGTCTTCCTGCGTAGGAAGCGTCTCCACGAGCTGGGAGACGGCAGTCTGCTTCTTCTTCGATCTGGACATTGGTGATATACTGGGATACACGCAGTCGATCTTCCGTCGCAAGCACCGAAGACAGGCTGGCTGGCCGTGGTCACAGCGGCGCTTGGCTTTGGTGCAGGCGAGACATGTTTTCCGCCGCGGCGGCGGGTTGGCTCGCTCAAAGAAGGAGTTGGACATTTACGTGGTTTTGGTCAGGTGGGCGGTCTTTCTTCCCGTGAAATCGGCCTTAGATCCGGTCGCTCCGCGTCGGCTTCCAACCCGATGTAACAAGCTAGGCGGTGTGCACCTTCAGATATATTGCGGAAACTTGGGTCAGAAGAGAGCAGTGGAACGGGGGACGAGGATGTGCTGGGAATGGGCTGGAAATGGGCGTTAGCAGGCTTTACGGTGAGGCCTTGTTGGCTGGCGGTCTTGGTGTTGGGCTTACTTAATCCGCAACTGGCGGAATTCCGCCCTTTTTTACATAGCCAATACGTTTGTTAACGCGGCTTCTATCCCTTTTTGCATCTTTAATAGCGCCTCTGCATCGCATTTCAGTCGACACTTCCGCCAATATTCCCAGCATTGCCAGTCTGCGGCGATGGTGGCATTTCGCACCGTTCGAGTCGTATCACATCTATTCTTACTTAGCACAGCCTCTAGATGAGCTCTGAAGTCCGGTTTGACGGCCAAGATACATTATTTCTACCCTCGCAATCGTCGCTGTTGATTGAGCTGTTGTCGTCGTCATCTCCTGCGTCTGCTTAGACATGCATCCAATTCTGCCTGCGAGACCAGATAGAAGCTTCACTGACGTCTTCTTTCGTCAGTTTCCGAGGGTGTGACTTTGATGCCTAAAAGATTTGGATTTTCTCTTTATTCGGCCACCCAAGCCCACATGACAGCTTCCATATGGCAGAAGTTTTCAGGTATGAGCATTGGGTAGTCCAGAGAGATCGGACGGCCTTATGGAAGTGGTTCTTGTCGAGCTTGGCTGATGTGACCTTGATACCTCCCTGCAGCCCAAGGATTGACGTAATTTTTCAAGAGGTGTAGGTATCTTTTTATAGCCTGTATTAATTCCAAAAAACTCACCACTAACTATCGTAGAGTTGGTGTTGTCGGAGACTCTTTGAATACACCAATACTTGTCAGACTCGGTTTAGAAACCTTTGATAGGTAAGTGCCTGTGGCAGGAAAAGGCTAGAGTCAGGGATGCAAGAGGGTTTCCTTTCTTCAAACAGTCTTAATAAAAAGACTAAAGACAGACCAAGGGTATTGCTTGCAATGCCATGATTCCCTCTGCTGAGCCGCCGTGCACCACGAGCTGTCGCCATGACTCATCTAGCTTGTGATGGAGAGGTAAGAGAAACCTCGTTCCCATTCCTCCTTGTCGTATCAGACACAGGCGACACCATTATTATTTCCCAGCTGTCGGCAGATCTTGGCTACAAGGATTTCTTCAGTCCAGTGCTCTAATCTGGCACCCAATACCGTCCCTCATCCCGTCTCCCGTTCTGCCCAGAACCCTATCTCGTGAGCCTCTCCATGCCTCGCCCTTCCCCAGCTCGCAAAGCCCTCGCCCAGCGCCTTAGTAAAAGCAGCGTCATAACTCATCCCGCTCGCCGCCCAAGCCAACCGGTCCGTCCTCCACGTTAGCCAATCTTCCGCCAGGACCCCTTCCGGCGCCCTCAAGATGCCAGCCGCCACGTTCAGTAACCGCTCGCCGTTACCTTGCCTCCGCGTCCCGCCGCAGTCAAAGTACCCCATTGCTGTCGCGCCGCACCTCCCGCAGAACGAGCGCAACACGCCCTCAGAGGAAGCAAATGCCTTGGATGTGCCGATGCTGAGATCCGCGGGGACGTGGGGCAAGATGCAGGACTCCGGTATCAGGGCCCAGCCCACGGCGTGGGCGCCGGTCTGTAGACGGCAGTCGCCACACACGTCGAGACAGGCCGCCCACTTGGTCGGGTCTATGGACGAAAGCCACGCCTTGTAAGCTTCGTCGCCGATCATCACGGCCTTGGGACGCGAGATGGAAAAGGACACGCCGCCGCAGTGGCACTGTACCCGGAGGACCTCGTCGCTGTCCGTCCCGACTTCACTCCCAAGCGCCACCGCGGTCTCGTTTTCGCTGGGTTCCTCGGGGTTCCAGATCTTCAACTCCCTTGTCGATATGCTTGGAAGCCAGTCATAGAACCCGCCCCCAGGCGCCGAGGCCGTGTTGACGTGGGTACGGATATCCCAGATGCTCGGGACGTCGTCCTTGTTCGCGTCGAATATGGACGTCGAAACGACCCATTCGTCATCGTCGATGCCTACGTCCCCGATGTTGCAGCCGCAGGTACTGCAGAAGTACCGCGTGCTCAAGGCAGTGGCGTGGCGATAGGCAGTCAAGTTTGAGAGCGACGACGGGGCGATGAAGTCTGGGGCGACGCCCGACGGGAGGGGTGCATGGAAGATGCAGAGGGTTCCATGGGTATAGCGACAGATACAACAGTGACAGATGTGGACTTTGAGAGGGAGGGAGGAGGCTGGGATGACGAGGGCGAAGTAGACTGCTTTGCAGAAGCACCGGGCCGTGAGGGTTTTCGTTACGGCTTGATTCCTGGAAAGTTTGCCATCGTCCATTGCGGTGTACGTGACTCCTTGGAATATCAGTCAGCTGGGTGAGTAAGTGCTGCTCGGGGCAGAAAAAGGTGAGAGAGAGTGGTCTTTGTGATTTTCCTGAGATTCTTTATCCCGCGTTTGAGTTCGGGATGAGATGGGAATCAACGGCAAAGTGCGGTATAAGTGTTAACACAGATGCGGGGTTCAGCCACAAGTTCGCCCACTAATGAGAGAAAACGATGTTTAATAGTTCGTATAGGAAACCGTGTATCGTTCAGCCAAACCATCTAAATCAAGGGTATCTCATGCCGTATTGACCTTCTGCTGTGTGCCGCACCACTACCTCATGATGCTCTTTTCTTAAGCTCCTTTTCCTTGGCGTCCTTACGCCACTGCACGCCCCAGTACATGATGGCCAACAAGGCTGGGCTGAAGACAATGTACAGCAGGCCCAGGAGGGTGAAGGCCCAGCCCACGCCCATCCCGTTGATCATGGGGACGATGGCTGCAGTCGCGGCTGCGCCCAGTAAGCACCTGGTCAAGTTGTTCGCCGCCGTGGCGGTTCCGGCCTTACTCGGGTGGATGTCGATGATGAGGGTGCTGGCCGTGTTGTTGAACCCGATCATGCCCACGCCGAAGAAAAAAAGCAGCACGCATGGAACTGCCACGTGGGCGCGAAGATGGAGAGCCCAGCCCCAAACAAGAAGGAGAATCGAACTCAGGAACAGCAACGGCAGACCAACCTCGAGGCGGGCCTTCTCAATGGGAAAATCGGACAGGTCTTGCTGGCGAGACTTTTCACACGAGATGCCCAGCCGTTTGCAGTGCCGGCGATAGTTCCAGTTGGTCAGTGGCCCTACAACAAACGCGGCAACGACAGAGCCGCCGGCCAGGGGCAGATACATGAGACCGACTTTCAGACTGTCAAAGCCGTAGATCTCTCCGAGCTGAGTCGGCATGGAGGCCGATATGGCGTAAAACCCGGCAAATACGATGGCGCTGAAGCCGAGAAGCAGGCCCAGCTCCCTCTCGAAGAGCATGAGAAGCGACCCGAACGGGTTCAGCTTGAACTTTAGTGTAGGCCTGGAGGTGTTGGACGCTCCCGTAGTGGACCTCGTCACCGGAGCCCCAGTCCCTTTCTTGGCCTGGAAGTAATCCTTTAACAGCTGATGGCCTGTTCGATATAGCCGAGGAGGTCGAACGGACCCGTCTTCGACGATCATCCGGCACGTTTCCGGGAAGAACAGCAGCTGGATGACGAAGTACACGCCGGCCAGGATGGCGAGGAACCAGAAGATGGACCTCCAACCGAGGAACCGGGTGAGAACACCGCCCAGCACCGGGCCTAGAGCAGGAGCCAGAACAATTGGGACAACTGTGATCCCAATGTACTGCCCCCTTTCCGCCGAGGTAACGACATCGGCCACGACCGCCGAGGCCAGCGCGACGGTGCTACTGGAGCCTGCAGATTGTATGCAGCGGACAACGAGCAGGGAGGCGTAGTTCTGAGATAACGCCAGGCCAATGTTTGCCGCGATGTAGACAACGAAACAGATGACATAGGCGGGTCTGCGGCCGCTGTGGTCGGCCAACGAACCGATGAACATGGGGACGATGCCCTGGAAAATCATGTACGTTGTCATGGTGAGGTTGATGTCCGAGTCGGAGACCTTGAACTCGTGAGCCAGAACCGTCAGCGCCGGGAGATAGATCTGGGCGGTGAAAGGCGAGAAGAAGGCAGCCAGGCAGGCAGCGAGAACAATAGCTCGCTTCTCCCATGTCGTGTAGATGGAGTACCGAGGCGGTTGATCTGGCTGCTCTGGGAGCTTGGGTGGCGTCGCACTTTCTTCGTCTACGATTGTGGACTTTTCTGAGGGTTCGGCACTCGCAGGTCGAGGCATTGCGGGCAAGTTTATTGCTTCTCAACCTGGTGAACTGCCCAAATGTCTCGTGCTGGGTTGATTGCGAGCGATGACAAGACAACAGGCTCGGGCAGATGATTGATTAAAAAGACATTTCAATAGCAAGAAGCAAAATCTCGGCAGAGGACCGTCTGCGGCCCAGCACGTCACTGGTCACCCACTGGGGGGGGGGGCGAAAGAGTGTAGAGCATTGCTTGTTGGTCGCGAACGCGGCATCACGCTACCTTGGGGTGCATGTCGGTGCCGAGTCGGCGGCGTCGCCCCAGGAGAGACCGGTGGGCGTTCTGGAGACGTCGGTTCTCGCGACCGTATCATGTTGACGGAGAATGATAAACCCGCAAGTTCGGAGTCCAGAGACCGGCCCTGAAGTGCCGGGTCTCGCTTGGCGAGAGCGATAGGTTCTCGATCTGGCTATGTCACGGCGGTTGTCAACCGTAACAGACCTGGGCCGAAGCCGTGAACCTGGCCGTCGACGGCCCGCAGTCGGTTGCACATATCTTGGATCGGCAAGGTGTATCTCAAGTACGTGAATCTCTATAGTGAAGCTAGACTGTCAGCTGGATGAGCAGGTGCTTGTTGTGAAGTGGATGCGTCAAAGAATTAGCAGATCCTATTGCAGACGTTGAGGTTTGCTTTACTGAATTGTAGCATGAGGTCGTGGGTGTACGTACCTTTGGTTTCTAGATACCTACCGAGCAGCAAATGTATTCAGGCACGTTAATTGGCAAGTCAGGTACTTAGGCAGCCAGGATGCGCCCCGTTGACTGTAACTCCCACTGCCGAGCTCCCCACTGCCCACTACACTAACACAGTCCTGCTCCCTGCCACGAATCCGGAAGGCGGTAACGTGTTTTCTTGGAGAAGCCACATGTAGATTGAGCAGGGAGCTCTCTCCCGCACGCCCTGAGCTCCACAGGCAGCCCTTGGGACCCTGCTTTCACCCGAGGTGCGCTGTTCGTGTTCAATGCCTCCAATTTGTGTTCTGTTCTTACTGACTTCAACTGCTCCCTCTGTCTTCTGGGCTCCCGATCCCATCTGCTGGACAAGTTACTCCCCATTCTATCCCCATACTACCAAGCATGGTTAGTCACTCTTTGCCTGAGCGAGCGAGTGCTTCACCAAGCCGCGCGCTGCTAACAAGCTGCAGAACGTCCAGTACAACTCGGCCCTGCGCCAGAGCAAGGCCATTCGCAACGATCTCGAGAAGCTGTCGTCGTCCGCGGCGCAACCTGCCGCTCTGACCCCCGCCGAAATCGGCAACGTGTCCGCCTCCCTCGCATCCTTCTCTAAGACGGTCGACGAATACAACAACCTGGCCCGCCAGGAGCTCGTACAGAAGAAGCAGGAAGAAGCCCTCGAGCGCGTCAAGAGGTTCCGTGACGACCTGTCCGACTTCAAGTCCCAGGTCGACTCCCTCAAGAAGGCCCGCGAAGATGCCGTCCATAACAACAACCGCGGCGAGCTGCTGGGCCGCCGCGCCTACGTCACGGCGACGCCTGAGAACCCCTACGCCAACATCAACAAGTCTTCATCCGTATTCCACAGCCGAGGGGCCTCGACGGGCCAGGCAGCGAATGGGCTAGGCATGGGCGGCAACGACGTCACGAGGGAACAGCACGCCTTGCGCGAGCAGAATTTCTTCGACCACACGAACTCGGCGCTGGATGAGTACATCGCTAGGGGGCAAGCCGTGCTGGGCGACCTGGGCACGCAGCGCGAGATGCTCAAGAACACCCAGAAGAGGCTATACTCGGTCGGCAACACGCTGGGCATCTCGGGCGACACCATCCGTATGATCGAGCGCCGCGCCAAGGAGGACAAGTGGATATTCTGGGCCGGTGTCATCATCTTCTTCCTCTTCTGCTGGGCCTGCATACACTTCTTGCGGTAAACCAGCACAGTGGTTGCATTGTGTCGGCTGGGGGCCTTTTGTGGCTTGTTGGGCTGCTTGATGATAACGAAAAGTCGGGGAAACATTTTAAGGGCATGGCGTTCTTTTTTCTCTTTTTGTTCTTTTTTTTTTCCGGGGGAGGAGGGAGTCGGCGCCTGCAGTCCTGCATGCAAACCATGCATTTCTTCTCCAGCATCAGTGGTGGTTGGTTGCCATGTACAACAAGCGACACTCGAGTTTGGTCTATTCAATGCCCGCAAGGGCAATGGTGAAAAGCACCGTGTTCGTCGTCGCGATCTCGACCACCGTTGTCTCGGGCAGCACGTGGTTACTGGTGCTGATGTGGCCCCCAAACTTGGTTTCCCAGTCCTCGACGTCCCACTCGAGGCCCTTGGTGGTGATGTAGCTGGCCCCTCCAATGGGGATGATGCCGACATGTTTGCCAAAGACGTCGTCGCCGCCCTCACGCACCCGGATGCTGTGGTGACCGGGCTTGAGGAGGAATGTCAGGCTCTGGCCTGAAACGAGATACAGCTTGCCGTGGGCGTAGTCTGTCCCCGGCTGAAAGAGGTAGAGGTGGTGGACCTGGCTAAGCCCCTGGTCGACTCGGCCACCTAGCCCCCCGAGAGCCACGATGTCGATCGTCGGCTCATGGTTTGAGCGGATCCACGAGACGGCCTTGCCAAAGTCTGTGGAGTACTGGTCGGGGTCGTGGATGACCTGGGCAGGTTTCTTCAGGCTCGTGTAGTAGTCCCTCACGGACGGGAGCAAGGAATCCAAGTCGCCGATGATGACGTCGAGGTTAGTCTGCGGCGGCGACGATTAGAAGAAGCTGGCAGTCAGGCTGGAGATAGGTCAAGACGCACAAATGGTGAATGAGAGCCGGCTTCCGCTGCTTTACTCAGATCGTGCAGTCTGTTTGCGCCGCCGTCCGCAGCGACACGTGTAAGAGCTAGAGAGGGGGGTCAGCAGAGGAGGTGTTAAAATCTAGGTTCAGGCGCCATACCATTATTCCACAGCGAGTCAAAGACGGGGGTATGCTTCACGGGCTGGTTGAGCACGATGAGTGTGAAGTCGGCGGGACCAGGATATTCTGGCCTCCTCTCCCGAAGAAGGGCTACAGGGTGCCACTCAAAGCGTGGCGGCGACATCTCGAGGCTACTCCCGGCGTGAAGCTGCGTTGGAGATACAGAGATACCAACAACAACACAAAAGTATAAATAGATACAGACGGGATAGATATAGGGCCAATATCTCGTGTTTGTAAATATGGTCAACCAGATCCAATGGAACAGATGCGTCAAATGTTGCTGTGAGCTCGAGTGTATGGTTCGAATCTCGCACTTGAACCTGCAGATAGCATGCCGCATGTGTCACAAACGTTTGTCTCTCTTGCCCATGATGCGTCGTTGTCATCAGGCCAAAACTGGAATATCTTGCAGAAGTGGTGCATCATGATTGGCGACCAACGGTGTGGTCCCTCAGTTCTCCAATCTTTTTTCGACCGACCGACCGACCGACCGGCCGGCCTGGCACCTGGCTGGCAACTCGATTTCTACTTGTTTGCTATCGCCGATAAGCTGATAAGAGGCAACTTACAGTAGGAATGCGCCGCTAAAACATCGGCAGAACCCGCAATAGAAGCTTCAATTTTCTTTTCGATTCGGGATTACCAACCCAGTTCCGTCTGCCTCCGCCCGTGTCCTGCGCGACCTCTGTTTGCCTTCTCTGCAATTCAAACTCCCCTTTGTACTCGTTCATCCGTTCTGTATTCTTCTCCCCAGATTTCTTTTTTTGATTGTTCGGCATCTTCACCATTAGACACCCCGACATGTACCGTAGCGCCGTCCGGTCGACGCCTCGCGCCGTGAGCGCCGCCCGCCAGTCGGCAATTCGCGCAGCCCCTCGACGATTCGCCTCGACGACACCTGCCGACAAGCCCCGGTCATGGAAGGGCGCAGCATTGAGATGGGGCCTTGCCGCCGGTGCCGTCTACTGGTATAACACGAGTCCGGTCTTTGCCGAGGAGCCTCTTCGTACGTTTCCTTAGTGGGGGAAGGAGCAGCAGCAGCAGCAGCAGCAAGGTTGCAAGTTGGCCGGGAAACTGCATATTGACTATACCTCACACGACAGCGCGAACGATCCCTGCCCCGTCCCAGTTCTCCGAGTCCGACCTCACCACTGTTGATGCCATCGTCGAGGAGAAGCGCAAGCGGGCCATTGTGAAGGCCGAGGAGGCCAAGCCTGCCCCTGCCGCCGCCCCCGTCCCGACAGAAGAGAGCGAGAAGACTCAGGAGGTACTTCAGGGCGGCGAAGATGCGCCGGCTCCCGGCTCCCCCGAGGCTCTAGAGGCCGAGGCCGGCCAGCAGGGTGCATTCAACCCCGAGACGGGCGAGATCAACTGGGACTGCCCATGCCTCGGCGGCATGGCTGACGGCCCTTGCGGCGAGGAGTTCAAGGCTGCTTTCAGCTGCTTCGTCTACTCGAATGAGGAGCCCAAGGGCATGGACTGCATCGAGAAGTTCCAGTACGCAAGGATGATTGACATTGGCTGTTTTATTTTTGCATACTGACGGAGCTGCGCAGAGGAATGCAGACGTGCTTCCGGAAATACCCCGACATCTACGGCGCCGAGCTGGCCGACGACGACGAGGCCCCCGAGGGCGCCCCGCCCGCCCCCGATGCCAGCACCGACGCGACCGATGCCCCGCCCGCCGCGAGAAAGGAGACCAAGGCTGACTCCCCAGACCAGGCCCCCAGGTCCGAGATCAAGAGCGAGTCAGAGGAGAAGCAGGCCGCGGCTAAGCCCGACGCCCAGGAGCAGAAGAAGGAGGCCCCGAAGGTGCCCGAGCCGGAGCCTGTCGACCTCACCCAGCCCAACACCAAGGCCACAGATGCCACAGCGGCCAACAACAACTAATATGAAGTAAAACAAAAAAAGGAGGTGTTATTTGCCGCTTGTCTCCACGAAAGGAAACACGGCGTGTGGCTGTGCAAGGAAGGGGGGAATGGGATGTGGTGCGCTGCGAAAGGGCGGCTAATGACACCATGACTGGAAATTCGGGCATATCTCATGTACCATAATCGTGTACAAAGTGTACCAGTACGACGAAAGAAAAACAATAGACATACACTCTGAGCGATTGCATCTTTCATTTTCTTGCTTTATCTTGACAAAAATGCGATCGACTGTCAGATTGCACGGCAAACATGGGAAAACCTCCCGTCAGAGCCATGGGCAAAAAACAACAACAAGATCATCATCAACCTCCGTTAGTCTATAACTGCTCATTCGGCCATCTAGCCCCATCCCCCCCTCTCCAGTCCGAGGACGGCACGGCGCATGACAGCGTTCCTGGCCATCATCGTCCGGGTTCTCCCCCGGTGCTAATAAGCGACTGAACGTCCCCCACATATTGGTGGATCCACTCTCTTCTCATTGGCCCGCCGATCAGGTTGTCCCAAGCTCCCGAGCCGCACAACGTCATACGTCATTGGTCTCCAGACGCCGTCGCGCCAACCAAGATCAAGGAAAGCTCGAAGGGGAGAGGGGGATGGTCAAACCACCTGACGGCCTTGCTTTCCTCTGCCCGCGTAGAATCCGTACTAGCAACCAGTTTTCCCCCTTCTCTCCCAGCCATCCTTCCTTCCGGTTCCTTCCTTCACATGACAACATCGTCTTAAAAAAGGAACCTCCTGTTGTTTTCCTGTCCTGCGTCATTTGCCGATCTGACACACTTTTCCTTCCCATCCACGCGCATTTACACCTTACATCTTGCACACACCACATACTGATCTCTTTCTCTCTGTGTCGTCAAATCCTTACAACATCAAAACTTAGAAGCATTTTAACTGCACATCAAAAGTAAGTGTCAACAAAGTTACGTCATGGCTTGTGTGCGCGCCTGTTACTAACATCACTCCAGTGGCTTCCTACGCCGACATGGCCGCCAAGGGCCCAAAACAGACTCCCGAGGAGGTACGTTGATTTATCGCGTGATGTGTCTCATTACTCGCCAATAAAGGCATCCCCCAGTCCTCGAGGGACCTGAAAGAAAGTTAGAAAAGGACAAAACTGACCTGGACTATCCTCTTCCTTAGGCTGCCGCTCCCCAACCCCCCGAAATCTCGGTCGAGTCCGTCGCCTCCACCTCGTCCCTCGTCGACGTCGACATGCCGAGCGTACACACGGTCCCCAACGACTTCCTCGAGCAGGACGTTCAGACGGACACCCAGGCCGACCGCATCGAGCGCGAGGAGGAGGAACACAAGGCTCGCGCCGAGGCTGACCTGGCTAAGAAGAAGGCCGCCGGCAAGGCCCGCAAGGCCGACTCGTGGCTGAAGCGCCAGTTCTCCTCCCTCAGCGACGGCAGCGCCTCGGCCCTCGTCGTCTCCAACCTCGTTGGCGTCGTCGGCCTCAGCGCCTTCCTCGGCTACAAGGCCTGGGGTCTGTACGAGCGCGGCCGCCTGTCGTGGCAGAGCGTCAGCCTCGGACTCGGCATCCTGGGCGTTGTCGGTCTCGGTGAGGGCATCTTTGGAAGGTAGGCATTGCTTGGACTTAACAGAACACCCCTCCCTTTTCTATTCCTCGTCGTGTCTGTGGCCTGGTGCTAACGCCCCACTCAGCTATCTCTACAAGACCAAGGGCAAGAAATAAGAGACGAGCGCGTCGAGCAATGACGGCTTGGAATTTTAGTCTGTTTCTAATGGCTTGCAACTCTCTCTATTCTCTTTGGCATGTAGGCATGGTTTGCTGGCATGGGGGAAGGACAAATAGCGTCTTGACGAACACGACGCAGAACGGCTCGTCTGCTCTTTGTATGTACTTGGCGTTCGGGGCGAACACGGATATCACATTCTCCTCCACACAAGCACGGGTGCTTTCCACAAACCTAAATGATGTTGATGACTACCTTTTGGCTGACTACAGTTGAAATACCGTCCTCATTAACGCTCTTGCGGTGCTGCCGCCACGTCGAGACGAGAAAACGGGTTACATCACGGTGGTATCGACGACATATGAAAAAGTATTGAATATACGACTAAGGAGACCGGACCGCAGCTACCCCGGTTCCACCGAGCTGCATCCTCTTCTTGCCCGGTCCTTTCAGCTCCTCCTCTTCCTGGTGTTTGTTGGTAATAGTATCATGGGAAATCTCCGTCCAGGCAAAAAACAAAAAGTAGGTTTCGCCAAAGCTCAACATACAACCCCTCCCCCCAATCGCTATGCCGTTTGGTTGCTAACTCCATCAGCCCCCCCCGTGTGAACCCTTGCAGACCGGACACCTTGAACGCCCTCGCAACCTCCACTTTATCCAGCCTTCGGTTCGAGCCAACTCCCAAAAAGCCTTTGATCACGGCCTAACCCTTGGCCTTTAGCCGTTGCCCGCTTGCCCACAAGTACAGACACACGAAAAGCCTTCTTACATCGAAAACACCGAGTCCTCGCCGTTTGCCACGAACCATACGTCTGTCACAGCATAAGGAGGGACACGCTAGGTGTTGCGGCTATTGTTGTGCAGCTCTCTCAGCCGCTTGACCCAGTGTTTTCGCAGCGCCGGTGACATCTTGCAAAAGATCATGGCCTTGTTGTCATCCGCGAGGGCCTTTTCGGCAATTTTCAGCTGGAGGTCCATGTCCTCATCGGAAAAGTCGCGGAAGAAAATGTCAATGGCCTGCTCCGGCCACCGCGGCGGGCTGCGACCGCGGAGGGCGTCGGCAATCTTGATGAGACTGTCCTCCATCAGCTGCTTGCCGGCAGACGCCATGGATGCCGACGACGCGTCATTGCCGTGGGAGGACAATGCGTTGGATCCTGACGCATGCGCCGGGTTCGTGTAGCCCGATACACGCCGGCGCTTCTCCGCTGGTTGCGTTGGTGGTCCCATCGGAGCAGTCGAGGCTTTGCCCCCGCCGCCACTGTCAGATGTCGGGGTCTGTTGCGGGAAACGCTTGCGTCCCGTAGCTGTCTCCTCGGGCGGCGTCAAAGCGCTTGTGCCCGCGATATGCGTTCTGGGTGGGATCGCGGTAGATGTGGGTCTTTGTTGTGGTGGTGGTGGCGGCTGTTGTTGTTGTTGTTGTTGTTGTTGTTGTTGTTGTTGTTGTTGTTGTTGTTGTTGTTGTTGTTGTTGCTGCTGTTGCTTCTGCTGCTGGGGTATCATGGGTTGTTGGGTTTGTGCTACGGGAGACTGGCTCACTGAACCACGGGGCTGTGCCTGTTGGTTAACACCAGATTGAGAAGGAGGTCGGTAAGGCGGCTCAACCTGGAGATCGAGGACAGCGGTACCCGGCATATCAGGGTCTTCGGAGCCTTGGATCACGTCCGGCCCTTTTCGCTTGGGCTTCATGATACGTTTTGGAGCGCCGCCAGAACCGATTACGTCTGGATACAGAATCTCCATGAACTGCTCATGATCAAACGGCCGCCCTCGCAAAGCGCGCGACAAGGGTTCTTTCTGCGGGATGAAAGTGTCAGCGATAAGTCCAGAATGAGAAACACGGCAGGGGAGGGAAAATGCGCGGGGCGTGCCAACAAACCTCGATATGGGCCTTCCAGGCCTCCTCGGAAGCGGTGACAGTACGGTTGGTCGGGTTGTAGAGAAACTCGGGGTCCTCGCGCAGGCCGCGCCACAGACGGAACTTCTTGCGGGCATTGTCCGACTTGTTGACGAGATGGCTCTTGGTGGGATATGCACTGTGTTTCTCGCGAAGGGCGGTGGCGGCACGATCCCAGGCATCGGCCTTGAAGGAATGGTTCTCGCGCAGTCCTAGCTGGACGGAGTCGCAAAGGGATCGGAAGAAGGTGGTCTCGTAGGCGGGCGTCCAGCTGAATCGCGGTGCGCGCTTGTCGCGGTCTCCGCCGGCGCTGCCGGGTGGGCCGTCGGGGCCGGTGAACTCATCGTCTGACATTGAGTCCTTCCGGGGCAGGAGAGATGGGAGGGAGAGTAAGAAGACGAGGCGATGACGGGCCAAAGGGAGGAGGACGGAGGGTGTCCCCCAGCGTCTGGGAAGGATAGAACAGATACGCGATGGATTCGCGGCAGATGAAAGTGGTGTGTATGCGGCAATGTCTTGGACCCCTACAGAAATGGCGACAACGGCGGCCGGGCTCGGAGATGGAACGGTGGGAAGGACGGTCGGCGATGTCTGATGTCGAGGTCGACAATCACCGTAAAAGCGAGGCAAAGCCAAAGCAGTTGCGGCACACCTTTGATGAACGGAACGGATGGGGGGCGTGCAGTGCGGACGGTTGGTGGGCGTGGGCGTGGGCGTGGGCGTGTGACCCGACCGACGGAGGGTTCGTCGAGTTTGCGCGGGAAGCGAACGTTGCGTTGCGCGTGGGGAAGAAACCAAAGCGACGGGCAGCTGTGGTTCCTCTGGCTAGTGCTGAGTACAAGACCTAGGTACGAGTCGTCGTCGGCGCGAGTCGGGTTTTGCGGGTGCGCGCACTTCTGTCTCTACAGACTGCTACGGACTGCGAAATCAGCGAGGCTGGCGCTTGGAGCTGAATCCGGACGGAAGGCGGGGCTACCAGGTGATTGGGAACGAGTCGGGCGCAACTTCGCAAGTCACGTTGTCTATCCAAATCGGGCGCGTGAAGGAAGTCCGCATTTGAGTGGTGTAGGACCGGGAACGGGCGTCGGGAGTCGGGAGAGGGGACAGAAGACTGTTGCCTCTCTTTGGGTTTAGGTTCGTCAGCGTTGGTTGGTCGCAGTCCGAGAGTCGGGGTTCAGCCCGATAGGGCCTGGCAGGGGCTACTTCAGCAAGATGTAGCTGGCTACAGTAGGTACCTTTCCAGGCACCTAAACACCGACGGAACGTGCGGTCTCTGAAGATAGTGATAACTTAGCACTACAGTATCTGGACTAGCCAACCATCTAGGTACCTAGGTAGGTTGGCTGGCCAGACCCGACAGGTGCCCACGGGTGTTGCTCCAAGCTGATAATACGGTTCTTATTGGCTGCCGATCTTCCGTTTCCGCGCGAGCCGGCGTCCAGACTCTATCTGCTGCACGGGCCAGATCACGTGGGGATTACCCGAGTTGTCTCCTCTATTCCTTCCCTATTGAGAACCCTAGTTTCCATATGTCTTAGGTTTGTGCCTGCCTAAGGACTTTTTTTTCGGCCTACGGCGATAATTGCCCCGGCCGGGGGCTTCCAACAGCTCCAGTTCACTCACTTAGGTACCTGGCCACAAAACATAGACCATCGCCTCAAGCCCCTTCTGTCTACGTAGCTACTAAGACGCGTGCCATTCTTGCCACTCCTCTCGCCGCCCGCTCACACAAACACCACGCGGCTGTGACAGTATCCAACCTGTTCTCACACCAGCCGCCTTGAAAGAAACACCAAGACTTTATCTTTGCCTATTAAGATTGTCCGATAGGGTGCCTGTCTGCTTCGCTTTCCGAACTTGGCCACTTTGTTCAGCCACGCACGACATGCATGTTTGAGCTTTCTCCTGTCGCACATGCGGACCGAGAGAATAGCAACCGCCGAGGAAAAACTCTAGACGCCGGTGCCGGACACTCTACTTACTGTCTACGATGTACGACTCAGATCACCCTTCGAAAGTAACCTCGCTTCTTTGGATGGCATCTCCCTTCACTCGAGCCTCCATCGCGCAAAGTCAAGCTGGGGTTCTCGTCATGGGAATCCCCCACAACGAGCCCGCCTGCGAGAATGATCGATGGAGTTAATACACCTTAGACTGCATGCCACTGACTCTCAACGACCCAGCTGGGTTCGACACGACATACAGACACCTCCTAGACACCTCCGAATACACAAAAAGTTACTTACCTGCCAAGTTGCCAAGAACTGTGGCGTCCGAGTCGCCGGTGTGCTGTGCGGCCCTCACAGTATTTAACGTTGTTTACAATGCAGAGGTTGCCGTTTGAGGCGCACTTGGCAATCGCATCGCATCGTCCAGACCTCCACGACGACCACCGACACTTCAATCTCCAGACGGTGTCCAACCAGTGCCAACCTTGCCAATCCTCGTTCTATGATGCTTTTAGGTTGAAATTTAAAGTTGCCCTCTCAAACATGACAACTTTCTTCCATGTATCCTGAGGCTTGCTTTCGTTCAGATGATGATGGAAGCCAAAGAGCCCACAATCGAATCCCTCACCCAGGGACACAGATATACAGTTGATCTCATCTCCTCTTGGTTGCAGGGTCTGTCTTTCTCGCAACGTGACGAGCCCAACTACGGGTCGCCTATTGTTTTGATTTTGCTAGGTAGTCCGACAGTGTCCATTCCAAAGCCTGTACGGCGCATCGACAGAAGTCTGGCCTACGGATGAAATCAACTCACACAATACAGGCACATAGTATCCTCCATTGCCTCCCCCTCTCCTTTCCCCTTAGTCTGATCGGCTGCGGGGAGGGAGGATTCGTCCGACGCCGACTTCTCGGTCGGAGATGAGGAGGCGGTCTACTTACTGCCAGTGTCGGACGTTCAAGGTGAAGTGCATCAGCTACTGTCACAAGGGTGAAGTGGAAACACGTCTGAGTTGTGTTCACTCATCTAGAATTCCTTGTAAGGCAGACGACTATTGCAAATTGTGCAACAAGGCCTTACTGTCTGCGACGCCTCACCTCTCATTCAAATATGGGCATCTCATTTGCTATTTACTCCAAATCACTCGGCGTCCGGCCCCTCAGGCCATGCAACCCCTTGCTGGATGGATGCATGCTCAAGGCGTTCGTTGGATTGCACTATGCTGCTCTTGTAGTGGGAGTAGTGTACGTATATACGATGTGCAGACCTCGCCCGGGGCAGCACTTGAGCCGCTCGGGACATTGAGCCGCTCGGAGGTGGCTTTTGCTGCTGGGATTACCGCCGCTCGACGCTGTCTCAGAATGTTCGGCAGCCCGTTTCAGGGCCTGTCAGCCTGTCCACTTAGAGGCGTCCACCAGCGAGGAGGCGAGGGACTGTGAGAAGTCCCCTCCCACCATCATCATCATCATCATCACCACCACCACTGGGACAGACCCGGACGGCCATGGCCACCATCGACCGATCAGCACTCGTTACGTCTCTCAGAGTCGCGGTGACACCGACCTGAACCACCGGTGCGCGCCGTTTAACCGGGAATACGTCAGCGGGCTTGCCGAATTGCCGCTCCGTCTCTGTCCCTTGAGCCTTTTTGATCGGCCTGGCCATGGAGGAGTCAGTCGTCTTCCTCGCAAAACGATGGGCAGAAAGAGACGGGGAAAAACAGAACACATGCGCTCGTTCCAACCATGCAGCGGGAGGCGCCCGTCAATTACATGTCACACTCACGAAAGCGACGGCTGGCTCTCCGCTGGTAAGTCCGAGTGTCGCAAACAATGTTAGTTTTGGCTTCAGAAGCTCCGAACCCACACTTGTTTCTCCTTCGTCCCATCTCTCTCGACCTCCACGGTGAATTGTCTTCGGTGTCCCTCTTCTGCAAACACCTAAAGCTTAGTACGCCAAGCATTTATCGAGGCCCGTACACTAGCCCACAAGACAGATCGCCCTTGGCGAAAGAAGGAAAAGTCTTCATTTGCCCAACAGGCTCCAGTAGTCATCCAAGCGCCGCGAGGCTTAGCTAGCGACGGGAGAGCAACCACGGGGATCACTGAAACGCCAAGTGGAAACAACTGCAAACGCTGACTTGCACGCTACAGTCTACAGGTACAGTCTCCAGGAGAGAGAGCGGGCGCCAATGACGAGATGCGCCTGGGATGTTGAGATACAGTTAGTCACACGTCTTCCCTCGAACGCGCCATCGTACTAGAACTGCCCATCTTTTCGCCGCTCTCCCGCGCTCGACCCCCCTCCCCTGCCGGTCCTGACGTTACCGCGATTCCAGGATGTCGCTTGTTGCATTCACGGGAATACCCTCCCACCCTGCCTTTCGTTTCCAAATGCTAACACCCCAGGGGGGGGGGGGGGGGCTAGGCGATGTTACCCGGTTCGTTCTGGAGAGAAGGGGAGGGGTTACCGCCTGACGCTTGTGACCAAGAATAGCATCAACGCAGCTTCTCCTCGCGTCCTCGTCGGATATTCGCCATCCCCTTCCTTTGTCAATGTTTTGTCTGATAAAAGAGCCACCCCAAATCGACGTGGGCGGAAGCCAGCATCCGGCATCCAGCTTTGCTTTCAAACTGCTATCCAAGAATTGGAATAAGATGCTGTGGAGAAGGACGTGGGCCATTTTTCTCCATGCTACGTCGTCAAAATGCTTAGCCACGTGTACTTGGCCCAAACAGGTCTATGTAACATCGGAACCAGCTCGGCTCAACGACTCCGTCCGGTGGAGAAGTGATGAGCAACACGTTTGGCCACCTGCGGCAGGATATGAAGAGATACATCGGCCCGGCAAGCTGTTGCCAGGGCCTCTCTAGGGCTGCGTGCTGAGTATCTGGCGGCCGGGGAAAGCGTTGGCACTAGGGAGGTTGACAGCGCCGCCTCCGTCTTAGCGTTCGCTTCTTGCCAGAGCCAGATCGACGGCATCTAGATCCCAATACGCTGCATCGTCCTTGTGCCTTGTTCACGAAAGGACCCGGATCAAACTGACAGAGATTGGTCCATTTGTTGGAGTGATCACGCCTAGACGACTCGAAATAAAGCTAAACGAGAACTCGAGCCGACGGCTCGCCGGTTTCCATTTTGTCCATGAGACTTTGCATTCGAAGCACAAAATCTCTTGGCTATATCTCTGTCTGTGTCTCTCAGACCTCTTGACTCTACCTAATGGCTGCGTCGTATTAAAACAGAAAGCGAGGTGTAAGAAAACGCCTCCTCCACCACAACTTCACACACACACATGCACACACATGCACACACACTTGAAATCCCCCTGCGCTAGCCTCCCGGCACCGATCGGCCGGAATCCCTGCTTTGGATCACGGCTTGGCTGACTGTGGGGTAAGGGGACTGCCCTGCCTGGAAGTCTGTGACCGATCGTCCTTCGTCGACGTACTCGCACAATGCCCAAAACATGCTCCCAGGTCCTCCACCACGTTGCCGCAACTCACGTCTTGGAATCCCGGCTGGCGGGATGGGGGCTCTAGCTTTTCTCACTCACTCACACTCTCTCTGAGTCTCATCCCCACCCTTGCTCGTTCGACCGGTTCGACGCTAGATCCGTCCATCCCGGGTTTGGCCTGGCTCAACGTGGACGCGCACGCTCCTTGCTGGCCGGGACATTCTGTGACCAGGGCATCACAACTTGAGACTTGGCCCGCCTGCAACCTCCAAGCACCGGAGCGCACGACGTCGTCGTCCCATTCTTTTGCAACATGTATAATCCTCGCTACCTGAGCTATGAGCAGACCACCGGCCCATCTCCTAAGTTTTCGGCGTTGAACATTAACTCGGGCCTGTCCTCTTCTTCTTCTTCTCGTATTCCCGACCCGGCTTACCATTCATCTTCTTTTTATGTCATCTCGCTGTTCCCTCCCTCCCCCCATTTCCCTCTTCGCACCGTCGCCAGCTTACGTTCCTTGACGAAGACACTTTAATTTCTCATCCTGAGGGCTCCTGGTGATAGTCCCTCGTCCGTCCCTTCATTCTTAGTAAAGAGCCGCCTGGTGTGGCCTGTTTCCTTATACCTTTGTTTCTAGAGCTGTACATCTGGTGACGGACGAACCACACATAAAACAGAAATGGAGTCGACATCATTGCGGTCGCTGGTCCTCTACGGCCTGTTGGCGACCTTTGCCGACGCCTCTCCGGTCGAGAAGCGGGCTAATCTCCAGAAACGAGGACACTTCCTCGTGCCCCGAGTGCTCAACGAGAACTTCGAGGGCCACAACGGACCGAGGCAACTGCTCAAGACGTATCGCAAGTACAGCATGCCTATTCCTCAGGGTCTGCTGGATGCCATGGCCGCCCAGGAAGCCAAGAACCCGGCGCCCGCCCAGGCCGAGGGATTCAAGTCCCTTGCCACCGGCGCAACAAACCAGAGCGCCGCCCCTGGCCAACCCGGAACCGGCCTCGTCACCGCCACGCCGATCCGCAACGACGTCGAGTACGTCTCGCCCATCAAGATCGGCGGCCAGGAGGTCAACGTCGACTTCGACAGCGGTTCTTCCGACCTCTGGGTCTTCACCTCCATGCTCGACACCCAGTCCCAGACAGGCCACCAGTTGTACGACCCGAGCAAGAGCCAGGGCGCCAAGATGCTCCAGGGACAGCAGTTCAGCATCAGATACGGTGATGGCTCCGGCGCCCAGGGCGTTGTGGGAACCGACGTCGTCGACATTGGCGGCGCCGTCGTCCAGGAACAGGCCATCGAGATGGCCACCGCCGTCTCACAGCAGTTCGTCCAGGACACCGCCAACAACGGTCTCCTGGGCCTCGCCTTCTCCAAGCTCAACACCGTCAAGCCCACGGCCCAAAAGACCTTTTTCGACAACGTCATGCCCAGCCTTGCCGAGCCCGTCTTTACGGCCGACCTCCGCAAGAAGTCGGTCGGCGCCTACGAGTTCGGCCGCATCGACAGCTCAAAGTTCACCGGCCAGATGGCCTGGATCCCCATCAACACCACCACTGGTTTCTGGCAGTTCACTAGCGAGAAGTTCGCCGTCGCCGGTGGCGAGGTCCAGATGGGCAACGCCGGCGCCCAGGCCATCGCCGACACGGGAACGACTCTCATCCTCGCCAACCCGCCCATGGTCCAGGCCTACTACCAGCAGGTCCAGGGCGCAAAGCAAGACCAGAACGTCGGCGGCGTCACCTTCCCCTGTGATGCCCAGCTTCCCGATCTCATGATAGACATTGGCGGCGTCTACATGGCCCGCGTCAAGGGCAGCGATATCAACTTTGCCCAGGTCAATGCTCAGAGTAAGTCTTTCTTCGCTGCACCTAACTCACCCCCCCATCTGATCCAACACTGACACCCAGGATCAGCTTGTTTCGGCGGTCTTCAGGCCACGACCTCTAAGCTCCAGATCTATGGCGACATTCTGTTCAAGTCTCAGTTCGTCGCCTTCAATGGCGGCAACATGTCCATCGGCATGGCGGAGCACATCGTCAACAGCCAACAGGCCGGCGCAGCCACCGCACCCGGCGCAGCGGCGTAAGCATTGACACACTTGTGCGGCAATCTTCATTTCTTTTGGCACTAGGATTCACTTGTTTTTTTTCGTGTCCAGGGAAAACAACAACAACGCCGGCTCGAAGACGTCCGGAAGTGAGAGGTCGACGAGGGCCGCCATGGGAGGAGGGTTAATGGTCGTCCTCCAAGCTTTGTTAATTGCTGTGGTCATTGGCGTCTGAGATCGGACTGCACAAGAGACACATTCGATTTTCTTCTCCTACAACTGTTACATCTAAATAACAACGGGACCTACATGGGTCAATCTCATTCTAGCTTAGATATTCTCTGAGCTCTCTAGCCGGCATAGTAAATGAATGGCATTGTGATTGGAAAGCACTGTTTCTCGCTTCACTCCGATTTGTTTAGACTTGACCCGACTCTTTTGAAGACGTCTTGTTGTTTCGCCACCCCTTTAAAGAGCTCCCTTCCTTAATGTTGTTGCCAACCCACTTAAAGTCCAGCGAGTACCGTTTGCCCGTTGCCCTCGCCGACGGCGTCCAGATACATGGCGAGAACGCTTGTCCCATCTCCATTCCCTAAAATGACCACTAAAGAGCCTCAAGCCATGCATGAAGCCCGGTCGTGAGTGCCCCCTTCAGCATCAAGCTACCTACCTAACTTGTACAACAGGCGACATCAAGTGACAACGCGGACGACACATACCTAGATACGTACAGGCAACGCAGTCTGTGACATACCTCATAGATAGCAAGTGTACCAAGGGTTCCTTCCCTCCTTCCAGTGCAGTTTCTCAGCATCTGCCAAAGGTAAACACGGCAATTGAGAGAGGATGGTACCTTCCAAAAAATAGGCGCCTTCCAAGACATAGGTGCCCTCTGAGAAACTGGTGCCTTCCCAGAATTAAGCAACCCCGTGACTTTTCCCCTGGCCTTCTTTTCTCTCGCACAGTCGTCCCTTTATTTATCCTCCCCCTCCCTCCATCTCCCCCCCCCCCCCCCCCACCCTCTCTCACTCGCAAACACACACATCGCTCCCCTCTCCCCCTCTCTGTGAACCAGCGGAGGGATCATTACTGTGTTACCGCTCTACAACCAACCTTTCGTGAACATCCTTGACTGTTACTTCGGCGGGCAGGAGGGCGACTGCCTCGGGGGTGGCCCCCCTCCGACGGGCGCCACGCCCGTCCCCTCCCCCTTTTCTCTCTCTCTCTCCCTCACACACGCACGCGCGCGTAATGGTAAGTACTCTCCGAATTGCCTTCCTTTTCGGCATGATTCTGATGGTACGGTCAGTCTACCGTCTTCAACGGCAATGTCACCTTTGCCGGCGGCATCAACAGCGGCGGCGGACGCGGCGGTCGTGGTGGTCACGGGGGCCACCACGACCCGAAACAAATGACCCGACGGAATGTAAGTCAACCTTGTTTTTGCATACATGAACACAATTACTAACAACAATGGCATACAGTTAAAAGACCGTATCCGTCTCCTGCGCAAGCAGGTCGAGGAGCTCGAGGGGGAGCTCCTCTCCGTACGTCACCTTGCTTCCTGCTGTGCCACATTCCTAATAACTTTTTGTCTAGCGCCCTGTCCCACAGAACGGACCCCCCAGCAGAACAGCCCTCTCTCACAGAACAACCTCAACTGCAGAGGTTCCCTTACCTGCAGAGGGGAGGGCACTCTCCAGCAGAACGACCCTCCCCAGGAGAGGGCCCTCCTCAGCAGAACAACCCTCTCTTACAGAACGACCTCACCTGCAGAGAGGAGGGCTCTCTCTCCCACAGAACGACCCTCCACAGCAGAGGGCCCTCCTCAGCAGAACAGCTCCCTTCTGCAGAGGGTCCCTCACCTGCAGAGGGGAGGGCCCTCTCCCACAGAACGACCCTCTCCTACAGAGAGACCCTCTTCTGCAGTAGGCCCTCTTCCACAGCGGGTCCCTCACCTGCAGAACGGTCTCCGGAAGGTATTTCATACACCATCTCCTGTTCTTTCAACTTCTCTAATCACTCTATATAGAAGAACCGCCCCCCTGCGCCCCCCGCCTGAGGGTGTCCAGGGGCAACCCTGGCCCCTGAGGCCATGGACATTGACGAAGATCTCATCCAGTATTCGGATGATGAGTAGAGTTTGGACGGAATGTCGGGGACGTAGCCTCATTGTGTCGTCCACAGAACGGCCTCTGCAAGGTGTGTTAGACACTATCTCCTGTTCTGTCAACTTCTCTAATCACTCTTTACAGAAAACCCGGTCCCCACCCTCCGGCCCCTGAGGCCATGGATATAGACGGCGGTCTCATCCAATATTCGGATGATGAGTAGAGTTTTTGGACAGGATTTCGGGGACGTAGCTCATTGTGTTGTTCGCAGTTTAAAATTCAATTATAGACGTGTTTTATGCCTTTCAAAGCCTCAACTTGTCTGCGTTTGTTGCCCACCTGAAGGCCCACTTCGAGATTGAATGGCCATCACGTTCCATGCCACAATGACGGAGTGACCCCGTAAGGAAGCGCAGGCACCAACGTTGCGTGGGTAGAGCTTCTGTAAATCCTTTGGAGTTTGGCTCTTGCTGCCCCAATGCACTTGCCGATTGCAGCATTGCCTCAACATGCACTGCTTAGTGTGTCACTGAGTGACCCTTTCGAGGACAGTAGCTCTGTACCCATAGGCAAAGATGGGCCTGTTCTGGTAGAGATTGGTGGCTGTGATGCTGCTGCTGCTGCTGGTAGCAGGTAGCTTCCAGCTGAGCATCAATAAAGCTTGTGGCCATTGTCAGCGGCAAAATAGCTGTAACAGACGTGGCACCAGCGGTTAGGAAATCGCAACACTGCAGACTGCGTTCCCTGCACGTAGGTATGTATCTTCTGCGGTGTCACTTGATGTCTGCTGTTGCCCTTGTTAGGTAGGTAGCTTGATGCTGAGGGAAGGGGGGTGGCATGGGGGCAATGAGTTCGTGGAGGCAAGAGCCACATTCAATTTTTTCTCTTACAACTGTTATATCTGAGTAAAAACAGGACCTACATGGGTCAATCTCATTCTAAATTGAATACTCTCCAAGCTCTCTGGCCGGCATAGTAAACAAATAGCTTGTTCAGCAGCCTCCTAGGCCTTAACCTTGTATTCTTGTTTCGCCACCCTCTGGCAGAGTCCCTTGATGGTGTTGCCAACCCACTCAAAGTCCGTCTCGTCGAGGTATATCTGCGCTGAGATCCTCGAGTACCAGCGACCTTGGTGCCAAAACAGGGCGACGAATGTCAGGTACTCGTTCACCAGTGCCGAGAGCATCCAGTTGACGATGAGTGAGGCCTCCTTCTCCGGAACCGTGATCGTGCCGTCCGGGCCAACGGACAGGGTCTCGGCATCCGCCCCCATAACGATCGGCAGCGCGACGTTGACCATGGCGCACCTGGTCAGCGTCCCAGATTTGTTGTCCAGGATGAAGGTCCCCAGGATGGCGGCGGCCTTCTTCCCTCCGTTCTTGGCCAGGGTCCAGAGGTACTCCATGATCTTGTCCTCGCCGCCGATGCTCTTGCGCCACTCGATAGAGTGCTTGACGCATAGGTTGGGGCTGTTGTCGAACGTCGCCACGAAGCCGAACCTGGTCACGAAAGGCGGCTCGCCGCTCGGCGGGAGCGGGTTGTGGCGTTGCACACCGGTCCGAGGTACGTACCCGTGCGAGGTTGGTATCGTCGAGGGCAAAAGCGCCTGGTTTCGTTCGGGGACGTACATTAATGCGGAAGCTCGCGGGGCTAATAGCCATTTATGGCAATTACCTGGAGGATTTTTGGTGGTTAGTGGAGGCATATCGAGAAAGGGGCTGGGGGGGGGGGGGGGGGGGGGGGGGGTGGCACGGGGGCAATTACTTATGAAAAAATCTGGATCGACGGCGGCGACGTCCAGAGGCACCATGCCGACGCCCTGGGCGCCGTCGACGAGGCTCAAGATGCCCAGCTCGCGGCACACGGCGGTGACGGCCTCAAAGGGGAACCGGATGCCCGGCAGGCTGGAGACGACGTCGAAGAGGCAGATCTTGGGGCGCTTGCCTTCCGCGTGACTCTGGGCAACGGCGTCGCGGAAGAGGGCGACGATCTCGTCGTCCTCGAGGGGGTACGTCAAGGGGATGCTGCGGGAGGAGACGAGGCCGAGGCGGGTGTCGACGATGTAGTCGATGGTCTTGGCGCAGCCGCCGTAGACGGTGGAGAAGTAGAGGATCTCGTCGAGGCCGTCGGGAGCCCATATCAGGTTGCGGAGGACGGTGTTGATGCCCACGGTGGCGTTGGGGACGAAGACGGTGCAGTCGACTGGCGCGTTGATGAGATCGGCCACGGCCTGGCGAGATTCTTTGAGGTATGTGTGGTACTCCCAGCGGATAAAAGGGTCGGGCCGTGCTTCGGCCTTGTCTTGGTAAGAGCGAAGGACGGTCTGAATGTGACGGGGGATGGTGCCGAAGGAGCCTTAAAAGGAAGGAGAGTCGGGCAGTGTTAGTTGAGCTGATGAGAAGGGTTGGTCGGCCGTTCATGGGACGAGGGCATACCGTGGTTCATGTTGTGGTAAGCTGGGTCAATGAGAAATTCCTTCAACATTGGCTTGCCGAATGGGATGGAGCTCAGCTGAAGCTGGCTCGTTTCCTTGACAAGTTCGCCCATGATGCAGATGCTCTCAGATGATAGTGAGGTTGGTGGTTCTTCAAGTGGAGATGGATGAGTGATGCGCTCGGATTGTGTAACAAGACAGTCGTTGAGCAGTGATGGATATCAACCGAGTCATTCTGTGTTTTTTCAAGCAGCCGAACAGGAAGCTTTTATCGCCATTTGAATGCATCTGATGAGTCTTACTGTCGACGGCCTTGAGTCACTGTTGATACCGCTGTCGTCAGATAGTGAGTTGTTGGATAGTAGAGCTCTCCCACTCCGCACCCCCGGAGGACATGGGTTGGGGTTCAATTGGGAAATGTGACCCGCTGTGACCCGCCAGGACTTCGGAATGATTGGCGTCTCTGCATGTCCCCCGTAGGGCGCGGGCCGGCAACGATTAGCTTTTGGGCTTAGTGTCATGGTGAACTGCGGAATGGGCTCACGTCGCCGACCCTAGCCGACGAGTATTAGAGCCGAGTCGTTTGGAGTCTACTCATATCCATGATGCAGCCGTCTCGGTTTGTTTTTTTGGCATGTGCCAGGAGATTTCAAGCGTGTCAAAGATTGAGGTTCCGGGCTTGAGATTGGTGTCTAAGAAGTTACGAACCAACCTATCAATTGCTTCCAGCCGCCCAATTGATCTAAAGTCTTGAGCGTCGATAAGAATATGTCGCCTGGCGCACCACCTTGTCCAGCTCCAATAATCCATGCAAGTGACGATGACTCTAAGTGATAATGCCCAGGAGCTCAATCGGCAAGCCGGCTGCCAAGGACCATCATCGCAGGTATGTGTGACTCTTATTTCAAAGATCGTTACAACTATGTGGACATTTGCTGCAAGAGCTGGAAGAAAAGAAAGCCCTGCTTGTCATTGAGTACCATCGGGATGACGGTGGTGCTGATTTCACGCACATTAATATCAGTTGTATCTATCCACTGTTTGCTGCTAATGGTTGTTAGTCTATCAAATGACGAAATTTTCCATCTACAATGCGGCGGACATAGCTCAGTTGGGAGAGCGTCAGACTGAAGCCAAACTTCAATCAATCAATCTGAAGGTCGTGTGTTCAATCCACACTGGCCGCACTTTCACTTTTGCGTAATTTTTGCCCAAAATTGGAAGCCCTTCTTCTCCTGCATACACACATGCTTCCTTACTTATCAATAAGTTGACTCCCTTTAAAGAACTTTCCTTGCAGAGCATTCAGTCCTGCCTGTGTCTTTTCTATTATATAGGAGATGATAATTCTTCCTATTGAATTGATTGATGGGTTGATTTTGACAGCTGGGATCACGAAGTCTACCCAACTTTTGTCTCTTCTCTCTCTAACAGAGCATGCTTGACGTGTTTCTATCATCTTTCTACTTGCTTACGGTGTGAAGTTACTGCCATATTGATTGCCTTGCTGTGGGGTCGGTCACACTAAAAATCTTGAGACTATTAACAACCAACCCCCTATAAGATGTTGTTGCACCACATACTTGCTCACTCCCCAACCATGCTGTTTCTCTCGTACTAGGTCCAACTAAGTTTAAGCTTGAAGTTGCACAGAATGACAGTTTGAAACAGCCAATCGACGGAAGCACATGACGTTGCGTATAGATCCCGATCGCCAATGCAATCCTGGTTTATGACGGTCGTGGTCGTCCAACAGACATTACCCGTAGGCCAGTGTCAGACAACAGGACAAAACGACGGCACACAGCAGCTGCGCTGGCGAGAACAAGCACGGAGTCACAACATCTTCGGCACGACGCCGCCATCATCATTCACTGTTCATCAGGACTGCTGCGGGAAAGCTCATCCCTCTTCCTTCCCTTTTCGTTCCCTTTTGGAGAAAACTTAGACTGGGCCCCCAATCTCCGACACAGCCGTTCCCCCCCGGAGCCAAATGAGCGGCATGCCAACGCGGGGTTGCAAGCGGACCGGCACTTAGTATGTCAAGATTCACAACGTCATCCACTAACGTTTCCACCGCGCCAGTTCGAATCAGATCAGACCAGCTGAGGGTTTTTTCTTCTCTCCCTCACCCTCGCTCTCACTATCACTTTCTCTCACCTTCTCTCACGCATACAACCGCCTCTTCGCAATTGGACGACGGCCAGCGATCGACCGATGTCCCCGAGTGACCAGCTATTCGCGGGAATTCATTCAGCCAGCATGACTATGCATGGACATGGGCAGATTCACTCCTGGCCTACACTACTGCAACCGGTCCTTTCCCCCTCATTTCCCTGGGCCCATCGTCCGCATCAGCACCCCGGGCTCCCAAGAGATCGAATGCAACCCAACGAGCAGCGTCAATGTCACATGAGAAGCAAACCCGCCCTTCAATGTCGACAGGCAAGACGATTACTGAACCTGACGTTGCATTGTAAAGTGGCCGTTCAGAGTTGTCTTATGCCTACGTGAGGAACGTTGGGAACTTGGCCATTGGAACGAACTCCCGAGCAGTCGGTAATCAATGGCTTCTTAAGTGTCTCGGGCTGGGTGAGTGAGTGAGTGAGTGAGGGGTGGCTAATGTCAAGCCGCAGGATGCTGCCACCGAGCTTTTCGCCCCTGGAAGAAATCTAACTTAACCGGACCGAGATACGTAGCCAAGAGGACGCAATGCAGCTGGCAATATACCACCAACCTGGAGACTTTCGGAACCAGACATGTCCCTGCCGCGGGGCGTGGCATCATCAAGACAACCCGACGCCGGCCCTAGCCCGGCCCAACTTGACCTTGCCGGATGGACGCCCTCCCTCCTGCTCGGCAGCTTGGCTGGACTGTCGGCGGGGTTCCAGCACGTCGAATGGTACAGATCGTCATTGCACGAGCGGGCGGGGAAAAGGGGGAAAGGGCGGGGAGAGCTCGTGAGGCTTCAGACCGACATGCGTGGCGGGGGATGTATAAATAGGACGAAGGTGGCAGCAGGTGCATGGAGGAGTGTAGCACTGCTCTCTTCCAGCGTCACCTTTCACGACGGCCTATCCCCATTGAACCGAAATGCATCTCTCCAAGGTGGCATTCGTCGCCGCGGCGACGACTCTCGCCGCCGCGCAAAACTCGACGGGCCCTCGCCGGTCCCCAGAATGGGACGCGGCATACGCTAAGGCCGAGACGGCGCTGCCCCGCCTGTCTTTGGACGAGAAGATCGGCATCGTCTCGGGCATCGGCTGGGGCAAGGGTCTCTGCGTCGGCAACACGTCGCCGGCCTCGTCCATCGGCTTCCCCTCCCTCTGCCTCCAGGACGGCCCGCTCGGCGTCCGCTACGCCAGCAACGTCACGGCCTTCGTGCCGGGCATCCAGGCGGCGGCGACATGGGACATTGACCTGGTCCGCGAACGCGCCGCTCTCAAGGCCACCGAGGCCAGGGGCGTTGGCGTGCACGTCATGCTCGGGCCCGCGTGCGGCGCCTTGGGCAAGGTAAGTTGATCTCCACATGCCTGATATCAATGGCCATGATCATGATCATGCCTTCCAGAACTAACCAGAGACGACAAATAACAACAGATCCCCAACGCCGGTAGAAACTGGGAGGGCTTCGGCCCCGACCCGTACCTCATGGGCGTGGCGACCAAGGAGACAATCGAGGGCATGCAGTCGGTGGGCGTGCAGGCGACGGCGAAGCACTACATCGCCAACGAGCAGGAGCTCAACCGGGAAACCATTTCTAGCAACGTCCCCGACCGAGCCATGCATGAGTTGTACCTCTGGCCGTTCGCCGAGGCCGTCCGGGCCAACGTAGCGTCCGTCATGTGCTCGTACAACAAGGTCAACGGCACGTGGTCGTGCGAAAACGACGCCGTTATGAAGACGCTGCTCAAGCAGGAGCTCGGCTTCCCCGGCTACATCATGACGGACTGGTTCGCCACGACGGGCACCGTCAGCGGCGCCAACGCCGGGCTCGACATGATGATGCCCAACGCCAACTGGGCCAACGACCCGGACTCGGTCTGGTGGGGCCCGCGTCTCAAGGCGGCCGTCGAGAGCGGCCAGGTCTCGCTGTCGACCCTCGACGACAAGGTCCGCCGCATCCTCGCCGCCTGGTACCTCCTCGGTCAAGACCAGGGCGAATACCCCCCCGTGAACCTCGCCGCAGACGTGCAGGCCGACCACAAGCAGAACGTGCGCGCGACGGCCCGCGACGGCATCGTCCTCCTCAAGAACGATGGGGCCGTGCTGCCCCTGAAAGCCCCGCGCAAGATCGCCGTCATCGGCTCCTCGTCCGTCAACAACCCGGACGGCATCAACGCCTGCTACGACCGCAGCTGCAACACGGGCACGCTCGGAATGGGATGGGGGTCAGGAACCGTTGATTACCCGTACCTTGTGGCGCCGCTGGACGCGATGCGGGAGCGGGCGGAGCGGGACGGCACTGAGGTGGTGGCGAGCAGCACGGATGACGGGCCGCAGGGGGCAGCGGCGGCGGCCGGTGCGGACGTGGCTTTCGTCTTCGTCACGTCGGACTCGGGAGAGGGCTACATCAATGTAAATGGCAACATTGGCGACAAGATCGACCTCAATCCTTGGCATGGCGGCAACGAGCTCGTGGAGGCGGTGGCGGCGGCCAACGACAATGTTATCGTGGTCGTCCACAGTACCGGGCCCATCATCCTCGAAGCCATCCTATCGCAACCGGGCGTCAAGGCCGTCGTGTGGGCCGGGCTTGGGTCGCAGGAGACGGGCAACGCGCTCGTCGACGTGCTCTGGGGCGCGACGAACCCCAACGGCAAGCTGCCGTACACCATCGGCAAAAGCGCCGCCGACTACGGCACCGCCGTGTCTCAGAATGCTGAAGATAATTTTAGAGAGGCCATCTTCGTGGACTACAGGCACTTTGATTTCTTTGGCATCGAGCCGCGGTACGAGTTTGGTTTCGGACTGTGTAAGTTGGGGCGACTTCCGAGAGAAACGATGTGATATACGATACTGAACAACAGACAACAGCGTACACTAACTACACGTACTCGGAAATCATCGTCACGTCGACAGCGAAGGCCGGTCCCGCGGTCGGCCAGGTGGTGCCTGGGGGGCGGGCGGACCTCTTCGAGATCGTGGCGACGGTGACGGCGACGGTGACGAACACGGGCGGCGTGGCGGGCGCCGAGGTGGCGCAGCTGTACATCACGCTGCCGCCTAGCGCGCCCGAGTCGCCGCCGAAGCAGCTCCGCGGCTTCCAGAAGCTGCGACTTGGCGTCGGCGAGTCGGGCACGGCGACGTTCCACCTGCGGCGCAAGGATCTGAGCTACTGGGATGTCGGGCGGCAGAACTGGATCGTGCCGAGCGGCGCATTCACCGCGAGGATCGGTGCGTCGAGCCGCAATCTCCCGCTGGAGGAGACGTTTGTTGTGTCGTCTTGCCAGTCGGCGCGTTTGCGGTGAGGGCGCGGGGTGCCGAGCAGAGGTCTTGGGGGGGTGTTGGGTTCTGTAGCGACATGGCCTGACTTGTAGTAGCCGCCCATGCAACGACTAGAGGTGATATACATGGCTGAAAATGAACTTGATGAAACTTGGCAATACGCATAGTACAACAGAATGTTTTCCGGACACAATCCCTCACGTGAGGCGTTGTGTCTCGTGAGTCCGCTGCGCAAAAAAGTCCCACTGCGGTCCGAATGACACGCATCGTGGCTTGGCGGAAGATGACGCCGAAGTCCGGGGCTTCGCGTTCGGGAATGTGGGCGAGTATCCGGCCGACCATCCCTGTCCTGTATAGCGTGCGGGGCCGGAATGAGGGTCGTGCTCGGGGAGCAGGGAGCACACAGGTAGAACATGTTTCGATTCGTTCTAGAAGGAAGCGGGGTGGGCGCATCTTCTGGGAAGAATGGAACATTGAGACCGGACGGGGCTCATGCCTGTCGTGAGTCAGGGCGTCAACAGAGGAAACCCTGCGGTGCGAGGCCGGGTCTGCCGTCTTGGCTTGTGAGTTATCGATGAGCCCGTGGAGAAACGCGAAGATTAAGGTATTTGCGTTCAAGACATGACGTGGTGTGAGGTGAGAAAACGGCGGCGGAGTCGTCGTGAGCGGGCGAGGCTCGGCGTCTGATCTGAAGATGCTTTCCACGGGCGACTTGGGACAAAGGTTGAAGCCGTCCTTGCGCTCCTCAGAGTCTACCTACGTAGCCAGGGGGAGCGATGAACGGCAGTTGGACAGAAAGTTGAATGAGGTCATAGGGGTGACAGAACCCCCGACGATGACTGTCGACGCCATTATTGCTGCTTTGAAAGAAACAAAAGCGAGTGAGATGCCATATACTTACCTATCTTAGCTGGGTATCTGAGAGAAAAGTAATTCTGTCTGAAATGAGAAGAGAAGAGCGAGAGCACCGGAATCGCCAAGGCATCTCACCGGAACGTATCCGTACTCTATGCTGCTCTGTATCCGTACGGTACGGCTCATCAACGCCGAAAAGAAAGACGACCACCCAGGGAAAGTGGGGTCACATGGCTATGGGGCTTAGCGCACCGCCTCCCCCGAACTCTCTCTCCCAAGCCTCAACTCCCAAGCTGTGTGCGCTCTTCCCATCCACATTCTCCTCCGAATACAGGAGTGTACGAGTTGCGTGTCAGTGTAAACCCCGGTCGGTAATCTCGCATCTCCCCCGCCTAGCTAGTAAACGATCCGTCACATCGGCACCGGGGTTGCTATCAATCGCCATTAGAGACGTATCCAAACGGCACTCACTCTTCCCTGCTGAATTCTACCCTGCAGACCTCAAAATAAGCAACAAACAAGCAAACGTAGGCAGGGGTGGGTGCCGCTGCAGAGGAACACACCCACATTACAGGGGAAAAGAGTAGGGTCACTCCAGTACGACGTACTCACTCGAAACCGTTCAAGCCGCCTCACTCAGCATGACGAGGGCACATCAGACGTCTCTTCCACACAGAGACAACACCTCAGAGAGACCCCCCCCCCGTGACGAGTCCCGAAGACTCGGTATCATGACCGCCTGTCTCGGTACTAGCGCCGCCAGACCAGCCGCTCGTCAAGGCACGAACACGTCTTCCGCTGTCGTCCTCCCTCGACTCTGTAGCTATGTCCAAGTGTAATGAACTGTATATACTGCAGACGGGGTTCGCGTGTGGAGGAGGACGTGGAGGGATGGACCGCGTGTTGTGTACTTGGGCCATCTTACGCAACATGCCCCTCCCCTACAGTACGATAGCTCCGCCCCAGCGCGCAACGCCGGGATCCATCCATCATGCTTGGAAACTTTTAGGTTCTTCCCAGTAAGTCATGCCTTGTCTCGCGTGTGTCGCTTTTGGGATCTGCTCGGACTGTCTGCATCCTGGGACGATCGAGTTACTTAAGACGTCGTGCGCCCCTTCGTTCTTCGTGACGTCTTTTTTTTTCGTTTCTCCTCCCACTCAACCAACATTCACTCATCAAATCGCCTCACATACGAAGTGTACTTAACACGCTCACGCACATACACATACATTACACACACAAAAAGCACACAACACGCACTCAAACCATTCATCCATCATCCACCAACCAGTGCATTACATAAACCAGAACGTTACCTCAGTCGCCCCAATGTCAGCACAGGAGTACTACGGCGGCACCCGCCAAAACACCCACACCCCGGGCGCTTCTTCCTCCCGCGGCAGCCAATACCTCTCGGCCCCACTCATAGACAAAGCCGGCTACCGCCCGCGCTCCGCAAGCTCCGACCGCCCTCGCTCCGGCTTCTCCTCCTCCTCCTCCTCCCACCACCGCTCCCGCTCCACCGGCCCCGCCGGCTCCGACGCCCAACTCGGCGGCCAGGACGGCGAGCGCGGCCTCGTCTCCACCATCGGAGGCGGTGCCGCCGGCGGCTACGTCGGCAAGAAGTTCCTCGGCGGCAAGCTTGGCGCCGTGGCCGGTGCGCTGGGCGGCGCCGTCGTCGCGAACAAGATCGAGCACAGGCTCAGCGGGAGCCACCACGGCAAGCAACACGGCCACCACCACGGCCACCACGGCCATCATGCACCCCCGCCTCCGCCGCCTCACCACTACGGCGGACGCTACGGCCACCACGGACACCACGGTCCCCCGCCCCCGCCGCACTTTGGCCCCCCGCACCACGGAAGCCACCACTCGTCCGGCGGCTTCAGCGGCCTGGTCGGCTCGTTGATGGGCGGGAGGAAGCACGACGACGGGCGCCACAGCCCTCCCCACCACGGAGGCCACCACGGTCATCACGGTCGCCACGGCCACCACGGACACCATGACTGGTAAAGCCTCTTGGTAGCCTCCTCCTCTCCTTTTTCTTTCCTCCTTCTTCTCCTTCTTCTTCTCTGATTACGACCGGCGTTTGGGAAAGGGAATGAGACTGTACTTGTAGTAGTCATGATTTTGTCTGCTTTTTGCTATATACCTGCATGGTTTCGGATCGAGTCCATGTGTACCGATTTTGGGAACGGATGGGATTTTTGGGTAGACCCAGATGGGCATCGCTGCCGATTCTCTATATAACTCTGAAGAGCGTCGCAAGACGCGTGTAAATCATACTTGTATTTACTAGATTTTTGCAATCAAAGGGCCCATTTGTTCAAAAGGGCCCGTCGTCCCATGCAATGATTCAACGTTCGATGCTACTGTGGCCGCGGCCATGCAATGCAATTGACACCCTAGATGAAAACTCCGGTATTCAAACCCCGTTGAGGCTCGCGGCCTCTGATGCTCCCAAAACGAGCCCGTTCTTCTTATGAGTCGGGAAACCCCAAAAAAAAGACAAACGATAAAAAGATATGCCTTTGTAACAAGAGCAACCTGCCCGTCAGTTGAGCTTCGCCCAATGTGCAGCGATATATACGCATCCCAAAGAAATCAAAGTCGTCATCATCATCGCGTTTGTCCAATAGCCCCGGTGGGCTTCCTAAAAACACAGCGCGGGCCCAGGCAATCCGTCCCAGGTGCGTTTGACTCTCGATCGCATCTCCAGGTCCCTCCCGTAACAATTAGACGCCGACGGGGCCGCCGACGGGGCCGCCCCCTGCCCTGCTTCTCGCAGGGATTTGAATCTCGCCGTCGTCGTCGTCTGAGCTGTCCCCAGCTTGGGCGGCTTGGTCAATCATCCGCTCAATGTCGGCATCCGCCAAACGGGGCCGTGGCCGTGACGTGCTGCCGAGAGCCGCCGGGAGGGAGAGCTGAGGACGCAATGTGCTGGGCCGGGTCCCGGCAGAGAAGCTCGCGCTGCCGTTGATTCGTCTTCTCACGGGGCCGCGCGACTGGGGCGAGTCCATGTCGACGTCCATGTCGCTCACGGCCGTCATGCCCCCAGGGCTCTTCTCGAAACCGACGCGTTTTTGTGCTAGGGGCCGCTGAGACGGCAGGCCTTTGCGAGGCGGCTGGGAACTCGGCAAGGCGTGGCGGCCCGGAATGTTGGATGCCATGGACGACAGATAGGTGTTCTTCATGTTGGCCGAGTTTCCGGGGCTGCTCATGAAAATGAGAGATTCGATGGCGTCCTGCTCCCTAACGTTTTGGTGAGGTGAGAAGAGGATGGGATCGATGAGCGGAGTCCGGCCTAACCTCTGATTTGGCGTTGCATTGTTGTTCTGCTGGCCGGGCGTGTGCGGCGACGCGCTGTGGGAATGTGAGAGGAGGGTCGGGGTGTAGCGAGGATTCGAATTCCGGCGCGGGTTGGCCATTGGCCTTGACGGCTGGATGGGAGCCGGCGGCGCGAGGGTTGGAGCGTTCGCGGCGGGCGCCGGTGCTGGCGGAGAGGTTGAGTTGTGGGCAGATCTCTGGGTATCTTTCCAGAAGGACTCGTAAGTTGCCGGGCTCGGATTCGAGCTCGCCGTGGTGGCAGCGCTGGCAGCACTAGTAGGTACGTAGCGGGCCATATTTGCGCGGGGACTCGCCGACATGTCTTGGCGGCCATGTAATGTTGAATGGCTCGAGGCCGGGGAGGCGGCCTGGGAGGCCATGGACTCGACCTCGTCTATCGAGTTAGACTGCCAGCCGTGGTTTACCTTGAGCATAGCATATGACAGGCGCGTCTTAAGGTCGGTTGACCACTGGAATGATCAGCGCAAGTGCCATATATACGCAAGATGCCATGGGGACAGGAGGGAGAGTGGATGGGAGGGGAAGAGCCGCTACTTACATCGCCGATACTGCTGGCTGTCGTGGAGGCCATGCTCACGGTGCTCGTGTTCCTGGAATGGCCCATACGAATAGGGGAAGTGTGCTCCTTGAGAGCGCCATCGGCCATACGCTTGCGGGCCGTCGCCAAAACGTTGTCCTCGACCAGTTTGTCCTGGGCGGCGGCGATATGGGACAGCTGGAGTAATTGGGACTCTTGGCTGGAGGTGTGGCCATTAGGGTTTCCTCCTGGCATGTCGCCCTGGCTGGCGGGCGGCGTAAAGACGTTAGCTGTCTCGGCGGACACTGTAGAATCCTGCGATACAGAGGAGGGGCGGTCGCGGTAGGAGTCGGAGTCGGCGGCAGCAGAGGTAACAATTGGTGTTTTGGTCGTCGATTGGGCGTCTATTGTGCGGGCGGCGTCGTGCTGTTGTTGCTGCTGCTGCTGTTGGCGCTGCTGCTGCGTTACAGGCTGGTGGAGTTGCTGGTAAGGGTGTTGGTAATTGTGGTTGTAGTTGTGGTGGTTGCGGTCGCGGTCGTCATGGACGGTGGTGCGGTGATGGTGTGGTGGGCGGAGGTGATTCGCAGTCGCGTCGCCCGAGGTTGATGCGGCGTCGGGGCCGCTGCTGAGCGCGTCGTCTGTCGAGGCGGTGGCCGGCTGCGGGCGGGACGAGTCGGGCAGGGCACGTCGAGGAGGCTTCTCCGATAACAATGCCGCATCTTGCAGGGCCGCAGACGGGTGCATTTGGAAGTGTTGTCGACGGTCGGGGTCGTGCATGTGGCCCAGCCGCGGTGGGATCGAGGCGGAATCCATGGAGGAAGGCGGACAGCGCACAACGTTGGACATGCGCCGGATTGAAGCAAGCGACAACAGCGACAGGACGTCTGGACGTGCACGTTTGTCTGCCTCTATGCCGAGCGGCGACTGTTGGAAGCGCGCCGTTAAGGATGATGTGCGGCTACGAAGGCCGCGGGGGAGGGAGGCTTGAGAAACAGAGGGACGGTCGTGAAGGAGTGATGGTGAGCGAAGTCGAGCAGGAGAGAGAGGCTTGCGACGCTGAGGAGGAGGATCGAGGTGGTGGAGCATTGGAGCGAGGTGGTCACACAGCCTACGGGTACAGGCGACACGACGCTGGCACTGGCCGCTGAACTGCCCTGGCTTTCTGTAGGGCGATTCGCTAAGGATAGGTATCTTACCTGCCAACCAAGGCAGCGAGGTACCTGGGCACGGGGATTATCGCCGGGCGGGGAGCCACTGAGCCATTGCTGGTGTCTCGGCTGGCGTGTCTTGCGGCGGCATCCCCCACTGTAACAATGGCGACTAAGACCCCCTGTCACTCACTGACCCGCGACCCCTAAAACCACGCAGTTGCTCCTGACTCTGTCTGACCTTCTAGTGTATCCGTGGAGTCCAAGTGACCCGCATCCCCCGGTCAGATGGTTTATTGAATGGAAACTGTGCGGTTCAATAAGCGTATCCCAGGCAAATGCGATGGGGGTAGGTCGTCCATGAAAGGAACGACGCCCATGAAAAGGTCCCGCCCCTGCGTTCTGGGGCTTCGCAAACAGAAAAGAAAAGAGGAAGGGGAAAAAACGTGACTGAAACCGACACGCCAAACCTCCCGCTCGGCTTGACTCAGCAGGTCAAAGACACGAAGTCACATGACCATGTACCTACGTGTCCATGTACCTAGGTACTCACCGAGGTCTCTCACTTCACGCTCACCTTCTCCTGTAAAAACTTTTTCTTGGCACCCAGTGTTAAGAATTTTTAGGTTTTTGCAGGGCTTCGGCCCGTACCCCTAACGGGTCTTATCATCCCCGTCTTCACTTTCGGACTCGTCTCTCAACACCACCACAGCACCCCTCCCCTTCAATCCTCTCACAACACCAAACACGACGAGACCTCCCCCGAAAGTGAAGTAGGGCGAGAGTTCAGAAGCTTTGAAGGTCACTCTCGCCCTCGCCGATCCGCGCGTCCGCTAGCCTGCGGCGCGCTGTGCCCGCCGCGTGCGGGCCACCACTCCAACAAGGGCTCGAATTGCCCTTGTCCACACACCAAAGCCCCGGCACAAAAGTCAGGACATTTTCTGTCTCCGTGCCAGACCTTCTGTCTGGAAGGTCTTGAACACTTTCGCTCCTGCCAGAGCCTGACTAGTTCAGGCAGTAACGGAGAGCGATTGTTGCGGGCTCCTGTATCGCCATCGGCTGGGAGCCGACTTGCTGTATGCCTTCTTTGCTTCGCTCCAATCAAAGTGGAGAGGAGAAAGGCGTGGAACCACATTACGACCGGCCGTGCTAGGTTTTTCCCCCTTGTGGTTTTTCCTAGCACTATCCGAACTACTTTCCTTGTGGATGAAGCGACCCGGGAAAAGGATGACGGATAAGAGAATTCTGGTCAGGTGAGAAGATCCGCTTCAACTTGGAGCGGTTTGAACAGGAGCGTTAGGTGAAGACGTAGCCCTGTAACATAGTTTAGATTAGCATAGACCATGTCGGCATTGCGCCCGGCACGTCTCTTGTCGCTCGAGACGTTAAATTTACCAACCAACCAACCAACTCACTTCACGCTCCCGCGAGGGCTGCACAACTTCACAAAGGTTGCCTCTCAACGGGCCATGTTTGCTTTTTCCCGACTTCAAACTTGCTCTTCCTAGCCCCCTCTACACCCGTCATTGGGCCGTCCGCACTTGACCCCTGAATCCTCCGTGTTGGTTGGTGACCACGAGCCCATGTCTGTCCGAGTCAAACGGCCGATCCGGCCACCAGACATCAGAAATCTCCGTGACATAGGTACACACACACGTTGGGAGCCTTTTATGCACCCTTATATGTACCCCGCGATAGAAAAGCCATGTCTCATTCAGGTCGTTACGCAGTCCTCGAATTGCCGTCCTCGTCCAGCCATGCCATGTCGTTTATGCGCCTCTAGAATGCACCTCCTTCTAACACAATGCCTTGTTCTTTGGGTATCCATCTACACGCCCTCTTCGTTGGCATGCTGGTGTAGTCTCAGTGACAGTGTCTGTCTCATCCATCAGGCATTCCAGCAACAACATCATGCCCACACTCGTGAGCCATCGTTCCGCCAACCGCCGACCGCCGACTCATCCACACTCTGGCTCGTCCGCTGTGGTCGAGTGCCCGTGCGCACCGCCGTCCAGGATCACCGCCTCGTTGTCCTTGAAGTCATCCTGTACTCTCCTCCACTGCGTCTTCCTGTCCTTACGACCCTCGAGCTGCGCTCTCTTGTCCTTGCCCTTGGCGTCCCATACTGGCTTGATCAACCCGCCCAGCAATGGGTTGTGACTAAACGCGCCGCCCCCGCCGCCACCGCCGCCATTACTTCCGCCCTGCTTCCGACTGCCGACGTAATCGTTCTCGTCGACGTCCTCGTGGACCACGACGTCCTCTCCTTCCGGCGTTGTCGGTCGCTCCACGGCCGCCATCTTCCGCACTACCTTCCCGCCTACTACGTCGATGCTAACCACCTGCCGCCGCTTCTCGTACTCGGGCCGCGCGTTCCACTCAATCTCGCGGAGAATCTTCTGCTGCCTTCTGAGCTCCCTGGCCCTATCCTCGGGCGTCGACCAGATGTTGCCCATGCTGCCCGCCATGGCCCCGCTGACGTCGAAGTCCGCCGCTTCGTCCCGCACCGTCGTTCGTCTGGCGTTCTGCGCCTGAAAGTTCAGCAGCTTGTCGCGATGCTCCCGCGCCTTGCTCTCGGCTTCGGACATGTTGCTGTTGTTGTTCTGGCTGAACGGCGCCGGCTTCTTGCTGACCTCGGCGCGCTTGTGAGCCTCGCGGTCCGCCGCCATGCGCTCGCGTCCTCTCTCCGACTTGAGTTCCCTGATCATTCCCTGGACATCCTCCGACGATAGGAGAGGAGTGCCGCAGAAAGTGCACGGTCCCAGGCCCTCCTTGACGCAGATGACCTTGCCACAGGATTGACAGTTCGGTGCCGCCGTCTGGAGCGGGTGCCGCGTGGCCACGCAGTTGCACCTCCTCGCCTTAGGATCGTCGCCCATGGTGGGGTTTGTCGTCAGCTCCAATGAGCGAATTGCCGCGTCCAGGTCGTTCAGGGCCGTTGATGCGCCTGCCATAGGCGTACCGCCAGCAATCGACACCTTTGTGGGCTTGGCTGTCGGCTTCGGCGTCGACGATCGCGAGACGGGGTTCGACTTGGGCTTGGCCTTGTCGGATATCAGGTAGCCGGCGGCCGTCCTTTGCTGTTGCGGGGGCGGGTTTGCGCTTTTGAGCGATTGTTTGAAGTTGGCCGATGTGCTCGCGCTGCTCTCCGCGGCCTGGGTGGGTTTCTTGCCGCCATAGTATTCTTCCTCCCGGTCCTTCTTGCTGTAGCTGGCCCCCGGCGGAGGGGCGGCGTCGACCTGTCTCGCGGCCGGGGTGTGTAGGTTCGACTGCTTCTTCTTTTTCGGGCCGCGCGATGACTTGGGTGCCTGGGCGCTCGAGCTGTTTGACGATGGTGCCGAGACCGGCGCCGTAGGCTTCGTGTCCTGCCTTCGCGAATTAAAGGAAGAAATAAACTCGACGGCCTGAGGTGAGTCGCCCAACAGGTTGTTGAAGTGCTCCGCAGCTTCGGTCTTTGAGAGTGTGGTTGCGTAGTCGAGCACCTGTTTCAACTCCTCCTCGGGGAGGGGGAGAAGACGAGATAGTTGCGCCAGCGACATGTCTGATCCTGCACCGTCGGTTCTCGGTGGTTCCCTAGTGGTGGCAGACGTTGGATGTGGTGTGACGCGGAAGAGATTGAGTGTTGGCCACGGCGGAGTGATGACGAGATGGAAGGACGGAAGTAGCAGGCATCTTTTTGAGGTGAGCTAGCGCCACAAATCCCCCGCGACGGCTGGGATGGCGGTGGGGGCACCGCTGTGGCTGCCTACGTCAAGCCCCGCTGTCGCCGAAGAGTCACTCGGCGTGCCGGATGCTGAGAAAGCCACAGTTCAAAGCATTTGGGGACGTTCAAGAGCTCGAGATTGATTGCTTGGAGTTGCAGATGAAATGTTTGAATTGAATAGGACTTGATAGCACTACCAGGTCTACAACAAGGCGTAAGAATTCATAAACTTGCAAACGACAAGTGAGTACCCGCGTATTACACTTGCAACTCGTGAATTTCCACGGTCGTTGTTGTTGAAGTTGTTTCCATACATCGAAAACAGGGAGCTACCTACCTAGCCTAAGGACATTAGGTAACGGGCAGAACGGAAGAACGACAGACAGGTCGAGCAGGCGGCGGAGGGAACACCATCATAGTCAGACCGATGCTTCTACTAGCAGAACCAGCCGTGGTCCTGCATCGTTCACACGCCCACATCGTCATGAGACCGGAGATACTCACAAGCCGGGAAGTGCCAGTCGGGGACGGACGGAAGTCGGCTACAAGGGGCGGGCCGAGAAGACAGGCCATGGGGTCATGAGTCGGCGCCGGCGGCGGGGGAGCCAGAGATTGCTTTCCTCGAAAACCGACCCGGTCGACAAGTAGGCAAGCATCAGAGGCGAGGCGGCGGTGCGCCTGAGACAAACAGCTTGGCTTCTTCAGATGGCCTGACCCGGCATTGCCCTGCATCTGTCAAGTGCGCCTGTTTGAGACGGTGTCGCATGAAGCCGGACGGTTCTCGTCGACGATGTAACATGTTTTCCGACGGATGCTAGGGAACCCCGGAGACGAAGACGAAGATGGAGGATTCGTAGGTCCTGTCCCATCCGCAGGTTGGAAGAGTAGCATTCCTCCCCGCCAGAGATGCGTCGACGCCCGTAACCACCGGGGCGAGGGAAGCACTCGACGGAGCCAACTGTGTGCAAGTTCCTTCAAGGGTTGCTATGTCGCCGTGGACACAGGATTTGGCACGTATGCCGCCATCTCTCCGTCCGAGAGTTACTGCGTCGATGTTTCCTAGAGCAGGACACGTTTGGTGATGCAGCCACAATGGAAAAGAGTCGTGACAGGATGCAATGAAGGCTCTACAGAAGAAGGTACAAAAGGAAAGCGTGCAGAGAGCTGTTGGTGGTACGTATCGACTCCGGCGTTTCCCCGTAGAGTCCCCGGCACCTCACAGCGCTTGGCCCGAATTGGGATTAGCGCTGTTTACTTGGAGTGTTCCGTCTCATCTCTCATCGCGATCGAGAAAGAGACGAATGGGTGTGGGAAAAGGGCCTGAGGGTGTTGTGGAGGTGAAGGGGAAAAAAACACAAGGAGGGTGTGCAGCGGCAGCCTCAGGGTTATCTTCGTAATCGGTGGTTTTGTGTGTACAGAGTATCGAATACATGTTGTGATGAAAAGCGTGTGGGCTTGCGGGTTTGTGAGCAAGTGAGTGACGACCTACTGACTGAATTGAATGACTAAGGATTGAGTCTGACTGTCGGGCCAGCGAGGTTCCAGCGCTCCACTCCCTGGCGGCGCCATTTCTCCCCAGCAACTGGGTGGCCGGCCGCCCCGTCCCATCTTTTTTTTCCCCGGTCCTCACTAGCACCACCACTCAGTTTGCAGCTCAGGGTGTCCACAGTCCACACAAGGCCGCATCTCTCCCAATTCCCGGCGCCCGTCCGTCCTTTGCTGTCCTGTCCTGTCTGTCCCGTTCCCCGTGGCCAAACTTATTTCGCGCGCCTCTTAAATTTTTAACCTCTCTTCCTTCCCTCTCACCCACCTTCAACCAACCTACCAACCTACTCAATTGTGTCCCATCTACCACCCTCACACACAAACCCCCTCCGTCGCAAACATGTCTTTCGTCCAGCGCCGCATGTTCTCCGCCTCGGCGAGAAGCGTACGTTCAATACACCCCCCCTCTCGGCGTCATCGCTGTTGTCCCCCCCTCCCCTGCCACGCGGTAGCTCCCAAGCTCAAAGCTTTCCTCCGACTCTTCTTCCGTACCTCCGAGAAGCCGACCTCGGGGGGGAGACGAGGCAGAGGAAGGGAGTAAAAGAGATCCCAGGAGAGGGAAAGCACAAGCTTTGTCGTACAACCCGACGTGTCCAAGACAACACCAACAACAAAGCACTCCAGCGCTGACAAGATGCCTTCTGTATAGCTCTCCAAGGTCACCGTCCTCGGTGCCGCCGGTGGCATTGGCCAGCCCCTTTCCCTGCTCATGAAGCTCAACCCCAGAGTCACTGAGCTCGCCCTCTACGACATCCGCGGAGGCCCTGGTACGTTCTGAACACTACTCTCTCCACCCAAGACTCCAGGTGAGACTGACTCTTCTTCCCCCAGGTGTCGCCGCCGACATCTCCCACGTCAACACCAAGTCCTCGGTCAAGGGCTACGACCCCACCGCCACTGGCCTCGCCAGCGCCCTCAAGGGCGCCGAGGTTGTCCTCATCCCCGCCGGTGTTCCCCGCAAGCCTGGCATGACCCGTGACGACCTCTTCAACACCAACGCCTCCATCGTCCGCGACCTCGCCAAGGCCTGCGCCGAGTCGTGCCCCGACGCCAACATCCTCGTCATCTCCAACCCCGTCAACTCCACCGTTCCCATCGTCTCCGAGGTCTTCAAGGCCCGCGGCGTCTACAACCCCAAGCGCCTCTTCGGTGTCACCACCCTTGACGTCGTCCGCGCCTCCCGCTTCGTTTCCGAGATCAAGGACACCGACCCCAAGGATGAGAACATCACCGTCGTCGGCGGTCACTCGGGCGTCACCATCGTTCCCCTTTTCTCCCAGAGCAACCACCCCGACCTGAGCTCCAACGCCGAGCTCGTCAACCGCGTCCAGTTCGGCGGTGACGAGGTCGTCAAGGCCAAGGACGGCGCCGGCTCCGCCACCCTGTCCATGGCTTTCGCCGGTGCCCGCATGGCCGAGTCCCTGCTCCGCGCCTCCCAGGGCGAGAAGGGCATCATCGAGCCCACCTTCGTCGACTCTCCCCTCTACAAGGACCAAGGCATTGACTTCTTCTCCTCCAAGGTCGAGCTCGGCCCCAACGGTGTCGAGAAGATCCTGCCCCTCGGCAAGGTCGACGCCGCCGAGGAGAAGCTCCTCGAGGCCTGCTTCGCCGACCTCAAGAAGAACATCGCCAAGGGTGTCGCTTTCGTCGCCCAGAACCCCCCCAAATAAGTGTGCAATCGATTCGCCTTCCAATAAGGAACGAGATGCCGATTTAATCTAGGGGAGGGCGGAAACGTCTTCTTGTTGTTGTAGTAGTAGTAGATGGGGACCATGGTTGAGTAGGGTTGGAAACACAAATCTCACACACTCTCTCTCTTCTCGGCGGCCCAGCTCGACGGAATGATACCTCACCAATTGCGTTTGGGCGTGTGTACGGCTGGGAGGGAACAACGGGTAGAAACGGAGGCGCAAAAAGTCGTGCTTTCCTACTCGCGGCATCGACTTTAGGTCTGCCTCTGTACCATAAATTTCAAACATGCTTGACTTGATGTCTCCGGCCCCTACGTGAATCGATTTGCGAGATACTCGACTGAGTTTTAACGTGTTGAATGGTGGCGGGTGACTATTGGCCGAATTCAATCAGTCACCCTACCCTAGGTACCATACCTAACCGATATACGCATTAAAGTGTATGTATGTATGTATGGGCAGTATCGTTCTCGATCTGTTCGTCCTCGTCCTTCCTTGCCTCAAAGAGAGAGCACTTGACTACGTACCTGATTCAAGGCAATACACACATGCACGAAGGGCAGGGATGCACAACCAATAATTTGCTAGTCGATATGTACACGTCTTCAACGATCAACTGTCATCGTACATCTCTCCCCTTTTATGTCTTCTAGCTTCTTTCTGTCGAAACAATACACTTCAAATCTATCGCCGGCATCTACTTACTGCCTCCGGCCCTGTCTCCACGCCTCGAGTTGCTGACGGCGCTCCTCAACCTTGCGCTCGAACTCGGCCACCTTCTCCAGCCGCTTTTGGTCCTCCTCCTCCTCCTTCTTCTTCTGCACTGCTTCCTTGCGGATCCGCTCGCGCTCCAGCTGCTCGGGTCGGCGCGCCGCGATGTCGCGCGGGCGGTAGTCCGAGAAGAGGTGCTTGAGGACGACTTCAATCACCCAGCAGGCGGCATAGTCAATGACCATGATGCCCGTCATCGTCGTCTTGAACTCATCGCTGAAAGGCACCAGCTTCATCTGCTCATTGATCTCGGGGATGAACTCCATCGAGCAGGAGAAGGCCAGGGCCGACACACCGACGATGCCGTAGAACATACCCTTGTTCTCGCGAAGACCCTCGCGGAACGGACGTCCCTGATAGTTAATGGCGAAGGTGCTGATCTGCTGGATGAGCTGGAGCAAATACACAGCGCTGTTGAGCAGACTGGGGGCGAACTCGGCCTCGAGGTCAACATCACCAGAGCGGCTGCGTGGGTTGTTAGTTTTTACATGAACGTACACTCTGGGGAGGGGGATAACGGGGACTTACGGCTCAAGTCTGTCGCAGAAGCGGGCAATATAGATCAGAGTAACGACGTGGACGGCGAACTGTCCCAGAATCGAACCAATAATGTAAAAGTTGAAAATATTGGGCTGGGGTCGTTCCTTGGACAGGCCCTCGACAACGCGGGCACGCGAGATGGAAAGGAAGCAGACGCTCATCAGGATACCGCTGATGGTGTACTGGCCATCGCCAAACTTGATGCCCTCGAGGTACAAGACACTCAGACTGTAGGCACTGATGAGACAGTTGAGAGCGAGGATCTTGTAAGTCTGAATGGTTGCAACAAGCGTGCAACGGCCCTGGCGAATGATGTTCGGGACGGCAATGACGTTACGCAGCTTGCTCGTGAAGGGAGCGGCAACGGACGCATCGCCAAGTTTCAGAGTGGGAGGCTCGTCGTCGCCCAACTCGTTCTCCATCATGCTAGACGTCATCTTGTCTGCGAAGCTGGCCGCGTTCGCAGCAGCCTTGGCCTGACGAGCAGCCTTCGGGTCGTTGTTGTTGTTGAGGAGTTGCTGGGCACCGGGAGACGTGACGGTTTCGATGGCGCTGACGCCGTTGGCCTTAAGCCACTCCTCGGGGGTGATTTTCTTCCTCAGCGCCTCTCGCTCAACAGCCTTGTTGAAGTGAGGGTTGCTAGTGCCAGGAGGGTACAGGTGGGCGATCATGACAGGGACGGGGGGTGCAGGCTGATTGAATCGCTTCATGAGGTCGACCTGCTTCTGGTAGATCTCCTTCATCTTGGTGTTGCGGGAGTGCTCGGCAATGCGAGTGAGATCGTCCTGAGTGCCGTTAAGAAGAGCGATACCAATGTGGGCCTGCTTGAGAGCGCCGACATCATTGGTTCCGTCACCAGCCATCAGAGTGTAGTATCCCATGTCTCGGAGACCAACGAGGATATCTTCCTTCTGCTTGGGCGAGACGCGCGCGTAAACCCAGGTGTGACGGAGAATTTGTTGCCAGCCGACCTGGTCCCTGAACTTGGCCAGGGCGTAGCCCGTCACGCAGAGGTCGTTGCTCTCGATGATCTTAGGGTCCAGGGGCTTGGTGGCATCAACCGGGATGATGATCTTCTCGTCGACACTGCGCCATACGAGCTTGTCGCCACCCTCATTGTCTTCAGGGGCATCGAGGATCAAGACATCACGGTCCACAATCTCAACATCTCTCGCGACATAGACAGCGGTGAGGGGGTTGTCTCCGGTAATCATGACAACGCGGTGGCTGCTCTCGTTGAGCATCTGCACCGCCTCCTTAGCATCTTCCTTCAAAGGGCACGAAAGGACGAGGAAACCGGCAAAGGTAAGCCCAGCCTCCACGTTCTCTCGCTTCAGGTCGTTGATCTTGCTGCCTCCGAGCTCGTTGTCCACAGTGAGCTGCTTGTATGCGAGGGCGAGAACACGGGAACCACGGCGGGTGAAGTACTTGTAGGTCTCTTCGTAGTCGGCCGGCACGGTAGACAGTCTCTTCATGATGGTCTCCGGGGCACCCTTGACACCGACAAAGGTACCGCGAATCCGGTTGCCGAGCTTGTCCGCGCCGTTGACAGTCGCAACGGCACTCTGCCTCTTGAGAGCGGAGGAGAACTGGAAACGGCGCTTGATCTGAACGGTTCCACTGACGCCAGTGGCAGCGGCCGTGGCAGGCTTGCTGGCAAGGGTATCGTTTCTTCCCAAAGTCCAGCCAAGAGATGTGAGAGTAGCCTTCTCCATGGGGTCACCAACGACTTCGCCCTCGTCGAGCTTGACAAGCGCGTGTGCAGTAGCGAGGACCAGGGTAGTGTCCAGACGGATCTGGTCGACCGGCGTCATTTGGGAGTGGGCGCCGTCAGTCTCACGGGGGGTATCTGCGCCGGCGGTTTGACCTAGTCCAAGGCCAGCAATGCCCTCAACAACCAAGTCCTCGCCAGTGAGAGTACCCGTCTTGTCAAAGCAGGCGATGTCGATGCGACCAGCAAAGGGAATGCGGAACGGCTCGGTGCAGAAGATGGCGTACTTGGCCAAGGCTGCCAGACTCGTGTTGACGGCAAGACTGAGCTCCATGGGTAGCTCGGGGGGCACGACACTGGTGACGATCAAGACACAGTCCAGAAGAAGCTTGGAGCGCTTGCGGTCCTTCTTGACGCCCTCGTCCCAGACGTACCACGAGGCGGCGATCGCGAAAATGAGGAGGAAAAGGATGAAGAGCAGGGCCTCGACGTTGTTGGCGGACACGCGCTCGGTGGAGTAGATCATGGTACGGACCAGGCTGCCCTGAGACGTCTCGAAACCGGTCTTCTGAACAATGGCCATGGCGCCGTTGTCGGGAGGAGGCGGCACACCGGAGGCCAGCTTGGGCTTCTCCTCGTCCGGATTGCCGTGAGTGATCTGCAAGACCTTGGTACCACCCCAGAGGAAGGCGTTCTTGTCAAGACCCTCGGGCTCGAGATGGGCGTCGGCCGGGCGGAGCTGGACGGAGTCCTTCAGGAGGGGCGTGCTCTCTCCTGAAAGCATGGCCTCGTTGACAATAGCAGTTCCCTCAACGAGCAACATGTCGCAGGCAACGCCGCTGTCCTCCTTGGTGCGCCCAACAGAGACGAGATCGCCGGGCAGGAGCTTGTCGCTCATAATCTCGGTCCACTTACCAAGACGGTAGACGTAGACGTCATAGGGCTTGATGCTCATGCCGCGGAACTCGTTAAGGGTGCGCTGGCGCTGCCAGACGACAGTGCTCTCGAAGGCGACTAGCATGAAGAGAGTGAAGAGCGAGTAGTACCAGTACTCATCAAGCATCCAAAGGCCGACGCAGAAGATCTGGAAGACGAAGAAGGGGGCGACGGCGTGCTCCTTGAAGAGCTCGGTGAAGGTGGGAACGGGGATGTCGAAGGCGTTGGGGCCGTAATGCTCCTCGATTCTCGTCAGCTCGTCCTGGGTCGTGATGCCCCTAGACTGCTGGTAGCGGCCGATCTTGGGCTTGGGCTCGGCATCGATATCGTAGGCTAGGGTTCGGAAGGACTTGTCCTCGGGGTAGTAGATGAAACGTCGCTTTTGGAACAGGAACGAGGTGTTTATTTTGCCGCCGACCTGTGTGTGGTGTGTTTTGTTAGAGTGAGTGCATCGCAAGGAGCGGAGGAGACGAGAGCGGACGCGCAGGGCAGCTTACCTTGTCGCGAACAATGTTGCAGATGTCGGCAGAGCCGGCGTTGGCAACAGGAATGACCTTGACCAGCTCGGCCTCGTCAATTGACTTGGCGCGGGTGGCAGTGAAGAGGGCCTGGAGGTTGACGCTCCAGTGAGTGCTCAGCCACACGAGGGACTGGAGGGTGACGATGGAACCAATCCAAACAAAAGTCCATTCCTCGGAGGCGATGTGCTTCTCGTAGAGTTCGGGAGTGAGGTAGTAGCGCAGGAAGATGGGCCAGAGGATGGCAAAAGGCCAGACGTAGGCGTGGAAGTAGGTCGGAAGAGGCTTCCAGAGCTCGGCCACCCTGATCTGGGGGTTATCCACGAGCGGCGCCATGATGGACGATCGTGGTGGGCGCGCGCGCGCGGAGGGAACGACCGCTCGGGCGACTGGACACGGCGGAAGCGATAGAATGGGTGGGTGAGTTATCGTTTGATCTAGGTCCTCTTTTGCATCGATGGTTTGTTGTTTTCTTCGATGCTGATAGAGGAAAGCAAAACCAAAAGAGATGGAATTCGCAGAGAGTCCAAGTGACCCGTGGCAGAAGGAGGAGGGCTGCTGGTGTGGGGTCTCTCTCTCTTTCGCTCTCTTCTCTTTCGCGTTGCTGGCGGCGGAGAATACGACGGGGGGCGGAGAGGCAAAAGAAAAAAAAACCCGAAGGATGTCGAAACGGCAAGGTGGTTATCTGTCCAAAATGCACGTCGCGATGGCGAACTGGGGCACAGTCGATAGGTACTTGCACAGGTAGGTACATACCTACCTAGGTAGGGACTTGGGCAGGGACTTTAGGTACTTGAGTAGGTAGGTAGGTATCTTAGGCGGCAGCAGGCCACACACGCTGTCGCTACTGATGACAAAGTCGAATGGCAGTGGACCATAGCACTAGATTCGTCCCTCTTTAGGCACTTCATCCGACCTCGGTGGAGTGTCCCGCCGCCGCCCACGACAGAGACGGTGGACATAATCGTTGTTCCGTGCCGGCGTTTTCGGTGCACTTGCCTGCTTAGATAATACACTCACTCACTCCACTCTCCGATTCCGGCTCTCTCACCGAGAACTCCGATACGGCATCCCTTTAAATCTCTCCATCCACAGGATCAAGATCCGAATCATGCAAGGTGCCTGAGATGGAAAACAAACGTCGGAAAAGGTTAATGCCTCGATGGAAGAAGAAAAAAAAGAAGTGTCTTGATTGGAGGCTAACTAGGCCTTGGTATAAGTAACATGTGTCTGGGAACCCCCGTCTCATCGCGTGGCTCTCCTTTGGCGGTATTTGCCGTATTCGCGTAATAGATATCATCCAATGTGAACCATAATCGTCAAGTCGTGCAACATGGCCATCGTGAAAACTTCATGATCCCTTGGCTGCCGCATCCGTTTCTCAGCCCTCCGTCGCTCCCGCGATAACGCTTCTTCGATTGCCCCGTGCCACCGGCCAGTCCTCGTACGTGGGCTCCTGGGATGGCTTTGGCGGTTTGATGTAGGCCGAGATGCGCTTCGAGACGCTTCCCTGACGTTGCAGGGATTCTCTCCTCTTGTCTGTCCTGACACTGGGGCTATGTGCCACGGTTGGCTGGCCGTAGAACTCGGACGAGGTCACCTTGCGCTCCTCGAAGGCCGTTGCGAAGGACATCATACTTGCCCGCTTCCCGTTGCCGACCGAGTAGTACGCGCTGTGTCGCTTGTTTTTGGTATTGATATTGTTGTTACTGCTGCCCCCATACGGCGCTGTCGCACTGACGGTGCCGGCGTATGCCGAAAAGGGGTCGGTAGCAGGCTGGGAAGAGCTCCAGGGGCCATTGCTGTAACCGTAATGACCGGAGCGGCGAGCAAGGTTACGCCACATCTGCGCGTGATGTTCACGTTCGGCGACCTCGGCATCTGCCAAGAACCGCTCAAAATCCGACATCTCCTGCGCGGCGGGTTGTCTGCTCTGCGAGTCTTGCCGAGTCAGAGGCCGGGCGTGGAACGACTTGGGACGCGGCGGTGTTGGGGGCGATACTTGCTGCGGCGTCTGGCTAGGGGGGTCAAAGGGCGCTTCCATCTCGACAGGTGAGGCCGACTTGGGAGGTGTGAGTTCTCTTGCGTAAGGGTCGGAAACGAGGTTGAAGCTATGGCGCTGGGAGGACCTGGGGCGCGAATGACTTCTTGCTGCAGGTGCCTTTCCGTTGGACGACGAAGGCGTATTTGAACCATCTCGCAGTAGGTTGAGCTGATGCTGCCACGAGTCGGCAGTCGCGGGTTCCCTCGTGGTAACCACTTCAACCTCGCTACTCTTGACGATTTCGAGACGCCGGTGCAATTCCATCGGAGACGGCGCCTCGTATTTTGTTGACGAATGCAGGTCCCGTGACTCGCGCTTCTCGGCCTGTTCAGCCGATGGCGTCCGGTGCCTACCTGTTTCTTTCTTGTGAGGTTCCAGCTCCAGCTCCGGCTCCGGCTCGTCGTCCTCTTGAGCATTAGCGGCGATTGTAGTCAGGGGGCGCAAGACGCCGTTGTGCAGGTCGTTGCCAAGAAAGAAGCTGTGGCGGTTGTGGCGTGCTGTGTTGGTCGTGCGCGAGAAGTCGGCGGCCGCGTGTTTCGGTATATATGCTGCTCGAGGCGCCGGCGATTGCGCCGGTGTGTTGGTCTTGGCCACACAGTCATCGTCTTGGCCAAAGTCATTGGCGCCGGCTCTCGACCAGAAGCGCTTGCCGTAGCTAGATTTCGAGCGCAGTCTGGGTTCAGCCGGCGACGGCGACGACGCCGACGCCGACGCCGACTGCTGGAGATGTTGCTGTAGGTGAGGATGGGACTTGGATTTGCGTGGGACGGCGGCGCCGGCAGTTGGGGTTATGGCTGTCAATGCTTTCTGGGGCTTTATGACTTGTCGTAGGAATCGTGACTTTGGCGAAAGTCGCATGTCTGGTGAGGCAGTCTCGCTTCTCGATGTGCCGTGCGTCTTTTGCAACGACCGGTTCTGCGGCGGTATCTGGTGCTGCTCTTTGGCCCCACGAATCGCCGCCGGGACAGCGTCGGGAGAGCCCTCCATCTGCTTGTCGGCGCCGGATGGGTGACTCGTATTGTCGTCTATGCTTGCAGTGGGAACTTGAGGCCTCTTATGGTTGTCGGTGGCGTCCTTCTCCTTGGGAACCGCCAATCGCCGTCGCATCAAGCGGCCAAACAAACCAGGACCTTCTGTACGCGCCGGAGAAGATGTAGCAGTTGATGACGACGCGGTACCGGACTCGAGGCTTTGTGCCGCTGCTGCGCCCGTGGCGCCAGCCGTGGCACATGCGGCAGTCGACGGATAGCTTGTCGATGGTGACAGCTGCAATGGCTCGTTCTCGTCGAGCCCTGGCAGCGGTGCGACGACACGACCGTTGCCAATGTGACCCTGGATCAGGGTCTGTGTATTGTTGGTGACAGGGGGGGCTGGCGGCACTCGGATGGTGTTCTGGGGATTGTGGAGCTGGGGACCATGTCGTTGCATCGGGGGTTGCATTGGCAGGGGTCTCTGTTCTTGATGCTGCTGCTGGCGAGAGGGCGGCGGCGTTGGTTCGGCTGGGGCCTGGGGATGATGATGCTGCTGCTGCTGCTGCTGCATCGGCACAGACTTGCTGTTATTGCTGAGCCCGTGTAGACTGAGACGCCGATTGAGGAGCCGGCTGAAGGCGTTCTTGACTCCCGCCGCGGGTTGTTCCTCGTCGTCTTGCTGTTGGCTTCGCGGGTGTTGCTGCTGTTGAGCCCACCGCTGAGAGGAATTCCGATACGAGGGCGACGTATCGAACGAGGCGCTTGCGGGCGCTATCATTGACGACGGCCTCGGTCTTGATCGGGAGGGAGGGGAGGTTGGAACAAGAGGCAGAGGAGCAGGACCAGAAGCATCAGGAGCAGCATAGGCGGTTTCCGTCTTATTCAAGTGTTTCGACAAACGGCGCTTGCTGTTGGCTGAGTTTGTCAAGTCGACCGAGTTGTTTGCTTGACCCCGGTCCTGACCCCCGTCCTGCTTCCCGCCCTGTTCGGTTTCTTGCTGATCTTCCAGCGTTACGGTTATGGCGGTATCTGGCCGCCAGCTCCACCGATTTCTAGACAACCGGCGCGATGAGACACTGGTGTCGGTAGGTTGCAATCTCGAATCGTTTATAGTGTTGACCTCGTACAAGTCGGGCTTTTCGGGGGAGCGGACGAGAGGTAGCTGGCTCGTCGCCGCATCATCTCGGGCTTGGATCTTCCACGGCCCTCCGGACCATGACCAGCGATTGCGATTGACCATTTTATACACGGTATTTCCACAGCAGTGTTCTCGCTGGACCGTTTCCCTGAGCCTGTCGGTTTTTTCGAGTTCGTTCCCAGACGTCCAATCCCGTCGAGAAGTGCACCACCCAAACCCTCTCAGCTCAGCCAAAGAGGCCGTCTGCGTTTGCGGGCGATCCGAAGGTGCAGGAGGGGCTTGTCGGAGTGACAGTCGGCAGCCCAATCAGCAGAGCCGAGACGAATTAGTGAGGACCGAGACAGGGACCAGAAGGAAGAGGAGGCGTGTCAGCAGGGGAACTTGGCTGACTGAAAATGGATCGAACGAGATGATGGACCGAATAAGAACGCGTGAAGGTCGGATGCGAGAGGGAGATATGTGACTGAAAAACCAAGGCCCACGGATCCAACAATAGGCAGAGACGGTCTGGAAGATACCTCGAGGCGTCGAAGCGGGACGGGACTGATGCTATCAGCGACGAGTCTTCTTCGTTTTCTTCCTCAGATGGACAAGTACTCGGCAAGTACCTACACATCGGGTCTTTTATGTAGGTTGCCAGCCGTTTCCTGCTCATGTCCCGCCGGCTCCTGAGGTGACAGTATGCACTATAGCTTTTTTTCCCCAGCGGGCAGAACAACTTTGGCGGTACATGGTTGGTGTGCTTGGTGTACTCGACGATGCAAAACAATCGACGAGAGAGCAGCAGCATGGTCACCGGACAACAAAGAGAAGATGAGCCCGTGTTGGGTGGGCTTTGACATCTCGTTTGAAGCGCAACAGAAGCAGAATCAGATCGGCAGCATCAGTCTCCTGAATCGTCCAGGCGGCGGGATACCGGAGGATGATTGTGTGTATGTAATTGGACACAAAGGCGAGTGAGACCCTCCCCCCTTCGCCTTCGGCCAGCGCCAACGAGACAAAGCGGCATTTCGCGCGGGCAGCAACTGCAAGCTAACGGTCCCAGCCCCGCGTCAAAGTGTTCGTTAGCGTCTTCAGGAGAGCGTCAAGACGAAGAGAAAAATGCAGCAGCTCCGTGTACCGCCGAGTGTACAAGGCGTCTGCTTGTGGCCATGCCTGTCTGGGAAGGTTAAGAGAGATGCGAAGGGTGTGCCTTAGACGTCATTGAAGGCGTGTCTGCCAATCTGGATGGTCTGGTCAGCGTAGTCTCTATTCGTATTGCGTCTTGAACCCGCGCTCGGGTAGGCCTTTGGACAATAAGACGAGCTACGCTTGTCAGATTAAGAGGCTCACCAGAATCCTCCATCGGCGAAATCTCGAGTATCGCCGCAGTTATGGTGCCGTTGAGCCGGAGCACCAAACAAGGGCGAATACCAGTGAGACCCGAATATGGGACATGATCGACCATGATGTCTACGAGGTAGTCACATTGCTTGACGGTGTGCGCCGAGAGAAGCACGGGAGGCAAGCGACATGCGATGGGTAAGGGACGCAGGTCTCGGCCATCATGTCGAACTTACAGGTGGAAAGGGTCGCGACCCAACTGCCCAAGACGACAAGCAACATCCGATGATCGTAGACGGCTGTTTTCTTTGTTCGTGCGTGGAACGAGGCGTCTGAGATGGACAGCCTCTTCAGGCTACGTAGCCAGCGGGATGGCAAAAGGCGGCTCTTTGCTTTCTGGAGCCCGTCTTGGATGAGGCTTGTAGCCAAGAGCGCAAGATCCGGAGCCGAGACCAAGAACAACTTTCGGACCAGCACTTCTGGTCCTGAGCTTTACCGTGTAAAGATGTTAGGCGCGTCGTGGCGTCTGACTGTGTCCATCTGGCGAAGACATTGAAGACGGTAGAAGGAAGGGCGGCGACGGTTTTTGAGCTACGTGAATAAAGGAAGCATGAACGGGGAGAAGATGGTGTTGAATTAAGCTAGACAAGCTTATGCTCCGAGATGGCCCGTGGTCTGAGATCTCGGGGATTATGTTATGTTATGTTGCGTTGCGCTGCGTTGCGTTGCGTTGCGTTGCGTCGGCTGAAGGCAGGGATTGCCAGCAAGATGGTCCCTTGGCTGCTCGGATGGAGCAACATTCCCCGGTCAAGGTGAGCAAGGTGAGCAAGGTGGGGGGGGGGGCTTGAGGCATCTCGGTGAGGAAAGGGACCGTGAAAGGACAGAACCAAAAAAGGAAGGAACCGAGACAGGAAGGAACAAGGAAGTAAAGATACCAATCACCTAGCACGTCAACAAAAGCAAGCAGGCAAGCAAGGAAGGAAGCTGCGGTTTGGTGGCAACCTAAGGTACCCATGAGTTCCCATGCGATCTCCCTCCCTCTCCCATCTCGTTCGCACCAGGACAAATGGGAAATCCCCCTCTCAACAGATTGGGACTCGGCCTCGTCTGCTTCATTGTCTGTCTACAGCCGACTCGACATTGAGAGAGAAGGACAAAAAGAGCACGTTCAACCACCTTCTTACAACCAGCTGTGCCTGTGGAGTGCCCCCACACCCTTGTCTTACACGTAGGCTGCTCTGCTGGTAAGTACTGACATCGATACACAAAGCCGGCTGGCTACCTATTCCCATCTCGACCACGCTTAGCTCGGATTGGGCAACATGTCTCGGGTGGAAACCAGAACACAAGTCCATGTGCTGCCTGTCCCGCGGGTTTCGCCATGCAGCCACACCTTCGACCTTGGCCTCAATCCGGGCATCCGGACGTGTCCCAACCTGTCGCGGCTACAAGGACCTCGTTCACGAAGTCCTAGGTAAGAATCAAGAGATGGGCATCGATCAAGGTACGCTTCGCTCCAGAAAAGCCCCGAACCCACCACCCACACACGGTGCCGCTCGTGCCCTCGCTCGACGGCCACAGGTCACAACCAACACCACTGTCAACCACCCTGTTGTTTTGTTTCTTGTCACCAGGTCGACAAAGCTCGGCATCCTGTAGGGAAGAGCCATGACAGGCGCCTTTCAGGCCGAGGGCTGAAAGAGAGCGTGACCAGACACATTGACACATTTGGTCATTTGGTTATTTGGCTGTGCCCTTTGCGTCCTTACACGCCGACTCGAGAACACGCCTCGGGAAAGCTAGGGGTGTGCCTGCGTTTCGAAACAGCCTTGTCTGCATGCACCCCGTACAGGGCACAGGCTCGGGGCTGGAGTCCCCCAGTACGTGCGTCGGCCAAGCCTGCTGCACCACGTTCTACGGTTCGTCTCGCCGACTCAAGAACACTCAAGGCTTCCATACCAACCCTTTTAGTCGCATGGCGGATGCCGAAGACGGTGCCGTCCCTCTCGGACAGCACTGCCGGTGTGCGTTGTTGGCCACCTGCCGTCTCGTGACTGCCCTCCCACTGCTCGGGCTCTCGACAAGATGGTTGCTGTGCTCCCATTGCTTTTTCAGACTTTGCTCCGCTGGGAGCACCAGGCACCTCGCGACGGCCGGTCCGACTTGAGGAGGGCCATACCCATCAAGAAAGGGTCCACCGGCTACCAATTCATCGGATCTAAGCCAACTATACTGGTATGGCAAGAAGGTCGGCGCGTACCTCGCCTCAAGGACTACTGGCGACTAGCCAACCGCAGACAGCCTGGAACCCGATTAGCTTGCTTTTCTACAGCAGTCCGTCCTGTACGGCAAATTAAAGATGCAAGTAAGGGTAGAACAGCAGAGTGAGAGAGAGAAAAAGAGCGAGAGGGGGAAGTAACATCAAAATGACATGCCGTGTTGCATTGCGCAGGAGCAGCCACCCCAGCTAAGCCCAGCCATTCCCCTCCACGTGGTTGGGCTGTGATGTCGGCAGTCAGCCCTCAGGACGACCCTTGTGTGAAAAGAAGGATCTGCTACTTCAACCGGACAATGATGGTTCGCTGAGCCCCCCGGGTCGCGGGGGAGGGGTGCCTTTGCGTCCCGTCCCTGGGCCTCTTTGTCTCCGCGCTGAGACACGGTCCAGCTCATGCCTCGTCCCAATATCCCAGAACCTGCCAACCCCGAAATCGCACTCAAGGGGTGGGAAGGGGGGGCAGAGAGGTCCGTCCGCGTCGGTGAAGGGCGGTTGTTTCTCGTGTAATATGGCTCCGCGAGGCATTGACGACTAGACCCGACCCGATTGCCCATTTCGTATTGTTGCTGTTGTGCTGTTGTCGTTCTTTGAACCCTGCGAGGTCCATGTCCCATCAGACACGAAAGAGAGGGACGATGCTTCCCACGCCGAGTTAGAGCGTGTGGGTACTATGGAGGGAGGTAGGTAGGTAGGTCAGGTGTGCGAGGAATCATTATTCATTGACTACGCTGCGCTTCTGAGAGCAGCATTCCAACTCTCGGGTATAATCCAGCGCTTCCTCAATCCGGCCAATGCAGATAGATGTGTCTCCCACGGCTCAATGCCAACCGTCGACAACCAGTCATCCCTCCTTCAGCCCCTGCAACGCCATGATCGCGTCTGCCTCCTTGTTCAACTGCGAGCTCATCAGTGGCATGAACCCAAGACTCCGAGGCTGGGTCCAGCCAGACGCCTTAACCAGTTCATGAACGACAGAATCCGACCGGAAGAATGGATCACCCACCCTCGGGCCAAGCCTAGCCCGCGAGTTGGGCGACATAACCGAAAGTGGACCTGTCGGAGGAGAAGGGACAGGCTCCAAAGGCTGGAGCTTCAACGGCGTCGAGACAGATGCCCCGGTCGTTCTTAAAGGGGCCAACGTCAACGACTCCATGGATGCTCGCTGCATGTCGGGGAGAGTCTTGGGCGGCGAGGCGCGCGAGACGAGGACCGCCTTGCTCTTGGCGGACGGCCTCTTTGCTTTCTGTGGCGCCGTACATAGCAAAGATTTGACGGCGAGGGTGGGCCGCGGCATACCCGGCACAAACACCTCCTCACCGTCAATCTTTTTCCGTTTCCGCGTCCGGGGATTGACCTTGACGGCCGCTAGGATAGAGCTCTCAGCGGTTCCTGACATAGTAACGTCCTCCGCAACGACTCTCGTGTCCCGTCTCGCTTCTAACTGCGGGACCTCTTGCTCCACCGTAGACGTAGTCGGCCCCAAGTGTAAAGTTGTGACAGAGTGTTGCTGAGGGCTGGACTCGGACGTCTGTGATGGAACAGCCTGCGCAGATTTCTTTTTTCGTCGGGGCTTCGGCTTCTCGGTTCGAAGGCTCACAGGAGAGGACGACGGCGGCACCGTCTTGTTGTCAGTGATTCGGCGAAGCTCGGCCATGACCTTGAACACGAGGTACACGGCATTGGTCGTGTCATCACGAACGGCCATGGGCCGACGGGGTGTAGTTTTGGGGACAGCGGTCTTCGGGGCCTTTGGGCCCTTTTCCCTTTGCTTCGCTGGCTTACCGTGTCCAGGATTAACAATCTTGGCGGCGGCAACCTTCTGGGTCTCTTCACTTCCCACCACCGGCTTCTCGTATCCAAGATCAACAACGTTGGGTGGCTCGACTACCTCCTCTGGTCTGGATATCGCCTGGGGAAGCGGGGTTCGAATTGGCGCTTCGGGCGTCAAGTTGTTAAGAGACTTCTCGGGCTTCACAGTCGGAGGTTCCGGGTTCGCGGCTGTAAGTTCAGGCTTCTCGGCTGGAGGTTCAGGCTTCTCGGCTGGAAGTTCAGGCTTCTCGGCTGGGAGTTCGGGCTTCTCGGCTGGAGGTTCAGGCTTCTCGGCTGGAAGTTCAGACCTCACAGCCGCTTCCGGTGGCGATAGTTTAGGGGCATGCTCGCCCGACTTTGATGACTCCGACTTAGGCTTCGATCCTTTTTCGGCGGTGTTCTGCCGCTTCTTTGGTTTGTCGCTGCTTTCCTTCTTCTTCTTGGACAATTTCGTGCCTGGCGGTAGCCAAAGCAGAGGTATCCTCTCCTTCAGGTTGGATACCCAGGCGTCACAGTCCCACTGGACCCAGTAGTCGATGATCTCTCCCCATGAACTCTCCGGAGGCTTTGTATAGTTCACGAACACCACTTTACCGCCTCTGCTGTGAATGGTCTTGGCGAACTCCCTGACAAGAACCTTGAGACCATGAACCTTCAGGGAGGTGCCGAGAATGAGGAGTAGATCAGGCGAAAGCCCGAGATCATGGGTGATGATGGGGGAGATGAGATGGGCGTTTGGGTGCTCTTCACCGTAGAGTACAATATCCGGTCTCAGCTTGCCGACACCCAGCGCTCTCTTGCCCTTCTCCTGTCGTGCAGCGGTCGCTCCAGCGCAGTATGGGCACTCGGGCTGTCGTCCAGAGAGAGTCTCGTGTGCTCTCCCTCCTTCATCCCAAGCACAAATCTTCCCGCACAGAAAACACCGCAGAGACTCCAGAGATCCGTGTAGGAAGACACACTCGACGCCGTTGGACTTCCGATCAGATCGCTGTTGACTTTGGGACTCGGCGAAAGGAGTGGCGTCGGTCGATTCAGCGCCCTCGGCACTACCATTCCCTTCAGTTTCGACATTGCCTTTCTTTTCTTCCGGCTCTGGTCCTGCTGTGGCCAGCTCGCTGCCGGCTGAGGTGTTTGCCAATGCCGAGATGGCCAATACCGCTCCAACGGATTTCCTTGAAAAGCGACCCCTGTGTCCCGGTCCTTCCTGAAGTGACGTCGATAACCCAACCTTCTCTTCGATCTGGTCAATGTTCTGCGTATAGCACCGAACCAACTTTCCACGATTGCGGAGGTGACCGATGAAATGGTGCGATTCGGTCGGCTCAACACACTTCACTTTCTGCCGAAGGGTTGTGGCGAATGTGTAGAAGACCGATGTCCGCAGTGGATCTGCCCAGATTGAAGCATCAAATAGATCCCTGCCTTTGATGTTGGGCAGAGTCGACTTGCTTGGTTGAGAGGACGGAGGTGTTTCGTCAGTTTCCGAAGAGGCAAGGCTGCTAGCCACACTTGAAGTCTGTCTGGTTGATGAAGACGATGTTGGTTCCTCGAAGGGGTCAAACAGGATGGGGGGAGGCGAAGACAATGGGGATGAGCTGAAAGCTGGCACTGGTTGCTGGCGATTCGACTGTGCAAAGGAGCTGATCTTGAAGGTTGGCGTTGTTTGGAGGAACAAGCTAGGAGGCGACGACAAGGGTGACGAGCTGGAGTAGAACCTTGTGGTTTTGGGCGTGGTGTAGGCCGAGGTCTGAAGTGTTGAGGCTGGGACAGGGGCTGCTGGGTTGAGAACCTGATCAACTTCCTCCAGCTGGAGTGAAACTTTCGAACAAGCCTGTCCTGGCGCAAAGGGTACCGAGCTTGGAGGCTGTTCCCTGGGTTCAGGTTCTTGTCCGTTGACCAAGGGATGTGTTAGCAAAGACCTCTTCCGTAACACGGCAGAGCGTGCCTGATAAGCATTGGCTCTTGGTTTTGCCCCTGGGCTTGCAGAACGCCCACGTATGCGCAGAACGCGGCGGGCTGGGCTTTCTTCTTTCTGCAGTGGGTTGGGTTGAGTCCCAGTTGGACTTGAATGCGCAGCCGTGTGAGAGCGCCTTTGAGGGCTCTCATCCGGGGGTAAGGATGCGGCTCTCCTGGACAACCGAGTTGATCCGGCTATAGCCTCATTGCATCTGGTGCCATGACCCTTCCTAGCCCTGGAGTCCTCACTTGTGGTGGCGCCGTCGTCGACTGTCAATTCTCGTGACCTCGCTCTCGTCACTGGACCCTTCGCCCTGGTTGCGGTCAAGCTGGGCGCTGGCGTGTCTGACCCATTAGACAGTCGGCTCTTGTCCTCCTCCGAGCTACTGAGCACCTCTTGATCTTCGGTAGCTTGCGAGTCGTCGCTGAGGCAGATGCCCGAATCCTCGAAAGACAGTCTTCGCCGCTTGGTGGGTGGTTCTCGTTCGTCACGGCACGCATCGAACGATGTGGCGCATCTCGATTCCAGAACATCCTCCCGGGTCGCGTTGTCGAATTGGGCTTGGATCAGAGAGTACAGTCCATTTTCGCTTCGGAAGTCCTAGAATGACATTAGTCCCGGCTGGCGGGCAACAACGGTATGACTGCTTACGGGAATACCGGAGTTGGTGCTGATGCCGGCGCCGGTAATGACGACGACCTTGCGGGCTTTGAAAAGCGAGTCGGCGATCCCTTGCAGAAGAGCATCCTCGGCGGGGGTGACCTGGGTGGTGGGCATTCTGAACGCGTGCTAGAGTCGGCCCATTGGACTGGTTCGGGGTGGCGTGCTGACTGTCGACGACTTCCTTTCCTTGGATGCGTTTCGAGACGCGTAGGTGTCTGTGGACAAGATAGTCGGCGCGTAGGGAGCCTCGTTTGGGAGAAAAATGGTGTGCGTCGATTTTAGTGAACGCGATGTACCTCCGCATAGGCGCCCAAGTCGTATGGCGGCGACGTAGTGTTTTGCGACCGTAGAATTAGACCCCTGTTTCCCAATCGAGTGGAAGGACCGTGATGTCCCGGTGCAAAGTCTTCAGACAGCTTCTCGGATCTTCAGGCGCGGCAGGCAGGCGGCAGCCATACGGTTTGATGTCGGGGTTTTCGTCGTGGTCGTTCGTTCCGCGACACGGTAGGTAGCGAAGGAGGCTGGAAGCTGGAAGCGGATGCAGACGCAGACGCAGAGACAGACGCGGTAGGCCCAAGCTGCCAGACGGGGGTTCGCGCTGCCAGGGTCTGCCGGACAAAGCTCGCTGTCAGTGGCACGGGACCAACTCGGAGCCTCGAGTACCAACGGTCTCTCTGGGTAAGAATTGATTGCCGGTCAATTGTCCGAAAAGGAGAGGTGAGGCCGTGAGGTCGAAAGTGACGGTCTGGTAGGCGGTGGCGCGAAGGAAGGTTCAAGACCTTGGTAAGCCAAGCTCGATATTGGACAGCCCGACGCGTCTCAGAAGGTGCTCGGGAAGTTCAAAGCTCGAAAGCTTAACGATCGAAGCTATAGAAGCTTAGATAATATGCCTGCCGTTGTATCTTGTGTGCAAGGGGCGGAAGACGCGCCGAGGATCCACGGCGAGGGGGGATTGAACCACTCGAGCAATGTTGAGGATGTTAACGGAAGGTTACTCGAGGTTCCTTGTGTTATTGTGAACCGCGACATCCCGCAAACCCAGAGGCGGCAATAGCCTAGCGTTAGTGGCCTCGATCGCTAACTTCGCCATACGTTAGTGGGATGGATCGCCGAAGACCCACTTATGATGGTTGATAGCGATTACGATAACGGCAACGATAAAATGGACCGATAAGGAATGACGTGGGGCAACTCTTCAACGGGGTTCCAGTGGCTGGCTGTATCTGCACTCTCTCACTCACTGTCTCAATCTCAGTCTCACTCTTCTTCAATTCAACCGTCCTCCCGATTCGTTCATCTCTCGGTATTCAAGCAACTATCACCACAGCCTTTTGACAGGTAGCATGGGCCGTTACGCAACCACGACACGCGCTTGGTCCGCTGGCGGCTGACGTAGAAGAAATGTCATCGCTCAGGCGTCCGAGTGGTTGTCGATTTGACATTTGCCCGTCAACGCACCGCTGTGACCGGCCATTTTATCCACAAAGTCAAGAGGGCAGAAGGGATTGTGACGGACGACATTCACCTCAGAAAACGTGACAATGAGGACAAGCTCTGCGGAAGTGCAATTCCCGCCAGACACCCCGATATACCGACACACCCGCCCGCCCATTGGCGGCAACAAAACGCTCCCAGCGAACGGCATCGAGACGGGATCCTCACCGGCGACGACGCGCTGGGTGTATGAACCCTTCACATCTCTCCGGGTCGCCCGACGTTATAGATCCGGCAGCTTGGCATGACAGCATCATCTCCAGCCTCCATTCAGCGTGGAGCCGTTTTTCTAGAAGAGTAAGATGATGATACTTGGACAGCGGGGAAAGTGAGTCAGCTGCTGGAATTCATCGCCAGTGCGCAAAACCCGTTGGTTTTGGGGTGTGCATCTCCCAAAAAAAGGACCGGCATGAGATGAGGCCGGTGACAACTTTGAACTTGGGACGCATTTTGAATGAAGGCTTGAAAGGGAGACTGGCGTGACTGCGACGTCGTCGTTTGATCTACCTCCCACCTCCACCTCCACATCCACACCCCCCCGTGACGGCTCTCTTGAACGTTGACGCCGGCTCGTTGGCCGCCTGCATCCCACCTCGTGTCAACCTTAAGGCCGGGGCCGCTGCTCACGGAACACCCCGGTCTGAGAGAAACCTTCCTCAGCTGGCACACCTTGTTTTTGATCGCCGTGCCTCCTTTTATTTTGGTCGTCTACTTTGTGTTGGCTGGCATCGAAGGGCCCGGGTTGTGAGGTTTCCGTCCAGGCCTCAGCTCGTTCCGTTCCTGGATCCAAAGACACGACGAACACGTCCCCAAACTGCTGCTGGGTGCTAGCGCATGAGTCGCCGTTGATCGGTGCATCCCATGATATTGCCGGCCCGGAACCATATAGACAGGCAATAGTGTCGTCGAGTCTGAGATGATCGATATAAAATGTCATCGCTGTCGCCGTCTCAGTTAACCTACCAGCTCAATTATATCCCGATTGTCGGTTTCTCTGCTTCATGTGCTAAGTCTTTCCTTCTTGTAATAACTTCTACTTGCTTCCACTCTTTTTCTATACTACAGGCAGGTCCAGTTTCAAACTTCATCATGCAATACTCCAAGTCCTTCGCTCTGCTCTCGTTCGTCTCGGGAGCAGTTGCCCAGCAATGCACACTGCAGTTCGACGGCCGCATCCCCGTCGGCACCGAAGTAGAGGCCTTTGACGCCAACAACAACATATTCAATCCCAAGAATGTCGTTGGCGCGGGCTTGACCTTCAGCCAGGTTCTCCAGTTGCCCAACGAAAACAGCTCTCCCTTTGACGGAAACGACAACGTGCCTCTCGCCGTCGCCATCAGGTATGAGCCCCGGGTTGCGCAACGCCGCCCAGCCCACATAACCAGCTAGCTGACGCTCTCTCGTTCTCCCCCCTCCCAGTGACCAGTCCATCTTCAACAACCAGACGAGCTTCCGACGCGCCGAACTGATCCCGGCCAGCAACTCGGGCACCGACGCGTCCACAACTGGCATCAAGACGCTTCATTTCAGTATCCAGAAGGACGCCCAACGGCCACTTAATCTCTCGCACGAGTACCAGATGGCCTTCCTTGAGAGCAACGACTTCAGCACAAACCAGGTCGTCCTCAAGGCCGGGACCATCCTGGGCGGCGACCCAAACGACGACCCTGATACTCTCACACTCTTTGGCAACGTCAACACCAAGCCGGCGCCCCCCGTCCTGTTCAGCACCTCGTTCACCGAGGGCGTCGTTCACAACTTCGCCGTTACCCTGAACTTCGACGCCAAGTAAGCTGCTCCCACCCGAGCCGGCTGTGGTTGCGTATGTGGAACTGACACTCTCTTGCTAGCACGGCGCAGGTGTTCTACTCCACCGACAACAACGATCTTGAGGCGCAGGGTGATGTTCAAGTCAATAACGTTACTGGCCAGGGGCAGTACCACTTTGGTCTGCTGAAGAAGCCCGTCGGCGGCCAGGGCGATATTACCAAGAACGGCTTCCAGTCGGCTGGGATCGACGAGGCCGTCATCTACAGCGGCGTCTTTCAAGAAGACAGCGCCAACGGCTGCATCAGCCTGGCCCCGTGATCGCCATACACTTGTACGACCATGATATTCACTTATCTACCATTGTATCTCTACGATAGGTTGGAGACCCACGCGGCGCGAAGGGCTCTCTTCTGTATAAATAGAAGCCAGTGATGTCGATAGTGCTTGTGAAATTTTTCAACCCAACTGGATAGGGGTTTGGAAACAACATGGCAATTTTCTCGTACATTCGTGGTCATTAAAATGCCACACTGGCGGGAGAAAAGGAAGAGTAAAAAGAGGGACAAAATGCCTTTCTGTCATAAAACGCGTTGGGGTATTATATTAGATGGCGGTACTTATTAATCTGTTTTGAGAAGTCCTCCTTAGACCTGGACCAAGAGGAGAACACGATTTTGGATGCTTTGAGATGGGCGCAACTCTGCCTGCTGCAGCGTGTGACACTGCCATCTAACTCTCCTGATGGCTCACGACAGCGGTCACCTTCTCATTGCGGTTGGCGACCTCCTCCAATTGCGGGCGCAGAGAATCGGCGGCCTCCTGCGAGAAGTGACGGGCGCCAACGCGGTGCTCGAACAGCAGGTCGAGCTCCGAGTAAGTGAGGCCAAAGGGCTCCGGGAGGCGGAAGAAGGTCCAGGTCAGGAACAGCAGGGTGATGCCGGCCCAGAAGAAGCCGCCGCGGGCGCCCCAGTTCCAGTCGTTGATGCCGACGATCTTGGGCTGGATGGCATTGACGATGAAGCCGCCCGAGTTGTAGAAGGCGCGCGAGAGGGCGACGGTCTTGACGCGGAGGCGGGTGGAGGGCACCTCGGCGACGAGGGTGTAGCACGAAGGGCCGACGCTGAGCTGGAAGGCGAAGAGCATGACGATGATGAGGGAGCCGACGGCCCAGGACCTCGCGGGCAGGCCGGCCTCGTCCTGGGGGATGCCGATGCCGCCGATGACGATGAGGATGACGAACATGGCGGACAGGCCGGCGAGGTACAGCGTGCGGCGGCCGATGTGGGTCATGATGTACCAGGCGATGATGCAGCCGATGAGGCCGATGCAGTTCTGGATCAGGCTCATGGTGAAGCCGTTCTCGTTGCTGAGGCCGGCGTTGATCATGAACTGGGTGCCGTAGCCCATGAAGGGCACGCCGCAGAAGGACTGGGTCAGCCAGACCATGCATGCAATCTCGGTGCGGCGGAGGTCGACGCCGCGGAAGCAGTCCCAGTAGTGGGCGCCCGAGCTGACCTCGATCTCGAACTGGTTCGTGAGGCGCATCATCTCAATGTGGGCGTCGAGGTCGAACTCGACGCCGCTCTGGGGGGACGTCAGCCGGCGGACCGACTCCTTGGCCTCTTCGAGGCGGTTCTGGCGGACGAGCCACCAGGGGCTCTCGGGGGCGAAGAGCGTGCCGATGATGATGGGAATGGGCCAGACCCATTGGATGGCGAAGGCTGTTGAGGGTGTTAGTCCAGCAATCAAGTAGTCTCGTGAGGTCCGGGTTGGCTTACGGATGCGGTATCCCCACTCGTTGTCGATTTGCAGCAGTCCGCGGAGCATGCCACTGCTAATCAGCTGTCCGATGACCCAGCACATGTTGCTGTATGCCCATCGTCAGCTTTTTTTTCTCTTTCATTCTCTCGTCAACGTCTGTCGATGACTGACGCAACATGCATCTTCAACTTACACCCAGGATGTCATGTAACCTCTCAAGGACATGGGGCAGATGTCGGCGGCGTAGGTAACGGCGAGGGTCTGGAAGATGCCCCACGGCACACCCTGGATCAGGGCTCCGGCCAAGAACATGGGCAGGCCGTTGGAGAAGAAGGGGATGAAGACGGCGCCGATCATGGCAATCATGGAGACGATCATGGTCTTCTTGTAGCCAATCCACTCGGTGATAAAGCCGTTGATGATGAGGCCAATGATGGAACCGACCTGGGTGCCGTTGTTGATGATGGTCTGCCAGCGGGCCGAGATCAGAGGTTCCCCGTCAGGGCCGACCTGGTCGCCGTATCTCTTCATGAAGGCCGGGAAGACATAGAAGTTGCTCATCAAGTTTGTGTCATAACCCTAGCAGAGCCTGTCAGTGCCGTTTCAAGGGGAATGGGGTTGGAATTGCGTTAAACGGCATACCTCCATGATGATGGCGAGGGAAATGATGAAGGAGAAGAGAATCGCCTTGGGCCAGAAGCGGAACGAGTCCCTGACGCTCATCTGGCGCTCGTTCTGCATGGCCGTGATGGCCTCGCCCTGGTCATTGTGGTGGCTGACGGCTGGAAGCACCTCGGTGCCCACGGCCTTGTCTTGGTGAGCCATGATGAAGAAAAGTCTTGAGAAGAGTTACCGCCAAAGGGGATCAAGAGGAGTTGCGAACGAGGTTATTCCAAATGTCGTATACAACAGTGGGACACGACGTTGACTTTATAGAGAAAGACGATGGCGGGGGAATAGGCAAGGTTGCATATAGCACACACCCTTGCATGGTTCGTCCGGCTCTTGACATGAGAGAGCAAAAAGAAGAAAAAACCTCCCATCCCAAAGGAGCACAATACAATGAATGGACGGGTATGACTTACCGAGGCAACGCGGAGAACCCCATCGACCCATCAACCCTTCTCGGAGAGAGAACCGGGGGAATGGGAGGAGGGGGGTGATGGGGGCAACATTGGCATTGAAGCAACAAGACGTTCTGAGAGGCAACGCCGGAGGCACACCCACACATCAAAGTCAGACAGCCGTTCCGTGAGGGCCCCATGGGGAAATATCTGGGGCTCGAGACGATGATCGGTCGAGACTTTTGGGGGGAGCAACGAGATGCGGTCATTCGTCGAACGATTGTGGGCGACACAGCACCGATGGCCACGGCCGGGGTTGAGGCCGGTTTCCCGCCCCTTTTCCGCCGCCTTTTCCTGATCTGTCCTTGGTGAGCCGGGGAAGAGAGTGGGGAGAAGTGGTCCACGATCCATGATCCTTGTCGAGGTTTGTCCCTGGTCGAAGCCAAACTCGGCCGGGTAACCACCGCGTGGTGAAAATACGGAACATGTTCACTCACTCACTCACAACCAATCCCCGGCTCTCACTCTCACCTCTCACACCCACGGTCACACTCATACTCAAACTCACTCTCTTCTCTTTTTGGCGCCTCTTCTGCTTGCGCAACTAGCAAACGGCCCCATTTGTTTCCATCTTTCCCCCCCAAACTACTTGCTACACTCACTACCAAGACGCGGGATAGGCTTGGGCTGGACCGACACAGCCAGCAGTCTTTAGTGGCCTAACACTCACTTACTGCCTTGAGGGCATACAAACGCGTCTCGGTCTTCAGTCCGAGGGATTTCTGAACGAGCCCCGCGCGGCATGCGGAAACCCTCGGCTTGTGCTGCCTGCCGGTACACCCCTTGTCCACCCCAGCGAGTTTTTTTTCTTCAGTTTTTTTCTTCTCTCCCATAATGACGTTACGAGTCGCCTGGTGACCTGACACGGAATTCATCCCACAGGGCCCGCCGGCGCAGATGCCAAACCCGGCAAGGCCTCGTCGACTGCATATACTGCAGCGAGAGAGGTCTCAAATGCGACCAAAGGCCCCCCGAGGGCGGCTACTACGAGCAGCGGGAGAACCAGCGTAGACAGCGTCAGGAAGAGCAGCAAGGCCGGTCGCAGCAGGGATACGTCGCGAGTGCGTCGTCGCCCGGTTCCCGCGCCGGTGGCCAGTGTGCCCGGTGCCAGACGGCTCCTCCACCCCCTCCTCCGCATGCCACGCTCCCTCCCCTGCCGGTGCGTCTGGAGCTGCTGAGACTCTACTTCGACTACATCCATGACCAGTTCCACTCCCTGTTCCATCGGCCGAGCTTCGTCGAGGATGCGCTCGGCGACCGAGTCCCCCACGGTATCCTGTACGGCATCTGCGCCCTGTCTGCAAGGTCTGTCTGTCCAGGTGTTCTGTCTGATGACTATCCCATCTGCCTCGGCCGCCAAGGCTGATGATGTGTAACTGAACTGAGGGGGAGGAATGAGACGAGACATGACGACCGGTCCACTAACAAAAGCTCCAGGTTCTCGACGGATCCGACTTTGGCCGACGTCGACCCTCGGCATAGAGCACAGGGGTACTTACAGGCCGCCGAGGGGTTTTTCAACATCCGCGACGTATCGTTGACTACGATACAGCTCTGCGTGTTGATAGGAGCAGCCTGGACGGCTGATGGCAACGGAGAGGCCGAGAATATCTACTACGGCGTCGCATGCCGCATGGCGCAACTCCTGGACCTACCCAACCGACCAGCAACCAGTCTGCTGGAACGGGAGATCAATATACGGGGTAAGCCCGCCCCGGTCCCCCTTTCATCCCCCCGTCGTATCTGCCAAGTTGATCGTCTGCAACGTGTGTGCATCTGCAACGTGGGCGGGCGGCATCTGCAAGGCACGGGGGGGAAATAAAACCCAAAACTGACAGGTCCTGCTGGTTGCCCCCCTCCCCCAGTCTGGTGGTCACTCTGCATGATTGACGTGTGGTCATCCACCGCGGTGAAGCTGCCCAAGCTGCTGCCGGCGAGATCCGACATCCCCCTGCCGATGGACGATCTGCCGTTCGTCTCGTTGAGCCGCAGCGGTGCGTCATCATCGTCCGCTGCGTCCGCGGGGGCGGCGGCTGCTGCTGCCGGTGTGCCCGCCGCGGGTGCGACGCTGCTGTCGGGACAGAGCTCGCAGCACCTCTCGCAGATGGTGCGGCTCAACAGGATCCTGCTCGACGTCAACGACTTCAACCAGCGGTGCGTGGCCGAGAACCCGGACTGGGACGCGCTCGAGAGCGGCGTGGAGGCGCTCCACGCGCGCATGGAGGGCTGGCTCGCGGCGCTGCCGGACAACATGCGCGACACGCCCGAGAACCTTGCGTGGTTCGCGGCGCGGGGGCTCGGGCGGACGTTCGCGGCCGTGTATCTCGGATACTACCACTTCGGCCAGCTGCTGTACTACCAGTTCCTGTACGGCGCGGGCACGACGACGGCCATCAACCCGACGGCGTCGGCGTCGGTGGCGCGGCGGGACTCGTACGCGACGCGGTGCAAGGAGCACGCGGCGAGGCTGTGCGACGTCGTGTACCGCGCGCAGACGACGGCCGGCGCCGACGTGCGGTACACGATGGCGGCGCACGTCTTGGTGATCGCGTCGACGGTGCAGATCCACACGCTGCTGCTCAGCGGCGACGAGGCCGACATCGGCCTGGCGCGTCGGCGTCTCGAGAGGAACTATGAGCTGCTCCTGCAGCTGCGGTGCTACTGGCCCACCGTCGACCGGGCCATCAGCCGGCTGAGGGCGTTCCACGAGACGGCGCGGACGAGCATCGACACTAGCTTCGTGCTGGACCGCTGGATGCTGCGGTTCCTGGTCGAGTTTGCCGAGCCGATGGAGGAGAAGGAGGCCGCGGCCGGAACAAGCTGGCGCGGGGATGGGGAGGAGATGGAGTCGCTGTGGACGATGGAGGGGCTGCCGCGGTGACCCGAATGGACCCGATGTGATGATGCCAAGTTGTGTGGTCTTGTGATCGTGTGGGTTGTGTGGTGAAGCTGGGGGAGATCCGATTCTGGACTCTTGGCCCGTTGATAGGAAACCGGAGGCCCAAAGTCAATGGGTAGAGAGTCTAGGGGACTCCAGAGGAGTCCAGAGGAGTCCACAGAATTAACAAAGTGGGTTTGAGACGTTTACTCGTTTTCTCTCTGTCTGTGTCTCTGTCTCTCTCGCATGTGACACTGACAAGACAATGTTGACCTGACCGAAGCGGCTCACGCTCGTTCGTGACAAGGGGGTTGGTTGTCAACTTGGGCGTCTTGTAAAGCTCTTGTTCCGAGAATTACACCGGCCAACCAACCAATTCGTGCTCGACAGCGGGGTTTCCTCTTGGCAAACCCCGTTCTCTTTCTCGCACGTGGTGAAAGTGTGGGAATGACTCGGGGATTGTTTGGTATGCGGTTGGATGCGGAGAAGGGCGGGAAACTTGATCGAGTTCTCCGCCCCCTGTCGACCAACCTCACCGTCTGATGGATGCGCCCCCTCACTTGGCGACGGGCATCATGTAGCATGTTAGACAAGCAGCAAGCAAGCGCACACACACAGAGGGAGGGAGGGAGACAGAGACAGAGATACGATGTGTGGGGGGAAACTTGGAAGACTGTTCGTGATGGAGGAGACGGGAGGGGCGCTGAACGGACCCGCGATGCCACTTTTCCTGCTCGAGAGACGGTATAAGAATTGATTCCCGGCAACGCGCAATCGACTTTAGACAAGCAAATACTGACGTTGAAGTCATTGCCGTTTCTCGACTCCGGAAAAAAAACGAAAAAAAATCCTCCAACATGGCTTACAGATCACTAGGCCTCGTCGCCGCCATTGCATCCGCGGGACGGGTGGCGGCTCTCAGCAACGGCCTGGCCGATACGCCGCCGATGGGCTGGGTAAGTTGACAATTGAAGTTTCCAGGGATACATTTATTCTTATTTTTTGCCTTGCCTTGCCTTTTCTCGTCCCAGTACATGTAAAAAATAAACAGGTCACTGACGTATGTCTGCCAGAACAACTGGAACGCCTTTGCGTGCGACGTCTCCGAGGACCTCCTCCTGAGCACATCGGAGCGCGTCGTTAGTCTGGGCCTGCGTGACCTGGGCTACGATCACGTCGTGCTGGACGACTGCTGGCAGGATGTCAACGGCCGCGATGCCCAGGGCAAGCTGCAGCCGAACCTCGACAAGTTCCCCAACGGCCTGAACCACGTCTCGGACCACCTCCACAGCCTGGGCTTGAAGTACGGCATGTACTCGAGCGCCGGCGAGATGACGTGCGCGAGATTTGGTGAGTTGTTTTCAACCCTGTGTTCAAAAGTCTTATTCCACATCATGAAAACGGTGTCCTCTGAAGAGTAGTCTCATGACAATTCTCATCAAGAACGACCATGTCCCTATTACATCTCATAAAGGACGGCTCTGACTGACATATCAAAAAATCAAAAGCCGGCTCTCTCGACCACGAAAAGGACGACGCCCAGAGCTTCGCATCCTGGGGCGTCGACTTCCTCAAGTACGATAACTGCTACCATATGGGCCGCATGGGCACGCCCCAGATCTCCTTCAACCGCTTCAAGGTCATGGCTGACGCCCTGAACGCGACTGGGCGGCCCATCGCCCTGAGTCTCTGCAACTGGGGCGAAGACTACGTCCATACCGTGAGCCCTTTCTCCCTCCCTCCCTCCCTCCCCTAACATCGTTTTGTTTCCCCATTCATTCATACATCTCCCTCCCAATCGTACAAACTGACAAAACCCGAACCCTCCAGTGGGGAATGTCCCTCTCCAACGCCTGGCGTATGTCGGGCGACATCTACGACTCCTTCACCCGCCCCGACGACCTCTGCAGCTGCTCCTCGGCCGCCGACCCCTTCTGCATCGCCCCGGGCACCCACTGCTCCGTCCTCTTCATCCTCAACCGCGTCGCCACCTTCGCCGACCGCAGCATCCCCGGCGGCTGGAACGACCTCGACATGCTCGAGGTCGGCCAGGGCGGCATGACGGACGAGGAGTACAAGGCGCACTTCGCCCTCTGGGCCGCCCTCAAGTCGCCCCTGATGCTCGGCAACGACCTGCGCTCCATGCCCGCCGACGCCCTGAGCATCGTCAACAACCCGGCCATCATCGCCCTCAGCCAGGACCCGCACGGCCGCAGCGCCCTGCGCGTCCGGAGGGACGTCGGCGGCGCCCTGGTCCCGGACGAGCACGGCGTCGCCGAGGCCCAGGTGTGGAGCGGCCGTCTCGAGAACGGCGACCAGGTCGTCATCTTCCTCAACGCCGCCGGCGCCGACCTCGACATGGAGTCGTCGCTCGCCGAGATCTTCGTCTCCGACGGCCCCGGCGGCTCCGCGCCCCAGGTCAAGTCCGCCTGGGCCGTCCATGACCTCTGGGCCGACCGCATGTCCACCCAGACCGCCGAGTCGCTCTTCGCCGCCGAGAGCCACGACGCGCGGGCCAAGATCCTCAACGAGGCCAACTGGTACAACGCCACCGAGATCCCCTATGCCGTCGGCCTCGAGAGAGAGGACCCGAGGCTCTTCGGCAAGAAGGTCGGCGAGGTCGCGGCCAAGGGTGTTCTGAAGGCCAAGGTCCCTAGCCACGCAGCCAAGGTCTTCCGTCTGAGGAGGATCGCGACGCCCGGCGACGGCTTCAAGGCCAAGAGCCACGACCGCACGCAGAGGACCGTTAAGGAGGAGCTGTAAGCGGGCCGTGGAGCTGCGCGGTAGCATAGTGGCGACGAATGAATGTTATAGTCTAGAGAGAGGGAGAGAGACATGTCGATAACACGATGGAGAAAACCAACTATAGATGGGCGAGCGGGAAAACCAAACCTGGAAAAAGACGTCTGGTACGATAAAAGTGATGACTGGGAACGACTTCACGCTGCTGTCGAGTTTAGGCTACGGCATTGATGAGTACGGTACACAGGGAGAAGGCGGGAAGAGAAAAAAAAGGAGAACCGAGATGCCGTGTTGTATTTTTGATAGAGGTCGTGGACAGGGGAGAGCACATTACAATAGCTTCAGTCAACGACGTATCATTCAGCTTCATTCTTCGAGGTTTTCTTATTGAATATGCTCGTTCTCCTGCTAATATCACTTTTACAAGGGAATCATAATTGCTTCAGGAACAAACAGAGAGGTGAAGGCGGTCGGTCATCAAGAGGCATTCATCCAGTCCTCACATCGGCCTCGACACCTTGTGACCGTGGCCATTTACCAACCACCAAAGCCAGCTCGACGAAATGCCACATGCACGGCACCAAGAACAAGCCCACCTGGCCCAACGGCAGAATGTTGAACCCGCATGGCGCCAGACAGTCCTCACAACCCCCCAAACCGCCATGCTCGGACCGACCGACACGGCGTGATTCAACGCCAAACCCACGGCTCCGCTGCCGCGAGACAAGAGCCACGACACGCCCTCGCCACTGCAAAGCCCATTACCGAGGCCTCCAACGAGAATGACCACTTGCCCTGACAACTCGAGAGAACGCGGACGATCACACAACTCCCGTCGCCCCACCCCCCTTCTAAGACGTGCTCAAACGGGAAGGGTGACCTGTTCTCGAGACCGATCCTCTGATGGGCGATGCCAAACTCACCTGGAACCTTATCGGTCCGGTCCGGTCTGGTTAGGCCATCATCGCCCACGTCGATATCTAGATCGAAGAGAAGGAAGAGGCGAGAGAGAAGCACAGCCGACCCAAGAGGGGAACCATAATCAATACTTGCCGAGACCTCCAGCTGGCATCGTTCCCTTCATCTCCTTGACCAGCTCCAACCGAGAAGCTTACCGTAGGACAGACAGGAGTTGAGCACCCGCGCCGGGAAAGGCGAGCGCCAGAGCTCGCCTATTCGAGCACGTCGTGTCTTGATTCCCGAAGCACCCCCCCTGAAAGGCGCCGTCCTTTTCGACCGGGGCGCATTTGATCATTGGGCTTTGGAAAGCAAGGAAAAGGAGGGGAGAGCGAAATGAGCGAGGTGCCCTTCTTCATCACGGGGTAACTGGGATCTGCTCCCACTTCTGCCACCGACTTTCTGTTCCTGTGCCTCATTATCGAGAACATCGATCGGACACAGACCGCCGGAGGATGCAAGAATCGGATCGGCGGCGGCAGTGCGGGAGTATTGCGGCCCTGAAACACAACAAGACGAGCATCGAGTACTGGCTGGGCTCTTCAACACGGCTGGAAGGATCAGACTTGGTTGGGTTCATCAAGATCCCGCCGTGAATTCTCCCCGTCTTGTGAAAGACCCTGGGACCTGTATAACTGCAACTCGTCGTCAACGCAACGTCGCCAAAGTTGGTCAAACTTCGCCGCCAAAAAAGTACCGCGTCGGCGTGTATCGTCGTCACGCATGCTCGCTTCCCCTTGCAAGGATCAAGAAGCCTTCTGCCCTTTTGAGTACCGCTTCGCCAAATAGTCCCTTGGAGAGTGAAAGTGATCAATCTGTCAGAAAACTAGGCAACACGGTGGGCGATGTGCGTCTCCCATGGGCATTGCAGCACGATACTTGCCATTCACGCCCCCCCGTTCTGCCATCGATACACACCCCCTCCGGCCATCCCTCAAGGAAACCCGTGCATCGATGTTTTTTCAATACTCACCCCTTGAGCAGGCCAATCCTCGGGCGGACCCGTGGGAAAGAAAGGAAGGAGAGAGAAAAGAAGAAACCAGGGGCTTGATCGGCCACGAGCGCACAGCAGACGCCGCAGTCCCTCGGGGCTTGAACGACGACGAGGGGCTGGACCAATGGAGGACCTTCACGAGCGAGACTGACTCTGATCGAGCCCTGCATGGGGATCTGTTGGTTGGCATTTCTGGCCGAGAGATTGGGTGGCAGAGCGCCGTGCGGCGAGGGAGAGTCAGCCACCGTTATCCATATACCGTTTCTTTTGCCCGCCGAGGGACAGAGAAGAGAGAGACTGAGATAAGAAAGAAAGAAAGAGAGAGAGAGAGATAGGGAGAGAGACGGTCGCAGTAGTGTACGGAAGACGATACCTCGTGAGCCTTGGCGGTGCGAGGCGCAATGGATGGCGAGGTGAACTGCGAAAGGTCGTGCGGTTTTGGGTTAAGTGGCACGCCTTGCAACAATGTCGTCAGACTCGTATCGTCCCTTGGAGAAGATCCTATCTTCCCCTCCCACTCACACTCCCACTTCCACTCCCACCCTCATGGCCGCCTACCTGGCACCGGAACGCTGTGCAGAGTCTCTCCATCGAAAGGTCCCGCATTCAGAGAAGAAAAGAAAGGAAGAAGAAACGAGGGGGGGAAGCATTGGTTCGTGCATCACTATGAAAGTCATCTCTCGGGCCGCTCGCCCTCTGTTCGAAAGACGCGTCCAGGTTTGAAAGACAACGCGTGGATCCATCCCGTCATCCACCGTCTCCCGTATGGCGGCCACCTTGGCCGAGCTAGCGGGGGCTCAGCGTGGGAGATCCGAGATGCCGAAATCGGTTTGCGCATCATCTCTATCCACCAGGTCGGGGAACGCCAGGACGCGCTGGGCAGGATTTGGTCGGGTGAACAGAACATTGGGAGCCGGCACACCTGACAGCTGTGTGGCCGGGATCGCTGCTCAAGAATGATATGGATCCTTTCATGCCTAGCATTATGCCTGTTCCGTTCATCGGAAGTGAAGCGGTATGTAGCTGGGACACGACGCCCGGAGGTTAGTCAGGTCGACAGTCCACGGAGGTGAAGAGAGCGGGCGAGACGTGCGGCAACCAGAACCAGGTGCCGCGAGCAATATGCATCATCTGACGACTATTCGTGCTCAAGATGATGCAGCTTCCCACCATCCATCTCCCTCGACTCTTGTCGGTGAACGGAGCCGTGCATACGGCTCTAGGGGTCAACCTTGGTGGAAAGGGGGGGGGAGGATTCTTTGGGCTCCGGCCTATCTGGCTTAACCGTCGCCTATCTTGACGACCGCGACGGTGAGTTGGGGAGATTTTCTCCCCCCCCCCCCCGGGACCCCTGTCTCTCGCAGCTCCGGCCGGATCGCCTGAGAGGGGGGCAGCAAGACAAGGTTATGCTTGATGTCGATCCCTCCAACGCGCTGGCCTCCCCCCCCCCCCCCGAGCAGGGCCCGCCGCCCTCCTTTGCCCTTGTATTATTTGTTCATCCGAATGGGCGCAGCGACAGGCGTGCCAAGAACATCCAACATGCCACCGCCGTCTCCGCGAGCTCAGGCCAGGATGCACGGTCAAGGCACAGAAAAGGGCGAGGCGAGTCGAGCGAGGCGGAAGCGCAAAAGGTGTGTGTCCTTGGCTGTTCTTGGCTCTTGGGGTGATGGTGATGAGTATCCAGAACCGAACGGGCGATCATTAATCTTCCCACGTGGTTGCAAATCAAACGCAGAAACTGGCCATGTTAATGACCTTTTGACGGGGTCTGCTCCCAAAAGGGATCACCAGTTGAGATTGCGAGCGGCAGTCTCCATGGGCCAGCCAAGCCATTGGGTGCTTCGTGAGCCCCGGTGCCCCGTTGGTGCAAGTCGTACTCCCCCGTAAGGAGGAGGGAAAGGAGTAACCTGGGACCACAAAAGTTTCGTCCTCTGTTGTTCAAGATATCGCAATCAGTCGCACCGTGGCTCACTGCGTCCAGTGCAATATGACATTCCCGTCTTAGCGCTGTGGCCGTCCGTAGTACTCCGGCCGCCCCTACCATGTAAACAAATGTCTTGTCTACGCGGGAGAGCCCGAGTCACCGGTAGATCTTTCTCATTGCATCACGGATAGGTCGATACTGCTCGGGACTCTTCTGTTACAACAGACAGCAAGCAGCATGCGGTATAGGCACAGGAACACGTCGAGCTTTCGCAACCTATCCCCCGGACGGATGGCGGATGCTGGTCAGGGGTCGCGCGCCTCCAAGAAAAGAATTTTTAGTCATAGTGTTGCCCAGCGCCACGAAACGCCCTCGTTTCTTATTCCAACATCTCCCCACTTTCCCGGCTCATGTATTTGGAAGGCCTCTGCTTGGCAGTTTTTACACAACTTCACATCGCGGACTTGACGTGGTCAGCAGCCTGTCCGTACAAGGTTATCCCTGGGTGCACCGATACCTTGAAGCAGGATAGTTGGCGTTACCCAGCATGGCCTGGTTGAGCTCGAAGCATCTCTTTCTCTCTCTTCTATTCTCTCTGTGAAGGTGTCCTCCAGGCTTCCCGCTTGGTGTGCTCGTTTCTTATTGCTGACTGGTCACACACGCCTTGCTGCAGGATCGTGGAAGAAACAGAGATGAGGTATGCTGGCGGCTTTCTGCAGAGCCTCCACGGAGTCGAATCGTGTCACCGGTGTCATTCGCTTGCTGTCGTGTCACGAGCATGGAGCCTGCTGCTACGGCTTTCCCTGTGCCGCTTGTGTTGCCGCAAGTTACGGTAGTGCGTTTGAGCATATGGCGCATAGACGAAGGGTCGATAGGTCTGCCATCTGGTATGTTTCCATAGTATCTCCTCCTGAAAGTGACATCTGGTTCAAACCCTGAGTGTTGGTGCCGGATGAAACCCATATGCTGCGGCATCCAGCGTCGTGAACGTATGAGGTCATCTGGCTGTCAACCCTGACTCCGAGAAGCGCAGGCGCACACATATACGCTCACCCAGAACGATAAACCCAAGCGGCGGCAACGCACATCACAGTCCCGGCCTCCCAGGACCTTCTCGCCGGGCTTCTAGTCGCGTGAGACAGCCAAAGACCCCGTGGCCTTCGGCTCTTCCCAGACTCGAAGCGTGTTGCAGTTATGTGTCTTGTTGTACGGGTGGCGGCACGACCTCCCAGCATGTCCCAACCCTGCTTCGCTCCAAGATCCAGCAGCCGGGCGCGGGCTTTTGAGACAGTCCTTTGTGGTCGCTGTCTTCGATCCACGGGTCAGCATCCAAAGCATTGGGTCGTGGAATTCGAGCAGATTGGTCGAGGCTGCATGGCAACGTTGCACAGGTAGCCCGGGGCACACGCAGTATAACGTCTTTTACCGATTGCGCATGAAGGCGTCGGTTGTGGCCTTCACGAACTGGTGGTTGGACCTGGTGTGCCGTCGCTGGAACGCGCCATTGAGCGATGATGCTTCGAGACAAGTCGTTGTCTTTTGGTGCCGCCGAGTTCAATGGTCTCTCTGATTTCCACCGTTTAATGAAGCCACGTAGGAAAACACCTATTGGGGTATTTGGTTTAGTCAAAAGAACAGGTTCGCGGATGATAGAGGCAACCGGGCCGGCCAGTAGGGAGGCAAATGTTTGCTCACCCGCCTAAAATCATTTTCTTGGTGTGGCTCTTTCACCAGAGAGAGTCGTCCTAAAACATTTTACCCTCGGTTTTTTTCTTTTTTCTTTTTGGGAAACAACAGGAAAAAAAAAGAACACCAAGCACGATAAAATTCAATGACGATGGTCACACCAAACATCACAGGATTGCCAAGGGAGTTGAGGGAAGCTTGAAAAGAAGCCCGATAGTCTGGTTTCGGTGATGGGGTGTGGCTTTTCTGCTTGTTAGTGCTGGTTACAAAACCCCCGTACTTGGAGCAGATTAGCGAGGATGAAGACACACGGTATCAGCGACCATCCGCATGCAAAGTGATGGCTGTGTGTACAGGCTAAGCTGAAAGCAACCGGGGCCAAGCAAGGATTGGAAGAGCGCCTAGAGCCGTAGTGTAGTGTGCACACTACACGATACGTGACGGTGGCACACAGCTGCCTGCGTCTTCGGTCTCGGCAGCCGCATGTATGCGTGGACTTTGGCCCCGTCGTGAGCCAACCGTCGTGTGTCGAGCTCGACCGGTAGCGTTGGCGCTTCCTGACGACGAAGAAGTAGATGTTGCACCTAGATACGTAACCAAAGCAGACAGATGGGTTAGATGTCGCACGGCAGTTGCAATGGCAAACATTTATAACAACGGCAGAGGGTCGAGCGGCCAACGTGCGTGCGAATGAGACTGCGAGATCTGCTTCGTGAATAGTATCGGTATGCATGATCTTGGTAGGCGAGGCCAAGTTTCGAACTGCTGGTCCTGGCATTTGCTCCCGAGTCCGACAGGCGCGTAAGGTAGGGGGGGGGGGGGGGGGGAGAGAGAGAGAGAGAGAGAGAGAGAGAGATAGTGTGTGTGTGTGTGTGTTGTCGGCTAGACCCGAGAACAAGATGAATAATCTGTGTGCAGCTGCAAACCTCTCAGCCGCGAATCTTGTTATTGTCGTCGCAGAGAGAATGGTTAGAAGTGAACGAGAAGCCGTTGCTCTATTGCTGCTCACGCACGAACATACAGTCGCATTCCAGGTAATACCGCAACGACTCGCGGTATTGCCATCTCCATATCCATACGGGTGAGCTTGAGAAACCGAAGCCGTGGCCCAAGCTCCTGGTTACGTGGGTCAAAAAAAGAATGTCTTGAAGGAATGCAAAACAAAATGGGGCGGGTGACGGGTTGTACCCGGCAACATGAATCTGCAACATGGGGAATCCAGAGCCTATACTTGAAAGCAAAGCAATGGACGCAAGGTACCGATCCAAGTCTTATCCCCCTCCCACTCCCTGTGGCGGGATGACTTGCATAAGAGACAGAGCCGGACCAGTCAGCTGGCAGGTATGCGTAGCTGTCCGGGGAGAAACAAGCGGGGGGGAGGGGGGTATCGACGGTGAGAATTATGTGCCAGGACACAATTATACATAGTTGCACCATGAACGAAGTGGTCAGACAGTAAGAAGCGAGAGACGGCTTTGTTGACGAGACCTGTGGGCCCAGGTGGTACGGTACTGCTGCGAAGAGCGGCGGACAGGCGTGGTGTCGCGCGAGCTTGCCGGGACGGACAGGCAGTCAGGGATTCCAGGACCATGGTAAACCAAGAGAAAGAGAGAGGAGAATGTCTCTCTGTCGTTTTCTCACTCTCAGAGAGAGAGAGAGAGGAAGGGGCAGGTAAGGAGTGACAAGCGAGGAAAAGATCGGAGCCGACATACCGAGATACACCGGTTGGACGGCGCATTTGCATGGAGGGGTGTGAATGAGTTAAGTTGAGGCAAGGCGGGCAAGGAGGGTTTGAATCAGGATCCCGCATGCATCAGCTGCACAAGTGGAATACCGGCGACGGGCCTGGCGGGCAAGAAGAAGGCAGCGACAGTAATAAGGAATACGAAGTGGAAGGGCGTTCCTGGGCGGTGATGGTGATGTCGACAGTAGATGCGATGGGCGAGGCGTGAATGTGATACGGCCGTATGCGAGAGGCGGCAGCCGTTGCTAAAGGCGGTCGGGGGGCTAACTAGGGTTGAACATGCTGCGGTGGCGAGCATACATAGGTAGCATGGCATCATGCTTTGGGCGTATAGGTATCCGTACGGACCATACACAAAGCAATTCGACTTTGAAGCACGGCGACGCATGCGGCATGGAAGTATCCGTCATGTCATTGGACTCGACGAGGCGGTGACGGTGACGGTGCCGGTGTTGTCGGTGTCGACATCGGTGTCGGTGTCGGTGTCGGTGTTGGTAGGCAACGTGGGCAAATACTAGCTAGTAGATCAGTTACGAGATTGGCGCTTGTATCCTTACCCGACATCCTTAGTCAAGGCTCGAGGTTCGAGGCTCGATGCGATGTCAGCGTAATGTGCAAGTGTAGCCGAGGGAGGGCGGGTAAAGAAAGCCATTCGTGCCGACGACGGGCAGAAAAGAACATGTGGTGAAGTGCAAGCCAATGTCGAAACGGCGGACTGCAGAAACGTTCCATAGGAATCTTGTTACTGGCCAGGTCCGAGGCGAAACTGGCCAAGGGTACCCCTCCCCCCCTATTTTCGGAGACCTGGATGCTTGGGAGACGGCGTCAATGGGAAGAGGAAAAAGAAAGCGTAGGCGGAGTGGAGGGGAATCATGACATGTTGAGTGAGTAGTGGTGGTGGTGATGGCAGTAATGGCGGTGATGCATTGTATGATCTGATGCCTGGTCTGATCTGGTGGATGGATGGACGGACGGATGGATGGATGAATGAAGGATTGAATAGATGGCGATGTGTTTTTACTCGGAGATTTTGGTGTTTTGAAGAGTTGTCCTGTGAAAGGCAGGAAGAGAAAGGACTTGAGGCAGCAGAAGGTATCTGGATCTCTGGTACGGTGCCTTGGGGGGGGGGGGGGGGGGGGGCGGGTACTGGAGCACTTGCTGTGCTGATGATAGTTAGTCTGGCTGATAGCGAACGAGGCGGTAGGTAAAATAAGGTACCTGGGCAGGTAAGTAGGTGGTACCCGTAGGTGTAGGCATAGTGCAAGTGATGGGGTCAGAAAGAACGACAACGCGTATATCGTAGGTATTCCTTCCTTGCTTTCTAGGGATGCTGGCGAGGGCGTTCTCATCCGAAACTCGCCTGATTAATGATGTGTGTGCTGTGCTGGAGTCGGGCTTGACAGCAGCCCTTGCCTTGCGCTATCTGCTGTAAGGCAGGTATAGTTAGTAGGCTTCTTGCCTTATGTGTTCCTACCTAGGTAGGTAGTGTAGGTATTCCGTACCTCATCCGACAAAAGATACGTACTGCGCTGGGATAAGATAGAGGGGAGTTGGTCCGCGTGTGCTCGCCCTACCTACCTAGGTAGGTAGCTAGCTACCTAAGTATGGTACCTAAGGTAAGGTACCTAACCTACCTAGGTAGGAACGGGTACCTCATCCACCTAATTAAGCCCCCTAGGTACTTTCGCTCCTCCTCTTACTCCTACCTTACTCTTCCTCTTACTCTTCCTCTTCCTCTTACATATCCGTACTCTTACTCCCTTCCGATTCTATCCCAATCATCCAAGATCGTCTCTCCCTCTTGCGCACCCACGCAAGACCATGACAGAATAGACTCGCATCTCGTCACATCTCACAAAGCCACCTCAACTGATTTACTACAACTCTGGAATCCCAACCGAGTCTCCGACCTGATTCTACCCACCGCTAGTAACGAACGACACGATGGGGGGGCACGGCACTATCTGTACCTGTACTCTGCGCACCAACTGCATCAAGAGCGGGCAGGCATCCTCTATGGACTTTGGACGATGGGCCTGGCCATCTCATCTGCGAGATCGACAGCAAGGGCTGTCCCTGTAGTTCTCTTTTTTAGCCGTCGATCCTTGTCTCCCCCCTTCCTCCCTCTTTGGCGGCGCAAGACACAATAACTTGACGAGGGACTCGACCCTTGCCCTCATCCGCCCATGGACCACCATGGGTCAGTCACCCTTCCCACTGCTCGGCTCGCCTTCACCACTACCGAGACTCTGCAACTTGCATGTCATGTTTGCAACACCACGAGGCCTACAGTACAAACGTTTGGTGCGCTGCCCTCGTCTCACTTGCGCCCTCGCACAAGCTCTTCCTTCCTTCCTTCCCCTGGCCCCAGATGTTAGGGATCATGCCACCGCTTCTTCAAATGCTTCTTGACCACAGCTTAAGTCGACACACTCGACGACGACGACGACGCCAACGACGACGACGACAAGCCTTGCCCGCCTCACCCATGTTACGCTGCTGTCCCATTCCTCGCCGTGTAACAGCCAATCGCCATTTGATTCGTCATCCTGCCCATTGGAACGCAGGGAAACCCAGGCGCACTTTGTCCAACTCCAACTCCGGGATCTCGTGAGGGCGTGACTCTAACCTCCTCTTCCTCCTCCTCCTCTTCCTCCTCCTACGCCGCCTCGCTTCCTGTCACAAACGCCACTCGCCGCCACCTGCGCCTGTATCGTGTCCTGCCGCCCTGGGACATTTTCCGTCAGCTGCGCTGCGCGCCTTGGCATGGCGATGGAATTGCAAAAAAAAAAAAAAAAAAAAAAAAAAAAAAAGTGCTCCCTGTCACTCGTACTATCGTCATACTCGAATACGTGCTCTTCCGATTCCGTCTCGCCGGCCAATCCAAACGTCGTCATGAGCCAAGTAAGTACCTGTAATGAACGAGACTGAACGCATCTTTCTCGCTGTGGGCACCCTTCTTTCGCATGGCCCGCGCCCGCATCTCTGGACCGAGGCCAGCGCTGTGGCGTTTACCCGCGTCCTGGCCATCGACTGCATCGGTGTTCACTCCCACGCTCTGCTGCTGTTCAGAGGCGACACCAACGTTTTCAACAAGATAACGTTTCGGCCGATGCCATGTTCAACAACGTATAGTACTTGTATAGCATACAGGTAGAACGCCGTCTCGGGGAACCCACCGGCCTTTCCCAGACCAGGCAACCCACGTTGAATATAAGACCGCAACCATTCCCCCGCCATCGTCGACGTTGAGCCACCCCCTTCCGTGTCCTTGTCTACTGTACACCGAGCCGGCTCCATCATCCGACGCTAGCTGTCAATTAGCTAGCCAACGCTTGATTTCGACTCTTTAGAATCCACTCACTCACGTCTGCTCGCATCAGTGACTGGACATTGAGCCTTTCAGAGAAAATAAAGAGAAAAGAAATAAAGAAGATAACCCCCCGCCGCCCCTCTGGTTGCTGAGGGCGATCCTTTTTTTTTTATCGTATTTCGCTTTGCGGCTCTCGTCGAATACCCCGCTCTCACGTCAAGTTATCACCGTCAACAGAGACCTTGGGCGCAATCGTCTCAGACACGGGTCTCAGGCTTGTTGCCTCTCCGGCCGACACATCCGCTAGGAACCAGCCGACGCCGACCGAACTCAACGCGTCTGACTAGCAGGCAGTCCTGTCTGTCCACTAGACTTACCGCGAATAAGGCCCATCCAACGGGGGAGCCACTACGAACTGTATGTCCGTGCCTGACATGACAGCGAGACACGGGCACTACGGGGACCAAACTGAAGTTGACGTTTGTGCAGAGGCAGCAGCCCAGAACAGACGCATCTTCCGCACTATTCGTTCCCGCACAAGACAACAACGCCAACTCGCGGGCCACGCCGCCATCCTGCCAAATCCAAATCCAAGTCCAAATCCGTAAGTAAGTCTTGAACTCTCCTTTGGGGAATCGCTCCACCCGTTCCTCCGGATGAGCCAGGCACAGATGGGTGTGGTGTGTTCATCCTTTCCCACTCTTTTCCCACTCCCATACCCCTCTACGCGTGGCAAGGCTCCTCAGCGGGAGTTCCAGATGGACAGATGGATGCCCTGGATTACCACAATAGTCCAGTGGCAGCTTGAACCAAAAGGGCACATAAACTTCGATCGGAGAGGTCAGCGTCATCCACGAGGCAGGCTGCTGCGGACTACGCCTCAGCTTAAGCCCCTCCCCTTCCGAAAGAGCATCTCATCGGCGCTCACGGCAAAGAGGGCTCTCGGCATTGGCGCTTGCTCTGCCTCGGCGACCCCCAACACACGGAATTGTCCCCCCCGCCCGCCCACCCACACGCTTTGAGGTGGTCAGTATGAAAGGGCACTCAGCTGGGCTGGGGGGCCTGCTTGGGCAGGAAACGACGGGGATTTGTTGACCTGGTTCAATTTCCCTGGGCCTGCAGGTAAACTGCCAAGCTTTATTGTTTATTGGACCACCCATCCCCGACAGGCGTCGCCGTCTGGCCTGCTTCCCGCCCGTCGATCATCCCGTCTCTAGTTGCAGCTGCTTTGGCTTCCTGCCGCACTGCTGGCTGCAAGGGGAGCGGGTGAGTGGCGTGGCTGTCAGGACGAGGACGAGCCCGATAGTGTACTAGGTACTCTGTACCGAGAGGGAGTTTAGAGGCGGCCACTCAAGGCAGTGAAAACCTGGCCTGACTCTGGTGTATACGGTTACACCCACGAGGCATGCTGAGCTTCGCAGGCAGACAAGACGACTTGGACGCAGTACCAGCCACCCAGGGACCCCATCTGATATCTGCAATCTCCTGGTCTTATGTCTTTCCCTCCTTCTCCCTCGATGATCCGACCCGACAAACTCTCTTCCACCGCCGAGGTTGCAGTCGCGCTATTCTACAGCGGGAGAGTGAACCCACTGATCGCCCCTGGGGCCGAGTGGCCTCACCTGCACTATCGGCATTTTGGGCTGATCAATAACTAATCACGGTGCACAGAGTCGAGAGAGAGAGAGAGTGTGTGGCAGTGACGGGAACCGAAAAAAAGGCAGAACTGAGCAAGGCCAGGGGGCGGCAGTAGCAGCAGCAGAAGCAAGCAATTAAGCCAGGGGGGGAAAAAAGCCAGGAAAGCTCCGAGATCAGCTCTCCCCCCGTCCCCCGCTCTAACAACCGACCGCCGGGACGCACGCGTGCACTCCTCGAGACGGGGAGAAAGAAACAAAGGAGACGGACGAGACGGCAGAGGCGAGCAGCGAGCGGGCTGATCTGATCTCCAAAACAGAGAGGTGAGAAAACACACAATTACTTACTTCAGTGCCGCTGGTGCACCTTCACCACATACACATACACACATACACATACACACATACACATACACATACACACATACACATACACACATACACATACACACATACACATACACACATACACATACCTACCTACACGGTACCTGTCTACCTGCCTGTCGACAAGAAGCCTTGTTCCCGTCGGGATAATAATTTGCGGCCACTCCACAGCGGCATCAGAGATCGTCATTTGGCAGATGCGCCCCCCGGAAGCCCAAGCAGCCGAGGCGACTCGGGCGAGTAATTTGACCCCAACGCCCTTTTTTTTCTCATTGCTCCCAAGAAAGTTAGATACTAGTCTGTCCGTACTGTATCCAGATAGCTCCGTCGGGGCTTGACATCCTCCGTGGATCGCCACCCGACTCTCTCATCTCGGCCGCGGACGACACCGGCCCCCATCCCAACGCTCTCCGGGCTCTGCCGTTGGTTGCTGTACGCTCCGACCAAGCATTTCTTCTGTTCTTTTTTTTTTGTTAGTGTTGTTTATCCATTCAATTCCCTCGTCACTCTTCAGAAGTTCAGCCAAGCCAAAGGGGGGAAAGCGGGGGGGGGGGGGGCTGCCGGATGCCAGAGACTCAGAGACAGTCTTCCTCAGAGCACACCACGCACGGCGCCCACGCACGCCACTTTCACTGCATCTCACCTCGCGGGTTTGGGACCAGATGTAAGTCCTACCCTACCTGTTGCATCCCTTCGCGCGGATCTCCCGGTCTCCTCTTTTTCTTTTCTTCCCTCAGACCTGGTTTCCCACCAGTTCCCGTTCCGTGTCTAGGAATACAAGCAAGATGCATCCCTTTCCAGCCATGGGCTCACCGGGGCCTGGAGTCTTGTCTAGCTGGTTCCACCCTTTCTCCCTCACTCACCTTTGCTCACACCTTTCTTACTCTTCTCCTCCTCTCTCCCCTCACATCCCTCCCCCCTCCATCCCCCCATGGCACGAGCGATCAGGCCTGGTGTACTGAGTTAATGGGGGGCGCCCGAGACTGGGGTATCCCTCCTGTAGATTCGCACTTGTACATTGCTTGACAGGTCTTGTGCAAGGTTGCTGAGGGGGGGAGGGATGAGGAGGGGGGCGGACGGACGCATGCAAGGGTTCAGCCGGTCGGTAGTATCCCAAGCCAGATCCAGTGACACTGGAGCGTACCGCTTGTATCCCGATTGCACCGTCTACCGCCGCACCCCCTCCATGCCGTTAGACGGGCCCCGGTCCGTCCTAATCCTGGCCACATGCCACAATCGGCCTATGGCTGTTCCTCTCGTTCATCCCAACCCTTTCAGCTCATTGGGCTCGTTGCAGCTGCTCACAGGAGCTATGGCCAATCACCGCTAACTCATGGTTCGCAGACGTCAACACCGGCAGCAGCTCTACACACTGCTGCTGATCAAGACACGCCCACGAGACGCACACACACACACACACACACACACACACACACACACACACACACACACACCCTTCTTTCTCTTTTTCGCCCTCCCCGTATCTATTCTATCTATTTGCCTTGGCTATCCATCCCTTCGCTCAAGTTCTCACGCAAGAGCTCTGTTTCTCCTTTTCTCTTGATGTACCTCGTCCATCTTGTTCAGATTGACGACGATACCGACTTTGACGCGAACATTGCACCCAGTAATACAACACCTGTCGCTTTCCCTCCCTCTTCTTCTCTCTACTCGTGTGCACATAACTAATTGTGTGCACGTAGTATCCGCAGTAATTGTACGTCCGCATATCATCTGTACGTACTTAACGTTCGCACCCCGGCACCACTTCTGTGCTGCTGGTGTTGCTACTCATCGAAAGGGGGGGACGATCCTGACGAGTAAGACTCCTCCATGGTTTCTTTTTCCTTTTCTCAATTTCGCCCTCTCTCTCTTTCTCTCCTATTCTACCCTCGACAGAATTCATAGCCACCCACCAGTTCCTCAACCTCACTTGCTCCTGGCCATTTGTCATTCCCCTTTTCCTGCAGCCTGCAACAGCTGTTTCCTAATTATCCTATTTCCAAAGGGCATGTTCTCCTCTTTCGGGCTCCTTGCATGAGAGACTCCTCCTTTTGCTTCTCTGGGGGGCTTTCCCCTTGACACCACAGCTCCGTGTTTTGCTTCTGGAGGGAAGCGGATAGCCAAGCTCTTTCGCCGTGTCCGAGTAGCATACCAGAGGAGCAGCACATGAACATGGTGGCAGCCCTATCCCGCATGTCCCTTGCCAACCCCCCTTCCCCCCAGCTTCCCTTTCTCTCAAGTGGCTCCCCCGTGTCTGGTCTGCCAGCTGAAGCAGTCTTTTCTATACATCGTCATCATCATCATCGCCCACAGTCACAGCCACTCACCCAATGAACGACCGGCTCCCGCTCCCCCCACCCATTCTCTCCAGATCAATGGAACCTTGCAGCTCATAAGACAACTGGAATCTCGCATCCCCAACGGTGTTTCTATCCCTGTCCCGGATCTGCCAGTGCTTTTACAGGTTATACTATCTACACCGTACCTTGAGTCCTGAGTGCTGCGAACTGGCTCGCTCTTCCGGTACCCTTTCACCACCACCCACCCCCCCCCCCCCCCCCCCCCCCCGTCTTCATCCCCACAAATGCCATCCAGCCTTGGATCGCTCCTTGGCCGTTTCTTCCTGCACCAAGAGGTCACCCGTAGACCGTACTGCCTGCACTGACCAGGGAAGGAGACAGAGCCCTCCTCCAAAAGAAACGACGAGGGGTGCTACTGTAAGGGAGGGTTGTCGGGATTCTCAGTACAGAGCTATTGGTGCGTGAGCTTCCTGTCAGTGCGGCAAGCGGAGGAAAAGCAATATCCATCTGAGCAAGGTCCCTCCTGTTTCCTCTCCGCGTGGATCTACCCGGCCGGGTCCTCTCGTCTTGCGTCGCCACATACTTGTCGCCTCTCCCCTTTGCACTCATAACAACACGTACCTCGAGGGGGTCTGCAAGGAGACCGACTGACTGCCTGCCTTCCTGTCTGTTACTGTGTCTTTCTGCCGTCTGTTCATCGAGCCTCTGCGAGAAATGCAACACCACTTCTCCGTACCTCGCCAACATTCCTCATCTACCTCCTTCACCCCCGCAACAAAATCAGCGACAGAGTCTGACTTTCTGAGTCCGCGTCTCTCCCCCCTCCCTCTCCATCTCTTTCCTCTATTTGCAGTCTCTTCATTCTGATCTGGCATACCCGGCCTTTCACTACCACTCGACGACAACGACAACGTTTGGAGGCTGTCTGTGGTAGGCCTCGCACGTCTGCTGCCTCTGGGTCAAAGGGAAACGCACAAGTGCTGCGGGACCTTGGAACTTTGTTTCCTTTGGAGCCTGTTTCTAATCTCTCTTGTTCTCGCGAACAGGTTCGTCGTCCGTCTGCAGAACGAACAAACAAACGAAGCTCGGTCCAGCTCCACACGCCCGGCATCGCGAACCACTATCAGTCCGTTTGTCGACCAGCCCCGAACCGTCATTGGACACGGTCTCAACGATTGAGTACGTGACGTCCCCCCTCTTCCTTCTTCCTCTATCCTCCGTCTGCAGGTACTGGGGCAGGGCGACGAACTCCAGCAGGAAGCCGTTGATGGTTCGCGCTGCGGCTTGCCGTTCAGCCAGCAGTTCTCGCTCAAGATCTCTGACGCTCAACCATATGAGAGAGAGAGAGAGAAAGAGAGAGAGAGACAGAGAAAGACAGAGCATCCCGGCTGACCTGCATTCCTCCCAATAGACCAGGCACGGCATCTCTTAGGCGGTAACCACCACGTTGGAATTCTTGGGTCTCCCGGGAACTTGATCTCAGACTTTGGTTTGCCAGTACCCCGGCGACCAATGACAGCTGCATTGCTCTGAGTCCTCGTTGCGAAATCCGCCTTCAAAGAGCTGGGTCTTGGTTTAAGATCGCCAGCCCTAGGTATTCTCTCACGCAAGACTTTCCTAACTCTTCCATCCTTCTCGCTCCGACGTTCTTCATCCTGCTTGATCGGGCAACACAACGTCCACCAGCACCGGGATTCTTCCAGCTCTTCGATTCCAGTCGCGTCGGCCTCATTTTTTTTCTTTTTTTTTTGCAAATCAGGGTAGCAAGTATTCTCTTGCTTTTCCCCCCAACGCCACTAGCCGGCTCGGAAGCGCCATCCACACATAATTCTGAGTACGGTGTCTCATACCAAATCCTGCCCGGAGAATCTTCTGAGACTGACGCCCCCCTATTAGGGATCCATCCTCCCTTCACTCGCACTTGTCCTTGGCCTGTTCGATAACACTGAACTGGGGAGGGACTCTAATCACCGCAAATCTCAAGACATATCCTCTCTCCCTTTCTCCCTTTGTCCCTCGACGGTCCCACAAGGCCATAGTCTCTCTTCCTGTCGTTGCAACACCGCTCCCGAAACAGTGGTTTGCATTTTCCCGACACCAAACCAGACATCCTTTCCCAAGTGCACCCTTTTCTACAGCTTGAATGTCTGCTGCGAAGTTTGACTGTGCTTCCTACAAGCATTTCGAGGTGAGTCAAACCCTTCATCACAGCGCGGAACCGAGTCACTCCCGAGACGTTGCTGGTGGAAAGCCATCGCTGGAAGTGCTCGGCCCGTGCTGGATCAGTCCCCTATGAAGAGGGTCTTGTAAGGCTGACGAGATATGCTTCGCTAAAACAAACAGCCCGACTTCCACCCTCAGAAGCCCATCATCATTGGCGAGGAAGGCCTCGACTCGCCCGAGACGGTCACTCTCAAGTACGAAGAGGCAGTTGCGCGGGCAAACGGAGACCTTCGGGGCGACTCCCCGCCAGGTGGTCTCCTTCCCATGTCCCACTACGGGAAACAACAGCCTGGCACAATCCACGGTAAGTTGGAATTGCTATTCTGTCCTCATCTCTGCATCTTCTCGCGGAGGTGGTCAGAAGGGACACCGCCCGATGTGAGGCCGTTCTGGCCTGAAGATGTGACAGTCCTTGGAAGCACCCCCCTCTCCCGGCCACTCTTACTGACACGGTATGTTTGCCACAGGGTATGATGCGACCCGTGGGTATCAGGATGCCGCATACCAGCAATATGGCCCGCAGAGCTATCCTGCCCAGCACGGCGGTGCGGCTCAGCTCACGGCGGCTCAAATGAACCAGGACGCCTTTGCAGCAAACAGCGCAGTCGGATCATACATGCCCGTTGGCGTGGGTCCCTCGGTGGTGTCCTGTCAACCGAGCTCGGGTATGGCTGGCACAAAGGTCATGGTCAAGGTCTCGTCTCCGTACGATCTGCTCAGCGTGGCGCCCTATTTCTCTCTCGTCTTCGGTGCGCAAAAGGTGTCGGGACATACCATCAAGGACGCCCAGGACAGCACCAGCTGCATGCTGACCATTTCGGCCGAGGCGCCGCCATTTGGGGTCACCAGCTGCAACAGCGACAACGTGCCGGTTACGCTGCTGATTGAAACCGAGAGCGGCGAGGAAGTCTCGAGGACGGCGGCAGGCCAGTTTGTATATCACGACGCAGGCCCAGGTGCTAGCTCGGACGACATCACGAGGAAGGTGTCCAAATCACCTGAGCAACAACATCACTCCCCCAGGTCAGCAAGCACCCAGCTCGGCAACGAAGGCAGTACAAATACCGCCTACGACTTTGCCACGGCTCCGCATCAGCCGGCGCCCTCTCCCTATGGACACAACAACTTTTCGCAAGACAACGGTAACAACGGCAACATGCTCAGCGCCTACCGAACAAACTCCTTCGCGGAGCAGCAGCACTACTCTCGTGCGGCGCCGCCGCCGCTTCGACCGCCGATGCCTGGATGGCAGGCATACGGGAGAACGCCAGGCCCGCCCATCACGCATACGCAGATCTCCCGCCCAAGCCTGACGCCGCTGCCCATGCCGTCGGCGACAACCCCTCAGCTCGTCCGGACCAGCTCCATCCCCAGCTCGCCCGGCGGAGGACAACAGGCGGGCTACAACCACTGGGGCTCGTACTCCAACAAGGCGGTGCTGAAGATTGTCGGGAAGCTCGACAGCATGGCAGTGGACTGGTCGCCGGAGGAGTGGTCGAACCGGCGGCGCATTGTCATGTTCAACAAGAAGCAGTCGGGATCCACGCTGACGACGTCGTTCAGACCCGTCAACGTCAACGAGCGCCCTCCCAACAGCATCTGCATCAGCTGCATCTGGTGGGCCGAGAAGAACGAATGCTACGTCACGTCCGTGGACACTATATACCTGCTCGAGCAGCTGGTGGTGGCCCCGGCCAGGTTCACGATCGAGGAGAAGAACCGCATCCGCCGCAACCTCGAGGGATTCCGTCCGTTGACGGTCAGCAAAGCCAAGGCGGACTCGGAGGAGTTCTTCAAGATCATCATGGCATTCCCGAACCCCAAGCCGAGAAACATTGAGAAGGACGTCAAGGTCTTCCCATGGAAGATCCTCGAGTCGGCGCTGAAGAAGATCATTGGCAAATACAGCGCCAGCCCCTCGTCGACGCTCCCGGCCTCGCACCTCCTGACACCCACGCCCGTCAGCGCGTACCCCCCGCCCCTTCCGACGCCCCCGGCACCGACGGTGGCACAGGACCATGTCAGCGCGTATGGTGTTCCGTCACAAGTGCACACGGATGGCTTGACCTCACCGAGATCCATCACAGGGAGCAACCAGAGCTGGCCGGCTTACTCGACGGGGCCACCGCGCAATCTCTCGCCGACGCTCACGGCTGTGTCCCCTCGACAGTCTGGACTTCGCCTGGCTGCGCCTCTACCCGCCGTGACAGGCTACGACAACCGGTCGATGGCGACGCATTCATACGGCAGCGGGCTGCACACGCCACTGGGGAACCATCATACCCCGCCCATGGCCCCTGGACGATGGGACCCTACCATCCCGGCCATGCACGCGCCGACAACATACGCGGAGCAGTATCAGTCCATGACCTCCCATCATGCCCCCGGCCATCAAGTCTACGGTGGTGACGGATATGGGGATGGGGCACAACGGGCGTGAAGCTGGGAAGGCCCGCTGTCGCTGTCGCGAGAGTGCGGGAAGGGTGTGGCGTGGAAGGCTGTGGGCCAGGTGAGCGGCCAGTTGGAGTCGAAGGGCGAAGTGCTTCGCGTCTTGTGAGGCGCAAGCGCGATAGCACCCGACGAGAAGCCAGTGTCAAAATGACGGGACGGGAGTGAGTCACTGTAACCTGTTACTGCTTCTCCCGGGCGGGCCATGGAGGGGGGGTGGGGCAAGGAAGACACCGAGCAACCGCGTGGACGATGAGCATGAGATCAAGAGGAGGGTCTCGTATGGAAAGCAAGCAACAAACAGGAGGGAAAGGAGGAGGACGACGAGGAGGAGGAGGAGGCATCAAGAGACGTTGTTGACTTGATTGGGGAGGGCAGACTGCCAGTTCCGACAAGTGGGGGGTGGATATCGGAGTCGAGTGCGAGAAGAGAGAGAGAAAGAGGGTTTCTTCCCTCTGTCACACACACACACATTCTTTCTCTCTCTCTCCTACTCTCTCACTCTTGTTCTTCTATCCCTGTCTTTCCCACGGTCAGGCTTGTGTTTGTCTTGTCCATGCCGGTGTGGATGGGTGGGCCCCCCCGGTCCGGGGTTGTCAGCTGCTGTGGCGCAGACCAATGGGCGCTTCCGAAGTCGAATCCACTTTTCCCGATTTAGAAGAAGCCGGCGAATCACTGGCGCCCCGCTTTCGTCCGCCGCATCGCCCGCTCCATTTCCCGGCATCGAGCAGAGGAGGGAAGGAGCCACGGTCTTCGACACACTGCGCATCTTTTCGGACTCGAATCCTTGGTCTGCCCTATTCTTTCGTCAGTTGCAGTCATAGATGTCCAGCGCATCGTTACAGCGGACAAGCATCAGAAGGACCGGGGAGGGCGGCATTCATCATGGTTCGACATCACCACCACTCCCCTCCCTCTTTCTCCCGCCTTATCGCGAAAGCACCTCGTCCATCTGCACCTCGATAACGGATTCGAGCCCCGAACCTCGCTACATACCACATCATTGGCTGCATAGTCGGTGCATGATGGGTTGGGGGGGGGGGAGTATCTGGTGATCGTCTTTTGGAGGGGGTCGCCTGCATCCGTCCGGCGTGCATGACGTGCATCATCTGCGCCATGGAGCCATCGACCGGCACGGCGCCCTATCCGCCTGCCTCCAATAGCACCAAGATGACGCTCTAGCACCTCGACCGTCGGTTTTTCCCATCGACTCAGTCTCTCAACCACTCGCTTGCCTTCCCGTCAGGCTTCTTCGGTCGTGCATTGGCGCTCCCGTGTTCCACACATGGGTCCCGAAAGGCTCACCCGAGCCATTCACATGCCATGCCATTTCGTCACGACGCCCTCCTCCAAACCTCCCCGACGCAGATGCTTGGGTTTTCTCTTAGGGAGGGAATGGAGAAGCAAGCAAGAGCCTGGTCAGGGTATCGATTCCTTGGGCCAGGCCCCCTCCATCAGTTGAAGCTTGTCTTGGCACAGCATTTCCTTGCGAACGCGGGTGCCGCGGCAGACTTTATTACTCACGCAACCGTTCCGACCCTCCACCCTGCGAATCTTTTTAGGCGGACGTTCTCGACCCCCGAGATCGACAAACGGGGGGGTTATGAGCTAATGCATCCCCGACAGCCACGCCGCTGGGGACGCGTACTGCCATACCTCACGCTCGTCGTACTGGCCGTCCTCCATCTTTCACATCATCGGCTTTGATGCTCGAGACCTCTCGTACTTGTTTCAGAACTCGGCGCATTTTGGGTCGTTCGCTACCGCATGGAGAGGGTGGGTTACATCGACGCTTCTGTTCAGGCTATATTTGCCTGTAGAAGTTGCATTTTTGCTCATCATCCCCCCCCAACCATGCTCGCTCTCCGCTATTCGACGCAAAGTCTTGGTCACTCTGAATACGACTTCTCCGATGTCGTCGACCCCCTCGGCGTACCGCTAACGGACAAGTCTACATGTCTGTTCTACCCGCCATCGCTTATCGACACTACTCCTCGGCAATCTCGCAGACAACACAGTAGTCATCGCCACCTACACTCGTGCTGCATCGAGTCGCACTCTTTTTTTCTCCTCACCTGCTAGAGACAGCGCACTACACATCACACACACACACATCACACACACGCTACAGGCCCGATTCTTCACATCTTCATTTTCCATTTCTTTCTCTCTGATACATTTCATTCAACTGCATTTCTTTCTACAGGCGCGTGAAGGACGGACGGACGGGGGGATCGGGATCGGCCGGCATAGAACGGGGACCATCTGCAACCGGAGTCAGGGAGACGACGGTGGCTCGGTCAAGGCTACGGATGAATGGCTTGGATAGATACACGGGGATACTCTACAGGATAACGGGATATGGCGAGGACCAGGACTGGCCTGGGACTTGGGTAAACGGGGATTCAACAGCAACAACAACAACACAACAACAACATGGTGGGCTGCACATAGCATTATACCCTTAGTTTTGATATTTCTGTACTGGCTTCGGGATCGACTGGGTTTTCGGTATGTTACATATGGGATAGTCTCCTGATAATCATAATCCTTTTCACATCTTTAGCCGTTGCCGTTCTTCGTCTTTTGAATTTCTTTTTCTTTTTCTTTCGAGACGTGACTGTATCTGTCAAGGGACATGTTGAGTCGATTGGGCCAGCAAGACGAGTGATTCAGATACTGTGACCATGTCGCGGTGACACGATCATTCACTCTAGTTATATGGATCGAGGTCTCCTCATGGTCGAGAGTGAATCATAGCCACAGTTTCAGGCAGTACAAAAAAGCGAAAGAACAACACCGGCGTCCAAAATTCAACATCAATGATCACCCCCAACAGTTGAAATCAGAAACGAGAAGGAAAAAAAAGGAGAATAACTGGCTCGCACAAACAAAAATCGCTCGAGCTCAAGCTTTCCATGCAGAAGAAGAAAGAAAACCACGCTGCCATTTCGACACGCACAGGGGCTCTCTCTCTCTCTCTGCACGATTCCAGGAGCCGACAACGCACCCCCTACCGCCGAGATGGGCTGCAGCGCGGTAGAGTTCAACGTCATGATGGGCGTCATCTCCTTCCTCTTCGTCTTCGCCTTCTGTCCGGTCATGTTGCTGGTCTACCTGTACTTCTTCAAGCGGCTGACGTTCGTGCCCATCCCCAGGGATCAGATGGGGAGCGAATACAGTAGCAGCGACGAGTCCGCCTCCCAGGGCAGAAGCTCCTCGTTGGAGCCACCGGAGCGACCGAGGACGAGATAGGTTGAGGAGACGGGGTTGAGCGAGAGCTGGGCGACGGCAGACGACGTCTTGCGGTGACTGATAACACAGACAAGATGGGAAGCTGGGTAGGGCGGCGGCGGGTTTGACGACGTGCCGAGAGTCGGATGATATGACGCTTGGGAGCGTATACAAAGGAAAGACCAAACAACGTCGACGTCTTCTTTAAGGATCATGGAAGGACCTCTCCGCGATGGTCTTTCTCGAGTAAAGATAATTACAAAACAAATGATTTTATCACCTCAATCGCCGCCCATTAACATTGGTGACAACCCTCCACAACCCAATGATGAGGCTTCTGGCATTTGTTGCGGTTATACATGGCCCCGACATCTCCGGCCAGTCTCCGAATGATTTCAGCCTTTGGGCCGGCCGGTCTTCATGTTTCTTGAAGGGTAGCTGATGGACAGGCGGTCGGCATTCTGCTGCTGTCCGTGTCGTGGTGACCCCCCACCTGGGCACTCTGATCTTCTTACCCATCCCATGCCTCCTCGCCGTCAGTCGGGTCGGGTTCAAACTTGGTCTCTAGCCCCGTGTTCGCGCCCTAACAGATACTCAACCTGGCTTGGCTCGCAAAATCCCCTTCAAGAGTTTGCAAGGGTTTCAAATTTTGGTTCAGGAGAGTGGCAATGGACACGGCATCGCGACGACGAAGCCTCCGATAGTCGTCAGCTGTTCCCGTTGCGGCAGCCGGAGCCAGAGCGGGAAGCATCCTTGACCTTGGCAGCCCGACACGGCGCTTCAAGCCGCCTTCCAACAAGCCCTTCCATGTTCTTACGTGTAGGCATGGGTTATGTTCTTGTAAACCAGGGAGCTTCGTTGATCTCTGGTTGTTAATACCTGACCGGGTATGACGCTTGAAGGCAAGATGCATGAAACCACGGGAGGCCCGGTGCTCATTCTTCCCGGAACCTGCTCGTAAGAGACCAACATCACGGATCAAGAGAGACTCCATGGCCCTTGGGCATTTTAAGGTGGATCAGGGGGCCCTGTTTACCTCTCGTTACTTCTTCTGTGTCTCTCATGGCGGGTTGAATGAGTTGCTATCCTGCTGAATAGTCTTGAAAGTAGAACATGCAGTACTAGGGACATCTCAAGTGGACTTTTGTCAAGGTTTTACGGATGTGAGCGAAGAATGGGTCAAAAGAGTGAAGAGATTTGGCTATTCCGGAATGCTTCTCAAGAGTTCACGAGGGGGCCGTTGTGGGATCGGCCTATGGAAATGGCTCGCCGTCACCTCGGCGAACGGGAACGTAACTGTCTTGACGGCAAGTGCACCAAAGTATCTCCCAAGCCAGATGGTTCATAGGTCTGGCGAAACAGAGTAAACCGGAGGCTTTTCGTACTATCGACGGCAGCATTGAGGGACAAGACCGTGTAGCCGAGGAGTTCACAGGTGAACAGAGGATCTCGACAGAGGGTGTCATCTGCGTAAGGGACGGTCGATTGATTGGAAGAGGGTATGTGACTACCATGCTGCAATCACGCCTGGTTGTATAGAACCATCAGTCGAGCCACTCACCATGCGTCGGGCCACCCAACGTGCCAGAATCTGGGAGTCGAGGAACGAGGGGAGATTTTCCTAGCCCAAAGGCACAAGGGATAACTTCTGTTACCTCACACCGGGGTACCAGCCGCATCCAAGACACTTGATCATTCGTCCCCTTCTCGTGGCGCTGTGTGAGGATAGACTGTTTCCGAGGAGACAGGTAGGTCTTGGCTCAGTGGCATTTTCACTCCAGGAATGTTTTGACTAACGATCTCATTTAAGGGTTCAACCTCCCCTGACTAACGTCAACCCATGAAAGGGAACATCTTGGCAACCTTACTTAGAGTAGTAAAACCAAAAGGGATCTCCGCATGAGCAGGCACGCAAATGAGCTTGGCGACATGGCACACTCGGTGCAGTGGAATCTCTAGCCCAGCAACTCTGACACGCGAGTTTGATTTTTTGTATTCACCTGTCCCCTCAAAAACGTGGGCGAGAAGCGCTCTTCCATACGTGCATAGAAACAGTCAGGCTGAAAAGAGACCGACGTGGAGGACAGGAATGCATGGCACAAGGCGAACTGGAATCTTTTTGCTCCAGTGGAATTTTCCATCGGCCGTTCTCACGTACCTTCATCAGCCTCCGGGAGACCGCGTTTGATCCCCAAAGAATAGGGTGTCTTCCTGCGCTCACGAGGCCTTAAATATCGCGATGGAAGCCGGGTCACACAGACGAAGCCGTTTCCATCCGTCTTCGCGATCAAATCCTCCCGCAGCCCGAACAACCTGTCTCGTACCGCCGTCACGATGCTGTCAAAAGCCCTTCTCAACGCCCTGGCGTTGGCATCCAGTGCCGTTGCCTGCCCGGGCCACGAAAACCACATCTCTGAGGGCCTTGGAAAACGGGTGGTTGTTTCAGGGCCTGCGCCTCCGCCGACGGACTGGGCCTACGAGGCTTCGTTCAACTGGGGCCGCATCAACCCAAGTCAGTACACCCATCACTGGACAGCCAACCATCGTTCGCTGTAGCCACTGGCAGATCCTCTGTAGACTACACATTGTGCCAGACGGGTACTCAGCAATCACCAATCGCCCTCAGCCTCAACCACGGCCTGTCCCTGAACCACATTGTCACGTTTGACTACCCGGAGAAGACAAAGGGCAACTTTTACAACTGGAACTTTGGACCAGCATTTACCGTTTCCCACCCAGACGGCGTCTGGACAGAGAACCCGTCGGCTAGCTTCGACAATACGACGGTGTACCTGAAGGGCTGGCATATTCACTCGCCAGCCGATCACTCGGTGAACGGCGACCGGTCCAAGGCGGAGCTCCATCTCGTTCATGTTGACGAGGAAGGTCATGAGAAGGCCGTGATGGCCATCCGTCTTGACCCCGGCAACTCGAACAACACATTTTTCGATCAACTGCCGCCGATGATTGGGTTCAACCATACGGGAGACCAAGAGGAGATCGAGATCAACATCCAACCGGCGCTTGACAGCGTCCTGAGATTCAACGAGTTCTGGACGTACCAGGGTAGCTTGACGAGCCCCCCTTGCCGCGAAGGCATCCGGTGGTTTGTGGCGCGTCAGGTGTTGTTTACTGGTGTTGAGCAGATGAGAAACATCTTGGGCGCAAGCACGTACAGCGCGCGGGCGGAACAGGAGGTCTGGCAACACCGCATCAACCAGTGAGGGTGCATCCCGTCGACGAACAAACCGTTGCCGAGATGAAGGCAGACCATTAATGGGGTTGTATAGGTCTGAGTTGACGTTCAAAGTTTCAACTGTGGATTAGTTGCTGTTTCTATCTACCTACCTTACTTAATGTGTTGTAGATTACAGTTTGTAGAACATGATTCTCATATTCGGATAAGCATAAATCTGCTGTCTGGTTGTTTTCCCGTTCAGAGGAGAAAGGGGATGTGAAACTTTGGTGGTGAGGGTGTTTAGTAAGAGGAGGCCCATGTTACCTAGGTAGACAAGGTGACGTACACGAACCACATGGTCCGGTGAGTTGCGCGGCAGTCTCGGGACCAGTGCCGATGGTTCGGACGGACTTTCGATGCCAAAATGAAGCGGGGAGGAGGAGGCCCGAGTGTCCCAACTGTTGGGTCAGCCGCAAAGCCGGTCGACAGTTGGCGAAGCGTAGCATGAAGAACAAGTACCAACCAGTAAGGGGCATCAATACTTGAGGAGGAGAAGGGGAGAAGAAAAAGGGACGAGAGGAGAGCCCTCGGGAGACCCAAGGAGGGAATGATTGCAGCCAACGGGGCCGGATTAGGCAACGGGACAGGGGGAGGCGACAAGGGGAACAGGGATGGCCATGCGTAATTGAGTTAGATCTGCGGGTCGATGGGCCTGGAATGGCGCACCAATTACACGGGGTGGACGTTTCGTTTTATTGGGTGGCGCGAGCAGGAGCTTGCAGGTATCGCGTTGTGATTCCCTTCCACGAGGCAAGGGCAGAGAGAGAGGGTCAGAGGGCAAATCGCACTTTCTCCTTGGAGCGTTTCTCTTGGTGGTACCTGGGTACCTAGGCACCGGTCCCTATTATTGATCTTGGAAGGGCGCTGTACGTTGACCTTTACGTAGGTACCTGGGTCTGCATCCATCCATGCATCCCCATCCCATGAGCGAGTCTCGGCTTTGCTGCCAAGACCAACCGACACAGGCGACGGCGGCGGCAGTCTCATCAATCGCCAATTTGACTGACAAGCGACAATCGTATCGGGGGGAGGGGAGGGAGCTGAGCAGCCCCCCCGGCGCAAGAGAGCCACGCAGCTTGGCATGTGAGTAGGTGGTATTATTGGCATTATTGGCACACACGTCTCTTCCAGCACACAACGCCTCGCCTACCTACCTACCTACCTACCTACCTAGGTATCCGTAAAAGATACAGATACAGAATAGGTATCTGTTGCGGCCTTATCAAGCGACGCTCCAAGACAAGACGCTACGGTACGCTACTGATGCACAGAAAAAGCACACCCACCACCCCACCCACTGCTGAAGCAGTCAATCAGTCAGTGCCTCGCGCCAGTCCCAACGCCAAACGCCAACACGAACCAGGACAAACGCCAAGTTGCCAACACCACTTGCTAGTGGCCAGCATGCGACATGGGACATGGGACGGACGGCAGACCCAGGCGGTGCCGTAAAGTCATCTTGGTGTTGGCCCCCCGTTGCGATTGCTCTCCATTTCACCTTCACCCGTCCCGTCTGTCGCTTTGCCCTCTTTCATCCCACCACCTGCTTGCCGCCGCCGTCCTTTTTCTCCAAAGAAGGATTCTTCTATCCTTCCTTTGTCTCTCGTTTCTTTTGCTCGTCGCCGGCAGCCCTGACTCGACTCGATCACGAAGACCTTCTTCACTCGCTCTCTCTCTCTTCCACACTCGTTCAATTGGCGACAGCAACTGCGTGAGCGTCTCATCATTATCCGGCACCCACGAAGCACGACACGACAATTTTCTCAAGTTTTGACCTTTGGGTTTTTAAGTTTCGAGTCTCTCGCCCCGGTCTCAACTCCGGGTCAGTCACGAGAACGACCGGCGACCCCCCCTCCCCCCGCCTTGTTTACATTCGACTCGACTCGATCCGATCCGATCCGACCGAACGACCCCCGCCAGCTCCCGCCCCGAACCGGGTCTCACCCACCTCAACCCGGCCCATCATGCTCTCCACATTCCTCCTGGCCCTCGCGCCCCTCGTCGCCGCGACGTCGTCATCGAAACGCGGTCTTGTCTTCACCCCCAACTCCAATTGGCCCCAGGACAACCAGGTCTGGGTCCAGCCGGGCTCTGATCTGACGTGGTACTACAACTATCAGGAGATTCCCAGCCCGGCCTATGCCTCCAAATCTCAGGAAGAGTTCGAGTTCGTGCCCATGATGTGGGGTGTCTCGTCCAATCCCGATGACACGACATTCCTCAAGAGCGTCAAGAGCCTGATCAAGGACAAGGGCATCAACATCACCCACGCCCTCGCCTTCAACGAGCCCGACGGTCCTACCCAGTATGGCGGCAGCAATATAGCCCCTGCCATCGCCGCCAAAGCCTGGGTCGCCAACTTCATCCCTCTGCAGGAGCTCGGCGTCAAGGTCGGCTTGCCTGCCTGCACCGGCGCCCCCGCCGGGCTGCCGTGGCTGAAGCAGTTCCTCGGCAACTGCTCCGACATCATCAGCGACGGCGGAGAGAAGAAGAACTGCACCTACGACTTTCTCCCCGTGCATTGGTACGACAACTTTGGGGGTCTGGCCAGCCACATTGGCGAGCGTGTTGCCAAGTATGTCCTCGTGGTTTTTCTTTTTTTTTCGTCTTCCTCTTCTTCTCGGTCCGGTTCGCCGTGCTATGCTATGCTAGGCTGTGCTGTGCTGTGCTGTGCTGACAAAAGTAACAGTTTCCCCGACACCAAGATCTGGGTCACCGAATATGCTTATGCCCACCAGGAGCTCGCCGCCACCCAGGAGTTCTACAACATGAGCGCCGACTACTTTGACCGCATCGACTACATCGAGCGGTACACCTACTTTGGTGCCTTCCGCTCCAAGACTAGCAACGTCGGCCCCAATGTCCCCTTCCTCAACAACGACGGCAAGGTCACCGACATCGGCGCGTGGTACATGGGAATGACCTCGACCGGCGTCAACCCCCAGTCTGGCGACAAGAGTGCCGCTCTTCGAGGGACGGCCCCGGTGCTCGGCGCCTTCGTGGCGGCCCTCGCTGGTGTTGCATTTACACTCACTTCGTGATTTTGGAGTTGGGCACCATCTTTACAATGGGCATTTGGGTAGATTGACTTTTTGATGACGACACAAAACGGGAAACAGTACCGGCACCAGTCAAACATACACCATATAGACGGACATAGGGACGGGGCTCCCAGCATCAATTCATATACTAGTAATGTCTTTCTCCTTGTTGGATCGAACTGGGAAAACGGGACGTAAATGGACGACGGGGCGTTTGTAGTCTAGGGTTGGGGACCGGCCCATGAGCAGACAGACATATCGGGCGCCCCTAAATATGAATATGAACGACCGCATCTGAACATACCTATCCGTGCCGCTGCCCAAGCTTTGTCTTTATGGCTGGTTTTTCGCGCTGGATCTTCGCAGGCTGGTCTGATCCTCGGTCCAAAGTCGGCATGTTGGCCAAGGGCAGTGGGTTTTTTGACTTTGGGGCAGTACAGTACACGAAGTCAGGGTCGCAAACTCTGAGTCAACTCATGTGCCATCCGATCGAATCTGTGTTGGTCAGCAAGTCCGTCTATTACAGCACAGAATACCTTTGGGGACTGGGGTTTTATGTGGTAAATAGTAGGAGGGGTCGGGGAACGTGTGTTGGGGGGAGCGAGTGAGACCTTGGGGGAAAACTGATTAATTCTGTTAGTGCCATTGCAGTGAGACCACCTGCAATTCTAACGAGGCTTATCTGATGCGCTACTGCACCCCGGACTCCACGGTACCCCCCGTTCCTCGGGACACCGAAACGCAACTGGCTTCGCTCTGTGGCCGAGATGCCTCGGTCCAAGTCTTGTCCCCCCCCACAGCCGCTGGGTTCCTGGGCGTAGGACTCGCCTGGGGAAAGGGACCCGAACCCGACACGATTGCCGGCAGCTAAGCCGTCATGAACCATGTCTAGACTACTTTATGGTCTCGGTTCCCCCGCCCTTCTTCTTCTTTTCTCATGACACGGGCGACGAAACTCTCGAGCTTATTTCTCTGTTCTACTGGTTCCCTCTCTCTCTCTCTCTCTCTCTGACCACAGTATACCCCACCTCGACCTCCCGTCAAGATCTCCATAGTCCCCGTTGTCGTCGTTCCTCCACCGCATCATCCGACATCATGGCTCTCGAGAGAATCGGTTCCATCGTGAAGCACCTGGCCCCGGGTAGCGCCATCAACCAGATGTATGTCGGTCCGCGCATGTGATTATGTCGCCGAGACACCGAACCGTTCCGACTGACTCCCCCCATTCTCTGCCTCTGTGTAGCCAGTCCAAGAACCCCGATGACATTGTCATCACATTAGCCATCCGCACGCCTCTGACCAAGGCCAAGAAGGGCGGCTTCAAGGACACGACGCTCGAGTACATGGTCTACGCCATCCTCAAGGAGGTCCGCGAGCGATCCAAGATCGACCCCGCCGTGGTTGAGGATATCTGCATGGGCAATGTGCGTAAACCATCTCTCCCTTCCCTGATTGCGCAAAGGATGGCAGCCGTCGTGACGAATTCCGCATTCTGACATGGTTTTTTGTTGCTCCATCGCCAGGTCTCGGACGGAAAAGCCGCCTACAAGCTCCGCGCCGCCGCCCTCGCCGCGGGCTTCCCCAACACGGCCGGCGCCTCGTCGGTGAACCGCTTCTGCTCCTCGGGCCTCAAGGCGACGGCCGACATCGCCCACGCCATCACCAACGGCTCAATCGAGGTCGGCATCGCCCTCGGCGCCGAGCAGATGACCGTCGGCGGCGACGCCCTCGACAAGCCCTTTGACGAGGCCGTCACGTCCCAGAGCCAAGAGGCCGCCGACTGCATGGAGCCCATGGGCTGGACCTCGGAGAACGTCTCGCGCGACTTCAACCTCAGCCGCGAGGAGCTCGACAAGTACGCCGCCGAGAGCTTCCAGCGCGCCGAGAGGGCCCAGAACGCCGGCTGGTTCGACGACGAGATCGTGCCCATCACGACAAAGGTCGTCGGCCCCGACGGCGAGGCCAAGGAGGTGACGCTCACCCGGGACGAGGGCATCCGGCCCGGCACGACCCCGGAGAGCCTGGCCAAGATCCGCGCCGCCTTCCCGCAGTGGGGTCCCACGACCACGGGAGGCAACGCCAGCCAGGTCACCGACGGAGGTGAGTTGTTTCACCCTTCCACAGCGTACCTAATCCCATGTCAAAGAGTTTCTGTGCTGACCGACCCATGAATGCAGCCGCCGCCGTGCTCCTCATGAAGCGCTCGACCGCCGTCAAGCTCGGCCAGCCGATCCTGGCAAAGTACGTCGGCTCCACCGTCGCCGGCCTCGCGCCGCGCATCATGGGCATCGGCCCGTCCGTCGCCATCCCCAAGCTGCTCGCCCAGCACAACCTCTCGCTCGCCGACATCGACGTCGTCGAGATCAACGAGGCCTTCTCCAGCATGGCCGTCTACTGCCGCGACAAGCTCGCACTCGACTGGGCCAAGATGAACCCTCGCGGTGGCGCCGTCGCCCTCGGCCACCCGCTCGGCGCTACCGGCGCCCGCCAGATCGTCACGGGCCTGAGCGAGCTGCGCCGCACCAAGAAGAAGATCCTGCTCACGAGCATGTGTATCGGTACGGGCCAGGGCATGGCCGGTCTGTTTGTCAACGAGGCTGTCTAGGCAGGCCTGGCCAGGCCAGGGGGGGTTGACGGGGAGGGTTCGGTTGTTTAATTAATCGTATGCGGGACGGCGAAACACAAAACAAACAAGCAGCAATCCGAGAATGAAACATGAGTGTATGATCACACGTAGTGAGAGTGCGTGTGCTAGCCAAAGCGTGTAGTAACCTTGATGCAGAAGACATGCCGAGGTTGCACTCGGTTGCCTTTTATTTTCTGGCGATGTTTATGATGCGTATGCAGCTCAGTGAAGCATAGTCCAAACTGGGAGTGGTAACGGAATGTAGAGAACCAAATGCACCGCTGTTTTATATACTGTCTACGTACGTGTCCATAATGCTCGTGTCAAAACTCATTAGACATCTTTCTCATGTCAAGACAGTCGAATAGCTATCCTGTCAGAAGTGAATGAATGTTGCAACGCCGTTTTCTCGCTTCGAATGCTGGTTCCCAAACGCCCCATTCTATGCAGCCGCTCCAACGTGCCGTGCCACAACGCAGACTCTCTACCCGCCGCTCAGGGGTTCGTAACCTCACTGATGCTGTTCTCGTATTCGGTCAACTTGAGTGCTTCCTGCACGTCCGTAACGAAGTGCGACTCTCCGCCGACCAGATCGATAATGCCCGCTTGCCTCATGAGTCTCCAGATGGAATGGCGCGGATTGGTCGGGCCACGACTGAAGAACACGCGGACGCCGCGCTCTCTGTACCCGCTCACAATCTCTAGGAGGACCTGCGTACCGGACCCGTCTAGCGACGTGACGCCGTGAATGTCGAAGATGACATTCTTGTTATGATGCTCACCCCGCAATCTCGGCAGCGCGGGATGGGCCATGCTCGTGCCGTAAAGTTCCAGTCTCCGAAGGCGCGCCTTGAGTTCGCCCGTGTTGGCAAAGGTCAGCGGCTCCGGGATCTTGACGATGAGGCAGCCCTCGACAAACTCCAAGCGATCCGGGTTCAACTCGGCGTTCTCGAAGCGGTGCGTGCCGGGAATCCGGCCCAGGATCTGGATGCGAGGCCGAGTCGAGTGCCTGATGACCTGCAGCAGCGATAGACCGACGCCGATGGCCATGCCGAGGGTAAGTGAGTAGAAAATCGTCGAGACGAAGATAATGATCATCAGACCGAGCTCGGTCCAGCCTCGAATCTTGAAGAAGAAGGCTATGTCGTGTGGGGCCTCCTCGAGGAGTGACCAGGCCACAACCGTGATCATCGACGAGAGTACCGGTTTCTTAGGAGCGTTAGCGGGGGGCACCACAGCTTGGGCAGAGTGACTTACGGGAAGGTAATAAAAGTACGGCAGCAGGAAAAAGACGGCCAGCAGCGTGATCAGACTGAGGAAGATGGAGCTCATTGGTGTCTTACCACCGGTCTGCTTGTTCAACTTGCTTCTCCCATAACCGCCAAAGGCAGGCAAGCTCATGAAGCAGGCTCCAACGATGTTCGCAGCGCCCAATGCCACGAGTTCCCTATTGGGGCTGAGCTGGATTCCTTGCACACTGTCGGAGCTGCTCAGGCTTTTGGCTGCGACGGACGATTCGAAGAAGCCCAGAAGCGCGATCAGGAAGGACGTGCCCATAGCCTCGCGGATGTGCTCCATGTGAGAAGTCTGGAAAGGCCAGCGGAAGGTGAAGAGGTGTCCGGACGCCGCCTTGACCGGACCAAGTATCTCAACGCCCCTGCTCTCCCAGTCAAATTGCCAGGACAGGACGGCGGCAATGACGACGACGAAGAAGCGATCGGGAATGTAGGCGACCCCAGGGTACTTGGGCTGGAGGTGTTTCTTGAGTTCCCGCATCGTCATCATGATTACGAAGCTGACACCAGCAACGATGAAGGTGAGCTTGTGAACATGATCGAAGGAGCTGAAGATGAATTTCAGCTTGTCCATGCTGCTCCCGTGGCCCACGCCGAGTTCCGCAGCGTACTTGGCGAGGCCGAGCTCGGGGATGGACTGGTCAACGGCAATAACGAAACCAATGGCAGAGATGAAACCTCTCAGGAAAGGTTTGCTGAGGACGCTATCGAGGAAGCCCAACCTTGCCAGACCAGCAATGAAGACCGTCGCACCGGCCATACCCGCTACAACACCGCAGATTTTGGCCTGCACCTCGGCATTGTACTCGTCTCCCTTGTCGTGATCGATGCTGCCCCTGACCACAGACCCGACTAGCAGAGAGCCAGCAGCCTCCGGGCCGACTACCATCTGCGGCGCGCTGCCGAATATGGCGTAGATGAAGGGGTTGAAGACAAAGGCATACAGCCCGTTGATGGGAGGAACGTGTGCCAGGTTGTCGGCAAGCGAGAGGGCCATTGGTAGGTAGAGGGATGCAAGCGTCAGAGCGGCGACAAGGTCTCCCTTCAGGTAGGACCACTGGTACTGGGGCAGCCAGGTCAAGAGAGGGATGTAGTAAGAGAGGTACCTGGGGGGGAAAACGTATGTTAGCCAGCGGAGCTACGGCCTCGCCTCGAGAGGATGGTGCGAACTTACATCCACAGATTGTCCTTGAAGCCGGCCTGCTCTGCCAAGGTGCTCGAGGTGTGCATCTTCTTGCTCTTGATCTTCCTGATGAAGCGCTTCCTCCAGTGGTCGTCGCCGGTGATGGCAGTCAACATGGGGTCGAGGATAGGGATCTCGGACGCAGTAGAGGAGGCGCGGTCGTAATCCGGGTTCTCGCTCCCGACGGGACTCGCGGGCCGCGGCGAAAAGGTGCCATTAGGATAATTGTGACCGGGTGGGTTGTCAATGAGAACATTCTGCAGGAGGCTTGTCGACTCGGTGGGCGGGAAGGTATTCGGTCGGGCGAGGCTAGGGCCAGCACGGGGAGGCCCTCGAGAATCGCTGTCATTGGGAAGCGGAGTGGCTAGCGGAGTGGCATCTTCGCGAGTGCTCAGGTATTCGGACTCGCCGCCGACGGAGCTGGGAGACTGAATGGGAGAACCCATTGTGTAGCTTTGGCGCAAGGCGCTGGGATTTGCTGGGCGATGTGTTGTTTGCGAAGAAGGACTGCGGCTCGGTTGAGGTCGGCTTCCCGACATTTTGGTATCCGTACCCTACGTAACCCGCCAAACAAAACACACAGCGACAAGACGTTACAGCCTAACCGAGAAAATACATGCAAGGGTGACGAGGGGTTGCGGCGCATGAAAAACTCCCCCCAGGTCGACTTTGGCGGGGCTAAGCGAGGGTGGTGAATCTCGAAAACGCAGGTCGATTCGACTCGGGGATTGTTTTAGGCCCGGCGACAAATGAACGAGTTTTGTTGCTATTGTTTGTAAGGCTTGGACTCGGCTGTTCTTAGGAGAGAGGGAAGTCTGTTGCAAATCGTCTCGAGTCTAGTGTTGCAGAAGAAGTTGGCGGAAACAGATGCGACGGGTAGAGACGGGGAACGGGTCGACGGAGGATGGGAGGCGATGTCGGCACGGGCAAAAGAGCGGTGATGGGATAACAATGCTGGTATTATCAGTTTGCTGCAAAAGTCCTAGGCAGGACCATGGTAAAAAGGATTTGTCACACGAGGGGCTGACTCGCTAATACTCAAGCGATGGCGATAGAGTTGGGATTTGTTGTGGCATTTGCATAGGCGACTGGGTAGGTAGTGTAGTAGGTATTCGTACTGTAGGTATCCGTATCGTACACACCTTATTCCAGTGCGTGCCAGGCGCCCGCGAATGTTTTCTGCAAGGATTGGGGATTATCATTCCGCTGTCGCTCAGGCAGCAGGAGTGACATCAATGCGAGTGTTGGGGCTCTTAGTTATGTGTCAGCAGAACTCGATTCGACGATACGGCATGGGCGCGCTTTGTCCGATGTTACGTACTGATTGCCATGTCCATTCCCGGTTAGGAACGAGAGGAACAAGGAGGATGCGACGGGGATTGCGGCAAAACCAATCCGCGGGAGCGGGGGCAAGCGCTAGTCTGTATCGGACACACCGCCTAATGCTGCACGTGAGCCTCTCTTTCCTCACTCCGTTGCCCCGCATCGCCCACCTGCCCGCTTCACTTCCGCTTGCACCACCTGCTCCTTGCAAGTCGTATCATACCTAGGTACCTAGGTACCTAGGTAAGGTTCCTATCTTCAGTATCGGACCTTCCCGTTTCGCGCGCCTCTAGCCGATCGGCAAACCCCCGAGATAAAACGATACGTGATGCGATTTATTCGGCACTGTCTTCGCCCTTGGGCCCTGTTGACGAATACCAAGTACCTAAAGTCCTAACTAATATATCTCCTACAAAGTTCGAAGTTGCGAGGAGAAGATTCGCATGAAGACGGCCTGCCACTGGGTGTGTGTTGCTGTCTCCCTCACTCTCTCAGGGCTCACGCACCCTTAGGTAAGCAGATAACAGCTGTTGCCTGCCCGTTCCCGATGGTTCGTCAGTCAACTTGACAACGGCAAGCTAGGGATTAATGACACCAGAACAACTTGCTCATCCATCATGCTCCAGAGTGTTGACGGAGTAGGTCAAGATACTCGTATGAAGTCAGTTGCAACTCAAGTGAAGCGTGCTCGTCTCCCTACACTTCCGCTCAACACCCCTCAGTCATTGGGCACTAGCACACGATGGCGTCGTCTGTAATACATTGCACTCGCCGTCTGACGAAGATGACTCACGTCTTTGCTCGACATACCATCCCCCTCGAGTGTGACGTTTACACCGCAGATGACTACCCGACAGCCTCTCCCGTATTCCTGTACTTCCATTCGGGGGGCCTCGTGGCTGGTTCCAGGTCTTGTGTTCCACCATGGCTTGTACAGGTGGGTTTCCAGGCTTGCGCATCATCACTGCCCGCGGAGAATCGTGGCTGACAAACAACACAGGTCTGCTTCAAGAACAAATGGCCTCTGATTAGTGCCAGTTATCGCATGCTTCCACAAGCCAGGGCCACGGGTCTGCTCCAAGATGCCCGGGCGGCTTACTCCTTTGCGAGACAGTGGGCGACGTTCGAGAAGCCCTCGGCTGGACGCAGGGTGATTGTCGGCGGTGGAAGCGCTGGTGAGCAGCCGTCCTGCCCGCCGACTTTTCTGATTACTGCGTCGACAAAACGCTGAATCACGTCTCCAGGTTTCTTCATGGCGTCTCTGACGGCACATCATCTCACGCCGCCTCCAATCGCACTGCTATCAGTCACTGGCATCACCACCTTCCAGCATCCCTTCTTCGAGTCCTCCGTCTTGCTCACCCCTGAGCCCATCGCCAAAGTCCAGATGACCCGGTATCTGTCCGAGCCGGTATCTGTAGGAACGACATCGGACTGCGACCCGCAGGTCTTCTGTCTTGACAAACTTCTGCCCACTGGCGCCAAGAGCGCCGAGTTTAGCATCCAGCCTGTGCCCCTCTCTGATGCTGGAAGTCTCGATGCATTTGCCCGCGGGTCTCTGTACAGCTACTACTTGTACAAAAACGAGTTTCCGAATCTCGTCGGTGACGTCGACCCCGGCTACGAATGGGCAAAGTCAGAATCAGAAAGTGCCAGAGCTGCGGCCTGGCCGCCCACAACAATCATACAGGGCGATGCAGACGACCACGTTGATCTCTCTGTGAGCTCTCACATGGTCGACTGTCTCGGCAAGAGCAAGGTCAAACTTTTCCTGGCAAAAGGCCAACCACACCGTTATGAAGCGACGAGTTTTCTCGAAGACGACGTCGAGGGAATGGACGCTGTCAGGCAGGCTGTCTCCAACCTAGAGAGTGACGTTTCTCGGACAAACTGAAACGCGAAGTATTGATTATGCCGTTCAGACCCGGGATAAACCGTCCCGAAGCCAATGCACCGGCAAGGCACGGTTTTATCAAGTGGGAGGGTCGGGTAGGCGCATGGCCGTCAACAGCAAAACCAACGTCGGAGTATCTCATCGTGTAATGCCCCATCGTGCCAGACCTGACTGGAGACCTGACAGCAATTCCGCATCCAGCATCTCAATTTTGCAAACTTGCAGGTCCTGCGTGCGATCGCAGGTCGAACGCGCGGCCGCCCCCATCTTTGACCCAACTTCTGAAGACAAGGTCGCTGGCTCGCTTGCCCCCAGCTGCGGGCAAACATGCGACCTTCCAGCCCAAAGCCCAAAGATCCCCAAGATATGTTGACCCCGCGACTTCCAAGCTGTCTGGTTACGTCGTCAATGTTAAATCTTCAAGTCAGGGGCACATCATTCATGTTCGACCTGTAGGCCCAACGCAATCACAGTGACCTCATGCACAACACTGACATTGGTCACTGCATCTGCTCACGGCTGCAGCCCCTGAGCCAAACCAACAGTCGACATGGCATCGTGATTGGCTACTGCCCACGACGCACCATCTGCCGCATTAATGTCCCCTTTGTGCTGGGCGCTTCCGGTGCCAATCCCCGCTCGCTCTTTCGGGGGCCGTTTGCTGTCGCTATCACATTCGGTCCATCTCCTTAGACTTTGGGCCCAACAGCATCGCGAACATGGCCCCCAACTGACCGACCTCACAAGGTGTGATCACGATGCAGGGAAGTTCTTCAGATGTTGTTAGGGGATCCTGGCGTTCATTCGGCGAATCACTCATGTCAGGTTTTGATCTTGTGTTTGTGACTGAGCTGCACATCACTTTCGTCGGCTCATACGAAGTCATGCATATGCCACGTCCATTGGCACAAACAAAAGGCCGAATCATGCTACCTGTAGTGGTTCGCGCATTCAATAGTGTGATGACTGTTACTTGCCAGTCATTATGGCTATATATGAAGCCCGCTGTCAACGCATGCCTTTCTCCTCACTCGCATCGCAACGGCCATCACTCATCCCCACTCAATCCAATGCCATACTTGTCCAACAAGACCTGATCAACATTCTATTCTTCAAGAACCAATCGTACTGCCTTGCCTGTCTGCTCTCTCAGCAACCGGCATCTTATGTCAAGATGCGCGTCTTTGCCAAAACATTCCTCTGGGCCACTGTCCTAAGCCTCATCACAACCGCGGCAACTTCTGAAACCGTTTTAGAAAGCTTGAGTTCTCGGGATTACATCGAGTCCGCAGACACGGCTTCGGCCTTGCATGTGAATCCCAAACTCCGATTCACCAAAGGGACAGAAGGCACACGACCGGTCCGACTTTCCAAACGCTTCCCCTTCTCGTCCGGAAGGGACGAGTGGTGTGGCGAACAAGCCGAGGACCCGGCGGCAGACTACTCGGCCTCGGCCCCGTCGGCCGTAGATTGCCAGGCTCTGGCCGGCTCCCTGGGGGACCAAAATGGGTTTTGGACGTTGCAGCCAGGCGACTTCTCATCGGACGGCTGGGCCCGTGTTGTGACCTTGGGCTCGTGCAGTTTCGCGGTTAGGCACGCAGGCTCCGGCAGTAGTGACAGCCCGATGCGAATCGGCACGAACGATGTTCGCTTCTACACGACGAGATACGGTATTTTGGCCAAGGACGGGAAGCTGGGGCTGCAAGGGACCGTTCAGTGCTACAACGCTCAGAACCTGCTATTTGTGACCTGGGGATTGATTCGCAGTTGATGTATCGGGACGAGATTTATCGCAACATGTAAATACTCTTTGTGGCTTGAGCTCATCACAGTGTCCTTCACAACAGTTGGCGGTCTTCGTAATCATCGAATATTATTTTGGTCTGTTGTACCATTAAGATGTATACTTTGGAATAGGACAAACTCGGATTGCTCTCAACTTCACTGTTGCTGTATTTCCCACCCCACAGAGATAGACGTTGCAGTTCGCAACATGGCGAATCAACTTTTCAAGTAGAAGCTTACGTACGTGTTACTTGAAGTGACGGATACGGCATAAACTAGTTGCCCCAGACACCCCGTCGCTCTTCAGGCAGTCAAGACAGTTGAAAGCCCTCCTCTTCTGGATGATATTCCTTGCTTCCTTCGCGACTTCGTCCGTCAGGTTTTGGTTGAAGTACTTGTTCGTCCGACAGCCGCAGACCCCTATCTCCCTGATGCAAGAGAAATCTGCCATGGTGATTTTGGGAAGGTCAACCGCCGTTTCAAGCAGGTGGCAGAACCTGTGTGTTGCAAAGTCAATGTCTCTGGGCAGAACATTGAACTTGCGGAGAGTTTCCATGTAAGCGCCGAGTGCCCTTGCAGACCTTACGCATGGGTTCTGTGAGATATCCCAGCTCCAAGTCGCAGGGTTTATGAGGCCCTTGTAGAATGTGTTGCAACACTCGTGTCGCCTTTGCTCGAGACAATCTTTTCGGTGGTAAGCCCCCAATTCAGATACACAGGCTTCAAGTGCACTTACGGATGATGTCGTGCCTTAGAAGGGGATGGTGTCACGAGTTAGAGCACATAGTAAGGCATAGGAGAATAGGGGAGAAAGATGCTTATTCTATATAATGTAAAGAGAGTAAAATGTAGTCTAGTTATATAAGTCTAATTACGTAAGACGGTACGTAAGAAGACTAATTCAGTAAGCTCTAATATACGAGGGTATTCCTGTGACAGATGGTCTACCAAGACCTTGATTTGATCCGACGTCGATGAAAACGGGCCTTCGTGGTAGAGAAACATTCTCCAAGAAATCTCCGAGAATTCAGAAGGGAGGTCTATTACATAAGAAAACACGAGAAGATGACAGAAGTCGATCATCGCCGGTTCGCTCTCTTCAAAATCCTGGAGCCAGTCTCTGATCCAGACCATGCCGCAGTATTTCAACGCATTGATGCACTCGTATTTGTCGCCGATGGAAGCCAGCCGAGAGAGACCTATCGGTTTTGGTCTCTCGGAAACGTAGACGTTGTGAAGGATCTGGCACAAAATGGTCATGGCCTCGACGTCGTCGTCCGGGAAGTCGATGCTGTATGGCTCTGGGGACCCCATGTTCTCGGCGAGCCCCGTGCCTTCTTTGAATCTTCCCCCCAGCATCGCTTTGAAGACTGGAGAGTTCAAGGCGAGGACCTTGGAAGACACCCTGAGTTCATCGTTTGCGACTTGTTCGTAGTTCGCGAGCTTCTCGTCGGCGTCTTCGCTGCTCGCCTCGTCCTCAGCAACCTCGTCCTCGGCATCGTATAGACCCACACGACTGAGCTGGAGAATAAGATCTCCGTCTTTGTCGATTTCATGGCGGTTGGGCATGTTTGATTGGTGGTGAGTTGACTTGGTGGAAGTCGTAAAGGACTGCAGTTGGAATAAGGTGCTGGTCTGAAGTCGCTTGTTTCGTGTTCTTGAAGGCCATGTCAAACTCAAAACGAGGTTACAGCGGATGGTGACTGGCAGAGCCACCCCCTTATTGCGTCAGAATGTCTACCCCGCGTTTTGATGCGATGTTAGCTGTGAAGGGGCCTACGTCCGTGAATGGCACAGTCCCTGACGGATTTGCAAACGATTGGAATAACTCGGATGAATCCACCTATTATAGTTCTCTCTATCTTTTCCTGCCTCCCAATACCCTGCCGAAACTGTTACGAGTATATACCTGCTCTTCTCTTACCAGTACCTCGATATCTCTCGCTTAGCCTGCCTCAAACAGAAAACCAAGTAAGCCTTCAAAGTGTTGCCCATGAATAGCGCCAAGGGCCGTTGCGATCATGGAGTGTTTTCTCTCCTTCCCGTTTCCGTTGGAGATTCTTCGGGAGTGCCGCTTAACGACTTCCTCCGCAGCATATCTCGAACCCCGTGAAGAAGGCTCCCTGGTCTGAGTGTCGACTCGGCCGAGCCCGCACTCCAAACACTACTCCTCCGGCGTGATTCGGGGTAATGCGGTGTATTCTCTTGGTCGATCCGGGCGTCCGCGTAATGGCCCAAAAATACCCGTGTTAGCTTGGGCATGGCGGCATGGCGTATGCAGTCAAGGCTTGAAAAGAAATTAAGGCCAAAACTCACGAATATTGCCCGCTCCACCTCTCCCGAAAGACACGCGGCGGCCGCTTTTGATGTTCGATTCGTTCATAATGGGGTTCGTAGTGGAGGGTTTTTGATGTGGACACGGATGGCAGCGTCGTCGTTCACGACTACGGAATTTGACATAAGCACCGAGAGGCGCATTCGTACTTATGTTCTAACGTTGGCAGGATCAACCTCGTCGACAGACATTCCGTCCAACCATTGCCATGATAAGCCATAGCTTCTTCATTGGGTCCCTCTTCCCCTTGCCCTTGAAACCCCGAACGGCTCCGCCCCCTCACTCCCATCCACGGGGAGCTGATGCCGTGTTCTGTGACGAGGATAATGTGGAATCTCCGCAAAGCTTAGTCTGATTAGCGTTGTGATCTACAAGTCCAAGATAGCGGATTGTAACATGACTGGTGGCGGGATGGGTGGACCCGACCCCGGCCTCCAAACGCCCAGCATATCTCCCTTTGATCTGGATGATGTCACGAGGACCCAAATCCAAAAACGGTATCAGTAATGGCATCGGCCAGTTTCTGTCGTTCGGCGTCATGCTTTGAAGATTGCCACTGAGCATTGGTCGAGGCTCGTACGGTGGTGGCGACTCCTCCCTTCTGATGTCAGTTCAGCCAAGAAGAAGGGCAGAGTTGGTGCGGACACGCCAACCAAGGGCGGGGAATGCCTTCCTAATTTCCCACGTTGTGTGGTGCACTGGCGGCGGTATTTTTAGGAGCGTTTCTCCGTTCTTCACTTCTTCTCTCCCTAAGACGTTACGAGACAGACACATGATTCAGGTTCAGGCAGAGCCATAAGGAACATGAGACGGGAGGGGGCAAGAGGGAGACCCGGATATTAGGTCAAGTGGATATCAAGACGGCACCCCCCCTGTCGGCATCACACCCCACGTAAATTACCGGATCCGGCACTCCGCCCGCCGGAGACGCAACCCACCACGTCGGCTCTTTGACCGGTGAGGAGGCGGATGTCATATCACAACACATCAAAGGGCCGGCAGCTCGGTAAGAGGCAAAGGTTCCAGAACCAAAGGCCTGGGCCGTTCTACCGCTTCGTGGAATTAGCCGATTGGGGGGGGTGAGCGAGCGCGTTGCTGGAGGTGCAACTTCTGGGGTTGCACAAATGCGAATCCGAACAAATGGAGGAAGGCAGTAGTTCAACATTGGTTCTGTCCATGAACGGTCATTTTGGGGGAGGGGGATAGGACCCCTACCTAGGTAGTTTTGAATGAGCAGATGGGGAGACTAGGAGGGCTGAGGGCGAACGCTAGCCTGTATGGGAACGCGAGTGCCGTTAGCATTTGAGGCAGCGATAGGGGGCTTGTTTCCGCTCTCTACTCCCCCTTTGGTGCACGTTTGGACAGAAAGCCTGTCACCCAGCATGCCACTTCTGGCTAGAAATGATGAGACAAGGCGTGAGAGGGTGTCCGAGACCTGGCCCTCAACCCCTTCCCCATCCTGCGGGAGTATCACGACTAAGAGTAAAAGTGAGACGTTGCGAGAAGTTGGAGTTAGTCATGAACTTGGTATGATTGGTATTATTTCTATGAGAAAAAGTTGACCAAACCCCCGTTGGCCGTCACGTAAAAGTATTATAATGCGAGATTTGGGTTCCCAGAGCAGCGAAATGGTGAAGTTCTGAATGAGTGTTGTCTGTTGTCGTAATAAGCCCGTTGTCAACAGCTGGGCGCTCCCTTTCATGTTGCTGTGACATCGTAGTAACATGAAAATATGGGCCTCAAGTCCCGCTTGCCCACGTTTTCACTTGCTCTTCTAGAATGATGTGAGGGGCTCCCATGACTGGCGTCGGACCGTTGAGGAAGCGTGGTCATTGACATGGTCTCCATGTACTCCTTGAGTAGCTCGGCCATCAATGCTGCCCTCGCCTTGCGCTCGAAGCCCAAGACGTCGTCAAAGTCATCCGACTCCTCTTCATCAAGGTCTCCGGCGCTGCGCCGATGTGTCGCAAACCGGAGCGGGGTCTTGACGGCCTTGATCTTGCGAACAAAGTCTCGGCGGCGAAGGTGATACCTCTGCGACCTAGCGCTCCAGAAATCCTTGGACATCTCCCCGAGCTCCTCGGCACGTGCGCGCGCCAGACCAGCGGGTGAGACGTCGACACTGCTCTTCCAGTATCCCGGGGCCAGCTTTTCGTCAGAAGAGAGCAACGACTTGACGAGGTCCCGCATGCGGGTGTCGAGCAGGGCACCGGAGCCGGGAACAGTATGGTCGACCAAGCCCATCGCGTGAGCGTCGGTCGTTGAAAGTGGTGTCATGTCACGCAGCAGCCTGCTGGCCCCAGCTGAACCGCATCTTCCGGTGTATGACAAGGAGTGATATTCGGAGCCGTGCAGACCAATGGCACGATACGCCGGGTTGAGGACGACCTCGCACCCAGCAAGGACAACGTCGCATGCGGCAGCCATGGCGACGCCGCCCGCCGCGCAGTTGCCTCTGATGCCGGCGACGGTAAGGATGTTGCGTGACGGCAGCTCGTGCAGGAGGTAGTGTACCACGTCGTCGATGCGGTTGATGTTGTGCCAAGACTCGAGAGCCGGGTCCGCAGCAGCCTCGATAACGTTCAGTGCAATGCCGTTGCTGAAGTAGCCGTCACCCCCCATGAGCACGACGGCGCTAAGGGGCCGTTCCACAACATGGGTGGATGTGATGAAGTCGAGGGCGTCAATCATGCGGGAGCATTGCTCCGTGCTCATGGCGCCGTTGTAGAAGTCAAAGTAGAGGAAGGCCACCCGCCTGGCCCCGGCAAAGGTCTGGAAGTCGACCCAGACGTCTTGCTGGGTGTTGTGCGGCGCCCGCGACCAGTCGATGGTTGCCCGCGAGGTGCGGTTTTCCGCGACGCCGTCGTCGCCGAGGATGTCCAGCTCCCGCAGACCCGAGACAGCCGGGACCTTGGGCCACAACATCGGGTCCGTTTTCTTCTTGATGCGGCGGACGTGGGTGATCCAGATGGCCTTCTCGTTGCACGTCGCGACGCAGACGGCGTCGTCTCGACAGGCGACGATGCCACCAGGAGGTGCCTGGCCGACGAACTCGTCGCTCTCCTCGACGATGCCACCGTAGACGTACAGGGCTGGGCCGAACAAGGTTGTCAGGCAGCCCGGCTGGGAGTCGGACGACCGAATCCTTCGGGATATTTCGCGAGCCGTGTGTGACTGGATGTCAAAGTCGCGTTGGGCGGCCTTGAGCAGAGGACGGTGACGTGTTACCCCGCCAAGGAAGGCTTTCTGCAGTGTCACCGAGGCGTCGCGGTAGGCGGGCTTTGCTTGGATGAGAGGAGTGACAAGGTGCGGGGCGAACTTTTGAGAGCCGGGCGAAGGGGGAGGGGTGTAGGGTGAAGCGGCTTGAATCGAGGCGGTTTGGATTCTCTCAATGGCAGCGAGAGTGGCCGTGAGTGCGGCCCGCGTGACGGGACCACGATAGATACTCGACTTTGTGATATCGGGGGAGTCGATCTGTAAAGGGAACTGCTCGAAGGCCCATACCGGTCCGGCATCAAACTCCTCGACGGCTTGGAGGACAGTGACGCCCCAGTACGGTCGACCAAACTCGCTCCACGTGCCGTTCCGGATGAGGGCCTCGGGGTCGGCTTCCGTTCCGTCGTCGCCCATTAACACCCAGTCCAAGGCGCTGGGCCCGGCGTCACCGGGCGGGCCGGGGTGGATGATGAGGGTCAGGTAGGTCTCGTAGACCTCGCTAGGGACTCGAGTCGTGAGGAACGGGCAAATGATGAGATTCGGCTTGGCGAGCCTGGCCGCCTCAATCATGGCTTCGTCTGAGAGGGCATACTCGATAGTGATGGTGTGAGACTTGGACAGCGCTAAATACAGTCGCTGCGACAGCGAGTTGTGCGCGGTGCAAAGGAAAAGGATGTTCATGGTGGCGGTGTGTGGTATCGAGCAGCGGCAGCAGTAGCAGCAGCTCGTGAACCGGCTGAAGAAGGATGAGGGCAGAGTGGGTATCCCAAGAGGTTTGGCCGGCAAGGACGTGCGGCGGAACTGGCATCATATATGCAATTCGAGATGAGCGGAAGAAGGGAGGCGGTGGAGGAGAAGGAGGAGGAGGAGGAGGAGAGGGGGGGGGGGGTGCGTGGCTCCGTGTCAGACTCTTCAGTCTGTCGGATGCACAAAGTGAGTGAGTGAGTGAGGAGTGAGTGAGTGAATGCCTTTCCACACACACACCCTCCCCCCTCTCTCTTCTCCGACACCGTCCCTGACCGAAGCCTTGGGGGTCGTAGTGTAAAGGTGCTTAACGGCCAATTCCTTGGCGATTGCCACAAGCAACATGCCATTTTCAGTGCCCCCCGCTTGTCTTTGCCCAACTGGCAGGCCATTCTTTGACCCGGCGGCTTCAGTTGGAGACTTGCAAGAGTCAACGTCGTGCTGTGGTTCGTCCTTCTGACTTGGACTTGGGCGAAGCCCTTCGCAGACCATTCGCAGACCATCCGCAGACCATCCGCAGACCACACCGGACGAAGCGGGCTCGGACCTGACGGGTCCAGGCCCAATCAGCGCGGGCATAGTTGGGATGAACAACCGAAAGTGGCTGCTCTATCGGATGAGACCTCGAAAGGCAGCTCTTTGACTCAGGGGGTGCGTGCTGCATTGGGCCATCACTCGCCCGCGCTAATGCTGGGGGAGCAAAGGCTTTGCCTGCAGCTTGACTAGCGCCATCAGTTACTATCCTAGGTAGTCAACACTGCCCGGAAGGACACGGCTAGACAGTGCGTTTCGGGGCCTTTGTAAGGCCCCAGAGATCAGCACAGTCGAATGAAGCCATCGTTTAGTCCGTCGGGCCTGAGCGACTTGGTAGGCGTGTATGTGGCTTCGTGTCCTCCATACGGGCGAGGATCTTCTCGCTGTCATCAAGCACGGCCCTTTGACGAGAGGAAGAAAGATGGCAGAGTCCTAGATGGAGAGATAGCGAGGCGGGGAGAAAGGGAGAGGGGGAATAGAGAGACAGAGAAAGGGTGTGAAGAAGAGCAACGTAAACTCGACATTCCGCCATCTCTCAGCCGAGTTACCAGCTTTTCAGACAGCTTTAGAACAATTCCAATTCCGACTGGCTGGCCCGTAATGAGACCCAGGGTATCTTACGATAGAAGAAAAAGAAAAAAAGAAGGAAAAAAAGCGAGCGTGTGTGGCGTGCCGCCTGAACCTCGACAGCCACCCCACCCACCATATTCCCAGCTCAGGAATTCTTGGCTGGGCCGCCACAATTACGAATCGGTGGCTCCAGTCCATGTCTCATGCTTTCAGAGTTGCTCGATGTTTATACTAGTTCAGTGTGATGGAACAATGTGATGACACGAACGGCGGAATCTCTTGACGGCCTCGTATCAATAAAAAAAATTAAAAAAAGAGAGGGCGCGCCTTGGTAATCGAGGCGCCCCTGGCATACCCGCATCCGTCATTCTGACAAGCCCATGGTACCGGCGCCAGACCACTCACTTACTGCCGCCAGTACTGTACATACGTGCACCTTTGGACTGTCGCCGACACACTTGGACTAGACGGTTCGCCGCCGTCGGGTAGTGCATCATACCTATCTGCAGGTACGGTGAGCTTTTGGTGTGGGAGGGAGCGGGGGACGTGGTCTTAGCCGCTTACACCCCGAAGGACGCTGCGATACTGTCGCCTTCGTCTGGAGTTACGGCAAGCTCCAGCAGTTCATGCGCCCTGTCCACCGTATCTGCATCGACGGCCGCCTCGTACACCAAATCCTCCTCGGCAAAGTTGAGTCTCGAAAGGGAGAGGATGTACCGTTGGGAGCCTCCGTGGGATACCGAGAGTTTTTGGAGAATGTTGGCGACGTTGGCTGTGTTGGGGTCCGTCACCAGGGTATGGAGTAGCAGAATGATTTGAGATATCAAGAGGGAAGGGCCGCTGCGGCCGCCGTCATCAGTGTCATCGTCATCATCATCATCATCATCATTGTCCAACCCGTCGGCACTTTCGCGGGGATTATCCGGGGTAGCACTCACGGCCCCGTCCCTGCGCGCCTGGGTAGGGCCGCCGCCACTAACGGCGTTCACCACAGGGTACGGAATGTCGTACAGGACATCAACCAGCTCGCTCAGCGCTGTGACCAGGCGTGGTATGACACTGACGTGGCCCGCGATCTGTCGTGCTCCATATGGGGTGCGAGCAAAGGCCATGAGGGTCCGTAGGACAGCGCATCTCACGGCGTGGTTCTGGCCTGTCGAAGAGGCGGCTCGGGGCAAGTCAACAAGGTTGAGAGACACTTTGTCAATCACCATTCTGGCGACCGAATCGGGCTCTTTTCCCGGAATGATGGGGCCGATGGAGCTAGGCAGGGTGGAAGTGCAGAGCATGTCGAGCATGCCGATGATGTCGTCGAGGCGTTGTTTAGGCGTCAGCAAGATAAGAACCAGGTCGAGGGTGACCAGCTGCCAGAAACCAGCCTGTCTCGTTTGCACACCATTGTCCGTTTCTGTCAAGGTGGTGGCGCAGGCCGCAGCCGAGGCGTGGAGAAGAGAGAGGATGTACGTCGTATCGACCTGCTGTTGCATCGCTTGCGCGTTGGAATCGGATGAGATGTTGCCATCTATGCTTTTGAATCGTGCCTCAGCAACCATGTAGATGGATTGTTGCAAAACGGGGACTAGTTCCTCGATGATCTGCGGCACCACGGAAATGGTCTGTAACTGGAGAGTAAAGGAAAGGAGAGAGGCCAAGTCCCATATTGGCCGCAGGAAGCCCTCGTCCAAGCATTTACTCCACATACAGACGACGTGGCGGGCGAAGTCTATCAGCAGTTGAACCGGATTCGACGGGTTGCCCATCAGAGGCAGTTCCCGAAAGATGAGAGAGGCGAACGATGTTGCTGGATCGGACGGATATGAGTAACGCGACAAGATGTCAAACGTAGGCGGCTCTCCATGCAGGGATCCATGGTCCAATATGACCTGAAGGAACTAGACAGTTGTTAGCGACCCAGCCCACCGCTTATCGGGCGATCAGGCATACCTCAAAAGGGAGCGCGTTCGGAACAGAACCCAGATGACGAACCGCGGAGGGCACAGTCGCCACTTCGTCGACCATGATGATGTCTTCGGCGTGGGTTTCCAAAGCCATGACGGGACTGTCGACGGTGGGCCTTTTCCGTTTGCCCTTGGTTGGTGTCCTCTCGGAGAGAGGTACCGCGACGGGCCCAGCATCTCGATTCTTGCCCCTCGTCTTGCTCGGGCTCGGGGCAATGTCCATATCGTCGAAGCCGTCGGCCATGCCCCACGTTTTGGTTGTCTTCTTGGGTGTGGTTGTCCCTGGCGCGGCAGGAATCGGAGCCGTCTCCCTCGGACGAGGCCGGCTCGATGCGTCCTTCATGTCTCGTTGTAGAAACTGCAACTCGGTGGTGGCCTGTCTCTCGGCAGCCACGGCGGCCTCGACTGCCCTCTCCTGCCTCGCAGCCTGTTCGGCATTCTGCTTTTTGAGACGGGCAACCTCGGCAGCGTGGTCTTGCTCAGCCTTTGTGGAATTGGTGCGTATGATGGAGACCTCGCCGCGGGTGGAGTTGAGCTCGGATTCTAGAGCTTCGACACGTTGTTGCAGGGCAGCGACGACGTCGTTGCCGACTACCGCAGAGGCTTGCGACTGTGACTGCTGAAGGACGAGGCGGGACGAAACAGGAGGCCGGAGGTATGGACTGGGATGAGGACGGTAGGAAGTACCGACGGCTGGGCCGGTTGCAAAACGCTGTGAAGGATTCGGGAGAACATATGACGGCACCGGCGGAGGGTATCTCGGCCGTGAGGAGAGGACCGGGGGGTTGGCGGGTGCAGGCGGTGGGTTCCACCGCTGCTGGGGTGGAAGCGCAGTGTGTCTCGAGGGTTGGGGCGGATGGTGGGTGAGGGCCTTGTCTGCGACAGGACGCGCGAGGGGAGGCAAAAGCTCGTTGGTTACCTCTGTGTCGTCGAGGTCGTCGTCTTCGAACTCAAGATCATCGTAGGTTTCGACTTGGGAACGATCAATGGGTTGTGGAGAGTCGGGTTTGCGCTGTATCTGGGTGAACTGGATGGCCTTGTTCTCGAGCTCTTGAAGGGCGATGTCATTCAAGTCGTCAAAATCGTCGTCGTCGAAGAAATCGTTCATGATTGCGGTGGAACGTCAATCCGCGGATCAACGATCCATCGGCGGCTGGCTGGGTGTTGCAACGGGAACGAGTAGACATTACTGATGTGAATAGTGGCAGGCGGGCGCCGGTGGGCAGCGCACCAAACCACTACTTTTCCAATCTTATCGGCACGTAAGTACCTAGGCACAGAAGCAGGTACGCGAAAAGAGCGCGTCGGTGTGGCTTAGTCTCTGAAGATTAGATTAAGCCCCAGACATTCTAGCCACATTATATGCAGATGACGCACGGTCCATGCTGTGGCGGAGGGTTCCGAAGCAAGAAAAAGCTCGGTCCAGATGATGAAGGACGAAGGAAGGAAGGCCCTGACGAATGCGGTCGCTTACTTGCAGCAGCTGCTCCTGAGTTCTTTTAGCTCAGAAAGAAGCGACGAATGACAGAGCTCGCGCCTCACGCGATGGAGAGCTGGCTTGGACACCGGGACACGTCGCATAGTCGCAACTATCAGCACAAGCCGGCCAAAGCAGTACGTAGAGGAAGCAGTGTATGCGGGATAGCATGTGATGATGTCAACCAGCGTCGGGAGCATTGTGTGTCGGCTTGGCCGGAGGTGGGCATTCTCGTTCTGGGCCAATCTCAAGCAAATCATCGGCCACGGGACTAAGCCACTCGGGACTGGGCCTTTCGCAACTCGAGCACAGGTTAGTCCCTTGAGACGGGGATGGGATTGTCGAGGCTGACCAACTCAACAAATTCGATGGACAGGGGATGCTGCTCAGGTTCCGTTTTTTTGAGCCGTGCGAGCATAGGGAGCAAGGGTAGCGAACTTGATGTTTTTGAGTCTTTAGATGGAGCAAAAGTCAACTCGGGTCAGATTCCAACCAGCTATTCCGCGCATTGAAAAAGAAGAAAGCGAAGCAGAGTCAACTCATGCTCGTTATGGCGGACTTTGACGACCGACCCGGAGCCCGAGCCGAAGACGGTCCAATGGTCCAATTGCAATCTGATCTGATTACCTACCTGCGCAAGTGGTGCATGCTACGTATCGTTATCCACTGGGGGGCTTACCTAATCTCCGCGTTTCCCGCATCCCAGCTCCAGAAGGCAGGACTTCCCCTCGGGAGCTTGACGTAACCTCTACCCCCTGGAGTCCCCTTCTCCTTGCCGCGCTAATTGCACCGTCATCACCCGCCTAGACCAGCTGCGCGGGTGCGCTGCCTGCTGTGTGCGTTGTGCGTTGTGCGCTTGATGGTCTGCCAACTGGCTGCACACACAAGTGCATGCAAGCCTCGGCTGACTTACATCAGGGAAGATTATTTGAAAAAAATCAAAATCAAAGGGAACTGCAGAATATAGATCATAATATAACGGGAGGCAAAAGAAAAAGACGGACAAGATAGAAGAAACAAGCGAGTCCCTAAAGAAGCAAACAGAGAAACAGAGTCTGCACCCACGGGTCTGGTTCCTGGTAAAGGAAAGGGAAAAAAAAAAGGGTGGACTTGTCAACACTGGCAGGTGCCGGTACCCTGTACACGACAGTGCAGTAACAATACATCGTTCTCCAGTCCTTAGGGTGCTCTTTTCCAAAGTACTCTACACTAGCGTCCAAGTACCTACTTCCCCGCCCACTCGCATTGCGCGCCAGCTGGTGCCTTTCCCGCCTTTCTGCCCCCCCGTCAGTCTCTCCCTCTCTCTCTGCTGCTTTCGCTTTCGCGCCTTGCGTCTCTCTCTGTCTGTGTCCTCGGTTCAACACGCAAACATCCACCGAAGAATCATCAACGCCGGCCCTTCGACCTTGCCGCGGCCACGATTCCCAAGCCTACCAAACTCCTTTGCTCAACTCTCCGATCGAAGTCCCCCGAACTTGAACTCGAACCCGACCTCGCCTGTCTGTCTAGTGCAACTCCACAACAGAGGAGAGCACCTCACCACCCGACGGCCCAATTTGCGCCGGCCCTCCGCCTCCAATCTTTGCCGCATCCGAACCTCCCGCTCTGCGATCCTTTCACGACGACAGCCTTTTCCAACTCCTTCGTCGCGTCGACCGAGTCTCCTGCTTCACCAGTAGACGCTGCCGACCGTCGCTCGCTCTCTCTTCCCCACAGCCCGCGAAACCCGCGCACGCAGACATGATGGCACGCACGCGGAGGGGGGTTAAGTTTCCTCACAAGACCAACGGCCATGGTGACGGCCGCCGCTCGAGCTTCAGCGACGTCAGCGAAGATGGTTCGCCCTCCAAGCTCAAGACAGGCGCTGCCCTGGGCAATATCGCCGAAGTAAGTAAGCAAGCAAGCAAGCACATCCTCCCCTTCACCTGCTTCTGTGTTGTGCCGTGCTCTACCTGTTATATCATGTCGACCCAGAAGATTCGTCCGCTGCCCTCCCCTACCGTGCTCGTCACTAACATGCCTCGTCCCTCACAGCAGCCTCCCAAATCCCCCGAGGAGGAGAAGCGCGAAGCCTACGAGAAGAAGAAGGCAAACTTCCTAACCCGTACCTTTTGGACATTTGTCATGTTCGCTGGCTTCTTCGCCGCCCTCGTCATGGGCCATATCTACATCATTTGCATCATGACCGCCATCCAGATCATTTCCTTCAAGGAGGTCATTGCCATCGCCAGCGTGCCCAGCCGCGCCCGCCAGCTGCGCTCCGCCAAGAGCCTTAACTGGTACTGGCTGGCCACCACCATGTACTTCCTCTACGGCGAGAGCGTCATCTACTACTTCAAGCACATCGTCCTGGTCGACAAGGTCTTGCTGCCTCTGGCAACCCACCATCGCTTCATCAGCTTCATCCTGTACATCTTTGGTACGTCATGTCTCGGCGCCGCCCTGACTGATTCCCCCTTCCAATCAAGCACGAACTTGCTCTGTGTCATACATGTACTGACGCGACGGACTTCTTGCAGGTTTTGTCTTCTTTGTTACCTCGCTTCAGGCCGGCCACTACAAGTTCCAGTTCACCCAGTTCGCCTGGACACACATGGCCCTGTACCTTATCGTCGTCCAAGCCCACTTCATCATGAACAACGTCTTCGAGGGCATGATTTGGTTCTTCCTTCCGGCCGCTATGGTCATCACCAACGACATCTGGGCCTACCTCTGCGGAATCACGTTCGGCCGCACTCAGCTGATCGCCCTCTCTCCCAAGAAGACGGTCGAGGGATTTGTCGGCGCGTGGGTCTTTACCATCATCTTCGGCATGCTCCTGACCAATGTCTTGATGCGCTCTGATTTCTTCCTCTGCCCTGTTAATGTGAGTAACTCCTTCGTCCGACCTCCTTTGTCGACGCGCGCGCGGCTGCTAACTCGACCAGGACTTGGGCGCAAACATTTTTACCGGCCTTGAGTGCACGCGCAACCCCGTCTTTAACCCCAAGACGTACAGCCTGCCGCCTCTGTTCTTTCTGCCGCCCAACATGCACCAGACCTTCTCCTTCACCGTCGCCCCGATGCAGCTCCACACACTGGTTCTCGCAACCTTTGCCTCTTTGATCGCTCCCTTTGGCGGATTCTTCGCGTCGGGCCTCAAGCGCACCTTCAAGATCAAGGACTTTGGCGACTCGATTCCCGGCCACGGCGGCATGACAGACCGCATGGACTGCCAGTTCATCATGGGTTTCTTCACCTACATGTACTACCACTCTTTCATCGCTCTCCACAAGGTTAATCTCGGCAGTGTCATGGAGATGGCCGTCACTGGGTTGACCGTGGAGGAGCAGCTCGAGCTGGTGAGGGGCATGGGCCGTTATCTCAGCAACCAAGGAGTCTGGGGAGAGGAGGTTTGTGTCCCCAACTTATTGTTCGACGTGGGACTACCTAAACTGACCAACTTTGCCAGATCATCCGGTGCCTGGACAAGGCCGCGCAAGCCAAGAGGTGAAGGGAAACACCCCCGACGAGCGATACCGGGACGGCGGATCACCGGCAGTATACTGCTATTTTAATGACGAAGTAATGCGAAATCTGGGACAATGTGCAGACTCGAGTGACGAGACACCTTCCATTCCCCGATTTTTCAAGGACAGTGAAGAAGAGCTGTTTTTGGCGTCAGGCAGCTGGGGAAGAGGTAGGACTGCGCAGCGCGACGGGTAAACAAAAGCATTTGCGTAATGACGACGACGACGGTCGCCGTATAAGAGAACTTCTTGGTTTATGACGGGCGGGTGGAATTTGCATGGACTCGCTGCTGTAACATCATACATACCCTCTCGCGACCTTTTCTTTTTCATTTTCAACATGACACGTCTGACTCCACGTCGCGCGCGGCATACCAACTCGTAATCTGGCCTGACTGTTTCTGTGCATGTTTTGTGTCCTGTCTTTGCCAATCAAAGATTCGTGGATGAATCGATATGGCCGGAGCAAGTCTCACGCGGAGCCGGGGGGTGCGCCACATGGAAGCCGATATCCGGCAGGCCGATTATTTGGACCGGGCCGGTTGGTTCCCGGTCTTCCGGTCGTTGTTTGGAGAAGCGATCCCGGTCGTACACGCCTGCCTACCTTATCTCGTCCCCGCAAACGCATGCCCCCGCTCCGGTAAAACCAACGCAGGGTGTGAGACCCCGAATGACATTTACGGCTTTCGTAAGTGGCGCCTTATCAATCGAGCATCTCCATCCCCATCTTCGTCCTCGTCTCCATCCGTCCTCTGCAGAGAACAAACAATTTCGACTATTCTCCCCAACTAAGTACTGTTGAAAGACTCCGTCCGGTCTGACCTTTACTAGGCCACCCCGTCCTGTTCTTTTCATTCACTCGGTTCGCTTTCCCCTCTCCCCGCGGAGCCCATTTTCATCTACGGAGCCCGTAACCGATCGCTGGATAGACAGACCAAACCCCACCATGGCCCCGTCCGCCCTTGCCAACGACGCCGAGTCCCCGGTCGCAGAGGCCCGCGGTGCCGCCGTCGTGCCCAAGGAGGCATCGCACACCAAGCACGGCCATGAGCTCGTCAACAAGACGCCTCTGCAGGCCATGTCCCACGGCGACGTCGTGCTCGCCGGCATCCCCGAGTTTCCCGACTTCGCGTCCAAGCGTCAGTGGCAGCTCGAGCACATGGCCGCCGCGTTCCGCCACTGGGCCCGCGAGGGCTACGTCGACGGCATGAGCGGCCACATCTCCGTCCGGGACCCCGAGTTCCACGACGCCTTCTGGACGAACCCGCTCGGCCGGCATTTTGGACTGCTCAAGGCCAGCGACATGATCCTCGTCAACCTCGACGGCGCCGTCGTCGGCGGCAACCGCTCCAAGCCGCCCAACACGGCCGGCTTCCTCATTCACGCCGCCGTCCACAAAGCCCGCCCGGACGTCCATGCCGTCTGCCACAGCCACAGCCTGCACGGAAAGGCCTGGTCCGTCTTCGGCCGCCGCCTCGAGATGCTCACCCAGGACGCCTGCAAGTTTCGCGGCGACGCCCACAGCGTCTACAACAGCTACGGCGGCGTCGTCCTCGGCCCCGAGGAGGGCGAGGCTATCGCCAAGGCGCTCGGTCCCAGGGGCAAGGGCTGCATCCTGCGGAACCACGGCCTGTTGACCGTCGGCCAGACCGTCGACGAGGCTGCCTTTCTCTACACCTCCATGGAGCGCAGCTGCCGCGTCCAGCTGCTGGCCGAGGCGGCCGCCGCCAACGGGCTGGAAAAGGTCCTGATCACGGACGAGGAGGCGCAGTTCAACTTTGACGTCGAGAGCGACCCGGAGATCTGCTACTGCGAGTTCCAGGTGTACTATGACCTGGAGGATGAGTTGACGAATGGTGCCTTTAAGAAGTAGATGTAGATTCGGCGTCGTCACCGTCAGCTGGTCTGAAACTTGGACAAAAGTGGCATTTACAGTAGTCTAATGGGCAATGAATGAGTTTTGTGATTAAACCGATTAGAATTACAATATCATTTGAATCTAAACAACTCTACGGCATAGTATTCTATATACCATATCATCAGTTATCCACTGCCACCCTTCTTCGTCTTCATCATGCTTATGGTCTTCTTGAAGGGGTTTTTACCCCTGAACTTTAGCCAGGTCCCGAGGTAAACGACGAAGTAGTTGAACATGATGAACCCACAAAAGATGCCAAAGTCGCGCCAGATGTTGCTGTAGTACACGCTGAATCCCGCACCAAACTCGTCGCCGACGGCGTACTGACAGAACTCGCAAACGCCACCGTCTCCAGTCTGCACAAATCCTCCGGCTTGCTGGATGTAGGGCTGCGTGTATTCTTCGCAGGACTGGTTGGGGGGTGGTTGATACCTAGCGAACTCGTCCGCCGTGCAACGAACGGGCTGTTCATGAATCGCGACGCCGAGGAAAGCCTCGAGCAAATAGTGAAAAGGTGTAAGCCAGTACATCCACGGTCTCCAGAAGCTGTTTAGCTGCATTGGAGGCACGACGACACCGCAGAAACTGACGACGAAAAGGAAGAAGATGGGAACAAGCAGAGACGCGAGAAGCTCGTTGGGTGCAAAGGCGGCGATGCCCTGGCCGAAGCTGACGTAATACAGCTCGAAGAGGATGACGAGGAGGAAGGCAAAGCCCGAGTTGAAACTGGGCAGGCGCCATCCAAAGACACCCCACCACCAGCAGTTGAAGTAGACGGCGCCGGCGACGATGGCGTAGGGGATCTCGGCCAGCACGGCGGCCGTTGTCCACGCGAACCAGCTGTAGATCTTGGCGTTGTTCTCGCGCGACTGGAAGATCTGCCGCGACTGCAGGAACACGGGCTGGAGCTGCTGGATGAGGGGCGGGCTGATGGTGAGCGTCATGAAGATGGAGAAGAGCCGGTTCTGGTAGTCGATGGACGAGTAGCCGATCTTGTAAAAGGTGAAGGTGTTGAAGAGGCCGGTGAGGATGTGCAGCATGAACTTGCCCACGATGTAGTTGGGCGTGCGCCAGTACGCGATGAAGGACCGCTTGACGACGGCCATGGTCTGCGTCGTCAGCGGCATGGCGTACTCGCGATCGTCCTTGAGGCTCTTGGAGGGCTCGACGTCTCGTCTGCTGGCCAGCATGTCGTCGATCTCGCGGGACCGAGTCCTCTTGTGCTCGGACTGTGCCCACACATCGCCCCAGTCCTTGCCCTTGTAGTTGGGGTCGCCCGCGCCGATGGCTTCGAGCATGTACTCGGCAGGGTTGCTGCTGGGGGGGCACTTGTGGGCGCCGTTCGACTCGAAGTACTGGATGAGCTCCTGGCTGTCATGCCCCAGGGGGCCGTGGTACGCAACCCGGCCGCCTGCCTTGAGAAGCAGAAGCTCGTCAAAGTCCTCGAACAGGACCGCCGACGGCTGGTGGATGGTGCAGAGCACGGCCTGGCCGGCGTCTGCCAGCTTGCGGAGGAAGCGGACAATGTTGAAGGCGGCGCCGGAATCAAGACCCGACGTCGGCTCGTCCAGGAACATGAGCAGCTCGGGCTTCGACGCCAGTTCGACCCCGATGGTGAGTCTCTTGCGCTGCTCTGCGTTGAGGCCCTCGCCCACTTTGCCGATCGTGGCCCCGGCGATGTCGCGCATCTCGAGGAGGTCGATGATGGTCTCGCAGTAGTCGAACTTTTCCTTCTTGGGTACCTCGCGCGGTTGGCGAAGGAGGGCGGAGAACTGCAAGGCCTCCCGGACTGTTGCCGTGGGCTCGTGGATGTCCATCTGCTCGGCGAAGCCGGTTGCCCGTTGGAAGGACTTGGGGAGGGGCCGGCCGTCGACGAGGAACTCGCCTGTGATGGTTCCAAAGTTAAGACGTTGAGCCAGGGCATTAAGCAGGGTCGTCTTTCCGGCGCCTAGTAAGTAATCGTCGAGTCAGTCGTTGCCAGTCATACATAGTAATCATACTTTTCAAACATACCAGAGGCACCCATCAGGGCAGTGAGTTTGCCTGGGCGAACATAGCCATCGACATCCTTCAATAAGGCGCGCTCGCCCTTCTCATACGGAATGACGTAGTTGACGTTGCGGAATGTGAATACGGCCTCATTTCGAGCCACTTGCTTCATCGTCTCCTGGTCACTCTTCTCCTTGGTCGGCATGTCGGCCGTCGCGGTTTCGGTGCCGTTGCTCGGTTTGCCGGACTCCTCATCGCCCTTCTTCTCCCGGCCGCCGGTGGCGATGTTTTCTTCTAGCTTCTGGGGGACCTGTCCGCGCTTGTAGACCGTGATAGCACCGCCTCCGGTGTTTGGCTTCATGCGCTCCATGCCCAAGGCAGTCAGGAGGACGAATGTGATGAAGAAAACCCAGAGGAAGCCGAAGTTGCGCCATAGATGGGAACGACTGTAGGAGAACGAAGCCTCGATGTAGCTGGAACCGGGCACAATAGTTTGGCCCGGCGGACTTCCCGCGAGGGCGCAGCCTTGGTACTCTGGCGACGCGTTGGGTCCTTGGGGAACCAAGTAAGGCGGGCCGCATTCGAGTTGACGGTTGTAGAACTCGTTGGACATCAGGCACTCGAAGCCGTACTGAAGCCAGTTGATCCATCGCAGCCACCCGAACCAGGGGCGCATCGAGCCAGGGGGAATCAGATATCCGGTGTAGACCACTATGATCTGCACAGACAACCCAGTGAACCTGGTCGCATCGTCCAGGGTTTTGCACCAGGCCGAGATGGCGCGGAAGAATGCGTAGGTGACCATGGTGACCAACCAGATGATGAGCGTGGCGATGAAGAACTGCGACGCTGTCCTTGCTAAGTTGGCCATCCAGTAGATGATGACGTTGAAGAGGAAAACCTGGATGAAGACCAAGGGCACGTCGACGACCGTCTGAGCGATGGCGAAAGCGGCGGGCCGGTAGAAGGAGAAGGACTTGTGTTTGAGCAGGATGGGCTTCGACTCAAAGGCCGAAGTCTGTTCGGCAAGGGCCAGAAGCGCGTTGAACAAGAGGAGGAAGAACAGAGTGCCGCCGCGGGGGAACGCGCCGGCGGCGGTGTTGGGGAGATTGTAGAACAAGCTGCCGACGATGAGGCCCTGGAAGACCAGACCTCCCCATTTGCCAAAGAGAGACCCTCGATCGCCCGCCATGACCATGAACTGGCGTTGCGTGCAGTACATGACCTGCTTGTGGAACGGGATCTCGTAGTTCTTCGTCTCGGTCTTCTTGGATTCGTGCTGCTGGCGCTGCTCCATCTGCTGGGCAAGCTGAGACTCAAAGTCTTGGACATCGCGCAGGTTCCTCTGGTACGCGTCACTGTTCCTGTACGCGGCGTCGAACGCTTCGGGCGTCCGGGGTATGCGGTCTTCCCACCCCTCGCGGATGTGGCGCTCATGCTTGTCGGTGACCGAGGTGAGGAAGTCGGCGGTTGTCCACCGGTCCGGGCAGTCGAAGCCAAGATCGACAAAGTACTGCTTAGCCTCTTCGGAACGTCCGTAGTAAAGACATTTGCCAGAGTCAATCAGCAACACCTTGTCGACGAGGTCGTACAAGGACTCGCCCGCTTGATACAGCGACACGGCCGTCGACGTCTCTGCCATGTTGGTCATGGCCCGGATCGATCGGACGTACTCGACGGCAGTGCTGGCGTCAAGGCCTTTGCTGGAGTTGTCCCACCCCTGAACGGAGGCACGGGTGATCATGGCCTCGGCAATGCTGACACGTTTTCTCTCGCCGCCAGAAACACCTCGGACGTATTCGTTGCCGACCTTGGTCCCAAGCGTGTGCTCGATCCAGAACAGCTTCGTAGCGACCCTCATGAACTCTTCAATATAGTCTTTCCTACTTTCTCCGTCAAGCCTCGACTCCTTGCCGGGAGTCCGTGTCTGGAGAGCAAAGTTGAGAGTTCTCTGGACAGTGAGCGTTGGGTAGTGCAGGTCGTCCTCTGGGTTGTAAATGATTTCCCCGCGGAACTTCTTGCTCATCTCCTCGGAGGAGGCACCCCCGTAGGTGACCTCTCCCTCGATGGCCTCAAATCCCGCTCGCTGGTTGCAGAAAGCCTTGAGAAACGTGCTGCAACCGGAACCGGGGCGGCCAAGGACGAGGAGAAGCTCACCCGGGCGAACACAGCCGTCGAAGTGACTGATGAGATCGCGCACTGGGGGCTTTGCAAAGGCGGCCTTCGGCCCGTGGGAGAGAAGGACCTTGATCTTGCGGGGCAGACCGAGGAAGATGTCTCCAACCGTGGGCTGCAGACTGGCGCCCACGCCAACGCCTTTGACGGTGAGATCGCGGAAGATAACACCGCTGTGTCTCGTCTTTTCTTCCTCGCTCTGTTCCTGGCGTGCTCGGCCGAAAATCCGGGACATGAGACGCTCGACCTCCTGCTGTTCCTCTCCCTGTTCAACGTCGGACTGATTTGTTGCGCTCGTGCGGCGGCGTGACAAGACGCGAAAGATATCATCCTCGGTGAGGTTGCTGCCTTGTCTGCGCGCATTGGGTCGTTTGGTGTTGCTCGTGTTGGTCTTTAGGGGCGCAAATTGGGTGCTTTCGGTAGGAGACAAGACGTCTGAAGAAGCCGACGAGGGCGTCGAATCGTCGGCCAAGGCGGCTGGCTTCTGTGAAGTCTCGTTCGACCTTTGAAAGGCTTGGCCGCTGTCCGCTGCCGCGGCGCCATTGCCCGAGAGGGTGACGGTGGAGGACGAAGCATCGTCACGAACAGTCGAGGTATTCGCTGCAAAGTAGTTCGTGGAGGTGTGAGATTGGAATCTCTGTGCCGACTCCAAGTCATGGCTGGGGGCGTTGGAGATGTTCTGCTGGGCACCGTTGGAAAAGGTCATGGGCGTAGGACGGCCGCTGGCCGGGGCGAAGCTGGGCGTCTCGGGGAAGCCGCCGGGGATGTCACAATCCCGGGGAGTGGGTTTCTCGTCCATGATGGCTGTAGCAAACTCAAGATAACGCGACGCAAAAGCTTTGTTGCAAGATGCAACTGAGACACGAAGAGAGATCCAACATAGAACTGTCGTTACTGAGAAGTGCGCGGCAAGGTGTGGTAGATGAATAGCATAGAGGACTGGGTCAACGGGACAAGACGATTCAACACCAGCATGCATGAGACAAGAAATATGTCAGGACCGGTCTGCCAAGGCATTCGCATCTACTGAGAACGAACCACATGCCAATCAGGAAGACTCTAGAGTACTGGATCGTTTGCTATCATGGGTGACGCAAACGAACACTAGCAGCCGAAATGAGTGCAATTCGCAGCAAACCAACGGCGTTCGGTCTTCAATTTCGGCCGGCCGGCGGTCGAGTCAAGATCTATGACGGTGTGCATCGAAGTTGTTGCTAGTAATCCCACGTTGGTCGCGTCACACACAGCGCAACGTTCGGGGGGAGGTACCGAGTTTTGGAGCCATGTGGAGACAGCCGATTTTTCTTCTTTTGCAAAATCAACGAGCCTCATCTGGAACATTCAACACGTTCTTTCGTCATAGATCCACGGAGCCACACGCGATGGTGTTGGCGCTGACAGGTTCTTGGGGCGATCTGCACGCACCATGACCGATTGGGGCTACCTGCTAGCCGCTGATTCCCCAGCCCACCGGCCTTTTAACATGGGAATCCACGGACATTGTGTCCTTCCGAAATGTGCGAGACGCGACCGCCGACCATCAGCAGGGCGCACTGTCTCATACCATACAGGCTGCTGGTGGTGGTAATGGGTAACAAGCGGACGAATTCATCGAGGCATGCATACTACTCGGGGCTTTCTGTAGCAATCCAAGTATGCTGCGTCCGGCCAAACAAACTGCCGAACCTTGATTGGCCACCTGGATACTAGCACCGGTATGGATGGATGGCCACATAGATTGCTGTCCTGGAGCCGGCTGGATTTCACAAGCCGTCCGAGAATGCCATGATCCGCCCAAGACTGGTTGGTCAATAACGATTGGTGTCCTCAAGCTTAGACTTCCTAGTTGGGACACGTCTGTTCGATCCCATGTTGTGCAGGGTCCCGAGGGATGCGACGCGGGTCTTGATCCGAACTTTGGTGTATTAGCTAATCCAACGCCAAAACGAAAATCAATTTGGCCTTTGTCGAACGAAGTAGGCTTAAATGGTCTGAAGATTTAACGTGTTTGGGGATGATTTGATTTGGGATGACTCAATTAGTCTTTCCAGGGCCTGTTTTTTGCGAGGAAAATGCGGGGGAAGAAATAGGGGAGAAAAAAAGAAAGAAAAAAAAAGAGAAGGTGATGGGAGCTCTCAATACTGTCTTGATGGGGAAGAAAGAAGGAACCCCTTCCCCTACAGAAGAATCATTATAGTAGCGGAAGATGAGGCCGGTGATGAGAGGACGGACGGAAGCCGGAGTGGGGACTGCCCGGCCCCATTCGGAAGAAGGGTTCCCCTGGGAGGAAGATACCGCAAGCCCTCGGGGAAGGGGAATTTCAAGTTTGCTTTTTATAGTGCAGTTTTGAGAACATGGTTCTAGCTCCACGGTGGCCGGCTGTCAATGGACTTTTCATCTTTCTTGTAGCTTGCTCTCCATACTCTATACGCCCAAGATCTAATTCCTCTTGTTTTATGGAATGTACAAAAAAAGGCAAAGAAAAACAAAACGGCTAGTCATGAGTCATGAAGAAACTGCTTATTTGGCATTCGATTCCAGGTTTGCCACTCCCCATTCTCTCCGTGCGTCAATGTATTCTTGGCTGAAAGTGTAGTCGTTGTAGCCGATCTCAGAGCCCTTGATGTAGAACGAAAACCGGTGGTACTTGGTAAGAGGCACACCGTGCTTGATGCGCCATACGAGGTCAGGGTTGGCGAGGAAGCTCCTTCCAAAAGCAACAATGACATCCCACTTTGCGTAGTGCTCCTCCAGTGCTCGAGAGGCAGTCTCGGGGCTGTAGTTTCCGGCCACAATCACAGGCGACAAGTTGTCCCAGATGTCGAGGATGAAGTCGAGCGTTTGCTCAGCCCCTGAGTCCAGATCGGGGCTCAGTAGCTTTGCAGGGTCGCCACGGGCCTCGACCAACGACAAGTACGCAAAGGGAGCGTTCATCTTCTTCAGTTCCTTGACGATGTAGGAATACTGGCCATGGATATCCGATGACTCGGCGCCCTGGAAGGAGGCGTACGGGGACAGCCGGAGTGCCACCCTCTCAGCGCCGATGGCCGCAACGACTGCCTTGACAACCTCGAGGAGGAGTCGGGATCGATTCTCGATTGAGCCACCCCACCTGTCGGTTCGTTGGTTGACCGAGTCGGACAGAAACTGGTCGAGAAGGTAGCCGTGTGCCCCGTGGATCTCGACCCCGTCGCCGCCGGCGTCGACAACTCTCTTCGCCGTGTCTACAAAGTCCTGGATGACACCCAGAATCTCGTCTTCTGTCATTGCTTCGGGGACAGCAGCACCAGGCTCCATGGGGACGGCGCTGGATGACCGGAACTTGTAACCGCGCTCCTTCTGGTATTCGGGATCGGCGGCACGTCCCTGTGCCCAGATCTGCTGGAACCACACCGACTTGTTGTCGTGGACCGCGGCGATGACCTTTCGCCAAGCAGCAACTTGCTCATCGGTAACGAAAGCCGGGCCTTGCCGCACTCCAGTCTCCTGCATTGATGTGCCGGTAGCCTCGGAGATAATCAGGGTGCCGGGAGTGGAGGCGCGCTCGCCATAGTATCTTGGGACGAAGGGCTTGGCCACGTGGTTCGTATCGTTGCGGTACCGCGTCAACGGCGCCATTGCTATGCGGTGGTTGAGCTGGGCATTGCCGATCTTGACCGGCTTGAACAACTTGCTCTCTGAGATGTTGGTGGGAGCCATGGTGATTTGGAGAGTATGAAAGGGCCGACCTGGATTACAGGGTGGTAATAAGTAGGTGGTGTCTGGTGAGTTTACAGAACAGTCGGCTTCTGATGAGAGTGAAGACGGTTCTTGCGATGTAAGCCGGTTTTTATTTCTTTTGATTGGCTGGGTGGAGATGATGACTGAGGGTGTTGGAGATGATGACTGAGAGTGATGGGGATGATGACCGAGGTGACGGGGATAGTGATTTAGGATGCTGAAGATCAAGGGAAAACGGTGCCTCCCATCAGGAGGGGATATTCATCATTATATGTTCTACAATTAATCTTGGTTCCTTGTTTTCCTTGTGACGTTTTGTCATGATAGAAACCGAGTCAGCAACGAAGGACTGATTCGTGATGTGGTGGGCAGCTCCGCAACTCCGGCTTGGCGTCTTATCAAGCAAGGAATCATTCCGCGATTCCGTTGCCGATCGGAGTTTAAGAGCCCCACGTGCTTTGTACAACACAGCACATACGTGCAAAATGCGGGATCAAGAACACAGGTCTATCGATTTGTAAGATGGGAGGCTACTCTTGTGTTCCCTCTTCAGGAGCTCGACCTTGCTTCCATCGACAACGGCGCAACTATCGACCGCATCCTCATCCACGACGCCGCCGTGATGTCTTGACCTGCACACTTGCCCAGCTAATCAATTGTTACCCTGTGTAGACACTTCAACCGGCAGACTTAGATCGCCTAGCCCGAACATGCCCATGTCGGCCCAGGCATCTACGCCAACAGCCAGTTGCAGGAAGTCAAAACCTTGTCCCCCGAAGGTAGAAAGACTATCCATCGACCCGTCAACCATTCTGTCCGGGAACCCGTCACCTGGGGAAGAGTCTCCATGGCCAGCTGGTACATCGTTAGATGCAGCTTCAGATGCGTCCCAGCTAGCATTCAAGCGGGACATGGATGCCGCAATATCAATCTTCTCACAGAGCATGCGGACGACAACTGCGGCGTTCGCCGCAGTTCCAAAGCTTGCCCCGAAAGTATCAAAAACGGATAATGTGAGGTCGAGAGCATTTCTAGCTGGTGATGCGGAAGGATGACTTGGCGAGGCAAGTATGAACCCGGCTAAAGTGATGGCCGCATTCCACTGCCATTGGAAGGCCTCGTGCCATCCATCCAAAATGGCCGTGGACGAAAGTGCCTGCAGGGTAATCTTCGACAGCGCAATGGCGTGATCGACGCTTCTGATGGCCATGGCCTCGGCCAGACTGCCTTGCGATGGCTCCGAGCCGAATGAGATAAAGGGGCGAAAGAGGTTCCCGCACATGTGATGGTACTCCAGTTCCAGTAGCAGCCGTTGTCTTTGGAGCCAGAGTGGTGCGTATTGCTCAAAAACGAGAGCCGTGCCGTCGGTTGAGAGTGGGCAGCCCTGTGTGTCGCGGTTGGTCTTGAGCGCAGCGGGCACATTTTCGGCCCATTTGTCGAGGGCGAGTGTATGAGAAGATAGCTGACATGCCGCCTTTTGAAGGGACGAAGCATCGTCCCACATTGTCTTATCATCTGTGAGGCCATAGTCCTGACTGTACAACGCTGTGTGAGCTGCCCGCACTGTTCTGAATAGGTTCAACTGGTGAAGACTGAAGCTCAACCAGGTCGCGTTGCTCGCAATAGGGGCAAAAGTCGAACCCGACAAGACGGAAGTCCCAAGCTGGTCATCTGGAAGCTGCGGCATGGCGTGTGAGCTATGGAGCAGAAAAGGACGGCCCAGCTTCATTCCGATTTTGCTGTCCAGAAGGTAGACGGCCCACCAAAGACGCCTTCTGTGTTGACGTTCCGCTTCCGCCATTGTCGGTGAAGGATCTATGTGAAGACCAAGCATGTAGGCTGTGCGCACCGCAAGACCGCCAATGTTGTCCGCCATGTTGTGGAACGACGCGCCGCAAACATATAGGGCCGACAGCAGGTGGCATTGCAACGTTGATATCGTCGGGCTTTCCATTTCGCCTGCCAGCAAAGCCTGTGCACGTCGATAGTGCCATCGGCCAGCAATGGTTGAGTCGTTGTCTTCCACAATCCTTCCCTGACAGCCAGAGGGCATAGTTGATGCGCCATACTGCATGCACATGGCGACAACGATATCAACCAATGCCGAGGGCTTTCGAACATGACCCGGTGGCACGTCCACGTACAGTGCTTGATATGCTTTCTTGAACTCGGCTTCGTTGACGATGGCGAAAACAGAGGTGTGATATGTCTGCCAGAACAAGTTGACGAAGAATTCTTCCTGAATGGAGTTCAAATAAACTCCTTGACTGGCCTGGTCGGCAAGAGGTCTCAGAAGACGAGAAGCGTCACCGACAACAGTTGGTGAGCGGCTACCCAGTGGGGCGCTCCGTCCTGCGCGTAGAAGCATATGGTCGGGCTGGTCGTGTTCAACCTCGGTACTGAGAAAGACCCCAAGACGATGGATAAAGAAGTAGAGCGATGACGTTCCAAACCAAGTACTGCTGGGTGAACGTGCAGGTCGAAGGAGGGCGCCCTCCTGAAGCAAGTTGGCTGGTCTTTTACGGCCGACGCCCTCGGCATCGGGAGTTAGGGTTGACGGCGAATCCGGGGTTCTTGGCAGGGGTTCTGGATTTCGTCCTAGTAAGACGGCGGAAGGATTGTTGCGATGGCTCTGGAGCTCATTCTCCAGTTCCCTAACCCTCTGCCTCAGTCGATCTATCTCTTCGTGGGCTTGGGAGAGGGTACATGTCCTGGTCGTGCTGGTATTGCTACACTGCTGTGACCGGCTTTTGCAATTGAAACACGGAGAGCCGTCGTCGCATTTGATGCGTCGCAAGCGACATGCGTCGCAGGCCCTACTTACTTGCCTCCGTCTCCGCCTGATGACGCCCGTCACCTCCGAGGGCTGCGGGGACTGAGGGAATTGAGGGGACGGGATGAGATCGGCCATTGATTCAATTTCGGCCGGGGGGATATCTCGAACTTTGCATCTCCGAAGAGATATGACACTCGGACACTCTTAGGCGGAAACAGAATAGCTCGTCACAGTGAGTCGAGTAAGCGCCCGTTCAATGAGTGACGATGATGGAACAGCATGAACAGAGGCTGACAGAATCTGTCCGAGACACCGCGTTTTGCGCCCGCCTTGTCACACCGGTTTGGGGTTGTCAGCAATGAGTGAGCGAGTGGGGTTCTTCGCCGGCAATGGTTCGGAGAGACGGAGTTGATTCGATTGGTCAGGTTGTATGCAGCCGCGGCCGTTTTCGTCCTCGGCATAATGATTGATACCTAGAGGTTTGGAGTAGGGCAAAGGGGAGAATCAAATGACAATGACTACGAATGCGGCGAGCAAGAGAAGGAAAAAAAGCAAGAAGAAAGCCCAAACAGGAGGACCAGGCTCCAATGCATAATGGCGGAGGCGTTAAGAAAAGCATTGTTGTTTAGACCAGGATCAGAAAGTGTGTGGAGAACGATTTTAGAGATGCCGTCGACCCACGACTACCACACAACTTTGCAGCGAGCCCCGAAGGACCGAAATCTCATGACAAAGTCTCTGTAAGAGTAGCATGAAATCTATCCTCCCTCGAAAGAATTTGATATACACAAGTTATTCCTAAGAAATTTGCCGAAGCTACTGCAGCTTTTGTAAGATTGCTAGATGGGTAACATAAGTCAAAGCACCCACTTTTGGGCCACCCCCACATATGGGCCACCCAAAAATGCCTCATCACCAACCTCCTCCTTCATCCTCCTCCAACTTCAAACTATCACATCTTTTTTCAACCTTATGCAAATAGCCTCATCTTTTTAGGGCACCTTATTCTAGGCATTATAAGCTAGTATACAGAAAATGAAGTTAATTAAGCGCTTAAGGCTATTTTAAACAGTTAGAGTGTTAGGAAGGCTGCCTAGCAGTATAGTGTTGTTACGGTCGGCTTTCCGTGGTAGTGTCTATTAGCAGAAGCTGAGGCAACGAAGCTGGGGAACAGTGCTGTAAGTCGTGCTGAAAGGTTCAGGTCTTCAGAGGATACGGTGATCAGTCGTATACTCAACAAGGGGTTGTAACGTTGGTCACTAGTGAAGGGTGCCGAGAGTATCCGAGGGGATAATCACAAAGTTGATTGCTGAAGAGCTATGGAAGTCTGTCCTTGAGTCCGTTCCAGTCCATCCTATATACAAGTCTGGTTTCCCTGTTCCTCAGGGCGTCCGTATGTATGTCGTACGGGTGCCGTATCCTTGGCATACGGGATCCGTATCTCAAATGTACGGATCTAATCTTATCATATCTTCACGTGACTTGTACCATAGTTCTTCCATTCCGGGGGAGTCATCCGTCCGTCCCTGTTTCTTGTCCTTACAAAGGCTGTGCCGCCCGCGTCCTGTTGGTCGGGTGGGGCTCTCACTGCCTGTAGCTTGTCGGGTCGTAACAATACTCGAGTCATCATACCATTTCTGGTGTGACCCTCGCTGTTGCATGACACTTCTGAGTTTGGTGCACTCTGCAACTACCAAAGGACACTGACCACGTATTGCCTGGGTGAACCTTGGTTACAAAAGTTTGAGCTCTCCGATTTAGATGGAGTGCTTGTTCCAAAGAGGAAATATCGGGCCGAACACCGAATCCGTTTGCGCAAGAAGGAGAACAACATGTGTGTAAGATGTGTTGATTTATAAGGAGATGATAAACAACGCTACATTGCATGAACTGTAGCATCAACTTCTAAGCTGTCTATTGCTTATAAGGTATTAAGCTTCTAATTACATTTTAGGCGTAATTTGTGCTTAGTTTAAGTTAGAGGATAAGTAGCTGGAATCTAAGTAAAGATAACTTATGCAACCTTATAATATAACTATTGCAGTACTAAACTAGGTAGAGCCTTTAGATTATATGCTAGCTAAGTCCTTAATTAAATTAACCTAGGAAAGCCTACTTACTTATTACTTAAATAAATAAACTTCTTATTATTAATAAAGAACTAGCTACTTATTACAACCTAATAAGTTATAGGCAGCAAGAGCCCTACCTAGCTAGTAGGATGCAGGCAGCATAGCCTTTATATAAATAAAAGATAAGGTTAGGTAGGTAATATCCCTAGAACAGAAGAACTATAGTATAGGTTATATGCATATAAGATAAGATTAAATCTATATACTAGAAATATAGCACCTATATGCTAAAAATATAGTACCTATATAATAAAAGTATAACGTGGCTGATAAGCGAGTCGATCAGACAAGCGAGTCGATCACCCAACCGCGATCATACCATCTTCCCGCTTTCAACACACGTCCATCGACCATAAAGAATGTCGTCATCAAACAAAGAAGCGCAATTGATCCTAGCGGTTCAAGCGATTAAAAACACTCCAAATCTTAGTATTCGAGCTGCAGCACGGATCTATTCAGTACCCTTCACAACATTACGCGACCGACTTAATGGAAAACCTTCGCGACGCGACATCATGCCGAAATCACGGAATTTGACGCTGCTTAAAGAAGAGAAGCTAGTTAAGTACATTCTTGACCTAGATGCCTGATTGTTTCCTCCCCGGATCAGTGGTGTTGAAGAAATGGCCAATCACCTGCTTGCCGACCGTGGCGCGCGACCGGTTGGGAAGCGCTGGGCGTCGAACTTCATCAAACGACAACCACAGCTTTGGACGCGTTTTTTTCGCAAGTATGACTATAAGAGAGCCCAATGCGAAGATCCAGAGGTTATTCGCGGTTGGTTCGACCTTGTGAAGAACACAATTGCGAAATACGGCATTGACGCGTCTGATATCTACAACTTTGACGAGACTGGCTTTATGATGGGCCAGATTGCATCCGGAATGGTTGTAACGAGTGCCGAAAGGCGTTCAAACACGAAAATGGTGCAGCCTGGTAATTGGGAATGGGTTACAGTTATCCAAGCCATAAGTTCGTCAGGCTACAGCGTCCCGCCATACATCATCGTTGCAGGCCATTATCACCTCTCAACCTGGTACACTGAAACAGATCTCCTACACGACTGGGTTATTGCAACATCTGAAAACGGATGGACAACAAACGAGATAGGCCTAAATTGGGTCAAATACTTTGATTGTCATTCAAAGCCACGTGCAAGAGGTCCTTATTGCCTCCTTATCGTTGATGGGCATGAAAGCCACCACTCTGCAGGTTTCGAGCTATATTGTCAGGAAAACAACATCGTCCTACTCTGTATGCCAGCTTATTCATCTCATCTACTTCAGCCCTTAGATGTAGGATGCTTTGGGCCTCTCAAAACGGCGTACGGTCGACAAATTGAGGAAAAGATGCGGCGAGGTGTAACCTATATTACGAAGGAAGACTTCTTTCCAGCGTTTTGTGAGGCCTTTACACAAGCACTTACGGGAAAGAATATCCAGGGAGGTTTCAGAGGCTCCGGGCTTGTCCCTCTGAGTGCAGAAAGTGTATTATCAAAGCTGGACGTCAAGTTACACACTCCAACGCCTCCAGGATCACTTCCAACAACACCGCTCCCTTAGGTTTCCAGGACACCAAACAACCCAACAGAAGCAACTTCTCAGTCAACACTGATCAAGGATCGAATTGCCCGTCATCAAAATAGCTCCCTAACACCTATCAATAACGACGTTGACTATATTCTTAAAGGAACACTAGGAATAATGCATGAGAATGCATTCCTGAGGGCGGAGAACAAAACTCTTCGAGAGGAAAACAGCACACTAAGCCGACGTCGGAGAGCTAAGAAAACGCGTCTCCAGCAAGGAGGAAGTCTTACTGTAGCTGATGCAGAGGATATACAGTCGCAGAGGGACGCAACAGCACTGGTTTATGAGGAAACGCGTCGGAGGAGTGGTTGTAAGCCAAGGACTGAATCGGGTCAACGACGGTGTGGCGTGTGCGGAAACACAGGACACAATGCGCGAACGTGTCAGTTTGATGTAGAAACGACTGAGGAAGAGAATTCTTAGTAGCGTTAATTGATTTAGTGGTGTTGATATTGATGTCTTCTTGGGTTTGTAATGTAGTCGTGGTTGGGTGATCGACTCGCTTGTCTGATCGACTCGCTTATCAGCCACGTTATAGTAGACACTATTAATTATAATATTATTTACTGCAGCAATTCTAATACTTTAAAGCCTTTTATATACTATTATGCAATGTTTTAATAATAGCTAGAGCTGTTGTAAAACATTAGAAAATCTATTTTAAAGTACTTATCTATCTAAGATTATAGCTGAATATTTAAGAAGTTTAAAAACTCGTTTATAGTTAACGTAGTTCACAAGCAAGTGAATCACACAAGCTAGTGAATCACTTTTCTACTACTCGTACAATAACATGTAAGAGAAATCAACTACAACGCCTTAAACTAATTTAAATTAACTGGAATCCTCTTCTTCAGATGTAGATTCAACCTTTTGACATGTACGAGCATTATGGCCAGGCTCTCCACAGATACCACATCGTCGCGCGCGCGTTTCCTGCCTCCTCGTACGACCACCATTCTGACTTGTTTCTGCCTTTAACTGCTCCGTCGCATCTATTTGAGACTTTAAATCCTTTGCCTGGTTAATTGTAAGTGTCCCTCCTTGCTGTAGCTGTTTTTTTTTCGTACGCCGACGGCGGCTAAGGCGGTCATTTGCCTCTCGAAGTTCAGCCAAATCCTCCCGCATCAAGGTCTGTTCGTGCACCATCATCATCATCCCTTTCTTCAGCTGCTGCATACCTGTAAGAATTGATGTTGGGGAGCTATTTTGATGTCGTACGATGCGATTACTGATATAATCGGATTGTGACGTGATTTCGATTGGGTTGTTTGGTGTCTTTGGTACCCAAGCTGGTGGTAAGCCAGCAGAAGAACCTGGTGGTGTTGGCGTATGAAGCTTGATATCTAGCTGTGAAATCACATAATCAGGGTCGTACGGTATAAGGCCAGTTGCTCTAAAGCCTGCTTGAATGTTTGACTTAGTTATCGCCTTGTCGTACGCCTTAGAAAAAGCTGGGAGGAAGTCTTCCTTTGCAATATGCGTAACATGCGCCCGCATAAGGACCTCGATTTCTTGACCGTACGCCCGTTTCAAGGGACCAAAGCACCCAACATCAAGAGGCTGGAGCTTATGCGATGAATGAGGTGGCATACAGAGCGTAATAATCTTCTGTTCCTTGCAGTATAGCTCAAAATCGACAGAATGGTGGCTTTCATGGCCATCAAGGATAAGGAGGCGGTAAACACCCTTCGTACGACTTCTTGTATGGAAATCAAAGTGCTTTACCCATTCTAGGCCTTTCTCGTTTGTCGTCCAACCGTTTTCTGTAAGGGTAATTACCCAGTTGGGTGGGAGGGGGCTGTCGTACGTCCAGGAGTCAAGATGGACTTTGCCTGCAAAGATGATGTACGGTGGGATAGAATAGCCGTACGACCCAATGCCCTGGATTACTGTAACCCATTCCTGATTCCCTTGTTGTGCTCCTCTTGGCTTGCCACGTCGTTCAGAGGCTGTAACAACCATTTCAGAGGACATTTTGCCCATTGCAAACCCAGTCTCATCAAAGTTATAGATATCGTCATCGTGTATCCCATACTTCGCAATTGTATTTCGTACAAGGGAAAACCACGCGCGATACGCGTCAGGATCTTCGCAGAGGACTCTCTGATAGTCGATTCTTCGATTAAAACGCGTTCGGAGCTCAGGTCGTCGTCGTACGAAGTTTGAGGCCCAGTTTGTTCCGACGCGTCGCGCGCCGCGGTCGCGAAGCAGTCGATCGGCCATTTCTCGAACAGCACTAAGGCGCGGTGGAAATGATCGTGAATCTAGGTCGATTATGTATCGTACAATGCTCTCCTCTTCGTACAAGGTCAAATCAATCTGAGACTTTATATCCTTTGCCTGATTGATTGTAAGTGTTCCACCTTTCTGAAGCTGTTTTTTTTTCGTACGGCGACGGCGGCTCATACGCTCATTTGCCTCTTGATACTCAGTCATTTGTGCCTGCATTAAAACCTGGTTATGGGCTACCACCATAATTCCTTTCTTCAGCTGCTGCATATACCCAATAATTGACGTTGGGGAGCTATTCTGATGTCGTACGATGCGATTCGTAATAAAATCAGAATGTGAATCGAATTCAATTGGGTTGTTTGGCGTCTTTGGGACCCAAGCTGCTGGTAAGCCAGCAGAAGAACCTGGAGGTGATGGCGTATGAAGCTTCACATCTAGCTGTGAAATCACATATTCCGGATCGTACGGGACAAGGCCAGTTGCTCTGAAGCCTGCTTGAATGTTTGATGTTGTCATTGCCTTGTTGTACGCCTTATAAAAGGCTGGGAGGAAGTCTTCCTTTGCAATATGCGTAATGTGCACCCGCATAAGGACCTCGATTTCTTGGCCGTACGCCCGTTTTAAGGGACTAAAGCACCCGACATCAAGCGGCTGGAGCTTGTGCGATGAATGAGGGGGCATACAGAGCGTGATAATGTTCTGCTCCTTGCAGTATAGCTCAAAATCGACAGAATGGTGGCTTTCGTGGCCATCAAGGATGAGGAGGCGGTAAACACCCTTCGTACGACTTCTTGTATGGAAATCAAAGTGCTTTACCCATTCTAGGCCTTTCTCGTTTGTCGTCCAACCGTTTTCTGTAAGGGTAATTACCCAGTTGGGTGGGAGGGGGCTGTCGTACGTCCAGGAGTCAAGATGGACTTTGCCTGCAAAGATGATGTACGGTGGGATAGAATAGCCGTACGACCCAATGCCCTGGATTACTGTAACCCATTCCTGATTCCCTTGTTGTGCTCCTCTTGGCTTGCCACGTCGTTCAGAGGCTGTAACAACCATTTCAGAGGACATTTTGCCCATTGCAAACCCAGTCTCATCAAAGTTATAGATATCGTCATCGTGTATCCCATACTTCGCAATTGTATTTCGTACAAGGGAAAACCACGCGCGATACGCGTCAGGATCTTCGCAGAGGACTCTCTGATAGTCGATTCTTCGATTAAAACGCGTTCGGAGCTCAGGTCGTCGTCGTACGAAGTTTGAGGCCCAGTTTGTTCCGACGCGTCGCGCGCCGCGGTCGCGAAGCAGTCGATCGGCCATTTCTCGAACAGCACTAAGGCGCGGTGGAAATGATCGTGAATCTAGGTCGATTATGTATCGTACAATGCTCTCCTCTTCGTACAAGGTCAAATTCTGGTTATGTGGTCGGATGTCGCGTTTCGCAGGTCGGCCGTGTTTTCGTCGTTGGAGGGTAGAGAATGATACATTATAGAGTAATGCAGCCTTTCGTACGCTTAATTTTGGGTTGGATTGGAGCGCATTAAGCGCTAGGACTAAATCACTTTCAATTGATTGCTGTCCCATAGTTGTTGGTGGAGAAAAACTAGGAGAAAGAGGATGCGTACGAAATAATTAGAAAGTGATTCACTAGCTTGTGTGATTCACTTGCTTGTGAACTACGTTAGACGATACCGATATCTATGACTTTGATGAGACTGGGTTTGCGATGGGCAAGATGTCCTCTGAAATGGTTGTTACAGCCTCTGAACGACGTGGCAAGCCAAGAGGAGTACAACAAGGGAATCAGGAATGGGTTACAGTAATCCAGGGCATTGGGTCGTGCGGCTATTCTATCCCGCCGTACATCATCTTTGCAGGCAAGGTCCATCTTGACTCCTGGACGTGCGACAGCCCCCTCCCACCCGACTGGGTAATTACACTTACAGAAAATGGTTGGACGACAAATGAGAAAGGCCTAGAATGGGTACAGCACTTTGATTTCCATACAAGGAGTCGTACGAAGGGTGCTTACCGCCTCCTCATCCTTGATGGCCACGAAAGCCACCATTCTGTCGATTTTGAGCTATACTGCAAGGAGCAGAACATTATCACGCTCTGTATGCCCCCTCATTCATCGCACAAGCTCCAGCCGCTTGATGTCGGGTGCTTTAGTCCCTTAAAACGGGCGTACGGCCAAGAAATCGAGGTCCTTATGCGGGTGCACATTACGCATATTGCAAAGGAAGACTTCCTCCCAGCCTTTTATAAGGCGTACAACAAGGCAATGACAACATCAAACATTCAAGCAGGCTTCAGAGCAACTGGCCTTGTCCCGTACGATCCGGAATATGTGATTTCACAGCTAGATGTGAAGCTTCATACGCCATCACCTCCAGGTTCTTCTGCTGGCTTACCAGCAGCTTGGGTCCCAAAGACGCCAAACAACCCAATTGAATTCGATTCACATTCTGATTTTATTACGAATCGCATCGTACGACATCAGAATAGCTCCCCAACGTCAATTATTGGGTATATGCAGCAGCTGAAGAAAGGAATTATGGTGGTAGCCCATAACCAGGTTTTAATGCAGGCACAAATGACTGAGTATCAAGAGGCAAATGAGCGTATGAGCCGCCGTCGCCGTACGAAAAAAAAACAGCTTCAGAAAGGTGGAACACTTACAATCAATCAGGCAAAGGATATAAAGTCTCAGATTGATGTAACGGAGCAGTTACAGGTAGAAACAGGTCAGGGTAGTAGTCGTGCGAGGAGGACAGAAACGCGCGCACGACGATGTGGCATATGTGGAGAGACTGGCCATAATGCTCGCACGTGTCAAAAAGTTGAATCTACCTCTGAAGAAGAGGATTCAGAATAGTTTAAATTAATTTAAGGCGTTGTGGTTGATTTCTCTTATACATTGTTGTACGGGTAGTAGAAAAGTGGCTCACTCACTTGTGTGGCTCACTCACTTGTGAACTACGTTACCCTATCTATTATAGAAACTGAATTTAATAACGGTGGGGTTCGAACTTTCCATGTTTACCTGTGTCTGCAGTGCGTCTCTGCTAACAGCGCTTGGTTAATCTCTTAGAGGGATAGAGTGTAATCTATTAAACTAATAAGTGCTGTTTTAAACAGCCCGTCTAACTGTAAGCATCGTCAACAAAATTAAGGAAACAATAGACCTTAAGTTGCCACCGTTAGCTAAATAGAACGAAGTCAACACAAATGCTAAGTTTCTCTGCATCATCGCGATGGCCTCTGGCTGGGAATTTGTAAGCCCTAAGCTGTGCAGGGACGAGAGATATTTCGACGCATCCATCAACTGCACAAAGAACTTAATGACTGCTATGTATGGTTTTGCACTGGTGTCATCCATACTGCGCCCTTTCATTGCACACTGGCTGCCAATGACTAAATCCATACACAAGCGGCTTGCGGAAGCTGAGGCGGTCTTCCGATCCATCGTCACTTCGCGTAAAGAAGCAGCCTTGAAGGGAAGCCGATTGGACACGACGGCATGCTTCAGTGGATGCTTGATGCCCAGACAGAAGTTGCCGAGCTTGTTGACCGTAGGCTTGCAAAAGCGCAGCTTGGTGCTAGGCTTTATGCCATTCGCACAACCACAATGACAGCAGCCAATGTAATTTACTGGCTGGCAGCGAGAACCGAGCTTGTTCTTCTACTAGAGGATGTCCAACAGGCTCTAGCTTCCACAGAAGACCAATTAACTGGTACTTTGCTACGAAACATGAAGAAGCTCGATAGCTTCATACGGAAGTTCATGAGAGTTATGCCACTCAATGCCAGTAAGTTCCACGTCATCCTTCCAGTGTGGCGAACCATGTGTTTCTGGGTTCAGTAGAACCTATGCCTTGCCATTCAACTGATTATAGATTCCTACCTTCGCAAAGTAGTGCAGTCATTTCAACTTCCAAAATTCCAAATGGGCAAACGGTTCCAGAGGGCATGTTCATCGAGGTCCCAAATATAGGATTCAACAGGGATCTAGAGATCCTCCCGAGCCCAGACATGTTTGCCCTACGCTTCTACAAGCTCTGTGAGAAAAAAGACCAGTCGGTAGAGGTTATGAATCAAGCGCAATCCGCGAGCATGGGGACCACCCATTTGATGTTCAGCTATCGTAAGCATGTTTGCCATGGTCGGGTCTTCGCCGTCAACGAAATCAAGTCGCCAATTTTCTTTGTCATTATGATATAAAATTACCGGATGGCGTAAATGGGAGGTATCAAAACCTCTCTTTTGGTGATCAGGTGAGTAATTTTGAAACTCTCGCTCTTTTCGAAAGACAAGAGATGAACTGACGCGAACCTTGACTCTAAAAGTGTTCCCGACAATTCTAAGACTATACTGGTTAGAAGATTTCAAGACGACGTCAGGAAACAGACTCTGCACAGGCACAGAATAGCCTATATTTTGCTACCGGTCTGGCTTTGTCTTGATTGCCGACGGGTAGTCTCGCAAGATATATTGCAACATCCGTCTCATTGGGCCTGCTTCTAACCATGAATTGCAATAATTTGTTCTCATCGAGGCACTAGGATGTACCTGAATGCTCCAGTGTGTAATGCAGTGATGCGCCAAAGTAGGGCATCTTACTGGAAGGCAACCCGCCTTTCTCACCACCACGGTCAATCAAGCAATCTGACATGGCAATTGATTGGCATTTCCAAGAAATCTTATCCTGTCCGTTCTGGAAAAAAGTTTGCCCATCAGAACAAGGTATCTGTCACGGCTAAATGAGAGTGAACTCAATGCCAAGTTTATATATCTAGAAAAGCTGAAATTACTAATGAACTGCCAGCCAAGCATTTTGAAGCTCTTTTGTGATGGCCTCATACAAGCCAAGCCATATACATGGACCGATCCGAGAGTATGGGCCTGAAATAACAGCTCTACTGGGTCTACCGTGGTCCTCTCCGCACTACGATGCTCCGATCCGCACCAAGCGGCTGCTAATCTGTGAGATCTACGCCCTTTCTAGAAGTAATAGGACAAATTTGATCTAAATGTCTATGAAGCCCTCTGCGGCACGTTTCGGTACAAAAAGTGTTTTAGCATAGAACAGATAGAACAAACGCACATTGCGAGATGAGTCAAATGAGATCGGTATTTTCAGGGTGACACATATTACTATTTGAAGGACTTGATCCTCATGATTAAGCAGAAAGGTCTAAAGAATAAGGATAGATAGAGGGCCCAGGCTTGGCAGGGAGCCGTTGAATTCCACCATATCTGCTGCAGGTGAGGCTACGCACAAGCCAAAATTTTGCATGCTACACCACAGTGTAAACATAAACAGAGATCAAAGCACTGAATTCTAGTAAACCGCTTCAATTAAGATAAGATAATCTTCAATCTTGAAGTTGCAGTCCTGGGACTAACTTAAGTCTATCCGTTGTTGTCACTATATATAAGTTGTTTCTCGTTATTGGAGGAAGCTATCTAAAGATCACACGTACACATTATGTAGAAAGAAATATGTGTGAACAATTAGTATGCATCTTTGAACGTCTCGATGAAATTTCTAAACCAGCTTGGACAATACGTCGGGTTGTTCTTCGTGCGCCAGGTACCAATATCTCCTTCTGCAGCTAAGTCTCTGACAGTTCGTGTTAGTTTTCTAGATCCACCCTTTGTCATTGCTGTCTCCTGAACCAAACGTTGAGTTATTTGAGGCCACTGTATGTCACGGCATCGTTTAACTGCAATTGACTGGCTTACAAGTGCGGGCCTAGTAGGAATACGTGCGCGAAATGCATCATGCTCCGACGTCTCCGTCTTCCAGTCCATCTTTACAATCTCATAGAAGTAACGTCACATACCCACATTTCGGCCACCCCCCCATTTCGGCCACCCAAAAATGCCTCATTTCCCCTCAACACCATGACTACCCTCCAACTTCTAACTATCACAACATTTACATACCTTATCTGAATGACTTCATTTTTTGCACATACCTTCCTCTATACCTAATGGTCGAATATACCGAAGATGAAATCAATCAGGCAATCCAAGCTGTTAGCAACGGTATGAGCCTAAGGAAGGCAGCACATCAATATGGGATCCCAAGGACAACCCTTCAGTATCGACTCCATGGAACCCAGGGCAGGGCAGCTGCCTTTGCTGACCTTCAGAGGCTTTCCCCTGATCAGGAGGCTAAGCTGGCTGAATGGGTGCGAATCCAGCATGCCCTTGGGCTTGCTCCAACCCATCAGCAAGTGAAGGTATTCGCAGAAAGGATCCTTCATGCTTTGGGGGATACAGATCCTCTAGGAAAGACTTGGATCCAAGGCTTCAAAAGAAGAAACCCATCAATCAAGGTCCAGAGAAGTCGCCCTGTTGACTCTAGACGTGTTAATGGAGCATCTACTGAGGTCATCAGGGACTGGTTCAAACTCCTCGCCATACCAGAGATCAAGGGTATCAAACCAGCCAACAGATATAACATGGATGAGACTGGTATCCTTGAGGGCCAGGGATCTAATGGGCTGGTCCTGGGCATGGCTGAGACGAAGTCTGTCCGCAAGAAACAGCCTGGATCAAGGGCATGGGTGTCTATCATCGAATGCATCTCTGCCATAGGCTATACCCTGAATCCCCTCATCATATACAAGGGCAAGACAGTCCAGCAGCAGTGGTTTCCTCTGGATCTTGGCCCTTATGAAGGATGGCAGTTCACTGCAACAGAAAATGGATGGACAACAGACGACACTGCAGTTGAATGGCTGCAGAAGGTCTTCATCCCTCAGACTATCCCCCAGACTGCCTCCCAGGGCAAGGAGGAGGCTAGACTGCTGGTTGTTGATGGCCATGGGAGTCACACTACGACAGAATTCATGTGGACATGTTATATTAATAACGTCCATCTCTTATTCCTACCACCACATACCTCCCATGTCCTCCAGCCACTTGACCAGTCAGTCTTTGGCCCTGTGAAGGCAGCCTATAGGAAGGAGCTTGGATACCTCAGTCAGTGGAATGATTCTACTATTGTAGGCAAGAGGAACTTTATAGGCTGTTATCAGAAGGCTCGTTTGGCAGGCTTGACGATGGATAACATTAAAAGTGGTTGGAAATATACTGGCCTATGGCCTGTCTCTATGGCTAAGCCCCTTATGAGCCCTTTAATGCTCCCATCAACACCAGGGCCATCAGATCAGGCCTGCAAAGGGCAAAATAAAGGCGTTAGAGATGAGGAATGGGTTTCTGCTTCATCTGCAGTGGCATGGTCGACGCCAAGGAAGATGAAGGATCTGGCTGGCCAACTGAAGCTATTCACAGACCTGGATAATGACGCTAGGACTCAACGTCTCCTTTTCATGAAGGTGAAAAAAGGCTTCAGCGAAAAGGCCTATGAGCTGGCAGCTGCCCAGCAAAAGCTGGAGCTTCTACAGGCCCAAGTTACCAACAACGCAGCAAGGAAAAGAAGGGCAGTCCAACTAGATCCTAACACCAAGTTTGCTACTATCTTAGACGTACAGAAGGCGCAGGTTGAAGCTGGTGAAAAGGAGGATATCACAGATGAATCCAGCGAGTCTGATTTACCTAGTGAAGCAGAAAGCTGTATTGTAGTGGCATCTAGGTGCAGTTAGTAGTTAATTGAACATACTGGTGTTGGTGGGAATGCCCTCTTTTTGGGTGGCCGAAATGGGGGGGTGGCCGAAATGTGGGTATGTGACGTTACCCTGCAGACATGGTTTACAGCCAGCCTCGATGACAAGCTGGTGTAGAAGTGAAAGCCCCCATGGAAGAATCCGAATTCTTCTCGTCTAGATATCGCAGCAATTCATATGCTAGAGTAGCACTCGGGCGGAGGGGGTGGCGTGTCTTCAACGTGATGCGCACGCAAGGGGGCCTGCTTGGAATGACCGGTCTGGCCAGTTAGCGGACCCGTATTTGAATGTTTGTTGAACGCAACCTATATGTCAACGGTAGCAGGTATTCTGCTGGTGTAGTTTTGGTATTTTGCCGAGGTCTAACCTGTTACAGAAGGCAGCCACTACAGCTACTGCTGCTACAGACACTCTGGCTAATAAAAACATTAAAAGGGATGGTCTTATCCCGACCCGGAGCGCAGCGCAGGAAGCAGGGTGGGTTAGCACTATTCTAACCCTCCCCGGCGGAGCCGTTCTAGACTTGAATTTAACACCCTTATTGGTTGAACTAGTGGCGACAGTGGCTGTAGTAGCTGACTTCTATAAGAGGTTAGATGTTGGCAAAACACTAAAATTACACTGGCAGAATACCTGCTACCTTTGTCAACAATTCTGTGGTTTGTGAGGCGGGACGCTAGTATACAGGGATGATTCGAGGGAGGGGGATGGGAGCTATGCTTCTGTGGATGTGGCAACTCGGTGGAAAGACAGACGCCTTGGAGTTAGCCGTTTTCATTACTTACATTCCCTTCATGTCTCGTGTCTGAATTTCCCACCAACCCGCCTTAAAAATGAAATCTGCGACCTGTCCGCGATTTCCCTGAGGACGTTCCGCGCACCTGTTTCTGCGTCGCCAGTCTGTCCGTTTATGGGCCTTTTCTCCCCCCTTCCCCCTCCCCCCGCTCCCGTGTTGAGCTTACTATCTCTGTATTTGTCCAATCTCAATATCCCATGATGGCGTTGAACGATAGATCTTCGATTATGACTCATGTCCAATCCAAGGCAACCAAAGTGGCTTTCTGCATTCTGGTCCTTGTTTGGGGTGTTTGGATGTTCTCCGCCGAGATACGACTTCTCCAGGACATGACTGGGACGCCAAATCTGTTATCGACAGGAACCGAGTCAGAGGAAACGAGTCGATACGACGCTGCCGATGCTGCATTGATAGGGCTTTGCAGTGAAACCCAATGGACGAACGGACTTTGGCTGAGCTGCCACAGCGAATGCGGACCGAACAGAACATCCATTTGCGGTGGAGTTAACAACGCACGCAACAGACTTCAAACCTGCTTGCGCCTGGCTATCGAGATCGGCGCTGGGGTCATATTTCCATACGTGACGCAGCGTTCCGAGGATAACCTTGGAGCACTCCAGCAGAGCGTCATTTGCCCAGACTCATGGTGGGACATTGAGAAGTTGACAGAGTCGATGGGCGAGCTTTGCCCCGGCATGCACATCTCGCCTTGCGATGAGAACCCGAATATCGATCGCATCGTGCCCCTCTCGCCACGGCACTATAAGGAGCGGCCACATTACAACACCACTTTCAGTACGTTCGTTGCCAACGATCTTGCTGCTCAAGGAGTTTCTATGGCCGACGTGACACCAGAGAATCCGCTGCTGTTGCGCTATTCCGATAGCCATATAGCGTGGGACTACCGCGCCTCGGGCGAGTTGACCACGCTGCGCAAGGCATTGTTTCGCGCGTTGCCGCACAACAGGACGCTCCTGGCCATCGGCGACGAAGTTTTCAATTCCGGTGGACTCCAGGGTGGGAACTACGTTGGCATCCACTTACGTGCCGAATACGACTGGCCAACATACTGGGGCACGCCCGCCCGGCAGATGGAGATGCATGCCGCCGAAATTCGCCGCATGAACGCGGGAGCGTCGGAACCCACCACCAACATCTACGTCAGTTGCGGCGACCGGGCAACTATCCAAACTTTTCGCGACCTCATGGTAGCCGATAACTACACTGTTCACGACAAGTGGACTCTACTGGCGGACCGCCCTGAGTTACTAGACATTGTCGACCATCTACCATTCGACCAGAAGGGCGTGGTCGAGTACAACGTGCTTGTGCGCGGCCGGTATTTCCAGGGAAATCTCATCTCCACCATGTCATCGCTGGTAGCGTACACACGGACTATGGACCAACCGGACTTCTTCAAGACGTACATCTACCCGAATACTCAACGCTGGGGCTTGGATCGGGTATACGTCGAGCCTCTGATAATGAAGGGGGATCAGTATACCAAGGAGTTTGTGATTGATGGTCAGGATATCATGGACGCCTTCCCGTAGGGTTCAGCAGATGTGGCTTCCTTGCGATTTAAATTATAGAGTAATCCAGTTTACTGCCTTTAATTTCGTTTGCCGTCCGATCTTTACCGTAAAATGTTGGCAATGGGAAAAGAAACTTGTCTGTCCGAGCAGCTCTTGAACGAAAGACCCAGCACCCGCACCAGTGACATACAACCAAGCCTTCTCAGTACAATAGCAACGACGACTTAACAATGGATTTCAATTTGTAGATTCGTGTCTATCTGGTAATGTAAACAACTACGCATGTGTCGTGAAGCGGAATTGCTCCGTAAGTCACGTTGTACGACACGAGTCACACGAAGGTGTCACGTAACCAATTTCACGGATATTTCAACCCGAACCCTTCTGTAGAATAGATCTTAAGATCAACCACTGTTCATTCTCTCATTCCTAGACGTATGGTACTTATCACAGCATGTGTTGACCTCGTGCTAAGACCGATGAAATAACCTTGACGACCAGGCAGTACACACGCCTCCAACCATGCTCAGTGGTTGTGAAAAAGAATGTTCTTACTGTCTTGAACATTGACCATGGTGTATTCCGCCATTATTGGGTCTTTGTTGGACGCTGATAAGGTCACAGCAAGCAGATTGGGTTCTGTCCACGTAGCACGCAGTCCACGTGATTCGAGGCGCTCCCACCAGTCGAGGAAAATCTTCGATGTCAAACCACTGCTGGGGAACAAGTGGATTTCGATCATTAGCTGACCAATGGGCAGCTCCTCGCCGGCAGCAGAAAAGTCTCGGTGCAAGCCGTCCAAGGCTTCGAACTCTGCTACCTCAATATCCATCTTAAGGATGTCGCTAGAGAAATCATTAAACCGATGCTGAGGGTTCAGTTCAAGATCCAGAAGACTTACATGTAGGTATGGCCGTTCATCTTCATCAAGTCGGCAATGCTGTAAAAGGGAGGTGTCCTGGTCTCATCCGTCTTGCCAGCAATGCCAACCTGCTTGAAGTGGGCTCGATCACGATTGCTGGGCTCAAGCTGCTCCCCAAAGTCAACGACGGAGAAGTCGTAGGCCCAGACCACGCAGTTTGTGCGGCTCAGCATCTCCTGTTCTGCAATGAGTCGTTTTTATCAGCATCCACGTAATTATCTGCTTGATATGCAAGCAGGGAGGGGGAATACAGCCACTAGGCAAGATACTTACCAAAGCTGGACTCATCACGAACACCAAACGAGTAGATGATACACTCCCGATTCTTGGGGTAATTCTCGTATCGTGACATGCCGCATACCCATTTGCCACCGTCTCCCATGCGGCCAATGCGTTCTACATCCCAAGGACAGTTGTAAGCTGCCGGAGCGAAGTCCCAAATGGTGTACGGATTGATCGCATACGTGTCGAGGTCGGTTGCAGGGAACCTGGGCGAGGAAATTGTTTAGTAACGCTGCATATTGAAGGAACGAAAAACAAAGGGCATAGCTAGCCGAACACGTCGTGTGTGTGGAAGATATTTGTGAAGAGGATTGCTGGAATAGCGAGACTTAACTTACAGGGGCATCTGGGAAACATCGCCGTAGTCCGCAGCAATCATTTCATGACGTTGCTTCACCGTCTTGGCCCAGAATCTCTCGGAACGAGCCATGAAACTCGCCAGGGACTCTCGGCTATTGTACCTGTTGACAAAACTGCCGACCTTCGAGTTTGCCCAGTTGCTCACTTGCCCGCTGGGCTGTGAAAATCGCAGAAATGCCAGAAGAAGCATGGCTGCAGCCGCTAGCCAGAGCATCTGGGAGACGCGACGATTGTATTTTACCTCCATGTCGGTTTGCGGCACCGGGTTCTGTCTGTCGTGATGTTATCCGCTTCGAGGCTGAGGGATGAGATACAGTCTTGCTCTCTGCAACCTAGCGCAATGGCTCAAAACAACGGGCTGTAGAGGAAAGATGCACGTTTTCCCTGCGAGCCCGATAAGTAGGAAGCTATTTATTAGAAGTGATCCAGGATTAAAGTGGTTTCTGCGTTTAATGGAAGTACTGGTTTACGAGGTGAGACATACATTTTAGCGTCCAACACATCGTTCCCGAAAGCGCTTATAGTGTCTACGCCATGCCGCATAGTGGCTTGGAAAGCAGGGAGTAGAATAGTGACAGCCTCATGCATAGGACGCTAGTACACTAGGGAGAGCTTCCAAGGACGCCCTTAATACCTCTAAGGTGTAGCGTGGTACCAAGGTGTCGAGGAGACTTTTTGTAAGACAATGCTGTGTTGCTAACAGATCAGCGGGCCAAGAGACCGCAAATGGGGATCTGTGATTGTGGCAAGTGCTAGCAAGCCGAGACTCGAGGATAAAGCTTGATATGTCACCCTGTGTGAAATAAATCGTGGCTTAATGAAAGCGGCAACATTGCTTGATGTGTTGGTCTTGCGGCTTTTAGCATTCCAGCTTCCTAACCTTGGATTCCATAGAAAGAGAGAATGAGAACACATGAACCCTGTGAATTGTTTGCAGTTAAGACAACACCATCCCTTACATACCTTTTCAAACCATCTATCATTCTTACTAGGCTGGTAAATAACGCTATTACTACAGCATTCCTAGCAGACTGATGCAGTCCGATAGGGAGAATAAGCTGCGCGCGCAGTGACAGGGCTTCTTGAAAGTAGTGACTGTAGACCACATACTATGGTCGCAGGCAAAAGTTTTATACCCCTGCCAGGTATCTTCTGGCTTGCGATCAAGCTGACCTAAGCCTAGATACATCACACGCCCTCCAACATCGGACGTGTATTTTCAGCCACTCAGGGTGTGAACCCAAGCTGTTTGTGGATCACGACCTATAATACATGTGGTAGGTGTTTAACTTACCCATCACACTATAGTATGTAACAAGCGTAAGGTGAATCCTAGCAACGAAGAATTATGCAGCCTTAATTGGCTAATATTAGAGCATTAATTAGATAGATCTAACTACTTAAAAATAGGTTTTCTATCCTAAGAATATAGCTTAGAAGTATTGCTACTACTAGTAGTATAGACTTTCTAAACTGCATGCACTTATTTAAATATTATAACAATAACGTGGCTGATAAGCGAGTCGATCAGACAAGCGAGTCGATCACCCAACCGCGATCATACCATCTTCCCGCTTTCAACACACGTCCATCGACCATAAAGAATGTCGTCATCAAACAAAGAAGCGCAATTGATCCTAGCGGTTCAAGCGATTAAAAACACTCCAAATCTTAGTATTCGAGCTGCAGCACGGATCTATTCAGTACCCTTCACAACATTACGCGACCGACTTAATGGAAAACCTTCGCGACGCGACATCATGCCGAAATCACGGAATTTGACGCTGCTTGAAGAAGAGAAGCTAGTTAAGTACATCCTTGACCTAGATGCCCGATCGTTTCCTCCCCGGATCAGTGGTGTTGAAGAAATGGCCAATCACCTGCTTGCCGACCGTGGCGCGCGACCGGTTGGGAAGCGCTGGGCGTCGAACTTCATCAAACGACAACCACAGCTTCGGACGCGTTTTTTTCGCAAGTATGACTACAAGAGAGCCCAATGCGAAGATCCACAGGCTATTTGCAGCTGGTTTGCCCTTGTGAAGAACACAATCGTAAAGTACGGTATCCAAGAGTCTGATATCTACAACTTTGATGAGACTGGTTTCATGATGGGCCAGATCGCAGCTGGCATGGTTGTAACGAGTGCTGAAAGGCGATCAAACACGAAAATGGTGCAGCCTGGTAATCGGGAATGGGTTACAGTTATCCAAGCCATAAGTTCGTCAGGCTACAGCGTCCCGCCATACATCATCGTTGCAGGCCATTATCACCTCTCAACCTGGTACACTGAAACAGATCTCCCACACGACTGGGTTATCGCAACATCTGAAAACGGATGGACAACAAACGAGATAGGCCTAAATTGGGTCAAACACTTCGATCGTCATTCAAAGCCACGTGCAAGAGGTCCTCATCGCCTCCTTATCGTTGATGGGCATGAAAGCCACCACTCTGCAGGTTTCGAGCTATATTGTCAGGAAAACAACATCGTCCCACTCTGTATGCCAGCTCATTCATCTCATCTACTTCAGCCCTTAGATGTAGGATGCTTTGGGCCTCTCAAAACGGCGTACGGTCGACAAATTGAGGAAAAGATGCGGCGAGGTGTAACCCATATTACGAAGGAAGACTTCTTTCCAGCGTTTCGTGAGGCCTTTACACAAGCACTTACGGGAAAGAATATCCAGGGAGGTTTCAGAGGCTCCGGGCTTGTCCCTCTGAGTGCAGAAAGTGTATTATCAAAGCTGGACGTCAAGTTACACACTCCAACGCCTCCAGGATCACTTCCAACAACACCGCTCCCTTGGGTTTCCAGGACACCAAACAACCCAACAGAAGCAACTTCTCAGTCAACACTGATCAAGGATCGAATTGCCCGTCATCAAAATAGCTCCCCAACACCTATTAATAACGACGTTGACTATATTCTTAAAGGAACACTAGGAATAATGCATGAGAATGCATTCCTGAGGGCGGAGAACAAAACTCTTCGAGAGGAAAACAGCACACTAAGCCGACGTCGGAGAGCTAAGAAAACGCGTCTCCAGCAAGGAGGAAGTCTTACTGTAGCTGATGCAGAGGATATACAGTCGCAGAGGGACGCAACAGCACAGGTTTATGAGGAAACGCGTCGGAGGAGTGGTCGTAAGCCAAGGACTGAATCGGGTCAACGACGGTGTGGCGTGTGCGGAAACACAGGACACAATGCGCGAACGTGTCAGTTTGATGTAGAAACGACTGAGGAAGAGAATTCTTAGTAGCGTTAATTGATTTAGTGGTGTTGATATTGATGTCTTCTTGGGTTTGTAATGTAGTCGTGGTTGGGTGATCGACTCGCTTGTCTGATCGACTCGCTTATCAGCCACGTTAGCTTATTCTACTTTGTATAGAGAAAAAGGCTGCAGTGGTATTATTTACATTCATAGAATGCTTAGCTAATAGCTAGTAGAAAAGTTGCTAAAGTAAGTAAAGATAGAATTAAAGATAGAAGTTAGGATAATAGGCCTAGTCTCTACTAATTTAATTCTAGCAGTTACAGGAATGCAAGCATATATCTATGAAAGTGATAAAACGAGTGTAATTTAGTTACTCTATTTGTTGTTGTTGTTGTTGTTGTATTTAACGCCATGGCGGCAAGGGTGGAGCCCTTGTCGCAGACCTCCCGAGGGGTATGTGGCGTGGAGAGCCGTGGGCTAGGACTATGCACTTCATACATCGCCCTTCCTTTCGTCCTCCAAATCCTGCCTGATGGCTACTATGCCTTCTATCTGTCCCTGGTTCCCGCTGGTTCCCCAGATTCATTGCTTCCCGTCTATTCCCTATGAGGGTTGAGTTGGCTGTCTAGATCCCGTGCCGAAGCCCGTTCCCTAGTAGCGTGGGCAGATCTTCCGGAAGAAGTTTGTCACGCCGAGGAAGGCCTCAAAGCCTTTTGGGTCAGTCATTAGTCCCTTGAAGTATCGTTCAAGGGATCCCATAGGTCCTATGGGGTCGAGCGGACCAGTTGGGTAGAGGGTGGGCCACTGCTGCCTCCTCGCCAAGGTCGCTGGGCAGTAGACCAGATGGTCTACGTCTTTTGCCTCTCCGCAGGAGCAGGTTAGCAAGGCTTCGGTGTGGTTAAAGCGTCGGTGATAGTGTTCAAAGTCCCCGTGACCCGACCGGGCCGCTAAGAGGTGGTGAAGGGTGCTCCGTGGTAGGGCGAGTTCGGGAGGGCAGGAGAAGTGTAGCCTCAGTCCAAGCTGGGTGTACCGTTCGGTCGCCTCTTTACCCCACCACTGTCTGTACTGGTTTCGTAATCTCTCTCTGCCAAGCCGTTTGATCCCGGAGAGCGTAGCTAGTTGGCCTAGAGGGACCGGCAGCGCTGTGCCCTCCTTGGCTAGCCGGTCCGCCTCTTCATTGCCCTTAATCCCCTGGTGTCCTGGCGCCCAGTGGGTGTGGATGTTGTATATCCTAGCAGCAGCTTGGATCTCGAGCACCGCTGCTTGCGAGGAGTCTGGGGCCTCGCCCCGTATTCCTTGGATGACACTGGTGTTGTCGATGCAGATGTGTATGGGTTGGCCTTGGGAGGTTAAGAGGGCCCGCCGGAGTCCTATCCTCGCCCCTTCAGCCTCAGCGTCGAACACCTCTGCTAGACCGAGTCGGCCGCAGCCCTGGGCCACGCGCCTGTTGCTGCGGTAGATGACAAACCCATATCCTGTGGCTCCGTTCGTCGCTTTGGAGCCATCTGAAAAGACAACCATGTGGCTGTCTGGTACGGTCTTAAGCCAGGCCTGGAAAGCTTTAGCTGCCTCTTTCTTAGTCTGCAGGACTATCAGGTCTTGTGAGCCTGGGAGGTACTGCGGTTGGATGAGTGCTGGTCTCGGGCATTTTGGTGCAAGGTCTGCAGTCCGTTGGAGCTTCGTCTGCTGCCGCCCTCGTTGGGAGAGCCTCGGGACAAGAGGGTGTTGTAGATCAACCTTCTTTAGACGTGCTGCAAAGCGTAGGCGGACTCCTTCTAGAGCCACCTTGCTTGGTGGTAGTCCAGCATCCCTAAGGAGGCTGCGCGTCGGGGTTGTTTTCCAGGCCGGCAGGATAGCCCTTGCTGCCGTTGTGATGGCCCTTTCGAGCTTGATTGCAAGACCCTTCTGGCCTGTACTGACTTCATCTATCGGGAGAGAAACATTGCGGCCGGTATCGATGGCTCTGCCAGGGGCTGGCTTGGTCATGCCTCCATACCAGGTCTCGGCCCCGTACAGGGCGATTGGCAGGACGCAGGAGATCACAGCCTTGCGTACAGCAGCGGCCGGGAGCCCGCCTTTTGTGTTTGTCAGGTGTCTAAGATGTTGGGCCGCCTTCGTCGCCGCAGCCAGCTTTGTTTCAACATGGTGTCGGAAAGAAAGCCTCTTGTCGAACCAGACCCCTAGCCAACGGATGGGCTTCGTTGATGCTACGATTCTAAGGTGTCTCGCCTTAATCTCTGGCAGATCTCTTTGCTGATTATGTTTCCTTGTGAAGTGGATAGCCTCGGACTTCTTTGGGTCAAAAGCGACCTTGTTCTCCGTTCCCCAGTCGAGAATGCGTGTGATCTCCTGGCCGAGGGTCGCAGCATTACTCTCAAGGGAGGGGCCCATAGCCAGAAGGCCGATGTCGTCTGCGTACCCGAACCGGAGCTTCGGGTCTTCTGCTAAGATGTCTGCGATGTAAAGCAGGAAAAGAATAGGAGACAGCGGGGAGCCCTGGGGCAGCCCGCAAGCCAGCGGGAAGTCCTCTGTTGTTGCGTCCTCCAGCCTGACTCTGGCTGTTCGGTTTGAAGCAAAGTGGAATATCAGTTTGGCCAGGCTGTGAGGCCAGCCTTGTTGGCGTAGCCGGACAATCAGCCGGTTCCGAAGGACAGAGTCAAAAGCCCCTTGGACGTCCATCGTCACCAATGTAGCTGTGAGCCCTTTGTCAAGGGCCATTTCGATGTCGTGGGCGAGGCAGGTGGTTAGGTCAACCGCTGACCTGCCAAGTAGAGCCCCTATTTGTTGTGGGCTGGTCACCCCTTCTAGGATGGTAAGGTAGGACATTCTTCTGGCTATCAGCCTCTCGAGACCTTTCCCAAGACAAGATAGTAGGGCTATTGGCCGCCAAGATCCGGCTTTTGAAAAGTCTGTTTTCCCTGCCTTCTGGATCATAGCGACCTCCGCTCTGCGGAAAGGCTGGGGGAAGTAGCCCGTTTGTATGCAAGCTTGGAACAGTTGTCTGACAGGATCAGATATAAGGTCCCAGCAAGCCCGAAGCAGCCGTGTTGTGATCCCGTCGATGCCAGGGGTCGTGGTCTTTGTCAGAGTAGCCTCTCTCAGCTCTTCTCTACTGATGGCATCATGCCAGGGTATCCGTCGTCGAGAGACCGTAGGGACGTCGAACGGGTCTCCTGGCAAGTCATCCTGTGCACTGAACCTCTCTAGGAGGGCTCTTCGGAGTGCTTGGGCTTTACCCTGAGTGTCGTTGATCGTCTGACCCTCCACTACCAGAGGGGGGCTCTTACCCCTAGGCTAGCCTTTCGCCAGCCCATAATCTTGTAGAGGTCTTGGTCCGAGGTAACTCCTTCGATCTTAGCAGCCCAGTAGGCCCGCTTAGCTTTCCTGACTGTACTCAAGAAGGCCTTCTGCTCTTCGAGGGTAGCAAGGCGTGGGGTCTGCTCTAGTTCTTGGGCTTGTCGGCAGCAGGCCTCGCGGTACGTTCGGTGGGCTTCTGCGCACTCCTCCGTCCACCAAGGGGCCCCTTTCCCATGCTTACCTCGTTTCTTTCCTACAGCCTGGACAGCCGTGGAGAGAAGGTCGGCTAGTCGTTCCGCTTGGGTGTCCAACTCGGCAGGGGTAGGTTCGTCCTGCAGAGTAGGTAAGACTGAGGCTCCTGCTCTGATCAGGTCTCTAAACCGGGGTAGGGCCGAGTCTGCGACTGATAGTGACTGTGGTTGGTCTGTCTGTTGTTGTCGGTGCTTTTGAAGCGGGATCGTTGCGATAATTGCTTGATGATCGGCCCCTGGGTGCAGGTGTGGGCTGACCACTGCGTGTGCGAGGGGAATGTTTGAGAAGGTAAGATCGAGTACATGGCCTTGGGCATGGGTCGCAGTCCCTGTCTCGCCGATGAGTGCCAGGCCGTGGCTATCTGCCCAGTCTGCTATGTCGCCCCCTCTGTTCCTGTTCCTCGATCCGGGCTCCCAGGAGTAATGATGAGCGTTGAGGTCCCCTGCTACAAGGACTCTTTCTGGCGGCCTGTATTCTAGTAGGGTTGTGGTTGTGTGAGATTGTGGGTCTCCTGGTTGTCTGTATACGTTAACCACAGTAGTTGCGTTGTCAACTGTGATCCATAGGATGTCCCTTGTCTGGACGGGCCTCTGCTGCTGGGCCTTCCCCTTCATCCCTTTCCGTATGTAGGTCATGACCCTAGGTCTGGTTTCCCTGTCCTTCCAGAAGTCCACTGGGACGTAGGAGTCAAAACCTGGATGTGTGTTGATTTGCATTTTGTCAACATAGCCTATCCAGGGTTCCTGGACCAGTACAATGTCGATCCGCTCAGCCCAGCAGAGCTCCAGGAAAGCTGTATGTGCTGGCGACTGCTTCCCTACGTTGCACTGAGCTATACGTAGCACCTGCGGAGAGGCCTGCTTCGGCCTACGTCTCCGAGTCGAGTTCCAGGTGGGTGTAGGCATTAGCAACGTTGTAATCCGGTTTCTGAGCTACCCTCTGACTCCTGCTCAAGAGAGGTAGGATAGCGCGGTTAGTCTGGTTAGTCTGGGGAGGACCCTCGGCATCCTCGGGCTCGTCCTCACTCGTGCTGCTACTATCGGTGTCCGTGTCCCCGAGGCACATAATTGAGCTCTCGGAAGGTGTCCTTTTGCGTGGCCGCTTGGAGCCGAGCGGTTGGTCCTGGTCGGAGGGAGGGAGGTCCCCAGGCTGTTGGGTGCTGTTCCGAGAGGCGTTTAGACTGGCCTCATAGAGGGCGTCATAGGCCTTCTGTCCAACCTTGCGGATCCGAGCCCGCTCCTTCCGGTCTGGGAGGGCAGGGATGCCGTTCATCGTCATAGGCCTAGCTGGACAATTCTTGTGGCTAGCCTGGAACGGGCCGCAACAGTTCGCACACTTCGGTTTAGCTGTACAGGGCCCAGTCTCGTGCGAGTCTGAAGGTCTGCTGCAGTTGTTGCAGAGCGGCTGTCGGTTGCAGTAGCTGTTTGAGTGGTAGCCCTGGCAGCCGGGGTCGTGTCTGATGAGCGTCTTCCTCTTCTGAATGAGTTGGGACCTGCTGCTTTGGTTGAACAGTCTGAAGGGCTGTACCTCTGTTAGGAATGAGATCACCCAAGAGACTTCGTTCGTAATGGGGTTCGGCCCAAGGCGGGATTGCCGGGCCCGGGTGGGCTTCAGTCTTGTCTGGGCAAAGACCTCGTCTTCGATCAAGGTGGCTGGGTCCAGGGCGTCCCCATCAACGCTCCACAGTTTGGCTGGGCAGCGCGGGACGACGTAGGTAAACCACTTTATCGGGGTCTCTATCTTGTAAGCCCCTAAGCAGCCCGCTAGTTTTTGCTTGTCCGCGAGGAGGCCTTGCTGGATCTGCTTGTTTGACGGCCTCAGTGAGTATCCGGTCGCAATGTGGTAGATATGAGGGATATCTGCCAGTTGGAGGTCGAAGGTTCGGCAAACTGTCTGGCGGAGGGCAAAGGGAGCGTTCTTTCGGGCAGCCGACAGGCCCTCCTCCGGGATGCGGGCGAAGACCCGGAGGTCCTCTTTCGGTTGAGGTTGGGGCTGGGGTGGGGCCTGGGATCTTGTCTGGGGTCTGGCCTGCGGGCGGGTCGGAGCCCGGTGGGGGTCTGGAGCTGTACCTGGTGCCGAGGCCGTGACGGCGGCCCAGCTCCGGCTCAGTGGCGGAGCATGTTCCTTGTTGATGAGCTTCTTTAGGGCTTGGATCACATAGGCCGTAGCCTCTTTCGCGATCTGCTTCCTGGGGCCCTCAAAGCTGGAGACGACATTATCAACAGACTGCGCGATGGTTAAGAAGACGTCCTTGCGGGCCTCATAGTGCCTGGCCTCCTCGTCCAGGGCGGACAAGACAGAGCCAGTGGCGGTCCTACCAGTGGCTGGAGTTGAGATCGGAGTCCCCTTTGCCGTTGGGGGGGCTGGATTGAAGGTGTTAGGCTGGCTTCCCGCGAGACTGGGCCGGAGTGGCTGAGTCTCGGTATTGCGGCGGCGTTTAGCCCTTGGTGGAGAGGTTGGCTCTGGAGGTGGCCCAGAGCCCCGATCGGGGCCGGCCGGTGAGGCCGGCAGCGGTCCGATGCCCGCCGGAGGCTGTGAGGCCATCGCGGAAGGGCTCCGGAGCAGAGAAGTGAAGAGTTTTCGGCTGTTAAGGATTCTAGTGGTTCATCACCTGATTCACTAACAGCGGATGCCAAGAAAAATTAGGCGAGAGAGAAGTTGTTTTTACTATCGTGCGCCGGGGTGAGCCGGCCATCGGCGCTGCGAGCAGCGGCCGAAGCATTTTTTAGTTACTCTAGCAGCATGGCAGATATATCATAATACACGTAGGTCTTATTTATCATTCATTTCTGGATACCAGTTCGCATAAACCCATGTCTCAAATCCAGTTAAGAGACGAGATGTTCCCTTTCAATACCCAAGGACTGATCGAGGAACTGATATGTCCGCTGGCAGCACAACGGCAAAGCTCCCATCTTGGCCTGTAAGCTACCCTGGCCAACACTTCCTGGCACCCACATTTCTTTGTGCTCGAGAGGGATGTTGATCAGGTTGTCGTAACAGCGTCTCGTGTGCTCATCCACGTCCACGTAGATGGAACTGCAACTGCCCGACACCATGACGGGACAGACCACGAGCGCGAGATACTCGTTACCGTCCTTCTGCCGCGCGCCGGCCAAAGAGAACCTCTTCATGTGGAGCAGCATGTCAGAAGGTGACGATAGTCCGAAGAACCATCCCGCAAGTGAGATCTCCCACTTGAGCTGGAAAGAGACCGTCTGCATGGCCTTCATCACCTGATCTATGAAGCCTTGGCCTATCCATCCCTTCATCCAGGCAGAAAGGAAGAGACGAGAAACGTGGGCGGTCCCAAAGTCCCACATGTCGTAAAAGGGATCCTTGGCAATATCACCGTATTAGTAACAGAACTTAGCCATTGAGCATTGATGGGGGTATAGTGCTAGAAACAATAGCAGGATTACTCACAATGGAAACACATGCTTTGACTCTTTGGTCGGCAGCCGCACGCAAGGCAAAGTACCCGCCCATGGACGCACCTGCAACGCAGATACTGTCCATGTCTAGATCGAGGTGGGGATTCTTGGCGCTGAACTCAGCAAGGTAGTCAATAACGCACCCGGAGACGACTTCCCAGTCCGGTCTCATTGTCAGACCGTGTCGGCGAAGCATTATACCCTGACCTGGCCCTTCGAATGTCAAGACGGCGTAGCCAAGCCGCGGTCCGGCGGCAGGGTACATAAAAAACAGCTCCTCCTGGCACCCGTCGGCGCCTCCAAAACTCAAGAGAATGGGAATCTTCCGATTAGGGATTCGGTGGCTCTCTGGTGGCAGGTACAGAAGACCTGGCATTTGATAATCTTCATAAGGTATTGAAACCTTGAGGACGGGGTTATCCATCAGCGGAATGGCTTTGCAGAAAAGCTCAGTGACCCTCTCGGAGACTGAGAGCGCGGACGGATGCGCGATCATGGGTCCGTAGCCATCGTGAGGCGGCGAGGGGAGGTACATGTAGCCGCTGGCGCGCGTATAGTTGGCAGCCCGAAGGTAAGCTCCTCTTGCCGCATCTCTATTCCCATTTAGAGAGGCTTGCTTGGCCAAGGCTTCGGCACGGGCTGCTTGGGTCGCCCAGGCTTTCTGCCACGAAACTGCGTCGTTCGCATTGATTGTAGCGACAGCTTCTAGCACCTCGGCCACGTCGGCGCCACCATAACTGGTAGTGCCAAGGATGCGAACAGTTTCGAAGTTGAAAAATGTGCTGGTTGGGAAAAAATGGTGCATCTTGGCCATCTTGCCAAGGTGAGATTTGTGGCGATTGATTACTCAAAAGAAGGCTTCGGACTCTGCAAGATGTTTGTTGTTGGTTGCTCTGGATGAAGTGAGACAACTTCGTTGTTGACTTTGGGATACTGTGGCGATATAAAACAGTATAAAGGAACTCTTTTCATTCCCTGGACTACCAACTGAGTCGACTTAGGCTAGTCCTTGGACGGGACAAGTGGGGGACGAGCAAAAGTTCCAGAAAACAATATTTTCGTGCAGCATGAGGTTTGGTACAGAATGAGAAGAAGAATATGTGCTGTTGGAGAAGCTGACTCGAAACACCGACATATTTGACTTCGGATGGATCCTTGACCGATGGTGTTCAAACCAACGGAGAGTTTGACAAGCAGCGAAGAACTCGGACCGACTGAGAAGCTAATTCACAAAGCCAAAATATTTCACTTTCCGAGTTTGAAGTCAAGCATCCACATTTGGACATCCTTTGTCGGCCTGCCGTCCATGTCATCGGGGAACTGCGACTCGTTCATAACGACGACTCAGAGCACCCGACTTAAAACTTTCTCAATAGCGTGGCAAGTGACAGCATTTGCTCGGACCCTAATATTCCTAGCCGAGAGACTGAACTTGAGGAGACCCAGCGCAGCTTCACGTCCAGTCAACTAATGCATGCTCTTGGAAAATAATCCTTTTCACCGAGAGGCGTCCGTTGGTTAAGTCAGCCTTGGACATCTTGAGTCCTTAGTCACTTTTCATCTAGTTTGAAAGGCAGAAATCTCACGGTCGACGCTCCTACAGTTTCTGTGTTTTGTGCCATGTTCTCCTAGGTCTAATGAGCTCAAATATGTGATCCCTCGCAGAAAAAAGATGCTTTGCCGTTGAGGATGAGTCATAGAGTTTACTACAAAATCGCGTGGCTAAATTGTGAGGCGCAAGGCAACATATATATATTTTGATACAGAGCAATGCATCTTTCACAACTATGAGACATTCTTAAAAACTATGACAACGGCGCCGATGCGCTGTGTGACTCGTAAATTTGATGCTTTCACAATTGAACCGGAAGTGTGGGTATGATGCATGTAAATGGCGGCCTCGAATGGCGAGAGGGCTCAGTCTACTCTACATAGTTGCTCTTGAACAATGGAGAGTTCTTGGGGAAGGTTAACGCCTCGCTGATTGACACCCCTTGGTACTGATCCTGACCGACGTGTCCGCCCATTGAAATGCCTGTGAAACCACTGCCGCCGACACCTTCGCCGAGGGCGAACTCCCATGCCAACTTGGCATGTTCGATGGAAAAAGTGTAGTGACGTTTATCCTTTGGCGATATTAGATCGATTTGGAAGCCTGTAACCTTGTCCTTGAGATTTCCAGTCACAGCGCCGCCGTACGTCTTCTGCGCAACAACGTAGTCCTCGGTGTCGGAAGGGCTCCCGAGCGTGCTGCGGAAGATAGGGATGCCATCTTTGAACGCAACGGCGGACTCGACGATTTTCCCCTTATCCATTAAGGACTCGTAGCGGAAGTAGCTGACGACGTAGGGACCAAGCATCGTCCGCAGACCCTGCAAGTTCGTCAAGCAAGTGAACCAGCTGAATGCAGTCCAGATCCTCTCAAGTCCTCCCATGCCAGTCCAAGCCACCTTCTCCCCCTTGATTTCGACGTCAAATTCTAAATTGCCACCTACTATAGGTTGCGCCCAGTGGTGGTGGCGGACTGTTTGCGAAGACGCGTTCGCATTTGGCCAGACATGGCCATCTGCCGACCTAGGTTGGGATTTGGAATGGTAGGCGATCTTTCCCTGCAGCGTGTCGGAGTTGAGGGTGACGATGGCCTCGCTCATGTCTGCTTTAACCATCCAGGTGAATCTGTACCCGTCCTTGTCGTCGTACCACATTCCTCTAATGCCTTCTGCGCACGACTCTATAACTGATCGCTCGCTCCGGGTAGTAAAGTTCGGCGAAGCGTGTTCCGTCGTCCAGAGCCATCTCAATCGACAGTCGAAAATTACCGGTGCCAAGGATGGCATAGTTTGGATCGCGATAGAAGCCAAAGACAAAGGCTTGCTTTGCGTCCTTGGAGACGCCGTCAAATGCCCACTGGTCCCCTGCGGTCGAGTTGAGCGGCTCAATTTTGGGCAGCATAAAATTCTCCGAGGCGTCCGTTGAAAAGTCAACTACTTTTCTACCCTTGACCATCTCATTTGCCGTCAAGTTGCTGATGACATAGCCCGGATTGTCTGTCTCTAGAACTTGCTGCTCCATCGTGTTAAGCAGATTCACGTCGAGACTTCTCCACTCCAGAGGCCATGGCTCCGGCCAGAGTTGACCAGCCCAGACAGAGGGGCCAATTAGCGCAGAAGAGAGAAGTAAGAGACGAAAAGCCATTGTCGATAGACCTTGATGGAGGATAAAGGAGGAGGTGGAAACACAGTATGATGACATAAAGATGGAGGTAGAGGCGTGATCTTTGGGACCAACTGAAGGGCCGACACTATTGTAGAGTGATTATATTTCACTCAGAAGCTAACAAGGCAAGATAGTTGTCGACGGAAAGCCTGGTGTTTCGTCCAAACTCTGTTTAACGAAGGGCTTCGGGTTCGGAGAAGCACTTCCGTCGAAGGTCAAGAAGCTGTTGCATATAAGGGGCCGCCCGAGTGTGCAAGTGTCTTGCATGGCTTTTCCCCCCATATGCCGACTTCTTCTCCGAATATAATTGTCACATCATAGCATACCGCAGCGAACCGAAGAAAATGAGGATCCCGGTCAACACTCTCCCGGCTACAAGGATCGCCGTAGTTCAAGGCGACGACGGACATCTCCGAATCGACCATGGAGTTCCGATGCCGGTGCCAAAGCCGAATGAGTTACTGGTGCAGGTCAAGGCGGTTGCGATCAACCCCTGCGATTACAAAATGTACGAGCGGTTTCCAGCCCCGGGCGCCATCGACGGATGCGACTTCTCGGGAGTAGTCGTCGGACTCGGCGCTGAAGTGAAAACCTTTCGGACTGGGGACCGAGTGTGTGGGGCCGTGCACGGATCAAACCCGCTTCGGACTGAGGTCGGATCTTTCACCGAATACACCGTCGCTGAGTCTGAATTCACGCTCAAGGTTCCACCCGACATGTCCTTCCAGGAAGCCGTAGGTTTGAGCGTCACCGGACTGAGCACTCTAGGAATGGCCCTGATCAAAGGCCTTGCCTTGCCGGGGACCCCTGAGGAGCCTTCAACCAAGCCACTAACGGTTCTGGTCCACGGCTCCAGCTCGTCGGTGGGAACCTTGGCACTGCAGTTGCTTCGCCTGTGAGTATTGTCAAAATACCATGCTGAAACAGAAGATGCAGAAGCTAATAGATGGTCGGATCTTGTCCCATTTACAGAATGGGCCATATCCCTATTGCCACCTGCTCACCTAAGAATTTCGAGCACGCAAAAAGACATGGCGCAGAGGAAGTCTTTGACTACAACGACGAGACTTGTGCCGCAAAGATCAAAGCATACACGCGCAACTCGCTGTCTTACATTCTAGACCCGTTCACGGACGCCAAAAGTGTTGCGCTCTGCTTCGGTGCCATGGGACGGGCGGGGGGTCGATATGAATGCCTGGAAATGTATCCTCCCTACGCAACCGACCGCAAGTCGATTAAAGTGCACTTCACTATGGGCATGGGTATCCTGGGTCATCGTCTGGACCTGGACTACGGTTATGAGCGTGACGAAGACCCCGCGATGCGCGCTTGGGGGATGGAGTGGTACAAAAGCTTGCAATGGTTGCTTGATCAACGCAAATTGAAGCCTCATACGCTAAAAGAGCTCCCGGGCGGGTTTCAGGGCATACTGGAAGGTGTTGGCATGTTGAAGAACAAGCAAGTCTCGTGCGAGAAGCTGGTTGTGACCATCGATGCGTCTTGAGCGGTTGCGACAGACGTCAGTGATACACTGACAATACTGTGCGGAGTGGAAATAGCATAGTGCAACAAATTGAACATAGTATCCCGGTGGCGTCAAAGCGACATATACTCTCTCTCGCTCGCTATCTTGACTTGAGACCACGGATGCATTAGTTTCGTCTTTCAGTCTCTGTTCCTATTCAGTCTCTATTCCAGCCAGCCACTGATGTTCTCTAGTCATTACTCGTCCATGACGCAACGAGTGTGCTTGACACCGATTGGAAAATCTTCACTTGCAGCCTCACACGCAGCCGCCGAGGCGTAAAGGAATAGCTTTGTCAGGCCGAGTACGGAAGCCTCCAGGACCGAATAGGTTCAAGTTTGTTCAAGTCCTACAAGTCATGCCAAACAGCTGCTTGGCTTACCCAGCATATGGATTAGCAGTATTACTTATAAATTACGACTAGTTTCAAGATAAAATACACTTATAAGTCTTAAAATATGTATTAATACACGTCTACATAGAATCTAAATAGTTTATAGAAAGTTATATCTAAATGTAGAGTTATAAACCTAAAAGAAAACGCAAAGAGCCTGTAGTATTAAAACTTACTAAGATAAGTAGCAATCTATAGATTGCTACAATTTTAAGAGAACCTGTTAATTTATAGTTAGATACAACTTACCTTCTACTACATTAGTATTAAAGCAAAGAAAAGGAATTAAGAGAAGTAGTTAGACTGTAAAAATAACCACAGGTATACTAACTGCTTTTAGAGGTAATACAATATTAATGTAGCTAATTAATTAGTTATGTTTAATCTATTACATGCCTACGTAAAATTTACACTTTCCCTCCAGGAGGGTAGATCTATCTTAAATTTCGCTTTAACTGAGTTAGTCCCACAGGCTGCTGTAGCTAAGTCCGCATCCCCGACCATATGAACCTTAGTCGCTCGACTCGCTCCGAGCTCCAGAACACCATCCCATGAGATCTGCCCACGTTGTTTCGGAACGCACATGCCATTTCGGGCTCTGTACTGTCATATACAGCCTAGATCGGTCGCCAATCCCACATTTGAAAAATCCACCCGCTTGCACCAGTCTGGCAATACTCTTTTCTTGCACCAAGCACCACAGCACCGCAGCACCGATTCTTACGTATATCCTCGTCCAACTTGATCCTCACCCTCAAAGTCAACCATGATCGGGCTTCTAGACAAACTTCCAATTACTTGGCTTCTGCTCGGCGGTGGACTATGTGGTCTCATATAAGTCAACATACCCACTTTTGGAACACCCCCTCATTTGGAACACCTAAAAATGCCTCAACCCCACCACCAGCCTCCTACTTCCTCCAACTTCGAACTATCACAACAATTTCATACCTTATGCAAATAACCTCATTTTTTCAGAGGACCTTTATTCCTGCCTTATGGCCCAGTATACTGAGTATGAAGTCAATCAGGCAATCCAGGCTGTTTCAGACGGCCAAAGCCTAAGGAAGGCAGCCCGCGAATATGGCATCCCAATTACCACCCTCCACAACCGTCTCACAGGCACCCAGGCAAGGGCAGCAGCATTTTCAGACCTTCAGAGGCTTTCCCCTGACCAGGAGGCTAAGTTGGCTGAATGGGTGCGAATCCAGCATGCCCTTGGTGTTGCCCCAACCCATCAACAAGTGAGGGCATTTGCAGAACGAATCCTCTGTGCTATGGGGGACAAGGAGCCTATAGGAAAGGGCTGGATCCATGCCTTTCTAAAGAGAAACCCATCTATCAAGGTCCAGAGAAGTCGCCTTATTGACTCTAGACGTGTTAATGGAGCATCTACTGAGGTTATCAGGGACTGGTTCAAACTCCTTGCCATACCAGAGGTTAAGGGCATTAAACCATCCAATAGATACAACATGGATGAGACTGGTATCCTTGAGGGCCAGGGATCTAATGGGCTGGTGCTGGGCATGTCTGAGACGAAGTCTGTACGCAAGAAACAGCCTGGATCAAGGGCATGGGTATCCATCATCGAATGCATCTCTGCCCTGGGCTATGCCCTTGATCCCCTTATTATATATAAGGGCAAGACAGTCCAGCAGCAGTGGTTTCCTCTAGACCTTAGCCCTTATGAAGGATGGCAGTTCACTGCAACAGAGAATGGATGGACTACAGACGACACTGCAGTTGAATGGCTGCAGAAGGTCTTCATCCCTCAGACTATCCCTCAGACTGCCTCCCAGGGCAAGGAGGGCCAGGAGGGCAAGGAGGAGGCTAGACTGCTGGTTGTTGATGGCCATGGGAGTCACACAACGACGGACTTTATGTGGCTCTGCTATATTAATAACATCCATCTATTGTTCCTACCACCACATACCTCCCATGTGCTCCAGCCACTTGACCAGTCAGTCTTCAGCCCTGTAAAGGCAGCCTATAGGAAGGAGCTTGGATACCTTAGTCAGTGGAATGACTCTACTATTGTAGGCAAAAGGAACTTCATAGGCTGTTATCAGAAGGCTCGTACTGCAGGTATGACGATGCAGAACATCAGAAGTGGTTGGAAATGGACAGGGTTATGGCCTGTCTCTATGGCGAAGCCTCTAATGAGCTCCCTACTGCTCCCATCAACACCAGCAGCATCAGGATCATCTGATCAGGTCAGCAAAGGGCAGTCTGGAGGCAAGGAAGCTGAAGGATGGGTATCTGCGTCATCTGCAGTGGCATGGTCGACGCCAAGGAAGATGAAGGATCTGGCTGGGCAGTTGAAGCTATTCACAGAGCTAGAGAATGATGCCTTCACTCAACGCCTTCTATTCAGGAAGGTGAAAAAAGGCTTCAGCGAGCAGGCCTATGAGCTGGCTACTGCCCAGCATAAGCTGGAGCTCCTGCAGGCCCAAGTCACCAATACTGCAGCAAGGAAAAGAAGGACAGTCCAGATCGACCCAAACACCAAGTTCGCCAATATTGAGGACATCCAGAAGGCTCAGATTGAGGCTGGCGAAAAAGAGGATATCACAGATGAATCCAGCGACTCTGATACCCCTAGTGAAGCTGAAAGCTGTATTGTGGTGGCATCTAGGCCTAGTCAATAATTAATTGAAGATGGTGGTGATGTTGGGGATAGCTTCATTCTGGGTGTTCCAAATGAGGGGGTGTTCCAAAAGTGGGTATGTTGACTTACTTCATTCGTCTCCACGCAATATGGCCCTTTGACAACGACGTCAGGCCGGCCTCGCGCGAAGAGTTGGAGCATATCCCGGAAGTTCGGTTCGAGGGAGATAACAGTCCGGAGCGCCAACGCCTAGAAACGAAGTCGCTCCTTCAACTTGGCTACGACAAATACCTCCGCCACGGATTGCCTTTTCGGATCCGCCACCCTGTCGGCGAGCTAGGTTATGAAGTGTTCTTGCCATTAAAGTACCTTGACGAAGTCAAGCGTGCTCCCATGTCGCTCTTCAGCTTTGAGGCCTACTCTGAGAAGTCAGCCTTGCTTAAGTACATTCATGCTCCAAGGCAGACGGATGCCGCAGCACAAGTAGTGAGAGTCGAAATGAACAGAAGTCTGGGTAAGTCACCATCACCATTCACCTTAACTTTGCTTCAAGGAGAGAAGACAGTGACAGAGTACTGATAGACCTTCAAGGTGCTATGCTTGACGATATCTGGCACGAAGGTCGGATCTATCTCGAGGACAACGTCCCTACGGAATGGACCACTTTAGCCGTGTATCCTTTCCTTTGCAGCTTCGTATCCCGTGATACATCGGTTGCACTCGTTGGGACCTCGTTATGCCGAAACACCAAATGGCAAGAGATCGTTATTCAGACTACAATTGCCACATTCTCGGCATCCAACATTGTCAAAGACAATTATTCGCCCCGGTGGAGGTGGCTCGCTAACTGGTCGGAATCAATCCAACGTGATCTGAAGAAGATCCGCAAGGATTCGCACGAGTTGCTCGCACCGCTGTACAAAGAGCGCCAAGAGGCCATGGCAAACGGGGGATATTCTGCAGATGCTTCAGCTCCGTACAGAGACATCATATGGTGGCTCCTCGGGAGCAAGCAACCGGATCGATCGCTGACTGGCATCGTCGAATCGGAACTTTTCCTATCCATGACATCCATACATACGACTTCTGCAACACTGTACTCTATACTCTGCGACTGGATAGCCCATCCCGAGTACCACGAGGACATCAAACGCGAGGTAAATGAGTGTTTGGCCAAGGTTAAGGCTAACAACGGCAAGTGGACGCTTCAGCTACTTGCATCAATGCGAAGACTTGACAGCTTCTTCAAGGAGAGTGCTCGGGTGCACCCGTTGGGTTTCAGTCAGTCGTTCCCTGCCCCGCCACAGCTTCTCAAATATTGCGCGACCCAAATCTAACAAGTGGTTTTCGCTTCATAGTATCGACCCAACGGTATTCATTGAAGCCGCATACATTCAAAGACGGCTTTCACCTACCGGCTGGTACGACTCTCATGTATAACATCGATGGCACCAATTTCGACCCCGACAACTACCCCGACCCTCACACTTTCGACGGATATCGCTTCCTGCGTCTACGTGAGGAGGTCGACCCTAACCGATTTCACTATGCTTCGGTCTCGGACACCGCACTTGGCTTCGGGGCTGGCCTACATGCATGCCCCGGTCGATTCCTCAGCGCAGTCATCATGAAGTTTTTCCTGATTCAGTTCATGACCAACTACGAAGTCAGATATGAGCACGGGGGTATCGAGAGGCCGCCTAGTATTTACAACGACTTGGCCAGCAGGCTTGATCCCACCCTCAAGATTCAGGTCAGGAGGGTCGCGTAAAGATTCAATTGTCAGACTTTGTCGAGAACCAGGGGGGCACTACAACATCATCATGAGGTCAAGGTACACACAAGAGGTACAGAAAAGCATCCTCTAGAAAGCTTAAGGGATCGCCACAATCTTTTTCACTAGATCTTCACATGTGCGGGAACAACTTTCATATTAGATCAAAGCTACATTTCAAATTTGTTCATCTTATGGCTGCTACAAGTCTCATGGGCTACAAGTTCTCCGAACCTATGCATTATGAGAGCGCCCAGTTGCCTCTGGTGAGCATTTGGTGGCGGATATTGTCCAAGTAGAGCACTTCTCGATATTATTCAAAGGGTGCTTTGCTCCCAACAAAAAACGCAATTACAGTAGCTGGAAAGGCCAAGGCTGGTTAATTGTCCATTTTTACTTCCGGCTAATCGCAGCCGTCTTGCCATGTTTCGACTAGGTATAAGTAGACAGTCGAAGAGAGATAGAAGGCCCGTCTAACCTGAAATGAGTGGGAAGAATCACCAGAAGATTGAATCATGCCGTGGAAAGATGGCTCAAACAATGTTCAGAGGCGAGTGTGGATATTGATCTTACTTTCCACTCTCGGTGAGTTTACAAAACATGAACCAGAGAAGACGTCGGCCGGTAATCACCAGTGAGCACCCATATGAAGTTGACACGAAGAAAAGTGGCACCTTCTGCTGTTTGGCTAATAAAGAGGCCCCTCAGCAAGTCATTACCAAATCTGCATCTTCGTTCTACTGTTTGAGAGGACGGGGTTGGATGGGCTGCTTGGCGTGGACGTTAGAACCGACTTTGACAGGGATGTTTGAAATGGAGCTTTGGGTCAGCTATTCTTCCCCAGATACATTCGGTGTTAGTTTGCCGCTGCTGCTGACACCCTTTGCCCCTTTTGGGATTTACCAACAACAACAACCCATGTAAAGTCCGCCTCCGAGTCGGAGCGGAAGATAAGGTTTTGCCGCCGAATCCGAAGTGCGTTTCGCAACCCTCCGGAGACTTGTGTCTCCCCAAATCCTCCATCAGTGTCCGTGTCAGATGTACTTTGAGCTCGGAGCTGCTTGGACTTAACCTTTCATATAATACGGAATCCACAACTGCCGCCACGCGCAATTCTGTCTGTGAATGAGACTATCCATTATTCTCACTCTTGCAGTCGCGTATCCCATCTCCACCAATTTGTTTGAAACTTTTGATCCATTGGAAGCTACGTTCGCCAGATCTGCCCGTCATGCTATCAACAATTCAATCAAACATCATTGAGCCGTACATGGTCTTGAGACAGACACTGGGGCCCCTCAAGTTATCACGATGGCAGCTCACTAAGATCATGGCAAAGGCCATGTTTTTCGGCTCCGTGCTCCGAAGCATTTTTGTCGCCTCCGTCATTGCATTCGCCGTTTATCTCTTGTGGTACTCGGTCTTCGGAGAGAAGCATACCGAGAACATTCTGGATCTTCCTGTTTTCAAGACCAACGCCAGTCATTGCGACGACATCATCAAAGAAGGACAAAAGAAGGTCAGTCTGCAAATCGGAGCCAAGACTGATGGTACAAAACTCGAAAAGTTGGGGCGATGGATGTTAACCAGTGGCGAGTACAGTATCCCAACGACCCCTTTGTCGTCGTCAATAAGCGCTTCAGCTTCGTTGTCTATCCTGCTACTGTGTGGGATGAGTTGAAGCGCATTCCCGAGCATACTGCATCCGTCGCTGGATATATGCACCATTGCAACTCGGGTGATTGGAGCCTGGTTGGCAACGAGACACAGGAGCTCTGGAAGACTATGAACGTCGACCTCACGCGTGCACTGCCGGCGCATCTTGGTAACCTCCAGGAGGATGTCGCATTGGCATTTGACACCGTCGTTGGCCGCTCGACCAAACCTCACGAGAAATGGCACATGTTCACGACTGTAGGGCTCATGGGCCGTCTCAACGCAACTTCGTTCGCTGGGAGGGACCTGGGCTTCAGAGCAGCTTGGTACTGGTCGGTCACACTGGCTCCCGTCTTCGCTCACTTTGCGAATACGCTTTTGAAGATGCTGCCAGACTTTCTTAAGCCTCTTGCCCGTCCACTCTTCTACGCCCCAGTACTCCTGGACCACCAATTCATGCGACAGATGCTGTACCCTATCATCGACAAGAACACCAAGGAGTTTAGGGAAGCCAAGGACCCGAAAGAACCAATGGCCCCCAAACCAGGCAAAAACCTCCCTTTCACGGCCTTCCTACTAGCACGGTACAAGGATGGCGCCGCCACGCCCCATCAACTCAGCACCGATATCATACAAGCCAGCTACACCTCGATTCCTTCGACATCAACCTCCTTATACCACGCCTTGTGGAATCTGGCACAAAGACCCGAGGCTCAGGAGATCCTGCGCAAGGAAGTGGAGGAGGTCATGGTTGACGGCAAGCTCCCGTCGACGCATCTTCAGGAGTTGAAGAGAATGGACAGTTTCCTGCGCGAGTCTCTACGCCTGCACCCGATCACTCACTGTAAGTTCTATCGCCTATTGGACTTGATCCGGGACGACCCGATGTACCGCTCCAAGCATTGTATGATACAGATTCTGTGGCTAATCTTATTTCGATGGACAAAAGTCGCACTTCAAAGGAGGGTGAACAAACCACTCAAGCTATCCATTGGCCCGGAATTGCCTGTGGGTACTCTGATCGTACTGGACGCGCAGGCCATCAACCGTTCCCCCGAGCTCTACGACAAGCCAAATGAGTTTGATATGGATCGCTTCTGGCGCCTGCGTCAAATCCCAGGTAACGACGGAAAGTACCACGCAGTCACAGCGAACGCCACCGCCCCGATTTGGGGCGATGGCGCGCAGGCTTGCCCTGGCCGTTACTACGGCGTCTGTGTGTTGAAGATCAGCCTCGCTCATGTCTTGATGAATTATGACATCGAGCTCAAGGGCGGCCCCAGGCCCTTGAAGCCCATTCCTGTTCCTAACGGCACGTTTGGGCCAGACCCCAGTGTTAAAATGATCTGGAAGTACAAGGGCAAGAACCCGTCGCCTGCTTGAAGTTCTTTGCGCCCGCAAGCATAGCCACACGCCTATTCTAGAGCTCACTGCGTATGCACTGAAATCAGAAGTTGTACAAGTGTGGTTGGGGATCGAAGGTGCCCTTCTGGGATTTCAGATGTCCGTGTAGCCTCTCATCCAGAGCCTCTATGTAACTAGATTCACAAGCATTTCTGCTTTTTCTAGATAGAATAGACAAGATTTATCCTACGATGGCTCGAGTGTTGTTCATGCGTGCTGAGACATGAATTGGAATTCTTGTTCGATCCCAAACGTCTGGAGCAATACGACAACTGCAGTGGACTTCAATCTCTGACTTGGCAACCAACCAGCTTCGAATAATTCCTTCTTCCTCTCAAAGTCACTTCCTACTTACAGCCAGAGTTTGTGAAAAGGACAGCTGGCCAACATCTCGCTGGGCTCTGTAACCTTTGAGAATACATCCAGATGAAGCATGCTAATAACCCTAACCTACTTACTACGGCGAGACTGTGAGAGACGGCCTTACGCGTTTCATCCGAGGTGTTGGGCACGAACTGATCTCATTGTCAAGATCAATCAAGTTTCTATCACCTGCATGCACTAAAGAGCGTTGCCGTACATCGAACAGTGGGGAATAGGGGTCGAATCTGGCCTCCGGAAGCATCAAAGTCCACGGTCGAAGGCGTGCTTGTCTTTTCCACGTCAAACCCCCCGATCACCGAAGTACGACTGAGTCGCGTAGATGCGAAGCTTCCGGACTTGCGAAGCCGACTTCACGCATCGTCTCCGAATGCCGAAGGCACCAATGAATCATTACCGCCCAAACACACCAATAAGCATCTCTCGGAAGACTTCGACCAGGTTTACCCCGGATTGGACTTACTGTTTAGGAGCTGAACAGACAGCTTGTACATCGGCCAAACCGCTGTCGTACATCGGCGACATGTCAGTTGTCCATCCAACTCCCATTCCGGAGCTGGTTCGTCCGCGCCAAAGTCTTATAGGTTGTTCCCACTTGACTTTACATAGGGAACCAATAAATAACTCTTGACCCCTCCTTTAGTAAGATAGTTTCTTAGCAGAAGTTTGTGATCACTCGTACGCAGAGAAAGAAAGCTTCGTCTGACTTCAACATCCAGCCAAGCAACAGCAAACGTTGACAAGCAGAAGTTTATTCTTTTCTGTATCGTCATACTTTCTTCCACTCCCTAGACAACAAAGTCTAAAACACGACCTTATAGCCCCACGAATCATGTTCAATAAGCAAGAGCCCATTGCCATCATCGGCACTGGTTGCCGCTTCCCAGGCGGCAGCGACAGTCCTTCCAAATTATGGGAGCTTTTGAAAGATCCTCGAGATCTCTTGAAAGATATACCGGAAGACCGGTTCAGCGTAGAAGGCTTTTACCATCCCAAGAATTCCCACCATGGCACGACGAACGTACGACACTCGTATCTCCTCGACGAGGATCTGCGGCGCTTCGACGCGTCTTTCTTCGGCATCAAGGCCACGGAAGCGAACTCGATTGACCCGCAGCAGCGCATGCTCATGGAGACTGTTTACGAGGGTCTCGAGTCGGCTGGGCTATCAATAAAGCAGCTCCAGGGATCTGACACTGCTGTTTACGTGGGAGTTATGAGCGCCGACTACACGGAGATGCTTGCACGCGATGTTGAGAAGTACCCTACGTACTTTGCGACCGGGACGGCGCGGAGCATTCTCAGCAACCGTCTATCGTATGCTTTTGACTGGCGTGGCCCGTCGATGACCATCGATACAGCTTGCTCCTCTAGTTTGATTGCGATGCATCAGGCTGTGCAGGCACTTCGATCAGGAGAGTCCAAGGTTGCTATTGTGAGTGCTTCACCCTTCCCCTTCAAAAATTCAAGCCCAAACATCCAAAAAGGCGTGCGGGACATGGGGTTAAGATTTGTACAATCGAGGCTAATAAGTAATCACCAGGCCGCCGGTACCAACCTCTTGTTGGGCCCGGAGCAATACATCGCGGAGAGCAAACTCCAAATGCTTTCTCCTTCAGGCCGCAGTCGCATGTGGGATGCCGATGCCGACGGCTATGCCCGCGGCGAAGGCGTAGCGGCCATCGTCATGAAGCCTTTGAGCCAGGCTCTGGCGGATGGCGATAGCATCGAGTGTGTTATCCGTGAGACTGGACTGAACCAGGACGGCAAGACCCCAGGCATCACGATGCCCAGCTCGTCAGCCCAGGCGGCTCTGATCAGATCAACCTATGCCCGAGCTGGTCTTGACCTGAGCAAGCCTAGTGACCGGCCTCAATTCTTCGAAGCTCACGGAACAGGTCAGCATCCTCCCTTCCCATCTCTGCATAACCGAGCTCTTGTCACTTGAGGCAGTACATGAGCTTACATTTCTTTAACCCTCACAGGTACGCCTGCCGGTGACCCGATCGAAGCCGCGGCTATCAGGGAAGCCTTCTTTGGCGAGGACTCACACTTCGTACCCCGAGGCCCCGACGACACCCTGTACGTAGGCTCCATCAAAACCGTCATCGGCCACACAGAGGGTACGGCGGGTCTCGCGGCCGTTGTCAAGGCCACCGAAGCGTTAAAGGCTGCAACGTTGCCGCCGAACCGACTGTTCAACCGGCTGAGCCCCAAGGTCGAGCCCTTTTACAAAAACCTGGAGATTGTGACTTCTGCCCGCCCGTGGCCGAAGCTTCCAGCCAACGGCGTGCGAAGGGTAAGCGTCAACAGCTTCGGCTTTGGCGGCGCAAACTGTCACGCCATTCTTGAAAGTGCCGATGCCTACACGACCGGAGAACCAGCTCCCCGCATCGCAGATGCTCCCAGCTTCGCGCCTTATGTAGTATCTGCTGCTACTGAAAGTGCTCTTGCATCCTCACTCGAGCGGCTTCGTGACCATCTGCAAGACCAACAAGCCAAAGGCGTCGCCGACATAAGCATGCGCGATCTGGCCTGGACGCTGTACAACCGCCGCTCAAGTCTGGCCTGCCGTACTGTCGTCCCCGCAGCCAGAAGTTTGGAAGATCTCGTCAATAAGCTGGACGACTCTATCAGGGTCAACGAAGGGTCCTCGGATTCTTCCAATACGATCAAAGCAAGGACGTCCACCGCGCCGCTGCGGGTGCTTGGGGTGTTTACCGGACAGGGTGCGCAATGGCCACGCATGGGTGCCGAGCTGATTGAGGACTCCCCTGTTGTGGGAGACATAATCCGTCGTCTTGACGAGAGCCTTCAGACCCTGCCGGTCCCACACCGGCCTTCTTGGTCCATAAGGGATCAGCTGCTCGCCCCGTCCGAGTCGTCCAAGGTCGACCTGGCGACCCTGTCGCAGCCTCTTTGCACAGCTCTGCAGGTCGTTCTCGTTGACCTTCTGAAAGCAGCCGGCGTGCAGTTTTCGGCCGTGGTAGGTCATTCCTCGGGCGAGATCGGCGCAGCCTACGCAGCCGGATACCTCTCTGCAAAGGACGCCATCCGTGTAGCCTACTACCGAGGCTTCCACCTCGAGTCAGTCACGCAGAAAGGCGCCATGCTGGCGGTAGGCACTTCCTTCGAGGATGCTGAGGAGCTTTGCTCGTTACCTGCCTTTGAAGGCCGCGTCTGCGTTGCCGCGAGCAACTCGTCGTCGAGCGTCACGCTTTCAGGCGACGCGGATGCCATTGACGAGGTCAAGATCATCCTCGATGAAGAGAAGAAGTTCAATCGTCTGCTCAGGGTAGACCGGGCCTATCATTCCCACCACATGAAGGCTTGCTCCCAGGCGTATATGAAGTCGCTCGAGCAGTGTGGAATCCGACAGCTCCGTCCCGTCAACGCTGCAGGGAACTGCCGCTGGGTTTCGAGTGTTTTCACCTGCGATGTTTCCGACATGCCCACTTCGACGAGCCTGGAGAGCTCCTACTGGATCGATAACTTGGTTAAGCCTGTCAGATTCACAGAGGCTCTTCAAATGCTCGTCAGTGACAGCATGAACGCGGAGACTCAGGCCGGCGGGTACGATCTTGCGATCGAAGTAGGACCTCACCCGGCACTGAAAGGGCCTGCGTCACAGACCAGTGAGTGGTGCCCCCCCTTCTCCTCCCCCCTTGATTTGATGTACGGACAAGTGTACTTAGAAAGCTTTGCGCATCGTAGTTCAGGAAACCACCTCTGCCTCAGCCATGCCTTTCACCGGAGCGTTGGAGAGAGGCAAGAACAGCGTCGAGGCCTTCTCGAGAGCCCTCGGCTTTGTGTGGATGAACTTCGGAGAGGGCTCTATCAATATGGCCGATTACGAAGGTTTTGTTGCAGGCGACCAGGCCGGTGCTGGCTCCAAGCCATCATTCAACCTTGTCAAGGGCCTCCCGAAATATCCTTGGGACCACAACCGTCTCTTCTGGCAGGAATCCCGCCTTTCAAAGGCTTACCGTTCCAGGAAGGATGCCCCCCACGAGCTTCTTGGGCGACGGTTGTTGGATGGAACGCCCGATCAACGGCGATGGCGCAACATCATCAAGAAGAGCGAGATCGACTGGCTCGATGGACACCAGATCCAAGGCCAGATCGTCTTTCCCGCAGCCGCCTACATGTCTGCCTGCATCGAGGCTTGCACGTGCACCTTCTCCGCCAACGAGAATGTTCGGTCTATCGAGCTCCTCGATTTCGATGTGGGCCACGCCATGGTCTTTGAAGAGGACGATGACGATGGCATTGACGCTACCATCTCGCTTGTTGGCATCTCGCGGACCGAGTCCACAACCACTTGTCGATTCTCTTTCTATTCCACCCCCACCAACGACGCACTGGAGATGGTCACCCACGCTACATGTAATGTTGTGGTTACATTCGGCGACGAGGCCCATGACCTCCTGCCCCCCAAGCCGCAGGACGACGACGACTACCTCCTGTTGGACGTGGAGGAAGACCGTTTCTACGATGCCCTCGCCCCGCTCGGCTTTGGGTACAACGGACCCTTCCGTGCTCTTCAGGGCCTGAAGAGGAAACTTGGATCGGCCAAAGGTTTCATCCAGAACCCTACACCGTCGCCGGAGGGGCTACAGACGCCTCTGCTCATACACCCTGCCACCCTCGACTCGGCCATCCAGTCCATCATGCTGGCGTACTCCTACCCGGGAGATACAATGCTGCGCTCTGTCTACCTCCCCACGAGAATTGAACGCCTCATTGTGAGCCCGCAACGATGCCTCGAGTTCGCCGGCAAGTCTGTGACGATCCCTTTCGACTCCGTGGCCATGATCGGCTTGTCCAAGAGTGTGACCGGTGACGCCAGCATCTACACACCTCAAGGCTTTGACACCAAAGCTATCCAGCTGGAAGGACTCCAGACTCGTCCGCTGTCCGACGCAGCACAGCTTGATGAACTCAACATCTTTACCGAAGCGGTGTGGGGCGTTGACCGACCTGACAGCGAGATGGCCATTGCCATGACCGAGGTGGAGCCCCTCGATCCAGAATTCTTCTTCTCGCTGGAGCGTGTTGCCTATTACTACCACCGCAATCTCGGCGCCTCCATTCCACGCTCTGAGCGCGAGGGCGTGGAATGGCACCACAAGAGGCTGCTTGCCTACAACGACCACGTTCTTGACAGTGTGGATCGGGGAACCAATCCGTTTGCCCGCAAGGAGTGGAAGCACGACACGAAAGAGGTTATTGCGGAGATTCTCCAAAAGTACTCCCAGAGTGCCAGCATGAAGCTCACTGAAGCGGTCGGCGAGAACATTGTCGATGTCGTCAGGGGCAAGACCGCCATGCTAGAGCCCATGCTGCAGGATAACAAGCTCAACAACTTTTATGAGCAGGGTGAAGCATTCCCTCGGTACACCACCTACCTTGCCACCTTTGCGAAACAAATCGGACACCGTTTTCCGCACATGAATGTTCTTGAGATTGGCGCCGGCACAGGCGGAGCTACCAAGTGCTTCATGAGAGACGTCGAAGATCAGTTTGCAACCTACACCTTCACCGATATCTCAAGCGGCTTCTTTGAAAAGGCGTCCGACCTTTTCTCTGCGCAACGTTCCAAGATGAGCTTCAAGGTGCTCGACATTGAAAAGGAAATCGAGGGCCAGGGCTTTGCCGAGGGAGCCTACGACGTCATTGTCGCATCCCTCGTCCTCCACGCGACTCGCAATCTGGTCCAGACAATGCAGAATGTTCGAAAACTGCTCAAGCCGGGCGGCTACCTTTTGCTCCTTGAGATCACGGAGAACAGGCAGATGCAATTCGGTCTCATGTTTGGCGGTCTACCTGGCTGGTGGCTCGGATGCGATGAGGGACGCACCTTATCACCCTGTATCAGTCTGGAAGAATGGGACGCCCTGCTGAAACAGACGGGATTCTCGGGTATCTCCACGGCCGTTCCCCACCCGGAGGAGATCCCGGTTCCTCTTTCGGTCATGGTGTCCCAAGCCGTGGACGAGAAGATCGATTTCTTGGAACAGCCCCTCAACAACGTGGTCAACGAAAGCAGCATGATCCCACGCCTTACCATTGTCGGGGGCGGCCCTAAGAGCACGTCACTGGCTTCCGAGATCCGGAACATCCTCTCCTCACGGTGCGGAGACATCAAGTTCATCGAGTCGCTCCAGGAAATCCGAGAAAGTGATCTTGCCGTCGGAGGCAGTGTGCTCTGCCTGGCCGACCTCGATGGCCCTGCCCTGGAATCCATCGATGCGGACACACTTCGAGGCTTCCAGAGCATCTTCAAGCAGTCGAACAATGTGCTCTGGGTCACTCGAGGAGCCCGAGCCGGGCTTCCCTTCTCCAGAATGGCCATTGGTTTTGGCAGGACCATCGTCCTGGAGATGCTGCACCTGCGCCTCCAATTCCTTGATCTAGACCCTGGTACAATCGCTAGCCCCGCCACCATTAGCGAGGTTTTCGTGCGGTTCCAAGTTGCAGGGTCCTGGGAGGAAGTGGGTGATGACTCGAACCATCTTCTGAACACCGTCGAGCCCGAGCTATGCCTTACCCCCGAGGGCAAGATGCTCGTTGCGCGAGTGAAGCCCATCGTCAGCATGAACAACCGCTGTAAGGCAGCCCGCGGCACGGTCAAGGAGCATGTGGACCCGGCCAGGTCGACGGTTGAGCTCTCTTATCAGAAACAGAGCAATACTTACGAGCTGACGGAGGCCGATGCATACGAAGCTTTCCAACTCCCAGGGTGGACCACGCAAGAGAACACGGTAGAGGTGGATACCCTATACTCCATGAACCAGCCCGTGCGTATTGCCGGAGATGTGTCGCTCTTCCCGCTCGTTGGAAAGAACAAAACGACTGGAGAGCATGTAATTGCCCTGGCACCCAAGTCAGCTTCTAGTGTCAAGATCCCAAAGTCCTTTTTCATCCATGGTATGAAGATCTCCGAGGACGAGGGGGCCGAAGTTCTCCAGAGCTTCTACATGGGGCTGCTTGCGCGCGCCTCTTTGCCTGATCTGTCGCCAGACACCCGCGTCATTCTTGTCGAGGCCAGCGATAGCTTCGCCGCGTCCGTCGACCGTTTGGTCAACGACAAAGGGTCTAGCATGATCTGTCTCTCATCCAATGCTGATACGAAGTGGATGTACGTCCAGCCGAACACGCCGAGGCTGGTCATCCGGCATCTCATCGAGCTCAACACTGATGCCGCGGACACCGAGTACTGCATACTGGACATGTCTGACGATCACAAGATTGCGGCCATCATCGCAGATTTACTCCCATCGGAGCGTTGCCGAAAGGTCGCAAAGGCTGATGTTGTAGGCTCAGCCGCATTGCTGCCCAAGCGGGATTGCCGGCCAGACATCCGAGGCTCCCTCACCGATGCCAAATATGCTCTGGCTCACCGCAGGATGGCACAGGACCATGGGGAAACAGGCGGGCCTGAACTTCGAGTTGTTGACTTGGCAGACTTGATCTCGGACAACAGCGATGTTACTACCACTTCGTCCGAGTTCGTAATCTCCTGGAAGTCGATGCCAAGTGCCGTGCCGGTATCTGTCAAGAGCATCGACGCCAAGGTCCGCTTCCAGAGTGACAAGACGTACTTGCTGGTGGGCCTCACCGGTAACCTCGGCCTCTCACTGTGTTCGTGGATGGTGAAACAGGGAGCTCGTTATCTTGCCGTCGCCAGCCGAAACCCCAAGCTCGAAGGGGGTTTCATTCGCAAGATGAAAGCCAAAGGGGTCACGCTCGAAGTCGCTGCCATCGACGTCGTCGACCGCGAGTCCGTAAGAGCCGCTCACCAAAAGATTGTGAGAACCATGCCGCCCATAGCCGGCGTCTGCCATGGTGCCATGGTGCTCCACGACACTATATTCTCCGAACTGGACGTCGAACGCGTGGAAAAGGTCATGAAGCCCAAGGTCCAGGGCAGCTTGCACCTGGAAGAAATCTTCCACGATACGCAACTTGACTTCTTTGTCTTCTTCTCGTCAATAGCCTGCGTCGTTGGCAACCCTGGCCAGTCGGCATACGCTGCTGCCAACATGGTAATGTCGAGTTTGGCGGCAGAGCGAAGGCGCCGTAACCTCAACGCCTCTGCGGTTCACATCGGAGCCATTTTCGGCAACGGCTACCTGACGCGAGAGCTGTCGCTGGCCCAGCAGCAATACCTGAGGCGGGTGGGCAACCATTGGCTCTCGGAACAGGACTTCCACGCGCTCTTTGCCGAGGCCGTCTACGCCGGCATCGTTGAGCGCGGGAAGCATCATGAGTTTTCGACAGGCCTGATGACGATCGAGGACAATGACGACTTCAGGAAGAACGTAACTTGGTTCAACAACCCCATGTTCCAGCATTGCAAGAGACCGGCTCAGAGTTTCGAGAGCGCTGCGAACTCGGGCAAGGGCCGTCGCGGGGTGCAGGTTAAAGCCCAGCTCGAGGACGCCATCAGCCCCGACGATATCCGCGACATCATTCACAGTACGTTCCCACAACAATCCTTCTTTCTTTTCACCCCTTTCTTGTCAAGTCCATGAATTAAAAACCGCTTTGGAATTTCTCATACATCGGACTAACACAATCACAGATGCGTTTTCTGCCAAGTTGCAATCATCCTTGCAGATTGAGGAAGACCGCGCCATCGGGGACCTCACAGCAGACAATCTTGGCATCGACTCCCTGGTCGCCGTCGATATCCGTTCCTGGTTTATCAAAGAGCTTCAGGTTGAAATTCCAGTGCTCAAGATCCTCGGTGGAGCAACCGTCGGCGACATCGTCGATCGGGCACAGCAGTTGTTGCCGAAGGAACTGACGCCCAAGTTGAATCCTGAAGCCAAGGGACTGACCAAGCCGGCAGAGAAGCCGGCCGAAATCGCAAAACAACCGAACAAGACGGCGGACCCGAAAGACGTGCCGTCAGGCAAGACGCCGGAGACTCCAAAGTCAAAAAGCAACACGCCAACCGCGTCCCAGATTGGCAAGAATGTTACACAGCGGGGTTTATCACTTAAAGACATTATCAACAGTGTCAAGGTCAACAGCGCACCCAAAGAGGTTGAAACACTTCCCGCTACGCCGACGAGCTTACCTATGTCCCGAGATGAGACCTCCACCAGAACTGCTTCGCTCACCTCGTCAGATGTGATGACTTCAGGAGTTTCTGACTTTAACTCACCAACAAGCGACCTATCAACTTCGTGGTCAGAGATCGAAAGCGGAAGCGATGTCAGCCCACCCAAGGTCGAAACGGAGAGAAAGCCGTGCTCCTCATACGTTGTCAAATGCCTTGATGAGAACAAGGCCCTTGATAAGGCAGGCTCCAAGGTCACCAAGACTGCTGCCATCTCCTTCGCGCAGTCCCGATTCTTGTTCCTTGAGCAACTACTCGAAAGCCCAGCATCCGCGCTCAATATCACCGTGGCCATTGACCTGGAGGGTCCTCTAAACGTGGAGAGGTTCGAGAAGGCTGTGTCCACTGTCGGCCAGCGTCACGAGGCCCTTCGCACGAAATTCTCCAGCAGTAAAGATGCATCGGAGATTTCTGTGCAAGAGGTGCTGGCCTCCTCGTGCCTGGGCTTGGAGACGTACGACGTGGACGACAAACTACTCGAAGAGCAGTTCTACCGGGGGCTGGAGCAGCACAAGTACAGGCTTGATAGGGGCGAGATAATGAGGATCTTGCTCCTTAGACGGTCTCCGACATCATTCCGGCTCCTCATCGGTTACCACCATATCAACATGGACGGTGTCAGCCTCGAAGTTATGATTAGGGAGCTCCAGCTTCTCTACGACGGCCGGAGTCCTGGGCCAGTCAAGGACATTCTGCAATATCCCGACTTTGCGTCAAAGCAACGCCAAGAGTACCAATCCGGGCTGTGGAAGAATGACTTGGACTATTGGAAAGCCGAATTTAACGGCCAGCCACCTCCTGTCCTTCCCCTTTTGCCTCTGGCCAAGACTCAGATCCGCGTGCCGCTGACCGCTTACTCGACCTCGAGCGCCGAGTTCCACATAGACAAGTCCATGATGAGTGTCGTTCAGGCTGCCTGCACGAGACTCAAGGTCTCGCCTTTCCACTTCCATCTCGCCGTCTTCTACAATCTGCTGGCCCGTTTGGCGAATGTGGAAGAGATCTGCATCGGTATCGCCTCATCGAATCGTCAAGGCCCTGACACAATGCAGAGCATGGGCATGTATCTCAACCTTCTACCCCTTCTCATCAAGTCTTCCGTGAACCAGACTTTCATCAACACCCTGACACTCGTCCGAGCGAAGGCCTTGGCCGCCTTCTCTCACTCTGAGGTGCCTTTCGACGTCATTGTCAACACGCTTGGCGTCCAGCGAACAACCACTCACAGCCCAGTCTTCCAGGCATTCCTCAACTACCGACCGGGTGTTTCAGAGAGCCGCAAGTTCTGTGACTGCCAGAGCGACATCAAAGCCTTCAAACAAGGCGAAGTGTCCTACGATGTGGGTATTGACATCATTGACAACCCTGGCGGTGAATGCCGAGTCATCATGTGTGGTCAGTCGATTTTCTACGGCGAACGCGAGATGGAGCAGCTCAAAAACATGTACTTGGAGCTACTCAAGGCATTTTCTCGCAATCCGGCTGCTCGGACAAGTGCTCCATCTCTTTACAACCCAGACGAAGTTAAGGCTGCAATTCAGCTTGGACGAGGTATGTGGAATATTTCCCGGGGATTTCAACATTGTTTTCAAGGAAATGTCCATTGGCCTGAAATCTTCACATGGTTTCCTCGGCATTGTCTTCTTCCCCCGGGCCCCTCTTCTTTAGCTTCGACCATGCCACTGACTTGATGATTCTCAGGAGCCTTCAGCACGGCACATTGGCCTTCCACTCTTGTGCATCGGTTCGACCAAATTGCAGAACGTTACAAGAATAGGACAGCTGTTCAAGACGGTATGGGACGGTCGCTCACGTATTCGGAAATGTCTACAAGGGTAAGGAGCCTGGCCAACTCTATGAAATCCCACCAGTCGCACCCTATCGGTGTGGGGAGCAGAGTTGGTGTCTGCCTAGATGCGGATTCGGACTGGATCTGTTCGCTCATGGCCATCTTACGACTCGGGGCTACTTACATACCTCTCGACCTGATCGCCGGAAAGGACAGAATGTCGGCCATCGTCCAGAATTCCAAGCCTGACCTGGTTCTCGTCAATGGGCGAACGGAGAATGATGCCCAAGATTGCATCCAGGCGCAACAACTCCTCAACGTCGACGCCGTTGCCACGGACCCGTATGCAGCCGCCGTGGCAAACGCAGCCGAGCCAGGTCTGGTTGCAACCATATTGTACACCAGTGGCTCGACCGGCGTGCCCAAGGGCATTATGATCAAGCATGAATCCATCTCCGTCAACACAGAGTTATTCACAAAGACGGTGGGGTACCGCGAGGGCGAGGAGATTACTCTGCAGCAAAGCTCATTCAATTTCGACATGTCACTCAGCCAGATCTTCTTGGCCATCTCCAATGGCGGGACAACCCACATCGCCCCGAAGGAGATGCGCCGCGACCCTAGGGCCATCGCCTCCATCATCGTCGAGCACGGCATTACCCTCACCTGCAGCACACCCACCGAGGCCGTGGGCTGGATCCAGCACGCCAGCCCAGGCACACTTGAGGGGTCCTCTTGGACGAAGATAGTGTGCGGCGGCGAGCCCCTGACGGATTCGCTCTACAAGAACCTCCGCCAACTTGACAAACCTGATTTAAAGCTGATCGAAGGGTACGGTCCCACCGAGACCACGTTCTGCTGCGCTACTAGAGATCGAGACTACAGGGCTCTCTCCTCCCCGGGAGAGGCTTTATCCAAGGGCCTGGGACTGTGTATTTTCCCTAACTACACACTCTACATTCTCGACGCCAACAAGAAGCCAGTTCCTGCCGGTATCTCCGGTGAGGTTGTCATCGGTGGTGTGGGTATCGTGGATGGATACGTTCAAGCCGAGCTCAACGCACGCGCCTTTGGTAACGACACCTGGGCACCGGAAGACTTCACGCGAAGCGGTTGGACCCGCGTCCATTACACGGGAGATTATGGCAAGGTGAGCCCGGTCGATGGCTCGCTAATTCTAGGGGGCCGTATTTCGGGAGACACCCAGATCAAGCTCAGGGGTATGCGCATCGACGTTTCCGAGATTGAACTGGCCATTCTACGGGCGGCCAAAGGCGAGTTTTCCGAGGTCTTGGTGACGGTCCGCGAGAGTGAGGTCACTGGGGCTACCTCGTTGATCGCTTTCGCTATCCCGTCGTCTCCCGACCATCACAAAACATGTGGCGACTTCGCCTCCCTTCTGGATCGACTTCCGTTGCCGCTGTACATGCGCCCAGCCGCCATCTTCTGCCTGGAGAAGCTGCCAATGAATAACTCGGGCAAAGTTGACAGGCGCGCGCTCAAGACAATCCCAATTCCTCAGGTACAGACTGTTACGGATGACACGCAATTCACTACTACAGAGGCACGTCTACTGAAGATCTGGACCCAAGTCATATCACAAGAGGTCCTTTCGCAGTACCAGATTCTCAGGGAGTCGAATTTCTTCCATGTCGGAGGCAGTTCCATTCTGTTGGTGCAACTACGCGCCGAGGTCGAGAAGGTCTTTGATATCACAATCTCCCTGTTTCAACTGTTTGAGGCGAGCACACTCGCTGCGATATCTGCGCTCATTGACAAAGCATCTGCCGGCACAGAACAGGGAGATCGTCTCGAGTCACAAGTCTTTGGCGCGGCTGTGTAACGGTCCAAGGCGTGTATATTTGCAACAGGCTATGGCGACTACTACGAGTATCCTCAGATGAGGAATAGAAAGGAAAACTATGAATCTCCACCCTACTGCTGGCCTGATCAGGGCCATGCCGCACTGGCCATCGGACTATCGGCATCGTGGATTCCGTGGTGGGCCTGATCAGGGTTGGCTTGTGGGTATCACAGATGTGATCCTGGCCGCGATGTTCGGCAAGGCCTCATATGGGCCCAGCCCGTTACAATACCCCCCTCCCTCCCCTCTCTAGCGGGGGTTATGTTTCTGCTCATACTCGGCGAATGCCACTGTATCTTCCAATTGACTTAGAGGCTCCCACGTTGGCTTCGCCCAACCCGTCCATTTTACAAGCACCTTCCATCCTCTACCGTATCTCTTCTTGTCTAATATCTCTTGGACCTCGTACTCCTGATCAGGCCCCGGGATAAGTGCAGCAGGCTGTGCGTCGTCCTGTTGTTGAGATGGGAAGGGATCGTTCCCAGCATGCCTCAGTAGGGATACATGGAAGACGTTGTGTATCCCTGGCGGTGTGTCTAACCGGCACGCGTGCGTGCCCACCAGCTCCTGGATCGTGTATTTGGCGTTGATCCAATCTAACTTCTTCGAGGGTCTGTCTGATCTGACGTTTGCTAATCGAAGCCAGACTTTATCACCCGGCTTGAACTGATCAGACGGCTGTCGTTTGGCGTTGGCGTACTGTTCTTGTCTCTCCTGGGCTGCAGCTATAGCTGCCTGTGCCCATTCGGTTGCGTCTCTGAGCTTCTGGACTAATCCCTCAGCCCTTGCAATTGGGGTGTCTTCTTCCGTTCTCAGCGTTTCTTTTACTCTGATCAGGTCTATGTCGTATCCGTGGGTGAAGAAGAACGGGCTAATCCCCGTTGAGGTGGCCGGTCGGTTGTTAATAGCCATCATTGCAACTGGGGTCAACTCGTCCCAATCGTCTTGAGCGTAAGCGCAGAACGCTCGGAGGTAGGTCTCTACTACCTGGTTTGCTCTCTCTGTAGCACCATCCGTCTCGGGGTGGTAGGCTGTAGAAAGCCTCTGCTTGATTCCCGTCAGTTGGCATAGGCGCCTCCATGTCCGGCTGACGAACTGCGTGCCACGATCCGAAACTATGGCTCTGGGGATGCCGTGATGTCTGATCAGGGCTGTCACTAATACGGAAGCTGTAGATTCCGACGATATGTCTTTCATCGGCTCCAGAATCACAGTCTTCGATAGCCTATCAGTAATGACCAAGAGGTTCGTCATGTCCCTTGACTTGGTTCGGGGAAGGTCGGTAACGAAGTCGATCGAGATTTCGGCCCATATTCGTTCAGGTATCGGTAAGGGTTTAAGCAGTCCTCGTCGCTTCTCTCTCCAAACGTTACTCCGACCACAGATATCGCAGTTCCGAACGAAACGGCGTATATCCTGGGACAACCCTGGCCAATAAAAGGTACGGCTGATCAGGGCCTTCAGCGTGTCTCTTCCTGGGTGTCCTGATAATACCGAGTCGTGCATGCTCTGTATTAACCGTGTCCTCAGGGGTTCGTAATGCGGGACCCATATCCTGTCCCGCCAGCGCAGGCGCTGGTCCTCGTCTATAGTGCATTCCGCTAGCATGATAGGTATTCCCCACGCTGGGGGTAGCTGCCTGGCACCTTGTCTTACAGCGTCTCTGATCAAGTAATAACGGGCGTTCTTCTTTAACCCGTCGTCCCATAGGCTTCGTAGGGGGTCTTCCTCAAACGGATTGCCAGGCGGTTCAGCCTGGTCCGGGCTTTCGTCGTTAACCCCATCTGCGTCTCCTCCTGTAACGAAACCCGCTCTAACGCTAGTCTTCCTTACCTGATCAGGGCTCGCCTGGTGCAGTAAGTCCTTAAAAACTATGGTCTTGTTCACGCGAAGGGCTTTCTGGTTTCCTTGTAGCAGGCATATCTCGTGTCCCTTCAGTCTGTCGTCTTCAACCCCATGGGGCATGTCTTGTTCTCTTCTCGACAGGGTGTCGGGCACTGTAGCTAACTTCCCAGGCCTGTACTGTATTGTGAAGTTGTACCGCGATAGTGTCTCTGCCCATCGGATCTGTCGTTCATTCAATTGTCGTTTCGTATTGAAATACTTCAGGTTAAGGTGATCCGTCACTATAGTGAACTCCTTAACGCTTCTCAGTTCAGCGTCCCAATGCTCTAGGCAACGCACGATAGCAAGTAATTCCTTGTCGTGTATTGGGTAGTTGCATTCCGCAGGAAGGTTCTTCTTCGAGAAGAACGCTACAGGTCGGAGTAGGCCTTCGTCGTCGAACTGGGATAGGGAGCCTCCCACTACGTAACCAGAAGAATCGGTTTCGAGTACTGTTCTTCTGTCCGGGTCCCAGTGTGCCAATACTGGTGCGCTGATCAGGCGTACCTTCAGGTCTTCGAAGGCGTCCTGGCATTCCTTACTCCATACGAACGGAGTGTCCTTCTTCGTTAAGGCTGTAAGCGGGCGTGCTATCGTAGAGAATTGGGGAATGAACTGTCGGTAATAGTTCGCAAACCCTACAAAGGACCTCACTCCTCTCACTGAACGGGGGACCTCCCACAGCTGGATAGCCTTGACTTTCTCGGGGTCAACTTTAATGCCTCTTCCCACTTCCACAATGAACCCGAGGTACTTCACACTCTTCGCCTCGAAGTCGCATTTGTCGATATCGATCTGTAGTCCTGCTTCTTGTAGCCTGATCAGGACCTTCTTGACTTTGTTTCGATGGTCCGCGAGTGATCCGTTCGAATAGATCAATATGTCGTCAATATAGGCGGAACAGAACTCGTCGAGGAACTCCCTCAGGGTGTGGTTGATGTACCGTTGGAAGGTAGCGGGCGCACCTGTTAGCCCGAAGGGCGTGACCATCCATTCGTACAATCCGTATCTTGTTCTGAATGCTGTCTTCCATTCTTCCCCTGCTTTCACCCTGATCTTATGGAACGCGGCAATAACGTCTAGCTTCGTCAGCCACTTCGCCTGGGCGACAGCCCTCAATGTCTCGCTGATCAGGGGTAATGGGTATCGATCTTTCTTCGTAATCGCGTTCAGCGCTCTGTAGTCCACGCAGAACCTCAGGCCCCCACCCGGCTTCTTTACAAACAACACGGGTGCGGATGCTGAGGAGCTGCTAGCTCTGATGAATCCCTTATCCAATAACTCCGTTAATGTCTTCCGCAGCACGATCAGTTCTTCCCTCGACATTCCATATAGTGGTCCCCACGGAACGGGGTGTTCTCTCCCGTTGTCGTCTTTCTCTAAGGGGATCTCATGGTCGATTCCTTCCCGATGGGGTGGGAGCTTCTCGGCCTGATCACGGTCGAAAACAGCTAAAAACTGGTGGTAGTGTCGTGGCAACTTGTCTTTTGGGTCCGACTTTTTCTTGGGTGCTAGGGCCTTTTCGATGTCTGCGATACTCGCTGCGAATACCCGCGAGCTGTACTCGTTGGTGGTTCTTCTTCGTCTCTCGCGCCTGATCAGGGCTGCGAACACTGATCCCAATTGTCTCTCTAGGGGGTAAGTGGTGTTCTCTTGTCCGGGCGTTCGACCGCGCACTATATGGTTCGCAACTCCGATGTGTAGCGAGTTGACCGCTGGTCGGATTACTACATCGTCGTCTATCATCCACGACTGGCCTAGTATTACGTCTTCTTCCTGATCAGGAATGATATAGAAGAATAATCTGCGTCGCTTATACCCATCTATGTCGATACTAGCATAGGTAATGCTATTGATAGCGCCAGGTATTGTAATGTTAACTTGTTCGAGTGCTCGTGGGGGTATCGGGATACGCGGCAATTGGAGTTTCTTAGCGAGTGCTTCGCTAACAGTACCGTAGGTGCAGCATGCGTTGTCAACTAAGGCGTAGGTGTAATGGGTGTTGTTGATTCCTACGTTGACGTAAAAGGGTTCGCTATCCATGCTTTTCTTTACAGTCTGCCACTCCTTCTTTGCCTCGATCTCCTGGCGGCGCTTTTCGCCAGGAGTTAATCTTTTCCCGAGTCTTCTGAGGTCTGATCAGACTCGGGCTCGCTCGATTCTGTCGAGCTGTCGTTGACTGCAGGCTTGGGGGCTGCTTTCTTGATCTTTGCCTTCTCCCAGCGCGGGCAGTTCTTGATGAGGTGCCCCGTCTTATCACACTTGTAGCACCTGCGCTCCTCCTTCTGGTGGTCTTCCCTCTTCTTCTTCTTCTTGTTCTTTTCGGGGACTATCGACCTATTGACTTTGGTAGGTTCCCACTCCATTTTGTCTCCTTTGGGGGTGACTGGCGATTTGGGCCTGGTCTGATCAGGTGTGGTAGGACGCCGTCGAGTCTCCTCTCGTCGTTTTTGGTGGTTACGACTGTCCAATCTTGACCCGATTTCCAGAAGAAGTCGGGTATAGTCAGCGTAGGCTCCTGGGATGCTAACTACGCTGATCAGGGCGTCACGGAGTGTGTCGTTCAATGCACCGTCCAGGTAGTTAATCCTCACTTCGTCGTTCCAAGACGCGCCTCCGCTCTCTGCCAGTTCCTTCTCGAATTTCGGTAGGAAAGCTGCAAAGCTTTCATGGCCTTTCTGTCTGATCACCCGTAGTCTTGCTAGTGCTTGGGCCTTAGCGTTAGGGTCTCCATAGCAGCCCTCCAAGTAGCCTAAGAACTGATCAGGGTTGTATCGGTGGTCTGCTCCTCCTTGAGCATAGTATGCGCTCGCCATAGACTGCGCGGTTTTCTCTAGTCGAGAATAGATGTACGCAAATATGGCTCGGTCGGATTCGAATGCTTCGCCGTCTATCTCTACTTTGCTTTTCATCTCGAGGTGCCATTGCTGGAACTTCTGACGGTTTCCGCTAAACTTCGGGGGGTCGGGTATCTGGGGTTTCTTGCGCCTCGTAGTGGTATCTCGGGTCTGATCAGGGGGACCCGGGGTTGTAGTCGGCGTTGGGATTTCGTTCGGGGTCGTCGTTGAGTGCCTCAGTTCTGCGAGGGCTTGCTGTAGCATTCGATTCTGCTCTCGTTGGGCCTCTCGTTCGGCCGCTTGGGTGTTCCGCATCTCTTGTAGTTGACTCGCTAGCTGTCCGACCAGCTGCAACATCTGCTGCGGGGTCTCAGATGGGTTGGCGTTGCCGTTGCCTTCCATCTTGATAGCGCCTTCAACACACTGTGTCTTTTCAGGGCTCTTCCAGTCTCTCTCTCTGCCTAACAACCACGAGGTGGCTTTCTTCCGGCTAGACGGGGTATACCTGACCAGCTCTGTCTGATCAGGTCTGCGAGTCTGTTGACGTCTGTTACGATCGACGTCCCTTGACCAAAGGGGTTTTGTAGCTGTCTTCCGCTGGTGACTCTACCAGCTACTACAAGGCTCTTTTGCAACCCAACCAAGGGTTCCTTCTCTATATAACCGCTAGACGGTCACGTTCCGTCTGAGCGGTTAGTCTCTGGTTTTGATCTGAGGATAATGTAACGGTCCAAGGCGTGTATATTTGCAACAGGCTATGGCGACTACTACGAGTATCCTCAGATGAGGAATAGAAAGGAAAACTATGAATCTCCACCCTACTGCTGGCCTGATCAGGGCCATGCCGCACTGGCCATCGGACTATCGGCATCGTGGATTCCGTGGTGGGCCTGATCAGGGTTGGCTTGTGGGTATCACAGATGTGATCCTGGCCGCGATGTTCGGCAAGGCCTCATATGGGCCCAGCCCGTTACAGGCTGCCGATAACAAAGCACAGGTCGACCCGATTGACTGGGACAAGGAGACAGCCATCCCAGCTGATCTGTTACAGGAATACCCTTGTATATTAGAGCTTACTAAATTAGTCTTCTTACGTACCGTCTTATGTAGTTAGACTTATATAACTAGACTACATTTTACTCTCTTTACATTATATAGAATAAGCATCTTTCTCCCCTATTCTCCTATACCTTACTATATGCTTTAACTTATAACAGTTATAAGCTTAGATTTACTTACTATTAGTTATGCAGTTAACTATAATTATCTATTAATATCCCTTTTATAAAAAGAGTATATCTTAAGCAGTCTTCTATTTGCTAACATAATAGACTAGCCTTCTACCCTCTTTAATATAGTTAAGTTAACTAGTTAATACAACTAGCTAACCTAGTACTAAGCACTAAAATCCTAGTATTAAGGATTAGGTATTTAAGTACTTATTAACCTTAATCTTAAAGATATCCCTTCTAAAGCCTTAACGTGGCTGATAAGCGAGTCGATCAGACAAGCGAGTCGATCACCCAACCGCGATCATACCATCTTCCCGCTTTCAACACACGTCCATCGACCATAAAGAATGTCGTCATCAAACAAAGAAGCGCAATTGATCCTAGCGGTTCAAGCGATTAAAAACACTCCAAATCTTAGTATTCAAGCTGCAGCACGGATCTATTCAGTACCCTTCACAACATTACGCGACCGACTTAATGGAAAACCTTCGCAACGCAACATCATGCCGAAATCACGGAATTTGACGCTGCTTGAAGAAGAGAAGCTAGTTAAGTACATTCTTAACCTAGATGCCCGATCGTTTCCTCCCCGGATCAGTAGTGTTGAAGAAATGGCCAATCACCTGCTTGCCGACCGTGGCGCGCGACCGGTTGGGAAGCGCTAGGCGTCAAACTTCATCAAACGACAACCACAGCTTCGGACGCGTTTTTTTCGCAAGTATGACTACAAGAGAGCCCAATGCAAAGATCCACAGGCTATTTGCAGCTGGTTTGCCCTTGTGAAGAACACAATCGTAAAGTACGGTATCCAAGAGTCTGATATCTACAACTTTGATGAGACTGGTTTCATGATGGGCCAGATCGCAGCTGGCATGGTTGTAACAAGTGCTGAAAGGCGATCAAACACGAAAATGGTGCAGCCTGGTAATCAGGAATAGGTTACAGTTATCCAAGCCATAAGTTCGTCAGGCTACAGCGTCCCGCCATACATCATCATTGCAGGCCATTATCACCTCTCAACCTGGTACACTGAAACAGATCTCCCACACGACTGGGTTATCGCAACATCTGAAAACGGATGGACAACAAACAAGATAGGCCTAAATTGGGTCAAACACTTCAATCGTCATTCAAAGCCACGTGCAAGAGGTCCTCATCGCCTCCTTATCGTTAATAGGCATGAAAGCCACCACTCTGCAGGTTTCAAGCTATATTGTCAGGAAAACAACATCGTCCCACTCTGTATGCCAGCTCATTCATCTCATCTACTTCAGCCCTTAGATGTAGGATGCTTTGGGCCTCTCAAAACGGCGTACGGTCGACAAATTAAGGAAAAGATGCGGCGAGGTGTAACCCATATTACGAAGGAAGACTTCTTTCCAGCGTTTCGTAAGGCCTTTACACAAGCACTTACGGGAAAGAATATCCAGGGAGGTTTCAGAGGCTCCGGGCTTGTCCCTCTGAGTGCAGAAAGTGTATTATCAAAGCTGGACGTCAAGTTACACACTCCAACGCCTCCAGGATCACTTCCAACAACACCGCTCCCTTGGGTTTCCAGGACACCAAACAACCCAACAGAAGCAACTTCTCAGTCAACACTGATCAAGGATCGAATTGCCCGTCATCAAAATAGCTCCCCAACACCTATCAATAACGACGTTAACTATATTCTTAAAGGAACACTAGGAATAATGCATGAGAATGCATTCCTGAGGGCGGAGAACAAAACTCTTCGAGAGGAAAACAGCACACTAAGCCGACGTCGGAGAGCTAAGAAAACGCGTCTCCAGCAAGGAGGAAGTCTTACTGTAGCTGATGCAGAGGATATACAGTCGCAGAGGGACGCAACAGCACAGGTTTATGAGGAAACGCGTCGGAGGAGTGGTCGTAAGCCAAGGACTGAATCGGGTCAACGACGGTGTGGCGTGTGCGGAAACACAGGACACAATGCGCGAACGTGTCAGTTTGATGTAGAAACGACTGAGGAAGAGAATTCTTAGTAGCGTTAATTGATTTAGTGGTGTTGATATTGATGTCTTCTTGGGTTTGTAATGTAGTCGTGGTTGGGTGATCGACTCGCTTGTCTGATCGACTCGCTTATCAGCCACGTTAACTACTAGTTATAATAAGAAGTTGCTAAAGGATAGGTTGCAGTTACTTATACCCTATTAGTAGAGCTAATAGCAGACAGCCGTATAAAGGCCCTTAATATAATAAAATATAACATCTTCCTCCTTTAGCTAAATATAACTAATAAAAAGGACATCCTTAAGGCTAACTGCATAAGAGATCTTAAGGTAGACAAAAGCTGCTTAAAAGCATAAATAAGACTTAATAATATATAGGCTGTAGAGGAGGCCTGTAATCTTCTGCAGCACTATAAGCCTCTACAAGCTCTATAAGAATACAGAAAAGTCCTTACTAACAGTGCAGCAAAGGGTACTGCCTTTACAAGCCTAAAAAGGCTAGTAGTAAGCCCTTCCCTAAGGAGGCATATTAAATTAGAGGGCATAGAGCATATAGAGGGCACTAGAGATAGAAGATATTATTAAATTAGAGGGTATAGAGCATACAGAGGGCACTAGAGATAGGAGATATTAGCCTAGCTTAGCCAGCCTGCTTAGCATCAGCAGAGGGACTATTACGTGCTTAGACTTAGGCAGTAGGCTCCGTAGAGGCCTTAGGCACCCAGGAAAGGGATTCTTAAGGGCTAAGTCAGGTAGCTAGGAGCAGGGCAATTAGCACAATAGAGAACAACACAAATAACACACATAACCACAATATACGCAATTAACCTACTATTACTGCACTGCTTAATTCGACAATATTAGACTACTTGCTACGTTAGACTACTAGCTATGTTAGACTACTTACTATATTAGACAACCTCGCTATACACTTACGCTATAGTTACTACCTCTATAGCCGGCTATTTATACATTGTCTAGCCTAGTTATAGAAATAATACTTCTATTCTTTTTCTACATTTAATGTCTATTAAACTATTACGGGTACGGTCTACAAGAGGCGGAGTGTTCAAAGTCCGCTTCCACAAGTCGTATCAAGTCCGCTGCCGTGAATCGCACAAAGTCCGCTGCTATGAATCGCACAAAGTCCGCTTTCACAAAGTCCGCTGCTATGCGCGCAAACTCCGCCCGGGGTCTAGATATAACAACCCTGGAAAGCTCTCGGTTATGAGCCAGTCTCTGATGTTACTACCTAGTAAAACATTCTACGAAGTCAAATCAGCCATGGAAATCCAACATCAGCATCGCGCCCTGTTTCTTCACGAGGCCGGGAAGGCCTTGACGCTAGAGTTGCGTCCAACACCGACCCCCGGTCTAGGCAGCGTTCTTCTCCGTATCCTTGCCGTCTCAATTCGCTCTAACGCAATGAAAAGATGGCAGGATCCTACCGAACAACTACCGCTTCCCACTTCCTTCGTTCCTGGTTTCGTCTCCATAGGTCGTGTCGCGGAAGTGGGCCCAGATGCAGTCAGCCTGCAGCGCGGGCAACTTGTCTTCTTCGACCCTCACATGATTGCCCGGGATGACCCTTCCGCTGTCTACCTCAGTGGCTTCATGCAAGGGTTCAACGACAGCAGTCACCGCTTTGCTAGGGGCACGTTCCGCAACTCGACGCTGGCTGAATATGCCGTCCTGCCTACGGAGAACTGCCACCCCCTAGACGAACAGCGGTTGATGGGCGACCCAGAGACCGGCGGCCTAGGGTACTCGCTGGATGACTTGACGCATCTCTTCAGCATGCTCATTCCTTTCGGTGGGCTTGCGGACATGGACGTTAAGGCCGGAAACACTATTGCCATTGCGCCAGCGACTGGGCGGTATGGTAGTGCAGCCGTACATCTTGCGCTCGCTATGGGGGCGCGAGTGCTTGCCATCGGACGCAACGTCAAAGTCCTCAATGAGCTTGTTAAGATCAATCTCCAGCGGATCAGTGCCGTTCAAGTCACGGGCAATGTCGAAGCCGAATCGCAGGCGATCCGGATTGCAGCTGGCACTCGAGGGGTGGACGGCTTCTGGGACATGTCGCCGTCCGGTGCTGGCAACTCGACGCACTTTAAGTCGGTCATCAGTGTTTTAAACAATGGAGCACGGGTTAGCCTGATGGGCGAAGTCTACTCCGGCGTGAGCTTCGATTACATCGACGTTGTGGCTAGGTCACTGGTCATCAAGGGCACATTCATGTGTACCAGGGAGCAGACGAAGAGGCTTATCAGCATGGCTGAGACGGGCGTGCTACGGCTCGGGAATAAAGCGGGGATGGAGTCATGGGTGGTACGGCAGTTTGGGTTGGAAGAGTGGAAGGCTGCATTGGAGACTGCTTCGGAGAGGATCGAGCCGGGGGAGATTGTTATTACACCGTGCATCGAATGAGTGTAAGATTGTGGGTCCGAGCAAATCCCAGGGAACGGGGGAAGGAAACAACCGTAAACCGTCAAAATTGGGAATAGCTAAAGTCGGCGACACATAACTTATCATCGGCCTTGTACACAACACCAAATGGCGTGGCCCGCGAATGCTGTGGTCCATGCCAGGGCCTTCCTAGCAAGGCTGTCGACTTCGACTGCCGATAAGAAGTCGAATACCCTCGCAGATGGTCTGCCGTACTACTCAACGAACCTCTCCCTCACTGCCTCGAACACCCTCCGCAACACCGACGTGACACGTTTCCCATCCGACCGGCGACTGCACTATGACTAACAGCGCGCAACTCCGACTACGTTGCTGGACACGAAAAAGTTCTCTACCCTTGTGTCTGCGGGGAGACAGTAAACAGCAGTTGCCTGTCCTGAACCCGACAACCTGAGCTGTCTCGCCCAACCCTCCGCCGACAATTAATCGTACAACCTCCCAAACCGACACCCACCCACCTCCCACCCAATATCGACATCCGACCCCGCACCCACCACTGCTGTCCCACCATTACCCGTGAGCTATCGAACACAACTTGACTCGAGCATTAGATCAACGCGCCATGGACTGTCCTACGTGACCGGGAGCAACTGCGGCGGCGAGTCTCTCGCTTGCCGCACAGAGACACCTTCAGGTCGATGGACTGGATCCGACTGGATGTGATCTCCTCGTCCGACGCGTCATCTGCCTGACTCACGAAGTCAGGTAACTTGGATGCTATCAGTTTATCAAGATTCGGATGCTCAAGAGCTTGATAAAAGACATACAGCGGAGTGCGCTAGAATACCACTCGAATAGGACGCCACTTACCCCAGGCAATTGCGCTATTCGCCGACAATGATTTTAGTTGAGACTTGCCAGAGGGGTACAGGGGTGATTCAATGATAGAACTCACGTTTAAGAAGCAAGTAGATATATGTGTGGGTACAACGTCGAGATTGTTTTGAAGATGAAGTACCTGCATTTTAGCTCGCCACTGAAGGTGGCTCGCGACACAGTGATGGATGTTACACCAAGGGCTAGCTGTTGAATTCTTTCCCAGCAGCTTCCAGCATGCCAGGAATGCCATCAATCTTCTTGAAAGGTCCAACGATGCTGAACTCATGCCATATACGGTCCGTGATCCGCCAACCATCAACAGTTTTCTCCAACTGATCAGTGTAAGTCCCATGGGCAACAATCTCGGGGTCGGGCGGCAGGTTATCCCACACCTCATCGGGCACCATGTCGCGTTTCGCCCGGGGGTCACGTATGAGGCTGAACGAAGAGGCGGAGCGGATGAACCAACGGGCTCTGGATGGCTACGAAAAGGTGCTTGGCAAGGAGCATCCCTCGACGCTCACGAGCGTCGGCAATCTTGCTTCGGTGCTGCAATACCAGGGCAAGTACGAAGAGGCGGAGCGGATGAATCGACGGGCTCTGGATGGCTACGAGAAGGTGCTTGGCAAGGAGCATCCCGACACGCTCACGAGCATCAGCAACCTTGCCTGTCTATGGAAGGGCCAGGGTCGCGATGGCGATGCAATGTCCTTGATGGAGGAGTGCGTTCACTTTCGGCAGCGGGTTCTGGGGCCGCCAGGCCGTCTCCCAGCGCGGCAAGCTGTTGCATTCCACATCGTAATGGGAATGAGTGAGTGGTCATGCGGATGGACACCTGCTGTCGACCCAGCCCCGAGCTCCGCCCAGTGACTAAGCAAACACGCTGGTTTCTTTTCTGGACGCGACCGGCGCGGGTTGGCCCAGCTTCAAAGGGTGGCAGGAAAGGAGCTAAGTTTTCTCGAGGCACTTCAAGATGAGTCCCTATACAACTCAACTAGTCAAATCAAGCAGCCAGAGTGTCGTTCGCGTGCCATACCACCCCTAGAACGGAGTCGTCGTCAAACGTGTCGGCTTCCTGGAGAGGTGTTAGCAGGTTACAACAGCCTCAGCATGGTTTAATGCAGGTTAATGTATACTAGCAGGGCAGATGTCTCACTGGGAGAGGTTGCTGACTTAGGCGACTCTACAACTGGCGCAGGTGTATTAGTAGAAGCTATATTAAGTACAACCTAGCAGTTAGTATAAGCAGATTATAAAGGAATAATTAATAGGAAAGGTAGGAAATTAGAGGGAGAACATAATCTCCTACCTTAGGTAGTATAAGCAACTAAGGGTGTGATTAGTTAGGGGCTAGGTTAATACAAATCGAGGGCTAGAGGCAAAATCTGGCGTATATAACTCTTAGATACATAAATCTAGGCGCACCTTACTTAATATAGCGTAGGGAACTTAAAAGTTAAAGTTATACATTATATCTTTCTAGAAGTATTGTAGAAAGCTACTAAAAAGGGGAAAGCGTTAATAAAAAGTATATTTTCTACTATTTTTCTTAATACTATAAGACCCCTTAGCTAAAGATTAGATTAAGGGCTAGAAATAAGGGGTAGGAATAACGTACTAATAGCAATACTCTATAGATAATTATTATAAGATTCTTGCAGCAGCCTCCTTTGCAGCAGCAGCAGCAGCTGCTGCTGCTATAAGTATTATTGCTATGCTTAATAAGGTTAAAAAAAGAGGTTATTTTAATTAATAAATAACCTATCTTAGTAGAGCAGATTATGTAGTAAAGCTAGTAGAGTATTTTCTTAATAGCTCTAACGTTTAATTTAAGGACCTCTTTTACCTAATAAAGGCAGACTTTTATTAACTTAAGGTATAGCTTAATAATAGCAGCTTTATAAAGGCTACTGCAAATTAGTTAATTAAATAAAAACTCCTTGTATTTTTATATATAGTTAGGTAAGGAGAGACTTAGCATAATGCTACCTACCTCTTCTAGATCTTATAGAGTACTATCTCTATAATTGTTTAATTACTTCTTGCAGCTAACGTACATGATAAGCGAGCGCGCCAGACAAGCGAGCGCGCCACCCAACCAGCCAGACGCGTCTGTCTGACTGTTTCCTTTCATTTCTCCACGAACAACAATGCAATCCACTAGCAACGAAGCTCAGGTACAGCTGGCTGTCCAAGCTTACAAAAAAGACCTAAAACTCAGCATTCGCGCTGCAGCAAAGATGTACAACGTCAGCCGCGACATTGTGACGCGTCGACTAAAGGGAACAGCATCACGACGCGACACCATGCCGAACTCACGGAATTTGACGGAGCTTGAAGAGCAGAAGCTAGTCGAGTACATTCTCGACCTAGATGCCCGATCGTTTCCTCCCCGGCTTACTGGTGTTGAAGAAATGGCCAATCGACTGCTTGCCGACCGCGACAAGCCACCAGTCGGCAAGCGCTGGGCCTCAAACTTTGTCAAACGACAACCACAGCTCCGAACGCGTTTTTTTCGAAGATACGACTATAAGAGAGCTAAATGCGAAGATCCTGAGGCAATAAACGCGTGGTTTCGCCTTGTGGCGAACACAATCGCGAAATATGGCATCGTGGAGTCAGATATCTACAACTTTGACGAGACTGGCTTTATGATGGGCCAGATTGCATCCGGCATGGTTGTTACAAGCGCTGAAAGACATTCAAACACAAAAATGGCTCAGCCTGGCAATCGAGAATGGGTTACAGTCATTCAGGCCATCAGTTCGTCTGGCTATAGCGTCCCGCCATACATCATTGTTGCAGGCAAAAATCTCCTCTCCACATGGTACACCGAATCTGGTCTCCCACCCGACTGGGTTATCGCAACATCTGAAAATGGATGGACAACAAATGAAAGAGGCCTAGATTGGCTCCAGCACTTTGATCAGCATTCAAAGTCGCGTGCGAAGGGGAAATATCGCCTCCTTATTGTCGATGGACACGAAAGTCACCACTCCACAGACTTTGAGCTGTTTTGCAAGGAAAACAACATCGTCACCCTCTGTATGCCGCCTCATTCTTCTCATCTACTTCAGCCCTTAGATGTAGGGTGTTTTGGGCCTTTGAAGTTGGCGTACGGTCGAGAAATTGAGGATAAGATGCGACGGGGTAATACCCATATTACGAAGGACGATTTCTTTCCAGCATTTCACAACGCCTTTAAGCGAGCTCTCACAGAAAAAAACATCCAAGGGGGTTTTAGAGGGGCAGGACTTGTCCCTCTAAGTGCAGAAAGTGTGATATCTAAGCTGGATGTCAAGTTCCACACTCCTTCACCTCCAGGATCCCTCCCAACAACACCACTACCTTGGACTTCCCAGACACCAAAGAACGCAACAGAGTTAAGTTCTCAAGGAACTCTACTTAAGGATCGGTTCCTTAATCATCCAGGCAGCTCTCCAACACATGGATGTACAGATGTTGAGCATATTCTGAAAGGAGCACTGGGATTTGCCCATGAGAATGCATTCTTAAGAGCTGAGAATAAAGCCCTTCGGGAGGAAAACAGCCTACTTAACCGACGCAAAAGGACTAAGAAAACTCATCTTAGGCAAGGAGGAAGTCTTACTGTAGCTGATGCACAGGATATTCAGTCGCAGAGAGAGGCGACAGCCCAGGTACAAGAGGAAATACGTCGGAGTAGTGGTCGGAAGCCGAGGACAGAAACAGGCCAAAGGAGGTGTGGCATCTGCGGAAACACCGGACACAATGCGCGAACATGTGATTTTAATGAAGATATGTCTGGAGAAGAGGATTCTGAGTAGTTTGAATTGATTTGATCTTTTTGTTGTTGCTTGGGGGTTATATTTGTGATGTGGTTGCGGTTAGGTGGCGCGCTCGCTTGTCTGGCGCGCTCGCTTATCATGTACGTTAAGGCTTTGCATTATTATTAAGAAGGTATTTAGCTGCATAAAAAGAAGGTAGAAAATACTATAGGTAGCGCCTCTAGAGTATTTGTTTGCTAATTAGATTTGTTTTATATACGTAACAACAGCCCTATATAACTTTATTAAGTTAGGTAAAGAGCTAATTAAGGTAGATAAGCAGAAGTATAAAATACTGTAGGTAGTAGTAGTAAAGGTAAGTAGTAACTTATAGAGGTAATAAGAGGTTAAAATTTATAGTAATTTAGCAGCTTAGGCTTAAAGTAATTAGGAGGCCTTTTTTAATTAGCAGGCCTTTTTTAATTAGCAGAATTATGTAAGAGTATGGCTGTAGGCACTTAACTAGGTAGGGTTCTCTGTGGAGAGGTAGGTCTGGTCTATTGCGTGTACTTTTGCTTGAAGATTCTAACTACGTGTCGAATCTTCCCTTCATGATGTGGGAGAGTGGTTGTGGTCCGTGCACCTTAGCCGAGGGCCTCCGTGCGCCTTAGCCGAGGCTTCTCCGACGGGTCGCTCGGCTAAACCCTTACAATTGCCTCCCTCTCCCAGGCCTTGGTCCCCAAGGCTGTAGGGTCCGGAATAAAGTTCCTCCGGCGTCGTGTTGCTGTGCCAACGTCGTCGAGGTATTCCGACGTCGTGATGCGTCTGTTAGGGGTGGTTTGCGTCGCCTACGCGTCGCTGACGGTTCTGCTATGTTGCCTTTGTCGTCCTGTCCCCTTGCGATTGCAATGTGTCCATTGACGCCCTTGTTATCGCTGTTCTCGTGTTGCCTTGCGCTCCCTGTGGGTGGGTGCCTTTGTTGCCGTGATGGTTGCCTCCCTCTCTGCCCGCGACGGTCCTCCGAGCGGTCGTCACGTGGAGGTAGTTGAGATGAATACGCTCCCTTCGCGTGTCTGCCTCAATAGGCCCCCCGTTCTGTTGACGTTTTGAAAAATTTTCTCCTTTCTTCACGCTCATCCTGCGTGCTCTCGTCAACGGTTCGTCGAACGACAATTTCTTCCGGCTTTTCCGCCCCTTTTCTTCCATCAATTCCATATTCCCGTCATCGTCCTGCTTTCGACGAGCTTCCGCCCATCATGAGCGTCATTCTGCGAATCGCGAACGTGGTCAAGGCCGAGTACAATCCCGATGAGGGTTTCGCCGAGGTCAACGGCGACGGTCCGCCCTGCATCAATTGTCTCGGTCGGCTCCATCGTGACGTTACCGAGCTTCGCTGCTGCCAGGGTAACCATACGGCTCGCTGTGTTGCGTGTGTCGTCGATCGCAAGAAGTGCTCCGCGGTAGGTCTCCTCTCCTTGCCCTCGACGATCGTTCGTCGATACTGACTCTCTTCCAGGTTCCTCGCGAGCTCTGGGGTGCTGCCCAGAAGACCTGGAATACTTTCGTGAATGCTCTCGAGCGTCTTTCCGCTGCCTGGGTCAAGGTGGCCCAGTACATTGCCGACCCGTCGCAGGGTGGTCTCCGTGGCGTCAACATCGGTCAGATGACGGTCCAGGAACTTGCCTCCAATCGCGAGCATCTGAGCCTCCTGGCTCTGATCAACGTGAGTTCTTTCCGCGATGGCTCGTCGATCGTTCGTCGCTAATGAACAAGATAGGCCGGAATTCTGAGCGTGGTTCCGCTCCTCCTGTCTCCGTTGGGTCGGCGAGCAGTCGCTCCGCGTCCCCCAATCCTCGTTGGGATCTCCGCCCCCTCTCGTTGGCCTTCTTCAACACTTATAGCGATGAGGACATGGCAGAGATTCATGAGATTCGTCGACGCGTCGACGACGTCACGGAGGCGCGCGCGGCTCTCAGACGTGACGGTGTCAACCCTACCGGTCGGGTCCCTCCTGTCCCTCGCGCTGATCGTCGCCGTCTTAGAGAGTACGACGACCGCAAGCAAGAGGCCAAGGCGGAGACTGTCGCTCTCGGTTTGGAGTGGTTCGATTCTGAGGATGAGGAGGGTGGTGGCGAGGATGCCTAGTCTTCGACGACAGTTCATCGATGGACTCCATGTTTCTCCTGTGTTGAACTTATTTCTGGCGGTCCCGGCCAATTATACAACAACGGGTATTTGACGAAGGTTCGTCGACAAGCTCGCAATCAGTTTTTGCTTGTAATCTGCTGGTATTTTACCAGTTTTCATAGTAGCTATGGCCAGTCTTGCCTGTAGCTCGGCGACAGAACGTCGTCCAAATTCAAGTGTCATCCCATTTCTTATGGGCCTTTTGTGCGTACCTGTGGTAGCTTTGGACTTTGTCTTGGGCGTTTTCCAAGTGGTGGAGTGGTTCCCAGGTGTTGTATTCCACCGGCCACCCTGCCCACTTGACCAAGTACCTCTGGTCGTCGCCCTGCCCTTGATGAGATACAATCTCCTCAACTTCCCATTCATCAGGGTCCTCCTCCAACTCGGGGAGGTTTGCCGGACTCTCGTCGTCCTTTCGGCGACCTGTCCATGGCTCAATGAGGCTTACTGAGAAGACGTCATGCATCCTCCGGTACTGCCCTGGCAGATGTACCCGGTAGGCTTGAGTGCCAATCCTTTCTGCGATTGCAACTCGAATGAATCTAGGTGCCAATTTCCTGTTCTTGAACCGGAAGTTTCTCGTTGACAGTCCTACGATCTCTCCGCGGCGGTACTCCTTAGGCTGATGCCTCTGGTTGTAGTACTTGGCCTGGGATTCTGTGGCAACGTGCCATTGCTGCACTGCCCTATCCCTTACTGCTTTGGTGTGTCTGATCCTTTCTTCCACACCAGCGACAGTAATGCGATTGCTCGCCGGGACATACTCTACACACCGGGGATGATACCCGTAGAGTGCCATCATTGGCGAAGTTCCAATAGTAGCGTGGCGACTATTGTTGTAGGCAAACTCTGCCTCGTCCAGCTGCACTGCCCATCTTCCCGACGAGCCGTCGGCGTAGATGCGGAGATACTTCTCCAGTGTCTGGTGGACTCTCTCTGTTTGTCCGTCTGTTTGCGGGTGATGTGCCGTTGACAGTCGGCGTTTGATCGCCCGTTCTCGGGTGAATTCTTCCCAGAACTTGCTTGTGAACAGTTTGTCCCTGTCACTTATGATGCCTTCTGGCGTACCAAAACGACACTCTATCTTTTCGTAGATGAGATGTGCCAACTGCGCTGCATTCAGCGTCTTCACTGTCGGTATGAACATTGCGAACTTAGTCATCCTGCACACGATGACCAAGATGCAGTCATATTCGACGCCGTCTCCGCGAAAGCTCGGCGGCAGACCTGTAATGAAATCCATCGAGATCTCCTGGAATGGATGTGATGGCATCGGGAGCGGTTGCAGTTGGCCGTACGGCTTGTGCCGCGGGGTCCTGACGCCCTGGCACGCTTGGCAACTCCGCACGTAGTCCTGTACTGACTTCCCGATGTTTTCCCAGTGGAACTTTCTTGTTAACAGCTCCAATGTTTTTGCAGTACCCATGTGTCCCGATCTAGGGTCGTCATGGTGTCGCCGGAGGATCTCCGTTTGCAACGTTGGTACCTGCGGAATGACTAATCTTCCTTTGAAGAAGAGAGTACCCCTTCTGTCAAGGGCGTAACTCTTTCCGCTTCCGGCTGCACTCCGAACCCTCGCCGCTTGTGTCTGGCAGAACTCGTCTTTGGCCTGCAGTCCGCGAACTGTGTCCTCCAGAGCGTCGAGTGGTTGGTTGCTGAATGCCGTTTCGCCAGTCACGAGTTGTCTCATGACTAGACGTGGGATGTGCTGCTCCGGAACAACAACCCCAGCTCCGTCCGACTCCCCAGCGTCCTCGGACTGCTGTCGGCGAGCGTTTGTCGTGCTTTCCCTTGCTCTTTGGCCTCGGGTATTAACGACTGCAATACTTGCACATTCATTGGTGCGCCTTGTAGCACGCCACCAATACAAGGGTGAGGAACCCTTGTCTTCTGACTTGGCCTTCATCTTGCCGTCAGGGACTCTGAGAGACACTCGCACAGCGTTAACATACGCCTGTACGACCTTGTTGTTGCTCTCCATCTGCGCGATCTGTCGACGCATCTCCTCCGGAAGCTCGTCGACGAGATTCAGCTTCTGGGCTAAAGTTGGGAGGACGTCCGCGTAGGGCACATCCCCCTCCATGTAGTCTGGCCTCCTGGACAGACCGTCCGCTGGGTTGGTCTTTCCCGGCCGGTGCTCCAGGTCGAAATCGAACGCTGAGAGCTTGTACACCCATCGGGCGAGTCTCCCTCGGAGATCTCTCGCTGGGGCGTCGACGACACCTTTCAGCGCCTGGTGATCTGTAAGGACGAGGAACTTGTCCGACAGTCCTTGTAGGTAGTGGGCCCAATGCTCCAGTCCCTCTACAATGGCAAGCAATTCTTGTTGCCCAGTGTGCCATCGCTGTTCTGTATCTGATAGCTTCCGCGACCAGTAGGCGACAGGCCTCCATTGTCCTTCCGTCATCTGGGACAGGATGGCGCCGACTGCCCTGGTTGACGCGTCCGTCTCGACCTTTGATGGTCGGAGAGGGTTCCAGTGCGTCAATATAGTTGCAGAGCAGAAAGCTTGCTTCAGGTGGTTGAAGGCCTCTCCTGCTGCCTCAGACCAAATAAAGGATGACTTCTTGTCAGTGCCTTTCAGTAGCTCTGTCATCGGGGCTACAATCGCCGAGTACTTGGCGATGAATTTCCGATAGAAATTACAGAACCCAAGGAAGACTTGGAGGTCCTTAATGGATGTGGGTGTCGACCACTCGGCGATGGCCTGGACGCGGGACTGCTCCATCTTCACCCCATCCCGAGTAATCACATACCCTAGGAATTCGATTTCTTCCTTATAAAATTCGCACTTCGACAGCTTGGCATATAGCCCAAATTGTCTTAGCCTTTGGAGAACCTTGCGGAGATCCTCTGTGTGTTGCTCGCGCGTTTGCGAGTAAATCATGATATCGTCCAAATAGGCGATGCAACATGAATCGAGTAGCTCGGCGAGCGCTCGGTGAATATACGCCTGAAATGTGGCTGGTGCATTAGTGAGCCCAAACGGCATCACTGTATACTCAAAGTGACCATATCTGGTCCGGAAGGCTGTTTTCCACCTGTCTTCCTTCTTGATACGAATTCGGTGGTACGCCTCCTTGAGGTCTATTTTTGATATGAACTTGGCTCCACTGAGCCTGTCCAGCAGCTCGCCGATCAGTGGGAGAGGGTAACGGTTCTTAATGGTCACCTTATTAAGGCCACGGTAGTCCACGCAGAGGCGTAGTGACCCGTCCTTCTTAGGTACGAACAAGACCGGTGCCCCTGCCTCGCTCACTGACGGCTGGATTCGCCCTTGGGATCTCATTTCCTCAAGGTACTTGCGAAGTTCCTCTAGCTGCCTTTCCCCCAGTGGGTATAAGGCGCCGAAAGGGGGTTTTGTCCCCGGCATCAAGTCGATGGCATGTTCTGCGCCGTCGAGCTCATTCAGACTCTTCGCCGCTTCTTCGTCGAAGACGTCGGCTAAGTCCAAAAGTTCTGGTGGTATGACCACCTCAGCATCCTTAGACGGTAGTGCAGCCGCAGCTGTCAACTTCCCGTTTCCAGAAATGTAGAGTACGTAGGCCTTCTGGCCATTCTCAATCACCTCCTGTGCAAACGCCGCAGGTTCAGCGATAGAAATGCGTTCATAACTCCACGAGTTTGACGCTGTGTCAATAATGATGCCTTCTTGGCCCATTGAGTGTCGTGCTAGCAGTAGATCTGCTGCCTCTTTTGGCCTCGGGGCCTCGGCGAACAATCGCCGGATCTTCCGAGGATGTCCTCGGGAATCAATAAGAAAGAAGGTCAGCCAGTATGCCCTTCCTGGCTTCGACGTCTTGCCAGAGAAGGACTCCAGGACTGGAGCCTTTGCCTCCGCAGGTTTCAATCCTAGACGTTGCACTAGGCGCGAACTAATGAGATCGACCTGTGAGCATGTGTCCATATCCACTTGCACTAGCTGCTCGTGGAGCCCGCGGAGAACAATCGCCTTGCCCGTGGTAGTAGTCCCAATAGGGACTCTGTCTGTGGGCACAGTAGGGGAGGGCTTCCCCACTGCGCCTACTCGTTTTCCGACGAGTCGACTTCCTCCTTGGGGTGCGCCTGGGTCGCTTGGACCTTGGCTCGAGGGTAGCTGTTTCGCTGACCCGTCGGCGTACTATTGACGTCCGACTTCTTCAGATTCTGAAGCTGAAAACACCTGTCTTTGGTGTGGCCCATCTTCCCACAATGGAAGCATTTCATAGGCTCCATAGGCGTTGTGCCTAAGCGGGGACGCGGGGTAAATTCCCGGCGAGGTTGTGAAGGTTCCTTTGAATCCTTCCTACTGTCACGTGACTGGGATCTTTGGAATGGATGTGGCCTGGGGGGCGGTTCCGTTGTGGTTGCTCCCCTCTTCCGGCCATCCTTCCGCGACGCCTCGGCGCCCCTCCTGTCACGGACTGACCACAGGCGTTCTGCCTCTTGGGCCACATGTCGGACCTTCTCAACTGGGACCTTCTGACGGATCATCTCGTCTTGAAGGTAACCAGGGAGGCCAAAAAGAAGTTATAAGCTTCCGACTTGGATTCGTACAGATTCTCTGTACCCAAGTTCTGATGGATCGCCAACCATTCGGAGAAGAACTGGCTAGGCGTCTGTCCATCCTGCTGACGCTTTCGTCGCAGCTCCCTCCGGTAATCCCTTTCTTGGGCATCCTGGTCGAGGTGCTGTCGACGAATGAACGTCAAAAACAATTCCCATGTGGGAGGTTCTTCGAGACTTCGCTCGTGATTTCTCCACTGCGTCTGCAACGACGGGGATAACTTAGAAAGAGCCCATTCTATATGGTGCTCCGCCGTACTGCCTGTACGAAGGCGATTTCCGGCCTCAATGGCAACAATCCAGTCAGCTACTTGGGCGCTGGTGGCCTCTTCTCCAATAACTTTGCAGTTATACACTGGAGGCTTTTCATAGTCCCGTCGGGACGGTCTTTGCGCCGAACGGTCGACAAGCTCTCGGAGCAACAGCTCTTGAGTTTCACGGTCGAGCCGCCGCTGTTCACGCTCTGCGGCGCTTTGTTCAATAATGAACTTCATAGTAGTCTGCATAGACTGTATTATGGACATAACTGTCCCATTCTCGGGTTCCGGCGCCTCGTCTGCACCTCCGTCTCGACGGTAGAGTGCCGGCGAGCCTTCGCCAAGGAACGCATGGTCCATATCCTCCTGCTGCGTACCCGGGGTCGCTATTCCCTCGGAGGGAACCCGTCCTAGGGGCCCTTCCGCCGAGTCGATCGAGTCCCTCCTTATTCGGCTGGGAGTTGGCGATGCCTCGTATCTCGCTCGATAGTGGGAACGCCCAGGTTCCGTGAATGTCGGGAGTTGCAGCTCGTCGACGCTGGCGGCCCTTCGGCGAGCGCCCGTCAGACGTCCACGTGAGCTTGAGGAAAATTCGTTGTTCCTCTCCATTTTGAACCTGTGCAAGTTACTCCGAAGAGGTTCAAGCAAAAGAATTGTAAGAGTATGGCTGTAGGCACTTAACTAGGTAGGGTTCTCTGTGGAGAGGTAGGTCTGGTCTATTGCGTGTACTTTTGCTTGAAGATTCTAACTACGTGTCGAATCTTCCCTTCATGATGTGGGAGAGTGGTTGTGGTCCGTGCACCTTAGCCGAGGGCCTCCGTGCGCCTTAGCCGAGGCTTCTCCGACGGGTCGCTCGGCTAAACCCTTACAAGCTAAAGCAACAACTAAAGTAATAGTAATAGTTCTAATTATAACCCTAGCTTAAACAGTCTTAATAAAAGCGCTAAAAGATCTAAGTACTGCTGTTAGATAGATTAAGAAGAGGAACGTCTGCGTATGTACATAGAAGAGGGGAAGAAGTAGTTATAGATTGCAAAAAGGCTGCATTAAAGCAAGCCAGCTGTTACTTAGCATTAGGTAATTATAGAGAGGCAAGACAAGGAGACGGCAAAGTGATTTAGGCATACTTGCTAGTTGCATACATTGCTACAGCCAGAGAACAGCGGACTTGTTTCTTTGGATAGTTCGAGGAGGGATAAAAGAGTGAGGAAGAAACCAATCAAGGTCTTCTACACTGTGTTCTTTTTCTGTTTTTCAATCCACAAAGTACGCTCCTGGTCCAGACGCGCACGGAAAAGATCGGACTCCAGGATTTCCTCTTCAGCCGAAGAGTGCCAGACATTACCAGCGCCAACTGCCAGTGCCAGGAGGGACAACAGACGGTATCGCACATCCTGCTGCAATGCTGCAAATATCAGCAGATCCAACGCCAGGAGTTCGGAGCCCTCCCAGGACAACACAATCTCTAGGTCATACTAAACAAGCGCAAAGCAGCCGCCAAGGCAATCAGATTCATAGAACAGACCAAGATCCTTGAGCAATATGGGATCAAGTCGCAACCCAGACAAAGCTAAGCACTAGGGGGAGACTGTAGGTAAACAGAACCATCGCAAGAGGTATAAAACCTCGACAGAGCCTAGACACAGGTGTAGAGAACCGCGAACCACACACACACACACACACACAATTTATTACGCCCAGCAGCGAAGCCGAAAGGGCACCTAAACTGGTTACATATACATTGCTGAGCTTATGTCCTTGTCTCCTTGAAGCCCATAAGTGATGTCTCTGTTTCCTGCTTACTCTCCTATGTCTGCTGTCTTGCTTTGAATTCCTGTGGTTTGGTTGTATTTTTAGCATGCTACCTTGAAGCCTATTCTCTAAGTGTTTAACGTCCTATCTACGGCGGCTGAAGCAGTGCGTGCTGTCTGTGGCACGGGTTGTTGGGTGGTTAGGGTTATGTCGGGTTTGATGTGTTTTAGGGGGGGGGTCCTCCTGTTCCGTCTCTTATCGCCTTGCGTCCAGCCGGCCTGTTGCCAGCGCAACGAACCACACTTGGTGGGGGCTAGGAGTAGATGAGGTTGAAGAGCAAAGTGGGGAATTTGGAAACAGCTGGTTAATGTTTGCATTGACGAAGTGGGGCTCTACGGATTAACACTCGGAGCGCGTCGGCTGTCGGCCAAACTCCGCTATCCGGGTGTGGCTGCTGACTAAGCGGCTGAAACCGAGTAGGATTTAATCAATCATCAATCGATTATTGTTGATTTAGGCAGTGAGAATAGCCTTAATTGCTTGGGTTGCTTGAGCCTTGACTTAATAGCGTTATTTTAAATACGACGCTGGGCCCAACGACCTGAAAATGCTGTGTGTGCGTGTGTGTATGTGTGTGTGTGCATTTTAACGCCGTGGCTGGCCTCCTGAGGGGCATCCGGCGTGTAGGGCTACCAAAGATATCCTACAAGTCAAGCCTATTGGCAAAGAGTATTAAGCCTTTTTCCCGTGACCAATGTACGATGGGCCTCTAGATTAGCTTCACCTAACACTTAATTGAGCCTTTACCCAGACCTAGCCAAAGGTTTCGTTCCGGATCTGACAGGCTGAGCGGACTGCGTGGTTGTGTAGAAACATGGTGGAATTGTAAAGCAACGCGGGCAGAAGGATCAGATAGATAGCCATGCAGAACACCGGTATACTGGAAAGGACTATGCAGCAGTACGCAAGAAAGCAAGTGTGGCCACGAAGATAGGTGTCGGGTATCTATAGTATTTGTAGTTGTCTCCATACGAACTGGGGTGGTTACGGATCTATAGAGAGTGCGAATGATAACGTGCGAATACACTTAATTTTCTCACATGTTCCCAAGGTGACTGTGATCCAGAAGTCCTCTTGAGTTAAGCCTCTTCGGCAGGGGCCTCTTCGTTAGACCCCTTCTTTTTGGACGATTTTTTCGACCCCTTTTCAGCAGGGGCTTCTTCAGTAGATCCCTCTTCAGTTGAAGCCTCTTCCGTAGACCCCTTCTTAGAACCCTACTTCTTAGACCCCTCATCAGCAGAGGCCTCATCAAAAGACCCCTCATCAGTAGACTCCTTCTTCTTAGAACCCTTCTTCTTAGACTCCACATCAGCAGAGGCATCGTCAAAAGACCCCTCGTCAGTAGACCCCTTCTTAGAACCCTTCTTTTTAGACCCCTCATCAGCAGAGGCCTCATCAAAAGACCCCTCATCAGAAGAGGCCTCATCAAAAGACCCCTCATCAGAAGAGGCCTCATCAAAAGACCCCTCATCAGTAGACTCCTTCTTCTTAGAACCCTTCTTCTTAGACCCCTCATCAGCAGAGGCATCGTCAAAAGACCCCTCGTCAGTAGACCCCTTCTTAGAACCCTTCTTTTTAGACCCCTCATCAGCAGAGGCATCATCAAAAGACCCCTCATCAGTAGACTTCTTCTTAGTAGAAGACTGATCTCTATTCTTCTCAACACGAGGGCGCCGCTTAGTAGCCAGCTTAGAGAGACCCTTAGAAAGTAAGTATAAGGTACTAAGTTTCTTAGGGAGTAGATTTACCTTCAGCAAATTGGAACTAAACCCGGGTTTTCTCTCCAGGGCCCTCTCAGATAGCGTAGAACAAAGGGTTTTGTCCAACTGCGTTGGGCCGTTGGTGCCCAGGCATCGAGATCCAGATGTGGTGTAGCCCTGGAGAAACTCGTCGACAATGCTGTTATCCGCAGGCGATCTGCTATGCTCCTGACGGATGGATACCACATTGAAGGGGGCTCCATTACACAGGAACGACCACAGAAGGGTTGCAAAACAGACTAGATGAAGGAGTCGTTGATGTCCAGTCATTTTGACAAACTCTTGTTGCGTGCGTTCAAGAGGTTTGGTAGAGTCAGATGCGGAAAACAAAGTAAAGATAGAATGATAGAAGAGAGTGAGAGGGGAACAAGGAGAATGAAGTTTTGTTCTTTTCGTTCACCCTTTTTCTTGCTGTTTGCTTCAGTGTACTTGTACTAACCCGGAGCATACTAGCAACTTCCTACTCTTTTTTAACTATCGCCAGCATCGCACCCTCATTTTTTTCTTACAGTGATCTTCCTAGCTTACACGTCAATACATTCTGTACCAAGCTACCGATTTGAAGTGATCTTGCGCATCGGAAATACCGAAAATGTTGTAGGTGGAGTCTAGAAGGAGCAAAGTCAGTTATTATACCTAAGTGAAATCATCGTAACCTTTCGGCTAGGGTGCGACATTCTGTATGCCTTGGGTGTTTTTTATTCCAGGATCCTGCAAGAGATGTATCGCATTATTGCATTTTTGCTAGAAGGGCTGTGTTAGAGTAGCAAACTAATAGTGCTGTAACGCTAATCTAAATAATCTTGTTAACAACCTACTTAACAGCTGTAGACATAATCCCAGCCTAAAACTAAGTCTAGAAAGTTTATTATGCAAGGGTTATGCCTTACAAAACTTGCTTTGCTTAAGGTTCATTGTTATTTGTATTACTAATTAAATATTGTTAATAACATTAACGTAGTTGATAAGCGAGTGGTCTAGTGACGGTTTGTTAGGGTGGCCAGCAGGATACGCATATATGAGTGAGCAGAAAAGAGTGTCTTATTCGTACTAAGGAGTGGATGGAATCACTACAGGCTTGTGGACCTAATGCTATCCTAATAACTGTTACAGAGCTAGGGCCAGGTGGAAATGACAGGCTGGCCTGTTTAAGTACAGTCAGACCATTCTGAATGGGTTATATCCATAACTTGCATAGAAGCATGCATAGATTCTGTCATCTAGACAAGCGAGTGGGTCGGTGTGCTGCATGCAATATTCTGTTATTAAATTGTTAAGGAGTCCTTAACAATTTAATAACAGAATGAGTCCTTAGCAATTTAATAACAGAATTTTGCATGCAGCACACCTAGATTCTGTTAAGGTGGCCCATTCGCTTGTCTAGACCACTCGCTTATCAACCACGTTAGCTAGTGCAAAGAGCAAAGCCTGAAGATGCGTTCAACCTTGTGGAATGCTTCTGACACAGTCTAGAATAGGTTGATGATCTTGCTAGACTCGGTGAATTCTAGTTTAGCATTCTCGTTTAATTCCGCTATGTAGACCCCCTGCATACCTGTTCCTTATTAAGTTAGAACCAAAAAACTTTAACCTCGGTAATACCGATTAATAGCTCCCGTCTCATTTTTTTTTTACACAACAAATCCCTCAGTGAGCACAAAGAAAAGTATCGCAGGCGAGATGGGCATGTCCTAATTGGGGGGAATAGGAACGTCAGTAACAAAGAGCTTGGCATGCAGTCAGTAGCTTGCTAAAGTCGCGATGACGAGAAACACGACCATCGCTTCATTAGGCATAGTATAAGGTCGTGACAGGGCGCCATTCAATCGCCTTCTTAGAGTTGTTCGAGGCACTAAGTATGGTTTTTGCAGCAGACTTTACGGTAAGATTAGAATCTTTTTGAATCGCTTGGACCGCGAGAATGATTTGAGCTTTTTTGTTTGCTGGTTGCATTGTTTTTGGTGGACGAGCGTGTGTTGAAAGTAGGAAGTGTTGGCTTTGCGACGGGGTGTAGCCACTCGCTTGTCACACACGTTGAAGTTTTTTCATTAAAAGACCCAGTCAATCATTATATTGACTAAGCTAAACTCTGAAAAATCTTGTCTTTAACAAAAGGACACTGTGTAAGTGGATATTACTAGCCTTTAAGTTAAGTTAATGAAAGGTATCTATATAAGTGGGAATAACCAGCCTTAAAGTTATTACAAGAAAGTTAATTATGTAGGCAGAAACTGCTTGTCATAAAGGTAGCAATACTAAATTTTCAGAGAAAACTTCTTAAACAAAATACTATAAGTATGCGTCTAAAACTCTCTCTAACTTACGTATTCCCAACTTCATTCAAGAAACCCTCTCGTACAAACCATTAAGGAGACATAAAATTCTCACTAACTTTTCTGCTTGCTACTTCGCTACTTAGAATAAAAGTCCAAGCAGTGCAACAAAACTGCTAGTAATTATTAAATGCAATGCCAACCTTCTAGACAAACGTAACTAACTAGCACAGGTGTTGTTAAATTAGAGGGCACAGAGCACACGGAGGGCACCGGAGATAGGAGATATCGGCCCGGCTCGGCCGGCCCGCTCGGCGTCAGCGGAGGGACTGTCACGTGCTTAGACTCAGGCAGTAGGCTCCGTAGAGGCCTTAGGCACCTAGGAAAGGGATTCTTAAGGGCTAAGTCAGGTAGCTAGGAGCAGGGCAATTAGCACAATAAACAACAACACAAATAACACACATAACCACAATACACGCAATTAACCTACTATTACTACACTGCTTAATTTAACAATTAAGAGTCTTATACGCCCTAAGGCTAATAATAATAAGTTAAGCCTTAAAGAATACTCTTCCTACTATCCTTTTGCAATAATAGACACTATAAAAACTACCTTTAACTTAACTACTAATTAGGTCCTTTAGTTTAATTAGCTAAAGATAAAGGCAAAAGTCTATAAGCTGTAGACTGCAATTAACCTATTAATTGCTATACACCTAATGCATAAGACGCTTAAGAAATACCTTAAAGAGCCTAAAAAGCCTTCTTTAAGCAACTACCTGCAGGTTGCAACACGCCTAGCAGGACTAACACGCTTAGCAACAGTTACCCTAACAGCTTTAGAGGCAGGCATTCTACTGCTGCCTACTAATAACAATACGCTGCATGCGCACAGAATAGAGAATCTCTTACCCTCTAACCTTACCCTATACTATACCTAATAAGCAGAGTATAACAAAGAGATAAGAGCGTAGGAAAAGCGCCTTTAATAATACAGTAACCTTTAAGACTAAATTTGCTAGATAGTATCTAACAACTTAAAGCTTTACTGCTATACCTTAGATAAAAAGGTTAACTAATAGATAAAAGCCCTTAAGGAATATATTAGCATACACCCTTTTAAACGCAGAAACAATATATAAGTTGCATACAATGCTACATTAATAGCGCCTATAAGAAAACACCTTAATAACTAATAAGACATTAAAGAATAGATTATAAAGTAGCAAAAGGCGCTCTACAAAGCCTTTACAAGCAGCCTGCTGCAGGCCTAGACGTTAAGCTTGTAGTTTACTGTTACGACCCGACAAGCTACAGGCAGTGAGAGCCCCACCCGACCAACAGGACGCGGGCGGCACAGCCTTTGTAAGGACAAGAAACAGGGACGGACGGATGACTCCCCCGGAATGGAAGAACTATGGTACAAGTCACGTGAAGATATGATAAGATTAGATCCGTACATTTGAGATACGGATCCCGTATGCCAAGGATACGGCACCCGTACGACATACATACGGACGCCCTGAGGAACAGGGAAACCAGACTTGTATATAGGATGGACTGGAACGGACTCAAGGACAGACTTCCATAGCTCTTCAGCAATCAACTTTGTGATTATCCCCTCGGATACTCTCGGCACCCTTCACTGGTGACCAACGTTACAACCCCTTGTTGAGTATACGACTGATCACCGTATCCTCTGAAGACCTGAACCTTTCAGCACGACTTACAGCACTGTTCCCCAGCTTCGTTGCCTCAGCTTCTGCTAATAGACACTACCACGGAAAGCCGACCGTAACATTTTGTTCCTTGTACGGGAGACAAAGAGGAGGAAAGAGTTACTAGAATTTGGATCGAAGGTGTGATTCGAAGATCTAGAAGTCAGCACACGACTTGTTTCCTTCATATGGTACTCATAAAATATATTGTCTTTTTCTAGACATACTCCGTCCGTCCCGTATCACGATTATGCCAGCTTCCAGGTTATGATTGTACCTACATCAGGATGAGTTACATTTGTATGTATCCCAGCGAGTACCACTTGACGCCATTTTTGCCAAGGGCGGGGTAGAGCCAATAAGAGGCTGTAAATCTATTAAGTTAACCAATAGGGTTACAGTACCTCTATTGCCTATATATTCTGCGTATGCCAGAGGTACCAGCAATCCCCTTGGATACATAAGGGTACGTTACAGTCTAAGCAGCCCTTCCTCGTGTACTTACGCTGGGTGAAGCTATTCCCTGATATCTCGCCTAGTGCCTTGCGGGCCCTTAATGCCCTTGTATTACTACAATAAGAACAAGGGGAATTAACCTTCCGTGACCCCTTAGTATGGTGTTCCCATGGGATAGAGGTATTCTTTTTGTCTATAGCCCGTCTAGGCCGTGACCTCTGCCGCCCTTGTGCTAATGGCCCAAACTGCTGGATAAGCTGGGCTGCAAGCAGCTGGCGCCAGCGGTAGTGGGTTTTCACCTTCTGCCACCTAGGGCTGCCCCAGAGCTGCAGTAGGAAGCTATTCACAACTACCACTTCCAGCAGGAAATTCCAGGCAATTGACTGCCAGCCCCCTCGACGAACAGGGTGGCTATATTGATAATAGGACCTCATCTGGTCACTCACATCAACCCCATTCATCTTGTGGTTGTATTCATCAATCGCCCTAGGGATTGGTAGGTCCTTGCGGACGTCTGGGCCAAAGACTTGCCGGGCAGCCCTCTTAGCAGTGGAATTCCCAGCTGGGCGGCGGCGGCTGCGGATAACTTCCTCGCCGTTCTGGAAGACAGTTGATAGGAATAGTACAAGGGCGTTATCCTTCCAAGTAAACTGGTTAACCTATTTACGTAATAGTTAGCTAGGCAGGCTGGGCTAGGCTAGGCTGGGCTGGGCTGGTAGCTTACCTCCCCATCTAAAGTAGGGATACACTGTACTTCACCCCAGGGGATATCCCCTTCTTCAGTCTCTTTCTCATTAACTAAGGTCTTATCTATCCCACTATCCTTTCGGCAAGTACCAGAAGCTCCAACATGTTGATTCCGTAAGGTAACCCCATGCGCGAGCTGTTTCCCGGATACCCTAACACTTATTGTCAGCGTCGGCTGGGTAGGCGACGTTTTATTTTGTATGGCAAAAATTTCGACGCTAGCACGACATGGGGTAGCCGACGTTTAAAAATCAGGGTAGCCGACGTTTCCCAGAAATCACAATGTTGGCGTCGCACGAGGCTGAAACCTCGTCAGGAGATACAACTAACTACTGCAAAACTAACTGTCTTATTTTCATTCTCTAGAAACGTTGTTTCACTACGTAGGCTGTTGTGGAAGTATTGTCGGCTGGTTTTGGTGAGGTGCAAGGCGTGCCCAGACCACGTAGGAATGAACCAATAGATGTGTAGCATTAGAACGAACCCAGATTAGGTAAGCACAGAGCAAACAGGAACCTGGCTGTGTCTTGCATCTTCGTTACTGCTGGCAACGGTTCCTGCACATTGCAAGGTTTAATTATACAAGGTAGTATTAACAACAGGGTCAGTAGTTACACTTAATAGAATTCTGTTCTCTTGTGGACTTCTTCTGGTTTCCTTGCTACTCACTAGGTGTCATTTGCACATACTGCGCCTGGATTACTCCATGGAATATTTTCATTATCTTGACGCCTATAGGGTTCTCGTCTGTCGTACTTGTACAGCTAGCGTAACGAGAAGACGCATACGTGTGCATTTACAGGCCGCCCCGCATAGACTAACAAAGGACGAAATCGACAAGGCGGAACGATGGGCCAGTACTGTAGACGTAGTCGAGAACCCGGACGACATCGAGACACCAAGCGACGCCTGTCGACCTATCTTAGAGCTCGGACGACCCAGGGAAAACGGATACCGGTGTACTTTCGGTAGCGAGACGGGGAGCAGCTGCCCGTTCGTAGGGACAGATCTACGCAGAATCAGGGAGCATCTCAAGGCCATACACAGTTGGGATCAGGGTCTCCGACCAGGACGTCGGGCCGCCCCCGAACGGGAGCAGGATGGGCCGTGGAAAGCCGGCGTCTATTACCAGCGCTTCTTCACACGCGGCCCCCGGAGCGAGTACTTTGAGGTAGCGGCCGGTCGTCATCTCCAGAGAGAGAACCAGGCCGAGCTAGTGCAGGAAGATCTCGTGCGGGAGGCAGCAAGCCGTTTTGTAGCCAAAGCGGCCAGGATCCGCAAGAAGGAGGTCGAGAACGTCGACAACCCAGACGAGTTCTTCGCACCAAACGCATGGCTCAACCGGCTTGGGGCAGCCAGGCATCTCCAAGCGTTTGGGGAGAAGAAAGAGCTGTTACGGCGTCTTGTCTCACTCGACTACAGCGACGAGAGCGACGACGCAACACGATGCGACGACGGTGCGTTGCGGGTCATCCATATGGCGTTCGAACGGTGTAAGAACAAGGCGAAGCGGTGCGCGAGACCCGAGACGGTGTCGTGGAACGCTCTCTTCGAGGCCAACCGGGTGGAGATGTCCAAGGAACGGTCCCGACCGTTCCACTTCCACCGGAAGCCGGCGACAGAGAAGAGGTACACACAGGTCGTCTTCCAACTGTTGAGTTACATCGTCCGTGTCATGACGATAGAGACGAGGGAGGAACGACCGCCGTTCAAGGTCACGACGAGGCAGCAGGAGGCGTACGACTTTATGATGAAGGCAGCCGAGGATGCCGAGGAGGAACTTGCCAAGGCCCAAGGCGATACGGAAGGGGTTGCGGCCAGGGCCGCCATGGACAGGTTGGAGGAGGGGGTCGCAAGCATGTTCATGTCGGTGCTCGATCATCAGACCAAGGGGACCGAGTACGACAGCATTCTCGTCAGCTTCTTCATGGTGCTCAGCATCAGGGTTAGGGTTAGGGTGGGAGGACTTCAGCACCTTCACGCCCAAGCTGTCAGCCATCACGACCATGGCGCGGCTCTTCGTCGTGAAGAGCGCGGTGGACCAGCGGGTCAAGGCGGTCGCGCGGCGCGTGCAAGCAGGCCAGAGCCAGGACAAGGCGGAAGACGGGGCGCCGAGTCATTTCGATCTGGTGGCCGACATGACGCGGCGGTTTATGGTGATGGCGGACAAGGGATCGCAGACGACGCCGATGCAGTTCATCTTCCGGCTGCGGAACTTCGGCTTAGGGGCGCATAACAGGACGGCAGCACGAGGGTCTGTCAGCTGGGACAAGGACGAGATCGTGTTTAAGGGGAACCGACTCAGCGTCGTCGACATCCAGGGCATGATACAAGCCACGGTGGCGCAGGCGGAAGAGATCTTGTTCCGGAAGCTGCTGTTCTGCCAAGACTTTGTCGAGTAGAGGGGGTTTCCAGCCCGGGTAGGGTCAGGTTAGGGTTACAAGAGTAGAGGGGTTATTTCCAGGATGCAGGTTGTAGGAAGGAAAGAAAGCGGCAGACAGGCAGATAGGCAGGCAGGCAGGCAGGCAAGAGAAAGCTACAGTAATTCACAGCAAAGCATAGTATATTCATTTTACAGCAGCAAGTGCCTCCGCACTGCATATAGGTAAGACTCTATGGTAGTACGATAAAAAAGTGCTAGTTCACAAAGAAGGCAATTTATTTTACTCTCTTTGTAGTCCATTATTATCATGCAGCAGAAGGCAGGACGCCCCTAGGGGCGTCGTCCAACAGGGAGAGAAAGAGTAAGAACGAGAGACGTCGAGGACGCCCCTGGGGGCGTCGTCCAACAGGGAGAAAAAGAGTAAGAACGAGAGACGTCGAGGACGCCCCTGGGGGCGTCGTCCAGCAGGGAGAAAAAGAAGTAAGAACAGGAGACGTCAAGAACGCCCCTAGGGGCGTCGTCCAACAGGGAGGAAAAAGGGTAAGAACAGGAGACATCAAGAACGCCCCTAGGGGCGTCGTCCAACAGGGAGGAAAAGAAGTAAGAACAAGAGACGTCAAGAACGCCCCTGGGGGCGTCGTCCAACAGGGAGAAAAAGAAGTAAGAACAGGAGACGTCAAGAACGCCCCTGGGGGCGTCGTCCAACAGGGAGGAAAAAGGGTAAGAACAGGAGACATCAAGAACGCCCCTAGGGGCGTCGTCCAACAGGGAGGAAAAGAAGTAAGAACGGGAGACGTCGAGGACGCCCCTGGGGGCGTCGTCCAACAGGGAGGAAAAGAAGTAAGAACAAGAGACGTCAAGAACGCCCCTGGGGGCGTCGTCCAACAGGGAGGAAAAAGGGTAAGAACAGGAGACATCAAGAACGCCCCTAGGGGCGTCGTCCAACAGGGAGGAAAAGAAGTAAGAACGGGAGACGTCAAGAACGCCCCTGGGGGCATCGTCCAACAGGGAGGAAAAAGGGTAAGAACAAGAGATATCAAGAACGCCCCTAGGGGCGTCGTCCAACAGGGAGGAAAAGAGTAAGAACGGGAGACGTCGACGACGCCCCTGGGGGCGTCGTCAGCCTAAGGATAAAAGACTATGTCCGCCAAGTGCGTTCCCAGCAACGGAACCGCCTAGGCTCTGTAGGTCAGGTTGTAACAACACCACCTTGTAACAGTTCCATATCTGTATACTGTAGGTAGGCCACATAGCCTGCAGACAAGGCCCTCTGCAACCTGTAGACAGAACCTACCTTTAGGTTCCCAGGAGGGCTTAAAGAAGATATTAACGCCAAGGACGACTTCATCAAGTGATAGCTACCAGGTTGAGGCGGCTTCTTAGGTCGATATAGGTCCCCCAGCGCACGGTGCAAGCAAGAGCATAAGAGACGCCAAAAAGCTGCACTGCAGGTGTGTAACACAAGGGGTATCCTAATGACATTTCTTCATGAAGAAAATAACCGTGCAGCGTACAAGATTGTTAAAGAGAATGACAAGTAGGAGATGCAAAGAAATCAAGGGAGCATATACACAGGAAGCGTAAGCGTCATCTGGTACCTGTAAAGAAGGAGGAAGAAGAGGTTGCATGAAGGCGGACGAGAGAGAGAGAGGGGGAAGAGAAGGGGAAAAGAAGGGAGAAAGAGAACCAAACCAACGCGTCAGAATCAGGGTGGGTGGAAGAGAGGACGACGCTGCTGTGAGATGAGGCCAAGTAGTGGGTCAAAACAGACAGGGGTACGCGTCGCGGCAGACACAAGGGTAGGTTGGTGCAAACCAAGAGACCAAAGCAAGGGGCCTGGTCTTCAATTGATGCAAACATAAAAGCAAGGATTTACGCCAGAGGACGAGTATCGTTAAGACGCACGAATTAACTTGCCTACTTGGTAGGCAAGCAGAGAACGACAGTTTACAGCGAGTGCAGTAGAGGGTGTAAGATAGCAGCGGATGAGGAGGGCGAGGACGAGTCGTTGCAGACGAGGGAGGGTGGAGGATAAAAAAGCAGCAAGGATACACGAGGGACAAAACACGGATCTGCAGGGGCATCAAGCACACGTGAAGCGAGCCTTATGTAAGCAGATGCTTACATAAACACGATTAGGTCATCAGCCTTATGGTGTTTAGTATGGATTGAAAGCCGTCTTGAACGCATGAGAAGACTGTTTATTTTGGCGACAGTAGCAACATAGAAGAGGCCCAGAAGGATCTAACAGTCTGGTAACAGTACTTGGAAGTATATAAAACAATTATCCATAATAACACACGTATTGCCTACACTTTGTACTGTTTGTGGAATTAAAACACATGTTATAAAAACAATTCACACACGAATTATATGACGACTCCAAACAACACCAAGCCATTCCAACACCTTTGCACGCCGAGACATACCGTCACAACGCCATACAGAACTCCAGTATACAATGCAACTGCAACTGTCTCACTGCAGGCGAGCAAGGGAGAAGCAGCCGAGGCCTCGGCTGCGCTTTCATCTTGCTGCCGAGACGGGTAAAGATACCAGCCGTGTCCAAGAAGAGATATGCAAGCAACTCTACAGACGATCGCTACCCTCAGTCCCATCTACCGCCTTACAATGCTCTAGGGTCTTATCTTGTGTCTCTATAATGGTCTCTTTTGCCGCGCCGTCGCCTTACGTTCCTGCCCGACCTTACTGCCGCCGTTTTTGGTGACACACCGCAGACCTATGTCTCCCGCCCCGTCCAGAACAGCCGCCAGACTAGGTAACCAGAACAGGATTATATAATGTATCGAAGAGGCGCCAAGAGACAGCAGCAGCCGCTCTAGAACGAACGTCCAACAGAACAAGTAGAGACAAAGGCCCAGCAGGCAATTACAATCCCTATTAACCCCCCCAGCCGATAGAAGATATATAGTAACAGTATAAGGTGAAAACGTACGAACATGGACAGTTTGACTAATACATGTTACAGAACCAGGCTGTATTCTTTTCTGTATAGGGTGTTATATTCCAAACGTCCACACGCTGTGATCCAGGACTTGCACGGCCACGGCGTATTGCAAGTGCGCCACGGTCTTGAGCAGACCCCGCAACTGGTGGCGTTCCCCACACCAATAACCACGCTGAGATAGCCCTTGTAGGGGCACGTTAGGGGGTGCCGTTAGCCGGGCTACAGAGCCACACGCAACGTAAATCAAGGGGAAGGGAATAGGAGGGAAAGGGGAAAAAAAAAAAAAAAAAGGGAAAAAAAAGGGCCCTTAAACTAAGCTGAGTGCTTACTTATATTACAACCTACCTCAACCCAGGCTTATCAAACAAGTGACAGTAAAAACTGGTTCTTCCCAACACAACCAAAAACGCTTCCAACACAGTACGGATTAAAACGGGTCCAATAAGCAAGCCACCACTAAAAACAACGACATGCCAGGGACAGTCAATGACAGGAAGCGAAAGCGGCAACCTGACGATACCCCCACAGCGAGAGCGGCGCCGCCCGGTAAGGCGGGCCAGACGGCGCGCAAAGGTGCGGCAGGGGACCCGTTCCGGGAGGGCGACTCGGTCAGGCAGCGTGCCCAGCCATTCCTGCTTGCGGTGGCCGAGATGCCGCTGGCGGTGCTAGATACGAACTGGAGCATCGGTCGAAACCGCTGCATCAAACCGGCCCACGTGCATGAGTTGAAGGAGATGTTTAAGAAGGGCGGGTTGGAGCGGCGTGCGCCCGAGAACCGACTCGTCGCCCTCTGCAGCGCCAAGGAGGTAGAGCGTATGCAGGCCGCCGACGAGGGCCGTCGGTCGGCCTCGCCCGAAGTCGAGGGCTACTGCTTCCTCGACTGGGCCGCCGTGAACCATGGGTCGGTTGAGGTGATGGCGGGCCAGCATCGCATCCAGGCGCTACGGGAGTACGTCGGGGAGACAGGCGCGCCAGAGGCAGACCTATGGTGGACGTGTGAGCTCTACGACAAAGGTACGTGATTCAACAGCGCGACCAGGCCGCCAGGTGCAGGTCCCTAACAGGCAGACAGACCGTTTACCGCACGACCTTAACGTGAAGCTGCGCGTCAACCGTAGGGACCCTAGCCTGCCCGACAACCACGGGCAGATCTGGTCGCAGCTGGTGTCAATCGCGTCCGAGGGCGGGGGCGCTTTCCAGGAAAGGCGCGTGGGGGTCGACTACAAGTTCGTAGAGGCCCTCCGTCTCGGGGGCGAGAGGAACTTCCCGACACGCAGGCTCGTCACCCTATGGAACCACGACCGGTGGCGGGAAATGATCACGCGGTGGTGCGGGACAAGGCTGGGGCTTGAGACGTTCAACATCTCCACGTTCGAGTGGATGGCTAGCCTCCGCATCGACGAGTACTGGTTCCCGATGATGGAGGCCGTGCTTGACATGCTGGCGAAGCTGCCGCTGAACGGGAACGTCGACGTCGGATACAACGACTGGCATCGGATCTCGGAAGGCATCTCCAGCAGCGGTCATACGCCGGAGGGGATCGACGCCGTATTCTACCAGGACAGGGACGGGGGACGACGCGACCGGACCGACGGCCTCCTGACGTCCCTGGACGACGCCGCCTACGCGTCTGTATGCAGGACCGTCATGGCCGACACGGACCAGTCTTTTGCCGTCCTCGGGCGCCTCCTCCGCAGCAGGAAGGCCGAGGCGCAGGTCATGGCCCGCGTCCTGCATCATGTCATAGCCTGGATCGACCTGCCTAGCGCCGTTGCTATCGAAGAGGTGAGCCCCAAGGCGAAGAACAAGCCTCTGCTCAGCGAGTCTGTGAAGGCCGCCCTCGCAAGGCTAAGCAGCCTCAGGGGCAGGGCCGGGTACCCCCCCGGCACGGCGACACGGCTCCAGGCGCGTATCCTCGACTTCGTCCGAGACAACATAGACTGCTTTGCGGCGCCGGAGGCGCGGCGGCTCGTCGACGACGACGTAAGTAAGGTCGACGGCCCCACGTACGCCGGACGCTTTACCGACGTCGCCTGGGCCCGGCTGCTACGCGCCGCACGGCAGATAACCGACACGGACCCGGACGGCGAGGTGCTCCGGCCCGAGTGGCAGACCGCGAAGGCAGCACGACGAGACGGGCAGCAGGGCCAGGTATCCACGCTCGTGCAGAGGTTTTGGAAGCCAAAATTCTATGCAGACGTGGTACGGCTTGCCGACCGGCCGGATCTCCGGGACGACGCCGCCACATCATTATCCATACAGCAGAAGATTGAGGAGGCCATAGCCGGTTGTATTGGGGAGATGCAAGGACGAGACGCCGGCGGTGGCGGTACGACGGCAGGGGCAAGCCCCCCTCGCCCGGACGACATCACCCTTACCCCCACCGAGGCAGACCCAACCCCCGAGGCCACGCCCGGCAGCCGCCAGGGCGGCCGAGGGCGCGTCGGCCGACGCGCCCTCCCTGACGGTCAAGCGCCGAGTGACCAGACATCACCAGAAGGCAGGAGGGAGAGCATCCACCGTCGAACAAAGGAGAACCAGGCGACGCACCGCCAGCGCGAAGAAGACGGCGACGAGGAGAGGCCTGAGCCTCCCTCATCCCATCCGCCAGATGCCAGGTCGCCAACCCCAAGGGCACAAGGCGTAGCGACACCCCGCCAGGGGACGCATCGCACACCAGCAGAGCTGGTACCGCGCTGGAAGTTGGGCGCCAGGGCCGGGAAACTCGGCAGCAATACGAGGTAGCATCGCGGTGGGGACACCAAATTAACAGACTTCAAGTCAAATCCACCATCGCAATTAAAAATCCCCAGGGCCAATAGGACGGTATGTCGCCCTCGCCATCGCCAGTGTTTGTACCATATTACATGTGGGAAAAGGAAATCATGTAATCTGCATGACCCTCCAAGAACCCGCCATCTTCAATGGGGACTGGACCCAACCCATATTGTCTCACACCTGGTAACCCTTACTACACTAAATATCACACGATCCCTCCACTGTAGCCCTAAAGCCCCCGGGGGCATTAGGGGTTAGCCGGGGTGCCTCGCCGCGCGGCCCTCGGGCCCTGGTACGGACAGAAAGAACAAAGACTATCCGTAAGCCGAATCCCTAGGGACCGAATAGCGTAAGAGGGAGATCGAGTGAATTAACCCCCCCCCCCGGGGGCCACACACTGAACACACCCGCGCCCTCCCCCTGGGGCCAGCATCGTCCTGGGTCCCGCATCTAAGATGATGCCCCCTAAGCCTGAGCCCGTCCGGGGGGCTACAGCGTGGACCCTGTGAGGAACAAGTCGGTGGAGAGGCTGGGCTGAGAAGCAAAGACTATCACGTACATCACCATCACCATCTAGCAGAATAGCCGCCACCTACAGCTGCCAAGCAGACCATGGCCAGCGACGCTGAATACGAGGACGAGTTGTCTGACACCGATCTGTCTGATAGTGACCTGCCAGCGATAAGCGACGAAGAGCTTGACGATGACGAGGCCCAGGATAACACCACGACCAGTGACGGCTTTTCGAGGCAGAAGTGGGGAGTAGACCACTCCTCAGGACACTATAAGTTCCGCGGTAAGAACAAGTCCCCGCGCCGTCGGCGTATGAATCAAGCTTACGGCGTCTTGCAAACCACAGCCCAGCGATTTATCGAGAAGACGCTCGGAGACGACTTCAAGCCGGCCGATGCGCTCAAGATGCTCCAAGAAAGGCACACCATCGATTTCGGGTCCAGCCAGGCAGGCGGCGCGCCAGCCCACGTCACCGACGGTTTCTACCCGGGGTTCTTCCTCGACTTCCTGAGCATCATCGGAAAGCCGGGCCACCCGATCTCGAGCCGCGACGGGCCCATATTCGATAACGTGACCGTGTCGTTCCGGCGATGGGCGAAGCCATACGGGGCGAAGCATATTGGCGGGATCCCCTTCGACTTGACCGGACGGACGTTTAGGATCGCGGAGGCCGCCACGCGTGAGGTCTGGTTCATCGTCATGCACCCGTTGGTCGGCGAGATAAGCGAGCTCCCCTTCTCGGCCGCTGACGGCCGGCGAAGAAGGAGCTTGCCGCCGAGAAGAGCGGCATGCCGGCAGCCCGCGCGCAGCAGCTGGCCTCCTACATCACGAGCGTGTTCCAGTCACCCGAACTGCTCGGCGAGGGTGTCGAGCCCTGTTGGCGGCCCGGGGGGAAGCACAGCCAGAGGATAGGCTCCAACCGGTGGGCCGCTTTCCAGGAGTCGTTCATGGACGGCTGGGCGGCCTGGGCCGCCACGCACGACGCGGACATTTTCTGGAGGGAGCACGAGCCGGCCTTTCACGCGTACGACTACGGCGCCAACATCGAGATCGAGGTCAACCCGCAGTTCTACACGCTCCCTCGCGAGACATATACATCTAGTGACGGCGACAACGATGCAGCAAGCGACGGCAGCGGGGCAGGCAGTGACGAGGACGAGGGCGGTGGTCGCTGCAGGCGGATGGTTGGGGAGAGCGAAGGGCTGCGGAAACTCGTCGCAGAGCTGCGAGCACGGTTCCTGTTGGAGAGCATCAGCATGATCTCCTACGCGCTCGCCGTCTGCATCAACAGCGACGCAGGCCCGGGTCCGGACGGCGACGACGGCGACGCCAGAAGCGATGGACTAGATGCACCTCCGCGATGTCTCCTCATAGACCGGAATGCTATAGCACAGGAGTACCCCGGTAACAGCCACTTTACGTTCTATCCCCAGGCCTTCCACCCCGCGCTAGGCAACGTGTCGTCCAGCCGTCCTCCCGCCTTCCTCAACTCGCTGTTCACGGCCATAAGGAGCAACGCGAGCCACCGCAACGAGGGCTGTGACGTCCTGTCGTTCGGTTACTTCCAGGCGTACTCAAACATCAAGAGGAACGTCCGCCACAGCGCAGATGACCTCCTCGCAACGAAAGGATACGCTACAGGTGCCCTGACCGTCCCGGAGTCCGATCCGTGCGCCACGACGAAGATGAAGAGGAAGCGGGCGCGGCTGTTGCGTATCATCCGTGGACAGGTGACGCCGGAAAGTCCGGAGCAGTCGAAGCCGCTCGCGAGGGAGCGGAGCCAGATGGAGGTCGCCCTGGAACACAACGAGTTCGCAATACGGTTGGAGCAGGTCGTGTCGGTAGCCGTACAGCAAATGGTCAGCACGGAGCGGACGTTCGAGACCGTTTTCCACCCCATCTTCCAGTTGATACGCTTCTTCCTCATTGAGCACGAGTCGTATATCCATATCTTCCGGTCAATGCCGCCCGAGGTGTACCCTAGAATCATGTGCGCATACGCGCGCCTTTTCGAGCTGGCAACGGACGAGATGGAACGCCGTTTCGTAGTAGGGAAGGAGTGCGGTCTCGACCTGGCGCATTCGGAGTCCGTCGCGATCCTGGACCGGCTCAGCGGCTACCTCTTTACGGGGTTCGAACGCCACCTGCCGAAGACGGTGCTGCGTCCACTCGGCACCATCGACAGCCTCCGGAACGGGGCCTGGCCGTACGTGGACCCGGCGGTGCTTAGTTTCGGGGCGGGGACCGGTGGGGCCGTCCTGCGCATAAGGCGGTGGCCCCACCATGAGAAGACGGGGAGGCCTATATTGCTGCACGTCCGCGAGCTGCAGCACCACTACGACGCGCACATCGCATCCAGCCGCGAGAGCGAGCTCTGGTTCGCGCAGCTTGGTGAGGCCGCCTTAAACAGCCCGTCGGCCGTGGCCGAGTTCGTAGAAGAGCTGCTGCAGCAATTCTGGATCCCGCAGACCAGGTCCTTTATCACCCGGCAGATCAGGCGCCGCCTCCTCGAGGCAGGCAACGCCGACGGCAGACCGCTTACGCCAGAGGACATCCAGGCGTGCGAGGCGGCGGTCACAGCGTGGGAGGAAGCAGCAGATGCGTTCACCTGCAAGGCACTTCAGCGGCTGGCAGACGGTCTCGCGTCGGGCGGCCCTCGTATGGCCATAACGATGTCCAAGGCGCGGACGCGGCACGACTTCACTACCGAGCTCGTCAATACCATCAGCAGCAAGAAAGGAAACGATGCGATCTCGCCCAAGAACGCCACGTGGCCGCGGAAGCTACAGCTGGCGATCGCAAGCGGGCAGAAGGCGGCCGGTAGCATCACGCCTGACGAGTGGGTGCGCGCGCTGACGGGCGGTCTCCTCGGTGCAGGCATAGAGTGGGCCCCGGCCGCAATAAAGGGGAAGATAACGTCTACGAACGCCGTCCAGCTTAAGGGCCCTGCAAGCGGCATCAGGTTCCTATCCGGTCCGCCGGGGTCGATCCGGCGCGATGCAGAGGAGGCCGCGGCCAAGCATGAAGCGGCGCTGAAGAGGCGGGCACTCCATACCATACGGACCAGGATCGACTTTGGGTGCTCCTTTCCGTTCGCGAACGTACCAGACCTAATCATGTCGGGCTTTCAGCAGGCCAAGGTGCTATTCAGGCATGGCGATACCAAGGTGCTCGACCACTATCAGCTCGTAATGAACTGCCTGGCCGAGAACATTGACGAACCGCTCTGTCACCTGATGCTGCTCCTCGTCCTGACGATATGCTCGTCATCAGAGACGCCCCACCTGACGGGGAAGCAACGTCAGTTCCATGTAGGCCCCAGAAAAGATCCCGGACAGCTTGGCCTTGCTATGGTGACCAAGATGAGTTGGTTCCTCTATCCCAGGTCATTCCCCTGGGCTAAGGGCTCTGGCGGGTCAGCATACGACGTGGCCGAGATGACGAAGAAGATTGGTATGTCGGGCCGTCTGGAGAAGAGAGGGCGATTCCGTGCTGACCGTTCTGCAGAACAGAAGGGGTGCAATAACCGGATGCTATGCGAGATTGGGTGGGTGACCTCGCGGAGCGCCCGGGATGTGCCACGGAATACCGACGTGCGCCTCCGGGCACATGAGGATCTATTATCTAGGTTGAAGAGTCTTACGACGGCCTTTAAGGACCCAAGGGACTTTATTGCTATGGTGTTTTGTAGCCGGGACCCATTATGGTACGATCGATGCGAAAGCATCATTAAGACGTATACACATAAGTAGGCAGAGGTACTTAGGTCCTTATGTCTATGCAGGCTACTTAGGTATATAATAATTTCCTTCAGCTTATTCCTAACTGTTACGGTCAGATATCCGACAGTGGTGTCTGTTATCAGAAGCTCAGGTCGGTGAGTACTAACAGTAAGTCGTGGTCGTGCTAGAAGGAGTCTAGGGTCTTCAAGGAATACAGTGATCAGTTGTAATCCCAACAAGGTATTGTCGTAAACTGTGTGCACTAAAGTTGGATAAGTAAAAGTGAGGTTTTACAAGTTAATTGCTAAAGAGCCATGGGAGTCTGTCCTTGAGCGTACTCAAGTCCATACTATATACAAGTCTGTTCCTGTGCCTGAATCGTAGCCGTTCCTTGTCATGACGGCTTCCGTATCCTGAATGTACGGGAGCCGTATCCTTGGCATACGGGAGCCGTATCCTTGGCGTACGGATCTAATCTCTTATCTTATCGTCACGTGACTTGTACCATAGTTCTTCCTGTTCCGAGTGAGTCCTGTCTGTCCCCGTGCCTTTGCATACAAATGCCTTGTCCTAGCCGCCAGGCCCTGTGGGGCTCTTCCTGGTCAACTGTGCCTTACGGGTCGTAGCATCAGGTCTCCCCTCGAAAGGTTTGGTCTCCAAACCAACATAAGTAGGTCGTATCTCCCAGGTTGGGGAGTCGTCAATTCTGCGTCCGTCTTTATCGTGATGTTGACAACCTGACAGGTCGCGTTGGAAAATCAAAAGATTCTAAATCCACACTTCGTTCTGCGTGTGATATCGCTTTTAATCGTTTTGGCTCTTCGAACGTCATGCCTTGCACTTGTTGTTTCCGTGCGAAACGAGTTTGTTGCATGGCGGAAGGTGCAAAAGTTTGTCAGGGTTGTAAACACCTGAAGCGCACTTGCGATGGCTTGGTAGTGGCGTCAAGTCGTGAGTCGTCCTTTATTCGTTCCCTCATGCTTCTACTGAATCGGAGTAGTGCAACGATTGAACGATCAGCGTCAAGAATGGGAAGAGAAGGAGGAGCAAGCAAGTGATGCTCTCCTAGAACTTTATGAGAAGTTGTCCTGTATTTAGTCTGAGGTGGCTGAAGCAGCTGGTTGTTTGGCGAGGATTTGTAAAATTTGAAAAACTGTGAAGGAGCGTTATGTTGAGACGTTTGCTCGAGGAATGCAGGAGTTGGATGAAGAGGACGGTATTCTGAATGCGCTGGATGCTCATGAGCGCGGTATTGTTGGGGATCTCTAGTTTATGGGGGTGCCTACTTAAGTATTCTCTGTTGGAACGCGTCGAGATACGGCCGTCCGTGTACAACTATTGGCTGAATCCATCTATCGTCCTACTCTATGCCTCCCTGCTTGACTAGGAAATCTTGATGCGTTCCCTAGGCCTCTGATTGGCTAATAATATTAGATACACCCTACTTACTGCTTTAGTGTCTCTATCTTTAAATGAAATCTTGACGTGTTCCTAAACCTCTTCTCCTGACTGCGTATTGCCTTACAAAGGAAAGCAAGTTAGTAACTTTTGCTACAGCAAGCTGTTTCTAATCTTCTTAAATAAGAGCATTAATTACATACTACTCCTACACAGCTACATGGCTCTCCTGTGCCCTCCTCCGTCCCAGCCTATGACTAACCCTAACCCTAAGCTTTCAGCAAGAAACGCCTATAGAAGGAATTGCCGTAAGTAGGCAAGCCGTGCCAAATATTACTCCTTTAATCGACAAGGCGCTGCTACCGCTTTTAGTTGCTACCTTTCCTAGCAAGTGGGTCGCTGTGCCGCTTTCAGCAAGAAACGCCTATAGAAGGAATTGCCGTAAGTAGGCAAGCCGTACCAAATATTACTAGAAGAAAACAGCATTTAGGAAGAAAGAATAGTAAATAAAAAGAATAAGACAATGCAGATACTAACTAGTATACTATATGTATATTCTTATAGGTTTGATAGATGAATAAGAGAACTTAAGGAGCAGTTCTATAGCTTAGTACAGAAAGGTGTCTAGAAGGGTTATTTCTAGATAAATAGCTTAGGGTTAGTAAAAGAAAAGGATTTAGAAGATAGATTGTAAGGCAACTACGGTGGATACTAACTGGGAGGAATACTGTAAGTACGTATAAAGACATACTAGAGGTAGTAGTGTTAGCGGAAGTGAACTGCAAGGGGCTTACTCTAGCTTCCACCTACTCGGGTGTTACGACCCAACAAGTTACAGGCTATATAGCCCCACCCGGCAAGGCAGGATACGGGCGGCACAGCATTTGTATGGACAAGAAGACAGGCCGGACGGATGACTCCTCGGACACGGAAGAACTATGGTACAGGTCACGTGAGGATAAGATAAGCAGATGGATATGTTGGATATGTGAGAGATCCAAATGATCCATGGAGGACCTTTTCGCGAACCTTCTCTTTACAAGGTACCCACTGTTAGTAGCTGTTAAGATCATAGAGGGCTCCGGCCCACCACACTATCGTTTCCCATCTTCAGCCCACGCGAGCTGAAATTCACCATCATGGCCGTCTCTCTAGACGCAGGGCCATCGATCACGGTTCACGGGGACGCCAGTACATCTCGACGGTCTGGACGTGTCCGAAAACCGACCGCAAAGGTCAGAGTGGTTGAGCAAGTCAGCTACCAAGACAATGCGGAGCTTAAAGACGAGATCAACAAGCTCTCAAACCTCGTCCAGGATCTCCTACGACGGGACGCCGAAAGGGAACAGTTCCTGAAAGACTGTTTGATGAAGATCGAATCCTTGGAGAAAGAGCTTCAGGAAGAGAAGCAGCGTTCAGACCGGCACCAACGTGGTCTAGCAAGGTCCATGCATGCTGTTAGCACCGGACCCAGCGAGTCCGCCCTGAGTTTCCAAGGGCATCCCTTACACACAGCCCAGAACCAGCCGCCCCAAGTTCGGTCCTACGCGATGGTGGCGAGCCAGCCGCTTACCAGACAACTGCATGAAACAACGCCAGCAAAACAAGCCGCAGACCGGGCGGCTTCAAAAGACCTTCGCATCTTCGCACGTCTGCCACCTGAAAGCCCGCTCCGCAACGAGAGAGCCTACGACATATACATCTTCGTTCGAGAAAAGCTAAGTCCCCAAGCTCGAGAAGCCCTCAAGGGGATCGACCATGTCAAGACAGGATTAGCACTCCTACCATCGTCAGCAGACGGGGCAAAAGTCCTGCTAGAGAACAGAGAACAGATTGGTGCCCTTCTCCAGGCACAGGCGGTCGAGCAGCGCGACACCTGGATCCGGGCCTATATCGCAAACGTCCCTTACACCAGACACTGCCTGCTCACCAATACTGAGCTGGAAATCACGACCGAGGAGCTCCTTGAAGAGATCCAGGCCACGACGAAACTCAAGCCCGAAAAAGCATACTTTTCCAGAAAAGACGAAGCCGAAAGGCTAGGCACGGTGACAGCCTGGTTCAAGGCGGAAGCCGTAAGGCAACTACCAAGACGCCTCCGTTTGATGGGGGCCAGCGTGTTTGTGAACCTGCAGTTCCCGAAGGAGAAGAGGTCTCCCCAATGCCACCGCTGCGGCGGCTTTCACAACGAACGAACGTGTACCAGAAGGAAGAGATGCCTCAAGTGCAGCTCTCCTTCCCACACGACCGACCAACATCGGGCACCTTGCGGCGGCACTGAGGGTCACGATGGCTGTGACTGCCCCTTTAAATGCCCGTCGTGTAACGGACCCCACGCCGCCTTTGATGCGATGTGCCCTATCAAACCCAAAGTGGTGAAGGGCGTAGTCCAGAGGAGGAACAAGGCACAGCTACGGGCCATCCGAGCCGAGGGAGAAAGATCGTGGAGAACTGCAACCCAGCAGGCGCACCGACACTCCCGCGATGAACGACAAGCGATGGACTGTACCCCAGCAAATGAGACACAGGAGGAGAACGCGGCCATCTAAAACCCTGCAAATCATGCAAGCGAACGTGGGCAGGCGGCCATCTGCCCACGAAACAGCACTGAACCTGGCGTACGCAGCCCAGATTGATATACTCCTACTACAAGAGCCCTCTATCCGCTCGGAGGAGAGGAGGCTCACAAGATTCCACCCAGCTTTTGAGACTTTCACCCCGGTGGATAACTGGACCGAAGACCGGCCCAGGGTGCTTACTTATCTCCGCCAAACAGATGCCAGAATCACAGCCTCAGCCTACACTCGCGCACTTGAAACGGCAGTCTAAAGCAGTCGCTTTCCAAGCTTTCGCTAGGAGATGGCCGTCAATCTGCCCTCGGCAGTATGCCGACCTTGGGATAGTTCCCCATCCCAAGCCCCCCGAACTTCACCTTCCTCGGCATCTGCTGGGAAGGCTATATGCAGCAAGGTCCCATCACGGAGACTTTGCAGCGTACCACGAGAGATTTGACCACCAAGACGCACTGCTCAACTGCAGTTGCGGACGGCGCAAAAGCCCAGTACACTTTTACTTCTGTAAGCGCGGCCGGAAGGCCACGCCTCGCCATCTCCGCCAGCGCATGGCGAAAGCAAGCATAGATGTTCTGCTAGGCTCTACGCAGGGAGCTTCTCTTCTGTGCGAATGGATGGAGGCAACCAATTTCTTTTCCGAAATCTGCCCGACTTTCGAACAGGAACGTTAGGTGAAGACGGTGGCCTGTAACATAGCTTAGATTAGCATAGACCATGTCGGCACTGCGCCCGGCACGTCCATCGATACTCCGGACGTTAAATATCATCATCATCATCATCAAATGATCCATGGATATGATGAATATGTGGAATAGCCAACATATCCAGATAGGCCACCACCAACGGGACTTGTATATAGGATGGACTTGGAAGCACTCAAGGACAGACTTCCATAGCTCTTCAGCAATCAACTTCGTGATTCACTCTACCATAAGTGACTCTTAGATTATCCTTCTGTTGTGAGAGACAAGTTATCTACGCATTGAGTATACGACTGATCACCGCATCCTCACCGGCAAGATTACCAACAAGCCAGCAAGACCCCAGCACTGTTCATTGAGTACTGACCTCAGCTACCTGTTAGCAGAAACACCACTGTCGGATATCTGACCGTAACATCGGGGAGTTTAGAAGCAAGTAACTCGGCGTAGGGACGTCGTATGGGAAAACGGACCAGAGATTCGGGATCAGAGCAAAAATTGAGTTGGGATGGGTATATAAAAAGTCGGGTATTCCAGGAGTCGAACCCAGGTCTCCCCCAAGCTCACAAGGGAGGGGGGCGTTCTAGACCACTAAACTGAACACCCCATTTCAGTCGTTAGAGGGTATTACAGACCAGGCACTCATGAGGCTTCCACCTAGGGCAGGCGCAGGGTCGTCGCGCAGGTCACGGCTCAACCGAGACAGCCGGGCGGACAGAGAGGCAGGCAACACTGCAGGCAGGGCAGCGCACAGTTGACAGGGTCAGGGGACTAGACAGGCTGGAGCAGGTGTTTAGTGCTAGGGTAAGGAAGACAGGAAGACAAAAGAGAGACAAGGAAAGGCAACAGTCGGGGGAAGAGAGGAAAGAGGAGGGTCTAGGGTTGCCTAGGGTTAGGGTCAGAAGAATTTAGGGCAGAGCAGAAGGAAAGAAGGGAAAGAGAGGAACAGATAAGAGGATAGGGGTGGAATTATAGAAGGTATAGACATAGGGTAGTACTACAAGAGGTTTATTAGAGTTAGTAGTGTAGCCAGTTAGAAGTAGAAGATAGATAGATATTAGAGTTAGAGTTAAGGTTATTTATACAGTTTGATTAATTTTTCTACATTAGGGGTTATGTGTTTTGTAATTTATGTCTTTGTCCATCTACAGATACTTTAGTATACAATTGTACTTATTTTTGCAGTTAAGAAGAGAAGTATTTAATATTAAGGATAATTATCGTTTAAGTGATAAATAATATATTTTATTTGCATCTAAGGTGTAAACTTCTTCAAAAAAGAAAGGGTGTATATAGAGAATAGGTTTAATATACAGTAAGATGCATTATACTAAGGAAGCTTAGGGTTATATTTAAGTTACTAGGCAAGGATTACAAAAGCAGCTGGATAAGGTAAGGGTATTTAGGCAGAAGGGATAAAGGAGGGTAAGAGGTATAAGAAGATACTATATAAGGGTGCGCAGGAGGTTTCAAGCAGGCATAGTCAGTAGGAAGGTAAAGAGAGGGGAGAAAAAGGCAGGGCTAAGGTTAGTTTTTAAGATAGGAAGATAAAATTAGGGTTAGGGCTTCAATATAGACATGCTAGAATAATGTTTTATATTCTAGCGAAGAAGGGATAGTTCAGTAGAATTGTAAGAAAGAGAAAGAGCAAGTTTAGTTGTTGTTATAATAGGTGCAAATACCGCTGCATAAGCCGGAATTGCTGCACTAGACGTATATCTAGACACACTGAGTGTGAGTTCTATGGAATAGCGGTAGATTACAAAGAATCTACACTCTACCTTCTCTATTGCTACCTAAGTATATCTAGGGAGGAGAGAACAGGGACAAGGCGAGACCACAAAGCTTGTAGCATGTGCTAGGGACGTTAAACAGCATAGAGGAGGCTCTACATTAGGGCCCTACACAGGACGATTAGTCATCATTCTTAGCAAGGGGGTTACGTATTCATCGCAGCAGGAGAAAAAGCAAGCGTATCCCACAGACCATCCCCCAGTCAACAGCGGGGCTTTTGGAGAGATAATAATCCGTCGCAAAGAGGGAGGCCCGCCCTCTAGAGCCCACAGCTGCTTACTTCACACAACACACCCATCCCTTAGCGCAGGCAAAGAGCGTTCCAACCCACTGATACCATCACTACCTTCCAGCCTGCCCACCTGCCAGAGGCCCACTCATGGCATCCGGTGGCGCACGAAGCGGCGCGGCCGGCCTGTTCCGGCCGACGGTGCGGGACGACGTGCCGGCGATCCGTGCCGAAGAGAGGCCGGCGTGCGAAGCGTGGCTCCGCTCCATCGGCTTCCTAGGGCGCGGCCGGGACGTCGACGAGTGGGAGGCCATCAAGAGAAACTGGGCGGGCTTCCTCAAGGCGACAAGCCCGCCGGCGCATGGCGCCAGGCGGACGGCCGGCAGCCGGGACCATCGCGACCGCCGAGCGATCCAGATGGCGTTCTGGGACGGCGCCGACGGCCTGGAGGGCTTGGCGGAGCGCTGGCCGGCCGCCGCACGTCGGCTGCTCACGCAGGCGGCAGAAGGGCCGCACGCCAGGCCATTCGAGTCCCTCGCCCCGAAATGGCTCCTGGAGACGAGGAGACGCTTCCAGTCGATGTGGACGGGCCTCGCGTGCTTTCTCACGTACTCGGCCCAGCACGGGACGTTGGAAGAGATGGGGCTCTCGCTGGACGAGGCCCGCACCGACGACCTGTTCGACCTCGCCGACGGCCTCGCAACAGGGGCCATGCTCGGGGACGGCAGCAGGATCTTCGACGCCGCGCTCGAGTTGCTGCTCCAATCGATCATGGACAAGGAGGCGACAGCGCGCACGAACGTGATCCTCTGGTGGACGGCGGTGCTGGTGCGGTCTGCCGTATCGGGCGAGGACGAGGGCGAGGACTTCATCGGCCGCGGGGCGTTCCGAGCAAACATCCTCCCAATCGACACGCCGATCCATCAGCGGGTCGAGTCGATGATGCATTACAGCCGGGTGTTCATACTCCACCAAGCGTTCCACGGCTGGACGGACCAGGCGGTGTGGCGGATGGAGATCCAGGCAGAGCTGAACGCGGTAGACAACTCGTGGCTGAACAACGACAGCGGACCGCGGCCCGGCGAACACCACGACAGACGGACGTGCGGCTCAGCGGCGTGGCGATCGATGCTAACGCACCTGCGCTCGGAGGCCACGGCGGCGCTCGGCGGCAAAGTAGGGAGGCCGATGTACGAGGTCGCACAGCTGCTGGCGCAGCTGCGGGAAGCGCGGAACCAGGCGGGGGACGCAGCGGCCGGCGTAGGCGCTCGGGCGGCAGGACGAGATGGTGGCCTCTCGGAGGATGTATCGATGTACGAGTCAGACGACTCGGGGGATTTGTTGGACGAGTCAGACGACGTGGAGGAACTGTTGGGGCAGGTGTCGGACTACTTTGAGGGGCGTCGGTTGGCGGTCCGGGCCATGCTCGGGGGCCGTACGGTGGCGGAGTTCAGCCAGCTCCGGCCCAGGGAACGGGCCAGGATCTTCCGGCGGCACCTCGTACAGCAGCAAGCCATCATGGTGGAAGAGTTTGCGTCGGACGATCTGGTGCTAAACCCACAGACGGCGGAGGGGGCGCTCCTCCGGCAGCAGATGTTTATGGGCGCAGACGAGGCAGGGCAGCGGATGGTGGCGGAGGCGCAGGCGGTGTACTACGGCGAAAACACGTTCCGGATGGCGGTTGATCGTCTGGGGGATTTCCTGTCAGGTCACCTTGAGGACGGCGAGACGGCGACGGCGGTGGCAGCTCTTGTACGGAAGGGTGTTGTCGTCGACGTAGGCGCATGGGACTGCCAGGACGGCAAGGCAGCAGGGCAGATGCGGAGGCAGCTGTGTCTACTCCTCCTGTTTACAAAGGCGGAAAGCATTACGATCCGTCTGCCTTGCTGTAACGGCGAGGTAGAGCAGGGCACACACAAGCAGATTGTGGAGGTGGCGCCTGTGGTCAAGAGGCTGCTGGCTGCGTTCGGGGAGCGTGTCGAGGTAGTGCAGGAGGTGCAGAGTGGAGGACGGAGACAGGAGCGCAGCGTCCTGGCGTACTGGGACAGGCCTACGAGCGAGGCGGTTCGTAGGGTGGAAGAGGGAACGGGGAGTGTAGAGGAGAGGATGCAGGTGGAAATAGGCAGGCTAGAGTAAGGCTAAGCTGTTTGTTCCGGTTGTGGCAGCAGGCATTCCAGAGAGCGGGTGGCGAGAGGTTGATTTGCTAAGAAGGCATAGCTATGTTTGTTCCTATGGCATGTTTGCAGCAGCCGGGGGGCTATAACTGTCTAAGACGGATGTAGCAGAAGGGAGAGAGAGGGAGGGAGGTAGAGGTAAGAGCAGTGCGTAAAGGGGTAGCACTGTAGATTGCACAGTGGTGGTCAACTGCTTAAGAGGGAGCAACCCCCTCCAAAGCTATGTTGGGGTTTGGTTGGCAAGAGGTAGGGTTGAGACAGTGTGAAGAAGGCGCGCACCGTGCTGCATACTGTAGGTAGTTCGTTTAGGACGACGACCTAAGGCCGGTCTTTTCTTTTCTTTTTTCTTTTCCTTTTCGTCTTTTTTTCTCTAACCCCTTTTCTCTCTTCCTCTTTACTGTTTCCTAGCATTCCGGTATTTCTAGCTGTTTCCTTTGGCGATGCTATTGGTTGTGCTGGCAGGGGGTCGTGATTTTCTCTGGCTGTTAGTCTCTCTTGTCTGCGTCTTTTCTCTAGCTGTTGGTCTCTCTTTTCTTACATTTCTCTGTCTGTCTCTTTTCTTACTTTTCTCTAGCTGTCGGTTTCTCTTGTCCGTCTCTTTTCTCTGGCTGTCGGTCTCGTTCGTCAGTGTCACTGGTCCTTAACTTTTTGGAAACTCTACGTCTCTACTTTCCTGTCTGACGGCGCAAAGGCGGTGGACCAGCAACCGCAACCCCAGCCCGTACCTGTTGCGAACCGGTCGTCATCCGGATGCCGTCCGCATTGTCACCTCGTTGTACATACCATGGCGTCGGAGGCTGCGAACCCGGGGTCAGGGTTGGGGTTAGGGTTGACGACGTGACGGGTGGAAAACCACTAACGTGACGTGACGGGTGGAAAACCACTAACGTGACGTGACGGGTGGAAAACCACTAACGTGACGTGACGGGTGGAAAACCACTAACGTGACGTGACGGGTGGAAAACCACTAACGTGACGTGACGGGTGGAAAACCACTAACGGGACGTGACGGGTGGAAAACCGCTAACGGGACGTGACGGGTGGAAAACCGCTAACGTGACGTGAATGCTGGAAAACCGCTAACGTGACGTGACGGCTGGAAAACCGCTAACGGGACGTGACGGCTGGAAAACCGCTAACGGGGGGGACGTGACGGACGACCACTAACCCGTCACGCGCGGCAGCGCGTGTCAGCTCTCGGCAGGGTGGTTAGGGTTAGGGTTAGGGTTAGGGTTAGGGTTAGGGTTAGGGTTAGGGTTAGGGTTAGGGTTAGGGTTAGGGTTAGGGTTAGGGTTAGG